>JAQSUU010000495.1:0-1300555 GCA_038087645.1 Saccharum hybrid cultivar R570 | reverse complement strand
GCAGCTGCACTGCCACCATCCTCAGCGGCACCATACACGGTATGGCGAGTGTTCGGCATCTGCATATTTCAGCAACAGTAATTATTAGGTGATGTTGTAGAAATTGCAACCGAATGAAAAATTATGCCAAACTGAATTCACTGGAGAGAATAAATTCATACAATAAAACAGGGGCACAATAAGTCATTCCAATTAACACAACATCACTAATTATATTACTTAAAGCACACACATCGCGTCCATTACAACCAAGTTGCCAGCATACATACACTGGACTTTTGACGTTCGGATATCGTCACAAACACATCCAAGCTTTCCAACATTACATCAAGCTTTCATCTTTCTACTCATTATTACATGTCCAAAGTGCCAACAACGCAAAAGATCATGCAAGCGGAACCTAGTAGCTAGCGCAACAACTACTATCCTACTCCTCGTGGTCGCTGTCTAGGTCAGAGACGTTAGCGTTGTCGCCAACTGCAGCGTCGTCGTGCTCCTCAGCTGGCGCCACGGGCTCTTCAGGATCTTCGTCTTCATCCAAATCCATCTCTGCTGCACCAGGAAGGTCATAAGGGTTAAGCTGATTGTTCAGCCGATGGACCTCTTCATGCAAGTTATCATTATACTCTTCTGCATCAGCCAGCCGCTGCTCGAGCTCAAACTGTCTAGCTCTCAACACATTCTCTGCGGACCAGGCTTCATTCCTCTGATGGAGCACATGAGCCAACATGCTCTCAGCATTCCTGTGGGTGGTGGTCAGTTGCCCAAGCTGCTCTCTCAGGGCACGTACATCTCCCTCAAAAACCACAGTCCTCTGAGTGGCCTGATCTCTCTGACGAGTTAACTGAGCCATCTCAGCAGTGAGCCTCTCAATCTCGGCGTCATGATCTCTCTGAAGCTGACGGCGGTCATCACGAGCCTGACCAAGAGCACTAGAAACACGTCTCAGACTACCTTCCACTCCATCGAAGGCCCTCATCACTGCGAACATGGCACTCATAGCGGGGTTGTCACTGTTCTGTGCCTCTGCTGCGCTAATCTCCAGAGATCTGCCCCTTGCCTGCTGCCACGAGTCAATAGAGGGGTTGCCCCTCGGAAAGACTCCAACTATAGCTGCTGCCAACTCCTGAGGAAAGCGATCCATGATATCCCTCAGGATCCCAAAGGCTGCCCTCTCAGCGGCTTCTTCAGGGGTCCTGCCAGTTGACTCAAAACGCCAACCGGTCCACTCAGAACCATCACCTCGGGGACGAACTACTGCCTCCACAGTCACCAAAAGTCCTTCACCCAACCGTTCATTTGACCAAAAGTAGCGGGGCTCCATCCCATCAGGATAGCCTACATAACTGAGCACTCTCCACAAGAGTGTAGGCATCCCAAACTCTCCAAGAAAAGTGTGGCGCTGGCGAGTGCGCGGAGCAAGCTGATGACGGGGAGCTCTACCGGTGGACTTGCGAGCTGTCTGCTTGGTACGTGCCATATGTAGCAAAATTTTATTACAGGGGTGAGAACAGATTTTTAAGTTGGAATTTTTTATCAAAATGAGATAAGCAACTTATAAGGGGAGGAACAATGCCATGAATGAAATGCATAACATGATGCATGCACGTTCCGTACGTCCTCACAAACTTAGAAAATCAATAACTACTAACGGAATAAACGGTGGCATACACGATCTCTTGTAACGTAACTATACATATTACTCGAAAGCGCTGTTATGTACCTGCAGAAAATTACTTCAGCCCAAACCTCACAATATGAAAACATGCAAGAAAGCAGTAAAGTAAGTTACTCGCTCTACACGCATCTCCAGATACGAGTATAACGGTAACAACTACCCGAATCATCGTCCTATTGACGGCATCGTCACTGCATGACGGAATTCCCCACCAATTGGATACCCTCATACAAACATGCGCATGGCACGTGAGTATTTCGGAATCACATAAGCACTCCCCTAGATCGGCGGTGTATCCGACCATGCTCTCACAACTCTCACTTACCAAGGCGTAGAGGTATTTGATCCATACATTACCACTCAAGTGAATGGCACTCATACAATAGCACGCCGTATGAGCGATGAAATTTAAAAAATGATGCAAACCCCCAAGTTAGTACTTAAATAAGCCACCTAGAGTCCTTATCGGGCATAAAGGATATGACCACTGGCACACTTTTAAGTTCAAAAGCTTATTTGAAAACACAGTTTTGTTTTTAAATACTCATGTGAACAGTAACATGTTAAACCATGCTCCGATACCAGCTGTAACGGATCAACGTAATTATACGAGATTAAGTAAGAAAATCTTCCACCGAGGCGGTTAATTTAACAAACTTAAGCCCGTATAACTCGAGATTCCGTGAAATCACGAAGGATTTCAAACCAACCAACATACAACCAAGATCGTACTGATTTAGCAGCCACAGTTCACACGATACATAAATTTGACCATAAAAGCAGGATACATCGGAGTTCGGAAATAAAAGTTATTACAACATAGTCCAACATAAAGTAGCGGAAGCAAGTAGTTTTACACACACACACTTAGTTCAATTACAGTGCCAGTAGATAGTCATGGTCCACAAAAGCAGAAGATAAGACAAGCAGAACGACCTTTGCCCAAGGTCCTAGTTGTCACCCATCGCCGGATACAGACAGTTGGAGCAGTACCCGTAGTACATCTGACCATCTGCAACAACAATGGGAACAACGCCCTGAGTACGAGAATGTACTCAGCTAGACTTACCCATCATAAACCAGAAATAACATGACACCAAGGAGCATGCAAGGCTTATATAGTGGACTGGCTTGACTCATTTGCGAAAAGCAGAAGTTATTATGAATAACTAAAGATAAGTACTTTTAGCATCATTTTTAGGATAACCTATTCATGCTAGGTAAGCACCTATTGCTAAACAATCACTTGATTAACCATTAACATCAAAGGTTACCATCTCAGGTTTAGCATTTCCAACATTAACCACATAACCATCCGTGTTCCATTATTAACACTACGATGCCGTAGCTCGAGTCAAGTGCTCACTAACCGGGAGCGACGGCGATTCGAATCAAATTCCTATCCAGCTGGAGATTTATTTCTCACACAAACCATGCTTCCCCCGTCAGGGTCGCGTAGATCACCAATGACACTTTCCAAGAAGCCGCGGGATAACAATCATGGATCGCACTACCCAGGGACCGCCCGACTGCCAGGACGCACCTTGGGCTCACTCTTCGCGTCCCCGTACACCCCCTTCAACACCAGTCTGCCAACCCGAGTTTATCCCGGCTCGAAAAGTGTCACTAGCTTCGCGGTCGAAAGGTACTTTATTCGGCCAGCTAAATGTGAGGCATGCGTTCAACATGACAAGAGGGACGAGCAACGATCGGTCCTTAATCGACACAGACGGAATCACTATAGTCCAAAACCCTATAAGACTCTGCTCGGTCTCCGCTTATCCATAACACTTGGTTACTTTTCAAGATTCACAAATACTGCTAACCATAGCCAGGTATTCACCTATAGCTCGCAGGTGACAGGAAATCACCCGACTTCTACCGATCTAAGCATGGCTAAGCAATTTACTCGTTCCTGACCTAATAAGGTAACAGTAATCTGGTGGACAAGGATAATAATGCAACAACGGTTTCACTCAACTCTTATAACTTAATGCAACAATATATAATTATAACTTAGGTAATAAAGAATAGCTTTTATAAAATAGGAGACTTATAATGCTCCGGGGCTTGCCTCTTTCGAACGAGCTAGGATGGTGGTCGACGCACACCGGCAGTTCCTCGCTTGGCTCTTCCTCCTCGGGCACCTCCTGTGCCTGGGGCTCTTGCTGGTCCGTCCAAGCCTGCCCCTCCGGTACTGCTGCCTGTGACTCCTCCTGCGATCCTATATGATGCAAGTGCATAAGTACATGCGAATGATGCATCGGATTATGATGGAGTGATGGAATGACATGAGATGCAGACGAGCACATGGAATGAGCAGTTAAGATAAAACTTCATCTTCTACAAGGTAGTCCACGTCATCCAAGAACATGTACCCTAACATATGCACATTGTTTTTATACTAATTGGCACACAACTTACACAAGCAAGTGATCCTAAATGATCAAATCTTACCAACCTAACTCATCCACAACATCAGCAAGGCATAGTGATGCTTCAAAGATACACCAAACATATTTTATTTTTCTTAATTTCTCATAAAGGATAATCATTTATTCCCTATTTAACTAGGGTTACACAGCAACACCTATCTCTAGTGTAGATAAAAATCTACAAAATTTATAGTAGAGTACTACTGCCCAAACTAACCTACCACTAAATTTTCATGGGAATTGCATTTGTAAAACTACCTGTACAAAATAAACAAATTATAGCTTAAATGTGAACATGAAATTATTTTATACTAGGAAAAGTATCAAACAACAGATTTCACATTTTTCTTAGGTTACTAACAGCAAACTAATATACTACAAAATTTATCATAGGCATGTTCTATACAAATTTTGCTCTCTACTAAAAATAACAAATATTACCAATTAAAAGCATTTGAACTACACTTCAAAAATTTTCCACAGAACATGCTTCACTAGCATTTTCCTAAAAAGTACATCACTAATAAAGACTAATGTAACAAGAATCACATTTTTCCCTTTATTATTTTATTTACTACACTTTTTCTAAGATAACAGCATATATAACAATTAAATAAAGTTGCATAGTAAAGTGTCACAAAAATAATATAAGATATTTTTAAACTGTAGATCTATTCAAAAGGAACATTTCAAAATTTGTTTCATGATTTTTGGAGCTATAAATCTTGAGATACAATTTTTGGAAGCCTTTTTCAAATTTTCTGGAAATCAATTTCTTTAAAACCAAAAATCAAAACCGGCCTTAAACGCTACGTGCACCCCGCTGTGACACCCGGGACCGAAACGCTGAGACAGACAGGCGGGTCCCACGGGTCAGCTGACCCCACCGGTCAGCCGGAGCCGGGTCGGGGAGGCGCTGACCGGGGATAACTCGCCGTCGACGAGGTCGCCGGCGACGAGGTCGGTACCGGTCGACTCCCTGCAAGCATGCGAACCCAGCGAGGTGATTAACGGGGCGAGAGGAAGGGCAGAGCATGGGCTGCGGCGGCAATGGCGGAGGCGGTGGCGCGGCTAGCCGGCGCTAGGCCGGAGCAGGCCATGGCGGAGGTCATGGACGGGCGCACGAGCTCTAGCGAGCGGAGGCGATCATGGTGCGCACGGGGAGGAGGGAAATGTGATGGTGGAAAGGCGAGGTCGACGGAAGCCGCGGCGGCAGCTCACCGACGGGGGAGAAGACGGCCAAATTCGGCCGCTTACCTTGCCGAGGTGCGCGTCCCGTGACTCGTCGAGGTCGGTTAGGGAAAGGGGAACGCCAGGGTGGGTGGAATTTGGCGGTGGAGTCGCGGTGGCGAGGTGAGGCACGGCAATGGCGCGGCGTTGGCGGCTCGGCGTGCTGCGGCGTTGGCGAGGCACACGAGCAAGCAGAGGCGAAATGAGGTGAGGGAGCAGGAGCAGGCGAGTCCGGGCAGGGTAAGCGCGGGGCTGCGGGGGCCACAGGGCGCGTGTCGCGCAGCTCCGACGGCGTACGGCCACGCGGCGGCCGAACGCTGCCGCGGCGCCACGACGCCATGCGCGGGCGCGCGCGCGGGAGCGGGAGGGAGACGACGCGGGCGCAGGCCGGGCCACCAGCAAAGCTGGGCCGAAAGGGAAGCCGAAGCCCACAAGTGAAAATCCGATTTTTCTTTTATAATTAATATTTTCAGATTATTTCTTTGTTTCAAATTCGAATTTGGAGATGAAAAAGGGGTTTTCAGAATTTTGGCCCAAAATAAAAGTTGTTCAAAATTTTATTCTCTACAACTTTCATATAGAGCATTTTTCAAAATTCTCAATAGATTTTGAATTTGGGATTTAAAGCTAATTTTAAAATCAAAAACTCATTTATTTAGAATATTTTTAAAACAGAATTTGAGGAAAACTTGAATTCAAAATTTGCTCCAATAATCAAGTTGATTTATTCTAGACTATTTAAAATTGCTACTTCTCAAAAGTACACCAACTTTTTTGACACTTATATCAAACTTAGGGTTCCCATTTATTTGTTTCTTTCAAATTTAATTTGAAAGGGCTACAATTCAAACAATGCTAATCATGCAATGATGTTGAATGCTTATGCTTTGAAATGATAATGCATGCTTAACACCCAGGGGTGTTACAGGTGCCTAGTTGGGGGAGGCTCTCTTGGCCATTCTAACTGCATACTTCTTGAGAGCGAGCACCTCCTCTCATACTCCTTGGTTGAGGGCAACATTTGGAGAGTGAGTGTGCTCTACTAGTGCAAATCCTTCCGAGAGAGATTGCTTGTGGCACTAGGTGGTCGGTGTGTGAGCGTGGTTGCTTGTTACTCTTGGAGCTTGCTGGTTCCTAGATGGCTTGGTGATTGTGTCTCCGTGAAGCACGCAAGAAGGATTGTGTGGTGCTTCGGAGTTTGGCTTTGTGAGGGGCTATTGAGCTCATCCCCGCCGGAGGAAGGCAAAGAGCATCTCTAGTAAAATCAAGGCGTGAAGAGTGTCTAGTTGATTCGTCCAGCTCAAGTTTAGTGCTCTTGTGGAGCCTACCTAGTGAGGTAGTCCGAAGCTTGCGGGCTTGGAACTACCAAGAGGAGCAGCAATCCTAGAACTTGCTTCAACTTGGATTAAGTGACCGGCGAGTCACCGAACCACGTAAAAACATCATGTGTCATCCTCTACTTTGTGGTTTGCATATCTCAACACAAGTTTACTTCATTGCAATATTTCATACTTGTGTTGTCGAGCTTGTGCCTTGATGTTTACCGCTTGCTCACTAGTATGTGTTGGAAGCTCTCTTGTGCTTGCTCTTGTTCTAGTTGCTTATGTTGTTTGATCTCGCAAACTAGAATTGTGTAGAAGTACTTTCACTAGCTTGGCACCCTTAGTAGCTTTCTAAGTTCAATCTTTTGCAAGGGTGCTAACAAATTTAGATAGAGGGGTGTAGTCGAGGACCAACCATTGTTTTTTGCTTCCACATTTAATTTGTCTTGTTCTCACAATTAGATTTTAGAGTCGACTATTCACCCCCCTCTAGTCATCATCTCAACCCTACAACCTTGTTGTGCATGAGGGTAAATAGGTAACAAGTGTGGGGGACATACACCATGACGACGGAACGAAATTCGATCACAAAAGTCATGAAATTCAAAAAAGAATGACACAAGGACCATGCATGACAAAGCAGGCCCCAAACTGGGCCTTGGCTAGGTTGCCTAACCCCTGCTAGGTTGGCCAACTCACTGCAGCACCGCGTCACCTCGTCCTTCGACCACAGTCTGGTATGAGGCCAATAGACTCTATTTTCATATATGACACTTTCCATTTCGAACCGAATTGAAAATCCTTTGATAAAACAACTTAAAAACATGAAAGAAAGATTGTGTAGCCATGACTTGAGGATAGACTCCCATAATACTTTTTCTAAAAGTCTTGCTACTATTGGGAACTTATTTTAGGGACCCCATGTTACTTAAGTTGTTATGGAATGTGAGATAGTAAGAATAAAGAGAACTTGATTCTTAATGTTTAGTCATTGGACAATTTTATTTCATAAAGCAAAATAAATAGCTACACCTCTCCTTTGTAGTATAGCAGCGTCCTACCAAAGCCTTATATAAGGTAGATAAACCTTCTACATATACTACTTATGGTTGTATTGAGTTTGGTCAAACCTTGTGACCTGTGTTGAGAAACTTATCATGCTCTCAAGATCAAGATCAATATATTCTGCTGCTCCTACGCTACGAGTAGTAACAACATGTTTTTCATCCACCAAAAATGTTCTCCTCCTACACTGGGAGAAGACACAAAAAGAAGTTTGTTAGGAATAAATGCTCTAAGTTCTTGTTAATGTCTTTCTTAAAGTTTTTTCAACTGTAGAAAGAGGCAGTGGCTATGCAAAAGAAAAAGTATTGAAAAAACAGGTAAGTGTCCAGGATGTCGAAAACAATGGGTACTTAGATGCCCGCCATGAAAAAAAGAGAGAGAAAAGAAAAAGAAAGAAAAAGATGGCCCATGTTCTCTAGCAAAAGTATTTTCTAAGTTTCAAACAAGAGAGACATGTTTTAAAGAGCATAGTAGAAATAGGATAGCCACTATATATTCCACACACATGCACATCTAGATCTAAGAGTATGACATCTTTCTCCTTGGATCCTTGTTTTGACTTTACAATATATGCAATGCAACTATGTTTCCACTTTTATCCCTACTTAAGCTCCACATAAGCTTTTAGAAGTAGACAAAAAGAAGACATCAATTATCTATGCCTTGGTGAGGATCCACAAATACCATATATATAAGTGATTTGAGAGTACTATAAGAAGGAGAAGGTGTTGGTATTTATTAACGCGAACAAAAAAGATCCGCAAGCGCACGGATACCGTTGTAGCTTTCACTAGGAGGGTTTTAAATATCGTATCCACGGGGAAAGGTGTAAGTTAACTATGTGTTCTAACTTAACCAGAAAAGGTGAATGAGTTGGAAATATAAATAAGGTGGGAACAACTAAAGTGAAAACAAGACTAAAACGTAAGAGAGGATCAATCTAGTATGGGGTCGATAGTAGGAGTATAGAGAGGATAATTCGATCAGGGTTTTCTACTTCTAACTTGGGCAGTCCACATCTTCTATTATTCAACTGGGGAATTACTATGGAAGACCGCAAACAGAGTACGAATCTACCACGTAATTATATACTGCTAGGACTATAGACGGGAGGTGGACTACAAAGGACTCAATGAAGTTGTCACCTTCGTGATCTACCACCAATCCGGAATATAGGGTGCATCTACGAGTAACCCTAGTCTAAGCACCACGCTTACACGACGAATTATACTCTAACCTAGTCGACTAGATTAAAGCTCTCAAAAGAGACTTGCAAACCAAAAGAATAATATAAACATGAATCTTACTTGAATCAGAAGTTGATTGCCAGAGCCTGAGCCATCTTAGGAGCAAGCCCACATAGAGCTCGATCCTGCTGAAGTACAAGTTGTTGAAGAGGCATCGATAGGCTAGTACCTCCTCCTTCCTCGCTCTCCATCTCTCTACAATCTAGAAGACTAGATCTATTCTAACTTGGGAGTTGAGAGGACATCCATTCGAGGGACACCTCTCTTCCCCAAACCCTAGCTTTTCTCTTGAAGGTGATTATGATGATGGATTGAATGAATTCCCCCCGGAGGGGGGTCTGGGCCTTGTTTATATAACCCAGAGCATGGAACCGTGGCCCTTGGATCAAACCGACCTTCACGTGGGGTTAGGATGCATCCTTGGAGGCAGTTGAAGTAGCTTGCAAAGGAAGGAGCCGAGGGGCGGTGGCCAGGGGCCGGTCGGCCTAGGGTTGAGGCCGGTCGGCCCCACCTAGCGACGCCTCGTGGTGGCCCTCCTCATGGAGTCCTCTGGTATCCTCTAGAAGCCTCTTGCGTATTCGTGATGTGGAGATTAGGCCGATTGACGTGGGTTCCTTCTCATGGAAGATATCAATTCCTGAATTATTCTAATAACCCCCTGCAAAATATAGATTCACCAAAACTCATGGAATTTCGTTAGTTGACACCCTAAACCTATGTTGGTGATCATTTATTAGCCCTTTATATATTTATTTTAACCCTTTATTATGGTAGATAACCATCATCAACAGAAGGTAAGCTATGTTTTATTTTCAAAACTTATGCAAAAACTCCAATTGACTTGATTGAAGGAAGAAGGTGATCTATTTCAAGTTGTTCCATTCTTCAACTACCCAAAGTTTCATGGTAGACACAAGGAATCCCATAGTGCAAGTATGGCTAGGAATGGTTTTATGTTGATGTCTTGTCCTAAGGTTATGTTTATAGTGATCCATCCTTTTCTCGAGGACGAGCAAAAGCCTAAGTGTGGGGGAGTTTGTTGACGGTAGTTAACAACCATCATGAACCATCAACTTGACTCAGAAGAATAGCATAAAAGGAATCACCAACATAGAATAGGGGTTAAACTGACAGAATTCCATGAGTTTTGGTGAATCTGTCTTTCGCAGGGATTAAATAGGAAAAGAGCCCAAGATGGTCCACATGTCGGACTAAAAATCATATTCCACCGCAACCCCAATTTGAGAAGACTCTAGAAGACACGAGAAGGTAGGCCATCAAAGGTGGGGTCCACCTGGTAAGGGCCAGGTCACCTGACCCCACCCCTGGTCGGGCGACCTGTGGGTCCCACGCGTCAACCTCCGCTTCTACGTCGATTCCTCCACCGCCTTAGGGTTTGCATCTTCGCCGTTGATCAATGTCGGTTTGATCTGAGGGCTCTGTTGCATCCCAACGGCCTATATAAGCAGTCCTGTACGCCCTGGGTCCGAGCATCCTAAATCCTAGGTAGAAACCCTGAGATAGGATCAAGAGCTAAGCATTCAAGAGGAGATTAGTCTTGTAGTCTTCCAAAGATTAGGACTAGTCTTATTTAGAGATAGAGAGATAGAGTGTTGGGGAAGAGTTTAGAGGAGTTGCTGGCCTATCGGTGCCCTCTACAGCTTGTACCTATGGGATCAAGTTCCATTGGAACTTGCTTTTGAGATTTCTCTGGTATTCAACTTCTAATTCGAGTAAGTAACATCACTATTATTGTTCTTTCGGTGTGCGACTCTTTTGAGTGCTTTAATCTTGGTAGCTCCTTGATTGAAGTAGTACGTAGTGTAAGCATGGCGCTTAGACATTGATTACTTATAGATGCATCCTACTTTCCAGATCGGTGGTAGCTCGCAAGGGTGACTTTACCTCGTTGAATCTTCCATAGTCCACCTCCCATTTGTAGGACTAATAGGACCTGGTTGCTAAGGAAAACATCCTCCACTGGTATCTTTTCTTAAGTAATGTCCCCATTGGAACAATCATAACATAGCTTGCGAAGGTTAGAACTAGATACCTCTATGATCTTCTCTATAGCCCTATACTCTCCGTCCTTGCTTGCTTCTCAGGGGTGTAAGCATAGGCTTAGTTTCTCACACGTTCCTTTCTATGGTAAAATATAAATAATGATACTCTGGTATACTCCTGGGTGAAGTGCTACATCGGTATATTATCTGTGCGCTTGCGGATCACCTTATTTAATTCATACCAACATGTTGTAAGACCGCAACTAGCACAATAACTTGTTTGGTCTATCCACTCGATGGCATGGCAGGAAAGAGTCCAGCATGGAGGAGAAAGGGTCATGGGGAGCTCACTAGAGGTGCACGTGAAGATATATAGGATTGTGCCATAGTGAGGAGGTGATGTAGGGAGGCTCAGAGCAACGACATGCATCGCAGCTGCACTAGCAAGTCTTAGAGGAAGAAGACGTCAAGGATGTAGGGAGGCTCAGTGTAATGACGTGCATCACAACTACTCTTTCCTGGCTCTGCCATCCTACTACTAGTTCCTCGGGTTGTGGTCTACTTAGGTTGGTGGAGAATGGGAGGTAGGGAGCTAGCCCCCTAGCAGCTATAGTGGAGGAAAGGGGCCCTGTGCTTGGGTGCTCAACATCTGACTTCTTATAGGCGAGTGCCAATAGCTTCAGGGTTGGGATGAATATGCCATCATGCCATTTGTCAGTGTAGCAGGCAACAAGAGGTGATCACCTATCCTTGATCCAAAACATGTCTAGGTCCATGCTTGCATCGATGAGGTCACAGAAGTGCAGGGAGGGGGAGCGCAGGCATTGGCAGGAGTAGAAAATGAGAGCGCTTGCAAGAAAGAGAAAATGAGGGAGAGGCAAATCATGTTTGTGAGTTGGAAGAATCACATTGGTGGACAGGGAGGCTGTAAGTGCAATCAAGCCTTAAGTGGATTTTGGTAATGTTGACCATACAATTAAAGGACTACTGGCTTTTGTTAAGTGTTGACAACAATTTAGTCAGTGAATGACATGTAAAAGGAGATCCTAAATTGAAAAGTGATGGCTTCCAAGCTCAAAAGGATTAGTCAAAATTGATTTTATCTTTTGAAATTGATTATAGTACAAGCCCTACTATAAAGGGGATAACTGGTATGCTAGGATGAATCAAGTGCTCACAACACAACACCAATACACAAAAAACATCTTGCCTACCTTAGCTAAGAGCTTACCTTTCATATCTTTTCTTGCTTGCACGGAACCTCTACATGTTATGGCAGAGCCTCCATGCTCTGTCTGATCGATCGTTTCTGTGAGAGTTAGAAGAAACTCCAATCCTTTGTGGCTCCCACAATAACGTGGACTTAGACAAGCCTTACTGGTGAGCTGAACCACGGGAGAAATCATTTGTCTCTTGTGTGTTGTGCTTTTATTGATATCACTTGTGTTTGAATTTAATTTCTAGGGTTTGGACCCGATCTACTTTCTCCACAAGTTCTAGGTGCATCCATTGGTTTGGACAGCTCAACACAACCCCTAGGAAGGATGATATAAGGATCAAGTTTCATTCAATATGCAATCTACATATACAAGGAAAATTCCAATCTACATATAAGGAAATATGCAATCTACATATAAACTTTCATTAACACCTCGCCGCAGTCGTAGCATGAGGTTCCCGAGTGCAAAGACTGGAGTGAAACTCCTTGAAGAACTCATAAGTCAGGAGACCTTTGGTCATGATATTGATCAGCAAACTGATGACTCGAGGGGAGGCGCAGAACTCAGAACCTGTCCTAAGGAAGCCATCTCACACACAAAATGAATGCTGATCTCAATATATTCTATGCCTCAATCATGAACTGTGTTGGAGGTCTTGTACACCATGCTCACATTATCGCAATAGATAGGTGGCACTATGAAGAGGATGATGGAGATCTTGCAGCAACTAAGGAAACCAATAGCACTCTGCAACAATGTGCACTACTACACGGTATTCGGCCTCGGCACTGGAACATGGTATCATAGTCTGCTGCTTAGAAGACCAGGAGACAAGGTTATCATTGAGGTAAATGTAGTAGCTAGATGTGGAGCACCGGGAATTAGGGTAGCCAGCCCAATCCGCATCTGAATATGCTTTGAGAGACGTCAATGGTGAGTGAGCTAAAATGTAAAGACCCACATCCAGAGTACGTTTAACATAACACAAGATGCATTTAATGAAATGAAGGTGTGGTTCCCAAGGATCATGCATGTAGAGACAGACTGTAACACCCCGAATTTTTAACCTGTTTAAAAATCACTAAAAATTTAAACTTTTAAAATTTGCGCACATAGGTTTATTTTATGTTGCAAATAGGTCTTATAAAATAAAATAATATTGTTTGAGTGAAGTTGTGTTGTTTGCTTGATGAACTTATGGTGGTATCCCTCCTTGAAATCCAAATTCGAATTCCATTTGAATCACCCAAATATCTCTTGTATAAATTCTGGGAAGAGGATAAAGTAAAATAACCATCTCGAGCTCATTCTCCTCTCTCCTCGTTTGGCTGCTCTTGAACCAGCCAGGCACGGTGCAGCAGCAGCCCTTCACTTCTCTCTTTTCTCTCTCACCACCATGTGGGGCCCGGATATCAGCTTCATCCCTTCCACAGCAACGGGACCACCGTGCCCACCGCGTCAACCCCGACATGGCCTAGACTAGTGTTGAGGAAGACCCGTGCACAGGTGAATCGCTGACCCCTAGCTTGAGCCGTATCATCACCTACTCTCCTCCTCCCTTGCTCAGCACAGCACGTCAACGCCACCAGGGAACATACACGAGGACACCGCTGGTGCCATGGACGTGACCTCAGGAAGAACCGGCCTCGCAGGAGCAATGGATGAATGTGGAGGCAGCCAGCGCAACGTACAGAGTCGTCCTCGAGCCCCGGCTCATATGCATATGCTGGCAAATATCGGCCGACGGGAAAATATCGCCGTTGCGAACCGCCATTGCCGCGCCTATAAATAGGCCAGCCAGCGAGCCTCCACGGTCACCACCACCACTCCGAGCTCCACAAGGTGATATAACACACCATCTCCCTCTCCACTTCCATCCTCCCTTTCCAAATCGAGCTCAGTTTCGTCTTTCCCCTATTCCGCCGCCGCCGCCATTGGAGCTCGAGCCGAGCTCCTGTTCTTCACCGGGAGCTCCTTTGGCCAAATCTGGAGAGTCGAGGTGAGTCCTGGAGCCCTCTTTTTCCTCTCCCGTAACATCTAGCTTCCTATCTCGCTTTGCTGTACACTGCCACCAGGCCATGGCTTCCTGCCGTTGCCATCACCACCGATGGCAAGGCCTAGAAAACTATACGTAACTACACTTCACACACACACACGTATATACCTCTATCTCTCTCTCTCACACACACCCGTATACACTTCACACACACGTATATACCTCTCTCTCTCTCACACACACCCGTATACACTTCACACACACGTATATACCTCTATCTCACACACACACACACACACACACCCGTATACACCTCACACGCACACTAGCACGCACCCAGACGCTCCACGCGAGAGCAAGCACACCACCACAGCACCGCACTGGAAGCCGCCGCTGGAGCCATGGTCGGCACTGCCGCTGCCCAGCCGCTCAAGGCCACCACGCTAGAGCCATGGCTGGCACAGCCGCCGCCCAGCCACCGATACCTCGCGTCACTGCACCGCGCACCGCCTAGCGCCTGAGCGACAGTCGCTTTCCACCGCATTCACCACGGCGAGCTCTCGCCGCCGCCGCAGGCCCACACCGCCGCTGCTAGCCCCATCCTCAGCCACGGACCGAACCCCGGAGCACCGGCAACCAAGCGGTGTCTATGCCAATGGCGAAGCTGAATCTCGGCGAGCCCGCACCCTTACTCTGCTCGGCGTCGAGCCGGATGACATCGTCACCCTGCCGTTTCCCATCCGTCCTTCCCTCTTTCTTTGCTCGTGGGCTCAGAGGGTAACGGCGTCCGTGGCCGGTCAAGAGGAGGAGGCCAGGGAAGGCCCACACGTCAGTGAGACGCGTCACCAACACACGGATCCCATTCACGTACACACACTACACGCAGATTATTGCTAGGGTCACACGGGCAGTGTACACAGAGTGTTTAAAACCTATTTTCCCAGTATAGAAAAATTCCCAGAAAATTCCTAAAAACACTAGAGTCACCCTATAACCCACCCATACCTTTTCCACGACCTCTTACTCACTAATATATTCCCAGAGAGTCTGCAAGTATTCTAACACCTGATATTAAACTCTAAAAATCATATTTCCTCTATTTTAATTCCGTTTTCCACTAAACCACCACCAAAATTCCTCTGAAATCTTGCTCTATTTATTTTATCTAATACCACCATATAGTTCTTTGTTTGCCATTGTATTTGTTTTTATATGTTGAATGGTAGTCTTATTCGTTCACGACGATCGACAGAGGGTGACGACTACCAGGAAGGCGAGGACCCGGATTACGTTGGATCAGAAAGTGAGTTGAACGAAGGCAAGTCCTAACTTCCCCTTTTCCACCACCATGATGTCATACCATTCCATTCATAAATTCGAAATTCGGAATATTGTTATTTGATTCTATATATGTGGATATTGTTATAAATGAATTTAGAGTGAGTTATGAAACTGAACTACGTGAATATGATGAGTAATGAAACTAAGCTTATTCGACGAAAATGGGTAGGGGTAATTTATGGGGGATAAATTACCTTGGTAGGTTTGCTTGTGTGGGTTCCTGTAGGAGATACTCATTTCGGTCGCTTAAGGAACGGTTCATAGGTCATCTCACCTAGTCTGATATACGTACAACCACATGTCTATATAGATAGACCTGGTCTCACACCCTGTTAGGTAGAAGTATAATTTTCACTAGGAGGCTAGTGACGCAACAGACTAACAGGAGAGGACGCGGCTGCTGTGTGATCTATCGTGGTTAGATCGGCATGGTTGCTACGTGGTCTTCCATGTAAATTTTATTGTTGTGCCTTGTGCGAGCAACCTTAATTAATTTAATTTGGATGCTATGTGATCATCCATCGGAGGTTGTGTGATCATCCAACCACTTGATATTTTAGGATGCTGTGTGATCATCCTGATGTGTGTGGGTTCTAATCCCTGAGTAGTCCGTAGTGGAATAATATGAAAACCTGAGGTAGCTCCATCCGGATATGAGATCTTGTTAGGCCTGTCGTACCACTAGCTATGGTGTCGACTACGTCTATCTTGTGGGGAAAATTGTACCCCTCTGCAGAGTGTAATAATCCTATTCGAGTAGCCATGTCCTTGGTTATGGGCAACCGCTAAGATGAGGTTCCCTTTGTTTTGCTCTTCATATTTTTAGATTTGTGCTAATAAAATTAATTAAGTATAATTTATTACTATCTCGGGAACTGGCGAGAAGGATGATACTCTCCCAGGGCCCAACCTTCTTCACTAAATAATATCACCACCTCCACCATCCGCCCTTGTTGGGACTTGCTGAGTACTCTATGTACTCACCCCCTCTTTGTTGGCTCATAGACATTGACCCTAAGGAGGACTTCGATGATGATGAGGAGGCGTTTTTCAAGGAATAGGAGCTGCACGAGGACTTAAGGACCAACCGTAGGAGCTTCGCTAGGAGATAGGGCTTCGGACACGCTCAAGTTGCCTGTGGATTAGTGTTTTCCTATAGTGTAGTTTCTGCTATAGTAGACTACTCGTGTAATAAATTGCCGCTTCACAGCATCTGTTTATCGTTAGTTATGTAATCCAATGACTATGTAACCTGAACCCTTGTTGTTGTAAGACCTTTTATCCAATATCAATAAAGCTCGGTATTTTATATTAAATATATCCTTGTGCCATCTCTGTTTTATGTGTGTATTTGTGCTTGATCCTAGTGCAAATACAAGTACTTTTGGCCTCTTAAAAATTAGGGGCCGACACAGACCTACTGAGTAGCATATGCAAGGTTTGGTCTAATCAGAGTGAGATACTGAATCACCCCCACAAGATTGTGATACTCTATAGGATCAGTAACTTACAAACCTTTCGTGACAGAGTTTGGCCTTGGTGTCAACAGGTGTAGCAGTAGGGAGGCATTCAGACATACTAGCATGTTGTAGGAGATCAACTGTTGGTGCTAGGAGAGAGTCAACTCATCAGCAGAGTGACAGACATCAATATGCCAAGAAAAAATGGAGATCACCGAGATCAGTCATGGAGAACTTCGAACGAAGGCGACCAGTAATATCCTAAAGGAGTTCTATGGTGGAAGCTATCAAAATAATGTCATCGACATAGAGAAATAATAGGCAAGTACATAGCCATGCTGAATGACAAAAAGTGAAGCATTTGACGGTGAGACAACAAAACCCGAGGTATGGATATAAGTGGCGAACCGCTGGTACTAGGCACGAGGGGCTTGTTTCAAGCCATAGAGGGACTTCTACAAGTGGCACACATTGTCAGGATGAGCAGCATTGATGAATTCGGACGTATGCTGACAATATACTATCATGGAGATATTCCCATGAAGGAAGCCATTTTGACATCCAACTGATGAACGGGCCAAGACTAGGAAACCACGATGCTCAGAATAATGCGGATGGTGGCAGGCTTCACAACTGGACTGAAGGTCTCATCAAAATTAATACTGGGACACTGTGAACAACCACGGACAGCCCAACGAGCCATGTAGCGAGCCAATGAACCATCTGAATGAAGCTTATGTTTAAACATCCATTTATCCATCACAATTGGCACCTACTGGTTTAGGCACAAGAACGAGAGTCCAGGTGGAGTTGTTGATGAGAGCATCAAATTCGTCTTCCATAGCCTGACGCTAGTGAGGGTCCGCAAGAGTTGACCTGTAGGTCGTAGGGACAGGTGAGACATCGGTGTAACTCACATGAAGGTTGAGGCAATCCACCGGCTTTATGATGTCATGCTATGAGCGTGTCACCATGTGCGACAGACCCGGCGATGGAGGTGGTGGAGGTGTAGGAATCATGGCAGACTGAGGAGCTAAGGACGAAGACGACGCCAGTGCCACGTGTAGCTACGGGGGCTTAGGTGCCACGTGTGGCTGCATGGAGTCCAGTGCTCCAAGCAGCGTGTGGTAGAACCGCCTAATCTAATGCCCTCCCATGGGGTCCAGTGCTCCAGGCAGCGTGGGGTCTTTCACTAGACACTAAGTACCCAAGAGAGAGCACTAAACTATGTGATTCCATCGAGCACACCACAAGGGAGAACTCAAAAATTCACATTTTTACATCAAGACCATAAATGAGAGAGTAAAGTTTACAACATCCTTGCCATTTCTTACACCACTTTTAGTACAACATGAGAGTAATTCATTATTCGATTAACAGTGGAACATAAAATGTTATCAGAGTTTCAGCGGAATGGAAATCATTTAATGCCAAGTTAAACCTTATCATGAAGAACATTTATATACATGAAATGATAACAGGTTATAAGCCATCCTTTTGAAGAACATTCTTGGAGGAAGTTTTAAATAAACTCTATGTCCGCACGTAAAGGAAATCCTCTCTAAGCCCACCCGGAGGTTTCCACACACAAGTGTTAGCTCCAAAACGCCTGTCATCTGCAACAAGGGGAATAAAACCCTAAGTACTCAATTATACTCAACAAGACTTACCTGATAGGAGAAAATAAGACTCCATGGTTATGCAAGGCTATTTAGCTTGTGGGTTCATTGCAACTGCAGGAAGCATTACTAAATGTGCATCCTTATATTTCTTTTTATTAGTAGTCATCATTAGTTCCTTAACTAACCATTCTATGTAAGCACCAAGGCAACTTTCAAGCAGGTGGTAAGCAATCGGAACCATTCTACCATCTTCTATAGTCCTTACTACGATTCCAGATTATAGTCATGTCAGACCGTCAATTTGATGGTGATTCACGAATCAATGTGCCTAGCTAGGTGCCCCGAAAACAAACGCCTCGCTTATACCCCAGGCACAAGCAAGACCAACCCGTTCCACTCCTATCAAGGGGTCCAAGTCCCCGTCAAGCTCGAACTCTAAGCCCCCAACACTATAGGCTCGGCCTCATTATGGTGCTTAGATCTTGTCAACCAAATATATATATATATATATAACCACCTACAAAGCCAGTTTGGAAAGAGCCGAAACCCATGACAAAGAGAAACAAGTCTTCCTGCTCCCATAAGCAAGTATATGCTCGGGACAAGTAGGTCTATGACCTGACTATGGAATCCAATGCAATGAACGTTCCTTAATCGACATAGGCGCAACAAATGCAGTCAGAGCCCCACTCTGTTGCCCAACCAAGTCCAAGTCCAAGTCCATCCAAACCCGTTCCGCCCGGTCTCCAATTATTATTATTCATATATATATTCCACATGATAATAATAGGATAATAATAATAATAATATATTTCCTATCTCTCACAAGTGATAACAATCATATATATATTCAACTTCTACCAGAATCCTACAACATAGCACGCTATATGATCCTATCATACTAGTAAGACTCATATGATAAGGATATATATAGATGCAAGTGGATTTCATTCAACTCCTTAAAACTTAATGCACAAGCATAAAATAAGGTGCAGAATAATAGGGGTTATGCACTGGGGCTCGCCTGAGTATGATTTAACCAAAGTTAGCATTCCACCAAGGTGACACAATTATCAAGGCACCATCTTTTCTGCAACCTCCGGATGACTCCACGATCCATCATCGCTCCTATTATGACATTCGTGGATGCAATGCAGAGACGTAAATAGACAATGATAATTGCAACTAGGAGAATATGATGCGCTTCGCAAGCTCACGGGCTAACTCTAACGTACTAGACTACACTACGTACCCATGTGGTTGAATAAGACATGATTTACTCAACAAGTATTTTAGTAATAAGAACCCAAACTGTTGCTTTATTTATTTCATCGATTTAATATTTATACTCTATCTAGGCTCATTAACTAATTAAGCAAGCTAATTGTTCATGAGCTACAACAGTTGCAGTGAGCATGTAATAACATTATGAGGCTACCATAAAATTTTCAAAGCTAACACTATCATCCTTTGGCCATAAAAATTACTACAAGTTCATATCTTAACAATATTAAGCTTCTCAAATTAATTAAAGAACTTCTGAAACATTATGAGACCAGGCGTACAAATTATATCAGTAGATAGATCCTGATTTTAGGAACCTAACGAAACTTGTTTCACCATTTTTAGACTTCTACACATTTAGATATTGAATTTACAAGTTAGCTCAAACTAAATTAGAAACTGTTTTTAGAAAAAGAAAAACCGACGGCAACCTAATTCGGCACGGCGGCCCAAAGGCCCAGCGTGGGGTGCAGGCGCGCGCATAGCATGCTGGCCCAGCTGGCCCGCCCAAACGCAGATGCGCAATTCACAGAAAAGACCCCCAATTAAGCTAAATGAACCCGTGGTACAACGTGTAGTATTCATCAGAGTCTATTGTTTCGCATTGGGACCCAATACATTTTCCTATTTAGTTTCTTACCCTCTCCTTCTTCTCAACGGAGCAGAGCAAGAGTACGGGACGGCTCAGGCTCGGCCGATCCCCGCCCCGGCTCGCCGGTGGCCGCAACCGAGGGCCGCGCGCCCATCACGCGACCGGTGCACCCCCACGGCAACCCACGGCTGGGCCCGGCATAGCCCACAGCCGACTGGCCATGACGTCCATGGCTTTGGTGGTGGCAGCCCGATAGTGGAGGTGCAGCAGGGCGTGGGCGGTCACCGAGGGCAGCTGAGCGGCACCGAACGACCACGGCGTGCCCACGGCTGGGCCGCTCCCATGCCGAAGCAGGGCGCAGCGGCCTAGCCGCATGCGCGCATGGTGGTGGCGGTCCAAGCAGAGCCACAGTGACTCCCGACAACACGGTTGCGGCGAGCATGCACCAGGGTCACAACGGGGAGCGATGCAGGGGCGGTGGTGCCGGTGGTCGAGCATGGAAAGGACCGACTGGGGGAAACAGCTGTGGCCAAGCTTGCTCTGCTCGGTCATGGTGGGCGTGTCCATGACGAGCACCAGAGCGAGAGGGAGGGCTGAAGCAGTGAGAGCAAGGGCGAGCGAGGAGCCGTGCGCGTTTGCTTCCTCCTTAAGCCAGGCGCTACAGACGGGGCGGCAGGGGCAGCACGTGGGCATGACAGAGGTATAGGGGGCGAGGACGCCACAACACGCTAGCCCGTGCACCACAGTGCGACAGGGCCGAGGTGAGGCGGCCATCAGTGACACGTTGCGGGATAGCAAGGAGCAGTGGCACAGAGCGCTACAGCGAGGCAACAACAGCGGCGGTCGGGCGGCCTAGGCCGGCCAACACGCAAGCAGGCGATCATGGCCACCCAGGGCACGACAGTGCCGTGCTGAGGGCGTGGTGACCACACCCAAACGGCCAAACCAGTTGGTTACCAAGTGCATTGATGAGTTTATGTGATGGCCAAATCGAAACCCAAACAACCCAACCCTCACACCAACGTAAAGCTCTCACTTTGATTCAAAGGGCGAAGACATGAAATGGGTGTTCAACAAAAAAATTTTAGAATTTAAATGACAACAAGGCTTTGTCGTCCCATTTCAAACTTAGAGAGATCTAGAGTTGAGGTGGAGTTGGATTTCGAATTCGATTACCAAGCTTGCAAAACACTAGTTACCAATATTTATTCTCCAAAATAAAGTTGCACTTTCATCTACGTAGCTTGCTCATCAATTTTTACTTAAGCACAGTGCTCAAGTTACATTTTATTTTTGTTTGTAAAAAATTGTTTTCATGCCAAACAATTAGGCAATACATCCTATCCTTTTTGTTAGGATTTACATTAGCACCTTTATGCACTAAGTAATTTAACTTAGTTATATATTTGATTTCTCTCAACTACAAATGTAAGTCACATATGAGTGATTTATCATTTCATGTGTGTTTTAAATTAACCCTCCGGGAAACTCATTTAGTTAATTTCTTTTAGACCTTAACCATGGTGCTAAGCGAGTCTGTAACACCAGGGGTGTTACATGGCGCAAGGGGACAAGAGCAAGGAGAGGCACCAGATCAACATCAGTAGTGGTGATCAGACATCCTTTGGAGGACCTATAGGAGAAAACATGGAATTCATCTTATGTGTGAGTTAGATCATAGAGGAAGTCAAGGAAGTGATGTCATTGGGAGGAGATGACACGGCTAAGGGGAATACAATCTTGTCAAAAATCATGATGATAGGTGATGACTCGCTGTGTGAGTGGATTATAGCACCGGTAGCCTTTGCGTTTGAGTGGATAACAAAGGAAAACACAAGCAGCGGAGCAGGGAAACAATTTGTGGTCGGTAGTGGATGCTTAGTTGGGATAACAAAGGCAACCAAACACACAGAAAATACTTAGGTCTGGAGGTGCACTGAAAAGGCGAGCAAACGATGTCTCAAACCTAAGGGGTGCTATTGGATGCTGGTTAACAAGGTACATGGGCGAGGGCCTCGACCTAAAAGGAGGAGGGCATGTTGGCTTGACAGAGCAATGTGTGAACAATATCATAAGTGGTGTGAATGGCATGCTTGTCCTTGCCATTTTGTAGGGAAGTATGTGGACAAGAAAGCCAAAGAAAAATCCCATGATGACAAAAGAAAACAACATTAATATATGACAAATTCGCGCCCGTTGTCAAGCTGAAAAGAGCCAACAGAGGACTAGAACTTGGTTCTGCACATAAGCCACAAATGCAATTAGCATAAGCGTAGTGGAAAAGTGTAACAACTCCGGTTTTCATTCAACCAAAAATATGAACTTTTTAAATTTTTTCCCTGCAATGTGTGAAGCATATAGTCGCTAGGTCAAACCTAAGTCAACCAAGGAGATGACTAATAAATTGGGGCACACACATAGATATGATTGTAGGAGAGTGCTCGTGTTCTTGAGTTGGTTCTGGTTTTGAGTTCATTTGGATTGCACAAAGCCATAGCAAAAATCCTCTCATTAAATCCATTTTAAATCCATAGCAAAGTCCTCTCAGGATCCCATTTGAATCTCTCAAAGTTTCTCAAATAATAAATGGAAGACCATTCTTCTCTCTTGGGCCAGACCTCCTCTTTTTCCTCTCTTTTTTCTGCCATGCCTCTCCTCCGCCTCTGGATGACCGCCACATGGCCGCAGGTATGGACGCCGAGGCTATCCACCATTCACACCCCGAAAGCCCTAGCTGATGCCTCTGTAAGAGCCGCAGCAGCCGTCGCCCTCATCCTCTTCCTCACAGCGGCCAACCACGTCCGCATCGCACCTTCCTCCTGCCAAGCACCATGCCGTTGCGGCCACGCCGTGCCATGGAGGCGCCTGTGATGAGCCCCTTGGTGCCCTGCTCCACCCCCCATTGCGGTGTCACCACAGAGCCGTGCTGTGCTGCGCCTCGGCCAAGCCCTCCTAGCCATGGAGGACTCCGCCATGATGCGCCGAAGTCTCAGCCACCTGCAAGCCTCTTCGCCAAGCCCTGTCTCTGCCAATGAGCGCCTCCACCTCGACGTTCCTGCTCAGCCACACCATTCTCCCATATCAAGCCATCCCCTTGAACCACTTCGACGCCCTCGGCTTCGACTCCATGAGCATGATGCCACGGTAGCGCCACACCCGTGCCCCTCCCTCACCTTCACCAGCAGTCGCACCGGAGCTTCTGCAACGCCTCAAGCTGCCGTCCTCTGTGACCACCTAAGCTTGCCACAGTCACCACCCTAGAGGCACACCGTGACCTTGCCATGACGACAAGCCGAGGATGCGCCATGGCTGACCCGAGGCCCCAGCCTGCCTCTACTTCACCCGCCTTTACCAAGCAAACCACCACTGTGACCCCACCTCTGCCTCGTCTCATCCCCAACGCTGACGAACACCACTGGGCCTGCACACGTCTAGGGCCACGCCTTCCTCCCCCTACCACGCAGCCAAGCCGAGGAGTAGCACCGTCCTCACCATGTCGTGGCCTCTGTCCCCATCGAGTGGTGACCGCGATGTCCCAGTGACCAGAGCTGTGTTCGCGGCCTTCCCCGCCTCTACGTCACCTGCTACAGCAACCAGCTCGCGACACAGCCATAACTGGTGAGCCCTGGAGCCAAAGCTTCCACCTTTCCCTTCTCATTGATGATTCTGTGGCTGAGATCGGCCATTGTGTCATTATCTTCCACTATCGCAGGGAAACCGTGGCCTTGTTGCACCATCTGCCAGAGCTGCGATGCCTCCCAGTCGATTACTGCCACATCCCGGCTAGCAGAGCCTGCCCTAGCCACTTGCAGCAAGCCGTAACCAGCCACAGCAAACTACAGCTAGCCACAGCTCACTGGAATGTGCTGCATTAGCCCTCCACCTTCCTCGCAACAAGGTCGAGCCCTTGAACCAAGTCGATGCCATTCTCGACGTCGACAAAGCTCCTATTTTCATTTCCTTGCTCTATCATACTTATGATACAAGATCTACCTATATTATTTATCTACACTTGTTCATGATCATTTACATGATATCCCTATCTATACTTGCCTATGTCGTGCCTTCCTGCTAGTCTATCTCTTTTCTCTTATGCTTGGTGTCTACCCCCCTGCGCTATGGTTATGTGCTACTCCAGTCGTCTTTTTTGTTGTTGTTTCGTTGTGTGCTTTGTGTTGTTTGCCTATGGATCGTGCCTCCGAGCCGGTCAGGGAATTGTGTCTCGTTCAATCATTCGGTCGTGAGATTCATCCCGCTGTGTCGGTGATGTCGGGTGTGGCTCATTCTCCTGTGTTTAGTTGTTTTCGTCGAACTACGAGCGCTAGCTCCTATCTTCGTCCCTAGGATGCGGTCACTGTGGACTCGATGGTGATATCAACGTGGTTCTCACCCACACATTTTGAGCCCTCCGTGACCAACTCTAGTGGGATAGGGATTGGGGGATGACAATCGTGAAACTATGAAAGCCAACTCGTTGAGGTGGAGCTCATGGCCGCGACTTGCCTCACCATGACCGTTGGGCTCTACCTCTTTTGCTCTTTTGCTCCCCCTTGCTCTCTCGTTCTAACCACCTTGTATGATTGTGCCACCTAGACCCTGGCATATCTTTGGCTCTTGCGGTGACAACCTCATCGCTAGGGACCATAGGAGTAGCCTTGTGCTGATTCTACACCTAGGTCATGGAGCCTAACATGTTGGTGTGGAGTGAGGGACTGTGGGGTTTGTGCCTCCATTCTTTCAACCCTAGCCCGTTCCCATGGCAAGTTGGTCGAGAGAATACGGGGACCATTTTTCTCTCCTCTCTTCTTCCCCCTATCAATCCCCTTTGATCCAGTAAGATGTGGATTGATCTTCTTGTTCCAACTTCTTCGATTGATGTCTCTTGCCATGACATGTTGATCGAAGTGCTGTGGAACCAAAGTCTCTAGTTTGTTGTTTGCGTCCCTTAGTGTCTGTTTGTTGCTCTTTTGATTCCTTTCCTTTAATTCCCTTCGGTTACTATGACGAGTGGATCAAAGGAAGGTGGATCCCTGCCCATTTTCCCTTGGCTCTTTGTACCCAAAACCTTGTATGCTCGTACCCACTATGGACTGTAGCATGCCATAGGTTCTCACGGTGACAACCGCACTGCTAAGAACCCTAGGGGTGTCTAGTGCCATTTAGTGCATATAGTTTGTGGTACCCTACGAGGGGATCGGGCATTGTGTTTTCCAGTGTGCTGCTCCTTTCTTTCCTCCCCATTCCACCCTCTCTTGATTCTCGTCAATTATGATGGCATTCGGATTGAGAGAGAAACCGGGATGGTTTCCTTTTCCCTTAGCCCGCTCTGTTCGATCCTGTCCTTAGCCATGACAATCGGATCAAAGGCCAGACTATAACTTCTAGTTAGCAAGGTTAGCGTCTATGCCGTGTTCTCGGAACCATGTGGTCGATTTGATCAACCATTACAGTGCAGTCTCTACCAAGGATGTGACATGGACATGCCTAGCCGACTTTCTCCCTCGCCTCCTTTAAGCTCGAGGAAAACGGACTCGCTTCGTGAGGCCTATCCTTGTTCTTCCATGGAGTTTACTTAAGCTGAACTCAGGTCTAGGACATTTTACCTAAAGCCATACAGGTCGACACAATCGGCCCGGGAAGTACAAGCTAGGCTGTGACTTAAACTTTTGCTTAAAAAACAATCACTCCTATTTCTTAAGCCCAAGGATCAGAGACCTTCCACTAGGGCTAAGTCATTTTCCTTCAGTGTTCTTTTGGTGTTATTCGATCTTCCCATGCTTTGTTGGCTCTCTTTTGCAGTCTTTCTTGGTTAGGGGTTGATTGCTCTTTGCTTTGTATGTCGTACGAGCGAGGTAGCTGCACTAGGGATAATGTTGATCAGACCGGATCCCGTTGGAGGAAGGACATGCGAAGGATAGCAGGGCTTTGAGAAGGATGACTACACAAGTACAGTGAGGATCTTGGAGATGATCAATCAACAGGTGCCACGTCCCACCCAACCTCATAGAATCCTATTAGGCATGCTACAATGTAGATGCTAGTGCTTTACTTTTATACAATTAAAATTATGATAGGTTGCATGGTAGATTTGCTTGTGAGCCATTACCTTGTTGCAACCTATACTCCTACACAACCGTTGTTAGGCTAGATGCTCGCTTACTTACTTACTACTGCTTCTACTACGCATTATATCTGTGATGTGATGCTTGGTGGATGATTGTTTGTGAGTGGATAAGGCACATGGTGCTGATAATGTGGTGACAACTAGGGAGATCTTGGCATGTGTCTTGGGTGTGTGGAGAGGGTTGAGTTGATCAGGCAGGATCTTACGATGAGTCGTTGGGACGAGTCTTTCTGGAGGGGTGCGACCTGCGCATCCCTCATGAGAGGTACCTATGGTAGGTGCATGTGAGATGAGTAGATCCCGGGGTAGAGTGTCTCTATGGGATGAAGCCTCGGGATGGAGGTGCCACCAAGGCACAGGGTGTTGGTTAACTCCTCGAGAAGATATCCTGTCTGGTCCCCCTAAGGACTGGTATGTCTTGAGAACCAGATCATAGGACCCTACGTACACACCACTCGCTCTTGAATGGGCGGGGGACGGTTACTCGACCAACTAGGATGGTGCCACTACTACTAGGTTGGAAGATGATAGTGTAGGGAGGTACGAGCATGGGACCTACACCCTCCTAAGATAGCGTAGTGACCTCTAGGGGCCCAGTACTACGTCTCACAGTCTCAGCGTTTCGGTGGACTCCAGGGTGGCCCAGGGCTGAGTGGTAGGGTGGCACCATACTGGTTGGGAGGAAGTCAGTATGATCCTACGCGGGGCACCGCCGATGATGGTGATCTTGTGGTTCCAAGTGTACAAGCTTTGTAGAGTTAACCGATCTATACGTATAGCCAAGTCTTCGGATATGGACAATCTATGACCTACACTTCACTTGATTAGTGAGAGGTGTCCTTTCTTCTTCTCCCCCGGGTTTGGTGTTGGTTTCTGGCTTTGGCCGTTGAGGCAAGGCACGAGAGGGAGTCATCCTTGCCACCTAGAGACTGAGTGTGTGGTGAGATGTGTGTGGATGAGATGGGTTAGAACTTGATGAACTATTATAAAAATATTGATGATCTTGCATAGGAAACCTACAGCCATATATAGGCCTTTTGTTCTACCCTTGCATTCCACTTACCACAAAGCAGACGCAAAGCATAGGGTGGGAGCCAGTGGCCAGTACAAATCGCACTGAAAATTATTTGGGAGGTTTTGGATGTCATCTACGACACCGACAATGGATAATAGAAGGATTAGATGGTCTCATTCCTATGCTCAAGTTTGGTTGAATAGATGAAATCTACGCCCGTTGATGCTCTACGCTTACTCTAATGATTGCCCGTGAAGGAGGAGCCTTCACCTGATGATGCACTATGTCGACTCTGATGAAGATCTGTGTGCGATTCTGCTAGAATAACAATGTACATATGTGTGTTACTAAGTGTTGTAATACCTTGTAAACTTGTAATTCTATGATGTATGACTATGATATCAGCTGTTATTTGATAATGTGATGGCTTGCTCTCGTGGACTATCATATTATAGTTCATATCTATGGATTTTCCCTTCGTGGAAAATCAGGAGCGTTTCAAAAAGCCCATAAATCATGAGGTAAAATTTGTAACTAGAAGGGCCAACAATAGGGGAAGTCTTGAGATCACAAAAAGCTAACTGAAATGAGCAGTGCTAATGGAGGATGATCTAGTAAAAGGCACATGGACATGTTTGCCAAGTTGGCACGCATGACACAGAGCTACTAGCTTGTTTATTATTACAAGAAATAAGCCTCATTTTATTCAAGGCTGCAAGGACATCACGATCGGGGTGACCAAGACGACGATGAAAACATCGGATTGACATGACAAACGAAGTGGAGGGTAGCAGCGGATGTGGGGGTGCAGGCGCCAAAGGTGTAGAGGTCACCAACACTATTGCAACAAAGAATCATGTGCCGAGTGCGAAGACCCTTGACAGAGAAACCAAACAGAGATAAGGTTTTTAACAATGGAAGGAACGAGAAGAATAATATGTAGGTGAAAGTTGGATGAAGGAGTACATAAACGAGAAGACCCCACACGTGTGACTGCCAAGGATGAACCGTTGCTCACAGTCACAGAGAGCGAGGGGGAGGGAGTGTAGGAAGAGTGGAGAATACCTTCGTCGGATGCCACATGGGAGCAAGCACCCGAGTCCATGACCCAGTCATCCATAGACTGATTTTCCATGGCGTTGAGGGCCACGATCAATATATGCAGAAGTATTCCACTGTGCACCAGGGGATTCAGTGGACATTTGTGCCATCACGAACATCGTGTAGACTTGCACGGGGGCAAGAGCAGGGCATCGGCCTAAGACGCCGGGGGCAGAACTGCCACGCCTGCATGTAGTGCCCTGACCCAGAGAGGGAGAGGTGCCACCTGTGGGAAACCTAGGCTCGACGACCATTGGTAGGGGCCCCATACAATCATACAGACCCACGGACCAGGGGAAGGGGTGGGGGCACCAACGTGTTGAGGGAAAGATGCACTACCCTATGGTGGTCGCGGCAAGTCTGCGGCCATGGGACTTGTCGCGACTGCCCTTGCCGTGACCGCGGCCACCACTAGGCAGTGGATCAAGGGCATTGGAGGAGGTCGCAATGTAGAACAGGGAGCTTGATGAGGACATCATCGGGCGGCCTTTGTTGCGCACCTGCTCATGGGTGAGAAGCATGTTGCGAGCCTTGGCAAAGGATGACAAGGGCTCGGTGAAGGCGAAAATCATTGTTCAAGCCGTAGAGGGTGTTGAGGACGAGATCCGAGTCCTGGACAGGGAGGCCGACGTCACGTAAAGTGTTAGCTGTGGTCTTTTGGTGCGCATAGTAGTTGATGATCGACAATGTGCCTTGGATGATGCTGTGGAATTCGTTGCGCAAGTACATCACGCGGGAGGCCTGATTGGCGGCGAAGTGGCTGGTGATCCGCACCCAGAGCTCGTATGCAAATTGCTCTGGCTTGTCGAAAACATCCAAAATGTCATCGGCGATGGAGGTGAAGAGCCATGTCCGCATCGGGTGGTCCTACTGCGCCCAGAGCAGATCGTCCGGGCGAGTGGGGAGTCGTTGATGTGGTCCATGACCTTGAACTTGCCACATGCGGCCTCGAAGTGGGTAGACAATTTTGAGTAGGTGCTGGCCTTGAAGCTAAGGTGGACCGGCACGTGATTCTTGATGTTGGCGATGGTGAGCTTGGTGGCAACCGAGGCAGAGAGAGCGGCAGCAACAGTGTGGCTAGACATGGAACTGGTCGCGCTCTGGCTCATGGAAGACGAGAAGGAGCCAGAGGTGGTGGTCAGCACGGTTGTCATTGTGAGAACCGGTGGCAGCGTTGGGAAGGGGACCTAGGATTAGAAACCAGCGAATGATACCATGTAAACGATGGAATAGATTGGGAAAGCACAACACACACAATACGGTGGCCTTCGGTTTCATTATATAGATGGTGTACATATTAAAATGGAAAAGAATTCCGATATACTAGGAAAGGTCCAATCTACATATTATAAGGAAATATGGAATCTACTTATACAAGGAAATATCCAATCTACATATAAGAAATAGGGACCAACCAGTCTAGAAATGAAGCAATTTTTGAGGTGGTCCGTGGCACCGCTACACTTATTATATTTTTGGAACGGCTAACATTACAACCATCTCCGGTAAAACAAGCGACCTTTCTATAAATCATTTTTATAGTGGTGGGACCGACCATGAAACCAGGGCTAGCCCACAAAATTCAAGATTTATTATCCTATATATAAGCATGGTTATTGCTAATGATACGTTTGATAACATATACAACTGGGTCTCGTTACACGATAGATCATGAGCCATCTACGTGACATTTAATATTCAGCCAAGCCACGGACCAAAAGCTGCCACACCAACTTGATCGCTCATCCAATCCAATTGCTGAAGGTTGTACTAGGTTGATTATTCCAAAAAAAAAAAAGGTTGTGCTAGGACCGACTCTAGTCTAGCGTTGAAAAGAGACAAGCCCGACACGTGCAGGGGCTGCGAACAGCACGGAATGTAAACACTAAAAAACACAACAGTGTCAGAAAACAATTTTTGTGAACAATATGAAACAGTGGGAATAAAGCGATGTTTAGTAAATAGTGAATGTGCCTGAAGTGAACAGCATACAAGTGGCCATAAACAGTGGATGAATAGTGCCTAAAGCCCTCACCGGCCTTCATTTTACGTTTGATACATATGGCTAATCACTAGTTGAGGCTAAGAATTACTCCCTCCATACCTAAAAAGAAAGACGTTTAGGACAGGGTTGTGCTAACCAAGGAGTGATTAATTATGGGGTATTTTCCTTGTCTACCCCTATTAAATAGTATTGCGGGTGCTCTCTGTATGAGAAAGTAAACCAGCTCAACTGGCTAGTGCACCGAGGCATTAGTCCAGCGGTGCGCGTTCGATACCCCGCGGACGCGGCTTTTTGCTGGTTCATTCATTTTTGCATGGCACTGTTTCGGCAACTCACGTCGCGCGCGCTTAGCCGCTGAGGGTCGCTATGCTGGCGTTTGTTTTTGAATGGATTTCGGCCTGGCGCGCGGAGGAGGATGCATGGCTGGCCGAAATTTCGTTGGGCGCACAGGAATTTTGTCCTCACGCTGACGAGGCTCGTTTGAGGCCACGTTTTTTCAACTGGTGCGCATAACTTTTTTTCTTTTGGCGCTCTGGAGGGCCGACGCTCGGAGTGCTCGTTGTTTGTTCTATTTAAACGCCTGGAACCTTGCTTGTCTTTCTTTAACCTTGCTCCACCTTACCTCTCTCCACCTATTTTCTTTCCATCAACGACGAGTGCATGGCTGACCCAATAGATTCTGGCTTGGATTTGAATGTTCGCTTAGAAGAAGATGACGACGGCAATCTTCCCTTTGATCTCAACGAGGCAATATTGGAGGATCACAACAACAATGGTAAGCACAAACGTCAGATTAACTTCTCAGTTTGTCGTTTCCTTTTTTTTACTGAGCTTTCTTGTTTTCTTTTTCAATAGGAATTGATTTGAATTTGCCACTAGATGAATTTGGTGCCGTCGACTTCGATTATGTACAAAACCTCCCTGGTAAGCATGGCTAGTATTACGATCTCGCTTGTTTTTTATTTCCTTTTTGTTAGAATATGCCGTGAATAATAGTATTATGAATGAGCTTGTTTTTTATTTCTTTTTGCTAGAACATGCCATGGATAATAGTACAATTATGAATGAGCTTGTTTTTATACTTTTGCTCGAACATGCCGTGAATATTACTATTATGAACACGCTTGTTTTTATGGCCTTTTGCTATAACAAGCCGTACAGTAACTACTAGTACTAGTACACTGCCCGTGCCATTAGCACGGCTTAATTATAGAGACAAAGATGCACATGAAAATAATCAAACGATGATATTTTTTCCATAGTTCAATTTCATGCAATTATATATGACCACATATTTAATCCAAAAAACACTTATGCCTTGTTTGGATGTGTAGTAGTATTAAGAAACCACAGAAATTGTAGTTTTAGAGTCATTGATGTGCAAAAACGTGGTATAGAAAAAAGAGGTCTAGGGTTAGTTTTAGAGTCATTGATGTGCAAACACTACACATTGACTTCATTCTAGGCTTAGCTTCTAGCAACAAGTTTATGATGATAGCCTGATAGGTATTAGCAAACAAAAAGAGGGACAAAAAACTGCAAGAGTGCACCTAGAGGATATCTATGCTCCTGAAGAACCTGGAAAGAAATCAGTAGTGAAGCTTGCAACCTCTTCTGATCTTCTCTGCCACGTGCATGTGTCACTCTCGTCCCTAAACAGTTCCACCGTACTTTATCTGAATCAGATCAGACAGGGAAAACATGGTGAGACCACCAGATAACTCGATCTAACTAAAACTGCAACATGTTCCAGTGTATGTACTGAACATTGGCGTTAGAATTCCACACACCAATGCACGAAATACCCAAAATGCATCCTGGCAGAATAGTTGAATTGCACAAGATCGCCTTCCCATGCTTTAGGCCCCTAACCCCTTGGCGACATATTCAAATCAAGCACAATTTGTCCATGAACAATTAGAAACATAACTGAAATTTGTGGGACAACAACTCACTGCTACAGTACCTTCGAGTTTGACTCCACTGTCCAGTTTCCAGTACCTGTAAACTTGAAAATGGAATCAAGAGATCAGATTGTGTAACCACTTTGGAAAAATCTTCATATCAGTGGTGACTCGTTCCATGAAGCGATGCACATTACCTTATAATATCAGCTACCAACATTTCTGTTTGTACGGGCATGGAGAGGGCATTATGACTTGAGCACCCTTCAAAACCTGATGAAAATAACTAAATAAGCACACAAAATTAAAGAGCGCACAATACTTTCCTAGAAATTATTCCATGTCAGCTTATTCAAAATTATAACACTAACTTACATGAAAACGTAAATACTACAGTACAAGAAAATCAGATATAAAACTTCTAACTTGTCTAAAGCTCATCTTGCTAGGAATGAAAGTAACAGGTTTAGTAGGAGGTTTCGGTCTCTGTTTATTTTTCTATTGGCTTTCTATTCTGAAACTATGAGCCGCTGCTGGATCATAGAAATCACCAGTAAGTATATTTGGATCAGAGAATCACCAATAGATTCCAATCTCCTTAGACGAACCATCATATGAGCAACCATCCTCTGATTAGGAAATCCAGTCAACAGAAACTCTATTCCTTGAAATGTGGCTTCTTTATTGTCAGTGTACTATCTAGTCTCAAGCGTCTCTCCTGTTTTGCTATCCGTTCCTGCAAGGATTCACAAGTGAGGATTACCAGATATGTACTCTTTGGTCCCAAGCGTCTCTCCTAATCTGCTATCAGATCATGCAAGAATTCACAAGTGAGGATTACCAGATAAATTAAGAAAATAATATTCAATGCACTAAAATAACTTCAATTCACAAATTGGATCATTTACCTCAACATCAGATCGATGATCCGTCAACAGAGAAAGTTTCTGAAAATTTTGTACAGTGCTCTTCAAGTTCAGTATTATCTAATAACTTCAGTGTGCTCGAGCTCATTAAGTTAAAAACAAAAAAAATCTTTAAACACCGTGAATATGCGTACTATTGCGTACAGTGTGGTTGGTTACCTAGTGACTGAAGTCAGAAGAATTTCAGCCGTTGTTGCCGTGATCTCGTCATGTCGTCTATTCTCCTCTGTCCTCTCCCGTGGCCATTGATCTTGTCCTGTCGATTGGCTCGGCTCGGCAGCTCGCTTGATCTTCGTGACTGAGGCGGCAAGGTGATCTATCTCCTCGTCTCCTCAACTCAATCCAGATGGACTGTGGACGCCGATCTGCTGGCTGCTCGGAACTCGATCGGAAGACCCGTGGACGTCGATCTGCTGGAGTGATGGCTACTCAAAACTCGATCGGAAGACCAAGCGTCCAAGCAATCTTCGTGTTGGTCAGACCAAGCATAGCTGCATTCCAGTTTTTGCGTTGGGCACTCGGTCCATAGCTGACAGCCCACTGCCCAGTCGCGACGGCGACGGCGGCGCTCTCATCACAACCATGGGGAGAGGGCCGCTGGCATTGGAGGGTGCCGAGATCCAGCACCCCGTTGTGTAAGTTGTGGTGTAGGGCATCGGTGGGGGTAGGAACGGGAGCGCGGCGCGAGGTAGGCGACATGCGTCGGGCCCATCTGTGCATGATTCCGTGCGGTGATTGCGGAATCGCCGGAGAGGGAGCGAGGAAAGGCGCGTGCGTGGGTGCGAGCGTTGAAGCCTCGGCGGAGGTGCGTTGAAGCCTCAAATCGTCGTTGACCTTAGGATCGTGGTGAAGCCTCTTTAGATTAGATCTAGATCGTTGATTTGTTATGTGGTGGTTTTTTTGGTGCACAAACTGGTGTGGATGGATGAAATGTCATGTCTATGGGGGACAATTTCCTATGTGGACTGAGCGTAATTCGCATTGATCCATTATAGTAGAGATTACGATGAGCTTGTTTTTTTATTACTTTTGCTCGATAAAGCCATGAATATTACTATTATGAACACGCTTGTTTTTTATGGCCTTTTGCTATAACATGCTGTACAGTAGGTACTAGTATTACGATGAGCATGTTTTTTTTATTACTTTTGCTCGAACATGCCGTGAATATTACTATTATGATCACGCTTGTTTTTTACTCTATTATGATCACGCTTGTTTTTTACTCCTATAACATGCCGTGGTTATCTCTTTATTTGAATGCGCTTTTTTTCCTTCTGCTAGAACCTGCTATTGAGGATCCCGTTCAAGGAAATCGCCGAAGGAAAGACATGACAGAGGATGTGAGAAGGCAAGTGTACCAAACATTGTTGGCTAGAAGCAAGAATGAGAAATTAGGCAAGAAAGATACAACAATTGTTGCTGCTTAATTTGATTTAGGTATTCGATCAGTGCAACGTCTATGGAAGCAAGGTAAAAACCAACTTGCTCATAACATTCCGGTTGTGGTTGTTAGTCGAAAGAAAGGTTCATGTGGTCGTAAAGCAATCCCTCTTGATTTAGAACAATTGCGCAACATTCCTCTCAAGCAAAGAATGACTATAGAAGATGTGTCTAGTAGACTTGGTAGTAGCAAATCTAGGATACAAAGGTATTTGAAAAAAGGTTTGATTAGGCGCCACTCTAGTAGCATCAAACCTTACCTCACTGATGCCAACAAGAAGACTAGGTTGAAGTGGTGTGTTGATATGATTGAGCAACGTTTGGTTGATGATCCAAGGTTTAAGGATTTGTTTGACTTTGTGTTCATTGATGAAAAGTGGTTCTATCTACATCAAAAATCTGAGAAATACTACTTGCTATCCGAGGAAGATGAACCACATCGTACTTGTAAGAACAAGAATTACATTCCTAGGATCATGTTTTTGTGTGTTTGTGCTCGGCCAAGATTTAGAAATGGAGTATGTGTGTTTGATGGCAAAATAGGTTGTTTTCCACTAGTCACAATTGAACAAGCTATTAGAGATAGCCGCAACCGTCTTCGTGGAGCAGAAGTGATCACGCCAATTCAATCAATCACAAGGGATGTGATAAGAGATTTCATGATAAATAAAGTGTTGCCTGCAATTAAAGCTAAGTGGCCAAGAGAAGATGTGAACAAGCCAATTTTCATTCAACAAGATAATGCACCCTCTCATTTGAAAGTGGATGATTCTCAATTTTGTGAAGCTGCTAAGCAAGATGGGTTTGACATTCGGCTTATATGTCAACCACCCAATTCTCCAGATTTTAACATTCTAGACTTGGGGTTTTTTAGAGCTATTCAAGCTATTCAATACGAGAAGGATGCAAAAACACTAAAGGATCTAATTCCAGCAGTTGAACAGGTAAATGATCATACATTCGATTGTTTAAATTGGTCTTGAATAACTAATGTACAGTACTCATTGATTGATTTTTTTCATCACATGTTTTGTAGGCATTTGATGAGTACTATCCATGGAAAGCAAATAGGATTTTTGTAACACTACAAACTGTTTTGAAAGAAGCAATGAAGGTTAAAGGTTGTAACAAAATCAAGATTCCTCACATGCAAAAAAGAAAGACTAGAAAGAGAAAACCGGCTGCCATTGCAACTCTCATGTGAAGCTTCCTTGCTAGCTGAAGCCTTGGCTAGTCTCCCTGCAAATTAGAAGATGCAAGTTAGTTTTATGTAACTTAGGAGATGCATGTATCATCGGCTGCCATTGCAATTTAGGAGATGTACCTTACTGATCTTTGTTCTGCTGCTTCCTAATGTGCTCCTCCAGCTTCTTTATAACTTCATCAGTAAGAAAGATTCCGCTGCCATCCATTTGTAGTTTATCCACATCAGGAATGTAGACCTCGCAATCGAACTTGTCCATTAGATGGAACCACATTGCTGGCAGGTCATAGTCTTCATGTAGAAGGCCACAACGTGCACATCTGCGAGCTTCGCGGCGAGCTTTGTAGCAGGCTAATCCGAAGACACCGCCAGCGTGCATCGTGCCACAGCGAGGACATTGCACCTCCTCGACGGAGTCCAGCAAGACCTCGACGACGGAGTCCGGCACGACCTCGATGACGGAGTCTGGCACGACTTCGACGGAGTCTGGCACGACTTCGATGGAGTCTGGCACGACCTCGACGACAGAGTCCGGCACGACCTCGATGACGGAGTCTGGCACGACTTCGACGGAATCCGGCACGACCTCGACGACGGAGTCCGGCACGACCTCGACGACGGAGTCCGGTGGCATCTCGACGGAGTCCAGCGGCTCGATAGAGTTCGGTGTCAGCTCAGAATCCAGCAGCACCTCCGAGAGCGGCGCCTCCTCCGAAACCGCAGCCACCTCTTCTGAGTCCGGCGCCGCATCTGCAGCAAGCTTCATGGCGCCGGAGTTCATGGCACGATCTAGAACTCTAAGCCAAGAAGCAACTATTGAGGGAGGCGAGCGTGATGCTGAGAGAGGAAGCCAGGAAGGGAGGCGAGCGTTCCGCGAGAGAAGAAGGCCGGGAGGCGTGCACGTGATCAATGCCTTGACGCGAGCGCTGAACGGGTGGCGAGGAAGGGAAACGAGGCGCCGTCATTAATGCCGATAACAGCGGACGGGTAGCAAGTGCAACGGCCAGCGACTCAAGCATCAGGGGTAATCGCGTCCAAATTCACCCCTCCGTGCGTTCGACGTCCTTCTTTGCAAAAATAAGCCAACAGCCCAGGACGTCTTTCTTTCTAGGTATGGAGGGAGTAGTTTAAATTAGCTGTAACTAGTTAGCTAGCTAGTTAACAACTAATTAAAGACTTGGTTAAACAATTAACCCATCTATTATTAGCTCTTCTGTTTGATACATTAAAGCTAAATTGCTAGCTATCTAATTCGAATCAAATACGACGAATGTCACTAGGGCCGGTCTCAATGAGAGTTTCATAGAGTTTCATGGGCATTAAATATGTTGACATGACACTGTATTATTGAAAAGAGAGATGATGAAAGTTTCATGAGAGCGGAGAGAGTTTCATGAGGATGAAACTCTTCTGCACTGTTTCTAAAATATGAGTGTTGGAAACTGAGCCATAAAATCCCCACTGAGACTGGCCTGATAATTACCATGCATGTCTATTTGTCTGACCCCTCGCATGCAGATCAGACTCCAATGCACGTGCTCCACACACTACTGGGAACGCCCTCTTTGTCGACAGCTTGAAGCTGTCGGCGAAGGCCGTAATCCTGTCGGCAAATGCTTTGCCGACAGGGTTTCTCTTATCCTGTCGGCAAAGCCCTGTCGGCGAAGTTGTTGTCGGCAAAGGTCTCTTTCCCGACAGGCATGTTTGGTCTGTCGGCGTTGCTTCGCCGACAGCCACGTGTTCAGTCGGCGAAGGAAACTACGCCGTCAAGACGGCTGCCGTCTCCTTCGCCGACAGCCACCTGTAGGCTTCGCCGACAGCCTCTGTTACTGTCGGCAAAGGCTTTGCCGACAGTACTCCTAGGCTATCGGGAAAGGCTTTGCCGACAGTACCTGCCGGGGCTGTCGGCAAAGCCTATGGCAGATGCTGTCGGCAAAGAAAGGCTGTCGGCAAAGCTGGCATTCTCGCTGGGAAAATGCCCAGCTTTGCCGACAGCATTGGCCTATGCTGTCGGCAAAGCTGGGCAATATATTTCCAACCACAAGTCTAAAATTCTATTCCTGCCGACTTGAGACGACAAGAAAATACAATTTACCATCAAAACATGAATTTCCATGTTTATTCTTACCGACAAGAAAACTAAAATCCACAAACTAGTTTCCTAATATTTCCAAATTAATTAATTCATACTGCCGTTTAATCCGTACAACATAGTACAAATATCACACATGCTAGATTCAAGCATAGAACACTGGATTTAATGGAATCAACACTTGTCAAAATGTAATCAAGCTGATGTATTAATTACATGCATCATATACAAATATAGCATCTACATTATCAGTATGAACAATACAACCAGTGTCACCAACACAGATATGGAGAAGAAAAGAAACTATTTTTCTTTAACTAATAGTGAATTGCTTCAGCCATTCCTTGACCACCTGAAAATTCAAGAAAAGAACCATTAATTAATCAAAGATATATTTACAAAGACTACAATAATGTGATTATGTGCAGCAGCAAAACTAGTGGTCTAGGTCTAAGTATTCTGAAGTTTGAAACTGAATTTGGAAACTGAATAATATAGAGAAAATTTGATCAACTGGAATCCATGAATCATGAAAAATAAGAAAGATGAAGCAGAACATAGTGCGTGTCTATCTCTAGTACTCAGCAGCAGCACTACAGAAAATATTGCAAGAACTGGTGACTTTGCCATGGAATTGAAAAGCCACAAAGGCAAACTCAAATTTTGCCAACTTGCAATAGCCTATCCACTAGTATGGAACAATGGGAATAATAAAGCAAATATGACCAGTCAATTAACTAAGATTGTTGTATGCAATTATGACACAGCATTGCAAAAAAAACTATAAAAAAATTCTAGTTGAATCCCAGAAACTGCAAGAACTAAGTAAAGAAAGCTAACACCCATCACTTTTAAGAAAAGCTAGTATATGTTCACTATACCTGAATTTTAGAGTACAATCATATCTTGAGCAATACATCAGCAGCAACTCGTGCGGTCGTGCCAAGGATTCTGACTTCCAAGATAACATTCCTGATTTTGTAAAGTGACAGTACATAAGAGATACAGGCAATACACAATGCAAAAAACAATAATAGAAACGAAATTTTGTATAAATAAGGCACGATTGTTCATTTGATTTTCCTTCTGTAGTTCTGTACAGCACGACCATATCAAATCTAAATATGGATGAATCCATTTATATTAGTAACAATATCAAGACCTACACCTGAAACCTAAGCCCAGTAACCAGGCCAATGTGAAGTATTATATGTCATCAACACCTGAAACCTAAGCCTTAGTAACCAGTTCATGTACTATGCACAGATCTGTGAGACCTGTAGCCTTCATGTTGTGTTCTGCAGCAAGATGAAGTTTAGTAGCCTAGTAAATTTATCTAGCAGTAAACAGTTATTGATCTCTAATACAGACTTAGCAGCCAGCCATAAACACACAAGACAACTAGATCGTAGCAATAACAACAAGCATAACAGACTTGCCTCCTACTTAGTATCATAGCAGCAGCGAAACTTCTGATTAGATAGAATCATACACATGTACAAAAAGGTACATACCTTTCTGAGGAGATTATCTCTTAGCCGAACACGTTCAACATCTTTTTCTTGTTCGGCATTGAAGGCCTTCAGATTATTTAGAGTTTGTTCCTTTAGCTTTACAGCCTAACATTGAACAGAAGATAAACAATCCTTTCAGTAACTTATAAAGGAAATAAAGGAAACTAATTTTATGTGACATCCTGTTACTGTATACTCCCTGTATGGCTAATTGACAAGTGAATAGATCAAGTCTGTCAAACTACTTATAGATTATAATACTTAGGGGTGAAGCCACCTTCATCTTACCTAGCACAAATATATGCAACCTGTTCTCTCCAGCAGAATTTTGAAACCTGCAAATAAAAAGTGATTGGCATAGACAATACACTGTAAAAATGCCAAATGACTGAAAGATAAGGCATACTTACACATTCACTATATAGTAAAAATGCCAAATGTCATCTGTTAGCTTACTGCATGCTGAACTACCAATGATGAAAAAAAACGAGAGGATGAAAAGTAACCATACTGAAGTACTGATACAAGTTAAACTAAGCTAAGAGTGACTACTTCAACCTATTAGAGACTTAGCTTTGTTCCAAACCAGGAGCAAATTCAAGCAGGAAATGGGAATCCAAAACATTGTATGATAATCACCTTCTCTATTTTGTCACCCAACTTTTTAATTTTAAGCTCCAGAAGTTTGCACAGTAGGAACATTAGCTACACTAATTGCTACCTACTCCATTTGTCATTTCAATGGCTTATAAATCTATTCCCCTTAAAACTAATAACCTCCATGGAAATGATGAACACTTACAATGATTTAGCATAGCAGGTCAAATGTTTTGTCGCAGCTTGCTGGGTACCAGCACTAAAAATCCAAAGATTAGCAGTTCCTAAACATTTATCGATCCCTAGTCCAGATTTAGCAGCCAGCCAAAAACACAAACAAGACGAAGAGATATAACCATGATTGCATCTATACAAGCAGATAAAGTACACAAGGGGAGATCGAGGAAGCAAGAGGGCTGCCTCACATTGTAGTGGATGTTGACCTCGGGTGGATCCACGGCAGAGGCTCATCGTCGTGGGCAGTGGTGACTGCTGCCGCAGTGGCCTCGTCCTCCTTAGAGCTCGAGTCACCAGCGCCCGTGAGTAAAATTTTGTGCCCGCGCCCATGCCCGTCACCCGCCACGGGCGCCATCCTATGCCCGCGCCCGCTATCCGCGGGCATGCCCGTGTGCCCGCCCGATGTGGAGGAGGGCGGCGACGGCAAGGATGGCTACTGCAGGGTGGCGAGGACGACGGCAGTAAGTTTGAAGTCCAAAACTCGAGATTGCCAAGAAAGAAGAATTTTCCATCTCCAGATTGCCAAGAAACAATTGTAACTCTTATCTAAAAAAATCCAAATCAGAAAAAAAAGCAAGGCGGACAGCAGTGTTGTGCTTCTTTCCTCCAAGGCTTCAATCCTCATCCTTTAGCAAATCACGGATGACAGTTAAAGGACCAGCAGTTGTATGCTTCTTTCCTCCTCCTTTATCCAATCACGGAAGAGTGTTCAAGGATGCACGCATGCTGCATGCGTGATTGGAAGGGGGAGGGAGGGCGGCTCTCGATCTGGAACGCATGGTGCATGCATGAGCGTGACTGCAAGTGCGAGAAGAGGGAGTGCGGCTCTCGATCTGGAACTTGGGAGCAAGAGCGACTGCGGGCCTGGTGCTACCGGACCACGAAACTCGCGACTCAGTAGGCGGCGGCGGCGGCAAGACTGGAGGGCGGAGAGTGGGGATATGTTCAACACTTAGGTTTAGTTGCTTTTATATGCGATTTTTGAGCTGGGCTTTGATGGGCCGGTAATAAGAATGTGGGCTGTTGCCAGTGCGCTGGAGATAACGGGCACGGCGGGTTTGCGGGTGCGGGTAAAACATTTTCTTACCCGTCAGCTAATATCCATCGGGTTTGGAGACGTACCCATATATGTGCCCGCGGGTAGACTCATGCACCCGTATCCTTGCCCAACGGGTCTCTTGCCCGCGGGCATGCGGGTATTTTATACCCGGTGCCATCTTTAGTTGAGGGATTTCTTTTTTCTTTTTTTTCAACTGGGCTTTTGTGTGCCGCGGTCCCGTGTGGAGAGTCTGCACGGGAGGGTTCTGCATTTCTATTTGGCTTATTTTTGCCGGTTATTTTCCTGTGTGTTACAAAATCCGACAGAAAAATTGTCTTATCGACAGAAATAAACGAATTCCTCTGTCGGTACGTACAACACATAGTGAAATACAAATTTTTCTGTCGGTTTTAGAATTTTTCTGTCGGTGTGTGCAGACCCGACAGGATAATCATAATTTTTCTGTCGGTGGAGGATATACCGACAGGAAATTTTCAGTTTCCAGTAGTGTTATACCTAGGGTGGCGGCGCAGAGGTGGGTAGCGGGGCGGTGGAGAGTCGACGCTGTGCAGGAAGACCCGCAGCGCCCACGAAGACGATTAGGATCACCAAGTACCGCCCTCAGGTCCTCCTCCTACAATAAGGGCACAAAAGGTTAGTATCCACGCAAAATTTCGGCAGCACCTCCCCTACACGGGGAGGTTTCCAAAACCTGCAAAAAACAACGGCGCGAAGGCCGATAACCACAGCGGCGCGGAGCGGCGGCGCGCAACGGGCGAGCGCAGGGGCGGGGCGGGCGTTTTGGTCAAAGGATAGGTGGCCTTGGGCCGGGCCGGCCTTTTAGGGTTATTCCCTTCGCCGACAGCCCACGGAGCAGGCTGTCGGCAAAGGGTTTTTTTATTTGCGGAAATTCTTCGCCGACAGCCGCAGCTAAGGCTGTCGGCGAAGACGCCTTTGCCGACTGCCCTCATTATGCTGTCGGCAAAGAGTTTGCATTTTTTTTTGAATTTTGACTTCAAACTTTTTATATGGCCTAATTATATTGTTTACAAGCATATGTTCTAATTTGGGCCCTTTTATAACATTTTGCTATATTTTGTTAATTTATTTTGTTTACTTGAATTTTCTCACATAATCCAAAATTGAACTGCAGGTGCATGAAATAATGAAACGTAGCCATTCGAAAAATGATATTTATGTTGGAGAGTGTCTTTTGAGGCGGTGTCCATAAACTCACCCAAAAGTTCGAAGTCCATGTCCACGTAACACGACCATCCAGGAGTGGTAGAAGTGTTTTTTAATTATATAAAATCCAAACGAAGTCGGAAAATCACGAAACTTGTCGGGGTGTCATGTTATCGCATGTGGAGGCTACGATAAAAATTTGAGAAAGTTTGGAGCAAGCTGCGACGTCGGATGCTCAAAACCCACACATCTCCACATGTGATCACTGTGATCATATGTGGAGATGTCTGGGTTTTGAGCATCCGACGTCGCAGCTTACTCCAAACTTTCTCAAATTTTTATCGTAGCCTCCACATGCGATAACATGACACCCCGACAAGTTTCGTGATTTTCCGACTTCGTTTGGATTTTATATAATTAAAAAACACTTCTACCACTCCTGGATGGTCGTGTTACGTGGACATGGACTTCGAACTTTTGGGTGAGTTTATGGACACCACCTCAAAAGACACTCTCCAACATAAATATCATTTTTCGAATGGCTACGTTTCATTATTTCATGCACCTGCAGTTCAATTTTGGATTATGTGAGAAAATTCAAGTAAACAAAATAAATTAACAAAATATAGCAAAATATTATAAAAAGGGCCCAAATTAGAACATATGCTTGTAAACAATATAATTAGGCCATATAAAAAGTTTGAAGTCAAAATTCAAAAAAAATGCAAACTCTTTGCCGACAGCATAGCTAGGCTGTCGGCGAAGTTAACGGCGTCTGTCCACCGTTTTCCCAGCCAGTTCTTTGCCGACAGGATTTCTTTGCCGACAATAACACTGTCGGCAAAGATATCCTTTGCCGACAGTGTTTGTTCACCGACAGCAGGGAGCCTATGGGCTGTCGGCAAAGAATTCTTTGCCGACAGCAGGGATAGGCTGTCGGCAAAGACTTCCTTCGCCGACAGCCCTGGGCCTGGCTGTCGGCAAAATATGGGGCTGTCGGCGAAGTTCCTTTCTCCCGTAGTGACAGTGTCAGAAAACAATTCTTTTGATCAATATTAAATAGTGAGAATAAAGCAACGTCTAGTAAACGGTGAAAAGTGTCCGAAGCAATCAGTAGCATACAAGTATTGGTCATGAACAGTGGATGGACACCGCCTAAAGTCCTCACCGGATTCTATTTTAGAGCATGCTTTGATTCACATGACTAATTACTAGGGTAAAAATTAGCCCAAATTAATTTTGATTGGTTAGCTAGTTTTGGCTAACAATTAGTTAAAGTCTTGGTTAAAGAATTAGCTCACCAATTAGTTATCCTGTTTTGATATCTAGAGCTAATCTTAGCTAATTTTTAGCAAGCTACTCCTAGCAACTAGCTCACGTATCAAACAAGCCCTTATTCCGTGTTAAGGGGCTTAGACAGGCAATGAATCAAAGACGATGAATGTCACTATTATTTTTTGACAAAACGAATGTCACTTAGGCCTTATTTAGATGTCTTCAAAATTCCAAATTTTTACTTTTTGTCCCATCACATCGAATCTTTGAACATATGCATGGAGCATTAAATATAGATAAAAAATAACTAATTACACAGTTTGGTTATAAATCACGAGACGAATCTTTTGAGCCAAATTAGTCCATGATTGGACACTAATTGCCAAATACAAACGAAAGTGCTACAGTAGTCAAATTCCAAAAGTTCTGGCATCTAAGGCCTCGTTCACTTTGCAAAAAAAGTGAACCCGATGAATAGTACCACTTTCGTTTTATTTGGTAAATATTGTCCAATCGCGGATCAACTAGGCTCAAAAGATTCATCTTGTGATTTTCAACTAAACTGTGTAATTAGTTATTTTTTTTACCTACATTTAATACTCTATGCAAACAGCTAAAAATTGATATAATGAAGAAAGAGTGAAAAAACTTAGAATTTGGATGGCATCTAAGCAAGGCCTAAACACCTCTAATATTTACCATATCTTTTTGTCGGACCCCTCACATGCAGATCGGACCCCAATGCACGTGCTCCACGCCCATCCCTCACATGCGGATCAGACTCCACCAGTTCCGATCCGCATATCCCACCATGCAATGATGCAAAGCAGTAAGCACCCTCTATATATATTACCCCACGGCCAATTGGCCATCGCAACAAGCAATTACTCCATACTTTATCCAAGACCAAGAGTAAGCCAGCTAGCGTCTAGCAATGGCGGCGGCCGCCAAGGTCGTCCTGCTCGTGGCTGCTGTCGTGGCCACCGGCAGCTCCTCCTGCGCCGCATGGGATTTGAACACTATCCGGATGCCCACGGCGCGTGCGATAGAGGCGGCCGCGGCCCGTCTCCAGGAAGGCATGGCCACGCCGCTGATCCACGCGCTGCACCCGCTGCTGGGCTCCGCCGGAGACCTGGGCCGGCGCGCCGGCGTGCCGTGCGACAGCTGGCGGCTGGCCGTGGAGGCCTACAACAAGCGCGACTGGAAGACGGTGCCCGCCAACTGCGAGGACTACGTTGGCCACTACATGCTCGGCCGGCACTACCGCCGGGACTCCCGTTTCGTCGTCGACGAGGCCATCGCCTACGCCGAGGGGCTCAAGCTGGCCGGCAACGGCAAGGAGGTTTGGGTGTTCGATATAGACGAGACCTCGCTCTCCAACCTCCCCTACTACGCCAAACACGGCTTCGGGTACGTACGTACATGTAGATAGTTTTACATACACACACGACGCGATGCAACGGTGTGCTAAAACTGCTAATTGTACCGAACCTGCTAATCAGTGTGTTTCTTTTCATCATCACAGTACTAAGCCTTACAACGCGACAAGCTTCAACGAGTACGTGCTGGAGGGGAGCGCGCCGGTGCTGCCGGAGACGCAGCGCCTGTTCCAGAAGCTCATCTCGCTCGGCATCAAGCTGGTGTTCCTGACGGGCCGCACCGAGGACCAGAGAGCCATCACCGTGGCCAACCTCCGCCGCCAGGGCTACTCGGGCTGGGAGAAGCTGCTGCTCAAGCCCATCGGCTTCAAGGGCACCGCCATCGGCTACAAGTCCAGTGCACGCCAGAAGCTCCAGAACGCGGGTTACGTCATCGTCGGCAACATCGGCGACCAGTGGAGCGACATCCTCGGCGCACCAGAGGGCGCACGCACCTTCAAGCTGCCCGACCCCATCTACTACATTGGCTAAGCTAGGACGACACGCAACGCAACTTCGAGCTGCGTGATCATCCAATGGCCGATTTCCGTCCTGTTGCAGTGCTTGTTTGAGATGAACTGCTTTATTATTGTTATATCTGCCCTCCGTGCTTGATTAATAATAACGAACTCCATGCTATCGTTTACTATTTGTGGTTGGTTTTCTGTTTGAACATAATTGCATTGCAATAAGAATCGTTGAACTATTGAAGAGATTAACAATAAGCTGATAATTTTGTAATGCAGAGGCCAGAATTTTTCATTTTCTAAAAAAAATGAAGAGATCAGGAATAATGTTCAAAAAGAAATGATAGAGACACTTGGTTCTGTGTTTTGGTACTGCCTATGTTTAAAAATGTAGGTTGTTCTAATTTGGTTTTATCCTAAGTAAAACTCTCTTTAACTTTGACCAATTAAGACGTAGTTTAAGGAATAAATATTAATACAGCGTTTGGGTTATTAATATATTTTTCATGTAAAGTTAAAGGTACCCAAGTTTAATTTGACTTAGGACAAAGCTCAAACAACCGATATTTTTAATAGAGGGGGTAAAAGTGAGCCCCTCGGCGTACGTACATGTCAATGCTCACCAGAAATCTCCAGTGGCACCAAAACTTGGATACCAAACAACAAACAAAGGGTGACCAGATGGCCAGTTCCAATGGCTGGTCAAGAAGAAATTTTGATATTTAACCATGTATTCGCGCGTCCCTCAAGATTTGACATCGAATTCGCATGGCTTTTGAAATATAACTTTGCGCCTGCAAATTCCTTTGAAATTCAGGATTTCAAAGGATTTCTTTGTTTTATTAATTCCAGCCCTCCTTTTGCACTGTTTAGGACACCGGAAAAGATGATAGTACCCTTCTCTCTATTCAGGTGGCCTACACACATTCCCAGCCCCTTGGTTGCATTAGTTCACGTGTTTTTTTTCCCAAGATTGTTCTCAACCATTCCATTCTCCTTCCCAATAGTTCCCATGCTCCCCAAGACTAAAATTTTGCACAGGTCTAATATTTTGGTCAAAATAAATGTGATAAATTATAATAAATTTCCGCATAGACAATAAAAACAGCCTTACAATTTAGTAAATATTGCATGCACGTCGACAGTTCAACCATCTAGCCAATTTGATAAGAGTACATGTTCACATAGTTCACATAAGATCACATAGAGAGAGTAGAATCATCCAGCCAATTTAAGACTACAAGTTCGCATACACAAAAAGATGGCTCAAAATCTAAACAAACAAAAGTCTCATGACATTGGTATAAGATTATTCAAACATCCATGTTCTTCCCCTTCCTTGGAGTGAGATTTTCTTGAGACCTGACCTCTTCCTTGGACTCTTCTTTGGAGTGGTCATAGTATTACTTGGGCCTTTCCCTCTTTGACTGAATATCATAGGTAAATGGAATGGTTCAGTACATAGCCTAAGATAAGCACGTACAAAGTGAATCATTTTTACCTTCTTGTCACTGCTCTAGGGCTTGTAGTGAGCTGATTGCTTGATTCTCTAGGTTCTGTGGCATTATCATGGCCCACATTACTCACTGCTGCCTCTGTAACAGCTGAGTTCCAAAACATTTCTGCGGGTTTGTCCTCAACATCCACAAACAAGAACAACTTCTTATCATACATCTTTTCAGCAAATGCAAGTGACAGATCTGTATCATCCAACAACTTCCTTTCTCAACCACCACTCATATCAAATTCATTTATCACAAGCTGCTACCCACTTCCCCAATTCACCCTAGTTTTCAGATCACTTTGTAGCATACCTAGAGTATAATATCAAAAATCCACTACCCATTCATCACATTTGTGTGGCACATCAACAGAGCAGCCATCATTCAACTTAGTTGTGAATGGAGAAAACTAAACACACAATCTAAATGCTCCATCCGGATCCGGATCGATTCTACCAGGTACCAATAAAAAATAAAAGGACACAACTTAGATTGTGCCCCCAAATCACCAGGAACCCTAAACATGCAGTACAATGAAAAGGTTTAGGATTGGAGCTCCTACCCTGGAGGAGCCGCCATGGAGGGCGACCTGCTGTTGGCCGGCCCCTTCACCCTTCGGGCAGTGGAGTGCAACCTGCTGTTGGCCGGTGTAGGCCCCCCTCCCCCGAACCCTAGCGCCTTCTTGTCGGGGCGGACGGAGGTGGGGCAGCCGGAGGTGGGGATGACAAGGCAGAGGGCGTTCACCAGCGCAGTGGGACCCATCTAGTGGTAGCCTTCTGCTGCTACAGTAGGGAGCTCGCTCGGCAGCGGTCTTGGTGCGGGGTCTCGGCTTCGTGCGAGTCGCGGCTCTCTGTGAGGCGCAACGAGAATCAGGGGAGAGAGGTGCGACTCAGTTCATTTAGAGAGAGGGGCAGTCTGGTCTTTCGCATGTCCCAAACAGTGGAAAGAGGCCCTTGGAATTACTAAAAGGGAGATATCCTTTAAAATCTTAAATTTCAAAGGAATTCATAGGTGCAGGGTTATATTTCAAAAGGTCTATGAATTCGATGTCAAATCTTGAGGGGCGCGCGAATACAGGGTTAAATATCAAATTTCTCCCTTTCAAGAAGGTCGCAGTACAGGGTAGTTGTAGGAGTGGGCGACAAACGCAGGTTCCTGATCGATCATCACCATGGATCATTTGGTGGAACGTCCGCAGGCTCAATTCCAGAGCCCATAGAGACAATGTAAGGACACTAGTGGCTGACGCTCGGGCGCACATAGTATGCCTAGTAGAAACTAAACTACAATCAGTAAGCCAATGGCTTGTATCTTCTATGCCGCCCAGCCAGCCGCGGTGGGCAACGTTGGCGGTCATGATGCCACAACCACGCCGTGATGGCTCATAGTGGTATACGGGCCACAGGACGAAGCTGAGAAGAGTTTGTTCCTAGAGGAACTCGCGGTGATCAGAGATCAGTGTCCAGGTCCATGGGTTGTAATTGGCGACTTCAGCTTGATCCTGGATGAATCAGACAAAAACAATAGCCGCATCAACCGACGACCAATGTGCCGCTTCCGTCGAGCTGTCGCTGAACTAGAGTTGATGGACATCCACCTCCATGGCCGAAGATACACATGGAGCAACGAACGAGAAGAGCGCTGGCATCACTGGACTGGGAAGAGCGGTTCCCTTCCTGCCATCTGCAGGCCATGGCGTCTGATGCATCCGACCACTATCCCTTGATGTTACAAACAAATCTATCAATGACGGTCAAGCCGAGGTTTTACTTTGAGATCTTCTAGCCAAAATTCTCTGATTATTAGGAAGTGCTGAAAAGGGGTTGGACATGTCCGGACTCCATCACCGACCCGATCAGGTGACTCGACGCAATGTTCAAATACTTGGCTAGTGAACTCAAAAGCTGGTCAGCACGGAGGATTGAAATCATCAAAGAGCAGCTTCTTATGGCAAGAACGATCATACTGAGGCTCGACCAAGCTGCTGATTTCTGGACCCTGACGCCTCAAGAATGGGCACTGCACGCTGAGCTCAAACAGTGGTGCCTAGGGCTGTCGTCGCTAGAGCGCACCATAGCTTGCCAGCGTGCAAGAGTTCGCTATCTGGGCGAAGGGGATGCCAACACCAAGTATTTCCACATGCTTGCCCAGGGACGACAGAGGCGAAATTTCATAACAAGCCTCAAAGTGGATAGGGTCACCGTTACGACGCAACATGCCATGGCAAATGCTTTGCATGACCACTTCGTCTAGGTTTTTGGTTGCCCGGGTCAGCTGGATGGAATGATCGATCTAGCAGAGCATGGCATCGTCAACCATGAACTCTTGTCGCTGGACCAGCCGATCTCTAAGGAAGAAATATGGGTAGCAATCAGAGAAATGCTGTCAGACTGAGCGTCGGGCCCTGACAGTTTCACGGGTGCATTCTACAAAGCCTCGTGGCCGGTGATCAAGTATGACACTATTGCTGGCATCAACACTATGCTCTTCGGTGATAGTCAAGCGTTCGATCGACTCAACGGCGCCCTCATCGTCCTGCTGCCCGCGGACTTCAGATCGATCACAATGATTCATAGTTTTGCCAAGCTGCTGCCCAAGATCCTAGCACCACGTCTTACACAAGGATGCAGGAACTCATCTCCCCAAATCAGAATGCATTCATCCGGGGACGCTCGATCCATGACAACTTCAAGTACGTTCAGCGAGCAGCCGTACTCATTCGAAAGAAGAAGATCCCTGTTTCGCAAAAAAAAAAAGAAGATCCCCAAGCTGCTGCTGAAACTAGACGTCTCCAAGGCATTTGGCACGGTAGTCTGGCCGTTCCTACTTGATGTCATGCAGGCTATGGGGTTCGGGCCATGCTGGCGCCGATGGATCGCAGGGCTCTTATCCACGGCATCATCGCGCATTACGCTCAATAGCCAGCCAGGACCCCCAATCATGCACAGGCGCAGCGTCTGGCAGGGGGACTCCCTATCACCACTCCTGTTCATCCTTGCCATGGAAGTGCTTAGTCGGATGTTCACCAGGGCACGAGAACTAGGACTGCTCCGCAGAATGACCAGAGATGGAGTCAAGTACCAGTGTAGCATCTACGCTGATGATGTCATCCTGTTTGCTCATCCAGATGTGCACGAGGCAACTGCAATCAAAGAAATTCTCCAATTTTTTGGAGATACATCCAGCATGCGGACCAACATGGCAAAGTGCTCGATCACAGATATCTACGCTTCCGAAGACGCACTCACCTACGTCTAGCAGATCCTGGGCTGCCAGATCACGACCTTCCCAATCTATTACTTGGGGCTGCCTCTGAGCACATCAAAGGTACCGAAGGCAGATATCCGTCGGACGGTGGATGCAGTAGCACGGAGGTTGCCTTCTTGCCATGGGCCACTAATGGCAAGAAGTGGCAGGTTAATCTGGATCAAATCGATCCTCTCCACAATCCTAGTTTACTGCATGATTGATGACGGCCTTCCACTGTGGGCAAGAAAAGAAATTGACTCCATCTGTAGAAGGTTCTTGTGGGCTGGGAAAGATGGTGCCGTTAGGGGGGAATGCATGGTAGCATGGACGACCTGCACCTAGCCAAAAGAAATTGGAGGACTGGGCATCACCAACTTACAGTTGGCCGCGACAGTGTTTGAAGCCAAGTGGCTATGCCTGCAGAACACTGACCGGGAGAAAGCTTGGACTGAGCTACCATTAAAGATGACAGATGAAGCTCGCACATTCTTCCGCACGTCCACCTACATGGTCACCGGCAATGGCAGAGATACATTATTCTAGGTGGACAGCTAGATCAATGGAGTCTCTGTTAGAGCCATGGCGCCAACCCTCTTCAAGCTCATACCCGCGCGTGTGGTAAACAGACAGACGGTCGCTGAGGCACACACCAACAGGAGTTGGGTATGACAGATCAGGGGAGGCCTCTCTGTCCCAGTCATCGCCAACTGCCTCTGCATTTGGAGGGCTATTCAGGGAATGGCACTTACAGATGCACCCGACCAGCTCATTTGGAGATGGGCATTAGACCGGATGTTCACTGTACATTCGGTGTATGAAGTGCTCCTGCGAACACAAGGTTGAAATGTGCCCTTGTGTTTCATTTTGTGATGAGTGATTGTCAGTGTGATCCACGAATAAGGTTGGGTGGTGACTAACCCTACCACGGCAAAAATTATGTGTGCGACATGTCTCTTGGCTTATGTTGTGTAGGTGTGAAGCTCGGAGGCAATGGTCGACAGCAGGGTGAAGGTCAAGTAGAGACGTGCCATGTCGATAGACCAGGAGTGGTGAAGGACGGATGTGAGGCTTGGATCAAGGGACCAGGAGGCCGAGTGACTAGCTACGGTGGCTGACACCTGTGACATCAATGAGCGCAAGTGTATATGGGAGTGACTGTGTTGACCGAGTCATGACGAAGGACGTGCAAGTCAAGCGGGGTTCAGAGGACTTGGTGGCCAGTCGGTCAAGGACGGCGGTGACACGCGTCGAGGCAGGGGACGCGTATGGAGTATGCTACTCGCGAGCGGGTTTGGTGGTTTGGGCCTCAAAACCATCGGTGGCGGGTTTACGAGTTTGGGCCTCAAAACCCGGGCGGAGGTTCCAAGGAGGAATGGACGGCACGTGGTAGCATCGGGGAGTTTGTGTCAAAACGAAGCTACTAATAAGGAGGCGCGGTGGCCGTCGAATGAAGATGATATCGGGTTGGACCATAACGCCTTTGGGCTAAGTGGTTTGACTCAATTGTATCTAGGGACAAAACTGAGATTGTGTAATAGCCCTGTTAAATAGGATGAGGGAGCCCCATCTCCCTCACCTCCTCCATTTGCATTTTTCCTTCATCCTTGTTAGGGTTTTCCCTCCCCTTAGGTGCTTGTGAGAGAGAGGTCCACTAATCCATGTGTTTAGTGTAAGAACCAAGAATTCAAGTGGGAAAGGAGGTCCCGAATTCTCCTTGTATCCTCTGGGATTTGGAAGAAATTTGTTCTTATGATTTGTGATGTGTTCTTTGCGTTCTTCTTCTTCTTCCCCCTCTCGTTCTTGAGTCTTCTTTGTTTCTAGACCATTTTGGTTCGTTCTTGTTGCCTTGATTTGAGCTATAATGTGAGTTGAGCCTTTCCACCGAAGGAAATCAACCAATCCCTCATGAGCTCGCAGATCGGGCAATTTCTTGGTCTAGGTCTCAAGAACCGGTGTTTTTTTGTTCTTCGATTTCTCGTGATAGGCTTGACATTGGGTGTTGATCTTGAAAATATCTTCTCAACACTCCCAAAAAACTACCTGCAAAGTTTCAAGTCAATCCGAGTTGTTTTGATCGAGTTTTGACCCATTCTTCCTCGGTTCGTGCTGTTGTTTCTGGACAGCACGGAGCCTCCGGGAAAAAACATAGAACCTCCAGGACGGGGACCCTCCGGGGACAAATGCGGAACCTCCGGGAATCTCTAGACCACGGAGCCTCTGGGGGAAAACGCGGAGCCTCCACACCTGTTACTGAAAATTTGTGTTTGGGCTCTCCGAGTGCTCGTTTTGAAACCCGTCTTTTGCTTTGTCTTTCTAGTGTCTCAAGGATCATTTTCTAAGTACTCTTGTCACTAGTTGGCATGGGTTTAGGTCGAGAACTCGCTTTCTCTCTATAGAAGTTGAATATCTCTTTTTCGTTCCTCGGTTTAGTTCTTGTTCTGTGCTCGTTTGCGGTGTCCCGCTGTGTTCCTAGGGAACATCCACTGACTAGTTAGGTCGTGGACATCATGGTGTTTTGTTCGTGCTTTTGGTGGTGATTTCGAGACAATAGCCAATTATTTTCGACAGAAATTTTTGGCTCCCATTCACCCCCCCTCTGGTAACCGTTTTCGGTCCTTCAATTGGTATCGGAGCCGGTTAAGGATCATTCCACCTTAATCGGCCTGTGATCCACGAAAGTGACATGGAGCGTGGTTCTAACAAACCGCTATTCTTTGATGGAACAGACTACCCCTATTGGAAGATCCGCATGTCCACGCATCTCCAGGGGATTGATTGGCTTGTTTGGGAGATTTGCGAGGATGCTACCTTTGTTGTGCTTGAACCCCCATGCTCGTGTCATGCAAGATCAAAAAGATCGACGCAACGCTAATAGCAGAGCTCGCGTAGTTCTTTTCTCGAGTCTTTCGCTTCAAGAGTTCGAGAGAGTCTCCGATTATACTACCGCTCGGGAGATCTGGGTGACGCTTCAAAACTATCACGAGGGGAACACATAGGTCCAAACTAGACTCTACGAGATATACAAGAGGGAGTATGAGAACTTCACCCAACTTGATGGCGAGTCCATCGATGCCATGTTTTCTTGCTTTCAGACCATCATCAACGAGATGCGAGCAAACAAGGCATAGTTACCTTATGACGATTATGAGAGGGCACTCAAGCTTCTATATGCCCTAGATTGGAAGGTATGGGATGTGAAGGTGTCCGCGATCATTGAGTCCGCAAGCTATGACAGCCTCTCCATGGATTAGCTTTTCAGCAAGCTCAAGTCCACTGAGATCGACTACCAGACCCAAGCCAAGCTCAAGAATCCCTCTGCACCAACTATGGCTTTGATCTCAGGTAATGACTCAAGTTCTTTGGCTAACCCCTCATAGATGTCGTTTGCCTTGTCTTCTTTGGTGTCTGTCACAGAGGAGCAATTGGAGGCCCTTGGGGATAATGAGCTGGCGTTGATCATCAACTAGTTCTCACGGTTTCACAACAACCGCTTGAATTGCCAGCATGGTGGTGGTCTGAAGGAAGGATGCTACGGCTGTGGAGATCCTGACCACTTCGTCGCCCACTGCCCCAAGAAGAACAAGCACTCCTCTGACAAGTACGACTCCAGCAAGCACAAGGACAAGCACGAGTACACCTCCAAGCACAAGTCGAAGGGAGGATTTGACAAGGAGGCATTGAAGAAGAAGTACTTTAAGAAGGCCCAAGGCCCAAGAGCGTGCCTTCCTCGCCTCCCTCAGCGACCTCGATAATGACACCGACAATGACCGGTCTTCTTCTCCCTCGAGTGATGATGAGTCCGAGAAGAGACGTGAGAACAAGTTGACCGGGCTTTGTTTCATCGCCAAGTCCATCCACGAAGGCTACAGCACCATGGCCGTGGATGAAGGGTTGAAGCCCAACAAGGACGTGCTTCCCGACGATGATGACTCTACCGAGGTAAAACCCACCGTTGATGCTCTTATTGCTGAGCTTGATATCATGACTGATACTTTGATGAGTCAAGATAAGCTGCTAAAACATGCTGCTCGTGAGAGGAAAGAGTTTAAGGACAAGCTAGAAGTTGTGAAGAAGGAGTTTGAGGAAGCTAAGAAGCTTGTTGTTCATGTGTCTGACGAGGTTGAGTGTGATGAATGTGCTGTTCATATGATCAACTTTTCTGAGTTGCAATCTAAGTATGCTGCCTTATTAGATGAGAACGATGAGCTGAAGGCTAGTTCTAGCTTGTTGGGTGCATGCAAGTGTTGTTCAGGCTTGCAATTTGAGGTGGCAGAGAAGAATACCAAGATCATCCTTAATCTTGAGAAGGCCAATTCAGATAGCATGGTTGTTGAGTGTGCATATTGTGAGAGTTTGGTGTTGGAGCTTGAGTCTTGCAGCCATGACAAGATGAAATCCGAGGAAGACAACACATACCTTCGGTCCATCTTGAATTGGGTGTCTTGTAGTGAGCCGCAGTTAGGCGTGATGATGAGCCAGTTGAGGTGAGAAACTGGGACATCAGGAGTAGGCTTTGCTCTAGGTGGGAAGGGTGAACATGTCTATGGCAAAGTTAGTGAGTTCAGTGGTTTGAACCCAAGTGAGAAACCTTCCACTACTCCCAAATTGATCAAGATCAATCCACCTAAGCCTACCGAACCCACTGTGAACGATGGAGTGTTTGAAGAACCTCCAAGAGCTCCACCCCAGAAACAAGTTTGGGTTCCAAAATCGAATCATCTTAGGAAACCACTTGACACTCTACCAAACATCTCTGAGGATCCCCTTCCTAAAGCCAAAAAGCCACCAAGAGTGAACCATACCACAAGAGAGTGAGCCAACAACCACCCAAGAGAGAGGTGAGGTATCACTGTGACTACTGCCATAGGGATGGTCACCTTGTTGGGTTTTGCTTCAGGAGAAAGAGAGATGAGTGGCGGGAGTATGAGTTGAACAACCGAAACATGTACCACCCGCGCCCATGGCGGACATGTGCCGCCTGTTCAGAGGCACAATACTAGGCCTTGAGGGGCAAAGCCTCAAGGTGTTAGGCCTCAGGTTGCGAGACCACGCGGTGGTCGTGCCCGGCGTGGTTCAGGTCATGATCAATATGACTTTGGACCTTGTGGCACTAGCTTTCAGTCCTACAGTTCTAGCGGACCACGTTTTCCGCCACGTGGTGCCCGCTTTCCTCAAATGGGACATGGCATGTTTGGTGTTTTTTCTAACACTTTTCTAGGGCAAATGAGCCAACACTAGTATCCTTCACAGTTTACTAAGCCCAGTGTTGCGCCATTTGCTCATCCCATGTCTTTTTATTGATGTAGGATGGAGGCCTGGACAACATGTGGCTCATTGACTCCGGCTGTTCGTGCCACATGACCGAAAGTTTAAGATGGTTCTCCAGCCTTGACCCCATGCAATGTAAGGAGTACATCACATTCGGGGACAATAGCAAAGGTAAAGTGCTTTCTCATGGAACCATTCGGGTTAACGAGAGTTTTGTCTTGAAGGATGTTGCTTTGGTTTCGAATTTGTATTTCAATTTGCTTTTAGTTTCGCAACTCATTCAGGATGGCTTTGAAGTGCGCTTTAAGACCAGCTTGTCTCGAGTTCTTGATTCTCAGGGAAATCTTGTTTGCCAGATTGTCCCTTTTGGCCGTGTCTTTCAAGCTAATTTTTCTCACTCCTTTGGCTCTTCTCGATGTTTGGTGGTTGGATCGTCCTCTGAGATTTGGAAGTGGCATAGGAGACCGGGTCACTTGAGCTTTGACTTACTATCTAGGTTGAGCTCACTTGACATAATCCGAGGATTGCCCAAGTTGAAATTTGAGAAGGATTTGGTCTACCATCCTTGTCGCCATGGGAGGATGGTTGTCGCTTCTCACCTACCTGTGAACCAAGTCATGACCAAGGAACCTAGCGAGCTACTTCACATGGACACAGTTGGTCCGGCTCAGGTTCGGTTAGATGGTGGGAAGTGGTACGTTCTAGTGATCGTGGATGACTTTCTTGTTACTCTTGGGTGTTTTTCATGGAGAGTAAGGATGAGGCTCTTTCACATGCTCAGGATTTGATTCTTCGGTTGCAAAATGAGTTTCCTAAGAATGCCATGAGAGCGATTCGCAGTGACAATGACACAGAATTCAAGAATACTCATTTTGAAACCTTTTGTGCTTCTTTGGGCCTTGAGCACCAGTTTTCCTCTCCTTATGTCCCTCAGGAAAATAGTGTTGTTGAGCGTATGAATCGGACCCTTGTTGAGATGGCCAGGACAATGCTCGATGAGGATTGGACTCCTAGGAGATATTAGGCCAAAGCAATCAACACTGCATGTCATGTTTCAAATCGCATTTCCTTCGAGCTTTCATGGAGAAAACTTCTTAGGAGTTGCGATTTGGACGACCATCCAAGGTAAGTCATTTTAGAGTGTTTGGATGCAAGTGCTTCATTCTGAAACAAAGTAATTTGGATAAATTTGAGTCTCGATCCTCTGATGGTATTTTTCTCGGTTATGCTTCACATTCTCATGCTTATCGTGTACTTAATTTTGAAACTAACCGAGTTGTAGAGACCTGTGAGGTTACCTTCGACGAGACCATGCCGTATTCTGTTCCTGTCTTTGAAAGTGTAGGTGATTAGGAGATCGGTGAGAGCATCTTTGTTGAGGAGAATAAGGAAGATACTGATTGGGGAGATGCTGAGCTGACCTCTTCAGCTGCTCCAGTCGAGTATGTGATGACTACTTCGGCTCACAGTCCCGATCCCTCTTCTTCTACTACTTGGGGTCCGCATGAGCCGCCTTCTCAGCCTATGCCTGTTGCACCTGAGGAGGCCTTAGCTGCTGTTGAGGGGGAGGCGACTTCTTCGAGAGAAGCACATCGGCACATTCAGCGTCACCACCCGCCTCAAACCATGATCGGTGACATCAGTCAACGTGTTACACACTTAAGGTCATATGAAATCTCACATTTCGCTCATTCCGCCTTTGTCACTAATTTTGAGCCACAAAATGTTGGACACGCACTTTCTGATCCCGATTGGGTCAATGCTATGCACAAGGAGTTACAGAACTTTGAGTAGAATGAAGTCTGGGTCTTAGTTTCACCTCCACCTGAGTGTCACCCCATCGATACAAAATGGTTTTCAAGAACAAGCAAAGTGAGGATGGAGTGGTGGTGAGGAACAAGGCTTGGCTAGTGGCTCAGGGGTTTTGTTAGAAAGAGGGAGTAGACTTTGAAGAAACCTTTGCTTCTATGGCCCATATTGAGGCTATAAGGATGCTCTTAGCTTATGCAGCTTTGAAAGGGTTCAAGTTGTATCAGATGGATGTGAAGAGTGCCTTCTTGAACGGGTACATAGAGGAAGAGGTGTATGTGAGGCAACCTCCTGGCTTTGAAAATCCCAAGCACCCCAACTATGTTTACAAACTCCACAAAGCCTTGTATGGGTTGAAACAAGCCCCAAGAGCCTGGTATGAGTGTTTGAAAGCCTTCTTGCTTGCTAAGGGCTTTAAGATGGGTTCCATAGATAAAACTTTGTTTCTCCTCAAGCAAGGCACTGACACTCTGTTGGTTCAGATTTACATGGATAATATCATTTCCGGTGGCTCCTCTCATGCTCTTGTTGCAAAGTTTTCTGAGACTATGAACAGGGAATTGAGATGAGCATGATAGGTGAATTGACTTTCTTCCTTAGACTACAAATCAAGCAAACTCGAGAAGGAACATTTGTGCACCAAGGAAAGTACACCAAGGATCTCCTAAGGAAGTTCGATATGGGCGAGGCCAAGCCTCTTTTGATGCCCATGTCAACCATGACGGCTCTGGAAGAGGACAAGGAAGGAAAAGCTATGGACCAAAAGGAGTACTGAAGCATGATCGGGTCATTTCTATACTTGACGGCAATGAGACCGGACATCCAGTTCGCGATATGTCTCTGTGCGTGCTTTCAGTCTTCACCGCGCACTTCGTATTGTCAAGCCATCATGCGGATTATGAGGTACCTTCATTTCACACCCGAATTTGGTCTTTGGTTTTTGGCTTCCTCCTCTCTTTCTCTTTGCGGGTATTCCGATGCAGATTATGCTTGTTGTCGTGTTGAGAGGAAGTCCACTTCTAGGACTTGTCAGTTTCTTAGGTCTTCACTTGTATCTTGGTCCTCTCGCAAGCAGTCCACTATAGCCCAATCCACCACAGAAGCTGAGTATGTTGCTACTGCTGCTTGCTGTTCCCAGTTGCTTTAGATGGTTGCTACCTTGCACGACTATGGCTTAGAGTTTAGGCGAGTGCCTTTGTTCTGTGACAGCACCAGTGTCATATGTGTAGCCAAAATCCCATTCTCCACTCCAAAACCAAGCACATAGAGGTCCGTTTTCACTTCTTGCGAGACCACTATGAGAACGGGAACATTGACCATATTCATGTTGACACCCACAACCACCTCGTAGATATCTTCACCAAACCCCTTGACCAAGCCCAGTTTGCTCGCTTGCAAGGGGAGCTTGGAGTTTATTTCCCTTTTTAGAGTAGGGAAGTTGTTTTGTTCTTGTACATTAGTCTTTGGTTTTCTTTATAGTTTAGCTTTTGATTTTGATTTTGTATCATATTTGCATAACATGGACGAAGAAATGATGAATATTATCAACAGTGGCACTGAATGTATTGCCAATGCTGACGAGCAGGATGTTGATGACGGGAGTCAATACCTTGCTCTTGAAAATGAGCAAGATAATATTTTGCAAGAAAATACTGGCGAGGTATATATAGTAAATATATATTATATGTAAATATTGTATATATATATATTTGAATATCTACCATCTCTTCTGTGCACACAAGATATTTATTTATTATTTTTTATATATGGCCCTTTGGATCGATGACCACAACGACAAAGAGCAAAAATGTTCAAGGCCCGAAAAAACCACTGGAGGGGCGGTACATAATATCGGAATTCAACATCGAGACAGGCGAACCACTTGGTCCACATAAAAGGAAATTCATGGTACACTGTGGGTAACTTGTAAGGAACATAATTCCGAACCACTTGGTCTACATAAAAGGAAATTCGTGGAACACTGTGGGTACGCCGAATTTCATTACTACTAAGGGCCCATCCCTTTTTAGAGTAGGGAAGTTTTTTTATTCTTGTACATTAGTCTTTGGTTTTCTTTATAGTTTAGCTTTTGATTTTGATTTTGTATCATATTTGCATATCATATCATTATGTATCATATTACATCTTGAGCTTCATCCTCAACTAGCTCGCAGATATCTTCACCAAACCCCTTGACCAAGGCTAGTTTGCTCGCTTGCGAGGGGAGCTTGGAGTTTATTTCCCTTTTTAGAGTAGGGAAGTTTTTTTTGTTCTTGTACATTAGTCTTTGGTTTTGTTTATAGTTTAGCTTTTGATTTTGATTTTGTATCATATTTGCATATCATATCATCATATATCATATTGCATCTTGAACTTCATCCTTATAGTAGCTAGATTGATACTATGCTCTTGTTGGGGATGTTATGGATATACATGATGTGCTTGGCTTAGGCTCCTTTTGATCAATTGATGCATGTTATGAGCTAAGCTTGTTTTCCAAACTGTGAACTTGATTAAGACTTGTTGAAACATGAAATGTGTCCACCACTACTTGTGGCTAGCATGTGTAGAATGCGTTGAGATCTTTTTTGCTTCATATATATGCTTAGTTGCTATGGCTTATACTTTGAGTTACACACTTTCTTGAGAAACTTGATTTTGTGCTAAAATTTGAAAAACAAGCTAAGGGTTTCGGCTCTCCGAGTGCTCGTTTTGAGATCCATCTTTTGCTTTACCTTTGTAGCATCTCAAGGATCATTTTTTAAGTACTCTTGTCACCAGTTGGCATGGGTACTTTAGGTCGAGAACTCGCTTCCTCTTCGTAGAAGTTGAGTATCTCTTTTTCGTCCCTCGATTTAGTTCTTGTTCCGTGCTCGTTTGTGGTGCCCCGCTGTGTTCTTAGGGAACATCCACTCACTAGTTGGGTCGTGGACATTATGGTGTTTTGTTCGCACTTTTGGTGGTGATTTTGGGACAGTAGCCAATTATTTTCGAAAGAAATTTTCGGCTCCCATTCACCCCCCCTCTAGTCGCTGTTTTTGGTCCTTCAGCTCCACTCAGCCTCTCACCCGGTACCGGGCTGCATCAGGATTTGGGAGTCATGGGCGCCCCTAAGAGTGAAGCTATTCTTGTGGCTCGCTGTTCGGCGAAGACACTGGACCGTTGACCGGAGAAGACATGGGTTTGACACGCATGACACATGCCTCCTCTGCGACCAAGAGCCAAAGACGATCAATCACATTGTGGTTACCTACTCTTTCTCCAGGCAAGTTTGGTGCGGCGTCCGTGTGGCACTAGGTGAGACACATCAGCTCTTGCTGTCCGACTCCATTGTTGACTGGTGGGATCCTTGGCGGTCACAGTGGACAGGAAATTGCAGAAGCAGCTCAGACTCTTTTTTGCCTTGATTGCTTGGGAGCTTTGGAAAGAAAGGAATGCGAGGTGCTTTCGGGGAGCAAACACTGTCCAAGCACTAATGGCGGTCATCAAGCATCAAGCCGAGCAGTGGGTGCAGGCCGGCACCCAGCACCTTGGTTGTCTTCTACAGTGAGTAATAGGTTAAGCGTGCGTTGTGTCGGGGAGACTATGAACCGACTGAAAATCCTTAGGTCATCCCGTTGTAATCAAACTATTCTCTTTTAATAAAAAGACGTGCAAATCTTTTGCATGATGGAGAAAAATTGTATTTAGAAATGGAGAATTTCTATATAAAATCAAAGGGCAGCTGGCTGCAGCTGCAGGAGCTACCCCATCAACATCGTAGCAGCTGCAGCAGATACAGCTAGAGGAAAGAAGATGCACCAAGCAGGACATGATGTAGGCATGCAGCCGAACAGCTGGGCTCTTCCGTAGCAGCCCAAACAACCCACTTAAATTAGAAGGGAACAGGCCCGTCTTTTTGTGGCAACTTCTTAACAACTTCAAGCTGCAATAGTACTAAAGGAAATGCTAGAAAGGAGATGTGGAATTTATGTGACAAGCCTGAAAACATCGATCATTTTTTTTTTGCAAAAAATCGGTCACATTTTCTTGACATGTCCTCTAACGAGTAACGAGACTTGCATGGTGCATCCTGAGAAAGAGGCCGTTCTCTCATCTCGTGTCGAGGTCTAACTTAATGCGAAGGTGGATCCATAGTAAGCTTCATCTCCCTCAAACAACATCGTATTTTTTCTTTTCGTGGATCTTGCCTACGCCATCTGGACCGGACACAACAAGATAGCGATCCAGAAGATTTTACCAAACAACCCTTCTGACGTGATGTTTTCGACTCTACCATTTTTGTAGAACTGGTCTCTCATACTTAAGCCAAAGTTGAAAGAACGCGTGGATGAGATCAAGGAGATCGTCTTCGACTAGATGAAAGGCCTTAAACCAGTTACCTGTCCTGTTTCAGATATTGGTTGAATGTAATTACAACAGGATAGTGTATGATTAAGACCTGTAATGTTTTCGTGTAAGCTGGTGTCCCAGTGTACCTTTCGATAATTTTACCGCTTTCTTAAAGGCGGAGGAAACTCCTTTTTAGAAAACAGTGAACGTCAAAAAGCGCATGATTACTGTGCTATCTACGGGTGCCTGCTAGTACAAACCGCCTCATTTAGATGCCTTTAAAATTTCAAATTTTTACTTTTCGTCTCATCACATCAAATATTTGAATACATACATAGAGTATTGAATATAGATAAAAAAAATAACTAATTGCACAGTTTTATTGTAAATCACGAGACGAATCTTTTAAACCAAATTAGTGCATGATTGGATAATGATTATCAAATACAAACAAAAGTGCTACAAAAGCCGAATTCAAAGGTTTTGCATCTGAACACCAACCGCCAACCCCCCTCCCCCCACCCCCAGTCACGAGCAGTGCAATGCATGCAACACGACGGCAGGCCTCGCATTATTGGCCTGGCCCACGCAGATATGCCGGTACTCGGCGGATCGGATGCGCCCGCCGCGTCCTGTCGCTCCGTCGAACTACGGTGGCCGTGGCCCCGCGACCACCCACCGGCAGCTAGATGCCTAGATTAGATGCGCCCGGCCGACCACGAGGAGCTCACTAGGCCACGCACGAAAATCGACAAGCTAGTCGAGCACATTTCAAATCAAATTCCTTTGAATTTCCTATACGTAGGATGCATATGGTCTAGAGGATTTTTAAAATTCCCTAGTTCTTCTACTGACGATCGGAATGCATGGTCAGATTTCATGGAGCTCCCTTTGGTACAGCTGCGTCCGATGCTGAGTCAGATATTTGAGTTTGAACCCTAAAATGTGAAACCTCGAGACTCCACGTGGCACTAGCTCATCAACCAAACAAGGAATAAGGATGTATCCACGTGGCACTATTAAAGCTTTGTTACGGTGGTTGAAAAGTACTATCAGTACTTTTAGTTTTATTTTTTTTAGTACTTTCTATTTTTTTCATCATTCCATATCTATCGATGGATGGTCCATTTTTTTTAACATAGCTCCAAAAATTCTCTATAGGCCGGAAAGCTTCGCCAAACTGGACATATATGGCACAAACACTCGGAGACCAGTGTTGTGTTGTTTTTTTAAAAGAAAAATAGTTGGTGGTGACTGTGATGTGCACTGACTATAGCGTATACTCCATCCATCTCAAAATAAGTGTCGTTATGATATTCATGTGGGTTAAACTTTCTTAAATTTGACTAGGTTTCGTAAAAAATATTAGCAACACTTGTACCTCCAAATAAATTTATTATAAAATAGATTCACCTATCTATCTAATGATACTAATGATGTAATACAAATATTAATATTTTCTTGTATATATTTGGTCAAAATAAAAGAGTTTGACTCCATGGAAAGGTAGAATGACACTTATTTTAGGATGGAGGGAGTAGGCTGAACTAGCAACATTTTTTTCTTTATTTTACTTGAACATAATGAGTTCCACCCATAACAATTCAATTCCTCCCAAACTATGTAAATTGGGGAATGTAGCCAAACTAGTTCTATTTTGGATTCAAAATATATTTCATATTTCTTTCCACGTACGTGTATAATAAAGTTTCTTTGTGCGGGAATATAATCTATGATAATCTTTAGCTCTTTTCACTTATGTTTCTAGAGTCTAATTTCAGATCAGACACACTCCCAATAATGAGCGCATCGGGACATCTGATATACTACCCTACAACTTTGTGAGACACATTTTATCATCAGAACATAGAATTTCGAAGAAACTCCCTCAGCTGCTTATAGCACACGCTGTAGCAGTGCATGCAGATGCTAAGGAAAAAGGTGTTGGCGGGCGCAGAATAATAATACATGACTGATTCCAGGATCGGACGAGAGATGAAAGACGAGACGGGAGGAATGCATCATGGAGTCACGCTGTCACTGATCCAAGATTATTACATAAGGCAAAAGAAAGATAAATAATTGTGCTTATCTATATCTATACCTAATATAAAGAGGCAAAGTTTCTCTCAACCCATTTTTTTGTTCACCTCTTCCTAACTACTCGGACGGTGGAGAGTCAGAACAACTCACGTCTAACGATGATAAATACAGAGTCCGATTTCAATACTATTGTGTCGCGGCCTACATATCTTGTATGTGACCTAGACTTAAGACCCTTGCTCATACAAGTTCAAGAACTCGCATCTCTAACAATGATACAAAGTCTGATTCCTATATGTATTGGGGTTCCGTTGTAACGCACAAAAACGTTTGCTAATTATATATAGGTTCCGCTAATACAAATGAATGCAGCCAAGTTGGATCGCCCAGATAAAAAGTATTTTCTGTTGGACTACGTATAGCATCAACCCATATACGTGCGTATCATGAGTACCGTCACATGACAGAGAAGTTTTAAGAAAAATACTTAATGATTTTAAAGGCCAAAGTTGTTCTTATTAGTTTGAGGCAAGTTAACAAACGTTTGGTGAAGGATGCTCTCTGGATGGTAATCAGTGCTAGGGATGGTTGGTAACATTGATGGTCCTTGAAAATGGAAATACTGATTCTAAAGAGGGTTTGGTGTTTACAAATCGTCTTATAGATGTTAATAGCATGGTGGGATGTCTCTAAAAATAGTCGTTGTACAAAAATAAACTTATAGCCTTTTCAAATGAAATCAGATAAAGACAAGTTATGTCATTGAATTGTAAAGATCGATGAGATCTAAAGCTTTCTAGCCAATAACCTTTGTTATTTGAGATTAGATTCAAATAAACCTTTTAAGTTTTTAGACATTTTTTGATCGGTCAACGGGGGGGGGGGGGGGGGGGGGGAGAGAATCCCCCACCTGAATTTTCATTGGTCATGTGGCTCTTGAAGCCTGATAGTACAAAAACATGTTTCAGGCGTAGCATTACGCACACATCGCGCTGCCTGATGAAACTGAAAAACCGAATACACAAAGAGGAAACAAAGAACTCCCATGATAAACAGACTCGAATTCCTCCAGAATACAAGGGCACATATTTTAATTGAATAAATAAATATATATCTAGATGTAGTTGGTGAGATATATCTCTAGGGAGAGTAACCTTTCCAATCCATTCTAGGATTGATTTTTTGGTGCCTTGCAATATATACCATTATTATCTATATATTTAGGGGTAGTTGGTGAGATATCTAGGGAGAGCAACCTTACTGATCTATTCTAGAAATTGACTTTTAGGTGCCTTGCAATACCTTCATCTAGAAATACTTGATTTGAGGCCCTTGGGTACATGTGTTTTTTCAAAAACTGCATCTACTAATTGATTTTGGTCACGGCTAAAATTAATTTATGTAGCAGTAGAATACACCTATGAACCAATATTACACACACCCGAGTTTGCACCAATGTTCAAAATATCCAGCTGTGGCCTATAGTGGTTGTGCTCTATATCAGCTATGAGCAACTATAGCGGGATTTAAATCAATGTGATGGAGATGCTCTTAACCTTATTCAGAGCAAATCCAGAGGTCACGGGGACCCAACAACGATGAGCTAGCTGTCCACTAGTACACGTTTTGCCAAATTTCGTCGTGGTCGTACTCGTGCTCGTGCCACTCCAATAATGAAGGCTAAAATTCACCGCTGGTCTCCTTCATAGAGATATCATGTGCGTATCAGCGAACGTATGTGAGATTTATGTGTGTTTTTTTTTATGAAACAAAGAAAGTACAATAAGGCCCTGTTTGGTTTGGGGTGTTAAAGTTTAACGAACACTGTAGCACTTTCGTCAAAAAGTTTCTAATTTTGGACTAATTAGGCTTAATAGATTCGTCTCGTAAATTACTCATAATCTGTGCTGATATGCATGCAATTAATCTATATTTAGTACTTCATACATTTACCGCAATATTAATGTGATGGGAGTTAAACTTTTAACTTGTAGAAGGCCTAAAGTCACTGTCTTCTCCGTGGGCGTGCGTACGCATCTAGCCTTGCATTATTGACCTTTTGCATGCATGCATGCTGTGCCCGTCCTCCACATCTCAAAAAAAAAAATGGTTACACGGCCGCGCTCGTCCATTACCATTTGTCCCATCGCGCACGTCCAGACCTGCCCTCAACGTCAGTCCGTACTCCACGTGGTTCACGCGCTGGGCCAATGACATGTGGGCCCTCAACAGTACCGCGACCGAGCAAGCAAACACGCACGCTCTATAAAAGTACACACATCCACGCCTGTGGATGGCAGAACAGGCCACAGTTCTCTCCTCCTCCAGTCCCAGGTGGTAGCAGAGGCTAGAGCTAGCTAGCAAGCAGATCGAGTGCGTGGCGCATGGCCATGGCCACGGCCAAGCTCGTCCTCCTTATGATCCTCGTGGCCGGCAGCTCCTGCGGCGGCAGCGCGTGGGGGCCGCTGAGCCGCCTCCGGATGCTGCCGACGGCGCAGGACGTGGAGGCGGCGGCTGAGCGCCTGAAGGAGGACGTGTCGGCGCCGCTGATCCACGCGCTGCACCCGCTGCTCGGCTCCGCCGGGGACTTGGGCCGGCGCGCCGGCGTGCCGTGCGACAGCTGGCGCCTGGCCGTGGAGACGTACAACAAGCGCGACTGGACGACGGTGCCGGCCAGCTGCGAGGGCTACGTCGGCCACTACATGCTCGGCGGGCACTACCGCCGGGACTCCCGCGTCGTCGTCGACGAGGCCATCGCGTACGCCGAGGCGCTCAGGCTCGGCGGCAACGGCAAGGAGGTGTGGGTGTTCGATATCGACGAGACGTCCCTCTCCAACCTCCCCTACTACGCCACCCATGGCTTCGGGTACGTACGTGCACATGCGTTGTTTAATAGTGATTTTTTATTTACCCGTGTAATTTAACGGCACAAAGTGCTGCTCGCTGCTGACGTACTTCTATACGTACGCTAAGCAGGGAATTACACATACGTACGTATCAGTGCTGAAAGTGGGAACCTAAGAATTAGGTAGCCTGAGGTAATACCACAATAATTTGCTAGTACAACTACATAAGTCTGGACGAAAAACTCGAAGCTCGTTAGCTCGTTCGGCTCGTGGCTGGCTCAGCTCATCTCGGCTCGGCTCGTTATGATAACGAGCCGAGCCGAGTCAGGATTTTAGCTCGTTAGCTATAACGAGCCAACTCGAGCTGGCTCGTGAGCCGCTCGCGAGCCAAACGAGCCGTAGTTTTAGGGAAAAAGTCATCATAACTTATATTAGTTTTGTATTACTTCATGTCTTGCACTTCACAAATGGATGATATGTTAGCTTATATGAATATTTTATTCGATTTAAGGTTATTGAATATATTATTTTTATATTATTAATATTTTAAGCTTTAGATAAACGCAAATATTATATTTTATGTATTTTTTATATCGGACTCGCGAGCCTAACGAGCGAGCTCGTAACGAGCCGAGCCGAGCTGGCTTTCTGGCTCGTTAAGATAACGAGCCGAGCCGAGCTGGCTCATTATCCTAACGAGGCAGAACGAGCCGAGCGCTAGACCCACTAATATAGAAACGGTTTTCATTAGAGCTACGTAGTCTTTCACTGACGATGTACAAAAGTAGACGCTAGTGCAGTGATTTTTTTGGGGGGGGGGGGGGGGGGCGGGGGGCGGCGCCAACACACAAGAATCGCTAGTGAAAAAACTCATTTCAGTTGCGTTTTATACAACAAGGCCGTTAGTACAAATGCTCCTGTTTTTACTAATGGTTGATTTAATCTACTACTCCATCCATCCCAAATTGTAAGTTATTCCAAGAATATTAGAGAGTCAAAGGATCTCAAGTTTGACAAAAATTATAAAAAAAATTTACAAAGATTTATGACATCAAATAGATAATACTATGAAAATATACTTAGTGAAGAACCTAATAATGCTTAGTTAGTATCATAAATGTTAATATCTTATTAAAAAAATTTGGTCAAACTTATAATGTTTTGATTTTCCAAAATTCTTGGAATGACTTATAATTTAAGATGGAGGGAGTACTAGCTAGTACAAGAATAGATATTTTTACTGGCGGTGGGTTATGTCATTAGTCCTATATACTTTTTTTAGAGACGGTTATCTTAAGCCATCTGCCACTAAAAATCCAACTTAAAATGACGCATATATAAAAGCCAGCATATTTGAACACCGAACAATGTTTTTTTATTTGCACAAATTACTTCAACGCTAGATACTCCGTCCATTTCAAGGTGGAAGCAGTTTAAAATTTTATATAGAACAAAATACGCCACCATCTTTATAGTGCATCTTTGTGATATTATAGATGTTGATATATTTTTTTATATATAAACTTGTATTGTTTAATATTAGATAAATTTGACTTAAAAAAATAAAACAGTCTACTCCCACCATCCAAAAGTACAAACGTTTCTGATTCTATTCTAAGTGCAACTCTTGAAAGTTTGACCAATTTTGAGCCTTACTATCTCTGACATCAAAGAAGAAAAATGTAAAGATACATTTTTTAATGGATCTCATGATGCTCGTTTGGTATCATTCATAAATGTTGTTGTTTTCTATTAACTTAATCATACTTGTAGTAATAGTTTGACTTAGGACAAACTTAGAAACTCTTATATTTACATATTACATATGTTGCAAACGTAATTGCATATTTATGGCCATGTGGCAGTAGTCCAGTAGAAAACATTATGAGGCTGTGTTCACTTCATATGCTAACCCAAAATATTTTCTTTTCCACCTATCAAATCAAATCTTTGGTTACATGCATGGAGCATTAAATATAGGTAAAAAAGATAACTAATTGCATAGTTTGTCTATAAATGTCGAGACGAATCTTTTGAGCCTAGTTAATCCATGATTAAATAAATTTTGTCAAATAACAACGAAAGATGCTACAGTAACTTTTCAACCACTTTTCGCGAGGTGAACACACCCTGAGAAACATGTATATGTATGGTTGTCCTTTCTCTGTGTCCTCTGTCTCAAACGAAGGGGCACAGAACATGCTGGACAAGGCCACAAGGGCAGCACGTGCCGGGGCGTGCTAGGGTCCGCGCGTTCGGATGGAACGCGCGCGCCGGCCGCCAAAATAATTTTCGCGCCCTCGCAACCCGCCGAACGAGCGCCCTGGCTGGCTCAAAAGCGCGGCAATTTTTTCTCTACTCCTAACTGACAACAGGTGCTCTCTTTATCGGGCTTGGTGTGGCATGCAGGATAATCCAAAATCGCTGACATCAGCGTATATCCATTGTTTTTTGAAGTAAACAAAAAGTCATAGCGGCTAAATCAAGTATTGAAATTAAATTCCGATTGCACCATCGCGTTTCTTGCAATATACTTTTTAAAACAAGATCTCACATGGATACATTTAGATAAAATTTTATTAACGAACATTTATCATATGAAGATAGAACATTATTGAGCAGAGACAATGTTTTAGATTCAGAGAACAATGTTCCGTCTTCAACAGAAAAATATTCTAAGTTTAGAAGGACAATATTCTAGTTTTTGTTTCATGATAATATGACATAAACAATAAATAAATACATAACATAAATAAATAATAATAAAATCTAGAGCAAAAGCATAAGAAAAAACATAATAGAGAAAAAAAAGAATATCACATGGATACTTTTCAAACATTATAAAATACAATATAGTATATCACATGTATACTAAGTGAACATCACTAAATATATCATAGAACATCACTAAAATACATTATAGAACATTGCACATATATTACATGAACATCACTAAATACACCATAGAACATCACATGTATACTATGTGAAATTAAAAAGAACATTATAGAATATCATATGTATATTGCGCAAACATCACAAAATACAACATAAAACATTACATGCATACCACGTGAACAAAAAAATATCACAGAACATCATATGTATAACACGTAAACATAAAAAAAATATAGAACATCACATGTATACACATAAACATCACAGAAAATATCATAGAACATCACAAAAATTAATAAGAAAAGAAAAGAAAAATAAATAAAAGAAAGGTAAAAATATAAAAAATGAAAATAATAATAAACACATCAAACATAAAAAGAAAATAAAAATGAATGATGCACGAATAGAAAAAAGAAAAAGGAAAAAATAAATAAATAAATATTAATATAAAAACATGAATCAAAGAAAAACATAATTAGAAAAGAAACAAATAAAACAAATAAAAAGAAATCAACAGAAAAGAAAAAGAAAAGATAAAAATAGAACATGTACAACACATGAACATTTAAAAATAATAAGAAAAATGAAAAGAAAAAAGAAAAAGGAATAGAAAATAAAAAATATAAATATAAAAATAATGAATAAAAAAAAATCACATAAAACAAAAAATAAATAAAAATTGAAAATGAAGCACGAAAAAATAGAAAAGAAAAAGAAATAAAATACGAAAATAAGAAAAAAGAATAGAAAAAAGAAAAGAAAAGAAAAAGAAAAAGAAAAAAAGAAAAGAAAAAAGAAAAGAGATAAGAAGAATAGGAAAAAAAACAGAGAAGAGAAACTAACAGAAACTAACGTACACGTACTGTACCTGGACACGGGATCGAGCTGCTGTGTCGGGGCGGAGCTTTCGGCGGGAACTTGGACACGCTGCTGCGTGCGTCGGGTCGGATCTCATGGAGGCTTTAGGCGGGAAACATGGGCGGGAACGCTGTTCGGCGCGTGCATCCGGTCCGGCCGTTCGGACCAGAAGGTTTCCGGCATGTGCCGAGCAAAACAATGCCAGACGGCGACGTCGATGAGATTATGCCAGATCAGAGTAGGACCATATACGCGTGCAGAGTACGTGCAGTAGATGTATTACTGGTCCACTTGGCCAACGCTTTCTGGCTACAGAAACCTTATCAATTTCTGGAACCTTGATAGCGTCCTACTGTATGCAAAAGCAGGTTGCCTGCTGTGTTCACCCAGAATAGGAAAAATATATTGCTGGCTAACGCGTGGTCCCAACTATACTAAACCTCTAGCTAATTGTTTTTTCAATCTTAATGCCCAGCACTAAGCCGTACAACGCGACGAGCTTCAACGAGTACGTACTGGAGGGGAGCGCACCGGTGCTGCCGGAGACGCAGCGGCTGTTCAAGAAGCTCATCTCGCTCGGCATCAAGCCGGTGTTCCTGACGGGCCGCACCGAGGACCAGAGGGCCATCACGGTCACCAACCTCCGCCGCCAGGGCTACTCCGGCTGGATGGACCTGCTGCTCAAGCCCGTCGGGCTCAAGGCCACCGCCATCGCCTACAAGTCCGGCGAGCGGCAGAAGCTGCAGGACGCTGGGTACGTCATCGTCGGCAACATCGGCGACCAGTGGAGCGACATCCTCGGCGCGCCGGAGGGCGCGCGCACCTTCAAGCTGCCTGACCCCCTCTACTACATTGGCTAATTAAGCGATGCTGCCACGCTGGCCTCCGTATAATTAATAATCCAACGGCGGCTCTCCATCAGCCCGTCGATCAATCCGTCGTCACCCGGTTGCAATGCCTGTGCTGTTTGTGATGAACTGCTCTTTGTTAATTTGTTACCCCTCCCTTTTTACTTTATGACCGCTCCATGTTATCACTCATTCCTAAGGTTAATTTCCTTCCTGAGTTTGGTGGAAATAAGGCTGACTCAGTGAAGAGCCTGTCGATTTCTCAGTAATTTGCTCATGATTATATATGTTATTCATTCCAAGTGGATGAATCCTTCGTGGTACAATATATATATATATATATATATATATATATATATATATATATATATATATATATATATATATATATATATATACAATATATATATACAATATATATATACAATATATATATATATATATATACAATATATATATACAATATATATATACATATATATATATATATATATATATATATATATATATATATATATATATATATATGGACCATACTATTTAGAAGCCTGCCCTATGAATAGTATTCATCACCCGCCGCCGTGTCCATCAGTTCCGGCGATCAACTTTTTGAACGGAGGCAGTAAACGATGACATTATTGCTCTCCCTACTAGTAATTTGCATGCATGGCGCCCACTGCCGTGTCCACATGCGTACGGTGAGCCATAAAGTAGCAGGTTGTCATAATAAACGTTGACGAGTTTACTTCATACCGTACGCATTATTACTCTCCCTAATAATTTGCATGCAAGGTCGGGTCATGAATGACGTGTGCCTCCTCCTTTAATTGCATTATCAGGGTGTGATTCCACATATGCGTGGTCACCGTTTCTGAGAATTTGAGCTTGTGAAATTAATTTGTCCATGTTTAGTATAATTGGCATCAATCAGTACGGTCAAATCATTAATTTTTTTCTTCAACAATATTATTTTATTACCGAAGCCGTCGGGTCTCGGGGGGGTGCATTTTTTTATTACTAACAGCATAATTTGGGTCCGTGAATTTGGTTGTGATAATTACCAAGGCGTCCGGTTCGCTGGGCATTTTTTTATTACTAATAACGTCATTTGGGTCCGTAAATAATTCCATCTAAAACCGCGAGTAGTAAAATTGGTTGTGATAGTGAGGTGTCCGATCTCCAGGCAGGTTATTTTTTATTACTAATAGTATCATTTGGGTTTGTAAATTATTCCGTCTGGACCCGCAAGCAATAAAATAGGTTGTGATGGTTAGCGAAGCGTCCCGTCCCGGGGAAGTGTATTTTTTAATAATAATAATAAAATCATTTAGGTTCGTAAATAATTCCGATCGAACCCATGAGCAGTAAAATTGGCAGTGATAGTTACCAAGGCATCCCATTGCTTGGCGGTGTATTTTTTATTACTAATAGTATCATTTTTGGTCTATAAATAATTCCATGTAGATGGTTCACGGTAAAAATGACTATGATAACTTTCGAGGGTCCAGTCTTCGTGCGGTGTATTTTCTATTACTAATAGCATAATTTGGGTATGTAAATAATTCCATCCTTGAAGTAAAAGTAGCTCTGATAGTTACGGACGCGTCCATTCGAAATATTTCGTCCGGACCCATGCTTGAAATTTGGCTGGGATAAATAAATCAGCGTGGACCCTTGTGTAGTAAAGTTGGCTGTGTTAATTACCAAGGCGTTCGATATCCGGATGAGGTATTTTTTTATTATTATTGTTATCATTTTATTGGATAAATAATTCCTAACAGATCCGTGAGGATTTTTTATTACTACTATTATCATTTGCTTCGATAAGTAATTCCAAAAGACCCGTGTGCAGTAAACTTTGGTTGTGCTACATCCCAAGACGTCTGGTTTCCGAATGAAGATGTTTTTTTATTACTACTGTTATTATTTGAAACGATAAATAATTCCTTATGGGTCTTGTGTAGTAAAGTTGGCATTATTTTCCTAATAAAATAATTCCTTCTATTCCCGTGAGCGGTAAATTCGCCATGTGCTAATCTCCGGGGCGTCCGGTCACCGCTCAGGCCTTTTTTTATTACCGTTAATATTATTTTTCTAATAAAATAATTCCTTCCATTCCCGTGAGCAGTAAATTCGCCATGTGCTAATCTCCGGGGCGTTCGGTAACCGTTAGCATTATTCGCCATGTACTAATAGTATTATTTTGTTAAGTAAATAATTACTTCCACGCAAGTTAGCGGTTAATTTACGTGTCTTTATAACCCGCGTCCGGTCATACTATTTTTTATTACTAATAGCATTATTTAGCTAAGTAAATAATTCCTACCAGTCCTGTGAGCGGTAAATTTGTGTGTGCTAATCACTAGTATCTTCGGCCGCCGGTCAGACTCTTTTTTATTACTAATAGTATCATTTTGTTAAGTAAATAAGTAAACAATTCCTTCTCGGACCGCGTGAGCGGTAAAGTTTACTGTGATAATTACGGATTCAACCAAGCTGTGGGCAAGGCTATTTTTTATTACTATTATTGTGTTGTTCTTTTTCAGTCTGGTAGGCCCACTGTAGTATGTAATTGTTGGTCAGCATAAACTGTGGCGTGTCTGCAGTTGAAAAAGTATTTGACGAACGTCAATACCTATAATCAAGGAAGCTAATGTCATGAACTATTTGGATCGTGGCCCAACGTGCCCATTCAATTTTTCTTGAAACATAAGGGAAGGGGCCTCTACCATTCAATTAAAAACGAAAAGAAGGTTTTGGTTACAATGGTGGGTCCGCACCACACCTAATCAGGGCAGGGGGGTTAAACAAACGAGTAAAATCCCCTTAAAATGACATAGGGCTAAAGTAATTACAAGATGGGCGTGGCTAGCCCCCGGACGCTAGCCCCCCGTCTGGACGACGGCGCCGCTGCCCCCTGTCTCGCATCCCGCGCCTGCTCGCCCACGTCTCGCCTGCTACGACCGCCCGCAAGCACATGGGGCGCACCCACGCTTGACATCGAGACGAGATAGCAGAAAGACGAGGAGGGAGATGCAACACTCAATCGAGTTTTCAAACATCCAGATGTAACAAATGCAACATACGTCTGAAAACAAATGAAACGTTTGAAACATATGTCTGAAACATTTGCAAAAACACCTGAAAACACTTAAAACCATTGTAGCAACATGCAGATAAAATATTTGCATCATATGTGTGAAAACATATGCAACATCTAAATAAACATACTTGCAACATATATCGAAAAAAGTAGATGAAACATTGAGAACATGAGCTTGCAACACACGTGTACGACTATTGCAACATGTGCAATATCCCGATCTACTTTCGCAACATCTGTATGAAACACTTGCAACATACCTTTGAAACATTAGAAACACTTTAAACAGAGCTTGCAATATGCAATTTCAGCGCAACACATCTCCTTGCTGCTTGGAGAATGGAGGCTCATCGGCATGTAGAGTTCGCTCGAGGTAGTGCCCCGGTGGTGCTTGTAGGCAGCGGCTCGGCGGTGGCTACACAACAGGGCAGGGAGGTAGTGGACGCAAGCCGGGACAGGGAGGCAGCCAGGGCCGGCCTTGAGATTTTGAGGGCCCAGGGCAACACTAAAAATTGAGACTCTTTATAATATATGTACATCTATTATCGCTTGTATTAGTTTTGATGTTAAGCTAAGAATAATTACCTGACGTGCATTACCTATTCTCAAAAAATCTATCTTGTCACATCCTCTCTCCATTCCAAAATAAGTGCACGTCTCCCTTGTGTTCATATTATTTTTAATGCGTCCTTTGTGTCATCACTCGTTTCCTCCTTTTTATTTTCTAACTACTAACGTGTAACACCCGAAAATATATGTTGTGTGTTAGAAAGCGCAAAGTGGTAAAATAGTTAATTAGGAGTTTTAATGAGTGTCAAAAATAATTTTTTTATCTGTAGCTTTGATGAATGATCAGAGACCGTAGACGCATAGAGCTCATCGAGCACATTCCGTTTGACTACCTATACACGTTGTTTGGATTTTGGATCATAAAACTAGAGCTATCGCAAGGTTTATAAATTAAAAATAAACAGTACGCTTGGTACTGTAGCGTCATGGCTACAGTAAAAGACCGGTGCCTTTTCCCTTCTTATCAAAAAAACCTAATCATTTGTTCCCTTGAGGAGCCACCGCCGCTGCCGTCTCATATTCACAATAGGAGGAGGAGAACGCAAAAGAGAGAAGAAGAGAGGGAGAGAAACCTAGGGCTTGACCGTCGTTCGTCATCGTATTGTTCCTTCTCAAAAACCGGTTAGTCACCTTCTCCTCTCCTTCTTTTCCCCTCGATCCATCCTTCCCCTCGCTGTTCTTGATGGCGGTGCCATATGTGGAGTAGATCAAATCAACACGAGGGGCAACGGTGGGAATCGCTGCAAGAAAGAAGGGGGAATGGGAGGTCAATCATTGCGGATCTTCTTGATACTCACTGATTGGGGTAAGGTCTCACTTTACCCCATTGTTTTGATGTGAAATTTATGCTAGGGTTCGCGAATTTGATGGATTAGTTGACGGGGTTAGGGTTCTTATCTCGTAATTAAGCCCTACTGTGTTTTCAGATTCTGCAGTTGTTGGTTATGTGATGTTTACATCTTCTTTTATGTGCTATAAAATCATGGGAAAATTATAATGTGTTAGTATACTTCAGTATCTTTGTTTTGGTGTAAAGATCACCTTTGTAGCACTTGTGGTTTAGCAGATATGGTCGTTGTTCGATGATGTATTTGTTCTGTCAAAAATCTAGACATAGTTAGATGCATTCAGTTTTATGTTATCATACGTTCATAATCTCGTAAAATAGATCACAAGTGTTGGATCAGTAAATCTCCAGTTATGTATGTTTTAGTGGTCTGCTGTTGTTCTGTCATCAGAAATGTTCAGTTAGATTCTTGGTTTGTTATGAGTATCTTTCAGTCCTTAAAATCCAAAGCTTATAACATGAAAGTTGTAGAAAATTAGTTAATATTTCCATATTGGTAAATCTTATAATTTTTGAATTAGTATATCTCCAATTATGAATTTTAGAAGCTTGCTATCCTGTTTTTGTCGTCAGAAAAGTTCAGTTAAGTTCAGAGGTTGTTTATGCTGTCTTGGAGATCTCATATGCTAGATTGTTTTATATAAAAGTTGTAGATAATGGTGTTTTACATCTTCTATATAAGTTTCATAATTTTTGAACATGTAATTTATCTACACCAAAAATGTGAAGCATGGTTGCTGCTGTTGGTGGGTTGTTTGGTCGCTGCTTTGAGGGAAACGATAGCGCAAGCCGTATGATTGCTTTATGTGTTATTTGTATGTGTTTGTATGAATATGTTCTGAGGTAATGATGTTTGAACAGGGATGTACCTTTGGATCATTCTTAGCTCATGTTCTTTCATCGTCTTTTGAGGCAAGTAAACGTAGCGGTGGTTTGCTACAGCTTGACATGTTATTTAATCTACCTACACTTTGCCATAACATTAACTAAATCAAGATAATATCTAAGAATGAATTCACTTGTCCCTTTATAAAGTAACTTATATATGATCTACATTGTTGAATATTTTATTATTTATCTATCTTCATGAGGTAAGTGCTATGAATTACAATGGTGGATGTATGTGGCATATGTGGTAAGTATTTCTGCGGTTGCATCATGTCATTGCATCATATTGCATTGCATAGCATTCGTGGATGTCGCCGCTTGCTGGCCGCGACCGTACCGGTACAACATCGTACGTTGCCCGAGGAGGGGTACGATGCAGCTTCATACCTTGTTGGGTATGGAGGCAGTGGACATGCATATGCATTGCATCTGCACTTTCTCTGAGGTTTACTTGCATTGAAGTTGTGGACATGAGGAGTTTCTTTCATTTGAAGAGGTGGTTTATTTATTGAATATCATGATGTTGTTTACTCCTTTATGCTGTTGTCATTGGATAAATAATTTGATTATGAATTATTAATTTCTTATGATGTCATATCTTCGACATTTAAATCGATGCTTAATTAACTTGTAGTTTGAATGATATGATCAAGCAGTTTGCTTGCTGAGATTTATTCTCACCCCTTTTATCTTTCTAGGTGCAAGTTTGGATGCTTGCTTGGATGCTTTGCTTGCTTGAAGGGATGAGATTAGCGGCACAACTTCACTATTACACCCATATCTAGTTATAATAATAACACTATTGCCTTGCTGTAACAAACTTAGTTTATCTTCGTGGTGATCTTTCATGGTTTAATAAAAACATTTAAGTTGGAGCTTTACTTAATTATAGTTTTGTCCTTGATGTTGCTTCCGCGCTTTACTTTGACGTTTGGTTTTTTTATGCCGAGTTTTGTACTTAGGCATGAGGGAAGGGACGTTAGTGACATCTAAGGCTTTTGTGGCGCCGTCTACAAAAGAATACAATTCTCGGGTCTCGAGGAGTCAAATGACATGAACTTTGAATAAATTTATATAAAAAAGTACAAATATTCATGATACAAAATAAGTATCACTAGATTAGTTATAGAAATATATATTTTTATAATAAATTTATTTTGAATATATAAATACTAATACTATTTACTATAATCTTAGTTAAACTTGAGCTTGATTGACTTATACGGATACCATAATTGCATTCTTTTGTGGACAGAGGGAGTAGAAGACATGTGCTGGAATTTTTAAAATACATTTAATAATTGAAAACTAGCACAAAGCATATATACCCTACAAGGCATACCATTTAAAGGCCAGGAGCGCAACGTCTGTAGAGCATCTCCAAGAGTTTGCCAAATCAATTTGGCATCCATCTATATTTAGTAAAACCGAAAAAATTGTGCTCCAACAATTTGGCATCCAACTTGGCAAATCTCCCCCCTCCACGCGCATATTTGCGCGCTGAGCGCGAGCGCGCATCGCTGACGCATCCGGCTTTGCGTGCATATTTAAGCGGGGCTCTTCGTTTCTTAGTGGGGCTCTTCGTTTCCTAGTGGGGCTCTTCGTTCGCTTAGCGGGTCTTTTCTTATTTTACCAAGTTCAAATGGCAAACTCTTGGAGAGAGAGTATTTTTTCACTTGCCATATATTTTAGCAAATTACCAAATCACGATTTTTACCAAATGAATTTTGGTAAACTCTTGGAGATGATCTTAGGCCTCTCATACAGCACGTTGCGCTCCTGTAACAGCAATACACTCATACGCCACCTGTAGTCTGGAGTACTTCAGCTAAACTCCAAAATACTACTTCTACACAGCACACACACCTGCACCGTATACATACAGGGTTGGGGGCCCTTACGGCTCGGGGGCCAGGGCAGCCGCCCCGCTCGCCCGCCCCCAGGGCCGGGCCTGGAGGCAGCGGCCTCGCGTCGCGCCTGGTAGGGTCGGTAGCGGAGCGCCGTGACTCCCAGGCGGTTGTGCGCCTGGCAGGGCCAGCAACCGCGCCACCACGACTCACAGGCAGCCGTGCGCCGAAACCAGGTGAGGGCAGTCTCACGCTGCATCTGGTAGGGCTGGCATTCGAGCGCCGCATGTGGGAGCAGAGCCGAGCACCGTGTGCGGGAGCGAAGCGGAGGGGAACGAGGCGTGCGGGAGTTGATTTTGTTTTTTTAAACGAGCGGCGCATGCGGCAGTGAGTTGAGCAAGACGTCTGGCCTTCCGGACATCTTAATGGTAGTATTACCGTTACAAGATTAGCAACATCTTAGGAAATCCCTCTGTTCAATATTCTTTTTGGCTCTAGTGGCCACTTGATGGTCTGACAGGCGAGAATTTTGGAAGATATGATGGTTGCGTTCTATACAAATGTTCTACGTGATATAAATGATGACCCTGTCGAAGGTACGGCGTTGAGTTTCCGGAATGTGGCATTGGGCCACCTCCAACTAATCAGCTACAGGAAAAACGGAAGAGACCGATAGTGCACGGATGCTAATTTTGGGCTAGGAACGGGCCTGTCGGTGCGGCAACAAGGCCACCTGCCAATTTTGTCCGTGGGCCTGCCTGAGTTGCTGGCCCAAGGACTCATGGGCTACAACCCGTGCATACATAGTTGCGGGGCACTAGCGTCTGCCGTCTGTGAATTGTGATTGTGGGGCTTCATTCACCCTGTCGCTCTCCTAAATCCTATCCCAGTCAAGCCTCTTGGCTTCGTCCAACCGGCTGGCCTTTTCTCCGCGTCCGCGGCATCCTCGCTGATGGCCATGCTCCCATGCCCATGATGGGAAGCGGCGAGCAGGGAGGAGGGAACAGCGTGCGGCAAGCGAGCAGCTTACCAGCGTAGGAGTTGTGGACTTGCAGATAATTTGTAATGTAATTTTAGACACTGAAACATAGTCCAACAGCTGGTAGCAGCATAGCGACTAATCAATGGACAATATGAAATTTAAATTGTAACATACCAACAATACATGAATTAAATACCATTATGCTCATGGTCAATGATGTACTCCCTCAATCTCAAAATAAATAATTTTTTTAAGATTTAAAATTTGTTCCATAAAACAACATTTTACATAAACATGGGACACCGCCTTCTAATATGAAAGTTAATCACAGATACAGGCAAATAATAACTGCCTAATTTAAGACATATCATTCGGGAAAAGAAAGGAGACGAGGATACATATACGTCTTTTACCAACATCCCTAATTTGTTTGAATTTTTTCGCAAAGTCATTTATTTTGGGACGGACGGAGTATGCTCAATAATTAGTTTTAATTTTGCGTCCTTATTTTTTCATGGTTGCAAGGTATTAGACTTCTGACATTGTGGGGATCAACCAGTGTGGCGTTGCAATAAGCTTCTCCAATCTTATGTTATGGTTTATTTGGCTGAACATTAATCCACTACAATATATGTGAATTGAGGTGGATTAGAGTATAGCTAAACAACACCTGAAAAAGTGGGGGCACGCATGGGTGTTTGTGGCGGGGACAGCAACCCATAGCTCGAATGGAGGGGATTTGTTTGGCATTGTTTCATGTTTTTTGATAAATCGTTGGAATTGAGGTGATATTGTCGCTATCTAGAAATGATGTAATTTTCTTATAATAAAACACTAGTAGACCAATGGACTTTAGTCCCGGCTGGGAATAGATTTTAGTACTGGTTTCCCAACCGCGACTACGAATCCGGGACTAAAGGGCATGACTCTTTAGTTACGGTTGCCTTGAACTCGGACTAAAGGTCCTCCAAGGATAAAAAAATAATGCCTCTGACCTCTGTGCCTCGCGTGGGATTTAAACCCAAGACCTCATGTATTGCCATGCGTGTACCTTTTCACCCCACCTACACAGCATATGTAACTTTAGATGGGATGCTTTTCTTTTGAACTAACCCCTCGAAGGACTTTTATCTGAGTTGGTAACACTAAAAAAGACTAAAAGGACCTTTAATCTAGGTCGATAACACTAACCAGGGCTAATGGGTCTACATTAGTCCAGTTTAGTGTTATCAACCGAACTGGGACTAGTGTAGACCTTTTAATCCAGGTTGATGTTACCAACCGGGACTAAATAAAGGTCCACTGTGGCCCAAGAAACTTGGACCCGGGACTAATGGTCACATTAGTCCCCGGCTCAATTCTAGCCGAGAATGTGTTGAACTGAAAGTCTTTTCTCTACTAGTGAAGTGTTATGTTATTTTCAGGACTACTCACTGGGTGTGCTCATGGTCTATCCTACATAAAGACATTTTTTTTAAAAAAATAAATTTCTTTGCCGAGCGCCGGGGCTGTGGCACTCGGCAAAGAGTTTTTTAAAAAATAAATAAAATTTCTTTGTCAAATGTTGCCCTCGGCAAAGAAAAAAAGAAGACGGCGTCGACTGTCGGCCGACGGCGTCAAATCTTTGCCGAGTGCCACCACGGCTCTCGCACTCAGCAAAGCGTAATTTACCGGAAGGATCTTCGACGGAAGCTCTTTGCCGAGTGTTGCACTCGACAAAGCCTTTGCCGAGTGCAAACATGCCTTTGCCGGGTGCAACAGGCACTCGGCAAAGTGGCCGGCTGCTGCAGTGAACGGACCTACACTGAAATAGGTATTATCGAATGTTGGAGATTACAACAATCGAGATTTTCGTTAGACATCTGTGAGTGCCTTCTAATAGGCTTAGTGCTTAGTTTATTGGTTTCCTTTTCTTCTTTTGCTTTTTGTGAGCTCTTTAAATCTAGTAGAAGGCTGAGCTATAATAATAGATTTGGTTGAGTGCAAAACTCTGTCAGAGGTCAGAATAATAAATTTTCTTTTCTCTAAAAAAAAGACACAGGAGGCCCGAATGGAAAATCAAAACTTCAATGATTAGGTATTCAATCGTCGGTAGCCTTTCATGTTTTTTCGTATCTTGATTGACATCGTTTGTTGGAGTTGAAGTGTCATGTTCAGCTGCACATATTCTTTTATTTTTGCTATTCCTCCGTATGTAGGAAGTGTCATAACTCCGTATGAAGACATATAATATACTTTTCATAAGTTCAAATTTCTGAATTTTGACCATAAAAATTTAATATTTTACTGAGATCGACAGCATTTTTTAAGATATAAGTACCTTATGTGAATAATTTATAAGCCTTTTCATTCTTGTTTATATATTTTTATAGATATTGATCAACCCAAGGGAAAGTACAATGCTATTGTCTTATAGATTATCTCATGCAGTGCCACGTAATTACAGGATGATTAAACAACCCATGCATATAATGGATTGTCTGTTAAGTTGTCTTCCATTATCCTTAATTTGTCTAATCAGCAGTGAAAAGTTTATGAGTTGTGTTTTCGCGACCACGTTCAACTGAGCCCGTTTTTCTTTAAAAGGGTAGCAAAACGATTACAGAACGCAAGCCACGGCTCGGTATAAGAAAGGACAAACCGAAAATAAATGAAAAAGCAGAAAGACTCAGAAAAGCGCTATTACATAAAACCGTTTTGTGACCAGGAAGCAACCCAAGGGGCAATTCGCCTGAACCCCGCTGCAACCCAGGCAGTGCCTTCGTCAATGATCTTTGGCAGAAGCCAAGACGGCATAGTTGCAGACCTCTCGAACACTCGACTGTTGCACTCCTTCCAGAGGCATGGCAATGACACCTTCTCTAGCGACGCGACTTGATGTACAACATTGCGACGTGCACGGGCGCCCAGACCACGTACATTCCATACTAGTAGGTTTTACCATTCATTGGAAACACAATCAAAGCGACAGCAGGAGCTTCGGAGGCTAAGCGGAGACCTCCAACAAGGTGTTGGTCCGTTGTAGCCTTCTTCTGGGAACAGTGCATCCAGTGCCTCATGCTTGGAGGCCGACAAAGGTCCATCGAAGATTGCCTCAAACTGGAGGAACACGACTCGGAGCCCATCGTTTGGTCACTTGACTGCAGCCCCCATTTCTTCATAAGCACGCTCTTAGCTTGAAGTTCAGGCTTGGGCAGCCTTCCCCGACTCTTCTTGGCCAAACGACCACTCCGACGCAACTGTTCAGGTCGCATGGACTGCTTCAGCACCCTCAAACGCGGTGTTTTGAGCAGCGGTGAGAAAACCGGGGCCGTGACCCGATCAACAAATGAGGATACCCCTACAGATGTCGTGGGTGGTGCGGGGTCCAGTTGCAACTCGTCACTCAACAGCTGCCCGGTCTCGCTAGCTATTCCTTGTTTTGGCAGCGTCCTGCATCGCTGTTTATGAGTTGTATGGCAGCATTAAATCGTAGTACAATGATGAAATATTTGTCTTATAGTCATAAGGTTTTGCTCATGATGCAGTGATTCACGAACAAACACCTCTTTTCCTCACATTCCTCTCTCTCTCTCTCATCCACATCTTCAAAAATGTACATGCCCTTAGAACAAATATAGATGGAATCATTTTTGAAAAAAACTCTTTGACCAATGTTTGGCGAGTGGTGACAGACCTTCCCTTCATCTTTGTGTTTTGCAAAGCAGGGCACACCTGTGGATGAATCGCTTTTGTTCTTTATTTGTAACTTGGGCAAGCGAATCAGCTGAAATGTTTATATTGGGTGTGAACTATTATTATTATTACGCTATGTGGATTGTAAGCCATAGGGCCAAGCATACAGTACTCTATAATAATATCCATGTGCCATATAATTATTTGGCCATTTTATTTGATACAGTGATGAACGTCAATTATTCAGGCGTTTATTTGCCGCTGTTGGCTCTGTCCTGATCAATCGGGTAGAGTACAGAGCTTATGACAGCTACGTACTAGCCGACGTAGTACATGGGGTCGGGCAGCTTGAACGTGCGATCGCCCTCCGGCTCGCCGAGGAGGTCAGTCCACTGGTCTCCGATGTTGCCGACGATGACGTACCCGGCGTCCACCAGCTTCTTCCGCTCACCGGACTTGAACTCCACCGAAGTCACCCTCACGTCCTGTGGCCTGCGGGCATGCATATACGCGTCGTCACACGCAACGCACGCACGTACGGTTTCTTTTTTTTTTTTTGGAAGAAACGAACACAAGCAAAGCCAGGGTCGAATCGACAACGACACGTGCGTATATGTACGTACTTGAGCAGCAGCTTCTCGTAGCCGGTGTACCCCGCAGCGGCGAGGTTCTTGGCCGTGGACTCCCGCTTGTCCTCGCGTCGGCCCGTCAGGATCACCGGCTTGATGCCCAGCTCCTGCAGTCTCTTGTACAGCCGCAGCGTCTCCGGCAACGCCGGCGCGTTTGCCTCCTTCGCGTACGCGCCGAACGCCGTCGAGTTGTATGGCTCAGACCTGCGTCGTTCACTGTTAGTCTGTGGCCGTACGTGTGCAGAGAACGCATGCATGCGTGTCTATAATAATTTATTAGTATATTGTTAGTATATATCAGTATACTCCTATGTGCATACTAGTATATGTTTATATCTATGTTTATTTTATATTTATATGTATATGTATATCTATAGTTTATAGTCAGTAATCTATAATCTATACTAATTACTATAACTCATATTAAATAGGCTAATTTTCTTGTTCCATCGGTTAGTAGTAGAAAAATCTTTTTCTCTCATCTCTCAGTCGGTCACGCTCACTGTCCCGTTCATCCATCTGTCATCGTCTACTCTTTCGAGTACAAGAGTCATGTCTGGTTTTATTAAGTGTATTAGTATTTGATGAATTAGATCAGTTTGTTTGGTTTACTGTCCCATCGATGACTTCTACCCACAATCTTCAGAGTTTCGATTCCAAAACGTGAACAGATAACATAAGGTATGCATATACCTAATATTAATTAGAAAATTCTTTTTCTCTCGTCTCTCAGTCGGTCACTGTCTCCCCCATCCATCTGTTATCTACTCTCTCTAAGAGTCATGTCCGGTTTTATTAAGTGTACTAGATATATGACCATGCCTTGTACCAGGGTCACAATTTTTTGAATTAAACCTTAGTAATCTGATGCGGATGCGTGAGATACGAGGATCTTGTATCGGACGCGGACATGTGGTTCTAGTCTTCGTATCATAATCGGGTAGAACGTGGACGTATGAGCTCCAAGTAGAGTATGATTTATATCGATGAACGCATGAGCAGGGATCAAGATTTGTATCACCAAGTAGATAATGACTTACAATCTTTTTAGGTGTAATATATAATATAAAATATAAGAAGATAGAGATAGATAGATAGATAGAGATTAGTATTTGATGAATTAGAACAGTTTGGTTGATTTACTGTACAGAGGATTCCAAAGCGTATTGGAATAAATAACATAGGTATATGTTTTAATAATGCAACCTATAAATAAATATATAAAACGTACCCGAAGCCGTGCTGAGCATAGTAGGGGAGGTTGGAGAGCGTCGTCTCATCGACGTCGAACACCCAGACCTCCTTGCCTTCGCCGGAGAGCTTCAGGCCCTCGGCGTAGGTGATGGCCTCGTCGACGACGGCTCGGGAGTCGCTGCGGTAGTGCCCGCCGAGCATGTAGTTGCCGACGTACTTCTCGCAGCGGGCTGGGACCGTTTCCCAGTCGCGCAGGGTGTTCGTCTCCACAGCGAACCGCCAGCTGTCACATGGCACGCCACCGCGCCGGCCCAGGTGGCCGCCGGAGTGCAGCAGCGGGCGCAGCATGTGGATCAGCGGCATGCCGTCGTCGATCTCGGACGGCATGCCGATGGCGCTGGCCGCGAGAGCCGCCAGGACGACGGCGAGGACAGCGGCAAGGAGCTTTGCCATCGCCGAACGTACTACGCGTGTGTGGACGTGTAAAGTGTTCGGTGTCTCTGTGCCTCTTGCGTCTTGTGTGCGCGGTGCGTTAAATAGAGTGTGTGCATCACCTGAAAGATTTGTATAGATATGACCGAGACCCAAACGTGCCTGCTGACGTGGTGTGCCCACACAAGGACGTGGACTCGTGGAGGCTCAACTTCCACTCCTTTTAGGCCGATGCAAAACGTTTTTAGAGCTGGACAAATACTACACTTTTGGAAATTTGCATTGATAAACCATGGTTTTATGTAGCCTATAGTTTTTTAAAACTACAACATCTATATATATTCTATGCACATGGTTAATTGATGCCACCACCCCTTCTATATCTCTTTTTCGTGCCCATTGCTTTTTGAACCGTCCCTTTCTCTATACTAGCAAAAAAAAAGTTTCATTGACGAAAATATGCAAGGGGTCATGCATGAATCATTGGCATTGCAACTAAATGCACAGTGCAGTAGAAGAAGAGTTGAAGGAGAGATGGGATAAAATACCATAAGTCTCGACCTAGAACAAGTAGTCGGCCATCCCATGAACCAAACCTCTTCTCCACGTTCCATTGCAAATCAGCATCACAGCAACATCAACAACACATTCAGGGTATACATTTGTATGCCCAATCGTATAACGCCATTTGCTGGTAAGCTACCACCACGTGTCACGGTTGTCAGGCAGAGGCAATGGTTTCAGAGCAAGCTCGAGCAGAGGTTAGTTGCTGCTAGTCTTCGGCATGATGAAATTAATTTGTCCTTCACTGCTCCAAAAATACTCGTGCAATGCTAACGTCTCAACCATGGTGGCCAAGGTGCCACTACAGTAGAAAGTGCAGACCAAAGAAATATGCTGGCATGAATACTTATTATCTATGCCAGCACTCCTTGAGTGCAGACACTAAAGTACATATGATGGTGCTAACTAGGAGCCATCATGGAAATCAAGAAATTATACATGGAAGCAAGAATAGTATATGCATCGGCACTATAACTCGGCATTAGCATGGAAACCTCGATATATACCCCCCCCCCCCCCCATTCCAGGAGCTCAAAGTCCTATATCCGTGTTGTAGTGATCCTCTCCCTCTTCCTCACCCTCTCAATAATCTCAGGCTCTATTTGGTTCAACTTCTAGAAAGTGCTTCTGTTGCCAAAGGCAAAACCCAACCAACGGATAGAGCCTGATGAAGATGCTTTTCTAGAAACAGCTAGTTTCATATAGTATAGTTTTTGCACCACCTTGACTCTACTTTTGGCTTTCAACATTCAACTTTTCCAAACGGGTGAAAAATATAGACATTTTACAGCTATTTCAAGGGAGATAAAGAGAGAGGGGGTAGGTTTTATAGTTGTTTCCCAAACAACTTACAACTTTTTCATAGCACATAGCTCACAACAGTTTTTCCATAGCTCACAATTAATAGCAGTTTTTCCATAGCTCAAAGCTGAACCAAGCAAACTCTCAACTCCGCACGCTCTCATCTCATCACTCCTGAATCTACACCCTTGCCATCCTTGTGATTGTCATCTTTCTTTCTTCATTGCCAAAGCGGCCAACTATTGTTGATGAAGGGGTGGTGAAGGCCCTAGTATGTGTAACCACTGACTGCAGTTTTGAGGATACAATGGTTGTGGGAGTAGCACACTATATCGGAGGACGTGGTGCATGTGGCTAAGGGTTTGAGGTGTGCTTTTGCTGCCATCCTCAACCATGTTGTTTCCACCCCTACAATGGGGGGGGGGGGCAATTGTGATGGTAGGGATGTAGCTGATGCATGAGTTATTGTCTCCACTATCATTGCATAGTGGTTCCATTCACCTTAGCACCATGTGGTGCCTTGCTCGCATGCGGTGATGCAATGGTGTAGAATTGTCAGCAATGTAAGAGACGTTGACATTTTGTTTTGGACATGTGACTTTTTGTGATTTGATAAGTGGTGACTTTTACTTACTACTGTTAGTTATGGTGATGGATTATTTTTGTGACGATGGATGAATTAGAAGTAATGATGATGACCTTACATAATTCATCATGAACTAGTTATAACACATAATGACCTAGTTATGTTTGATTCATAATGGTATACTTATGTTTGGTTTATAATGATGTTAAAGTTATGTTCATTGAATTCTTCTAATGATCTTACGGATGGCATTGCATTCCCAACTAGATTTTGTTATTGCCTACAAATGACCGATGTTTGAGACACTAGCTGCAATACATTACATTTTTTTATTAGTTATCTCCAGACCTTCACTGTATTTGATCAATAAAACATGAGCAAATGACGAGTAGAGTACACACTATGCCAGAACACGCAACAAGCATCACCGTCGAGTGTGTTGGAGCCGGCTGTAACTACTAATCACTATCGAGTGGTAAGGCGAGGATCTAGAAAACTAGCGGGAAGCAAAACACCCAGGTGTAGCTCCTATCACTGCTGGGTGAAACCACCACCTGGCAGTGATATATCACTAAGAGTCGGCAATGATAGATAAGATATCACTATTGTCTCATGCTACAACCTGACAATGATATATCTCTGTCGGGTCAAGCCTATACCTGGCAGTGACATTTTGCATATCACTGCTGGTTTTTGTTGTGGCCTGTGAGTATTCTTCCCTGCCATTAGATTTACCTAACTATCTCAACATTGATTCTCCACCGTTGATCCCACCTACCACCATTACTTCTAGTTACAAAAGTATTGTCCCGGCGCCTCCATGGCCAAAGATGAGGTCTCTCTACCAACTGATTTAGTATGCAAGATACCTTATTCATAATGTTTTTGCCACTTATAGTACCCACATATATGGCATATTTCATGGGAGAGAGTCCTCCACAACATATTTCATTATGGACAGTCAAGATGATGCACACGAGAGGTACTAGAAGAATGTTTGTGAAGACGGAGAGCACACCAAAGGTTGGGTGCTAATAGCAAATATAATGCTAGTTGGCACCCCGGTAGATTGTTGGAACTGCGTCGAGTCAGCGGTGCAACGGAGTAGAGTTGCTCATCATGTAAAGCCCCGACCCGGGAAAACGGCTAAGGCCCACTTTACACGTTGAATGAGTCTCACCTGCTAATTAACTCTCTTACGCTTTCATCCTCGTTTCGCGCAAAAAGATCGATCCGGAGTTAACAACCTCTCAGGTCCAGGCTTTTAAGCTAGTATAGCTCTCCTTCAACACTCCATGTGGTACTAAAGTTTGGCTGCTACAGTGTTCCACGGATGCCACAGTAACCGGCAACTCGGGCTATAGTAACTCAGTCGTTCGGCCTAGCCCACCAGACTGGCCCAGCTTGGCCCATTTAGCGGGGTCTCACACATCACAACTTCAATAGTAGTTGGTATGCATTGAGATATAGCTGCGGTCACTTGCTCATCATGGGCTCCAAACCCTTATGCACATGGTTGGCTCTCTCCACCCCGTCTAAAATGCTCTTGCACCACCTTTGAGACCCCACTCGATCAGTGCTAGAAGAATGTTTGTGAGGGGTTATATTATAATATGTTTGTAGACTTCGATTGTAATATTGAACTAACTGGTAAAATGTTGCATGTTTGTAGTCTTCATACTGTGTTTCTAGACATCAAATTGGTTCCTTATTTTCTATAGTTTATTAAATTAGTTTTTGCATGCCTAGCACCACTGTCGGTTTACAAATTGCACTATAGTGTTTCATAATTTTCAAAATTATTTTGAATAATTTTAGCTACAAACTGGACGGATACACAATATGTAATAGAACATTTAGAGCATCGATACAATATAGTCAATCTCAAATAGCACTAAACAAACTAAACCTACAATGCACTTCAATAGAACAAGGATTTTGGCTCCAATTCCAACTAAAAGAGACAAATTCTTCACCAATTCTTTACCAATTGGCTTATTCTAATTCACATCTTCATGCACATTAGGTGCACACTCATTAGGCTCCTCAGACAATTCTTTCAGCAGCTTAACATATTGTTTCTCCTAGTGCCAGCCATCACATTCATTACCATCCCACTAGAATTAGAACACCAAATTAAGAACTTAGAATCAAAATCATCACAAAAATGGCTAGAAAACATAAAGAATGTGGCCAACAAGACCCAACCTTGTGATTCAGAAACATGTAGAAGATGTGACCATAGTTGGGACCTTCCTTCTTTATCCTGAAGTCCAACATAGTGTGTTGCTTACACTCGTTGGGCACAATGAGAGGGAGCTCCAGCCTCAATAGCTGATGAACTCTAACGCTGAGGACCCGAACGGGGATGCCATCTATACGGTGAGGGCACATCCCTTTACGGAAAAACTAGCTACGACAAGGGAGACAAGGATGGGATATTTGGGATAAATGGGCCTAAACTGGTCAAACAAAGTGCACATGTATAGAGAAAGTAAAGGCTTGGACTATGAATCACTATTGGGATAAAACATAAACCGACAGTGATCTTAGCACATCACTACCGGTTACAAACTAACCCGCAGTGATCTAGGCACATCACTACAGGTTGCATAGCTAACCCGACAATGATATTGTAACAATACTACCAGGTTAAGATGGGAACCAGCAGTGATGTCATTTCCCTATATATTTGGAAATTTATGTATCCACCATCGGGTCCATCTCTGTAGTACCAATATTTCATCTCACTCATGCCATCATCTACATCCGCACTGATTATAGGACCCCTAAGAGCATTGCTACCAGCTTTGACCCTGACCTCCTGACACGGTTCGTTGTGTGCTGTCCCCGTCCCAATGGTCCATCATGCACTGTCCCCGTCCTCGTCTGTCATGCGTGATTCCCGTCCCCATGGTCCGCTACGTGCTGTCCCTAGCTCGTTCGCCTCACGCCGTCGATAGCCCCAGGAGAGCCACCACCCACATGCTCTCCTTAACTTTCAGTGAGTTCCATTGCAAAAAAAACTTTCAGTGAGTTGTCCAACATACATTCTTCATTAGTTTTTTATATTCTTAGTTAGCAACAGGTTTACGGTTTTAGATCGGTTCACTATGAGAATTTTTTTTCATAATATATAGTTCACATGTTATGAAACTACATTGAGTTTTTTGAATTAATGGTTAAAGTTAGAGGTGTTTGATTCTATTGCAATGTGAAGATAATGTGATTATGATGCATTTATATTCAAATGTGATGCTAAATAGATAATGTGATGTAGAGTTATAGGCAAATGATGTTAGAGGCAAAATAAACATATTTTATTTCTTTATCGGCCATGCAACAAACCCACTAGGCCATATATGTGTGCTAGCACAACGCACCTTGTTGCTTTAATTTTTACCTTATTGAGATCACTTGCAATTGAATGGGTCGGGAAGAGACTGAGAGGAGATATTTCCAATATTGGTCTTGTGGGAGAACGTTACATAGCTATGCAACCTAGCTAATCCAACCGCCCTCCCAAGTCACAAAAAAATCCAACCGCCCTGGCAAATAGATTTTCGATGGCAGTTGCTCTATGAAAACTGCCCCTAAACCATGTTTCGATATGTGGTTGCCTTGACACAACTGCCCATGAAACTTCTTGTTCAGCAACGGTTGTGGCAAGGCAATCGTGATTGAAACCATATTTTTAGGGGTCCTTGGCTTAAATGAACCTCCCCTGAAAAACTATTTATAAGACCAGTTCTGTTAAAACTGAACCACCACTGAAATCCATTTTAAATTTTGAAATTTCCTACCAGATTTGAAATCATACGTAGTTTCCACCAAATTTCATACCCTATTGCATTTCATTCAAAATAACTTCATATATGTATACATTATTAAGGTACTAGTGAATTAATACACACTTCATTTACAAAATATTTTTGGGACACTTTAGTTTACAAACTAGTAACATTGTGCTTCATGTTAACTTTGAAGTAAAGGACATTTGGGTCGAAGCACAAAGAGCCTTGTACTTAGGGTCTTTCACATACTCCAAAGTCTTATCAAAGAAGCAGCCATTCTTGTAGAGCGCCTCTCACATAAGGAATTTGTAGAAATCATTTTGAGTTTCTTGAATATCCTTTTGGTCAACTGCAGTAGAAGAAAAAACATACGATGTTGTTAGAAAAAAATCAAAAATAAATTAGATTCAAATTAATGAACATATGCATATGAAATGATTTGGCAGATTGACTTATGTCTTCTGGGTTATTGTTGTAGCACCCATTGGTTCTAAGCCATTGACATACAAAGTATATATAGAGCACGCTTCTAGGACGTTACTTTGCGCACTTCAAGTCGATCACATGAAAAAAATGATACACTTAAATGCATTGTTCTATCTAATTAGTATGCTAACTATTGGGGGTAGCAATGGTTGTACTCGTTGATGTAGAACAATGTTCATCTTCTTTTGGCTTATCTTTGTTATGTGCTTCTCCTTTGTTAATGTAATATATGTAGGCGTTGTTTAATCGATGTCATCAAAGAAAGATTTAGTGTCGCTACAACAACAAATGGATGCAATCGTTAGTCTCTCAAGTCATCGACTACGATTACTTATGTCTAGAAAATGGTGATGAACACTTGGTACTCCTTTTGTTCTTTTCTCAAGGAATCAAAAAACACCATATTTCCAAAGTTCTCATCGATAGTAATTAAGATGAAGTGATCACTGTAACAGTACAAAAATTGTAATGGTATCAATGGACCAATGTAAACCAAATTGCATATAAGCAAAATGGTTTAGTGATCATACCTGGAATAGTATGCTATGTATATATATTTGAAGCTTTAATAGGCTAGCATCACATTCCCAATGTTTAGTGAACTTTTGACCTCTCCTTTTCATGCGCCACCTTCCATAAGGAAATTTGACTCACAACAGGGACAATGTATATCCTTTGTCTGCTTAATCAGAATCTGCCTTTTAGCAGCTTCAATATATTTACTGACATATTGTACATAAGATACTTTTGCCTTCATTTCATGTATATCCATGACCAGTCCTTCTGTGGTCTTTAATGAAAATGTATAATTGCATACAGATACTATTTGTATATAACTGGTGAAGGAAGTAACTAAAATTTCAGGATAAATATTGATCTATCTAGACCTAGATCTAGATCTAGATCTAAAAACTTCTACTCTCATGGAGAAAGATAAACATGGACAAAGTAACTATGTAACTACGATTGATGTGAGCCAAGTAAGTTGGGAAAAACCAGTCTAAATTATGAACAACAACAACAACAACATAGCCTTTTGTCCCAAGCAAGTTGGGGTAGGCTAGAGATGAAACCCAAAAGAGAAGAGAAACAAGGAGACACATAAAGGGACATAAAGGGCACAAGACAAAAAGAGGTCACGATTCAGGCACGTTGATTGCCAATCTCCAAGCGCTCCTATTCATAACTAAATCCTTGGAGATATTCCACTCCTTAAGATCTCTCTTAACGGACTCGTCCCAAGTTAGTTTAGGTCAACCTCTACCGCTCTTTATATTATCGGCCCGCTTTAGAACTCCACTACGCACCGGCGCCTCAGGAGGCCTCCGTTGGACATGTCCAAACCATCTCAACCGATGTTGAATCAATTTCTCCTCAATTGGTGCCACCCCAACCCTATCCCGAATATCGTCGTTCCGGACTCTATCCCTCCTTGTGTGCCCACAACACCAACACAACATACGCATCTCTGCTACACTCAATTGTTGAACATGTCGCCTTTTTGTAGGCCAACACTCAGCACCGTATAACATCGTCGGACGAATCGCCATCCTATAGAACTTACCTTTCAGCTTCTGAGGCACCCTTTTGTCACATAGGACGCCAGAAGCTTGACGCCATTTCAACCAGCCGGCTGAAATTCTATGCCTAACATCTTCATCAATGTCTCCATCCTTTTGTAGCATCGACCCTAAATACCTAAAAGTATCCTTCTTGCAGTCTAAATTATGAACAAAATTGAAAAATTATCAACCATGCCTCTTTAGATGAGAACAAAAATTAGTGAAAGAAATTTAAAGGTAAACTTTGAAAAGACTTTAGGGATGGCATAAACTTACCTCTCAAATCCAACTTCTTCAAAATTCAAATGTCAAAGCCTCCCCCTCTATCTATATCTATATATCTCTTATAAAGCAAATCCCCACTACAAGTATATCTCGACATACAATCTATATATCCACATCATTTCACTCATAGGCATATCATCCCACTAACTTTCAACTTGTTAATTGCAATCTATCCATATTATCTCCACTTAATTTCTTTCAAAAAAATTCACAATTCCCACAACAACATGTTGGGTATCTTCTAGTTTTTGTAATTTCCCGCCTCCAAGTAAACTCAACAATGGCATGAACTACAGTCACGAGAAGGAAGAAGTGTATTTGTAGGTCGACTAAGTGAAGCGCCCTATTAATAATGTCTAGACATGGTTCTCTTGACAACACCGCCCTTGATAATCTGGTTTTTCTAGTGGCGGTTCGGTTAAGAAGACCGTCTCTTGAAATCATATTTTCAAGGGTGGTTTATGGAAACCACCCTTAAAAATGGAGATGTTTCTACGGATGCTTTGCTTAACGAAACTGCTCGAGAAAATAGATTTCTAGAAGCGGTTCATGAGCTAGTGTGCTCCTCACCATAGTTATGGATGGTTTTTTACGTCATCCGCCACTGTTAGAAATTTGAGCTTTCTGTTAAAAAAAGACTTATGTAGTAGTGGCAGTGGCACTGTGGAGATGCCGGCAAGCCCCAAAACGCTTGCTTTGGCGGCTTCTGCTATAGTTACTAGTTCCAAAACCCTTTACAGAGTGCGGTATACTAATGTTTTAGCTTTTCTATATATATTTTATTTACTATATATCCAAACATGGTGTATATTTGAGTCCATACAAAAAGCAATTTATCTAGAAAAAGGTAAAATGTTTTATAATTTGGAACGGAGGAGTATAGTATTATACATAGTGCAGTATAGTATTATACAGTGCAGCACAAGAGAACCGAGCCTTCGAGAACCCAGCCAAACATGGTCTTAATTTTCATTCTTGGTGCGCATCTCGATCAAGCTTTAAGCACCAACGACGTGCGAGAGCCGACACGAGGTCTCAAAATCGATGGAGACGCCGAGCCCGAATTATAGAGGAAGCGACGAGATATGCAGGGACAGAGACGACGGAGCGCGCGAGAGCGAGAGAAAGAGACCGCGCGGGTTAGTTGGTGTCGTTTGGTCAGGACGCGTAAGCGTCACATCAGCCACGTGTTGTTTGTCTTGCCTGGTCTTATGTATATACAGTGAGTTGGTTAGAATTAAGAAAACGACTTACATATTTGTTTGGAAATAAAGTGAGAATGTCCTAGATGTCGAGGGAGTGGACGACCGGACACGCCGGGCCGTCCCCGTGAATCATGCTCCCCATTGTTTTCCAGCATATAAACTACAAATGATCTGAGGCAATGATCCATTAGTGTTTGGCCTTACTTGCTTGCAATTTCTTTTATTGTAACTTGCTTTGCAATTATTTTAGCGTCGAATCCTGGTAAAAGTTCATGTTCCGTCATAGTTCTCAACGAACTTCAGTAGGATTATGGTTTCAGTTCCTTTTCTGACTACCCATATAGCCAACTTATTACTAGATATATGTGAGGCACTATGATATTAATAAGAAAATGGTAATGCTGGGAAGCAGGCGTCCATCCGTTCGGACGCCTCGCTCTGCACGCGCTCCGCTCACTCCCGCCCATGCCGCACGCCCATGCCACACACCCTCGCCCACGCGCGGATTCGCCCTGCCTGCGCCGCCCGCCCCCGCCCGCTTGCATTCGCAGCCTCCACCTTATCGCGCGGACTCGTTCTGCCCACTGCGGCCAACTCTACGGCGGCAGGGCACCTCCATCTGCCTGTTGCGGCCGCCTCCACCGCGTCCGGTGCCGCCATCCGCTGTCGTGGCCGCCTCCACCGTGTCAATTCGCCATGCCGCCCATGCCATGTTGCGCTGAAAACGTGTGTTGCAAACATATGTTCTAGATGTTTCAGATGTTTGAAAGGTATGTTGCAGGTGTTTTGTATGGATGTTGTAAAGGTAGATCTAGATATTACAAATGTTGCAATGGTTATACACGTATATTTTAAGAGTTTGTTCAAAATATTTCATCTATTTCAAACATATGTTGCAAGTGTTTTATCTGGATGTTGCATATGTTGAAAATGGTTATGTTGTAAATAAATGTATATGCTCCAAATGTTTCGTCTGATTCTGATGTTTGTTGCAATTGTTTCATCTGAGTGTTACAAAAGTAGATATGGATGTTGCAAATGCGTATATTTTAAGAATTTGTTCAAAATGTTTTATCTGTTTCAAACGTATGTTGCAAGTATTTTATTTGGATGTTGCATATGTTAAAATGGCTATGTTGTAAATAAATGTATATGTTCCAAATGTTTTGTCTGCTTTTGATGTTTGTTGCAATTGTTTCATCTGAGTATTACAAAAGTAGATCTGGAATAGGTGTGGATGAAGGCCAAGCCCTCGGTGGTCCAGCTGATGCGGCTCCCTGGTGTGGTGAAGATGGAGGTTGTGGACACGGGTGCGGCGGGACGGGATGCCGTGGCAGATCAGGCGGGATGGGCGCTGGCGCAGCGCATCGGCAGGATGGGGTGCAGGCGAGGGAGCTACATGTGTCGGGTGCAGGCGCGGGAGCTCCGTCTGGACGGACGCGGAGCGGGATGGGCGCAAGGCCAGAGAGCTGCATGCGTCGTGCATAGGAGCTGCGTCCGGCTGTCCGGGCACTAGCTGTCCCGTTAAGAAAACCATTAAGCTGCCTGTATATATTATAGCACGCTACATGGGCAAAATGAAAACCATATATCAGATAAGTAATTGACCCATCTATGAGAAAAACAGTTCTTACTGTCTTACTCATTGCACTTTGCTAAGTTATCCTGCGTTAGCACTACTCCCTGGTCAAATACTAAAGAAATATCCAAATTTTCAGTGGCATCCTTCGTTTCCACGCCTTCTATGAATCATAACGAGATAGTGAGATTCCACCAAGAATTGCTCAAACACATGTGCTTAATTAATATTACCTATCCTGAAAAGAAACAATTCTAATATAGTACCGGGTCCAATCATTTTGATCTTAATCAAATTTATATGAAAATATGAATATTTAATACTAAATAAGCTAGATCCGTCACAAAATATATTTTTTAGTATTTCATCTCTTGTGTTATAAATATTGATACTTTTTATATGAACTTGATTAAACTTTATTAGATATTTTGAATAGTAATGTCATTTTCATAAGGAGGTACACTACTACATAATCGATTTTCATAAGCTTTTTTTTAGAGGCAGCGCAATATCTAGCCGCCTCTACAGTGACTTCTATAAATGCATTTGCCATCTCTAAACATTGATTTTTCGACGCAGCACTATTACCAGTGGTCTCTACGAATACCCCTATTTTTAGAGACAGTTCTATTTCTAGCCGCCTCTAAAAATAGGAGCTACGTAATAAAATTCAAAATTTTCTCGTATGGAGAAACGATAAAAACAAAAGCTGTAGATCTCAAAAAGTTATGCAACTTTATATTTGACAACTATTCACTTGAAATCATCCATGCAAGAAAAATTATATTTGAATTTCTCACATTTGAAATTCAAAATTTTTAAACGACCTCGGATGGAGGAACGACCAGCACCTAACTTGTAGATTTCAAAAGTTATAAAACTTTCTAGTGGACAACTTTTTTATTTGAATTCTGCTAATTTTGAGGCGGATGGACTAGAGCTGCCTTAAAGATTGGTGCATTTGTAAAGGCGGCTAAAAATGCAAGCCACTCCTACTAATGCATTTATAGAGGCAATTCGTTCCTGAAACCATTTTTAGAAGCGGTTGTAAATTGAGCCGCCTTTGTTAAAAAATGAGATGTGTCTACAAATATATTGTATTTGTAGTAGTGAGTATTTGGTGGACCTATGATTACGTGCCAAAATAAATATGGCTTTAGGATCACATTCCAACAGTTCTCGCTACATCCACCAATTTTCATTGTACTATATCTTACATTCTGTCCTTCTATTTACAGATACGTTTACAGAGATGTATGGGTGTACTGTAATTATAGCTAGTCTCTACGTAGATGTAAGGTGCGAAATTGTAATTCAATGGGTTGCTGTCTGCAATCTCCTTGATTGCGAGACAACCGGGTAGGACAACAGCTGCATTTCATGAATAAGAAAGGACCATTGTCCGGGTAGGACGACAGCTGCATTTTATGAATAAGAAAGGACCCATTGTCTTTAGTTTTGTGTGTCCCAATCAGTTACCGTATTGACGTGTGTATAAATAATTGCGTATCCAAATGTTTGGAGGAAGTGAGCCTAGCTCAACTGGTTAGGTGAGAGGTGTGACAATACATCTAACCACTCAGGTTCAAGTCCCGTCTTAGACTGAATTTAGGTGCATATTTCTCTCGTTAAAGAAAAACCACCTAGTTCTTCCTAGACTAGATTGGATCTCTTTTTGCCAAAGGTCCTCTAGCCTAACTGGTTAGATGGCTCCGGCGCACCCCACCTAGTTCCTCCTAGACTAGATTGGATTTCTTTTTGCCAAAGGTCCTCTAGCCTAACTGGTTAGATGGCTCCGGCGGAATCCCTCAGGTCCTAAGTTCGATTCCTCATGGGCACGAATTTCAAGTATGAGGGTAAAAAAAATCCCCTCGTCTGTCCCACATCAAAGTACAGGTCTGTGGCCATCCTATCTCACGGGTCTTACGTGGATGCAGGTGCCGCCGTATATGGGTGAGACCGGGGTTCGAGGATTTTCTCGAGCCGCGTGAGAAATTCATCTTCTTAATGAAACACCATGGGGGCGTCTCTCCCTCGTGGCTTGAGTTTTTTTATCCAAATCTTTGGCTTTTGTCTTATCTAATATATTCGTGTTTTGTTTGGAGGCAAACGGAGTTTGTGTCAACTTAATTTTCATTTGTTTATCCATGTATATGTATACATTTAAATCAGTAAGGAAAGATGTGTTAACAAAAAGGCATTGTTTCAGCATTATCGTATATAAGAGCGTGTCTAAGAGCACCTCCGAGAGCATTTGTAGAATCTACTCTTTAAATCATTATTTAGAGAGTCATTTGAGTAAAAATCATTTTCTATATCTTTGTATTTTTCAACCGCTTTTTTATATTCTGTTTGCGGTCTACATAGTCATCCTCGCTCTCCATCTTTGGCTAGAGAGAAATTCATAATAGAGGATTACTATATTTGGATATTCAATTGAAGAGGCTAGTTGGAGGGTATTTTTTTCACTAAAATGTCTATTTCTATAAATTAGAAAAGATATAAAGCGTCTCTTGGAGATGCTCTAAGAGTGCCAATGCAAAAGTAAAGCTCAAAAAAAATTGGTTTTGCCTTTATAACCTAGAAATATAAGACTCCAACCGTGCTCTAAACATCCTGGCTGTTTTTAGCATCGACCATTACCGCCCGCGCTAGTGGCCTTACTTTTCGCTGGTCCAAACGCTCGCGCTATCCTTTCCGCCTATGTGTCTGTGGCCGCAGGGGATTGCAGCAAACGAAGAGCATGCCTTGCTCAGTTGCTCTCCCTTCACCGACTCGGCATCACCTGCACCGGTCGTCCATCAGCCGTAGTGTTCAGGGTCAGCTGTCAATTTTTACTGGGCTCTAAACCGACTGAAGATTAAAAGTTTAAGGGTAGATGTATATAGAGATAATTGTTAAGCTAGCTAATTGTTTGCTCTATACTCCATCCAATGTGGATCGTGATTAGTAACTATCTAGCCGTAGGATACTGTATGGATTGGACAATAAGAGATCCCCGGGGATACTGTATGGTCTAGCTGCGTGCAAGCCTCATGGAAAATTAAGATATTGCTCATGACTGAATCTCCTCTTTGACAGAGTAATCAAGAAAGAGGATACCTAGATGAGACTATAAATCAAGAATTAATCAATATTTTTGCGCAATAAATTAAAATTGGGCAGTCCAGGATGGACAATTTTCATTCCCACCCAACACAATTTTGCAAGCAACTAAAACCTTCTTTTTTGTGCACTTTTTCTTTATCACTGTTGGAGTCTTGCCCTAGCGCATTTTCAAAATATCCACTTCAAACCATGAACCCTTACTTGAACGCTAGGACTGTTGGTGGAGCGGAAGAACACAAAGCGAACAAAGTGAACACAACACACCGAGTCCTCCCATGGGTCGAGGAGAAAACATGGGATGAGCAGAGACGTCATTATTATTCTCTAATAACTAGCAAGACGACACATGCAAATAGCACAAGTAGCTTTCCCTACATGTACTTTTTTCCAATAGTTTTGTTTATTTGTTTCATTTTAATTATTTTCTCCTAAATTTGTCACAAACCAAGTTATTTTGTCCTGGGGAATGTGTTGACCTCCCAAAGTAGTGGTTGCACCTAGACCTCGATGAGAAAATAAATCGGGTGCATATCCTAAAATGCAAATTCAAACACAAGTAATAGCAAGACAACCACAACGCACAAGACACGAGGATTTATCCCGTGGTTTAGCTTGCCCAAGGTTTGCCTACGTCCACATTGTTGAAGAAGCCACAAAGGATAAGGAGTGTCTTTCAACTCTTCTCCAACCCACTACTAAGGTAGTGAGCTAGAGGGCTCCACTAAGTCATTAAGGGCAATACAAACTTCCTGGTGTTGAACCACAACCGAATAGGAGTTCCTGGGCAACCTCTAGCCGTCTAGGAGCCCAAGCTCCAAGAGTAACAAACACCGTTGGCAGTTAGGGCTTCACCAAGTGCTCAAGATGAGTGGAGCTTGATCTTCTCTAGCTCTCTCTCTCTCTCGGAGCCAATCACCTCAAAGGATCACCAAGCTTTGGAAAAGATGGTTGGGAGCATCAATGGAGGAGAGAGAAGAGTTGCTAGTCAGATGGGAGTGAATGAGGTAGGAGATGACCATTGGGGGAGTGTGGGAGAGGCATAAATACCTCCCACAGCTTCCACAAAATGGCCAACCAGGCAGTGCATGGAGGATCCACCTCCAAGCGTGGAGGTTCCGCAGGCTAGAGAAGAATAAGAATGAAAAGCTTCTGGCTTTCTGTGTATACTAGAAGTTTTTTATATGTTTGTGTATAGAGTTGTGAGCAACTGGATCATCCCAGCTTACCTTTAGTATCCCCCTTAATAGTACGACTTCTCCTGTACTCAATTTCAAAAGATAAAATATAAAAGTAAACAAGGCCTTTGAGCTTCCAAGACATCCTTTTGAGTTTGGGGTCTTCATTAGTGTTCTATGCACCCACGATAAATAATATGTTGTCAACACTTAACAAAAGCCATTAGTCCTTTATTTATGTGGCCAACATCACCAAAACTTACTAAGGGCTTGATTGCACTTACAGTGTCCATCAGCAAGCACCGGAGAATACCCTGTGTAATGGCTAGATCATATTTGAACTTAGTCGTTGGATCTTCATAAATCATTCTCCGATGGTGCATTTCTAGTGGCCACCAGACTTCTCATGTGTCCATGGAAGTAGCCCACCAACAAGCTCTAAATGTCTAGTTCTTGAAGGGCTTATAAATAGATGGTCGGCCATTTTGGCTCTCTTGGACACTCTAACTACTACACACACCCTAGGAGAGCTCAAGCACACTTCCCACTCACCTGCTAGCATAGATATTGATATAGAGTGAGATTGGGAGAGACCTAGTGCATTTGCTTAGTGAGATTGCATCTAGGGTACTAGTTCATCACTGGCATAGCAGATTTCTTGTTACTCTTGGTCGTTGCCACCACCTAGAAGGCTTGGAGATATGGTGGATCATTGAGCACCTTGTAGAGGTTGTTTGGTGGATTTGGTCGAGTTGATTATGATGCTCATCCGTGGGAGATCACAAAGTGCAACTCTAGTGGAATGTTTGAGGCTAGTTTGAGTGCTCTGGGTTGACTAGCTTCTTGCGGCACCCACGTAAAGGGTCAATCTTGAAGAGCTTTCTTAGCGTGCAAAGCAATCACCAAAAAACTCACCCCCAACGAGGACATAGATTGTTGATAGGATGTAGATGGCTAGAGGGGGTGAATAGCCTATAAAAGATTCCTACAAACTCACAAATACTAGAGCAAAGGTTGATTAGTAGAAAATAAGGCCCTAGTAGCATCTACTTGCTCTAGCTCTAATTCACCCAATGCAAGCCTCTACGCAAGTCTAGTACCTTGGTCTCTAGATTGTGACACACAAACAAGCAAGCTACCAACTAGAGAAACTAGCTAAACAAGCTACCAACTAGCAAAACTAGCAAGAGCTACTAACAAAAGCAACTACTACTAGTTACAACGACCTCTACTACTCCTCTAGGCTACACAAGAAAATACCACACAATAAGAGTTTGAATGAAGAGCAAGAGTGATAGTGAGCAAACCACACAGGGCAAGAGATGGCACAAGATATACCCCCCGAGTTTCGATAGCTTGCCAGCAACCTATGTCCTCATTGTGGTGAGTCCCCAAGTGATGGTTCACGAGCTAACTAACTTGACAAGCTAGACTCATCAGGGGTGCTGCAAGAGCCACTCAAATGGTTCACTCCAACTAGCCACGATTCCACTATAGAGTTGCTCTTCATGATCTCCCATTGGGATGAGCACAAGAGCCCCTTACAATCACTTGATCGAAGTTGGCAACAATCACCAAAATGACACAACAATCCTCTGCCACCTCCAAAGCCATCTAGGTGGCAGCAACCACCAAGAGTAACAAGAATCCCGTAGCTCAACTTGATCACTGGTGCTACTAGATGCAATAACTCAATGCAAATGCACTAGAATTACTCCGAATCTCAATTTGGATCTAACAATAGGCAAAGAGATGAGTGGGAGGTGTTTGCTCAGGCTCATAAGGGTGTATGATCTGTTGGAGGGCCAAGAGAACCGCACCAAGGCCGGCCAAGCTCTATTTATAACCCTCTTGAGCCAATGTAGCCATTGGTTACTCACTGCAGAAAAATTGAGGGCGTCGGACCGACTGACACCCACCATCGGACCAACAGCGATCGGTCCAATGCCCTGTCCTGCCGCCACATGTATGTTACTATTTGAAGATGTCGTTAATGCTCAACGGCTACGGTGGTGCTTGGTCCACTGTGCCAGAGTTCGGTGATCATTAGACCAAAGGAGATCAATGTTTGACGCCCAGTATAGAGCACCTAGAGCCTTAATTTTGCCACCTAATTAACTGGGCTGACGCGGGCATCGGACCAACAACTAGGGTCCGATGGCCTATCAGAACCAAACCCTTTATCTGACCAATTAGTCCCCTCGATGAATAGTTCTACCTCACCGTCCAATGCTACGTTGACCATGATTGTCAGACCATTGTCCACGGTCCGGTGTGACTCAAAATCTTATGCGGCTAGGGTTAGACATCGAACCTAGCAATAGCTAGTCTGACGCTCACATTAGAGTCTGACACATCCCTGAGGGCCTTCTCTAGCTCATTTTTTCAACCCTTTTGCAAATGTGCCAACTCCAAATGTGTTCCAACAATGGTGCACTTGAGTTAGCATTTTCACAACCATTTTTCAAAAAAGGGTTTTTCATGTCCTCACTAGGTCTAATGCACATGCAAAGAGCCAATCACCTAGTGGCACTTAGATAAACCACATTTGAACTTTGAGTTCTCCCCTTAATAGTACAACTATCTATCCTAAACCTGAAATGCACTCTGTGGACGGATGTTAATGTCAAACATAAACCATCAACATAACTAGCATATAGCTTAATTCCATCACCAAACATAGGGAAAGGGTTTTAAACTAATGAATTCCACAAACTTTGGTGAATATTTGTACGCAGGAGGATTTATCCAGAAAATAGCTCCGGGTCTACTGTCATACACTCCAAACAAGTAAACTGACGGCAATAAGTGATTCAATTTGGGAAAACTATGAAAGACAACTCTAGAAGGTTCCAAAAGAAACCACGCCGAAGCGTGGGCCAATTGGGCACCATAGTGGGCCGGCTGGCCCACTAGGGAGGCCACCTAGCCAGTGGGGGCCCACTCACCCTCCACCGCCTCATACTTCTTTCTGCGATCTACACCATTGATTCTAAGGCGGTTTTAGGTCGGTTGATCCAACGGTGGTTGAGGGAGTTGACGCGGATCGATGACGTGGTGATTCCTTTCCCGCTACTCCACCTCAATTCCTTGCCCACTACTCCACCTCGGCCTGTATATACCAGCCCCTACCCCCGTCCCTGGAGCCATCTCTGAAACCCTAATTCATATTCATCTCTTCGGATCAAGACATAACACCAGGAGAATTAGGGTTAGACTCTCCAATGTAGTAGATTAATTCTAGCTGAGAGTTAGGGAGAGTTGAGCCATGCTCAGGTTCTGGAGAAATCTTCAGAGGTCTGATATATCTTTGTATCTTACTTTTGCAAGAATTATGCTTAAATATATTTATCTTCTCTATTTGCTTGTATGCCTTTCATGTGATTGCCTGATTGGTTAGTATAGTTTTCATACTTTGGCATGGGATCTCTGCTCGTATTGAGTGCTCTAGTTATTATATGTGATTAGAGTAGTAATCAATAGTGTAGACATGGTGTCTAGACTATAGGTTACCAGAGATTGCGCCCAATCCTATGGTTAGTTCTGGTAGCCCCAGGGGTGACAACTCTGTCAGGCCGTTGTAATCCACCACGTTAGGGTTGGTGTTTATAGAGCTTTAGGCATCCTTCCCCCGACTATGCTTTCTCACCCTCCTTGAGAGTCAGAAAGGTACTACTGCTCTAAAGTGTTATTGTATGATTGCCTTATCTACCCATGCTTCAGTTATACCTTCTAGAACCAAAGTAATAGAGAAGTATTTAGAAACCTTAAACTCTCCCGTTGTCTTCTCAATTCAGCTAAACTACTCTTTTATCATGGAATTCCCCTATGTGTGTGCCATTATACATAATTCATATCATTTACCACTTATCCCCGCTTTAGTCTAGTCGGTATACTAAGTTTATAGATACATGATGGTGAACTATTAATTTCTTTAACCATTGTTTCCCTGTGGATAAATACGATACTCTGGAATACGCTCGGGTAAAAGTTATAACGATATCCGTGGCTTGCAGAATTTTCTGTGTGCGTTATAAAATACCAACAAGATTTTTGGCACCGTTGTCGAGGAAGAATTGGCGTAAAGATTTAGATAATGATCTTGGTGTCTACTAATATAGTGTACCACTAGCTTTAGTCAGGTTATCCCTGTTCTATTAAATTGTGGAATAGAAAAGGACAACAGTCGTCGTTTCGACCTTCCGACAAGCTTCCACAAGAAAAGAAAAGATGATAGAAACATTGAAGAACCCAGGGTGCCTGAACATTCATGATCCATCAACTCTGGAACTCTGCCATCTCACAGGTTTGTGTATACATATATACATTGTTCTTGCCATGTGTAGATTGGAGAAAAGGTCATCATCACAAGAATTCAAATCACATCTCAAGTGACGAATATAGAAGCTGCACTACTCATAAGTCCCAAATTATGAATCATGGTAAGTATAATCAAGGAAGATGAGATAGTCTTGCTCATGGACTTTAAACTTGATGAGTAGTTATCTTTTAATTTTTGCATTCCACTGCATGTTTACTTTGAATAATCCATGCATCCACTCCATTTAGTTTGAGTTATCTCATATCAAATCTATTTCATGTTTAGTTCCCTGCATACATCCATGTCTCTTGCATTTAAAAAATCCTCACTATGATCATGCTCTTTCATCTCTATTTGAGTAAATCTCTGTAATCCTTTCATGCTACTTTTGTTTGTTAAAGCATGCCTTGGTTTGGAAGTACTCGACATACTTCTATTGGCTTTTAAATTAAGTGTAGTGCTTAGGTTAAATAGCCTTCCTTAATCCAATTAGACATGAGTTTAGTTTGGTTATTGAACTAAAAATTGCTTGCGTACACTTGTTATTTTGTTGGACTAACCCCTGTAGAAAACTGAAATCCAATCTGAGAAAGTCCCGAGATAAATTCACATCGGAGATGAATCAAGGTAAGCGATGAACTCCAACAACCTTGTGCAAAGAAGATAGTTCATTCATCATGAATGGAAGAACTGTAAGTATCAAAATTCATTCACTGTATCTTTTGCTGCAAGTTACCTTTGCCTTGAACCATGTTAGAATGCAGCAACCAAATAAACTTTATACAAAAAACATGATAAATAAAATCTATGCTAAAGTAATCCTAAAACTGTCTCTTCATTAGCATAGATGAAAACCCTAAAAATTATGGACAACAACTCGTATTGCAAATTTGTTGTATTCCCTCGGGTATGTGTCCACTAACATTTTGTGGGGATGAATAAACATAAGCTATGCCTGCATACCCAAGCCAAACCACCACTTCAGCAATGGAATAAAGAGAAATGAGACGAGTGTCACAAAAGGATCTATAATAGAAGCACTCACTCATAGGAAGTGGACGGACAAATCAACTGGTCATGAGTAACATTAAAGGCAACCTAGCATTGAGCCTTTCCAGGACTCAAGCTAGGATGCTGAAAAGAAGCAGGGAGCAACTCACCTCATATCATCCAATGTAATGCCTGCTTTCATCACCTTCGAAGACACCATCTCGCACATCAACAACAAGGACCAAGATGATGGGATGCCACCACATCATGGCATACATTCTCGATCAATGGTCTGCCTACGGTGTCTCGTAAGGCCGTGAATGACCATGATCACACAAAAGACACCCCTAAGCTATTGGAGATGAAGCTTCTGTGCGAGTACCAGGGAGGTTCCTTCTTCGACTATCAAGACGGCTGGCGTATCGCTAACAAATAAAGAAGAATAGCTCTCTACCATACCGCTAGAAGACGAAGACAATCAATGAGGAATTGAGTTACATCACCAATGAACATCAATTCATCAACCAAGAATCAACAAAAATCATGACAGGTTGATAGAAGAAGAGCATGAAATTGTCTGTATCCGCATCGAATGATGCAAAGACAAAGCTTAATACAAGGAAAGGTCCTGCTCAATGGACTACAAGCTCTCGACAATAGAAACGATGAGTAGAGCAGAAGGTTCAAATAGAATGACAAGATCCACAAAAGAAAGAACAAAAAGATGGCATGACAAAAGAATAAGAAAGAAAGAGTGTGACATGGGAGACAAGATGCTCATGAACAGCTCAAGCAAGAAAAGCTTCAAGAAGGAAGAAAAGACCACCACAATCATCTACCCTTCATCACATGGTGTCATCACGCTCCAATAATGAAGATAACATCTTAAGGTAAGTGGTCCTCATTTTCCTCTTGATCTTGGTATGCACATAAATGAAGAAACAAACATGTTCGAGTTACAACTTTGCTTAATCCAACATGATTAACTCAACATGTCTTGTTCCTTAAGTTTGTTCATAGCACCATTTTCTTGATCTCATAGTCTTAACCAAATGAGCTAAAATATTGCATATCTTACCCTAGAAAGATGATAGTCACAGTTATGTAAAGTTTGATACATTATAAAGATGGACAATCCTTCCATAGGTTGAACAACTTTACTCTTTTTGTCATAGTCAAAATGCTACATCCTTCTGATCTTATCACCTATGTTGTAAAAATAAACAATGCACATAACATCAACCCTATCATGATTCGATGTACCTAAGGCTAGAGAGGAATAAATAAAGTTTTGGTTCTATTGGTGATTTTCCACCAACAGAGCCCATGCACTTGATCTCTACCTTGTCTTCATGAGCAGAACACACTTCAAGCAAAGTGTGGGGGAGTTGATCTCCCAAATTATATAAGAGAAAGTTTTGAAGCAGCAATAATGATCACACAAGATGTTGCCAGTTTTGGATAGTTGACTTTGAAACGCTGAACAAGGAGGAAAACAAGTCAAGAAGGGTGAACCTGTTAAACCAAGATTAAACTCAAAACCAATATAGGTTTTATAGAAGAGGCACCACCATTGAAAGCGCCACTATTGGAGCCACTATCACAAGAATCCTGATCCTCAAGAGCAAACCGAAGTACCCAATTAATGAACTTTCACAACTATCAAGGGCAAGATTATGAAGCAATCTAAAGTGGGCATTAGGGAGGACGCATATCTTCCTCTAGCCGAGGGTATCATGACTCTGAGGGTATCATGGCTCTTATGAGGCCTACCACCACTTCGACAATAGACTCGCAACCATTGAAGAGACAAATACTGCCATACAAGGTACGTTATATAATTATATACAATGGCAGGTAAGCATGGGACACGAGATGGCTAGCCTCTAGCAACAACAGTAACAGCAAAATTAAAACTAGGAGGCTCTGTCCCAGCATCTCCACATCCGGCCACCTCGTTGAGCAACCACGACAACAACCAACTTAGGGGAGAAGGCATCCCCCATGTATCTTGGTAAGTATCCTTTCCCTTTTTATTTTAATTTTAGTTTCTTTTCAATAGTTAAAAAATGATGCTAAAACAAAATAAAAAGTTATCTTTATAATAAATATATATAGCTATAGTATGTGTGATCTAGTAAAATCAAAAACAAAATAAAAGGTGTGTATAGTTTGCTTTAATTTATTTTTAAGAGTTGTTAGTAAATAAAGAGGACTCAGAATAATCTCTTGAATGAAAGTGATGAATAGTTGTTCTGTTGTAATTCCTTTCAAGTACCTAGTTTTGAGCCTTGAATTCTCTCGAGTTTTGGATAAGATTGTTTTGATATAAGGATTTACTCTGAATTTAAAACTCATGGGTAGCATATGCTTGATCTAAGTCTAGGTAATTGACAGATATGATATGAGAAGGTATGAGCTGCTATTTATCTTGTTCCAAGTGACACAAAAGTTCTAAAGATTTCTTTTGAAAAACATAAAAATGCTACATGATGAGTTCCTGCATGACAAAGCTTGAATTCCTACCAGAGCCATATGTGTTATTTAGGCTAGGAAAACTTTCATATATATGCTGCTTGCTTTTGCATTGAGTTTTGTCAAGCTTTGTTGATGCCTTATGAGAGGTTTGTCATGCTCTTAAAATCAAGATCACGTACACACCACCCACATATGCACTACTCCTATACTGGGGGTAGGCGTAAAAACATGCCTTTCGTGTAGATCCACCCAAAAATGTTCTACTCCTACACTGGGGGTGAACACAAAAACATGTTAGATTTTTCATCCACCAAATAAATGCTCCAAGTTCTTGTTGATATCTCTCTCAAAGTTATGTTGCAAAAAAGAGACATGGGCCTATGCAAAAGTTATTCAAAGAAAGAAAATAAAAGAAAAAAGAGTTGAGAAAAAATAGGCAAATGTCCTAGATACCTAAAACAATGGGTACTTAGATGCTCATCTGAAAAAAAGATGAATAAGATAGCCCCTATTCTCTAGCAAATGTTTCCAAATTTCACAGAGAGATATGTTTCTAAGGAGCAAAGTAGAATTAGGATTAGCAACCATATATATCCACCATATATCCACACACATGCATATCTTGATTTGATTGTTTGACTTTACAATATATGCATTGCAAATATGCTCTAGCTTTCTCCCTACCTATGACTCCACATAATCCTTAGTGGTAGGAAGAAAAAGGCATAACATCTTTATTGCCTTGGTGAGGATCCACAAATAACACATATATTGAGAGATTTGAGAGTGTCATACAAAGGAATCTCTGAGTTTTATTTTGAAAACTTATAAAAATTCTAGAACAATGGTTGAACAAAGAACTTGAGACAGTGCTTGACTTGATCGTTCTGTCTTTCAATTGCTCAAGACCTAAGTGAAGGCTAAGAAGCCCCATGGTTGAAGTTAATATAGGTAAGTCTGAAAGTCAGATCAGTTAATTCTAATCTAGAGGAGAATTCTTGATTGAACGCATGTGTACTTTTGAGGCGTGAAAGCATTATAGCAACTCTTGATCCATTGCTGAGCTTAGCTTTGCTTAGGGACTAGCAAAGAGAAAGTGTGGGGGAACTTGTTGATGGTTGTTAATGTCAATCATGAATCGTCAACATAACCTGCATATATGCTTAATTCCATCACCGAACATAGGAATAGGGTTTTAAACTAATGAATTCCATGAGCTTTGGTGAATATTTATATGCAGAAGGATTTATCCAGAAAACAACCCTAGGACCACTGTCATACACTCCAAACAAGCAAATCGATGGCAACAAGTGATTCAACTCATGAAAACTACGAAAGACAACTCTAGAATATTCCAAAAGACACCACACCGAAGTGTGGGCCAATTGGGCACCATAGTGGGTCGGTCGGCCCACTTAGGAGGCGAGCCGGCCTAGTGGGGGCCCACTCACCCTCCGCTGCCTCATACTTCTTCCTAAGATCTACACCGCTAATTCTAAGGCGGTTTTAGGTCGGTTAATCCAATGGTGGTCGAGCTGAGGGAGTTGACGCGGATCGATGACATGGCGATTCCTTACCCGCTACTCCACCTCAACTCCTTACCCGCTACTCCACCTCGGCCTATATATACCAGCCCCTACCCCCTCCCTTGAGCCATCCCTGAAACCCTAATTCATATTCATCTCTTCGGATCAAAACACAACACCAGGAGAATTAGGGTTAGACTCTCCAATGTAGTAGATTAGTTCTAGCTGAGAGTTAGGGAGAGTTGAGCCATGCTTAGGTTCTGGAGAAATCTTTGGAGGTCTGGTATATCATTGTATCTTGCTTTTGCAAGAATTATGTTTAAATATATTTATCTTCTCTATTTGCCTGTATGCCTTTCATGTGATTGGTTAGTACAGTTTCTATACTTTGGCATGGGATCTCCGCTCGTATTGAGTGCTCTAGTTATTATATGTGATTAGAGTAGTAATCAATAGTGTAGACATGGTGTCTAGACTATAGGTTACCAGAGATTGAGCCCAATCCTATGGTTAGTTGTGGTAGCCCCAGGGGTGACAGCTCTGTCAGGCCGTTGTAATCCAGCACGTTAGGGTTGGTGTTTGTAGAGCTTTAGGCAGCCTTCCCCCAACTATGCTTTCTCACCCCCTCGAAAGTCGGAAAGGTACTGCTGCTCTAAAGTGTTATTGTATGATCGCCTTATCTACCCATGCTTTAGTTATACCTTCTAGAACCAAAGTAATAGAGAAGTATTTAGGAACCTTAAACTCTCTCGTTGTCTTCTCAATTCAGCTAAACTACTCTTTTATCATGGAATTCTCCTATGTGTGTGCATTATACATAATTCATATCATTTACCACTTATCCCCGCTTTAGTCTAGTCGGTATACTAAGTTTGTAGATACATGATGGTGAACTATTAGTTTATTTAACCATTGTTTTCCTGTGGATAAATACGATACTCTGGAATACTCTCGGGTAAAAGCTATAACAATATCCGTGCGCTTGTGGAATTTTTTGTGTGCGTTATAAAATACAAACACACTCTATTGCATCTTGACCAACAAAACAAAATGCCCTAGATTATACTTTTCCCTTGCCCTTGCATTTTGTTTTTCGCTTTGTTCTCTTCCAAGAATTGAGCACTTGATCACCATTTGGCACCATCATCTCCTCCATGATTTCCGTTCTTGCTCAACCTTGGTGTGGACCTAACCTATCTCCATCACAACACTAGAGTAGAGGTTAGTCCACTAGTTGTTTGAATTACCAAAACCAAACATGGGGCTTTCAGTTATCGGCAAGCAACCAAACCTCGAGGATGGATCTTTGTCTCCTTCTCTTGCCCTGTTGGATTCCAATCCTAGCTACACTTGCGCTTTACATTCATGTTCTTAAGTTTGTGTAGTTAGTGCTTGTTTAGTTGTAGCTCTAGTAGTTGAGTAGCTTACCTAGGTTAGTTTTCTTTACTGATGTAGCTCGACTAGCTAGTTAGCTTGCCTCCTTAGCTTTTATGTGTGATCTATTTGATGATCTTTCCTACTAGAATTGATCCGGGGGGCTTGGTTTGTGGTGAGTAGGCTAGGATTGTCTTTTGATCTAAGTACTTTGCCTAAGTGTTGTGTGTTGTAGAGATTTTTAATACGCTATAAAGCCCACTAGTTATCCTAGGTCCTTATAGTGGGACATAGGTAAATAGTAGTACCAAATAATAATTTAAAACTTTTTGTAGACAAATAGAAGACCATTGTTGTATAGCTTGAATCTTGCAACATGACTTCTAGCCAAGCACCATTGTTCACCTAAACAGCCATTTAGTCCATTTAAATAGTGTTTAAATGATAAACAAAGGTCACCCATGTCGTTTAGGCCTTAAAGAGTGGATTAATTAATGCTTTCCATTAAAACCATCTAAATGGTCTAAATAAAGTTGTAAATGAGCTAATCGGCCCTTTAATTCACCATTTAATCAAAAGGAGGATCACATTTGGCACCCAACTAATTGACATCTTAAGTATATGAGGTGAAGTGGGATTTAATTTTCCTATAAAAACTATTTGGTCGATACTTATTTTTTTACATGCGTAAATATGTATACTTTCTAGCACATTTGACTTTACACACATAAATAGACTTTTACACACATTTGACATGCATGTATGTTACCATTTAGTCCATTTAATTCCATTTAAACGTTGTCCAAACTACTTATATTCTAAATAAATAGTGACCGACTAGTTACCATTTAGGATAACACTAGGAAGCATTAGGATCTCAGGGCAACACCAAGAGTCTCTTTATATACTTCCATTTTGATGGGATTAGAAATTTTGGTGCAAAAAAATCCTCCAAACAACTTCTTCAATTAGTTCTGTAATTATTGCTATCATCTAAAGATGAAGAATGGGACTAGGGGCATGCTTGGTTCTTTTGCAAAGGATGGCTACCAGTGCAATGCTAACATAGCCTAGTTGAGTAAAGGTTAGGCAAGAAAGAGTGAATTATTTGGTTGTTTTATGAGGAAGTGTTGACGATAGTTAACATACATCATAAATTGTCAACCTACCTTGCATAAATGATGAAAATGGATCAATATCATAGAATAGGAGGTTTAAACTGATAGTTTCCATGAGTTTTGGTGAATCTGTGTTTCCAGCAGGACTTAATCAGAAAACTGCCAAGGGGGACCTATTTGTCAAAGGAAAACATAGAATTATACCATGGCACCTACGTGGAAAGACTCTAGAAGACTCCAAGAGGCTCTCCACCGAGGGAGACCACATGTCTATGACATGTGGGGCTGCCTGGCCTCCTCCCTAGGACACCCAGCCTCTAGTAGGCCCCGCCTATCAGCAGCTTCCAAAATGTTCCTCCATCGCCTTCCAGGATTGTATTTACGCCGTCCCTTAAGTTGGTTTGATCTAAGGGCTCACGTTGCACCCCTAGGGCTATAAATACAGGCATGCACCCCCTGGAGGAAAGCGAAGTCGGATCCTAAGAGCTGAAAAGCCGAAAACCCTAATTCATATTTCCACCAGGATCTAGGCTAGCAATCAAGAGAAGATTAGTCCTCCATAGGATCTAGTCTTATATTAGAGATAGAGTGAGAGAGAAGAGTTTGGAGGAGTTCCGGCCTGTCGGTGCTCTCTCTCTACGGCTTGTACTCTACGGGATCAAGTTCTTCTGGAGCTTGCTTCTGAGATTTCTCTGGCAATCGACTTCTAATTCAAGTAAGCATCTTGTTCATATTGTTCTTCAGGTTTACCACTCTCTTTTGAGTGCTTTGATCTTGGTGGCTCTTGATTAAAGTAGTATTCGTAGTGTAAGCGTGGTGCTTAGACTAGGGTTACTCGTAAATGCACCCTATTTTTTGAATTGGTGGTAGCTCACAAAGGTGACTCTTATAGCTTCATTGAATCCTCTGTAGTCCACCTTCCATTAGTAGGCCTAGCAGGAATTCAATCGCTTTTAGGGAAGAAACTCTGCATTTGTTCTTTATAAGACATCTCCCCAGATAGAACAATAGAAGGCAAAGCTTACCGAAGTTAGAACTAGAAGACCTCAGTAGTCTCCTTTACACTCCTTATCCCTAACCTTGGTTCTGAAGTTGGATTAAGTTAAGACTTAGTTATTCTCACTCACCATTTCTTTGGGTTCGATATTAAAACTAGGTTATTCTCGGTGAAGTGCTACAACGGTATAATATCTGTGCGCTTGCGGATATATTCTGTGTGCCCTTAATTTATACCAATAGGAAGCAAGCTTGTTCACTATCAGAAGCACATGCCCTCCCATCGATGCTTGCGCTTTCCATGATTAGGCCAGAGAGCCAATTTGGCTCGCCTTGATCAGCAATCTTTTTCTTGCTCAGACAAGCAAGCTCGCTCATCAAAGCTACTCTCTAAATCTTCTACCAAACACATATTTTTACCTAGCAAGGTTAGGCAAGGTCGGTAAAGGATCCAAGTAGACCCTAGCTCTCCAAACTATACACAAAATATAGAGAAGTTGTTAAAAGGTAGAAAGATACATAGTGATTTTTGTTGAAATGAAATGAGGATTCAGAGAGTGAGTTTAAGGGCATATAGAGTGTATGAAATAGGTAAGACCTTAAGGCTGACCACATACATAAAAGCTTGAGGACTGGCCTCAATATAGAGACTCGATCTCAAGCATTAAATAAAAAATAAATTTACATAGCAGTATGACGCACACCAAAAATGGGGATGTTGTATGCGGGTTGGTGCCTAGAGAAGAGGTGCGCGACGGGAGTCCGTGACATCCAGTGGTGGATGGAGGACGGAGGAGGCGCGTCGGGGTTGAGTGTGGATGAAGGAGACACATGGGTGGGCTAGTGTGGATGCAGGCATGCGATGATGAGCTTGATGACCTTTGTTGCGGGTGGGCCGGTGGTGGATATGGAGCAGGCATGGGACAATGATGTTGGGGATGGGGACTAGAGAAGGAGTAGAAGGCGGAGGTGCCAAGGACTTGAGAGCCGGTGGAGCCGGCACTTTCGGTGCCGGGCAAGAGGTGTCGTCACCTGGGATAGATATGGGAGGTGACTGGATTGATTGAAGATAAAGAGCCGCGGAGGAGGAGATAACAATATGTTTCTTTATTAGTAAATTGGGAGCCACCTTAGGATCTACTCCCTCGGTCCATAAAAGAATATATATAATTCTAACATAGTACATACTAAAGTAACTTGAGTTTGAATAACTATAAAAAAATTATATTTCTAATTTGAAATGAGTATCAATAGATTTGTCATGAGATATATTCTTATATTATATTTGTTTGGTGTCGGGAACATTAATATTTTTAATTATATATGTGGTCAAATTTTAGACACGTGAACCAAGAATGCATCTAGAATTACATTCTTTTCAAGACAGATGTAGTATTTAGGATCTTATACATATGAGAGACCCAACTTAAAGAATATGGGATTCACCTTAAAGTCTATGGGTGTTAATCAGTTGGATACGTGGAAGGTTTTATGGTCTAGTTGACCCTCGTACCATGGAAATAGTATTGACAAATTTTAACACTATAAAACTTATTTTATTCAATAAAACTTTTGTCCTCCTTTTTTTAAAATTTGTATCATATCATGTCAGCGTATTTAACGTTAATAAAAAAATTGTGAAACCTACGCTGAGACCGTATCTAATCATTCACGTTCTAGGACGGTGTCAACCTCGAAACCGGCGTCCGGCCAAGGAGGTGCAGACCTATTACTTCTACAGTAGGTTCTAGCACGTGCTGACATGCCAATGCCACGAGATGAAGAACGGGCGGCCCCGGAAATCTTGAGACCAATCTAATAAATCAGTGCACAGTGCTTGATCATCATCACTCCAATCACTACTGCAAACTGAGACTTTGCCGTGTGTCAGGAACTTTGCCGAGTGCAAATTATCGGGGCACTCGGCAAAGCCATATTTTGCCGAGTGCCGCACTCGGAAAAATATGGCACTCGGCAAAGTAGGCTTTGCCGAGTGCCAGACACTCGGCAAAGCTTGGCGCTCGACAAGCTGGCCTTTGCCGAGGCACTCGGCAAAGCTCTCACTCGGCAAAAGATGGCCGGCAAGTCATGGCGGCCACCTGCCGTCAGATTTTGCCGAGTGCCAGCCGTTAAATATTCGGCAAAATGTTTTTTTATATTTTTAAAACATATTTTGCCGAGTGGCAGACCTAGGCACTCAGCAAATTTTTTTATATTTTTAAAACATATTTTGTTGAGTGCCTTGGTCTAGCACTCGGCAAATTTTTTTATTTTTTTAAAACATATTTTGCCGAGTGCTAGACCTAGGCACTCGGTAAATTTTTTTTATTTTTTTAAATATAATTTGCCGAGTGCCCTCTGGGCCCGGCACTCGGCAAAGACCACTTTGACGAGTGCCTCCCAAGACACTCGGCAAAAAAATTTTTATTTTGGGCCTAAATTTTTTTATGGAGCCTTGTAGCAGTATTTAAAACTCTATTTTAAAATTTGGAGCAATTTTGACTTTTTGATATATTTTATTAATTTATTTTGTTTTGTCGAATTTTTTAGAATATTTCAAATTTGAACAGCAGGTACATGGAATAATGAAATTTGATCATTCAAAAATTGATACTCATAATATTTAGCGGATGTTGAGGCCGTATCTAGGAGCTCGCATGAAATCTCGAGCATCTCGTTGACGTAACATGTCGAGGTATGTGCAAAAAAAGTGATTTTAAATTATATAAAATCCAAACGAAGTCCGAAAATCACGACACTTGTCGATGTGTCGTGTTATCGCATGTGGAGGCTGTGGTAAAAAACTAAGAAGGTTTCAAGTAAGTTGCGACATCGGATGTCTAAAACCCAGACATCTCCACATGTGATCACAATTGATTACCTGTGGAGATGTCTGGGTTTTAGGAATCTGACGTCACAACTTGCTCGAAACCTTCTCAAGTTTTTACCATAGCCTCCACGTGCGATAACAGGACGCCTCGACAAGTTTCATGATTTTCGGACTTCATTTGGATTTTATATAATTTTAAAACACTTTTCTCGCAAGTACCTCGACATGTTACGTCAACGAGATGCTCGAGATTTCATGTGAGTTCCTGAGTACGGCCTCAACATATTCTAAATATCATGAATATCAATTTTTGAATGACCAAATTCCATTATTCCATGTAACTACAGTTCAAATTTGAAATATTCCAAACAATTCAACGAAACGAAATAAATTAATGAAATATATCAAAAAAAGTCAAAATTGATCTAAATTTTAAAATATAGTTTTAAATACTGTATCAAGGCTCCACAAAAAAATTTATGCTCAAAATCAAAATATATATATATATATTTTACCGAGTGCCATGTGGGGCACTCGGCAAAATTTTCTTTGCCGAGTGCTGCCTCAAAGCCACTCGGCAAAGGAGGAAATTTCACCTTAACTGGCCGGCCCGGCCCATGTAAAAGAGCCACGCCCCTAACCCTAGTCAGCCGGACCGCCCCCATCTCGCGCTAGCCCTCGCGCCGCCCCCATCCTCGCGCTCGCCCCCGCGCCGCCACTCACCGGAGCCGGCCTGCCCTGCGTCCAGCTCCTCCTCCTCCCTCTCCGCAACCCGCGGCGGCGGCTGCTCCCCCGCCCTCCTCGGCCGTCGGCGGCAGGGCCCCGCGCCCTCCCCTAGTAGCGGCGGCGCAGCACCGCGTGCTCCTCGCGACCTGGAGCGGCGCAGCCTGGGAGTCCGCGAGCAGCGGCGGCGCGGCCAGGGCCCTCCCCCGCATCGACGATTGCAGAGGACCGCTGGGTCCCGATCCAAAGCACTGGCGGCGCCCCTCCCAGTATCTGCGGCGACGTGGCCTCAGATGCGCAGGGGAGCGGGAGCGCCCGGCGGCCCGGCCCGGCCCCTCCCACCCGACTCCTCTTCCTACGACGGCGAGGTCCCACACCCTCCCCCGTTGGCAACACTGAGGCCCCGCGCGACGGGTAGTGGCGGCGTGGCTTGCCAGGCAGCAGTTGTCTCCCCTAGGCAGCCTGTTGGCTTCCGTGGCCTCCCCTTCCGATGGCTGCAGCGGCGGCGCCCACCACCTCCGACGCTATGCTTCGCGGCCTGACCCGCGGCAGGGCGGACCCTGGCTGCAGATCGAGCAGGAACGCCCGGGTCCTCCCCGATGGACATGCTTGCATCCCGGTAGCGGAGCATCCCCATCCGGCCCCAGCATGATGTGTGCGACTGCTAAGCCAATGGAGGTGAGTAAAAAATTGTTTATTTTCTGTCAATGGCTGTGGCAATGACCTTCTCACACTCTGATCTATAGATTTTACCAGCAGTCAAGGCATCAACGAGTGGTGACAGGTCCCTCTCGGTCAGATCCTGAGCTCTACTCTGAATCTCACGAGTGGTTTGTTTGGCTCTAATTTCTTTCTGAATATATGCCCTGACTACTGTGGAGTCAGGGAGCAAGCCGCTGCAGTTCCTGGGGCTCCATGACGACCACGGCGTTGTTCCTGTCCGCACAGACCAGCTGGTAAGAAGAAGATGGCTTCCTCGTCGTCTGTGTTTTCGTAGCTAGCTAGCTAGTCTCAAGAAAAAGGTTTCTGATGTACAGTACAATATTTGGTTTTGCTCATGCTCTGTATGTATGTTGATGACAATCAGGATGTGGCGGCAGGTCATGTGCATTCCATTGCTAGGCTGCTAGTACAGTCATGTGCATTTGCATTGCAAAAATTATATGTCGTAGTGATTATTATAGTCAGTGTTGAATGTGAACTACTCTGCTAAAAAAGATTAGCACACGAAACTGGCAAAAGATGGTTAAGACATTTATATATACATATGTGACAAAAATGGTGCTGAATGTGAACTACTCTGCTGTAGAACCCTTTATTCTGTCAAAATGGTGCTGAATGTGAACTACTCTGCTGTCTTAATAGGTTTCATACAAGTGACAACAGGTGCTTAAATTACAAGGTGCGTGCCCACACTTTTCCCACTTTATCTACTCTATTCTACATTTTTGGCCAGGATAAGTAAAATATTCAGAATGCTACAGTGATGGTGTTAAGAGCTACACTTTCAGCACTGAAGTAACAAATATTACAAGAATATAGGTATATTGTGAGCTATCTAAAAGCTGAATGCTTGTGGACTGTTCATTAAGTATTTCTAAAAACTGAATGCATATATTTCAGGACTGTCATTGGTATATAGCATGGCAATGAGCTGTGAGTGTGAGTATGGCCAAGGCTGAGAATAACATATAGGCTAAATTGGTTGGTTACCTGGATTCAATATATATATTTGCAATGTGCAATAGATGTCATTATATAAATTTCGATATGGAAAAGACTATAATTGGTTTGCATTCGTGTCTTTACAAGGATGTAATTGCATCTGTACTATTGCAATAGATAAAAAAAACAGGCATAGAAACTAGCAAGATGTAATGCATCTGTTTACACAAGATTTTTTTGGCCTTTAACTGTTAGATATTATATGTTAAGTGTTTGTATTTCATCGTAGATGCCATGACTATTTGATAAATGAAGAATGAAGAATTCTGAGAGGCTTAATTTCATTGGACGATCATGATATAGGTTTCTAGCCATCCTGCTATTTGTCTTGGTTCCATACCACTTCTTGATGGGATGGATAGATGGCAGACTATAGCTGTGTTTCCTGGTCGTCCTTGTGTTCTGATGGTAGTAATTGTTTAGCTAGTTTTAGTGGATCGGATTTGGAGAAGTTACTTTGTGTACATGGGTGTCTGTCTACCGTTCATAGTGATTCAGTGGTTGTAATTAGATGAATGAAACTATGATCAAAGATTTTTTTTAAAAAAAATTAATTTCTTTGCCGAGTGCCTTGGCCATGGAACTCGGCAAAGAAATTTTTTTAAAAAAATAAAAAAAACTTTGCCGGGTGTCTAGGCAGGGGCACTCGGCAAAGTAGTTTTTTTAAAAAACATAAAAAAATATTTTGCCTTGCCGAGTGCTTGGACGAACACTTGGCAAAATACCCGTTAATGACCGGCGCCGTGACGGCCGGAAATATTTTGCCGAGTGCCGCCCGAGGCACTCGGCAAAAATATATTTATATTTTGCCGAGTGTCTCGATAAAAAACACTCGGCAAAGTTTCTTTTCCGAGTAAAATTTTGCCGAGCGGACTTTACCGAGTACTACACTCGGCAAAGCCTTTGCCGAGTGTAAAGGGCTCTTTGCTGAGTGTAATTACACACGGCAAAGTCCCAGTTTCCAGCAGTGAACAGTAGACAAATTGGAAAACGAAAATTGTGAGTATAGTACGCTGACTCAGACGTTTCCTCGTGGAAATCCGAGCAGTAAGCAGTACTTCTTCCTGTTCCTAAAAAGACAGGAGGGGCCGGCGCCACCTACTGAGTGGTTCGGACGAAGCACCAGTTGTTCGTCATGGCGCTCGACCTCCTGCTCCTCCGCCATGCGCTGGTGTCGCTGCTCGTGCTGCTGGTAGTGGTTCACGCGCCCGGCGCGACACGCGCGCGTGACCTGCACCTGGAGATGGTGACCTCCACGGTGGCGTCGTGCGCGAGCTGGCGGCTCGGGGTGGAGACCAACAACATCCGAGACTGGTACAGCATCCCCGCGGAGTGCCGGAGCTACGTCCGCGACTACATGTACGGCGACGTGTTCAGGCAGGACTGCGCGGTGGTGGCAGGCGAGGCCGCCGCCTACGCCGAGGGGCTCGAGCTCGGCGGCGACGGGAAAGAGGTGTGGGTGTTCGACGTCGACGACACCACCCTCAGCAACCTCCCCTACTACGCCGACACCGGCTTCGGGTACGTTGGTGCTTGTTTGCAGACTGCGAACGACCGAGCAAGTGTGCAAGGAAGATGCAGTGAACGAATCGACGGCAGGATCGATGACGACAGCAAGCTTGCTTCTGTTGTGCGTGTGTGTGCAGGGCTGAGCCGTACAACGCCACATACTTCGACGAGTACGTGGCGAACGCGACGGCGCCGCCGCTGCCGGAGGTGCTGGAGCTGTACGAGAAGCTGCTGTCGCTGGGCATCAAGGTGGTGTTCATCACCGGCAGGCACGACACCGAGAAGGAGGCCACCATCAAGAACCTCCGCAGCGCCGGCTACCACACCTGGGAGAAGCTTGTGCTCAAGTACGTAAACATTTTCAGCCGCATATCCCAACTCCCTCCCTGCGCCTCTTTTCCTCTTGTCAAATAAAAAAAGAATGCTGAATGAGTGGCTGGAGATTTCTGGGGCAACGGACAGCTCAACTCGCACGACCTAATTCATGGGTTAGGATTACATACAGCACACCACAAAAAAAGAAGAAGAAGGAGGATTTTCTACATATATGCGTGCTTTATATTTCCACCAAATCAGACCCTTTAAGATTGGCGGAAGGTGAAGCAAATTGTAGGGTGGCCGAATTTTAGGAGAAAAAAGGGAACTATAGTTGACATCAAGCAAATGGGAACTATAGAGTGATCTTCTCCTCCCCTTTGCTCTTCCCAAACAGCCGATTCATTTCTCTTTTTTTTTTGTAACAAAAATGGGGAGTTTTAAGAGGCACCATTTTACTACCCAATTAAGAAACCATGTGTATTCAAGATGGATGTCAATCTAGCAAGCAGAGGCGCAACTGCAGGATGATGGCCAAATCCTTATTGAACGCATGTGCACCGGGACGGGTGCCGACACACGTACACACGTTGATCTGGATTGAAGGCGGCACGATATATGGTAGTAGCGCTTCTTCTTCATCTGGTTCCAGTTAGGGGTGCGAGGTCTCTGGCCTTAGAAGAACGAAGCTCGGGAAAGTGTGGGCGGACCGGTGATGCAGGCTGTTCGACAGGCGGCGAGCTGAGGCGGCGGGGGCCCCGCCAAGCGAACTAGGGAAGACAACCAGTGGACAGGGTCTGTGACAGGCCGGGACAGCCAAGTGCAAGCTTAGAGAAGGACAGGGCAGTGGCGGCAGGTGGTGGGCGGTGAGGTCGCCGGCGGCCAGGACGACATCTCAGGAGGTGGCGGCGGCGAGACAGCGAGCTGAGAGAGATAATCGAGTAGGAGTAGGGAAGGACAGCGAAGAAGCAACCTTTCAAAATGTTAGGAGCGTACAAAGTATGTTTCAACAGATTATAGATATAAAAAAGTTAGACGTGTTTGTACAAACGGCGTGCCTAGCGCTCAGACGTCCAGACGCTAGCCCCCGTCCGAACACGTGCGCCCGCCCCGCCCGTTACACATGCGGCTAAGCTTGCCCGCATGCACGTCCGCCCCCCGCAAGCAACTGCTACGCATGCACATCTGCCCCCGCATTCAACTGCTACGCCTGCACACTCACCCCCGCATGCATGCTCGTGCACCTACGCATGTAGTTGTACGCCTCATGCCTGCTAATGCGCATGCAGGTGAGACCACCCACGCTCGCTTCGCTTGTCGCGCACGTGGGGACCGCTGCACCCGTGGGGACCGCCTCCGCATGCACCTGCTTCCTGCGCCTGCTAATGTTGCAACATGAAGCACTTCTGCAACATACATCTGAAACATGTGAAACATTTGCAACATACGCTTGTAACATATTTGTATAACAACTGCAACATATGTAAAATCCAGATAAACCCTTGCAAGATACAACTGAAACAAATGAAACATTTTAAATAGACACTTGCAACATATGTATATAGCCACTGAAACATATGCAACACCCAAATAAAACACTTGCAACGTACTTCTAAAACAGATGAAACATTTAAAACATAGACTTGCAACATACATGTATAGTCATTGCAACATAGCAACATCCAAATGAAACACATACAACATCTGGATGAAACACATGCAACATCCAGATAAAACATTTGAAATATACATCTGAACACATGAAACATACGAAGCTCAGTGTCATGGAGTATGTGGGCCCCACACTCCTCTGATTGTCTGTCCTTCGGTCTTTGTCACAACGCATGCACAGACCCCACGCGCCGCATGCACCGTACCCCATGGCGAGTGAGGCTGCATGCGCTCCCATGCGCTGCCCCGTGCCCCACGCAGAACGAGTGGCCGCAAGAGCTCCCATGTGCTGCCCTGCGTCGCTGCACCCCACGCCGAACAAGTGGCCCCACACGCCCCCATGCGGTGCCCCGCAGAAAGGACCGTTGCGGACCCCGCCTGAGTGCAACTGCACGCGAAGCTTTACCGTTGTACAAACTGTGGGATTTTGTAACATAGATCGCTGAAACATGGCACACAAGGATATTATTATAAGGGAAAAAAAAGAAAAAAAAAGGAAGGAACAAACATGTCCACTTGGCCATGCTCTCTCTTGGTGGGCCTTCATGGGCCGTACGCAGTACTACCGCCATGCACTTTCAGGGCCGAAATCACACGCCCTGCGCAAAACACGCTCGCCTGTGTGTCACCTGTGTTCGTGCCTTGCAGGCCGTCGTCCCTGGGTTCGTCGGTGGTGCCGTACAAGTCCGGCGAGCGGCAGAAGCTGGTGGACGCCGGGTACCGCATCGTGGGCAACATGGGCGACCAGTGGAGCGACCTCACCGGCGCGCCGGAGGGCGACCGCACCTTCAAGGTGCCCGACCCCATGTACTACGTCGGGTGAATAATGCGAGTATATATGCCACGTACTCCAAGCTCCAATAACAGGCATATGCAGTATGTCATATGATGCCATCATCATCATATCTTTGATCGCCTCTGTACTTGCGCAGATGTATATGAACATTTGTTACTATTTACTACGTGGAATAAATCGTGAACATCTGTGTGCTAATATATATACTATATAATAGCTTGCGTGATTCGTGAACGTGTGATTCATGAGGTCGTCGATGGACGACGGAGCTGTACTGGCGACCAAACCGTTGGGAATGCAGAACACTGTTCGTGCTAATTCATCCTGAGTGAAATCAGTTTTGTTTTTTAAGGAATACTAGCAAATATGCACGTGCGACACGCACGTGTGTATAAAAATACTATTTTGAATGCAATGATAATATTAAATATTAATTGAATTCTCGATATGTCAATTAACATCAACAGTTTTTTCAAATATAAAAATATTATAATAAATTACTTATTTGATCCATAAAATGTTAAAAAGTTTACAAAATTATATTAATGAGCCACACCAGTCTAGAGTGGGTGTTGATGTCTACATCGTCGATTTCTAGTAACACAATCATGGAGCTACCGTTTGCCTAATGGCACCGTGCGGCCGTAAACTTGGCCAGTATGATGATGGTTAGTCCACCACACTAATACGATATCAATATATTTAACTCATTTAGGCCGGTCTCGGGGGAGAGTTTCATTTTGTAGTTTCAAAAGATTTATTTCGTAACAATTATTGTATGCATGATGTTATGATCCTATATGGCATATAAACTATGTAGTTATTTTAAAAAAAATATCGAAATTAAACATAGTCACTTTGTTAACTACAACATATCAGATGCACACAAATAATCATATAATATAATATAATATAAATGTATTAGTTATTCACACCGCATGCAATGCAAGCTAGAAGTATCATGTTCATTCGCGCACGTGACAGGGGAGAAAATTTTATGCATGCAAACTGAGCATTAAGCAAGCATGTACGTACACATCCCTTCAAGTACTACTTCGATACGTACACGTGAACAACGGTGCCAGAAAGGAAAGTAGAAACTACAACTCCGATACGTATGCGCGTGAACTACGGCACCAGAAAGGAAAGCAGAAGATGCGCGTGACGCAGCACGCGTACATGTACATGCAAGAGTCCATGTTCAAAAGGATGAAGCGGATGTACATCCTTGCCGCCTTGCCGGGACACGTATAGGCGGGTACGTTTTTTTTTTGGAAAAAACGATTGAGGAGACCGACGTTTCTAGGGTGTGGGTTGGGTAATTTTTTTGGTGAGAAAAAAAAAGCAATCCGAGGAACCACACGTATAAACACGCGTAAAGAATTAAAAGTTTTCCGGCCGGGTCCATTTGTCAGGTTAGGACGGGGATTAGATACGTTGGATCTATGATCTAAGGTTTAAAACATAGGGTGGGTAGGAATTTTCAGGTAACTTGTATTTTTTAATTCCTTCGCTCTTTTATAGTATAGATACTAGCAAATATGCTTATGCGTTGCAACGGGAGAAAAAAAATCTATCAAACATTAATGAAAAATGAGAATGAGAATGTTATATATCTATTCATTTTATTTTCACTTTTCGTAAAATTTTAAAAATAAAAATTATTTTATGATGATCATAACATCTATAATGTAAGTTGATATTGATAATAATATGATAATATTCTATTAAATCTGTTTCAAATTAAAAATATAATCTTGACAGATATTATTTCTCTTCTATTGTAAGGCATAAAAATATTTAGTTGTCAATATATCATAACTTTAATTTTCATACTATCCTTGTGTTGGTATGGTTAGATATCGAGTTCCATGACTTTTTTTTGGACCCATAAAAATATGTAATTCTAGGATTGTTCATGACACCGACCGGACCAGTTCAACATATATAGGCCGTGCGGGTTCAACTTTTGGCAAGCATAGCCTATGGAGAGTGCTGGCCCCAGCCGCGGCGTCAATTGGTAGTCGCGGTGACGATGGTGTTTAATTCGGTTTCGGTGGGTGCAGATGCAGGCGGGGAGAGCTAGCCGCGTGTGCATGTCAATGTTTGTCGCGCCACCGGGTCATAGCGCTGCATGCAGCAGCCCCTCACTGACCGATGAACAACTTGGTCCCAACTTGCACAACATGATTGCAGTATATATCTCTTCATATACGATTGTATCCACGACATATCTTTGAGAAGCCTATGAGACTGAGATCAGGTTCAAGTTGTGCTGGTCTGCTGCAGGTTGCACACGACAATAATCTTGGTCGTTGAGTGGAGGTTGCATACACGGCGATGGAGCAAACTATGCGCACTAACATGGTTCTTTGTCGAGGACATACGCGAAGCCCAGAGGGGTGCTCTCGAATGCGAGGATGTGTAAGTCGCAAAAAGAAAAAGAAAAGAGTGCGAGGATGTGTAGCAGATGCAATGACTACGAGAGGTGATTTGCAAGAGATGAGGATGATTTTTTTGCTTTCCTTATTCGTTGTTTACGGTGACTTGATTTTTTAGAATCCTTGTTTGATTTGATTTTTTCCATGGAAGAAAACCCCTTCTTACGTGTGACAGTTTTTTTTGGGAAGAGTTGTTTTTTCACCGGTGAAGAAAAACTGAAAGAGGGAAGGATGGGAAAAAGCAAAAGCAAAACAGAAAAAGAATTAAATGGGGACAATTGATTTTTGGCTTTCCTTATTTGTTATTTATGGTGACGTGATTAGAGTCCTTGTTTGATTTGACTTTTCGATGCGGGAACGAAGGATTCCTATTTAAATTAGGATTCTTGTATGAGCACATGTTATTATATGTATGAGTCTAGATAGAAAAAACTCTCCATCGTTCGTTAGTTAAAGAGAGACGGACCAAATAAATAAATAGATGCACGAAAAAAAGAGTCTAAAATTTTGCCTCTTTATTATTAGGGATAGATGTAATATGTGCATACTCCTTTGATCGATCGACGGAGGAGTTTTCGGCTACGTGGCAGCCAAAACAAAGAAAGAAACGCTAGTATATATCTCCTTGGTAATCCCGGTGTTAGGCACCGAATCAGTGCCTAACGGGAACTGAGTGGATAATAGGGATAGGATTCAGAGAATGCAACAAGACTGGAAACGAGAAGAACAGAAAGAAAAACAGACATGTTTAGGCCCTCGTTCGTTTAGCCCTCATTCCACCTGGATACATTCCAGGAGATCAGATATAGTAAAAGTTATCACAAGATCCCAGGCTGGAATTAATCCAGGGTCCATTCCGGATGAACCCAACAGGCCCTTAGGGAATTCGTTATTCATTTCATAACCAACAACACAGAGTTCAGACATCGGCATTTATACCAGCCGTTACCGCCTACGGCCCAAACGGCCAGACCATTACAAGCCCACTAGCAAAAGGCCCAACTACTCATTACATGGTCCATTCAGCCACCCTTCTCTATTGCGGGACACTACAGCCCCCCTTACTTTTCCAACTTGTCCCATGCCTCTCCTTCCATGTCGGCAGTGTTGGAGGAAGATGAGACTACTTGTCGGCGTTCGGTCCCGCGGGGGTCCTAATCCAACGAGTGAGTGCTACGTGTCCCTAATCTGGATGGTGATGCAAGGAGAATACACGGGGATTTATCCTGGTTCGGGCAAAAGAAGGCCCTATGTCTAGCGGGGAGGGGGGAGTATTGTATTTCCTTGCACCGAAGTGCTTGCGTAGGGTTACAAGCTGTGAGAGAGGGAACTGAGCCCAGGTCTCAAAGGAAAAGTGAGAGTACAAGGGAGATTGCTTGAGATGTCGATCTGTGGGTGGAGTGCCTTTGCTTGCTTTTGCGTGGCCTCTGGCTTGCGCCTTGCTCCGTCTCCCCTTGTAGAGCCCTAGCCTGCCCTTTTATAGGGTAAGAGGAGGTTAGGACGCCGGGGGTGCCTTGAGGTGAAGTTTTGTCGATCCCTGTAGAGGTGGTTGTAGAGACGTGCCCCAGGAATGGCCGGCCATCCCTGGACACCATGGTGACGTAGGGGACGAGACGGTGAAAAGACCCTGAGTCCTGTGCCACGTCGGCCTTTTCTCCCTGCTGACCGACGGTGGGTCGAGGCTGGGTCGAGGCCGGGTCGAGGACAGGTGGATAAGGCCGAGTCCCCGAGATCGTGGTCTACGGACCTTGTCGTATCTTCCCTCGAGGGTGATCGGTGACAAAACAGTGTGCGGTATGGTGTGTATAGTGACAGGTTTTCACTTCCCATCCCGAGATGGGCAGTAAAAAGTGAGATCTGACACCGGTATTGCTTCCACGTCGGTCACAGCTGTAGCCATGACAGTAGGAGGTAGTAGGTAGTCGCATTAAATGCTCTGACTTTTGTCTCAGAGTAGGTGAATAGAATGGGTCGAGTGATCCGACCCAGGGTCGTGCGAGTCGGAGATTTGCCGATAGTCGAGATGCCTTGTCGAACGGGCCTCGTACGAGTTGGGGCACGGTCGAGGCGTCCCGATGAGGGTGCCTCGTACGAGTCAGAACGTAGTCGAGGCGTCCCGTCGAGCTGGCCTCGTGCGAGCCGGGACGCAGTCGAGGTATCTCGTCCGCTATTTTGGCTCCGTTTCATTTGTGGTTAGTGTTTTATTTTTCTTAATCGTTGATTGTGGGTACCCCTAGTTTGTAGGTACCGACAGTAGCCCCCGAGCCTTTGGGTGAGTGTGCGTCACTCTCTCAGAGGCTCAGCGGTTCATGAACTGGAGTCGTAGCGTCATAACTTTTTCCGGTGGGGGCGCGCGAGCGCACCCGCCGGGTGTAGCCCCCGAGGCCTCGGTGGAGTATTTGGACTCCTCCGAGGTCTTTTACATGCTCTATTGAGGAATGGTCTCGTATCGTGGCGTGTTCTACCTTTTTTCATTTGAGGTTTGGTTTTCTACGATCGAGCCCCCGAGCCTCACGCGCATGAGGTCGATCAGAGTCATGGCCGTCTTTTATCATTTGACCCTCACGCTCCCTTTTCAGAAAAAAGGAGGAAGGGTGGGGAACGTCGTACTACCCTTGTTTGGGCGAGTTCCGATAATCTCCGGTGAGCTATTAACGGGGAATTCGAGTGTGAGCCCGTGCTCCATTCGGTAGGAGTCGGCTAGTAGCCACGGAGGCGCTCTCAAGAATACCGAAGAGTAGTCGTGTGGATCTCGATTCCTTGCGATGGGATTCGAGGGCTCGATGCCTCCCTCCGAGAGGATTCCTCCATCGACCTTCTCTTTTAGCCTCGAATACGTCTTGGGGTGCCTCGAGAGTGCGGCTCGAGCCCTGGCCTTGTATGGGCCCATCCCTAGTCGTCCCTGACTTCGTTACTTGAGGGCAGCTGTCAAACCCTGGTCGAGGGCCAGCCTTCGATCCCTCGAGATTCATATCGGGCTCGGAGCCCGTTACCCATACGTTTGGGAATATCCGTCCGCGGATCCTTCTCCTACCCGTTTGGGGCGCGTCTTTTCAGGAGGGGAAGCAAGATCGGCGCAGTAGTGGGCGGCGTGGTGCGACGGTTACGGCGTGTATAGCGGACACGTGCCCATTTCCGTGGATTTCGAGGGAGCGGTTAGGTAAGGTCATTGAATGCAAAAACTGCTCCTACCTTTTCGCCCACCTGTTGGACTTCCATCGGGGTATAAGAGCAAGACCCGAGGTTCCATTTACCCTTACAGGCCCTTTGCATTCTTGCCTTCCCTGCCTCTCGTCACCCTCTTCATCATCTTGCGCCCTTCAGCCGCCGTCCAGCGTCGCCGTCGTTTTTTCTCGCATGCGTAGTTTTCCGACAACAATGGCAGGCAAGAGCCAGCTCCTCCCCACCGACGCTTGGGACAACTCCTGGGTAACGGAGAGGAGGCTGGAAGAGCTGGTCTGCGACGGGCTTTTGCGGCTGAACACGAGTCAGACCCAGCTGGAGTGGAGAGCGCCGCCGTCTGACCACCGGGAACCGGTGCCCCCAGAAGGCTACGTGGTGAGCTTCATATGCTTCCACAAGAGGGGGTTCGGCGTGCCGGCCAGCCCCTTCATGCGTGCTCTCCTCCATTACTACAAGGTGGAGCTACACCACCTCGTCTCTAATGCCATCTCGCAGGCTGCCATTTTTGTGGCGGTCTGCGAGGGATACCTGGGGATGGAGTCACAGTGAAATCTGTGGCTCCACCTCTTCAGGGCGGAGCTTTTTGCCAAGAAGGTGGGAGAGCAAGGGGCGCGGCGCGCGGTGCACGTGGGGAGCTGCATCCTCCAAGTCCGGTCTGGTCGAGGCGACCAGTACATCCCGGCTCAGTTGATCTCCTCGAACAGCGGCTGGCACGACGGCTGGTTTTACCTCCGCAACGACGGCGACCAGCTGCCGAGGTATAATGGCCGGGTGCTGGTCGCTCGAGAGGAGAACTGGGGCTACGGCATCATTGAAGACGAGAAGCCAAAGCTGGAGCCGCTGCTCGACGCGTTGTGGAGGCTCCGTCAGCATGGACTGATGGCGGGGATGGTGGCCGCGGCGTTTCATCGCCGGAGGGTGATGCCGCTGACGCAGCATCGGCTCCGGCTTGACCAGATGATGCTGGAGGCGCCGTTGGAGGGGAGCAGGATGTCGCACGAGTCCCTCCCCCTCGACGAGTTCACTCGACGTGCGCGTCAGATGGTGGGGAGCTTCCGATAGGAGGATATCGATCGGGTTCCGATGCGCCCCACCCATGGATTCGAGCCCCTGGTAAGTGTCGTCCTTGGCGTTCTTAAGATCTTTCGTTTCCAGATTCCTTCCACTAACTTGGTCGAGGTCTGTGTACAGGATATATCGGCGGTTAAGGAAACGTGGCCGCCGCTTCCGGAAGATCAGGTCGCTCGAGAGGCTCGACGCCTCTTGGTGGCCTAGAAGAAAGAGGAGAAAGACGCCGCCAAGAAGCGTCAAGTTCGCAAGGCCTAGGAGCAGGAGGCGCTGAAGGAGCGCCGACGTCAGTAGAGCCTTGATGGGCTCCCACTTGAGGAGTCTCACTCCGAGACGGTCTCGGGGGAGAACGATGATGACGACGACGATGATGACGCCTGGTCACAATATGAGGCCACGACTTCTCTGGCGGACCTCCCCGATGTGCGCCCCTTTTTGGAGCCTATTGGGGGGTCGACCTCCCAGGCGTCGAGGGCGGCCTCGGCGCCCGTTGAGGGGGAGGGAGAGCCAGGAAAGAAAGGGGCCGGAGCGGGTCCCTCAGCGGGAGGGGCTGCCTCGTCTGGGGCCCCGCAAGAAGGGTCGATGGCGCCGCCCCCACGAGTCCAAGCACCTCGGGCTCAGACGGCGGCCGGGGCAGCGGCGTTGGCGTTAGCATCCGGGGCACCGTCGACGGGCGTGAGGACCCGAGGCCAGCTAGCCTCGGTGGCGCAGGGGACCCTGGATGCTCCGCCGGCTAGGGCTCCGAGGAGCGCCCGTCCAGCAGGAGGCTCAACGGTAGGGCCATCGCAGGCGCCGTCGTGTGGCTCTGGCCCACCAGGGTCTAGGCCCCTGCTCCCCTTATCTGGGTAAGCTTTTCTGCCCTATTTTTGCGTTTGGTGATCCCGTTTTTTATTCTGACGTGCTTGTTTGTTGTTCAGGCATAAGCGTAAGGCGGAGCTCGCGGGTCCAACTCCCGTGAAGGTGCTCTGGTCGGGCACCGCCGTAATAATGCGGACGGCGGCCGACGACGCCGCCTGGGTCACGAGGCTCCAGGCTGCAACGGAGCGGCTAAAGCAGCGGGAGGCGGGCGCCCAGGAGGTCACCGGCTCTGACCCCGCCACGCGGGGGTCAGGGCCGACAGAAGCGATGGTCCCCAGCGGTGCCAGGCTCGAGGCGCCCGGCACTGGTGGGCTAGAGCCTAGGTCAACGGTGACCACCCAGGCGACCGTCGAGGCTGCCGAGGCCGAAACATCCGTCCGCGATGTGGGGCGGGCGGATGTTGAAGAAGAACAGGAGGTGGTGGAGGCCCCGCCGGAGGCGGGACAGGAGGCGGCGCAGCCGGAGGAGCCGCAGCCGCAGCAGGACCGGCCGGCGGAGCCGGCGGTCGAGGTGGAAAGGGGGGTGGTCGCGCCACCGCCCATCGTCCCGGTGGTGGTGCCGGTAGTCGAGGTGCCAGCCCCGCCGCAAGGGTCGACCCCAACCCTGATCGACCTCACCCTCGACGACTCCCCTGCTGACAAGGGGAAGCAGGCGGTGGACGTTGAGGCGGCCGAGGCCGCAGATCGGGCCGGTACCTCTGCGGCGTTGGAGGGTGACCAGGCTGAGGCGTCGGCCGGGTGGCCGGATTTTACCGGGTTGGCACTCGTGCGGGCGGAGGAGGAGCTTCCGCGCTGGGGGAGGTCGACCCTCGAATTTAGGGACGCGTCCAACCCTAGCGCCGAGCCCTTCTTCGCGCTCGACGACAAGGACGAGGTGCACCACTGGGAGTACCTCGATGGACTCCGGAAGCACACGATGCAGTCCCTGCGTTTGGTTTCGGACACCCTGGCACGGGGCATGTCGGAGGCCTTCGAGGTAAGCCAGATTTGGTAGTTTTTTGTTTGTGCTTTATCCCTCCCTTTTCCTTGGTTCTGATTTTTGGGTTTTAACCGTGGTCAGGAGCTCAAGGAGCGTTCCCGTCGCAAGTCACTCTTCATTCGTCATGAGAGTGGCGTGTGGGCGGCGCTCGTCCATCAACAGGCCCTGGTCAAGGAGGCCAACAAGCGGCTCTCCCAGCAGAGCACCGAGACGGCCGAGCTTCGCGTTGCCTACGCGGCGGTTAGGGAAGAGGCGGCGCAGGCCTAGGAGGCTGAAGCCAAGGCTCGTGACGATGTGGCAAGGGCTCGGGAGGAGGCTGCCAAAGCCCGCGAGGACCTCGCGCCACTGCTGGCGCGTGTGAAGGAGCTCGAGGAGGACATCGCCTTAGTCGGTGGCCAGCGTGATGCCCTCAACCTCCAGGTCGTGATGGCGTCCGCCCGCGTTAGAACCTTGGAAAGCGAGGTTGTGACATTGTCGGGGATGGTTCGAGAGAGGGACGAGGCTCTCTCGGGCGCCGGCCGGGAGGTTGAGGTGCTGAGGGCGGCGCTCCACGACAGGGACGAGGCTCTTCGAGCATCTGAGAAGTCATGCGGGGAGCTGCGCGACGAGGTCGTGGGTTGGCAGACCCATTCTGAGGGTAAGCTTCTTGTTGTACAGTGGCCTTGGTGTCGAGGTCCCAGGCTTGCGCTAACTTGATTCTTGCGTTCCAGAGTTGGAGAAGGAGCAGCAGGCGGCTCAGGCGACGGCCATCTCGTTCCAGAACCTCTTCGAGGCCGAGACCCGACGGACTCAGTTGTTTCAGGGCGCCATCTCCTCCGTATGCGACGGCCTGGGGGTCGAGCCCGACGCTGACACCGAGGAGGACGCCCCGGGGAACTCCTTCGTCCGTTGGATGGTGGCGCTGGGCCGCCTCATTCGCGAGAGGATACGAGGCGGCCTGCATCACAGCGTGAAGAGGGCTCTGGCGGTCGTTCGGTCCGGATTCGTATACGACATGGACCTCATTGCTGATGGCTTCATCACGGATCTGGATCGGACGGACGAGGAGAATGAAACTGCCTGCCTGGGCCTAATCGAAGCCGCTGAGGAGCCTGGAAGTCACCTGGCCAAGCTCTTCGAGGTCGAGGTGGTTCCACCTGCCGACGACGAGGGCCTGTGAGCCACACCTAGGCATGAAGGCCCGTGTAATAAGTTAGTGTTTGTAACTTTGGTCGTAGTGGCCTCAGGGGCCTTAAAACACTTAAGTGTAAACTTGTACTTATCGTTAAGTTTCGTTCGAATTTTTCCTTCCCTTTATCGCTTGAATCGCGTTCTTGCATGATTTACTTAGCGCGCAGTCGCGCCCCTTGGCATAAGGGAGTGAGTGGAGGTGCCGTAGCCTCGGAGGCGTAAGTGATCTCGCGGCTCGACTGCCCTTGAGCTTCAGGGTGCGCTTGCGGCCTTGCAGATCGTGTAAGAACTTGATCTTGCGAACGGGGGTGTAAGCTTTTTCAAAGTTATGAACCATTACTAAGTCTACTTAGCGCGTGGTCACACCCATAGGCGTGAGGGGCGAGTGGAGGTGTCGTAGCCTCAGAGGCGTAAGTGATCTCACGGCTCAACGGCCCTTGGAGCCTTAGGGTGTTCCCGCGGCGTTGTTGACTTAAGTGACAGCTCTCTTTTTTGAAAAAGAGTACGAGTTTTTTCAGGGACAGGGGGTTCCCCCTTGCAGCCCCCGAGGGAGGGTCGATTCTGAGAAAATAGAGTCGATCCTTCCTGGTTGTTATGAAAACAAAACTTTGAACACCGTTGTATTCTTTATTGATGAGATTGAAAAGAATTTACAGAGCCTCGAGGCCTTTTAAGGGAAAAAGCGACGTAGCTGTTCAATGTTCCAAGTGTTGGTGAAGATTTCGCCCTTCTCGTTCGATAGCTTGTAGGTGCCGGGCTTCAACACTTCTATGATGATGTATGGCCCTTCCCACGGTGGCGTGAGCTTGTGTCGTCCCTTGGTGTTCTGGCTTCGCCGTAGCACCAGGTCACCAACATTGAGGTCGCGCCTGCGGACATGTCTGTCGTGGTAGAGTCAGAGACTCTGCTGATACTTGGCAGAATGCAACAGAGCCACGTCGTGGGCTTCCTCGAGCTGGTCGAGGGCGTCCTCTCTTGTGGCGTTGTTCTTTTTCTCGTTGTAGGCCTTCAACCTCGGGGATCCGTATTCTACATCAGTTGGGAGCATAGCCTCGGATCTGTAGACTAAGAAGAACGGAGTGAACCCCGTGGCTCGACTCGGCGTTGTTCTTAGGCTCCACAGGACCGAGGGAAGCTCGGCAGCCCATTTCTTGTCGTGTTTATTTAGCTTGTCAAAAATTCTGGGTTTCAGGCCTTGTAGGACCATGCCGTTGGCACGTTCTACTTGGCCATTTGTTTTTGGATGAGCTACGGCCGACCAAAGCACACGGATGTGGTGGTTGTCGTAGAAATCCAGAAACTTTTTACCAGTGAATTGGGTGCCATTGTCCGTGATGATGCAGTTGGGAACCCCAAAGCGGTGGACGATGTCGGTAAAAAAGAGCACAGCTTGCTCAGACCTGATGCTAGTGATAGGACGGGCCTCGATCCACTTGGAAAATTTGTCAATGGTGATGAGCAAGTGGGTGAAGCCCCCAATTGTCCTTTTCAGGGGTCCGACTAGGTCGAGCCCCCAAACAGCGAACGGCCACGTGATGGGAATAGTTTGTAGGGCATGAGCCGGGAGATGGGTCTGTCTTGCATAGTATTGGCAGCCTTTGCAGGAGCGTACTAGCTTGACAGCGCCAGAGACTACGGTCGGCCAATAGAAACCTTGTCAGAAAGCGTTTCCGACGAGGGTTCGAGGCGCTATGTGATGACCACAAGCCCCCGAGTGTAGATCATTGAGCAGGTTTCTGCCTTCCTTATTTGTGATACAGCGTTGAAGGACGCCAGTAGGGCTGCGGCGATACAGCTCCCTATTTTCGTCAAATATCACAAAGGATTTGGCCCGGCGAGCGATCCGTCGAGCCTCGATTTTATCCGAGGGGAGGTCCCCTCGAGTGAGATGGTCGAGGTATGAAATACGCCAGTCAGGCTCGGGGTTGGCTGGTGGGGTCGAGCCGTCCACCTGCATGGCCTCGGCCCCGGTCGAGGGGCTTCTGCCTCAGGTGGGGGGTCGAGTGATGGCCCGTCGACCCCTCCGTCCGCCCCGATGTTGACGGACGGTTGATGGAGATCTCTCGCAAAAACGTCCAGTGGAACCGTAGTTTGACTGGACGTGATTTTTGCGAGTTCATTGGCAGCCTCATTATACCTGCGTGCGATGTGGTTGAGCTTGAGGCCGTGAAACTTGTCCTCAAGGCGCCGTACTTCTTCATAGTAGGCCTCCATCTTGGGATCACGGCAGCTCGAGCTCTTCATGACCTGGTCGATCACGAGCTGAGAGTCACCTCGAACATCGAGGTGTTGGACCCCTAGTTCGATGGCGATTCACAAGCCCATGACGAGCGCCTCGTATTCAGCGATGTTGTTGGAGGCAGGAAAATGAAGCCGGATGATATAGCGCATGTGGACTCCGAGGGGTGAGATGAAGAGCAAACCCGTGCCTGCCCCTGTTTTCATCAGTGACCCGTCGAAGTACATGGTCCAAAGCTCAGCCTGGAGCTGAACCGGAGGAAGTTGAGTGCCGGTCCACTCCGCAAGGAAATCTGCTAGTACCTAGAATTTGATGGCTTTGCGTGGCGCATAAGAGAGGGTCTCACCCATGAGCTCGACCGCCCACTTGGCTATCCTACCCGAGGCTTCCCCGTTCTGGGCTATCTCTCCTAGAGGGAAAGAAGAAACCACAGTCACCGAGTGGCCCTCGAAATAGTGACAGAGTTTGCGCCGCGTTAAGACAATGGCGTACAACAACTTTTGGATCTGCGGGTAGCGAACCTTGGTTTCCGAGAGTACCTCGCTGACAAAGTAGACCGGTCTCTAGACAAGCAAGGTATGACCTTCCTCTGCCCTCTCGACAACCAAGACCGCGCTAACTACTTGTGTTGTTGCGGCGACATAAAGTAGGAGGGGTTCCCCTGGGGTCGGAGGGACGAGGATCGGTGAGTTAGAGAGTGTAGCTTTGAGCTTTGCAAGAGCTTCCTCAGCCTTGAGGGTCCACGAAAAGTGTTCCGATTTCTTTAGGAGACGATACAGTGGGAGCGCTTTTTCGCCGAGGCGCGAAATGAAGCGACTGAGGGCTGCTAGGCAGCCCGTGACCCTCTGCACGCCCTTCAGATCTCGGATAGGGCCCATCTTGGTTATTGCGGCGATCTTTTCCGGGTTGGCCTCGATGCCATGCTCGGAAGCGATGAACCCTAGAAGCATGCCTCGAGGAATGCCGAAAATGCATTTCTCAGGGTTGAGCTTGATGTTCTTTGCCCGGAGACACTTGAACGCAACGTCGAGGTCGTTTATCAAATTATCGGCCTTTTTAGTTTTGACAATGATATCATCGACGTAATCCTCGACGGTTGGTCCGATGTGTTCCCCAAAAACGTGTTGCATGCATCGCTGGTATGTAGCCCCTGCGTTCCGGAGACCGAAGGGCATAGTAACATAGCAATACATGCCGAATAGGGTGATGAACGAAGTCGCGAGCTGGTCGGACTTCTTCATTTTGATCTGGTGGTAACCGGAATATGCATCTAAGAACGAAAGAGTTTCACACCTCGTAGTGGAATCAACGATTTGATCAATGCGTGGCAAAGGAAAAGGAACTTTTGGACAAGCTTTATTTAAACTAGTATAGTCTACACACATCCTCCACTTCCCACTCTTTTTATTAACTAACACGGGATTAGCTAGCCACTCGGGATGATGAACCTCCTTGATGAATCTGGCCTCCAACAGTTTGTGTATATCCTCACTAATGACCTTGCGCTTTTCCTCGTCGAAGCGGCGCAAGCGTTGCTTCACCGGTTTGGAGCCGGCTCGGATCTCCAAGGCGTGCTCGATGACTTCCCTGGGTATGCCCGTCATATCCGAGGGACTCCACGCAAAGATGTCGATATTTGCGCGGAGAAAGTCGACAAGCACTGTTTCCTATTTGGGATCGAGGGTGGCGCTGATGCTCAACGCCTTTCCCTTTGGGACGGCGGGGTCGAGGGGCACAAGCTTGACATCTTCCACGGGTTCGAAGCTGCCGGCGTGGCGCTTGGGGTCAGGGATTTCGTTGGCCAGACCATCGAGGTCCACCGCCAAGGTTGCCGACTCCAAGACGGTTTCTCCGTGCTCGACGCACTCGACGTCGCACTCGTAGGCGTGCTCATATGAGGGCCCGACAATTATGACACCGTTAGGGCCTGGCATCTTGAGCTTGAGGTAGGTGTAGTTTGGGACCGCCATGAACCGAGCATAGCATGGACGCCCAAGGATGGTGTGATATGTTCCACGGAACCCGACCACTTTGAAAGTGAGAGTCTCTTTTCTGAAGTTGGTGGGAGTGCCAAAACAGATAGGCAGGTCAACCTGACCGACGGGCTCTACTCGCTTTCCTGGCACAACTCCATTGAAGCCCCCGACGCTGGGTTGGAGGTGCGTCCTCGCGATCCCCAGGAGGTCGAGGGTCTGGGCGTAGATGATGTTAAGGCTGCTGCCACCATCCATGAGCACCTTGGCGAGGCATGTGTTGGCGATGATGGGATCGACAACAAGCGGGTAGACCCTAGGATTGGGGACGTAGTCAGGGTGATCATCACGGTCGAAAGTGATGGCCACCTCGAACCAGTCAAGGAAGAGGGGGGTTGCCGGCTGCACGGAGAAAACCTCTTGACGTTCTCGCTTGCGCTGGCACGTCGAGAGGCGCGTCGAGGGTCCTCCGTATATCATGAAGCAGTCGTGGATCTCAGGGAACCCCTCTTCCTTGTTGTCTCCCTTGGGATCTTCCTTCTTGTCATCTTTCTTGATGCCTATGCCTTCAAAATATCTTCGGAGCATGTGGCAGTCCTCGAGGTTGTGGTTCGTGGACCCCTTGTGGTAGGGGCACGGTTCTTTGAGCATTTTGTCGAAGATGCCCCCATCGGGGGGCCTCGAGGTTTCTTGTGATCATCAGCAGCAACAAGGTCGTCGGTCGGGGCCTCGAGCTTGCCTTGCTGGTTCTTCTTCTTCTTCTTCCTGTTGTTCCTCTTTGAGCCCCGGCTGGAGCTCGCGGGATCATCCACCTTGTGCTTCCCCTTGTCCTGATCACCATCAAAGATGGCACCAGCCGCCTCCTCGCCGGCGGCGAAGTTGGTGATGATGTCCATCAAACCGTTGGCAGTGATGCGAGTATTGCGGCCCAGCTCTCGGACCAACTCTTTGCAGGTGGTGCCAGAGAGTAAGGCCATGATGACGTCGGAGTCGATGATGTTGGGGAGCTCGGTGTGTTGCTTAGAGAAACGCTGGATGTAATCCCAGAGGGATTCACCCAGCTTCTGCTTGCAGCTTCGGAGGTCCCACGAGTTGTCGGGCGCATGTAGGTTCCCTTGAAGTTTCCCTCGAACACCATTACGAGGTCGTCCCAGTCGTGGATTTGTCGAGGTGGGACATCCTCGAGCCAGGCTCGAGCGGTGTCCGACAGGAACAGGGGGAGTTGCCGGATGATGACCCGATTGTCGGTGGCCCCACCCAACTGACACGCCAAGCGGAAGTCAGCGAGCCAAAGTTCAGCTTTGGTCTCGCCGTTGTACTTGGTGAGAGTCATGGGGGGTGAAACCGTGCCGGGAGTATTGTTTCACGAATGGCCTTGCTAAAGACCTAGGGACCCGGTGGTTCGGGTGAAGGGCTTCGATCTTATGAGCTATCGTAGCACCCACCTCTGTGCACGTGGTAGCCTCGAGCCTCACCGTCACCATGTTTGCGCCTCCGGCGCTCGACGATGTTGCCACGGGTAGCTCGAGGTTCACGGTCGTCGGTGATGTGCTCAGGGACAGGGGCCGCCTTGTTCCGTTGGGCGTGCTCGGGCATGTTACGAAGGAGCATGGCGGCGGCGACCACGTTCTAGCTGGCTCGACCAAAAACCGGGGGTTCGACCGCCCGGTCCTCGACGATGCGATGATTGACGTCGCGAGCTCTTTCTCGAGCTCCTCCGCCATGTGCGCGTGCCGCGCTCTCTTGCTCGAGGGTTCGCTGTAGCAGACGCAGGTTTTCTCGTTCCTCGTCGAGCCTATCCTGCAACTCACGGATTTGCTCGAGCTGCATTCCTTGATCTGCAAGGAATTGAGCCTCATCCCGCTCGACAGGGAGCTCGACCTGAGGTGGCGTGTTTCTTCCCTCAAAGGGTGACTCATCCTCCGAATCCAACGCGCTTACTCCATCGATGTTGAAGCACTCGCGGGTCGGGTCGTAGGTGTCATCGGCAGAGTCGGAGTCAGGAGCGCCGAAGTAGTAGTATGATGGGTGCATGTGAGGTCGTCTGTCTCTGGGGTCGTAACGTCGGGAAGCAGTTGCACGGGGCTCCGTTTCTAGGGTCTCCATAGAGACCAGGTACTCAGAAGCCGGCGTAGATGCAACAAGGTCGAGAGTGGAGCGTAGATGGTGTCCGGAGAGTTCTTCGTAAGCACTCATATTGGTGCTTACAGAAGAAGAGTACGCCCGGGCAACCGAGTCTAGCCCAAATGGGAATGCTGATGAAGGCGTCGTCCCTTTTGCCGGTGTAGTCGGACCGGGTGGTGGTGGCGTCACACCGGGCGGTAGAGCGGTGGAACTCCCTATCGGCATCTTACCCTCAGCCAAGCTCATCCTACACAGATCCTCAGGGAGGAAATCCGTGTTGGCGTCCGGCTGAGAGGCGCCGGATTGGGGAATCCCATCGTCCTCCGCAAGGCGATGACGGTGCTTGCGCCGGGCTTGTCGTCGTCTGGCGGTTCGTGCCTAACGAGAGCGACGGTACTGGCGCAGCGCTCCCCCGGGCTGGGAGAGCTCGTGGTCCTCGTCGGTCGGGTGCCTGAGCGGGAGGAGGACCATGTCGTAGCCGTGCCCAAGCGACATGAACTCTAAACTCCCAAACCAGATCACTGTGGCCAACGGGAGCGGAGATTCGGGGTCAGCCATCCAAAAAAATGGCGGGAAAACGATGTTGGCACACAGCTTCCCCTACCTGGCGCGCCAACTGTCGGCGTTCGGTCCCGCGGGGGTCCTAAGCCGACGAGTGAGTGCTGCGTGTCTCTAATTTGGATGGTGATGCAAGGAGGATACACGGAGATTTATCCTGGTTCGGGCAAAAGAAGGCCCTACGTCTAGCGGGGAGGGGGGAGTATTGTATTTTCTTGCACCGAAGTGCTTGCGTAGGGGTTACAAGCTGTGAGAGAGGGAACTGAGCCCAGGTCTCAAAGGAAAAGTGAGAGTACAAGGGAGATTGCTTGAGATGTCGATCTGTGGGTGGAGTGCCTTTGCTTGTTTGTGCGTGGCCTCTGGCTTGCGTCTTGCCCCGTCTCCCCTTGTAGAGCCCTGGCCTGCCCTTTTATAGGGTAAGAGGAGGCCAGGACGCCGGGGGTGCCTTGAGGTGAAGTTTTGTCGATCCCTGTAGAGGTGGCTGTAGAGACGTGCCCTAGGAATGGCCGGCCATCCCTAGACACCATGGTGACGTATGGGATGAGACGGTGAAAAGACCCTGAGTCCTATGCCACGTCGGCCTTTTCTCCCTGCTAATCGACGGTGGGTCGAGGCTGGGTCGAGGCCGGGTCGAGGACGGGTGGATAAGGCCGAGTCCCCGAGATCGTGGGGTACGTACCTTGTCGTATCTTCCCTCGAGGGTGATCGGTGGCAAAACAGTGTGCGGTATGGTGTGTATAGTGACAGGTTTTCACTTCCCATCCCGGGATGGGCAGTAAAAAGTGAGATCTGACACCGGCATTGCTTCCACGTCGGTCACAGCTGTAGCCATGACGGTAGGAGGTAGTAGGTAGTCGCATTAAATGCTCTGACTTTTGTCTCAGAGTAGGTGAATAGAATGGGTCGAGTGATCCGACCCAGGGTCGTGCGAGTCGGAGATTTGCCGATAGTCGAGATGCCTTATGGAACGGGCCTCGTACGAGTCGGGGCGCGGTCGAGGCGTCCCGACGAGGGTGCCTCGTACGAGTCGGAACATAGTCGAGGCGTCCCGTCGTGCTGGCCTCGTGCGAGTCGGGACGCAGTCGAGGTGTCTCGTCCGCTATTTTGGCTCCATTTCGTTTTATGGTTAGTGTTTTATTTTTCTTAATCGTTGATTGTGGGTACCCCTAGTTTGTAGGTACCGACACTACTGAACCTAAATTTGAGACACAGTCGAAGACCCGCGCTGAATTAACCACGAATCCAGAAACTGAACCGGCCGCCGCGTCACTTGTGCGGCTGTTGGGCAAGGGCTTGGCGATGGCGGAGCAACATAGGAGGAGGTGGTGGTGCCACATGATGAAGCTAGCCACAAAGGATCGGAGGAGAGAGAGAAATAGCGAGAAGAATTATTGGTTTGATTTTTAGCTAGGTCCCTCTAAAGCATACTGCGTTGGAAAGAAAAATAGTTTCTAGTTGTGGTGTCTTTTATGCCATATGAGTCAGACGGAAAAGAACTGTTCACTGATTTGTTATGAGAGACAAATATTATAACATGACTGATAAGTTAAAACAAACATGCCATGTTGTGTCCGTATAGCATATCTAATGGCATAGCTTGTGCACGTATTTGGGTGTATATCCGGAGTTAATGTGGTATGTAAGTGCATATCTAACACCAAGGCCGTGTATATCTGGAGATAATGTGGTATATCCGCATACCTAACGGCACAGCCTGTGCATGTATTTCAGCAGCAAATTTACGCTCTCGGTCTCGTTTAGATGCCCGATTTAGGGCACCGAATTGCTAAATGCGTACTGTAGCAATTTTATTTTTATGTGGTAAAAATTATCTAATTTTTTACTAATTAGGTTCGAAATATTCGTCTCGCAAAGTATAATAAAACTATACAATTAGTTTTTGATTTCATATACATTTAGTACTCCATATATATATGTCGGTATTTTAATGTAATAGAGAATTTTTTTATATAATAAAATTTGAATTTATATAATGAAATTTGAAGATGAATTTGGGTATGCCCTCGCTGTGGCAGCGGACGCTGGCACGGAAGCACCTTGCGGTTGCGCAAGACGGGTAGTACAGGTCTATAGGACAGGCTATGATAGCAACACATCACGGCCCTGTTTAGTTCCACGAAAAAAACACTATGCGAAAAAAAGATTCCCCGTCACATCAAACTTGCAATACATGCATGAAGTACTAAATGTAGATGAAATCAAAAACTAATTGTACAGTTTGGTTGTACTTGACGAGACGAACGTTTTGAACCTAATTAGTCAACAGTTGGACACTATTTACCAAATAAAACCAAAACGTGCTACAGTACTTTTTTTTACACCATTTTTACCATCTAAACACACCCCACATGGCGAGCGCGAGCGAGAGCGAGGAGCCCGCGCCCTGGCGCCCTGCACGGCCATACTCCCTACGCCGCTCGCTGTGCAGTGTGCTGTACTCCTACAGGAAGTGGAGTTAGCTGCATCCAACCACTTCCGTGTCCCGCATTCATGGCGCCATTAACACATATTCCGAGATCCATTTCTTCCCAGCTCGTGTCTCCTCTTCCTCTGTCCGTGGCCTTGTTCAGATGCTAAATTTCGACCCTAAATTTCGCTATAAAAAAGAAAATTCCCATCACATCAAAATACTGATACATACATAGAGTATTAAATATAGATGAAATTAAAAACTAATTACACAGTTTTGTTGTACTTTACGAGATAAATATTTTGACCCTAATTAGTGACAATTTTTACCAAATAAAAACGAGCGCATTTATTGCACACAGTACCGATTTGGCCGCCCGAATTCACGATCTAAACACGGCCTATCTCTCTCCTGAGTCCTGTCCTCACCCCCCCCCCCCCCCCCCTCCGGCCGATCGGTCCTCCCCGTCATCCAGCTCTAAAGGGAAGAAAAGAGGACAGCTTAACACAATCACCATGTTCGTGTCAAAACAACAATGCCTATCGACAGTCACTTGCGTCGTTGCCGGCTTGCAGCTGGCCGCCCAGTTCGTCAGCGACCGTACGCTGTCATGGACCGATGGGCGAGCAATGCGCCAAAGTGTTGATAACAACATACAAAATGGCGAAATTAGAGTATTAACCAGCCGAGAACCAACCAATCTTCACCCATTACCATCGATGTGTACGTTACGCCAAGCCGATCGAGGCACTTGCCCCCCAAAAAAAAGGGAAGAAAAGAAAACCAAAGATGAAAGGTGCAAGGTGTGCCCCGGCACGGCAGATCACGGCACGGTGACGGTGACCACGCCTCCGGCGGCGGCGCCTGGCAGGCCGAACGGCAGGCCCCCGACACCAACTCCGACGCCGATGCCAATAGTCACGCCCGCCGCGTCGCCGCCGCCGCACCCGGCTGGGCGCGCCCCGGGGATGCGGAGGCAGCTGAGGCCGCCTTCCCCCGGGAACTCGTCGCACTCGGGCTGCGGCCGCTGCATGTCCCGCCCGGGCACGCAGTTGCCCACGAAGTCGAACACGCCGCGGCTGCCCAGCTGCCGGTCGCACCGCTGGCTGATCCCGGAGAAGAAGTTGAAGGACACGGACAGGTTGGTGATCCGGCGCAGGTCGCACAGCAGGTCCGGGAGCTCGCCCGTGAGCTGGTTGTGCGCCAGGTTGAGCACCTCGATCCCCGACAGGCACGACAGCGTCCCCGGGAGGTGGCCCGACAGCGCGTTGTAGCTTAGGTCCAGCACCTGGATGCTGGGCAGGAACCCCAGCGCCTCGGGCACGCACCCCGTCAGGTTGTTGTTGAGGAACAGCACCTCGCGGACCCGGCCGTCGTAGGCCGCCGCCGGTATGGCGCCGGTGAAGCGGTTGTTGGCCAGCGTGATGACCGTGGCGGGCGACGCCCACAGCGTGTCCGGGATCTGCCCCTCGAACTGGTTGTTGTTGAGGAACACGGCGTCCAGGTCTTTAGCGAAGACCTCGGGCGGGAGCTCCCCGGAGAAGGCGTTGAAGCGGAGGTCGAGGTACACCAGCGACGGGATGAGCAGCGTGGACGCCGGGAACGGGCCCGAGAAGAGGTTGTTGCTGAGGTCCAGCTCCGTCAGGTACTGCAGGTCCCGGAGCGCGTCGGGGACGGCGCCCCCGAGGCGGTTGCTGTTGAGGTGCAGGAACGTGAGGTGCGCCAGGAGCGAGACCGCGTCGGGGAGCGTGCCCCTGAGGTTGGCGCGGTTGAGGTCGATGCCGGCCACCACCGTGGACGCGCCGGCGCCGGCGGCGTCGGGCGGCGCGGAGCAGTACACGCCCTTGTAGGCGCACACATTGGCGCCCTGCCACGAGGACAGCGCGCCCTTGGGGTCCTCGGTCACGGCCGCCTTCAGCGCCTGCAGCGCCGCGTACTCCTGGCTCCGCGGGCCGGCCGGCGCGCCCGGGGAGGCGGTGGCGGTGTCGGTGTCGTCAGGGCTACTAGGGCTAGGAGGCGGCGAGCCGTGGATCCAGGCGGCAATGGCGGAGCCCAGGCCGAGCTGGGAGGTCGGGGCGGGGGTCAGCAGCAGCAGGAACACCGCGGCGGCGACACGGGCGGGGAATGGTGGTGGCCGCCGCCTGGTCATGGCTACCTGTGGACCTTACACGGCGGTTAAAGCTCCTCTCTTTTTGGCTGCGAGATCTGAGGAGAGTGATTCATGTGAGAGAGAACGGGACGGTGGGGGAGTGGCCTAGGAGAAGGTGATCAGCTCAGCTCGGCTGGATCTCCTCTGTCTCTCTCTCTTGGACGTCCCTCTCTCGTCTTGCCCCTGATGAAACCACAGCTGGAAGCCTGGAAGTGGGATGTGATGGGTCATGGGTGTAGGACTGCCTGACTCATGCGTTCGTTCAGCATTGACAGCATTGCTGTGTGTGTCCAAACTCACGTGAGTACGCAGTACTAGGGCTGTCAGCCTGTAACTCATCGGTGTACTAAGTGTCTGTGAGTGAAATACGGTTCTTTAGAGACAAATATTTAGGGACGGAGAGTGTAAACCTAAAGTGTATGAACACGGCATAACGGATAGCATCATATACTGTAATAATTCATAAAAACAGAGCTTATAGTGAAGGTGCAAGAGCAATAGTTTAACTCTAGGATCCCTAGCAAGCAATTTTTTGCCCCCGTTCATTGATTTTTTTTTCCGCCCTGTACGCGCACCCTGCCCCGTCGCAGCGCCCGTGCGTCCCGATGACTCGCCTTGCACGCGCAGCCCGCCTTGTTCGCCTCGATTAGAGGGTGTTCGCCCTGCCCTGCACGCGCACCCCGCCCTCTCACGCCCCATCTGTCGGCCCGTAGCTCGTCACGCCCCATTCCCGGTGCCCGTGCCACCATCACTGCCCCACGCCCCCTGACTCTCCGAACAACATAAAGCACTTGAATGTAACATACGTATGAAAACCTATGCAACATCCAGATAAAACGATTGCAACTTGCAACATAAAAACACTTAGTGTAACTGTAATATAAGATTGAAATAGTTGAAACATTTAAATCATATTGTTGCAACATATGTGTGAAACATATGCAACATTCAGATCAGAACGTTTGCAACATACTTCTGGAACAGTTGAAACATTTTGAACAAACCTCTACAACACTTGCAACATGCCTCTGAAACAATTGCAACATATGCAACATTCCCGATCTACTTTTTGCAACATTCATATGAAACAGCTGAACATACCTTTGAAACGTCTGAAACACTTGAAACATACACTTACAACATGCACTTTCATCGCAACTTCTCCCCGCTGAGGTCATGCATCGCGGCAGCCACGGCGTCGAAGCGCCCACGACCTTCTGGTGGGGAACGGCGGCGTCAATAGCACCCCAGCAACACCTCGGCACGCGCGGGGGGACGGGCTACGGCGAGCAGCAGTGGGGGCGCGCCACGTAGCAAGCTAGAGCGGCCGCGGTGGGGGATGGAGCGCGGCGCGGCGACGGAGGGGGCGCGGCACAGGATGAAGCACGTCGCTGGATGGGGGAGCCGCACGGCGAGGAAGATGGCAGCAGCACGCGATGGGTGAGCACCGCAGTAGGAGATATTTTTAAAAGAGAGGGGAGACAGAGAGAAAATAGGCCTGTTGGGCCGATAGCGCGCACGCCGGCGTCCGTCCAGATGAGCATTACCTTTTGGACAATGTGAAGGTGCCAATTCCACTCACATATATAAATCAAGGAAGACGAAACTTGTCGGCCCGACAAGCTTGGTCGCAACAAACATGGCCTTGGACTCTGAATGTCATTCCGGCGTGACCGTTTTGGACCTGAAATGATGATACATGCATTTTGTTCACCAGGACCTGATCGAAGCTGCGGATGCGCATGTTGGAAAAAGCATACCAAAGTTTCGATGGATTGCATGGAGAGTTTGTTCTTTTCTCTTTTGATGATGACGGGATCGGATTGCATGGAGAGTTGGAGACGTTGGCTGGCCGTTCTATCTCAATCAACATCCTCGAAAGCTGGTACTTGACCAGAATGGGAAGTCCTCCAAAAATCACGTCATATCTTACTTCCTCGGTCAGTAAAAACATGCAACTATGCGTTACGTATCAGAAAAAGTAATTCACGTTTGACTAAGTTTATAATGAATAGTATTCATATTTATAGCTCCAAATCAATTTATTATAAAAATATATTTCATAATTAATCTAATGATATTTATTTGATATTATAAACATTAATATTTTTTATCTATAATTGATCAAAGTTAAGATACTAAAACGTAACACTATGCTACAATTGCATGTTTGCTGGACGGAGGGAGTATTTCTTATCGAGAGAAACAACTGTTGTTGCTACACCTGAAACCTCTATATACGACGTAACAAAAAAAAAACCCTGATCCGGCCGACTGGTGCATCGTATAGACCGGTTGTTTGTTATTTTCGACCTGCAACAATAATCAAGTCGCGCACTAAATATATTTGTTGACCCAAAACCTAACCCTCTAAAAAAATCATAACCAAATTTGATCGGGTGAGTGCGGATAAAAAATGTCATCTGAAATCAAGCTTGGATTATGCTAAGATCGGGTAAAAGATGTGAGAGGGTTTTTTTTTTGCACGACCTGACACTTGTTCTTTCTAGTTGTTGTATATATAGACATGCATGCGGCTTGAGTCAATACTGTTCGTTTGAACTTATCAGCCTGACTTATCAGCCATGTTACAGTGTTTTTCTCTCACAACAAATCAGCGAACAATACTTTTCACCCTGACTTTTCAGCGATGCGATATGTGGCTGAATGTCATCCCCAATTTTTGTCTTTGAAAAGAAACCACGTGAATTAGGATAACCAATAGAATTTTTGCAGACAACCATGCTGATCATCCTTCTTTTAAGTCTTGTATGGTTGCAAGCCAAAATATGGGCAAGCTCAAGAGATTTTGTATCTGGGTCCAAGAAAAATAGGAACCTTAATTTAAAGGCTATTGCTAGAATTAAACTCAGAAAATGCAATTCTCAAAAATCAAAGAAGCCTTAGGGGTGTCTGAATCCAGGGGACTAAAGTTTGGGATGTGTCACATAGAGGTGTCGCATGGAGTGTTCGGATACTAATAAAAGAACAAATTACAGAATCCGTCGGTAATCCGCGAGACGAATTTATTAAGCCTAATTAATCCGTCATTAGCATATATTTACTATAGCAACACATTGTCAAATCATGGACTAATTAGGCTTAAAAAATTCGTCTCACAAAAGAGTCTCAATCTGTGCATTTAGTTTCGTAATAGTCTATATTTAATACTCTATGTATGTATCCAAATATCTTATGGGACAACGTCTAAAGTGCAGGAGGAAACGAACACCCCCTTAAAATTTTACTCCTAAGTAGGAACCTATTTAGGCTAAGAAAAAAAGTAGGAACCTATTTTAAGAGTCAATGGCTGGAGATGCGCTGAAAGGCAGCGTACCATCAGCACTCTTTAACAGCGTGCGATTTAACTTTCCCTGCCTCGTCCTTCCATTCATTGATCACTAATCTGACCCTGGACCGTAAAACGGATAGCTTTTAGGCGTTTGATCAACTCCGAATTTGTGCTCTTTATGATCAGTCCTAAGAAATTTACTGATTTGCGATAGTGCAAGTACACGGTTCGCAGATGTGTGACTGTGAGTAGGGATCCCACGGGACAGTACAAAAATGAATTGACCGTCCTCTGTATTTTTAACACCTACTGTACCGGTGTACCCCAACTTTCTCTCGACACAGCGCGTTGAATTGTCGTGAAGTGCTAGAGAGACCACCGTACCTGCACTGTGCCGCTGTGCGTATGGGCCCCGCTGAATAATTGACGCTGCTAAATGTCAACCCTGACAATTTCTTTTTTTTTCAAATCATATTTAAAGACAAACACATCACCGTATGAACCATCACAAGCTTCAGACAGGCTTTTCTGGGATCTGTTAGGTGTTTGATCCATGAAAAACACGGGTCAAAACAAATATATAGTTCCTGATCCATCGTTATCCCAAAACAAGTAATTTTGTGTTACCCAAAATTTTGTAGTCTATAAATTGCATCAATAAGGTTTGCACTCTACTGGCTGCAGAGTACCTAGGAACGGACCAATAGAACAACAGTGATATGTGTGAAGATTTTATATGTTTCGAAAATAAGTTGTTTAAATCTTATTGATAATGAAATTTAAAAGCTCTACCAGAACATTATCCAAAGAGTACATCAGGTGTAATTAACTACTGGTTCTGATTCAAAATAAGCTGGTAGTTTAAATGTTGTCGATCGAGAATTCAATACTAATACGTAGAAATATAATCATATTGATTGATGTTACTATGTGCATTCTTTCATGAGTACATTTTCATATTTTTGTTTGCGACATATTTTTGCAGATATTACTAGCCAAACTATCGTATTATAGACCACCAGACCATCCACCCCTGCTCTAACATGGCCTTGGATGTTATATCATAGAAAGATTAAATGTACTAGATCAGTGTTCATGCGTTGCAACGGGTGCAACATAAATTGAATGAGATGTTTGGTAGTCAACTCAAAATTAAGAATATATTAATTCAATTTTGCACGTGTTATACCAGGATAATTTCTAGAAACACATTCATTATCGTAATGAATCTTAAATTAAAGCTAGGCTTAGAGCTTGTTGTCTGAAAGTTACGACAAGCATCAGTTGCCTGAAAGGCTGAAAAATTGTTGCTAGGCATGGAATTGAATTTATCCATGCTCTGCCTTGCCCAAAACATGCTCGGAATTACAATGCATAAGGCGGCATGGCAACAATTCATTTTTTGGAAAAATAGTATATTTAATTTACCTGCCTTCCAGTGTTTCCATGCAGTGATTATTTGCCTGCCGGTGATTCTGTGAGGGTGATACATTCGTTCCGTGTTTCCATTGCGTTCCACGCGGTGTTTCCGGGTTTTTTTTTTGTTTTTTTGCTGCATGTGCGTGATTGACTTCCGTGTGTGGGTGATTAACGTTGAATTTTTTTCCCGTGTGCGTGATTGACTTTCTTTGCCGGGTAGTCATGGATCACATGATTATTTTGGTGCTGCCGGGTAGACGTTAACAATCCGTATGTTTTAGTTGTAATATATATATGGCTATGCTCACTCGACTACCTTATCAATGCTGACATTGTCCCACCCGCGACGCCAGTATCTGCACGCCACCGGTTCTCGAAAAGTCAAACCACATATTTAACGAAAAAATATATACCATGATAACATATGTATATATGAACTTGTTATACTGTTGCCTAAAAAAGATACTGTATTCGTGATGTTTGGAACACCAATATTCCATAAGTCTTCATGAAGGATAGATAATTAAAATATAACTCTAAGTTTTGATGCGAAACTGAAATAATCAAATTCATATTGGAAGAAGCTAATTCACTAAGACCAATTGCATCACTTCATGAAGTCATTTCGTATCCATCGGCCATCCTGTACATAGTTAAATATAAAATCAAAAACTACAATCATTGTATAAATTATAAATCCAAAAGTATATATATGACCATGAGTTAGCGTTTAAGCTCGCCATATTGATCGATGTGAGTTGGTCATTATTCTAGGCCGCCATTAGTTGTAGAAGACAGAACCCACACAAACTTCTGTAATATAGAATGAGTTGTTAGCTATTATTTATAATATATCATATAATAAATGTTTTTATATAATATAGTTATTGTATGATTCTACAGGGCTGGTTCAAAGGAACTTACATATCTATATCAGCTGGAATGCTTTCAAAATTATAGTTTTTCAATTAAAAGTATTTGCTCTCCATCCATAGCCTTGCGCGTTCATACCAATTCTAGTCTTGTTCATTCATCATTGAGAATTGCTCTTACATACCTCTTTTATCCAAAGGTGTGTGCTATCAAAGATAGTCATATTTTTAGCCTCTTGATCGAGCACATAAAGCATAGGGCTCTTCATTGGTCATGAGTTTCTGCAAAGATTTTCTACAGTTTTAAAACTCGATTTATGGTTGTACAGTGAAACTTAATGTAAATAAAATCAGAAAACAAACACATATATATACAGAACAACGCACTACCATCAAATTGTTTGAAAATGCATCACAAATTGTTGCGGAATAGCATGATAAACTCCGAAATAATACCAAACTATTTCGAAAAAAATCATCACAAATTCAAAGAAAACAATACAATTCAATCTGATTCACCAGAGAGAGAGGGAGAGAGAGAGAGAGGGAGAGATCAGATACCTCACTTCGGTAGTCCGGGGACGAAGACGACGCCGTGACCTCTCCGCAACGGGTACTCTCGCTGCACGTCAAGGCCTTGATGCTCGACGCATTGCATCGATGTTGGTGCCGTGGACACGACCGCTTTCGTCGCATGTGTCAACGCTGGCTTCCTGCTCCTTGACACGCCTGCAGTGCAAACATCGCAATGAGACACCAAGGTGCCACACCACTCATACTCATCCATGGACCACGATGCACTTCTTGTCGTCGATGGAGAAGAGCTAGCCAGTGCGCTCTCGTTCCTAAGCGTATGCCGTCATGTTCCTCTCTGCCAGTGAGGGAGCCGCAGAAGACCGCGTTCGATACGAGGAAAGAAAGAAATCACGCGAGGAGGAAAAAAAGGAGATAATCAATCTCCCGGCCAGCACGATACTGTGATTTTATTATTTTAGGAAGGAGAGACATGACGTCCGTTTCTCCTTCCTTTCTATTCAGCCAAGGAACGAGTGTTTTTATTTCCTTCTTCCTATTTCTATATTTGGCCGGGGATGTGGTCGTCCTTCCTATTTCTATTTGGCCGGGCGGACATGAAGTCTTTCACGAGCGCTAATTTTGCTGGATGGACGTGGATCGGTGGTAGGATATGGTCCTGCCGGGTAGGCTTTATATGGGGGATTTCCTTTTCTGCGTCGGATTCATGGATCGCATGGTGGTTTTGGTGCTGCCGGTAGACGTTGACAATCCGTATGTTTTAGTTGTAGATATATATATATATATATATATAGATATATATTATGTATGAATTTAGTGCCTAAATTGACAATCTTTAATGTCTTGCTCTTCGTTTCCTAGCCCAATACCTATTTAGATTAGACCTAGCATTTTGCGGGCCAAGCCGGGTTCGGGCCGGCCCAAAAAAAGTCAGGTTATTTCGGGCCGAAAGAATCTGGCCCATGACCGTCCCACTGGTCAGGTCGGGCATAATTTTTCGGGTTGGGCCCAGGTTTGCGCGGGCCGCCTGCACATTTTACATTGTAAAAAAGCAAGAAACAGTGTTCCGGACCGGGTTCGGGCCAAGAATTTTTTTTGGGCAGCGAGATCTGTGCCCAGGCCCTGTCTAGTAAGGTCCGTGGGCGGGCTAAAATCCGTCGGGCTCGGGCTGGGCCTGCGGGCCAGGCTCAATTTGCTCAGGTACAATTTAGATACTCTATAATCCATATCCAGTTCTAATAATAACTTTTCCAATTATTAATAGTCTATAAACTCTATCCAATTATACTAACTTTTCCCATTACTTATATGTGTTTTTACCCTTTGCATAGCAACTTTACAGATTTTAAGGTGTAATTAGTTAAAAACTTAGTTTAACTTATATCAGCTCTTGTTACATTCTTTTTGACACCATAAATCTATATTTTGGCTTTCAACTTTTGATGTTGTTAGTTCAATTTTTAATCCACGAGTTATGTTTAAATTCTAGTGCTTGTTGAATCTTTTATTTGGTTGTCTATTATTTTATTAAAAAGGGATTGTTTATCTTAGCTAGACTCAATTATTAGTTACTACAATCGCATAAACAGTCATTTTAACCTGCATCATGACACTTACTTAAGATGTTGAATTTTATCTATGAAAGAACTATATGTGTGGTAGTATTGTTTTATAAAAAAAAAAATAGAGTGCTTGAAAACACACTACCAGTATTAAGTGGTAAAAATGCATAAGCTTTGTTTGAGAAAAAAATCGACAAAATGCATAAGCAAACCAACGTAACATATTTTAAACAATTATAATTTAGAATATAATTATTAGTGTCATTGGTATGAGATCACCAAAGAGGTTGTTGGCATTGGACTGTCGCATTAGTGCTTGTCTGATGCATGTCCCATGCCAAAATGGAGGCTCCATCTTGGAATAAATTGATTCTTAGAGTTGCTTTAAAATAATGTTTTATATAGGACTAAATTTATAGAAAAGAGTGTAAATATTTATAAGACCAAATAAACATATTATGAAAATATATTTTATGGCATATCTAATGATATTAATTTAGTGTTATAAATGTTTTATAAAACGTAAAAAGTAACTTTAAGACAACTATAGGAAAATTGACTTATCCAGAGATGGAGGGAGTTTGTCTCTAGTTGTCTTCACGACAAGGCCATCAATACAGTGTTGGCATGAAATGAGATCCAAATTGGAGGCGTTCATCCGCTTGATAATACAAATACAGATGTGAGAATTCTAAAAACATAAGCAGATGTCAGAAACCGGGTTTTTTTTACAAAGCTAGCTCCATGCATGAATTATGAATGTTTTCTTCCAGTCTTTTGACTTCCACAGTTCCACTGCGTGCAGTTACAGCATTTTACCGCATACAGTAGTATGATTTGATCAAAATAAACTTGTTGGCCAATGGTCATTGAGCACCTCTCTGTGACTGTGAGTCTGCCCCTCCAAAGGCTTGTTTAGTTGCATAAATTTTTACAAAACGATATTGTAGCAAATTTCGTTGTTATTTGGTAATTAGTGTCCAATCATGGTTTAATTAGGTTTAAAAGATTCGTCTCGTCTATTTCGTTTAAACTGTGTAATTAGTTTTATTTTTTTATCTATATTTAATGTTTTATACATGTGTTAAAGATTCAATGTGACGGAGAATTAAAAAATTTTACAAATTTTTTTGAGAACTAAACAAGGCCCAAGGCCTAGTTTAGTTTTTAAAAAGTTAGAATTTTTTTAAGTATAGCACTTTCGTTTGTATTTGATAATTAGTATCTAATTATAGATTAATTAGGCTCAAAAGATTTGTCTCATGATTTATAACTAAACTGTATAATTAGTTATTTTTTTATTTATATTTAATGCTTCATACATATATGTAAAAGTTGATGTGACGAAGAGATAGTGAAAATTTTTTAACTCCAGCCTTGCATCTAAACAAGGCGCAAGTATCGCCCAGCCGTCTTTCTTCGTGAACGATTTTCACGAACTGCAGCTGACCTGTGGTGAGAAGAGGACGAGATGCGCCTGCACGCAGCAGCAGCGCAGATGCAGAGCCTGCGTCGCCTTGCCATGCGCTGTCCAATCCATGCCTATCGCTGCCATGGCATGCATGCCTACCGGAGTACGTACTGGTTCCTGCACTGCATGTGGCTGCAACCTGCCACTGATTGAGGGATTGGAGACGGAGAGAGGCTGTGAGTGTCTCTTCCCGCCCTCCAATGGAGCAGAGCCCGGGACCTCCACTGCCGGGTGCCGGCCTGCCGCGCATACTCCCTCCGTCACGCCTAAAAGGACGGTCGTTTTACAAGTTGGGCACCGTTTAGATGCCAAAATTTTTGGCAAAACGCTACTGTAGTGTTTTCGTTGTTATTTAGCAAATATTGTCCAATCATGGTCTAATTAGGCTTAAAAGATTCGTCTCGTCCATTTCGTCTAAACTGTGTAATTAGTTTTATTTTTTATCTATATTTAATGCTTCATGTATGTATCTAAAGATTCGATGTGACGGGGAATCTGAAAAATTTTGCAAAATTTCTTAGATCTAAACAGGCCCTTGACGTGCAAACCAAGGAGCAACCAAAAAAAATCTGCGTACCCCACGTTCTGTGCTTCTGCTTAGACCTTCTACACCGGTGCCTGTAAAGGCAACCAGTATAGCTCTACGTTGGCTTATAGTGTTCAAAAGCAGCTGCAGCGGGGACGGTAAACCGGTCTGCATGCGTCTTTCTTCGGTAAATTTGAGGGCATACCGGGCTTACGGTACCGGTCGGACGGCCCCACCACGTGATCACGAGCGACCAAGCCAGAGAGAGCGTGCGTGCGTGCAAGGAATCTCAGTAGCGGGTCCCACAATTTCATCTATCTAAAAAATATTATAAATCACAAACCATAAAACCAAATTAAATTTCGATTGCACCATTAAATTTGTTTCAATAAATTCTTTAAAACTAGATCTCACATGGATATATTTAGATAAAGTGACAAGTGGACCCTACAGTGGATAGATGATGATACAGATGATGGATGGATGCGGAAAAACTATATATTTTGTGATGACTATGATAGAATATTCCTTTTAGAGGATGAATGTAGAGGTCCATGACTGCGGATAGTCTTATTCCTCTCTTCTTTCCCGGTATGTCGTTCCCCATCACGCCTCAACGAGCACCGCCATGCTGAGATTCCCGAGAACCCCGGCCCCGCTCAAGGCACCGAGGGCCCGCACCGAGCACCATACAGCGCGGCGGCCTCACTGAGCCTCGCGCTCGCCTCTCAGGCGACGGATTTAGTGATGGGGCCAACGGAGGAGAAGATGAAGGGGGGGCCCCGGTGGAGAAGAGGAGGTAGGTCACAACCTCCACTCCGGTGGAGGAGAAGATGAAGGTGGGTTGTGACCTCTGCGTCGCTGAAGGACAAGAAGGAGGTGGTGGCACCGATGGAGGAGAAGAGGAAGCGGCGCTGGTGGAGGAGCAGAGGATCTCAGGGTCAGGGCTGGATCTTGGCCTCCACAACGGCGAAGGGGAAGAGAGGGGCTGGTGGAGGAGGAGAGGAGGGGGTGCTGGCTGGATCCCGGCTGGCTGAGCTCATAGCCTTGCAGGCAAACGAGCAGAGGAGGGATGCGTCGCCAGATTTTCCTCGCCGCCTCGCCGTCGAGGCTGGCCACTCCGCCTAGGGGACGGCCGCTCTCCTCTGGTCCACTCTGGCGCCGACATGCTCCAACTCGGTGCCGGTGACCTCCGCCTCAGCGCCGCACACGAAAGAGAAGAAAAAGGCCGCTCCAACTCGGTGCACGGGGATGGATAAGGAGGATGCGGACGAAGGGATAAGGTTGTAGGCTTGCAGCCTTGTGCAGGTGGGGGCCATGGTCTACAACAACGTTACTTCCTCGATCCCAAATTAGAAGACGTTTGATTTTTTTGACCCTAAGTTTGATCATTCGTCTTATTAAAAAATTTGAATAAAATAAAACAACTGTCTTTTAGAGACGGAGGGAGCAGCTAAGCTGGAGCGGAGCATCATGGTACAGGGCCTCCTCAATTCTAGCGAGTCTTTTGGAAGGTAGCAAAAAGCCAAACACCCTGTTCAGCAGGCTGTTTCTGCGGCTTATAAGCCGGCTGTGACTATTTTGTTGTGAGAGAAAAACACTGTTCCACGGCTGATAAGCCGTGCTATAACAGCAGCCGAACAGGGTGAAAGACTGATTGCCAATCATGGCATCATCAACCTTCTTGGCTTGTCCTTGTAAAATGGCGTCGGAGAAAAGGAACGCTTGAATCTGTATATGGGCCATGGAACATTTGGTGGGCCGAAAACCCTAGAAAATCTCCTTCTATATCTATGTATATCTTTTCTCAGAAAAGAGATCCATCTATCTAATCTGAGGAAGCACGAGAGCCTGATGTATGTATAATCTTTGACTGAATAGTGGGCCTTGTTAGGACTGGTGTATTTTAGAGGGTCGTGCCGTGTCATCCGGTGTTCCTGAGGAGCAAAAAAAAATGGCGCTTTGGGCTGGGCTATCATGGTGTGAGCTGCATAGCCTATGGGCAGGTCAAGAAAATCTTTTGTGAAAAAAAATTGTTGGGTAGGACATCGAGTTTGTTTTGTTTGGGTGTAAGAAATACGGTGAAAATTTGGTTGGAGGCGTACGGCTCTATGCAAACATCGATGTTTCTCCACATATAAAGATATATCGCATATTCTTCAGCACTATTTCAGCAGTACTTTTCAACGAACAAACGGTGTTTTTCCTCTCGCAATAAAGCAGCATAAGCTAAATTTCAGCGAAACGAACATGATAGATCCACACATGTAAGAAGAATTGATAGTAACCAACAAGATGTGTTAGATGTAAGTAGATAGAATGATTTAAAGTAAGAAGTGTTTTTACAAGTGTAGATTTGTGTGTAATAATGGTTGGTAGTGGCAATGGCAATCTCATAGTGTCATAGTTGCCGCTCGCGCAGCTTAGGACGGAGCACACGAGTCCAAACTTCAAAGTACTAGCTGCTCTCAATGGGCCATTTATATGTTTCCTTGTTAATAGTACCGACCACTCCAACAGGCCATGTGCTGGGCCCAGATGCCAGGCCTGGCCATCTCCGCCGCTGAAGTTCAGATAGCTCACCTTAGCCCAACTTCACTCGCTCCAACTAGGCAACTTATAGCAGATTATTCGTTAATTAACTTTACCCATTTCCCTAAAAAAATTAAATTTACCCATGACTACATACAAAACATAACAGTGCCTTAGACCAGTCTCAGTGAGGAATTTCATAGTGTTGTTTCCAAGACTACTATGTCATATGAAATGAAATAAAATTTAGATGAAACATCCACTCACAATGGAGAGTTTCGGTTTCATAGGTATTTAATTTCGAGAATCATAGAGAGTTGGTAATCGTGTTGAGAGAGTTTTATCTAAATGAAACTCATTTATTCTCTCTCTTCTTAAATACACTGCCATGTCATCAAAAATACCTACGTGGCAACCTATTTAATGCAAATGAAACTCACGTGAAACTCCCACTGAGATTGGCCTTACAACATGATATACAATTTGTTGTGAGACCACTTAGAACACCTCATCCAATGACGATGAGCTAACTATCTTTATTAGATTTAACTGGACTTGGCCTAACCTGATTTCAACTAATTCAAATAAATATTCAGGTCCATAATAAATGCTTAATTTAGAAAATTGATTGGAGACTAAGTTTATTAAATTGGTGGCTATATTATGTGCACTTATTGTGAGGTTAAGAAAGATGAAGGCAAGCCAAATGATCACATGACATGGGCTCAGGTGGCCACAACATGAGTGTAGTACCTGTGAAGGTTATGAATCTCCAAACTATAAGCAACACCATGTTGGAAGATACTACAATCTACCAGGGCTCAAACTCTCGGCACCACCGAAGGTTTTGCAGCTCCAAACTCTAACTGACACTGTGTTCGAGTAGAATGCAATCTACCGGGCCTAGCATTTACCATATGTGAGTGTGAGTGAGGCAGACAGATTGAGGAACATAAGAAGATATGTGGGAGCTAGGAAGAGAGTGAGGAACGAATGAAAACTGCTTTTAAGGTTAGGCATAGATATATCTAAATCTATACTTTTAATATTAAAAGGAGAAAAATTCTCTCTCTACTTTTCTGTTGGATGGTCCATTCTACCACACCACTCTCCCATCTGCATGTCCATCTTGTCGTCCGCATCCAAAGCCAGCAAAATCCAAATCTAACACGAGACCATGTTTCAGACAATGCACGTCTAACCATGCTATGGAACCTAGTTTCAAGACGTATTAGAAGTTTAGAACACAAATGACACGATCGTTGCATAAATATATGAGCCAAGATATTCGTCATGTTGCAATGAACCTACATATTTGCTAATAAATTTAGATGTGGAAGGGGAAGTTCATTCCATGTTGGAGTGCATCGAGGTTATTCCCTTGACTTATACATTCCTTCATTAAAGACAGAGTTGAAAAGCAACTATTTTTAAAGTAACAAAATGAAAAGCAACCACTAGACTAGAGGAGTCAGAGTCAAAAAGAGGATCCCTCTTTTATTTTCCTTATGCAAAAACATGCACGAGACTTTCTTCTTGCACGACTCCTAAGTAATAAAATAAAGAAAAATCATCTTTTTTATTACCTCCCTCACGTATGTATAAGACCTAATTCATTCTTTTTCAAAACGGATTTCACGAAAGAACTATTAATCATTAACTTTTTTAGGAATCCTTGGTTAGTGGTTGTGAATGACTTATTTTTTCTATTCTTTTGACATTGGTTCTATAAGAGCAAGTCAGAATGGTTGAGAAATAGAATCATATAATTTGATTATATCCATTACATGATCATCTCAGGGTGATCCTTTTGTCAATGGATACTCCTATTACACTCATAGTCTCTAAAAGATGAGAACTAAATATATTGTATTTACATCGATAATTCAAACATTGTATAAGTCATTAGTCCGATTCTTTGTAGGAACTACCTGTAATAACGAGCTTGCAAAATAGATCTATTTATCATAAAGGGACCTTGTTCATGACCCTGCTTTACCTTAATTGTTATTTGAACAAATAGATCACAATAAACTTTTGGTAAAAGTCTTGTCTTAGTCGGAGTGGGGATAGCTTTCTCTTATGTATGTCTATGGAGTTTTGCAAAACCCAACATCTCAGATAGATGTAGGAATTTTTCACAACCACACTCCTTCGTAGACTTCATGAGTCCATTAATGAAAGACGCAGGGAAAGTTTAACCCAAGTCCTATAGTGATGAATATAAGTGCAATTAAAACTCATGTGGAGTTATACATTTATGCACCGATAAGATCATTCACAGTTTTTTGAAGCTCGCACCCCCCCAGTATACACATGACACCTAAAGAACCACACACACCGCAGAGAACCATATAGCCAAGAGTAAGTATGAACCATTATAGAAGAGATTGTCCCACCCCAAGTAAATATTTTAGAGAAGCGTCATCAGACCCATAGCTGTTAGTACGACCTTTGTTTCACCATGCTGTGTACTTATCTTGAACTGTAGTGGTACCTTTTAGTTGTTCATGATTCGATCATCCGAAACGCTTTGGCTCCGGTTCCTTCGTGCATAAAAGGAGCCAGAGTCATTTGAGGCCATACCAAACCGGGCTTTAGACGGACATCTTTTTTTTTCCAGGTTATCCATACGACATGATTAGAACAACTCACACCCTGTTGGTTTCGCTGGATCAGCAGAATCAGTAGCCATCCAACAGTGTTTTTCTCTCACAACAAACCAATGAACAGTACTTTCAGCCACAATAAACCAGCGAAACGAACAGGGTGTCACTTGCATTGTGGATAGAGACTGAATGACGACAAATCACCTTTAGATAGATTTCAATGGAGAGCCATCTCCCATGTCAAAAATAAAAAAAAATAGTGAGGATGAATGACTTTCTTTTACCCTAGTGGTGGACAACGATAGCGAGAGCGACTCTGCAACTGTGCATGACCAAATACAGAGAACGGCATGGTCACTAAACTGCTCGGAGTATAATGGAACCAACCCTTTCGCTTTGGTATATCATGAACTGCGACAGAGACTAAGCAGACTCTGTTTTGTTACAATTATTCAGTAGATGCGTCGTTTGCTCCATGATCAGTACCGCTACAGCGAAATGTCTGCACACTGGTCTACAGCATCTCCAAGAGCATCTCCAAGAGTTTACCAAAATTCACTTGGCAAATATTGTGATTTGGCAACTTGCCAAGATATATGACAAGTAAAAAAATAGACTCTCTCCAAAAGTTTGCCATTTAGACTTGGTAAAATAAAAAGAGGTCTGCTAAGCGAACGAAGAGCCCCGCTAAGCGAACGAAGAGCCCCGCTAAGAAACGAAGAGCCCCGCTTAAATATACACGTGAAGCCGCATGCGCGAACGATGCGCGCTCGCGCTCAGCGCGCAAATATGCGTGTGGAGAGGGAGATTTGCTAAGTTGCTAAAATTTACCAAGTTGAATGTCAAACTGTTGGAGCACAATTTTTTCTGTTTTATCAAAAAATAGATGGATGCCAAGATGATTTGGCAAACACTTAAAAGATGCTTTACTAGGAAAATGTAGGCATGGCACGGGTGACAACAGACGATAGTCTTGCCATCAAAAGAAAGATTGCTGGGGAACTTGCTGAGTCATCGTTCGCCTACAAAGATAAACATTGCAATCCCAGAAACAAATAAACAAAGAAAGAAAAACATTGGGATCCTTCCATTCCTTCCTTGATGTCTGCTTCAGTTACGGATCTGTTTTTTTTATGAAACCAGTTACGGATCTGTGAGTTAGTAGTTGCGAAATACTGCTAATTTTGCTTCGGAGAAGTTTGTCCTCGATTTCACAGTCCAGAGCAGGGACTGAAGTGAATCAGAGCAGTGGAGTGTGGAGAGCAGGAGACGCAACTGAAAGAAAGCATCGATTCGGGAAACTAATAAATCAGTTCATCCAAGAACCGAATTGAGGCCAGGCCCCCGAACATGAGCAAAGTAAGGAGATGATATCTACAGACCCTGCACGGTCCGTGGATCGCCCAGTGGCTCTGTACTCTGTGGCAGTAGCAGCTACATACTCGCGAGCACGACACCTAGCCCCACACGATCATGATTATTCAACACGAGAATCGAACTGAGACTGAAATCAAACTAAGAGGACTTTTGGTTCTTGCTGGCGATGAGGCGATCGACGGGGCCGGGCAGGCAGGCGGGCCGACGCGGCGAGGCCTACTCCTCGTCGTCGTCGTCCTTCTTGGCGGCGGCGCCTCCCTTGCTGGCGCGGTTGGTGTTGCTGTTCTTGGAGATGAGGCCGAGGTCCTCGTCGGCGTAGCCGTCGGCGCCCTCCCAGGTGAACTTGCCGCCGCGGCCGCCCTTCTTGGGGTCGCCGCTCATCCAGGTGGCCGACTTGCGGTCGCTGCGGTAGTCCGCGGGGGCCTTGTGCGGGTTCCGGCTCTTCTTGCCGCCGTCCATCGCCGCTTTTGCTGCTGGCTGCTGCTGCTGCGACGAGAGGATGAAGATGGGATTGGATTGCAAATGGAACCTGGATGGAGCGCTGCTTGTTTTGGGGATCGGGTTTTGGGAGGGCTTTATTTATAGACGGAGAAAGTGGGGGGGGGGGGGGGGGGGGGGGGGGGGGGGGGGGGGGGGGGGGGGCGGGAGGGGAGAAGGGAGATGAGTGTTGATTGATTGGGCATTTGGGTGGTTTGCCCGGTCAAGATGCTGCTGATAAAAGGGAACTGCTAGCGCCCGGACGCCCGGCTCCAGGGGGCGTCCGGACGCTCCCCAATCCCGCCAGCGCCTCCCGCCCGTCCCGCCCCGCACGCAACAGCCCGCCCCGCCCCGCCCCCACGAAAATGAAAACAGAAAATGCGACCCCTGCCCCGCTCCCGCACGGGAACCCGCGAACCCCCTTCCTGCCCCTGCACGGAGCCCCGCCACCAGCTCACCACCATGCTCCACCCTCCCATGTGCAGCAGAAGTATAATGCTATTGCAACAAAGAAGGACTCCTAATGAAACAAACAGGAGAGAACTGGTGAAACAAACGAAAAAAACTGTTGAAACGTCGGGAAAACACATAATGAAACAAGTAGAAAAAATTGATGAAACAAAACCAAAAAAACTGTTGAAACATCGAAAAACAACTAATGAAACAAGGAGAAGCTGCTGCAACAAGGAGAAGAAAGCTTCTGCAACAAAAAGAGAAGAACCTACTGCAACAAGGAGAAGAACCTACTGCAACAAAGGAGAAGAAGATATTGCAACAAAAAGGAGAAGAAAGCTGCTGCAAACAAGGAGAATAAGCTACTGCAACGAAGAGAAGAATCTACTGCAACAAAGGAGAAGAAGCTACTGCAACATCAGAAGCGATACTAATGAAACGTCGGGAAACATGGGGATGATGCTGCAAACAAGGGGAAAAACTATTGAAACATCTCAAAAAGAACTGCAACATCAGAGAATCGTGCAATATTTCACATCATCTGTTGCATGTAGCTTAGATCTGACTCGCCACAAACCCTAGCCGCCATCAAAACCTTAGATCCAGAGGGGGGAGGAGGAGGAGGAGGAGGTGGAGGGGGAGGAGGAGGAGGGAGGGAGGGGGAAAATCTCAGATCCGGATCCAGAGAGAGGAAAGGGAGGAGAGGAGATCCAGATCAAGAGAGAGGAAGGAAGGAGAGGAGATCCAGATCAAGAGAGAGGAAGGGAGGAGAGAAGGCTCCAGATCTAGATCTCTCCGCCACCTACCTCGTCGGAGCTACCACCGTCACCCTCATCTCCGGTGAGGTGGTAGAGCCGGGTCGCAGAGGAAACGGAGGTGTGTGGGAGGGCGCGGTGTGAGTGAGGGGAGAAGGGGGGAGGAAGCACGGCGCATCGCGGGCGCGCAGCGAGCTCGCTGGGGGGCGGCGCGTGGTGCGGGCCATCCCGACGATGGCGCGGGAGCGCGAGCAGCGAGGGGCGGAGGTGCGAGAGGCGAGCGGGAGTGGAGAGGCGTGGCGAGCGAGGAAGAAGAGAAGAGACGGGAGTCGAGTGAGTGGGTGGGGAGCGTCCGACCGAGCGAGCGAGTGGGTGGGAGCGTCGGACGCGGTCGGACGCCCGTGATATATCATTACCGCTGATAAAACCCACCTCCCTCAGCAACGTGCAGTAGCAGAAGATAAAATTTGCTGATCTTTTATTTTGGTCATCGAATCAAACTACGTAGACAAAAAGAGATAGGAGGAGCTGCTTCCTTTGCCTTTTGAATTTGGCCTGGAGAGTCAGTGTATCATCACTCACGGTGTGCTTGGATTACTAGATGCTTGGTCTGGTTCAGTTTATTTTTATTTGATTTGATTTGATGTTGCAAGCCAAAAATAGGAGAAGAGCAAGCTCCACAAGAGAAGAAAAGGCTAATTATAATGTCAAACAATCTTACATGCTGAGTTTTAATGATGTTTCCCCCAAACGTAAATGGCTTGCAATCACAAATTTTGGGGGAGAATGTGTACGTGTAGCATCACAAAAACGATCCAACATGTCATGTTTAGATCCAACATGCTAAAAATTAGCAGTATGTTTAGATGCTACATAGAAGGACCAAACATACTATTTTCGAAACTAATTGCATAAGCAGTGCCTAATTGGTGAGACAGAATGTATTAATCCTAATTAGCTCATATGGTGCTACAGTAAACATGTGCTAATCATGGGCTAATAGATCCGTCTCACCAATTACTCACCGCTTATGCATGCAATTAGTTTTTAAATTAATTCACACTTGGTCCTTCTAATTAGCATCCAACCATAGTGCTAATTTTTTGCGGCTGAGATCTAAACATGGCTAGATAAATATATTTTCTTTTTATTGTAGCCAGCTAGTCGGTACAATGATGTTCCATGTCTCATTGGGCAGGCATCGGAACCGAATGAGGTTTCCAAGTAGAAGGAAATTGAGCTTCATTAAGCGAGAATCCTAAGCAAGATCAATGGTGCGCTCAACCACTTGGTTTTTCTTGAATGGATTACCAATGAAAAAGGGGTAGCCAAAATGAATGAAATCAAATCAAATTTGTTTCTCTCTCTATCCATTTTGCAGTCTTGTGTTGAATTAAAAGAAAGGGGTGAGGGACTGAGGGTCCTTGTTACTTGGGGCTTACGGACGCTGGAGGTCGGCCTTTTGTGGTCGCACTCACAGGTCAGAGTCCCTGTCACCTTACTTGGGCCTTACGAAGGCTAATACTAATCAGTGTTACTTAAAAGCGTGGTATGATAAGTTTGACCTTTGATGCACGGTTCGGTTCAACAATTGGACCCATGTGTTGCCATTACACGTGGACAAATCTTCTGGCTAGTGTCTCAGCATCATCTCGATGGGTTCGCCGTGTCTTGGTCTTGGTTGGGACTCAAGATGGCAACGGGTACGTATCCGACGGGTAGTACCCATCCGTACCCGTACTCGCACCCACAAAATTTTACCCGTCGGGTTACCCGTACCCGCATGCGGGTAAAAAAATAGTTCCATACCCGTACCCGTTGGGTAATTCTCACCCGACGGGTAACCCGTACCCGATAGCATACCCGAAAATTACCTAAAAATATCAAATAGTCACATGCAAAAATAAATCATTCTAAGCTTTCAACAAGTTATAAACATGCTAATAAACATTATTAGCATCATTACAACAAAGACAATCTACTAGAAATATAGTGAATGTCTCAATGGGCCAAATTCATGACTTATATGCGCTAAAATAACTGAGGTTGGCTAGTTATTTTTGCGGGTATGTCTTACCCGCGGGTATGCGGGTATGGGTAGTATTCACCCGCACCCCGTACCCGCCATACCCGATGGGTATAGGATTTTGCCCAATAACATACCCACGGATAGAAAATTCATTCCATACCCGTCTTTTTATCGGATAATACCCATCGGGTACTCGAGTTTCGGGTACCTGTTGCTATCTCTAGTTGGAACGGGAGGAAGCAGACGGGAAGGAGGCGCAGACCGGCTCACGGGAGGACTACGCGAGGACTGCACGGCGGAACGAGGGACCGGCCGCTGGTACGGAGACAGGTTGGGGGACGTGGTTTTCTTGGAGGACTGGCCGGTTTGCTGGTGGCCGTGTCAGCCGTGGTCCGGACGGCACGGGGACTGGCTGGGCACCACGGCAGGCGATTGGGATAAGATCAAGCGGGGGAGGGGAGCAGAGAATCACCGGCATGGCATGGCACCGGGGCATGGCAGGGACGCCAAGGACGGCCGGGCGCATCATCAAATCAAAACAGAAAATATTTGGTCGCGTCACTCACGTCACGTGGGAGTGGGACTGTGGGAGTGTGAGGCCCCGTTGGTGTTTGAGCGCGTTAAAGTTTAACTCCTATTACATCAATGTTTCCTTAAATGTATAGAGTACTAAATGTAAACTAATTGTATACATATCAGCACAGATTAAAAGTAATTTACGAGACGAATCTATTAAATCTAATTAGTCTAAGATTAAAAACTTTTTATCAAATAAGATAAAAGTGCTACCGTAATTATTAAACTTTATCACCCAAACCAAACAGCGTCTGAGGCGATTGGGTTGGCCGGGTTCCATGACCATCAATCACGTTGCCACGGCCAACCATTTCAGCCAGGGCCAGGCAGCCACTCTGCCGTAGTACACTGTACGCGTACTACTCGATTCTCTTTGACCCGGGCCCGACCTACAGCCTCACCTCATCTGCAACGGCCCGGCAAGAAAATCCAAATCAATTGAAGACGAGTACTACATCTAGCAAAAACACAAATTTAACGTTACATCTAGGTATATAAAAAAATATTTTTCATTCTAAATTATAAATCGTTTTCACCATTGGAGGAGGAAGTATATTTCATAACAAACTATGAAACTTAATTACTTACTCCCTCTATCCCAAATTATAAGACGTTTGACTTTTTTGACATCAAGTTTGACCACTCGTCTTATTCAAAAAAATTGTGCAAAATATCAATTTTTTATCGTAGCTTGGTATATTAATAAAAGATCTTCAAGAATGACTTAAATTTGATCATATTTGTACAAATTTTTTGAATAAGACAAGTGGTCAAACTTGAGGTAAAAAAAGTTAAACGTCTTATAATTTGGGATGGAGGGAGTATATGATATCATTTTTCTTTTGAGAAAGCAGGAGGGACCGAGGACCGGCCTCTACTGAAATGCATTAATCGAGCCAAACAAAATCGGTACGAAGCCAACACTAAAAAAGAATAAAACACTAATGACCTGAATATCATAAATACTACTCCATACTAGTAATAATCTTTTATATTACTTGGACAAACAGAGTAACGAAATCAATGAAAAGAATAAAACACGGAAAAAGGCAAAATACTAATTACCTGAATATACAATAACACATTAACATTGAACGGATAACCGAATCTTTAACACAAGCATGGAGTACAGCACCACAGCCCACGTGTCGCGCTTCTACTAGTTTGTTTTTCTCCCTTTTTCATAAAAGGACCGATTGTTACGATCTTAGGGCCTGTTTGGATGAACTAGGACCAGTGATTAGCTAAACTAATGATTAACTGACTAGTAGTTAGTTGACTAGTGATTAGTTCAGTCATGTTTGGATCCACTAGCTAACAACTTCGTACCCACCTCTAGATGTACAAGAATACCCTTCCTCACCCTGCTGCACGACATCTTCTACAAGAACGGTTTCGTGTGGCACAACATGTCTGACGATGATCTGGTGCTCCCCGCGCAGAGCAATGAGTATCCTCATGGGCTCTGAGCTCCTTGAACGTTCGCCGCCGCCAGGTATCTCCATAGCGTGAGGCTCGAGAAAGGATTCTCGTCATTGTTGTCTCCGGGCCGCCGTGAGGGCGAATCGGCGACGCAGGATTCGGGGAGGAGCTGGACAAGGACGAATCCGGTGGGTTTGAGACCGACATGAAGGAGCACCCATTCTTCCGGGGACTCAACTTCGCACTGCTCTGGTCATTCCGCCCGTCCATCGTCCATCCAGTGGTGGCGGCGCGGGCGGTCGCGGTGCGGATGCAGGCGGTCGCGTGGGAGGGAGAAGGGAGGAGATGAAAGAGTCGCCGGCGCTAGCTCGGTCACCTGCACCGCGGCCCCGTCATGGCCGGGGCTCCCGCATCTGGCGACCCTGCTGCTCAGGCGCGACTAGGGAGATGAAGCGCGAAAAGCTGCGGGAAGATGGGAAACAGCCTGCGCGTGGATAGGGTCGGGGTACCGGTGTCTTTTTCACGGCCACGTGAAATTTTAGCCATCGATAGCTGGGTTAAATAGACCAGTGAACTAACAACTAGTTAGGACTATGGCTAATTGCTAGTCCACCCACTAGTCGACCTTTTTGATCCTCATAGGCTAAACTTTAGTCAATTAGTAGTTAGTCTATGGGATCCAAACAAGGCCCTTGCTCATGGTATCATCATTACCTTAAAGGTGGTGCTTAATTTGGAAGACATATGATCCTATTTTTAGGTTCTCTTTGGTTTCCAGGAATTTTACGAATCTAGATAAAAAAAATATTAGAATCCTAGAATTCCATGTAAACATGCTAGATTCTATTGAATTTTGGTATATAGATACAAAATCCAATGAATGCACTAGATTTTTTTTATCCAATTTTTTAAGTATCCACCAGGATTCAACAGCACCTTAACCAGTAATCCGCTAAGGAATACTCTATTTGTCTAAGACAACCTTGTCCCTTGAAACAAAAAGGCAAGCGAGTTCATCCTTGGCTTATGACTTACTCCCCATATCCCATAATAGATGACTTTTAGCATTGGGCACAGGAATTAAGGAGTGAAAAAAGTATAGTGCATAGAAAACGAGAAGGAAAGAGATATAGATAGAGATACATTGGGAAAAGATAAAGGTGCATTATGAAGTGAGAATGACAACATTAGGGGATGTTTGGTTCACCTAGTAGTTCCTAAATCTAGTTGCTTTGTTGCCAAACACTATGACTAAATGTGACTCAAAGGGCTTTAGTCCTCTCTAGCAACTCTAGAGTTACTAAAAATGACTAAACCATTTAGGAGGGACTAAATTTAGGAGGTGTGAACCAAACACCCCATGTTGGGACAAATTGAATGCTAGAAGGTCAAGTATATATAATGATATAGAGGGAGTGCTCTTTTGTTTCCTGCTACGTTATGCCTGCTCCATGGGGCTTCTCCACATTGGAGGCCATGTAGGGCAGAGCTGCTAAGCAGGAGTGTGTGGCCATGGTGTGCAAAGCCATGCAGCCATGCAAATGTGGCCATTTCATGTGGAGCAAAGCAGGGGCAGCAACAAACCATGGAGTGTCGAACCGAGCGAGAGTCGTGGAGGCGCAAAGTATGGTCGGCCTGGATCCATGAGGAGATTGCTCAGATTGGCACACAAGGAAGTTCGAAACGACCGTGAGGCAACATATGTTTGGGTCGGTGGTATAAGTCACCACTTGCTATTCAGGTTTGTTTAGTAGGGTTCTAACTCCTCCAGAAACAGCTCTAATTTTGGATCCTTGGAAGAAGCAACAAATCTTGGCTCATCCTCCTTAATATAAAATGGCTCCAGCTCCTTTAAAACTTCACTATTAAAGTTATTTTCTGCATTTCTACATTGCCATTTGGTACAGCTGCAAGAGTCGCTCGTTAGCTCCAACAAGGTTGCTTGCTAAGCAGATTCAAACCAACAAAAAAAAGAGAATCTAAACGGTTGCTCCTTATTGATCTACTGCTTCGTGCTTGGTCAGTCCTTGTTGATTGCCAACATGAGACACATCTTCAAACCAAAAACGAAAACTGAATTGGATCAACATCATCGGAATAAAAGAACTAGATCAAAATAAAACTGAAATTGCACACACATAACAAATTGAAACAAAAAAAGGTGTGAAGCCCACCTTCGTTTCTTTCCCAATACACGTGGTTGTTGAAATCAATACCATCTTCATGAAGCTCCTCCCAATTAATTAGATGATCCAAGAAAACTTGAAGGAGAGGCTATCGTGCCTCCAACACAACAACTTCATGATCCTCTTCAAACGGCATATAAAATGAAATTTTGGGCCATCATTTGCAGATGTACTATATGATACTTCACATTTATTATAATTACTGCTTGTATGCTCTAAAGACGAGAATTTACCCATAGCCTATGAACAAAGAAATGAAACAAATTAGTTGGCACTAATAAATAATTCAAGAATAAGAAAATATCATAATAAAGTATCGACACTACATGTGTCCTAAGGACATCACATATATCACAATGTAAGATACCTTTGGAAAGTGAAATGCAATCTTAATAGATTGAATCATCATCATAACGTGATACTACTTCATAAAAAAACCCTTGTCCTTCTTGCTCCAACAACCGCTACTAAGACCTTTGAACTTCCAACACCTTCATAGATCAAATACAAGTTAGAGCATCTCCAAGAGCATTTCTAAATCTCACTCTCTAAATCACTATTTGGCAAGTGATTTGCATAAAAATCGTTTTTCATATATTTTCACTCTCCAACAGTTTTTCTATATCTCATGCGCACTCTAGAGAGCCATTCTTGTCTTCTATTTTTTGCTAGCGAAAAATCCGGAATAGAAGAGTGCTATATTTGGATGACCATTTAGATAAGCTATTGGAGGGTAGTTTTTCAATAAAATCTCTTTTCCTAGCATTTAGGAAAGATACAGAGAGTATCTTGGAGATGCTCTTAGGACTCAAGTTCCAATAACCTCATAGTAGATTTTTTTCTTTTCAACTGCTACGTAGTCATTTTCTTTTTCAATGTAATCGTGTGTTCACCAAGTTTGTGATTTGAATTTGTCTTAAGCTAATTTATCTTCCATTGGTGAGCAATAAATACACTACAATAAAGTCGTCTTAATCACCTGATGAAATAATAATAAAATAAATATTGATATTTTTTCAACTTGATATAGTTGGTCTAACTTATTATGATGCAATAGATTCTAAAATAGTCAATTATTTAATTTATTAAAGAATGGTCTTGAAAATATTTAACAATTAGTAATGAATAATTCTTTTTCAAATCTACAGTAAATGCTATTTTGAAGACAAGTCCGCTAAAAATGATATTTTTCAAATAATATGTTGTATAGCATTATATCTTGTAGATAAGATTAGGACATATATAATAATAAATTTAGCATAGAGTCTATGAAATTCCTGAGACGGCCCTGCCAACGGAGAGAAACCTACCTTTTTCTAAACGTTGTTTATTGTTGTTGAGAATCCAAAAACAATTCTAAGTGAGGTACACTCGATGCAACTGCGATTAACAAAGAAAAGGCAAATTGATTAGGTAATGACTTCTATACGGACGGTCGTATTTTATATGACCCACACGACCACTCCCCACACCCGCCTCCCCTCACTCTCTCTCTCTCTCTCTCTCACGGCGACCAGCGACCTCCTCCCCACCGCCCCGTGCCCGGGCCCCCACCCGCACCGAGTTCCTCCCCCCACCCGTGCTGGCCATGGCAGATCCGGCGACGGCCATGGCGGATCCGGTGAGGTAGGCCTCCTCCTCCTGGATCTCTGAGTTAGGGTTCCGACGAGCGCTCCTCTCATCTTCTCCAAATCCGGCGGGCTTACAAAGGGAGGGTTTGGGGGGAGAAAGGTCGGCCAGGCAGTGGGGATGGTCGAAGGGCGGTTAGGGGACCTAGCGGCGGTGGCGGCCGAGCCAGGTTGGGGCGGGGGAGTTCCGGGGAGGGCGAGCTTTGGTGAGGGGGCGCTGAAGACGTCCACCGTGGGCACACAACACACTGAAGTGGTGGGAGAGCGGCAGCAGCGGGGGCAAGGGTAGCTGGGGACGAAGAAGACGCCTGTGAGGAGAAAGAAGGGGACGCCACGAGGAAGAAGAGGAAGGGGGCTGCGCAAGATTGGCGACGGTCGTGTGGTGCTCCTATTGTGCATTAGCCACGCCCGATTAGGTAATACTGTAGTAGATACAATAAGAGCAACTCCAACCAGCCCCTTATCACAACTCCTATATCTTATTTTTGAGGGATGAAACACAAAATCTCGTCTCCAATCGGTCTCTCATCCCAGCCTCAATGGATGAGGGTCTCCTATTTCTCTCTCCTCAACTCCTAGATGTGGGGGACTCCGATCCGAGTTCTCATCCGCCTGGGAGACCAACGGCCCGATTCCCGTGCCGCCGTAGAGTCTGCCGTCCAGGTAGGCTCGGTGCCTTCCTTCTTCTCCCCGTGGCCACCATCCCTGCTGGTAGATCTAGCTAGCGTGGCCGCCACCGCTCGTCGGCTGCCCGTGCTAGGCCCTCTTCTGCTGCTGCTGCTGCGCTCTATTATGAGGCGCTCCCTATCCCCTACTGTACGCGGCTCCCTCCCCCCTCCTGTGCTCTCCTCCTTGAGTCCCTGGCCCCTTGATGCTGGACTTGTGCTTCATTTGTTAATTCAATTCGAAATATCCATTCCAACAATACCAATTTCAAAAAACACGGTTTATATATAAAATGCTGGACTTGGTAGTTAGAAATTATATATAAAATATAGGTGAGAGAAATATAGGGAGGTTGAAATGAGGGTTTGTTTGGAGCATAGAGAAAAAATGAGGGCTCAAATCTGAACGAGGGACTCTCACGGTAGGAAATTTTGAGAGGTTGGTTAAAGTTGCCCTAACACGGCCGCTCTGGTTCTGCAACGTTCTCCAAGTCCGTCTCAGTTCGACGTAGCACGACCAAGGCCACCTCAGCATCGAGCCGCGTAGCACGACCAATCGTCTGCGCCGGAGCGCGCACACCACGTGTCGAGCCATCTTCATCCCTCCGATCGGATATCAACGGTGCGTTTGCTTCTCTCCTCCGGAAGGTTCCCGCAGGCGCCGTCGACCGCGGTTTCAACCCCAGTTCTTCCTCCTCCCAAGCCCCAAGCTTCGAACGCGACGACGAGAAGAAGGAAGCGGACGCGAGAGGAGACTCCACCAGGCAAACGTCGAGGCCTCGGATCCATCGACGCGTGAAGATGTCTTCGCCCGCCGAGTGAGTAGTCCCCTCGACTCTTACAGCGGTTTCATCTGATTCCGAGCTTCGATCTCAGATTCCGACGCGCCCCTTGATTCGGGTTGGGGATCGCTAGAGGAATTCGAGCTGAACTGTTCCGATGGATTCTCTCATTTTTATCAGAATAGAGTGGGCTTGTCCTTGTGTTGCGACAGTAGAGGGCTGTGGTTGCGGATTCGTGGCGCCACTTTGGTCCCTTAGGGTTCGGCTTCGAAATTGGTGGGGGATTTGAGCTGATAGGTTCATATTCGCCGGTGCTCTAGTGATTTTATCTCTATGTTGCTGGACTGGTACACACACACACACATCGGTTTTGTACTGTCACGAGACGAAGGGGGTTAGTTTAGTTATTACTGATGATATTGATAAATAGTCTTTCAACTTGGAAGCGAAGTTGACTCACCACTTGCCTTTATCCCGTGAAAATTCTAGCACCTGAATTGGTTGTTTACAGGCTCCATGTCCATTCAAGTTTGAATAACAAGATATTTTTCATGCACTTCGAAGTGTGATCTTGGGCTGGAAGGTTGTTTGGTCGTGTCAATGATGACAATATCAATATGTAATTCTTACAGATCATTTTTATATCATTTAGTTCCATGATTGCTTGTGCTGCATACTTAGTGTCTTTGGCGAAAAATGATTCCTGGTTTCTGAATAAGGGTATTTGAAGCATTATTCGCGATTAGTTTAATTCGAAAGGAAGAACTGGAGTGTGCATCACCTGATGCATAGAGGTATTCTATAAATTACTAATAATATTTTGCCACTTTGCTGTTGTCGAAATCTACAAACGCAATTCGTTTTTTTCGTTCCCCTTTTGCTTTTGATGGGGCATCATAGACAGTACAATATATCATTAAGACACCCCCTTTGATGTTCTTTGATTATAGGGCCCTTGATACTGGTGATGACTCTGCCAATCAACAAAAGAATTTGATTAAAGATGTTGGTGCCGGTGGTTAAAATCCATAGATCTGGTCATCTGAAACTGTCACCATTTTTGTACTAGCTGAAATGATTGAACTAGTTTGGCCTGTTTTTCTGACCCTGTGACCCTTAGCTCTGCTAAATTATTCCTATTTGAATTTGTTAACTAAGGCATGAGGTTCTGATATGGGTTTTTGAGCCAGTTTATGAACTCATGATTTTTGTACTCTTCTCCTACCCTCTATAGTGTCCACTGTCCATTCACCAAACACATCAATTGAGCAGGCAACTACCTCAATTCTGCTTCAATTGCCAATTTGACTATTAGCAGTCTCCATTGTGCACCCTTTGATCCTTACCTGTTCTAATTATATGCTGGCCAAAATAATTAAAACTATTCTGTGAAGCATCAACTAAATAATTTGTATGTGAAAAATATGAATAAATGAAAATTAGTGGCCAAAGTTATAAAATGTTGGCAGTTGGCACATGCATTCAAATGCAACAGTAAAAGAGGAGAGACAAAACATCAGAGTGACATATGCAGAATTGACCATGAATCTATAATGCAATTGGGAGGGAATAGCCTGTGCCAGTAACTTTAGTCTTGTTGTTGTGCTTATGCTTCTAATTGCAAATTTCGTATCTTGATTCTATTACCTAAACTAATAGAGTGATGTACTGTCCATTGGTTTACTACTGCTGCTCTTATTTCTGCTCATGCATTAGTTGTAAATTATTACCCCCTCTGTTTCAAATTATAAGACGTTTTGGCTTTTCTAGATACGTGACTTTTGCTATGCACTTAGATATACACTATGTCTAGATACATTGCTTATTTTGCTATGTATCTAGAAAAGCCAAAACGTCTTATAATTTGGAATGGATGGAGTACTAGTTTCTGGAGGCTTTGTACTAAGAAACAAGTATAAATCCTTTAGCTTTGAAGCTGCTTTGGAATGTGTGCTCACTTGCCTTCTTCAGGTACTACAAATCACTTCCACCTATAAGCAAGGCATATGGGACATTGTGTCTCTTTAGCACCGTGCTTGTTCGGCTCCATATCGTGGATGGCAATTTTCTTGTATTATATTACCCTTGGGTGTTCAAGAAGTTTGAGGTTAGCTTCTGTTTCTGTTTTCTCTTAGTTTCGACATTATTATCGCTTAGTTTCGACTGCAAAACATTGTAAGCTTCTATTAGGTAGGACATTGTAACATGCTGGATTACCTTGCCTGATAATTAAGGGGAAATTACTTTGCTTGAGTTTGTTTTGAAATATATGTATTGCATTCCACCCAATATTTGATTTTCTATGAATAGATCTGAACACTTTTGTTTTGATTTAATATATTCTGCAGTCTATCATGTACTTATGCTTGGAACTTGTAAATTACATGTTTTGCACTCCTTCTCTATATCTTCATTTTTTATATATTAGAAAAATGGACCCTGCAGGTATGGAGGCTATTTACAAGTTTCTTCTTTCTGGGACCATTTTCCATAAACTTCGGTATTCGCCTTCTGATGATGTAAGTGAAAGTTTTGCTGAACACAAATGATAAAATATTGTTACTTCCACAGTATCTATAATTTTTAAATTATCTTTGGTTGTTTGAAATTGACTTACATAGAGCAAGGTATGGTGTCATGCTGGAAAAGGGAGCATTTGATAAACGAACTGCAGATTTCTTGTGGATGATGATATTTGGTGCCATCTCACTATTGGTCTGTAGTAGTTCTTTCTGCATTCAGAATTTCAGATTAGACCAAACCAAGAAACATTCTTGAACTTCTACTATACTTGCGTATAACTCACATTGCTTGAATCAGGTGGTGTCTGTTATTCCCGTATTCAATACTTATGCATTGGGAATACCTATGGTCAGCATGCTTGTTTATGTCTGGAGCCGAGAGAATCCGAATGCTCAGATAAATATATACGGCCTCTTCCAATTGAGGGTATGTAATTTCACTACCATTGATTGCAATTCCCATTTCCATGTTGCTCGATCGGTGAACCGGCAAAGTAAGCCTTGTTTAGTAGTTGATGTACTCCCTTTTTTTTGCAGTCGTTTTATCTTCCATGGGTTATGCTCTTATTGGATGTGATATTTGGGTCATCATTAAAGCCTGGCCTTCTGGGTATCATGGTTGGACATCTCTACTACTTCTTTTCAGTGTTGCACCCTCTTGCCACTGGAAAGAACTACCTCAAGACTCCGAAATGGGTGTATCCTTTTACATGGTCATGGCCAAAGCATTCTCTCTCAGTTTGCATATACAACCAAGATCAATTTCTGCGCTATTGCTACTTTATTTTTAAAAATATCTCTGCTCCTTGTCTCCTTAACCTGCTGCACTTGCAGACATAAGATTGTTGCTCGATTCAGAATAGGCATGCAAGCCAACGCTCCTGTCCGGCCACCAGCCAACGGCAACGCTGGGACTGGCGCCTTCAGAGGAAGAAGCTATAGACTCAATCAATAGATTGACCTGGAGAAGTACACACCTTGTAACGTGATTCCTGTTCGGAGTGGCAATGTAATAGAAGCAGAGCCCAGAACATAGTAGGGTCAACCAGGATTATTAAGGGTTACTCTCTTAGATATTCTGTTTAAAAAAGCTGGACTTGTGCGGAATCCTTTCATTTACTGATTCAGTTCCTAACAATGTTCATCGTCCATGTTTACGCATGAATATAACTGTGTAATGGAAATTTGTGTACACATGTTTGAATCATTGTTAGGGACGCTTGTGTCTTAATTATTGTTTCCCTCTTTTTATAAGGAAACTCTAAAGGTAATTAATTTGCTTGGCTGTAAGATTTTGCATGCAAGCTAGTTCATGCAGGTACAGTTGGGCCTTATGGTTAGTTTTGTTTATGCTGAAACAGAACAGGCTAGGTAGCCCATCAGGCCTGTTACGTATTATATTTTGTTCGTTTTCCTGTGTCTATTTATGTCAGTTTGTCATCAGGGCAAAATGAGAAGTTTCCGTCACAGAAGATCGGACTCCGTGATATCACAGAAAAAAAGGTCTTTGTTGCTAAGTTCTAGGTTATGTCGATGACGTTGAATGAGATACAATAGCAGACTTTATGTACGTTGAATGCTGACGTGAAGGAAAAAAAAGAGGAGGAGAGAATGCTGACGCAGAGGAAAGAGAAGGGAAGCGGGCTATAAGTAGACACCAAATCTGAGGAACCTTGTGAGAGAGACACGTGGGTCATATATTAGTTGTAATAAAGAGTATATGAGTGGGCGGAGAGATGAACAACACATACAGCCAGCAACGCTGTATTATTAGGCCAGTCTCAGTGGGAGTTTCACGTGAGTTTCATTTGCATTAAATGGGTTGCCACATAGGCACTTTTGATGACATGGCAGTGTATTTAAGAAGAGAGAGAAAAAATGAGTTTCATCTAGATGAAACTCTCTTGGCACGATTACCAACTCTCTATGAGTCTTGGAATTAAATGCCTATGAAACCATGGAATGAAACTCTCCATTGATAGTAGGTGTTTCATCTAAGTTTCATTTCATTTCAAATGACATGGCAGTCTTGGAAACAACGTAATGAAACTCTCCATTGAGACTAGCCTTAGCCTTGTGTCATAGGTATCGAGAATATCACAGAAAAAATGGACTTTGTAGCTAAGTTCTAGGTTACGTCGATGACGTTGAATGGTACGGCTGAACTTCCCCTTGTATCGAGGTATCGAGAAGTCCCCAAAGTCCAAATGCAGTAATGACTTGTGGAGCAGAACTTCAATTCTTGTGTACTTGTTTCGTCATCTCAGATTTTCGAGCATTTATTATTATTAAGTAAATTTATTTGAAGATATCAAGAGACTCAGAGGCTGTTTGGTTCCTCATCTTCACGTGCCACGCCACATATATGGCTGCCACAACAGTTTTGTTTTCTGCTTGGTTCATGACTAAGATGAGGTTGCCACAGCTGTACAAGAGTTAAAGCTTCAGGAATCTCGCCACAGTCTGTGGCGGTCAATTTGGCCGCCACAATCTGTGGCCGCCACACCTGTGCTGTGGCAAATAAAGGTCAACATCCAAACAACCTCTCAATGGGTTATTATTATGTATAAACTGAGCAAGTTAATACCAACCTGCAGTGCCCTGGCACAACAAATATACTGCACTAAGAATTTCCTACAACCATTCCAGGAGTAGTTCAGCGAGTAACTGAGCACGATTTGATTTCAATTCCTTTGGCGAAGGCACCACTGAGAGGATCTATTCTGTCCAGGATTGTTAGTTGTTACATGGCAAACCATACTTTGTTCCATAGGATGGCCCTCGGTTTATTAAATATTAAAATTCAACGTTTTCTAGCCACCCAACACTGCAATGTTTCTTTTCACAAAAGTTACAGCTAAAAAAAAACACTGCAATGTTTCTTTTCACAAAAGTTACAGTTATTCCGGATTAACCTTCACTTGACCTGGTTATATAGCAGTGGATTGAATCGATTCTGTTCTGCAGTCTTTTTAGTTGTTCTGCCCGTTCGCTGGTTTGAAGCTGGGCTGAAATTGGCTGGTTTTGTGAGAGAGAAATACTGTAGCGGTTGGTTGATGAATAGTATTTGCTGAGGGGATCAGCCGGCTGGTCTGGATGGACCAGACCAGCGAACACGACCGTTGCCTGCACCCGTGTTGTCGTCGAGAAAATTTCGTATCTATGTGTGGATATATTGTGCTGGAACACTACTCCAAAAGAGCTTGTTTCTTCTTGCAAAATTTGCATCTAATATCGATTTACATGTTGTCATACACGATGCAGTTGCACATATAGTAGAAACTGCAGAACACAACGTTTATGCCAATTCAGGCTCTCTAGTCCTTTAAGGCTTCATCACTGTGTCGCCTATGAGTGTACCATCTCGACCTATCCATCTGAGCACTTAAAGAAAATAAATTTTGCTTTTTTTGAAGGGAAGAAAATAAATAAATTTTGCTTTTTTTAGCAAAATAATTTTTTTTTTGCTTGTGCCGGGCTATTTTGCGTGGAAGCTAATTCAATGTTTGCAGGCCCACTGAAATATGAGCCTTACTGATACAATTGGGCCTTACTGCTAAGACTATCTCCAACAGAGCCTATCCAAACTGAGACCTATTTCACCTGTTTGGGTCACGCACAGCGAACAAGCAACGCACCCAAGACTGCCATACTCCAACAGCGAACCCAAACCGAGACCTATTTCTCCCCGCCAAGCGCCAGCCGCCTCCTCCCCACCGAGCGCCGCCTGCATCTCTGCACACGCCACCCCTCCTTCTCTCCCTCTCTACCCCGGCGCCGCCCCTCCCTCTCTCCCCTCCATCGTTGAGCACGGCGTCTCTCCCTCCCCTCCCTCCCGGATCTGGCGGTCGCGGGCGAGGAGGAGCCCGAATCCTGCGGCTGCAGGCGAGGAGGAGCTCAGATCCGCCGCCGGCTCCCCGCCGCGTTCCCGCCTGGCTGATTCGATGTCGAGCTCCGCCCGCCTCCCACCCCGCCGAGCTCCGCCCGCCTCCCTGTCGAGCGCGGCCCGCCTCCGTCCCCATCGAGCACCGCCGCCTGCCTCCCACCCTGCCTCGCCGTCATCGGGCCCACCACTATGAGCACGTTTCATTTGCGTCGTCGTCCAGAGAGGACGCTTTTTTGCGTGTCGATTCGGCCAATAGGCAAAATAGGTCATCTGTTTGGGTCATCTTGTTGGAAGGTGTTTCTAGGTAGGCAAAGCACTGTGCAGGACCTATTTTGGGTATAGGTTGCGCTGTTGGAGACAGTCTAATACAGTTAGGGATGAAAACGGACGAAAAAACTCTATTTCTACTTCTGTTTCTACATTTTTTGGTGAAAACGGGAGCGGGTTCGGAAAATGCGGGTTCGAAAATGGAATCGGAATATGCAGACATACGGAAACGGACAAATACGGATGGAGAGCCAAAAAATTAAATTAAGATCACATAATCTAATATTCTCAAAGTATATATATATATATAGGGAAATTCCTTTCTACACGTGCGTGTAGCTACTCCCATGTGTATATCTCTAGATTTAGGATATATATGACCGAACGAAGTGTATGCAAATGAAGTATACGATCATACTAGACCATCTACGGTAGTATGTATACCAAGTATGCAAGTATACGTAGAGTATATGGTTATACTTATTTTATAAATATTATAGTGGCATTTCAGGAATATATTAAAAAGTATCCGCCGCCAGGACGTCGCGGCGAGAGGTGGGGTCGGGTCATCGAGGAGGGTTGTGGAGGGGACGGGCGCCGACCCTGTGTCGCACCGCCACCGAGTGCAAGGCAAGGGCCGCCGCCGCCAGCTCTGGAGGGCAGAAGGGCCGACGCTGCGACGGGATGCAGGGGTCCCCGCCGTCGCAGCCAGATGCAAGGAGGAAAGGGGTGGGGGGCCGCTGCCGTCGCAGACTCGTGTCCACCGGATGGTAGGGGAGGGGCGTCGCGGCCGCCGAGGGCCCCTTCCGTGCAGGACTGGCTGCACCGCGCCATGGCCGGCGCCGTCGCCTGCTGGGTGGACCAGGGGCCGTTGTCACCTGCTAGGTGGAACGGCCGCCGCGTCGGGTGGGGGAAGGTCGCGTGGCCAGGGGCCGCCGTCGCTTGTGGGCGAGGTTGTGGTAGCGGCGACCGCCCGTTTCGGATCTCCCGAATGGCTGAGCGGTGGTGGGGGTGGATGGAGTATACTCTATAGCTAGCTACAAAATAAGTTATTTTGTAGCCACCTCTATTTATATATATATATATATATATGGGAGCGTATGCTATGGAAACTAGCTTCTTGTGGAAACTATGGAAACTTTAATCAAAGTCCACAGGATTCTAATCCGATGATCTCAGATGAAGGTGGGTCATTTATTCACTTAAACCCTCCCACCAATCTCTTCCTAATCATTTTTTTGCAAATGACTCCACCAGCGCCTGTACGTTCTGGCTGCCGTCGATCTGCGTGTTGGCCTGCATTGGTCCTGCGTTGGTCTGCGTGTTGGCCTGCGTTGATCTGCGTGTTGGCCTCCGATCTGCATTGGTCCTGCATTGGTCCTGCGTTGATCTGTGGAGGTCCTACATTGGTCCTGCATTGGTCTGCGTGTTGGCCTTCGATCTGCAGGGGGCGGCTGTCGTCGCCCACCATGTGCCACGGCGGCGATCTTCAGGCAGCGATCGGTCTTCAGGCGGCGATCCACGGCATCGGCGATCGATCCTCACGGGAGTTACGGAGCCAGAACGTACAGGCGCTGGTGGAGTCATTTGCAAAAAAATGATTAGGAAGAGATTGGTGGGAGGGTTTAAGTGAATAAATGACCCACCTTCAGTTGAGGCCATCGGATTAGAATCATGTGGACTTGATTGAAGTTTCCATAGTTTTCACAAGAAGCTAGTTTCCATAGCATACGCTCCCTATATGTATATATATATATATATATATATATATATATATATATATATATATATATATATATATATATATATAAGTATTTATGACAAATTGAGAATTTAAACCTAGGTTGACCGATTCCATATCGTAAGTGTAACCAACAAAGAGTTCATAGTTAGCACATCGTTGCGACACCAATTTGACGATAGGGTTGGTATCAACATCGTCTAGTGCTTGATACTGTTGGTCTTTGTTGAGAACAGGCAAATAGAAACCAATGAGGACGACGAATACAGTCATGCACCATATGAGGACAGCCAGCCCATTCGTCATTGACGCAGCCACGGTGTACGCGAGCATCCAGCTCAGGGAAGTGGGGAGGACCCATATGGACATCACCACACGCCGCGGTGCATTTGGAGGTACACATGAGGAGAGCGGCGAGGAGCAAGGAGGCGGCGGCGATAATGACAGCATCCTTTAGCTCGTAGGGACAAGTTTAGCAATGAGACGGGTCAGGCTCAAGCCCCTCCAAATGCCTCCTTAAAAGAGAGAAAGGAAGGTGTTTGGCGCAACACCTTTGCTAAGGTTCTCTCCGTGCATCGTCACCTAACAACTGAGGGCTGCAAGGTTTGGAGCCTTTCATTTCACAAGGAATGTCGCAATGAACATCTCGGTTAGGAGCAGGCATACACGAGGCAGTAAACAAAGTCTATGGCGAAGCGCGTTGGCACGAAGCGAAGGCCCAAGGCATAGGCCACAAAGGAGATGCCTCGGCGCAAGTTGGGCCGAGACGAGTCTTCGAGCGAAGCCCATCAATATTCTAGAGCAAATTGGACCACAATGGCCCATTGTAAGGAACATTTCAAGCACTAGCAAATATGCACGTGCGACACGCACGTGTTTTTGAAAATTATGTCAAATACCACTGCCAGCTGAGGTGCCCCACCAAACCTTTGCCGTTGGAGCTGTGGCACCGCGCTGCACGTCTGACTCCCTGACCGCGTCACGCCGTTTTCCTTCGACGTCGGCGGTGACAACCATCCCTGGGAGGAGTGCGGCATGTTCAGAGTCATTGGCGACCCATCTCTGCTACCTTGACCTGCAGAAGCTTGAGCACCGCGGGGAGGAGGGCGCGGGCATCGTTGCGGCGGACGCTAGCGGCAAGCTGAATATTTGAATTGGTTTAGCTCTAAACGGCTAGACAGATCCATTCTATTTCTAATCTAATTTGGTCTCATATCTTCTATATATGCATGCGTACAGGTGTTAGCATCTTTCTCTGTTCGGCCAACAGAGTCCTTGCTAACTACGTATGCAATATGACACTAATTAATCGATATTGTTCGTAACGTATAGGTGGGTTGGGTATTATTTTTTGTGTGAAAAAATAGCGATCTGAGGAAACACAACATAAACACGTGTAAATAATTAAAAGTTTTCCAGCCGGGCCCATTTGTCAGGTTAGGACAGGAGATTAGATGCGTTAGATCTATGATCTAAGGACTAAAACATATGGTTGGTAGGAATTGTTGAGTAACAGGTATTTTTCAATTCCTTCGCTCTTTTATAGTATAGATTAGGGTAGATGCGGGGTATTATGGTTGTCATGTTGTAAAAAAGCTCTATAGAAAAGCTACATGCATCAATATTTTTCTACACTAATATTGATTTTTAAACATATCTATATGTTATCTTCAAAATCAAGTGGAGATTAGAATGTGAACCCTATTTCGATATGTTCTTTTTTTTATTCGTATCCGATAATATTCTATAGTGTTAGGATTTGAACTAAAATATGGTAAATAGTGCTATTCGTATATGATCTCATGCGAATGCGATCTAAATCCATCCCTATTTGGCAACCCATCCCCCTCCACTTGCGAGGGGTGGAAACATTGATGTCACTAGTGTTCAAAAGCATGGTAATTACTCTTTTTTTTTCTATTAAACACATAATGTTGATGTTACCACTCTTAGATTTTAAAATTTTGTTGCAGCAAGTGACATCACCGAAAATCCAAAATAGTCCGGATCTACATCTACCCATGCGTGTAGGCCATGTGGCTTAACGCCAGGTGAACCAACGACTGTAGCGGCAATACCTCCAATTTATTTGGCAATATATAGTTACCGCCAAATCAGATGATAGCTTATAGGTAGATATGAAAAACTTAGCGTACCTAACTACTCTATTCATTCTAAATTATAAATCGTTGTGGTTTCCATAGATGTATGTAACTTATACAATATGTCTAAATGTAAAGTAAAATTTATATATTTTAAAAAATCAAACGACTTACAATTTATAATGGATACAATACATTTTTGCAAGAAACGAAAATATGAAATATGAAAATTTTAAAAAACAAATCTAAAAAGGCCATCAGCGGCATCTGAGCTGGGGGCCGTTGGTGGCTCGGCAAGGGACAGAAAGAAAGCCCAAGGACCAGAGGAACCGTCGCTGGCCTGGACGGAAGAACAAAGGCAGAGAGGCCCTATATATCTGGGCCGGAGATTCACGAATGGGGTGTGAGCCCCTCTTGAAAATATATTAGAATAAAGTAAATACAGGGGGTTCAAACAATTTCGTATGAATTTTAGGATCTTTGTGCAACGAAACTTTCGATTTTGTTTAGGAAGTGAAGATGCTTTTAATGTGCTTATTATTAGTGGGATTCGAAAATTCCGCATCCGGCACATATAAACTGACGCGGATCGATTCAAGTGAAACTAGAAGACGGTACCAATCAAATTAAACGTATGACTTTCACTATTAACTAGTGTCTGGACGCCAGCTTGCCTGCCCCGTCCGCTAACTCGCCCTGCCCCGCACATGGACCCGTGCATCCAGACAACTCACCTTGCACGTGCAGTCCGGCCCATCTGTCTGGCCGTTCGCCCCGCCCCGTCGCACCCTAACTGCTGGCCCCAGCGCGCCATGATTGCACCAACCACCCCCCAACCCCCCAGCTCGCCATGCCCTATTCCCCGGTGCCCGTGCCGTGCCACCATCACTCTCTAAACCCCCTGACTCTCCGAACAACATAAAACACGTGCAACATGAAACACGTGAATGTGACATACATCTGAAACATACACTTGTGTAACACCCCTGGTGTTACATACGGCCTATAGCGCTAAGCATGCAACTATTAACGTGTTAAAGGAAAAGTAAGAAAATAGGCGAAGCAATTAAACTTGGTTGTTTTGCTAATTGCTTGTTTGGGTATTAGTTAATTTATTAAAACACTTCTAATTTTCCTAACATAAAAATGCTTGTGCGAGTCTCAACTTTGTAGCATGTGAACCTAACTAAACATAGGGTTAAGGGCCAATTGCAAGATTGCCCCTGTTTTGAGGTCCAATTGCTCGTTTGCCCCCTCTTTTTTTAACTTTGCATGTTTGCCCCTGTTTTTCAAAATCGAACCCACCGTTTGCCCCTCTTTCCATAAACCGTGAGCTGGGGTTAAATAATAGGCAAAAAAATTAGAAAAATAGGGGAAAAAAAGGAAAAAGGACTAGACTACCCTTTATCCATCTCCCCTCCTCTTCTCCCATCATTCTTTCTCTGCCTGGACGCACGCCGTAGCCCTAGTGCCGGAGATGGGGGTGGTCGGTCGCGCGTCGTACCGAGTCGAAGACAGAGAAAGAACGATGGGAGGAGAGGAGAGGAGATGGATAAAGGGTAGTCTAGTCCCTTTTCCTTTTTTCCCCTTTTTTCTAATTTTTTTGCCTATTATTTAACCCCAGCTCACGGTTTATGGAAAGAGGGGCAAACGGTGGGTTCAATTTTAAAAAACAGGGCCAAACATGCAAAGTTAAAAAAAGAGGGGCAAACAAGCAATTAGACCTCAAAACAGGGGGCAGTCTTGCAATTGGCTCTAAGTTAATTATGACTGAAGATCATAAATAGGTATACAAACTTAAATTGTGCCAAAATGTATTTTTGGGTACATACATATATATTTATATCTCTCTTCTATGTATACATAATTGTTTGTATAGTGGATGGTTTGCTTTCTAAATAAAAAATCAATTAAAAAAATAAAATAAAATAAAACACGACACACTCACACGCGTACGGCACCACTCGCTGCTTGCACGTTGCACCACATGTTGCTGCCGTATAGAGGGGGAGAGTGCGGCAGGGCTGCAGCTCAGCTGGTGGCTCCTGCGAGCCATTTTTGTTGACCGAGCAGGCATGCTGGGAGAGAGAGCATGTGACCAGGACCAGACTGGAGTGGTACTAGAGAAATTGCTTACCAATTTTCTTCGAGTCCCACGCTGCTCTTGCTGGCCTCGTACTAAGGGTGAATGCTTTGACCTGTTCTTAGTCTAGTCTACATTTAGTTGGGGTCTGCCTGGGAAGTTAATGCTTGGGTAGGTACAGAGCTGGAAATTCCGGTTCCTGCTTGCATCATGCGGCACACCCTTGATTTTAAGAAAACATAAGCGTTTTTTATAACAAACACGATCTTGACCAAAACTAGAAACTAGACACCATCCCATTTTTGCTTTTTCGTCTTAGACTACACCAATCTCCTACACACACCTTCGATTTTACTTTATTAGAATATATATGTCGATAAAAGTATAAAACTTACAATTGCTTGAAAGCACGTTACACGGCAATTTTTTATGTCATTTTATGTGACAAATTTTAATGCTTACATGTACTTTCGTGGTCTTGGTTTTTAAGTTGTAAAGTATTCAAGCAAATATTCTCTATCCAAGTATGTAGGGTGTATTTTATTTTGGCGGGCTGTTCAAAACTGGACTTTTTTTTACCGGGATAGAAAACTAGACTTTGATCATTCTTTTCTCTTAATACTGTAAATGCAGCAAGAGAGAAGGGAGAGAACAGTGCATGCATGGAGTAAGAAAAACGTCGGCAACTTTCTCTTGGTCTTGGTCTTGATGGAATTTGTGCTTCCAGCATAGGGCAGCTAGTCATGAAGGAGAAATATTTCCTTGCTATGAATAGAAGAAGAGGGAGAGGGCACAGGCAACCAGGCATACAGACTTGACCGACTCAGCCTCTTGTCTTATCCCAAATTTTAATGGGCAGTGACACAGTTGGTTGCCGTGGCCGAAATTTTTGACCGGGCACGGCAGCTGAGTAGTCGTACATCCATGTAGGCTGTGTGCGCTCTTTAAGACCAGCAGTAGCTCAGCAATTCAAGCTAGACCCTTTCTTCCTGACCTCCAACCACGCTCAGTGCCCGACGTCCGCCCCAGCGCCGCCCCTGCCCCAGCGTTCGCGCTTTGCAGCCCAACACTTTGTGATGCCGCGCCACCACCGCACACCGGCGACCGTGATCCGGTTGCCTCCGCACGCCCGCGGCATAGCGATGCCCGCACGTGACTCAGTCTCGGCCGACCTGTTGCCCTGGCTAAGCTCCAACTTATCTCTTTCGTCTTTTAAATATCTTGTTTATACATGTTTCGCTTAGATAAGCATATTGCAATGATGTTTACCATTTAGGTGCGATGGTAGATTAACTGGAGTAACCAAAAGAAGGCGTGACGGTGATCACACCCCGCAGATGGAAATGGTAACTTAGTTATAATGTTGTTTACCCAGACAAGCCCCGGTGCATAACCCCTATTATTCTGCACTTTGATTTATGCTTGTGCATTAGGTTTAAAGGAGTTGAATGAAACTCACTTGCATATATATATATATATATATATATATATATATATATATATATATATATATATATATATATATATATATATATATATATATATATATATATATATATTCCGCCTGGTCTCGTGTAGCGTGCTATGCTATAGGATTCCGGTAGAAGCCGAGTGATTACCTGTCACTCGCGAGAGATAGGAATTTTTATTATTGTTATTATTATCATGTTACTACCACATGGAATATATTTGAATGATAATTGGAGACCGGGCGGAACGGGCTTGGGACCTGGTTGGGCAATAGAGAGGGGCTCTGGTTGCATTTATTCCGCCTGTGCCGATTAAGAACCATTCGTTGCATTGGATTTCATAGTCGGGTCACAGACCTACTTGTCCCGAGCATATACTTACTTATGGGAGCGGGAAGACTTGTTTCTCTCTTATTATGGGTTCCGGCTTTTTTCGGACCGACTTTTTGGGTGGTTATATATATGGGTTGAGGAGGTCTAAGCACCGTACTGAGGCCGGGTCTGTAGTGTTGGGGGCTTAGAGTCTGAGCTTGGACGGGGACCTGGACCCCTTGACAGGAGTGCAACGGGTTGATCTTGCTTGTGCCCGGGGTACAAGCAAGACGTGTGTTTTCGGGGCACCCAGCTGGGCACATTGATTTGCAAATCACCGTCAATTTGACGGTCCAACATGACTATAATCTGGCATCGTAGTAAGAACTATGAAAGATGGTGAAATGACTCTGATTGCTTACCACCTGCTTGAAAGTAGTTTTGGTGCTTACATAGAATGGTCAGTTAATGAACTAATGAAGACTGCTAATAGAAAGAAATATAAAGATGCATCCTTAGTAATGCTTCTTGCAGTTGCAATGAACCCACAAGCCAGAAAGTCTTGCATAATCCTTGGAGTCTTTTCCTTTCTTCCTGACGAGTAAGTCTTGCGGAGTACAATTGAGTACTCAGGGTTAGTTTTACCCTATTGCAGGTGACAGGTACTGATAAACTGACACTTGAGTGTGGAAACCACCTGGTCGGCTCAGCGAGGATTTCCCTTACGATGCGGAGTAGAGTTTATTTATTAAAACTCTCATCAAAAGTTTTACAGAGAAAAGACTTATTACTTGTTATTACTTTATGATAATGTTTAACTTGGCATTAAATGACTTCTATTCTGTTAAAACTCTGATAACATTTTACATTCCGCTGTTATAAATAAATAATGAATTACTCTGATGTTGTACTAAAAGTGATGTAAGAAATGGCAAAGATGTTATAAGCTTTATCTCTCATTTATGATCCTAAGGTAAAAATGTGGATTTTCGAGTTCTCCCTCGGGTGTGCTCGACGGAATCGCAGAGTTTAGTGCACTCCTTTGAGTACTTAGTGTCTAATAGAAGATAAGTACTCTTGGGAGGGCATTAGATTAGGCGGTTCCGCCACAACTTGCAACATATGCATGAAACGTATGCAACATCTAAATAAAACACTTGCAGCATGAAAACATTTGTTGCAAAGATAAGACTGAAATAGATGAAGCATTTGGAACATATTGTTACAACATCCAGACCAAAATGCTTACAACATACATCTGGAACAAATGAAAGATGAAACATTTTGAATAAACGCTTGTAACATGCCTCTAAAACACTTGCAACATATGCAACATCCCCTATCTACGTTTGTAATATCTATATGAAATAATTGCTACATACTACTGAAACGTCTGGAACACTTGAAACATACATTTGCAACATAGGGGAGAGGAGGCCTGGTTGGTCGATTCCGGCCGTTGGGGTGGGAGCCGGCGGCACGTGAGCACCACTAGCATCCGGCTGCGCTCGTGGATGCCCTTGGCTCGGCCGGGGACAACCCAAGGCGCCCCGCACGTGCGCCTAGTGGCCATCGGCAGGGGCGGCTTCGGCGAGGGATGGGAGAGAGCAGATGCAGCGCGTGAAGGATGGGGGGCGGCGAGGGATGGTCGCGGCGGGCGGGCCGCGTGACGTTCGGGTCGAATCCTTGCGGGCCAGGAGCGCGACGGGCGGGGCAAGCGACGGGAGGGAGCAAGTGTCGCGGACGAGACTTGCGGCGTCCGGATGGGGCGGCACATGGCCAAGCATTATCGCTACTAGCAAACGTGCCCGTGCATTGCAACGGAAGACGCAACTTGCTGTGTAATTTATCTAGATGATTTGTAGGTTGAAAACCAACAAACGTGTGACGCTCTAACTCTTATATATGATCGAGCATCAGATTTTGAATAGTATTTGAGATTGCATTGTATATTTAAATTTGTTTTTACATCGAACTCTATGCCTTGGATGTGTTTAGCCTTTCAGTTCCTTTTTTTGTTGCATGTTTCTTTTTCCTATTTCTATTTTTGTCGTGTTCAGTCTAAGTACTTTTCCGTTTCGACTTCTAAGAAATTTGTTCAATAAAAACTTCATCATGTGTATGATTTATCTTGAATCAGACCTCATACTATTGCTAAATGTGCATTGTTCTAACTCGTATGTACATTGGAGACTTGGATATTTTATCCCATAATTACATCAAGTGTTTCAATTCATTTTTGATTCATACTCTACAGATTGTATTATCCATTTCGATTCATTTTAAAATCATACTTCACACCATGTATGGCACGGTGCTCTAACTTGTATAGAAAATATTTCTCTATTTTATATAGGGAAGGATCAACGGTTCAAACATTCATGACGGTTGAATTTAGTCCTTTGTTTTTTATATTTATAGGAGAAACAAAAAAAACAATCGCTTAGATGAACGGGTAACATGTGAACGCCCCGTAAAATGTTCTCACGGATGCTCGGACGGCACACGCTGGCAAGGATGGAAAAAAAGAACACGTTAGGACAAAAGAGAAAAAAAGTAAGATGGATAAAAAAGATGACATAACTATAGTATTTTTTTTCTTTTCTATTTTTCTGATTATATTGTTGGATCTTTCACCATAAAAAACGCCGGGCTCTGGTCTATTATAGAAATTCCTAATATTTTCTGGGGGAAAGAAAGTTCCCAGTATTAAAAAAAGAAATCAGTCTCTATAATCTATCGTATATATCCTGTCAAAGAAAAATAAATGCACAACATTGTCATCAGATCTGAGGAATCTATTTAGATTATGATTCTTACTCGATATCCGTCTAGACGTGAGCTATTCTAACTCGTACGTAAATAAAGAAAGTGGTGCAAAATAAAGAACATAGCTCTTATAATTTTCTATTTATTATTAAGAGTTCTATTTAGAGTACTCAGGATCTGAGAAATCTATTTAGGTTAGAATTCATATTCCATATTGGTCTAGACGCGAGCTATTCTAACTCGTATGAGCACGGGTTATATGTATAAGTCCGGACAAAAGAAATTCTCCATTATTCGGTAGTTAGAGAAAGACGGACAAAAAATGGATGGACGAAAAAAAGAGCCTAAAATTTTACTTCTTTATTATTAGATATAAATATAGATTACACTCGTTCAATTTTAACGATACTGTATTTAGTACTGTGGTATGCAATATACGGTACACAAAAAGTACGGTAGAAATCAACGTATGTAAACTCAATCCCCTAGATGCAACAAGCATCAGCTCAACTTTTTATTCACCCACATCCGTTTCCTTTAGCGCCGGCCGTGGTCCTTACCGGTAGCTGCGGTACGTGGGGGTGTATTTCACATCCACAAGCCACTTAATCTGATTCAGGTGAAAGTAAAGAGAAGACCGTACCAAAGTACCAACCAGATCAAATGTATATATATCATTTTCACTAGTATTACGCTCGTTTTCAATCAAACAAATTTGTCAGAAGAATCAACTGAACCTCCATCAGGAGCTACTCCCGTAACACTAACATGGTACTGAAATGACCTGACGACCCTGTATCTGTATATGTAGTAGTGTGGTACGGTATGGTATGCCGTATACGGTACACAGAAATACAGTAGAAATCAACGTACATATGTAAACTCCTCTAGCTGCAACAATCATCAGCTCAACTTTTTATTCAATCACTCTGTAGTCTTCTTCTTTAATAATAATTCACCCGTTTCCTTCCCTTTTCGCCGGCCCCAGCCATGGTCCTTACCTGTAGCTGCGGTAGGCGGGGGTGTACATGCAGCTCTCAGCGTACTTCACGAGGTCGTCGGGGCGGGGCAGGCGGCTGGCGAGGCCGAGCTCGTAGGCCTTGGCGGCCACCTTGGCGGCGATGCGGGCCGAGATGGCGCGGATGTTGGTGAAGGGCGGGAAGATGAGCCCCTTGGCGAAGTGCTCCTCCGTCACCTGCTCCGCCAGCGCCTCGGAGGCGGCCAGCAGCATGTCGTCGCGGACGCGGATGGCGCCCGAGATGACGACGCCGAGGCCGAACCCGGGGAAGATGTAGGCGTTGTTGGACTGGCCCGGCACCAGGACCTTCCCGTCTAGCTCCACCGTCGGGAACGGGCTGCCGCTCGCGAACACCGCGCGCCCCTGCGTCCACGTGTAGGCCTGCTCCGCCGTGCACTCCGAGTGCGACGTCGGGTTCGACAGCGCGAAGATCACGGGCTTCTCGTTCAGGGCGCCCATGGCCTCCACCACGTCCGGGGTGAAGGTGCCGCCCTTGCCGGAGGTGCCGATCAGCACCGTCGGCTTCAGCGACTGCACCGCCTCCAGCAGGGTCGCCACGGGCTCGTGCTCGTGCGCCCACGGCTTCTTGAACGCCTGCAGCGAGTCTGTCCGTGACGCCACGATCAGGCCCTTGGAGTCCATCAGCCAGATCTTCGGGCGGCACTCCTCGATCGGAGACCCAGTCTGTTTTGACATCTCGAGAGCAATGAGCTCGGCAATGCCAGTCCCGGCCTGCAAGCAGACAACAAAAGCGTGTCAATTTCATAGCAGCTCGTGCGTGATCCAAAACTTTGAGAAAGAAAATGTAACACTACTGATGCAGTATGCTAGTATGTTTAGTTCCCTCCCAAATTCTAAATTTTTACACACTCTCTCTCCATCACATCAATAGACATATGCATAGAGCACTTAACGTAGGTAAAAGAAATAACTAATTGCACAGTTTGATTGTAAAATCACGAGACAAATCTTTTAAACCTAATTAGTTCATAATTAGACACTAATTGTCAAATACAAACAAAAGTACTACAGTAACAAAAAAAATTTGGAAAAAGTTAAGTCTAAACAACAAGGCTCAAATCGACTGACCTCGCCGGCACCGAGGAACAGGTAAGTGTGGTCTGCAAGCGTCCCGCCGACCACCTTGAGCGCCGCCAGGAGGCCTGCGAGGACCACGGAGGCTGTTCCCTGCAACAATTACACCCGCATCGTTTTTGTTCATTCATCGGCACAGTATATAGAAAGAAAAGGACGAGTACAAAACAGGCAGCAGCAGCACCCCCTGTTTCTGAACTTGGCATCCATGGACCATGGTGCTGCTGTCATAAGCTATAGCCTACCTGGATATCGTCGTTGAAGACGAGATGGCTCTCCCTGTACTTCTCCAGCAGGTCAAAAGCGTTGTGGTTGGCGAAGTCTTCGAACTGCACGTCAGAGGTCAAAAAGAACATCTCGCATTTCAGATCCAGGAATCAGGAGTCGGCAGGCACACAGAGAAAGGCCGGGCAAAAAAGGCGAAAACCAGCAACGGCTGGTTTGGTAGTTGTCTGAGGTGTGACTGGTCCACTGTGACCGACGACTGAGACTGACCTGGGTGAGGACCTTCTCGCCGTAGTTTTGCTTGACGGCGGTCATGAACTCTTCGAGAAACTCATGGTACTCCTGTGAACCATCAAAACAGAAATATCACGTCTCAATCCAGATTCCAGACAAGAGATCGGTTACAGCAAATTCACCAAATGCAGCTGGTGAACAGAACAGCCACAAATGAAACTATATGGAGGATGACTGCAGATCAGTGTCTGACCTCGCCGGTGGCACGTTTCTGGCGGAGGCCGATGTAGAACTCGTCGTTAAGCAAGGTCTCGTTGTTGGTGCCGACATCGATCGTGATCGGCAGGCACTGCAGCAGCGAGATCATTTGCCATCATCAGGGAAAAGGGAAAATGAACACACCAAGTTTATTAGGATTTAGGAGTAATACTGAAGAAAGAGCATTGTGAGCAGCGCTTACAGCTGACGGGCGAACACCTCCGAGAGCAGTGTAGAGGGAGAGCTTGCCCACGGGAATTCCCATCCCCTGGCAACCGAGATCCCCGAGGCCGAGGATGCGCTCGCCGTCGGTGACGACGATGACCTGGATGCTCCTCTCGGGCCAGTTCTTGAGCACCTCGAGGATCTTGCCCCTGATCGAAAAGGCAACGCGCATTAATAAGTACAGAGCAATCAGCAATGGAGGAAGAAGAAGACCACACATAGGGAGTTAATTACTTGTCCTTGAGGCTGATGTAGAGCCCCTGCGGCCGTCGGTAGATGCTGCCGTACTTCTGGCACGCCTCACCGACGGTGGGCGTGTAGACGACGGGGAGCAGCTCCTCGACGTTGTCGATGAGGAGCTTGTAGAAGAGCCTCTCGTTGCGCTCCTGCAGGTCCATCATGGCGATGTAGCGGTGCAGCGGCTGCTCGTACCGGCGCAGGTTGTGCATGAGCTTCTTCTCCTGCAGCTCCTGCGACGCCAGCGCGGGGGGCAGCAGGCCACGGAGGTAGTGCGCGTCGCGCTCCGCCTCCGAGAAGGCCAGCCCCTTGTTGTGCCGCGGGTCGCGGAGCAGGGTGTAGCCGCTGCAGGAGCAGGAGGAAGAGGAACAGGAGGAACAAGAACAAGAAACAGATCGTCAGATCATGCTCGTGGCGTAATCGAAGATGTCTGGACGAACGAAGATGGGAAAAGAAAAGACAGCTTTTGGCGAGTCGCGTAACGTCGGGTGCCGTAAAGAGGAATGTTTGGTAAACGAGATCTTGCTTGCGAATGCGAAAATAATGCAAGGCGTGAGCATGGAGATGGATCTGATCCGACGGACCTTGCGACGGAGAAGGCCCATGGCGTGATGAGCTGCTCCTCGGTGGCGCGGTCCTCGCCGTACGCGTCCCCGACGCCGCCGCCCGCCATCTCAGCGAGTGAGTGAGTGTCCGCCCAGCGACGATCTCGACCGCCTGCCTCTCAGGAGCCCTCCTCGGCGCCGGGGAAGACAAGGGACGGACAGACAGACAGACAACGAACGAGCTGTAGGTTTCTTTCGCCGCGGGTTCAGGGCAGGTTACAGCGGAAGACGGATGTGGAAGAAGAAGCGACGGGCGATGGCGCGCATTTATAGCGGTCGCGACACCCGGGCCACGGGCGGAGGGGCCCTGAAAAGTAGTAGTCGCTCGCTCCCGTAGTCTTTGGTTTTCCACGGCAGGGGGCCGCCGCGTGTGGAAGGGAGGAAAGGTCGGGGACGCGAATAGTAAGCGCCGCGGCGAGGAAGGAAAGCCAAAGGGCGCTTGTGGAAAGGTGCTGTGCGACCTGGGGGCGGTGGGGAAGGGAAGCTGCGCGCGGCCGCGGCTAGGATGGCCAACAAAGCCCAACGGGTTTGGTGGTGACTTGATTTTGGTGTTCCGGCAGCGGGCCTTCCTGCTTCCGCACCTGGTACGCGACTCTCTCCCCGGAGCCGCCGCCGCCGGGCAACGGAATTGCACGTAGCGACGTACTAGCGGCGGATGCTGCTGCCATTGGTCTGGCCATCGGCGGGTACGGATTGGGTACGCGCTTCTTGCCCGTGTTCAGTTTCCAATTCGGGACACCCGATTCTGCACAGTGCGTATTTAATGCGCACTGTAGCAATTCGTTTGTATTTGGTAAAAATTATTCAAACTTTGACTAATTAGGCTTAAAATATTCGTCTCACAAAGTACAACAAAACTGTGCAATTAGTTTTCAATTTCATCTATATTTAGTACTCCATATATATACCACCATTTTAATGTGATGGGAATTTTTTTTACATAATAAAATTTGGGATTGAATTTGGGAACTAAGGCCTTGTTTAGTTCCCAAATTCAACACCCAAATTCCACTATGCAAAAAGGAGATTCCCCATCACATCAAAATGCCGGCAAATGCATGGAGTACTGAATGTAGATGAAATCAAAAACTAATTGCACAGTTTTGTTGTACTTTGCGAGACGAACATTTAGAGTCTAATTAATCAATATTTGGATAATTTTTTGCACTAACAAACAAAACGCGCTACAGTGTTCCGACAGGAACACTGTAGCGCGCAGTGCCGATTCCGGGGTGCCGAATCGGCATCTAAACACGGCCTAAACAAGGGTTATGCGCGCGCACGCACGGACCAGGGGCAGGCCGCGCACCGTACCACTGCCCTGCCGTTGTGCCACCGTACCACTGCGGGAATGCCAAGTGTTCAATACCGCGTGCTGCGGACGTATCATGCCCTTGTTTAGTTCCCAAAATATTTTGGGAAATGTAACTGTAGTGCTACTGTAGCACTTTCGTTGTTATTTGGTAATTATTGTCTGATCATAGCCTAACTAGGCTTAAAAGATTCGTCTCGTCCATTTCGTCTAAACTGTGTAATTAGTTTTATTTTTTATCTATATTTAATGCTTCATGCTTATGTCTAAAGATTTGATGTGACGGGAATCTGAAATATTTTGGGAAATATTTTGGGAACTAAACAAGGGCCATAATTCATAATCACCATAGCGCCTCAGCAAAACTACGTGACAGATCAAAGTACAGTAGCGCCTTAGGGCACGGACAACAGACAGCTGCTGTCTGTAAACTCATAGAACTTACAACACAGACGATTGAATAGACAGCTCATACAACCCATAGACAGCGACTGTCTATTTGGCTGTCCATAGACCGTTTAATGTATGTATGTAGCCGTGATCACTTATGAATATCAATCCTATATATCATTGTGTTGCTAATTGAATATCAATCCTGATTTCAGGGGACTGTTCCTTAGGAAAAGTGAGAAAATATATACTACTACATGATCTCTTGAAATAGTTTTTTTACCATAAACTTTTAGTATGATTTTTTAATATAACTTTTGTGAGATATCTTTTCGTGGAGATTTTTGTCCACAAAGGTTTTTTTTTGAAAAATATTCATCAATCAATTTTTCTAATAAATTTCTTAAGACACAACTTGTAAGCTGCAGTAGCTTTTTTTTTTTTTGACTGAAAAAGACTGTGGGGGAGATCCCCACAGTGTAAGCTGCAGTAGCTTGAGAGAGCCGGCTAATGGTTTTTATAATCTAGCTAGGTGAATAATTTAGAATGGGCTATAGACCAACAGTCTGTTCGTTTCGCTGGTTTATTATGGCTGAAAGTACTGTTTGCTGGTCTGTTGTGAGAGAAAAACACTGCTGGATGGCTGCTGATTCCGCTGAATAGCTCAAACGAACAGGGTGCAAGCTGTTTGGACCGTCTAGAGGTTTTTGTAGCAGCTACCAACTTTTTTAGTCTATCTAAACATGGCCTAAGTTTTGTCATTTGCATTGACATCTTCCAAATATATTTGGACAAAACTTGTACGTATACTGGAGTACTATCTAGCAACACTTCTGTTATTTGCGTAAACATTTTCCAAATATATTTGGACAAAACTGGTACGTATGCTACTATCTAGCTACACTTTTGTTATTTGTGTAAACATTTTCCAAATATATTTGGACAAAACTTGTACGTATGCTACTATCTAGCTACACTTTTGTTATTTGCGTAAACGTTTTCCAAATATATTTGGACAAAACTTGTACGTATACTACTACTATCTAGCAACCTTGAGACGACAAAGGTGGAGGCAGGGACATGAAACGGTACAATTGAGTTTTATACACATGGAAAAACGGATACTAAAGGAGGAAGGAAGGAGGGTGCGAAGGAGTACGATGTTGGATGAGTATGGGGACAAGCAAGGACAAAGGAAAGAAACAAACAAAAGACTGACATGTGAAATGGACTAGAGAATCATGACACTTGACCGCGTCTAATTAAGCTTTGTTTCTTTATTTCTTTTTCCAGTTTTCCTGCCGTGCATGATCTCATCGTGTCATCGTCTCGTGGTTTAGCAGCAGGCCAGCAGGCAGCAGCAATCAAAATGCGGTTACGAGTAGCCAGCCAGCCGTTAGCGTGTCCCGCGCTCCATGGGAACGCTGCGGGTGTGGCTGAAACGGAATGGCTGGTTGATTCGACGATCGTTGGGGTTGGGGGAACGCATGGCTCTGATTCATCCAACCACAGCTAGCTTCGACGACTTGGACTATTAAGTGCTTTGATTTGTTTGTGCTGTCCATATACGATCAAGAACTGTACACGGTACACGCATACTACTGCTAGCACGCGGCTTTCAGAATTAAAGAGGCGACCGTGAAGGGGGAACGAGATGGCATCCAAGCAGGAGTTATGAGTAGTATGCAATGGCATGGTCAGGTATTCATCATGGAAATGGAACGGCTGGTGGTGCTGCAACTAAGGGTGTGTTTAGTTCGTAAAATTTTTTGCTTTGCCTACTGTAGCATTTTTGTTTGTATTAGTCAATTAGTGTCCAATCATGAACTAATTAGACTCAAAAGATTCATCTCGTGGTTTTCTACCAAACTGTTTAATTAATTTTTCTTTTCGTCAATTAATGCTCCATGTATATGTCTAAACATTCGATGTAATAGGAATCTTAAAAATTTTTAGAAACTAAACCTGGCCTCACCCAAATTCCTTCTTCCTCTGGCGTCTCGATCTGTCCGATATTCGACTCCTTCTGACACGAGGCAATGCACCAATTGGCAATGCCCCGTCGCTTTCTGGCCGGTACAGCCTCGTGGGAACGGGAACGATTCGACCCGGTGAATAGTGATGAACTGATGGAGCACTTATAATTTATAATGTAAGAAACTATTAGTAATTTCTATAATATAAGACATTGTACAAGAAACAATCATTCCTGATGCAAGATTTTCTATAGCATATGACTTAAAATAGTGATAGAAACCATAATTGTTCTCCCAACACGGTTATGATAGTTTCTTATCTATTGATAATCGTGAAGACCAAAATTCTTAGTTGGGCTTGGTTTCTTGGATTTTTTCTCTCTCATCTTATTAAATCACTTGTCACATCAGCATATTACCTATGTGGCAGTGTAATTAATATGTATAGAAACCACCGTAACGTAGTGTGAGTGCCCTGCTAGCTCAGCATCCAGCCGACGACCACTCCACGTTCTTCTTCTTCGTCTAGCCGGAGGCGAATCAGGCCCGGCTGCTACATACTACCGGTTCTCTGGCTCGACTTGGATTGGTCCGCGTGGAAAGGTATGAGGAGCAGCAGCCAGCAATGGGTACGTGTTTGTTCGGTGCCGACAGGTGTCCTACAAAGCTTTTGACCATACGCTGGCTGTAGCACAGTCCGGCCATGGCCAATGGTCAACCCACGACGTTTCTCTACCTACTACGAAGTACTGTTTCTTGACTGAGGGCCTGTTTAGTTGGGCAAAAAAGCCAAAAAAAAAAGTTTGTGCTTAATCCGTCACATTGAATCTTTAGGCGTATGTATGGAGTATTAAATGTAGGTAAAAAATAATTAATTGTACAATTTGTCTGTAAATATCGAAACGAATCTTTTAACCCTAGTTAGTCCATAATTAAATAAATTTTGCTAAATAACAACAAAAAGTGCTACAGAAATTTACCTAAAATTTTTCACCATCTAAACGGGCCCTGATCGATGAAGAATGTTCTCTGAGAGAGAAAAAAAAGAGAAAGCGTGCTGAAGAGCCTCGCGCTGGAACGTTGCGGCGGGTTGCCGCAACAGGCAAACAACACTTCGCCACCCGCCAGCCCACACCGCACACTCAGCAGGCCAGCACGCGTCCTTTTTACGGCGCTGGCCTCCTACCCAACGCCGGTCCAACCTGACATGTGGGACCCGTTGCAGTGAGTAGTAGTAAGTATGGACCCGAGAGGCTGAGAGTACAGGCAGGTCGTTGGTCAGGTGCAAAAGGAGAAGGAGCTGGTGCCTGCCTGCCCGGTGCACCAGCCATGGCCGGACTTCAGTTAAGCCCTGCCCAAGGTGCACCTGCGCAGTACGCACAAACCAGCCAGACTAATCAATCACACAGCTCCTAAGTTCTTTCTTTTTTTTTAAAAAAAAAGAAGCACACAACTTCTGCTATTTTCTCTATAACCTGTGGGCTCATGTGCGGCACACTTCCATAGTTTCAAAAAAATATTTTTGCCGGACTTAGTTCTAGTGGCGGAGATCTCTGTAACTAATTCTCTTCAGTGGCGGAGATCTCTGTAACTAATTCTCTTCCTCCTCTTTTTTTTTCTTCTTCTTTCTTCTCTCTAGACCTGATCAACACAAATGTGTGCCACTATGTGGTTTCCGCTAGTGTATGTGAGCCTTACTATATGCTGTGCTCTGTTGAACAGAAAACATGTCTGTTTCCCTTTCAACAGCACAAAGAAGCCGCGAGGGTCATCACTGGATGGAAGATGGAACGAGACTTGGCATTGTCTTCCTCAATCCGCTAGGTATGATTTGTTTTTCCTTTGTTATTAAGGCCTCATTTGGATCATCTATAAATAAAGGTTGTTAAAAGCCATCTTGTGGATCGAGATACTCTGTTTTGCGACATGTTAATAAATCGTAGGTGTAGAAGCATCACGCCGTGTGTCTTGGTAGCTGGCTTCAAAGGCATGCCAGCCGGCGCTCCAGCTGCAACCAATATGTGGCCGTGCGTGCGTGCCCAATTGTTGTCTGGTAGTTAATTAATGCCATGGTTGATTGTGTTCCCGTACCCGTAGTTATGGTATGGATAGATGAGCACGTGTGTGTGGCTGGTATCGACCCAGGAATAATACTGGGGTACCGTTTAGTTGCCAAGAATTTTGCCAAAATTTTTGGATTCCCCGTCACATCGAATCTTTAAACGCATGCATGAAGCATTAAATATAGATAAAAAATAAAACTAATTACACAGTTTAGACGAAATGGACGAGACAAATCTTTTAAGCCTAATTAGACTATGATTGGACAATATTTGCCAAATAACAACGAAACTGCTACAGTAACATTTCGCCAAAAATTTTGCCAACTAAACAGCCCCTGGCTGGTTCAGTGACCCTGGAAATTTTTTTTTGCCAGACTTGGTAGTAGTGGCGGAGATCTATGTAACTACTTCTCTTCTTCCTCTTTTTCTTCTTCTTTTCTTCTCTCTAGACCTGATCAACACAAATACTATGTGGCACTGTGTGGTTTCCGCTAGCATATGCGAGCCTTACTAATGTGCTATGCTGTGTTAGAACAAAAACATGTTTGTTTCCCTTTTCATCAGCACAAAGAAGCCACGAGGGGATGTTAGAGATATGAACATTTGTTTGTTATCCAAATGGATTGATAAATTGGAAAGAGATGACAAAGGATTGTGCTGCTCTTTGCTGAAAAAGAAATACCTTGGTCAGAGAAGCATTTTTTAGATTAAAAACAGATAAGGGTCTCAGTTCTGGAGGTCCCTGTTAGACATGAGGATGTGGTATGAGAGAGGTAGGGTGATTGAGGTGGTAAGTGGACAGTAGACCAGATTTTGGCAGGATTGTTGGTTGGGTGAGTGCCCCTTGAAAATTCAATTTCACCGTTTGTATCAGATCTCTTCTAACCCAGATATAGAGGTAGCTAAGGTATATGCTAATGGACAATGGGATATTCAGTTCAGTAGACAATTCAATGAGCTTCACATTGAGGAGTGGAACAGATTGCAGGCCATGTTGGAGGGAATCACTTTGACTGATGGTAGAGACCGGGTTTCATGGGCATTAGAAAAATCCAAACAATATACCACTAGATCATTATACAAAGCCTTAACCACAGGGTGTATTAGAGATGTTCGCATGATGATAGTGTGGAGTTGTAACATTCCCTTGAAAGTTAAGATCTTCATTTGGATGGCGTCACATGATAGAATACAATCGGCGGTACAATTGAGAAAAAGAAATGGTCAGGTCCAGAAGAGTGCACTACATGTGACAAAATTGAAACCTCTGCCCATATACTATTTCAATGGCCTATTGTTGTATTTCTGTGGTCCTTGAGAAATACGTTTGGCTGGCCAAAATCGCCAACGAGCTGTGAAGAATTCCTTTTAAAGTTTGTTGTTAATGAAGAGGAAACATTCAAGAAGTTCTTCTATTCATATGTGCAGGAGCTCTGTGGACCATCTAGAAGACTCGCAATGACCTGGTGTTTAACAAGAAGATGATGTCGTCGCCAATGGTGGTGGTGTACAAGATGTTGATGCTGATCAAGACTTGGAGGCCCCTGGTGAAGCCAAAGCTGAGCGCCATGGCTGACGAAATGATCACCATGATTATGGCGAATGCGCATTAAAAACGTTGCTGCTGTTTTATTTTCTGTAATCTCTGCTTTTGTTTGGTAGTAGGAGTGTTGGTTTCCTTAAGAGTTTCAGGTAGTTGAGTTAGCAGTTTGGTTGATGGGATAGAGTTGTTAAATTCTCTGTTTGCTGCTACATTGTAGAACTGGTAACCCCAGTCCTCGAACCGTTAGCGTTCGTTACGCTTTCAATAAAAGCTGGGTGAATGCCTTTGATGTAAAAAAGAAGCTACAAGGACCGTCACTGGATGGAACGAGACTTGGCATTATCTCCTTGATCCGCTAGGCATGATTTGTTTTTTTTCCATCATTATTAAGGCCACGTTTGGACCATCTAAATAAAGATTGTTAAAAGCTGCCTTGTGGATTGAGATACTCTGTTTTACAACATGTACCTGAAAGAATGAATTCCTAGAGCAAAATTTTGTCCACAAAAGAATCAATCTCTAGAGCGGATGCTAATTTATTCCTTCTCGAAGTCTTGGTCGCATTAAATCACAGCCCCTCCTGTCTCTCTTTCACGCCCCCTTCTCCCAAATTCCCCAATCCCCTTCCAATTTGAGTGTTGACTACGTACAACAACATTTAATATCCTTTGAATACTCCAATGACAAGGGGTAACATAGTATTTTTCCTTGTTTGCTAATCTGTTCTAAAGTTGCTAGGAATTGATTCTTTTAGGACAGAGTGAGTACTAAATTGTAAAATCTGGTGTGTAGAAGCATCGCAGCATGTGTGCCTTAAAATGCATGCCGACCGGTGCTCCAGCTACAACCAATATACGGCGTGCGTGCTAAAGCTGGATGAAAAGCTCGCAACTCGATAGCTCGCTCGACTCGGTTCGATAGTAGCTCGGCTCGGCTCGGCTCGTTTAATTTCTCAAACGAGCTGAGCAAGCATCCTAGCTCGTGTCTTAACGAGCCAGCTCGAACCAGCTCGCGAGCCTAACAAGCCAAAGTTGTTGGCCTTAAACTCTTATTAGTGTTATATAACTTTATGTCTTACACTTTATAATTTGTTGATGATTGGACTTTGACTCTATAAATTTCAGATTAATTTGACTCTTTTTATTTTAAATGAATGTATGGATAATGGATGCATCATATATGGTATGGAGTACGAACCATAGACAATGTATGGTGTGTAGTATTATAATATAATAGTATATATTATTTTTGTATGATTTATTAAGACTTATGAATGGACTAGTTTTATATTATTACCATTATCAAACTTTAGATAATACACATATTACATTTTTTATGTTTTAATATGGCTGGCTCGCGAGCCAAACGAGCCAGCTCGAGCTCGTAAATGAGTCGAGCCGAGCCGGCCTTCTGGCTCGTTAAGATAACGAGCCGAGCCGAGCTGGCTCGTTATCTTAATGAGCCAGAACGAGCCGAGCCAAACGAGCCGAGCTGGCTCGTTAGTCCAGCTTTAATGCGTGCGCACCCAATCGTGGTCTGGTAGTTAATTAATGCCATGGTTGTGTGTGTTCCCGTACCCGTAGTTATGTTATGGTTAGATGAGCACGTGTGTGGCTCGTATCAACCCAGAAATAATACATGGTAGGTTCGTGGTTAGCTGCTGCTGGTCCAGTGGGAAAAAAAAGGCAAGGTCGTTCTAGGCAAACGCCAAGCCGTTGTTTCCAAGTTAATTATTAGTATTAAGCGCAGCCGTTGGCTTGTCTATGTGGTTGGGTCTTCAGAATGGATGGTTGCCATTGCCAAGTGCCAACTTGCCATGATCACTGGTCTTATTCGGACCAATTGACAGGCCCACGGCTGGGTCCAGCCATCGCCAGGGCAAAGGATCGAATGAGGATCTACCGCACAAAAGCTTCTTTCGGTCAACCAACGGAAATTTCCTTCTTCCCTATATAACAATAAATAAATAAATAAATAATAATATCGCCAAATCAAAAGAAAAAAAAGAAAGGGAGACAAGCAAAATTATATGTACGGAGTCGTACGTGTTGGTTGAGGTCCGACAGAATCAAAAGCTTCTGACCCTTGTCCTTGTACAAGTAGCTATGGTCAACAGGTGGGGACGTACTGCGTTTCAACCTGACTATGGTTGTAACAGGGGTGGGTTTGAACATTGACAAGGCGCCTAAGGGCAGGGCCAACGGAGGCATATAGCAATAGTGGCATCAGCGTTACACGTAAGGTTATAAACTTTGAGGCATATAAAATCCCAACGCATTGACAAGGCGCGTAAGGGCAGGGCCAACGGAGGCATATAGCAATAGTGGCCTCAGCGTTACACGTAAGGTTATAAACTTTGAGGCATATAAAATCCCAACGCAGGCTATTATCCTCTGGTTTCAAATGTCACTTTTAACTGTCCTTTCCTTTTCAGCCTTTCTTACTGCATTTGCATGGTCCCCTAGTAAAAGCGTCAGAGGCTACTCTCCTCGACCTCCCAACACACACTTCAATTGCAGCCTCTCCTTTTTGTCAGACCAAGCTAATGCCTCTTCTGCAGGATGCTAAGGAGCTCTGCGAGACCACCATGAGACATGAGATGAATGTTCGCTATCTACGTGGTGGTTGGGGCAGCACGCCAGCTCATTGCGTTGGGGAAGCCCTAATACGTTGCCAAGAGATGGGGCTGCCTGAAAGCTGTTTTTTATGACCAAAAAGTGCCGACGTGATGGCCACAGGGCCACCTAATGTTCCAGAGAGATGTTGTGCTTGGTCAACAGGCTTGCAAATGTGATTACGCATGCACGTAGTAATCCACGAGTCAGAACTCAGAACTCAGGAGCCTCTTCGTACGTCATCACATGTGTAATCGGAGCCTCCAGTAGTCGCCCAGACGTTAGCCGTTGGAGTGGAGACGGAGTCCAGAGTCCTCGTACCTGTTCGCTGAATGATTTCTGGATGGTTTGATTCTGACTGATGTTGATTTGTTGTGAGAGAAAAACACTACTGAATAGCTGGCTAATAAGCGCTGATAAGATCAAGCAAATAGGGTGTAAGTAAGCAGCCATCAGCGCCCAACGGAAACACACATGGCCTTTTACAATTACGACGACGATGACAAACGCTGACCGACCAGTCCCCGTTCCACTTCCACCCGCCGTGATCTGGGTAGATCGGTCAGGTGGAAACGAAGGTGGACACATCAGAGACAGTACAGGCGAGGTCAAAAGCTCAAACGGCATGACCGGACAGCTTCGGCCGGGGTTTGCCATTTTGAGAGATGAGAGGGGTCTCCAATTCCCACTGGGAGACCATGGATAAGCAGCCCCGAGCGCACGCGTCTAAATTTGTGTGACAGATTACATAATAACACCATCATATGCAGACAGTCGCGTGAGGCGTGAGCCACATGATATATAGATTCGTTAATCGTTACGCTATGCGGTCTCAAAGCGAAACAAAATCTCAAAGCCCTTTTACATAATAAAATATAAACACTTTAATAATATTACTCAATATATTTATAAATAGAATCTTATTCACAAACATTTAAAGAGTACAACAAAAGACAGTAGTACTGTCAATAAATTATACACATATTAAATTACCTTAGAAATTTCTTCTACCATATTCGTTGATTCAGCTGAATTTCTTGCATGACTTAAAATTACCAATAAACATTGTCTTCTATAGGACCTGATCAGTTCAATTAACAATGCCCATCGCCAACTCGTATGGACTACCTGAAGTGATTGTATTATTCTTAAAGAATTTATAAACGTTCTTCTCTGTAGCTACATCAACCCATCTACATGTTTCCTCATTCTCCTTTTTCTCAAAGTTGGATGCGTGCTTTTTAGATAACATGACACTGCTCGAATTAAAGAGACGAATAAAACAGTTACTAGTAACTATAATTAATAAGGCACAAGAAACAAGCCACCCTTTCAGTTTCTGTGCCCATTGTCTTTAGGCCAGTCTCAATGGAAGTTTTATAGAGTTTCATGGACATTAAATATGTTGATATGGCACTGTATTGATGAAGATAGAGATGATGAAAGTTTCATGGGCGTAGAGAGAGTTTTATGGGGATGAAACTCTTCTGCACTGTTTCCAAAATATGAGTGTGTTAGAAACTGAGCCATGAAACCCCCACTGAGACTGGCCTTATTGAAGTTCAATGCCCCACCCACCCACCCCCCCGTAATGCACGTGAAAGTATATTTAGGCCTCTTAGGCCAGTTTTAGTGCGAGGTTTCGTATCCCTGTTTCTAAGACGTGACACTGAGGATGAAATATGGTCTCTCAATGCGTAGTTTCATTTCGCTATTTTAAAGGCAACTTGTAGCATTTAATTATTGTACTACTCCCTCCGTATCAGATTTAGAAGTCGTTTAAGACAGCGACACGGTCTCCAAAACACAACTTTGACCTCTTGTTTTTATAAAAAAATATTTATGGAAAAGTGATATATGTATACTTTTATGAAAGTATTTTTCAAGACAAATCTATTCATATAATTTTTACATTTACAAACTCAACAACTTAAAAGTTATTGATGATTTATATTCCCAATGTTTGACCTAAACCTCGTCCAAAACGACTTCTAAATCCGATACGGAGGGAATATGTTATGATCAAATATGCCATATGAACTATGTAACCAGCCTTCCAAGCTGTAGTTGGATCTAAGCACGAAATCAAATACAGGCGTACAGAACAGCAAAGAAAATATGACTGAAAGTGTCTATTTTTTGAGAAAATTCCTTGTATGGCCATGTGAAACTCAGTTATTCCTTGTATGGCCCTAGAAATATAGAAATTCCTTGTATGGCCCTATGTTCTATTTTCAATGCTTCTTATGACACTACCGTCCATTCTGTTAGATTTCTCAGTTAAAAAGTGCCCCCTTGTCATATTGTGTTGGAGGAGACAGAAATGACCCTAGCCTTCTCTCCCTTGTGAATGACGGAGCAAGTTTTGTAGAATAAAAAAGCCCAACTCCTTTCTCCCTCGTCTCCCTCCCCCAGCGGAACCCTAGATCGAGAGGCAGGGGGACAAGCCGGCGGCACGGATTGAGGGGGCTAGGCCGGTGGCGCTTGGGCGGCAAGGGGCCAGGCTGGCGGCGCGCCGTGGGGCGCTACTTGGTGCGCGTCGAGGGGTGCAGCCAAGGGCTCGGCGAGGGGCAGGCCTTGGGCGCGGGCGCAGCCAGGGGAAAGGGCCGTGGCCAGCGGCGCCGCCTCCTGCTGGGGACGCGGCCAGGCCCGTGGCCATCGGCGCCGCCTCCTGCTGGGGGCACGGCTAGGCCCATGACCAGCGGCGCCACCTCCTGCTGGGGCGCGGCCATGCCCACGGCAAGCAAGCAGGGTGGGCGCGACGCCCTGCTCCTGATGGCCGGTGACGACGCGGAAGCTGAGGCCGAGGCATGGCCCCTTCAGGCCAAGGGCATGGTACCAATGGAGCCGGAAACACAACATGGAGCGCGCATTGACTCGGATGGTTGGTGAGTTCCCCATGCTTGTGCCCTAGTTCAGTAAGATTAGTATAGCAGGAAAATGTATGACAACAGCGTATCTGAAATTAGTTCCTTGTTCATGTATAGGTTGGATCCAAATTTAACTTTCTGTCTCAAAATTAAGTTGCTTGGTAACCTAAAAAAAGCAAGAAAAGATGTCAGATGTTCTAAATTTGAGAAGGTTCTTGATTCAGACTTGACAAATTATATAGATTTAGTTAAATCAATTGTTCAACAGTACCCTCCTGGCTATTTAGAAGTTGCACATGTCCAGTATTATGATGATGCTTTGAAAACCTTTCCAGAAGTGAAATGTGACCAAGATTTAATGTCTATATTTGAGAAATACCATAAGACAAAGGTTGTGCATATGTTTGTTGCATATTGTGATCCCTCTGAGATGTATGAATCTATCACTGAGTGGATTTTTTATGAGGAAGAGCAACTTGATAAAAACACGGAAGAAACGGAAGATGATTCTTACCTTCGTAACCCATTACCAAAGAATGAATTTATAGGTGTTGATGAAGAGGGTATGTATCTACAGATTGTTCCTGCAAACAATGTGGGAAAACATGTGGATGGTGATGGTGATGGGGAGGACAGTGATGGTGAGGATGGTGATGGGAGTGAGGATATGGAAGTTGATGAGGAATTGGCTGGTTATGGGAAAGATCACAGACCTAATGTCGATTATGATAAAAATGATCCTCCAATGACAAAGGCACCATGTATTCCAATATAAAAGAGTTTAAGGTGGCCCTTTCTCAGCATGCAATCAAACATGAATTCGAATTCAATATTGAGAAGAGTGCACCATCTAGATACCGGGTCTATTGCTCAAGGAGAGACAAAGACAATTGTCCATGGAGGTTACATGCATCTACAATGCAGGATATGCGCACTGTTATGGTAATTATCTATCCTTGTTCATTTATCTAACCTTGTGCATCGTTTTTCATTGCCTCTTTTTAAGCTTGCTTTGTCTTGTGTAGGTTAAAAAGAACCCTGCTGCTCATCGATGCTCTAGTAGTAGACGGTTTCAGTCCTAACAGATTGCTATTTTGTTGTCGTAGCCAAAATTTGGAACCTGCAAATAAGAAAAAGGGGAAAAAAACCTAATGCTACTTCTCAGGCATCGAAAAGGTCACCACCTGTATTTTTCAAATTTATATAATGACACATGAAAACTTGTTTGATTTCTAAGTTTCTTTTTTTTTCTCATAGTCAAAGTCAGGGACTACAAGTAAGAAGAAGGGAAACCGTGATAGGTCTGGTTCTGGACATTCAAGAAGGTAATACTTTAATTCTGAAATATATACTATGATACATGAAATATACAGGAAATTCTTAGTTGCTTGCTTTTTCCTACAGTCCAACCTTAGAAATCACAAGTACTAATAAGAGAAAATATGCTAACTCAGATTCTGGAACATCGAAAAGGTAATTCTCTCTGTTCCTATATGTATAGCTGTTGTTCATTCCCTACAGTCCAGCATTGCTGTTGTTTTAGTCCCATGAGTTTCATCCAAAAATTATTGTTCTTTAAGATGTATAGGTGTAGATCAAGAAGTGGCTCCAATCAGCCAGAGCCGGTCTCCACTGAAATCCCTTTGGCCGGTAAGCAAACAACTGTACCTATGAAGAAAAATGGTAAAAGGAAAAAGAAACAAATTGCTAAAAAGAATCCGATCTATCCTATGGTACCATTAAATAGCCCTGCCATGAGCACCAGAAGCAAGAAAACCGATCCGACAAGCCCTGCCATGGGTACTAGAAGCAAAAGGAGACTCAACTTGTGATTCTCGTCAAAAACTTGTGATATGTATGCATGTCGACTTGATGTAATGTTTGAACATATATGTACGCGAACATTAAGAGTGTAGGTAGCTATGGACCATTTGTATTTGCTACATGAAGTGAACTATTTGAACCAATTTATATTGAGATCTCATTAGTATTTATCAGAAGTTTTGTAACAACCCAGAAATTTTTAGGAAACAAAAATCACAACTACAAATTTTTTTCTAAAATAACCTATGTTTGGTGAGGTGTCATGTAGGAAACCTACCCTTTTTGCACAAGTAGCACCTAAACTAGTTAATTGCATCTTTGCATTGAAATAAATTATGCTCGAGTTGGATTTTATGTTCTTTGTATTGAATTAAAAGCAACACCTTTTTATTTAATTAATTGCATAATTAAATAAATGTTGAAAAGTAACCTTTTTAATTAGTTGAAAACCCTAAGGTATATCAAGTAGACCCCTTTGAGTTGAACAAGTCATAGCAATATGCTTTCTCACATATAAATGCTTGGCATAATTAAAATAAAGAAAAAACAAAATAGAAAAGCTTTTTGATTAAATCAGAAAAAGGGAAGGAATTCCCCTCGGCCTACCCCGCCAACCGGCCCGGCCCAACTCGCGCCCCGACACCGCACACGCGCACGCCCGCGCGTGGGGCGGCCCAGCAAGGCCGCGGTCACCCGCAAAGCCGCGCCGCACCGCAAGACGCCAAGGCGTCTTCGTCCTTCCCCACGCCACTGACGAGCGGGATCCGCGGGGTCATCCCCAACCTCTCGCTCCCTCTGTTCGCTCGAACTGGCAAGGAGCATGAGACAGGGTCACGCACGGAGCGTGGGGAGATTCCCTCTACCCCCACCTCCAGCTGTGCGCGCCAAGCTGCTTCACCGGTCCCGCCTGTCGGCTGCACATGTCTTGCCTCCGCTCCCACGCACCGTGAGCCGTGCGCGCCTACGCCATGGCCGATGGCCGCAACCGCCCCTAACACCGAGCCAGGCCAGCGGCAGCATGAAGCCGAGACCGCTATGGCATCCGCGTGAGCACCACGCCACCTGCAAAACCCACTGCGACCCCTTGGATGATCGCCACGTAGTCTCCCTTGTTCCATCGCCATCTGCCTCGCCATGGATGACCTCGGGGTATAAAAACCCCCAAGCCGAGCCCTAGCTCCTTCATCCACCGCACCACTGCCTCTGGTGGCCTCGCTTCTAACTGCACCGCGCTGCAAGAAAGGGGAAGGAGGGAAGAAGAGAAGAGGAAGGAGGTGAAGAGGAGGACCAAAGGCCCGAAGCCGACGCCGCCGTTCGAGCTCACCGGAGAAGAAGAAGGCGTCGATCATCTTCCTCTCCACCACCAGTCTGCACTGCACGGCCACCTGTCTACACTGCGTTGAATCACCCTGCATCACTATTCTTCCACCTCGCCACCCATGGTACGCCCAACGCCCCGCCATCGCGTGTGAACGCCGGTCATGGTGCCGCCTCGCTGTCTGCGCACCGGGAGCGAGCAAGGGAGGGTCCTGACCCTGCACCGGCAAGAGCACGAGCACACCCACCTATAGACCTAGCCGAGGCTCGCGACACACGCCTGGGAATTGGGAAGCGCTGAGCGGTGGCACGTCGCGGGACATGCCCGCCATGGCGAGGTCAAAATCTCGCTATGTTAGTGCGGTAGAGGTGCGGGTAAGAGAGCCATCAGCGTCGCCTTGGCAGGGGATGCGCCGTGCGCAGCAAAAAGGTGAAAGAGAGCCACCGGGGGAGCCGCTCGCGACCGCCATGCTGATGGCGGCGTGTACGGGAGCACGGTTGAGAAGCAGGGGAGGGGAAAGTGCTGCTGCCACACTGGTCCGTGCAACTGGTGCACCGTGGACCAAGAGAGGGAGATGGCAGGTGAACTCGGTCCACCACGGACCGAGTCTGCGGTTCACAGCCCACACCGCACGGTTCACCGTGAGCCACGCCCACACGGGCCAAAGCCCAGTTTGAACCCAAGCTGCCACACGGCACAACCTAAGCTTGACACGTGTCCGGGCCAACCCGGCTCGTAATTCAGCCCAACCCAAGCCCAACCGAGCCTGGTCACGGCCCGGTCAACGTTGACCGTTGACCGGTCAACGCTGACTGTTGACCTAGACCCACATGTCAGTGACTAGCACCTTCTCGGCCAATCAGTGTTGACACGTGTCATTGCCTGGATTTTCCTTTCTTTTTCTTTTCCATAAAATCATTTAATCTTTAGAAATTCATAACTAATTCATTTTAACTCAAAAAAATACCAAACCAGTGCCCAATTTTTTCTAAAAATGAGCTCTATGTCATAGGCTTGAGTTTGAGTGCATTTGGATCTTTTGAATTTCTGTTGCTTCTTTGTACACCTCTATAGGAGTCGTTAACGCGACTCTACGTCACGTTTAACAGAGCCGGAGGACCTGCCGACTGAGGAGTATGACCTCGACTACAGCGAGGACTTGGGTGACGACTTGCCAGGTGCCACACCCCACCCACTTCCGTAGAACCTATTATGCATGCAAATATAGAATTGCTAATGCTTTACTTTTTATGCAATAATATGATGATAGGTTGCATGGTAGATGCTTTACTTTGAGCCCTTTTCCTTGTTGCAACCTTACTCCTGCTCACCCTGCTGTTAGGCTAGATGCTCGCATGTTACATATTACTGCTTTTACTCTTACTCGCATTATATCTGTGATGTGATGCCGGTGAGTGAGAGGCGTATATGTATAAGGCACGTAGTGCCGAGAACTTGGTAAACCTGATAAAAGAACTAGGAAGATCTTGGTGTGCATCTTGGGTGAGTGGTGAGGGTTGAGTCGATCAGACAGGATCCTACAACGAGTATTTGGGGCAAGTCTTGTTGGAGGGGTGCGACCTAGGCATCCCTCACGAGAGTTACCTGTGGCATGTATGTTGTGAGGTGAACTGGGGTGTTGGTTATCCCTGGTGGAGGTGCTGTCGTGGCATGGGGGATTGGGTGATCCCCTTTTGAGAAGATATCCTGTCTGGTCCCCTTAAGGACTGGTATGTCTTGAGAACTGGAACCATGGGACTTTCATGCACACCACTCGCTCCCGATGGGCGGGGGACGATTACCCGACTGACTAGGGCAGTACCACTACTACTAGGTTGAAAGGTGATAGTGTAGGGAGGTATGGGCATGGGGACCCACACCCTCCTAAGACAGCGTAGTGACCTTGGAGGCCCGGTACTATGTCTCACAGTCTCAGCATTTTGGTGGACTCCGGGGTGGCCTAAGGCTGAGTGGTAGAGTGGTACTGTACCGGTTGGGAGGCAGTCAGAATCAGCCTAGACGAGCCGGATCATCGAGGATGGAGATCTTGTGGATTACCAGGTGTACACGCTCTGCAGAGTTGATCAATCTATACGTATAGTCGCGTCCGCGGATATGGACATTCCCATGATCTACGCTTCACTTGGTTAGTGAGAGGAGTCCTTTCTACCTTTCCCCAGGTTCCGTGTTGGTTTCCGGCTCTGGCCGTTGAGGCGAGATCTGAGTGGGAGTCGATTTTGTCGCCTAGAGAGAGTGAGATGAGATGTGATGTGTGTGATGGGTTTGGGGAAAACGTGTGAATAAGATGGGTTAAAATCTAATGAACATCTTATTATTAAAATGTTAACTACTTGCTTAGGAAACCCACATCCTAAATAGGTCTCTTTCTACTTCCCTCAATGCATTCCACTTTCCACAAAGCAATGCAAGCATAGGGTGGGTGATGCGTGGCTAGTACCAAGTGTACTGATAGATTTTTGATAGGTTCGGAGCCCGAGTACGACTACGAGGGCGATGATTGGGAGGACTAGAGGGTCTGTTCTACGCTCGAGCTAGTTCTAGGAGATTGTTTTCCGCTGCTATCTTCGTCAGATGCTGTTCTGGATGCTATGTGTGAGTGTGTTCCGCCCTACGTGGCAAAAAGAATAATTTATGTAAAACTCTCTATTGTACTCTGATATTCGTGTATGACTTTGTGTATCACTGAGATTTGGGTAAATTGACAGATTGTTTTGTCACTTTACACTTCGTTTCTGTGGATTTCCCTTCGTGGAAATCAAGGACGTTTCAAGTTCTGATAGAGGGTCAGAAGTTCTGATGTCCGCGTAGAGCTAGAACTCCTATGCGCGAAACTCAGAAGTTCTGGTAGGGCGTCAGAAGTTCTGATTTTTGCACAAAGTCAACGAACAATTTACTCCATCGTCCGGACTCTGAATTAGACATTCCATATATGTTTTTTTGACCATATCGACAAGAGGAACGTAATGGTGAAGTCCGTTTCACATTTTGACAACTTCACAAAATGGAGAATTTTGGTTGTCAACAATTGTAAATATCAAATGAAGTAGGGCCATACAAGTAATTAGCGCATTTTTCTGCAACAGTGGTATTATGGACAATTCGCATGGCACTTAACGGTGTTAGGGTCCAAAAGTGATGGTAGTGTCATATGGGTCATTAAAATTCGAAGACAGGACCATACAAGGAATTTTGAAGTTTGCAGGGCCATACAAGGAATAACTGAGTTTCACAGGGCCATACAGATAATTTTCTCTATTTTTTATTGTTGATACTGACTCATAGAACAGGCATGCAAAACATGCATACAGACTTTTCAGAACAAGTATGCAGGCATTTCAGAGAGCTATTTTCACCACTGATTCATATGGAGTATTCCAGAGAGCTGTTTTCATAAAACGTCATTCACATTGAGAGAGCCATTTTCACATTGCATCATTCACATTCAGATTAAGATTTATCCTTTAATCGGTACAACTTACAGAATGCATATACTACAGAAAATGGAAGAATCTCCTTGCCAACAACATCATTTATGAAAATCCTTGCCTACATCTTGTTGGTATTTTTTGGTTCTCATCAAAGAAGAACCAGGTACTTGAGGTGGCCGTGGTAAAATGAAGATCAACCAATATTCGGATCTGGAATCCAAAACAACTCACCATGGATCTTGGGGAAAGTTTCCATGGGGAATGGAACATTTGGTCTAGGTCCCCATTCTGCTACTTGAGATGGCCGTGTGAAGGGTCGAGATGGTATACTAGAGGGGGGGTGAATAGTCCTTTCTAAAAAAATTAATCACGCTGGCTAACCGAAACAAATGCAGAATTAAAACTATCGGTCTAGCCAATACTACACCCCTCTATCTATAACTTTAGCACCTTACAAAAGATCCTAATTAAGCAACTAAGGTGCCAAGCTTAGCAAGAGCTCACCTAATCAATTCTAGAACAAGGTCACACAAACCTATACACTAGTACTTTGCCAACCAATGTAGCTCCTACACCACTAGTGAAGCAAAAGCACAAAGCCCCTAAGCTCACTAGCAAAGCTCAATAGCAAGGCAATCAATGCCAAATTAGAGAGCGCAAATTACTTAGCTACACAAACTAAGCAATGTGACTTTACACAAACCAAATTAGCCACGCAAAGGGGATATTTCTAGCTACACAAGCAAGAAGGTAACTAGCTAGCTACACAAGCAAACGAGTTACAAGAGCAACTACACAAGCACTATGTATACTATGTAAATGCAAGCTTGCGTAGAGAGGATGCAAACCACCGTGAAGAAATACACAAAGTTAACACGATGATTTTTCACCGAGGTTCACTTGGTTGCCACCAAGCTAGTCCCCGTTGTGTCGACCAACACCTCGTGGTTTGGCGACTAATCGGTATCCACAATCGAGCCTCCCAAAGGCGCCGCAAGAACCTACCAGAAGTGTGGTAGCTCAATGACACGCTCTACTAGAGTTGCTCTTCGCTATCCCCGCGGGGTGAGCACAATCCCCCTCACAAAGCTGCTCCCGAGCCTCGCACAATCTTCTGGCGAGCTTCGACGAAGCCTCAAGCCACCAAGCTGTCTAGGAGGTGGCAACCTCTAAGAGTAACAAGCACCACCTGCTTGCAACATGAACATCTAGTGCACTCGATGCAACCTCACGATGCAATCGCACTAGAATCACTCACTCGCTTATTGATTTGCAATCTAGCAAGCACAAGTGAGTTGGAGGCTTCTCAAACCAAGAACACACAAGGGAAACACATTCCCAAGGTGCTCAGCATCAACCAAGGCCGGCCACCACTTCTATTTATAATCCCATGTTCGAATAGAGTCATTACCCCTTCACTGGGCATTTTTCACAGCGGCCGAACGCGTCGGTCGATGTGACCGGACGTGCTACACTGCGTCCGGTCACCCACGGCTGTCCATGTGTCCTCCCCTTCAAACAATGAGTACAGGATCTCAACGGTCGACTCAGCGCCCCAACGGTCATCGAGCGACCGGATGCGCCGATCACACAACGCCTGCGCCCGCGAAGTACCGACCAGACGCGTTGCAGAACTGAACGGATGCAACACACACGGCGTCCGATCCGAGTATAGAAAGGGTCCAGAGAGGGTTTTTCGTGACCGGACGCGTCCGATCGTAACTGACCAGACGCGCCACCGTGTCCAATCAACTCCTCGTGTTATGCAGTCCCTCTGGGCGCTTGACCGGACGTGCCGGTCCCGTGAGTGACCGAACACGCCGGTGCAAAACCCTAGCGACCCACGCCTGGCTGTAGGGTCGAGATGGCGGACTAGAGGAGGGTGAATAGTCCTTTCTAAAACTTAATCGCACCGGCTAACCGAAACAAATACAAAATTAAACTTATCGGTCTAGCCAAGACTACACCCCTCTATCTATAACTTTAGCACCTTACAAAAGATCCTAATTAAGTAACTAAGGTGCCAAGCAAAGCAAGAGCTCACCTAATCAATTCTAGAGTAAGGTCACACAAACCTATGCACTAGTACTTTGCCAACCGAGAGAGCTCCTACACAACTAGTGAAAGCACAAAGCTCCTAGGCTCACTAGCAATGCTCAATAACAAAGCAACCAATGCCAAATTAGAGAGCGCAAATTACTTAGCTACACAAACTAAGCAATGTGACTAACAAGGTTACACAAACCAAATTAGCCATGCAAAGGGGAAGCTTCTAGCTACACAAGCAAGAAGATAACTAGCAAGTTACATAAGCAAACTAGTCACAAGAGCAACTACACAAGCACAAGTATATATGAAAGTAAATACAAGCTTGTGTTGCATGAAGGCAAACCACCGAGAAGAGTAGACAATGTTGACACGGTGATTTTCTCCCAAGGTTTACTTGGTTGCCACCAAGCTAGTCCCCATTGTGTCGACCAACACCTCGTGGTTCAGCGGCCAATCGGTATCCACAACCAAGCCTCCCAAAGGCGCTGCAAGAACCTAACGTAAGTGTGGTAGCTCAATGACACGCTCTACTAGAGTTGCTCTTCGCAATCCCCACGGGGTGAGCATAATCCCCCTCACAAAGCTTCTCCGGAGCCTCGCACAATCTTCTTGTGAGCTTCGATGGAGCCTCAAGCCACCAAGCCGTCTAGGAGGTGGCAACCTCCAAGAGTAACAAGCACCACCGACTTGCAACACGAACACCTAGTGCCACTCAATGCAATCCTCATGATGCAACACACTAGAATCACACTCACTCGCAATCGATTCACACTCTTGTAAGCACAAGTGAGTTAGAGGCTCTCCTAGCACTCCCAAGCATGGACACTAAGTCCCAAGGGTGCCAAGCACTAGCCAAGGCCGGCCACCACAAGTATTTATAGCCCCACAAATGAATATAGCCGTTGGCCCCTTCACTGGGCGATTTTTGGGATGACCGGACGCGCTGGTCGAACTGACCAGACGCGATGCACCGCATCCGGTCGCCCTTCGCCATCCACGTGTCCTCTCGGATTCCCGCGGCCACCCGATCTCAATGGTCGACTCAGTGCTCCAATGGTCAAACGCAATCGGACGCGCCACCTGCACAGACCGAACGCGCAGGTTACGCATAGCACCTGCGCTCGCAAAGCACCAACCGGACGCGCTGCAGAACTGACCGGACGTGTTACACCCGACATCTGGTTTGAGTCCAGTAAGCGTCCATTCGCGACCGGACGCCTCCGGTCGATCGTGATCGGACGCCCTACCACATCCAATCGACCACGCGATCTACAGACCCTCTGAGCGCTTGACCAGACGCGCCAGTCCTGCGAGTGACCGGACGTGCCAGTGCAAAACCGTAGCCCACGCACCTCTGCAGTAGCTGCTACTAACCGGACGCGTCCAGTTAAGCCGAGACCGCGTCCGGTCACAACTAGTGACCTCTGTTCATCTCCGTTTCTCTCTACGACGACTTAGGGAAATTCTCCACCTCTGGAAAAGTGAAAAATAGGCGTTTCACTTCCACAAAAAGCGCCGAGAAACCAAACCCCTCTCTACAGCTCAAACTTCACCGCCTTCGCAAATATGCCATCACCAACAAGTGATCACCACCTTGTGCACGTGTGTTAGCATTTTCACACTTATTTTCTTCAAAGGAGTTAGCCACTCAACTTGCCACGCCACTCGATTCTAGCAACGATGCAAAGTTAGATCACTCGAGTGGTACTAGATGACCGATATACAAACAAGTTTGCCCCTCTTAATAGTACGACCATCGATCCTAAACCCTACGGCCATCTATCCTAAACCTGGTCATCAACTTCTCTACACACCTATGACTGGTGGAATGAAAATGTCCTAGGTTACCTTTGCCTTGCACATTCCACTCTATCTCCTCCGACTTGATGCAACACATGCACCAACCGTATCACAAATGATATGATCCACTTCATATCATCATGTGACCTAGTTGGTCCATCGATCTTGACCTCACTTGCTCTTCACCATTGTGTCGGTCCATCGGCGTCAAGTCTTGCTCAAGCTTCACTGTCACACGCAGTCCCTCGCTTCAATGCCTTCGACTTGCCCTTCACACGTGCAACCGGTCCATCGAGACAAGCCTCATCTTGATCTTCTCCACCTTAGTCACATGACTCCATGTTATGTCTCCTATGCAATAAGCTCCTCCATCATCATATGTGCAAGCTTTGCAACATCTCCAAGCCATTCCACCTCCATAGCATATGTTGCTCACACACATGTACCTGTGGACTAATCACCTGTGTATCTCACATAAACACAATTAGTCCACCTAAGTTGTCACTCAATTACTAAAACTAAATAAGGACCTTTCACTGGCTGCTGTTGCCACTGACTAGACATGTCCGGTCATACCGTGATCGTGTTCAGTCACTACCAGTGACCTCCGTTCGCCTCCATTTCTTCGCCAAATCCTGCCTCGCAAGCTCAGCAGGAGGGAAAGGGAGTCTCCACACTTCTCCACCTCTCAAATGACACCTCCTTTGCAAATGTGCCAATACCACCAAGTGTACATCACCATGTGCATGTGTGTTAGCATTTTCACAATCAATTTAAAGGAGTTAACCACTCAACTTGCCAAGCCACTCGATCCTAGCAACGATGCATAGTTAGATCACTCGAGTGGCACTAGATGACCGATATGCAAACAAGTTTGCCCCTCTTGATAGTACGGCCATCTATCCTAAACACGGTCATGCACTTCTCTACACAACCTTTGATCGGTGAAATGAAATGCCCTAGGTTATACCTTTGCCTTGCGCATTCCATTCCATCTTCTTCAATGTTGATGCAACACATGCACCAACCAATCATCAAATGATATGATCCACTTCATATCATCACATGAACGTATTGGTTCATCGTTCTTGACCTCACTTGCTCTTCACCGTTGCGTTGGTCCATCGGCACCAAGTCTTGCTCAAGCTTCACCGTCACACGCGATCCCTCACTTTAAAGCCTCCAACTTGCCCTTCACACTTGCAACCGGTCTATCAAGCCAAGTCATGTATTGATCTTCTCCACCTTGATCACATGACTCAATGTCATGTCTCACGTGCAATAAGCTCCTCCATCATCACATGTGCAAGCTTTGCAACATCTCCAAGCCATTTCCACCTCCATGACTTATGTTGCTCACACACATATACCTGTGGACTAATCACCTATGTATCTTACATAAAACACAATTAGACTACCTAAGTTGTCTCTCAATTATCAAAACCAAGGACCTTTCACCGTGGTGCTAGTAGACGTGGTGGCGGAGCGGTCGAGTTTGTAGGCGACGGTGGTGGTGCAGGTGACGAGGTCGACGACGGTGCTGGTGAGGACTGAGGAGGACGACAGCAGCGTTGGTGAGAAGAACTACAGTGGTGTAGGCGACGCCGCTACCTTCTGGTTGCGCTGCTTGCTCCCACGCCGGTTTCCTCCCGCGTCGGAGCCGCGCTGGGCAGAAACTCCAGCTATCGTCGGAGTTGCTGAGCTGCTGGATCCATCTTCTGAGAGTTGCTCTACTCCACTTTGAGCAAGGGGATGGAGAACGAAAGGCGGTAGGAGGAAGAATGGCGGGAGAAGACAAGGAGGAAGAGGAAAGGGAAGTAGTAGCGCGCGTAGCTGCAGGCGTACAAAATCTCGGTGATGAAATGAACAGCTCTCAATGGCAATGTCATACAGTTTCCAAGTCCTGGGAAATAGAGCTAGAATGTTTTACCCCCATGAAACGTTTTCCTTCTCTCTCCTCCTCAAATCATGCAAAGATTCCATTTTTGCTGATGCGTCACCCCATTTAATCTGCAATAGCCGTCTGCTGCAGCTACCAGGCCCGCCTGCATGCGCGTGGGTGTGGAGGGGGCTCAAGCGGCATGGGACACAGAGCGACGCGGGCCTCCACGTGAAGCAGTGTCGGTGTGCGATGCAGGTGTCCGGACGCTAGCCCCCGTCGGGACGTCCGGACGCTAGCATTTCCCAATTTAATTACATGGTGTTCGTATAAAGGCTGGTTATAGCCCCACACCCAAAGGGCTAGCGCACTTAGATAGTGCAAGGGTGGTACGAACCACTCTGAGATCAAAATTGCAGCAAGATAGAGAAGACCAGCCTAGGCGAATTTGAATAGTGCCAGAACCTGCTATTTTCGTAGATTAGCCTCGCGAAAAACCTCAAAACGCCTTCCAAGAAGGAGCCAGTCAGGGAGGCGCAACTAGGGTTGGAAGAGTCGGGGTTTGTAAAAGGTAAAATAGTATATTAGTTTTTTTTCATTTGATACCTTAATCGGCTGTGAATAGCTCATGTATATGTGTGAGTAGGCTAATTTCAGGTTAAGCACATGGAAAATTTATGCAATATCCAAATCCAATTGCCTAGTATTCACACAAAGATCGGTCACTGTCACACCCAAAAAGCTAGCACACTCGGATAGTACGAGGATCGAAAATCACAGTGAGAGTGCGAGACAGAAAACTATAGCTTGGATTGATTTGAATAGTGCCAAAACCAACTTGGCTTAAGCTAGTTTCGACAGGTCAACCTGACAACCTCTATGAAGAACCTCAAAACACCTCCCAAGAAGGAGCCAGTCATGCATGCACAACTAGGGTTGCTTTAGGTTGGCAAGGCCACCTAGAATGTCCACAGATTTCATCGAGAAACTTACAGAATAACATATACAAGGATTGAAAGAGTTAGGGTTTGTAAAATGTAAAATAATATATTAGATTTTTTTATCGATTTGATACCTCAATCGAATATGAATATCTCATATATATGTATGAGTTGGCCAATTTTAGGTGTATAAACACCTGACAAATTTCGAGGCTCTTTACCAAATTGCTAACTGAATTTACAAGTTGGACGTGAAAATTTTAGGTGCGGCAGCATGCGGATTCGTACTTCTAGAGATGTATATTGTCACGATAAGGATTGGGATTAATCTGCAACATGGGTCCGTGGACGGTACAGTAGTTGTTGAGGCTAGGGCATTGTTGACGTACAACCGTTGTGTTGACAATTAAAATTGTCCAATTAACTTATTCGGTCATAAACACATTAGTTTGATTAATCAAGCTGGTATGTACACCGTTAATATTATTTGAATGATACTGTTTCAGCCAGGTAATTGGCATGGCGGCCAAGCAAATGAAAAGAGAAGGTTGATTTTGTGGGAACATGCAGCGGCAGCGGGGTTCTGTTGACAGTTCGGTTGGAAATTGAAGAGTCCAAGTGCAGCACGTCATCCTATAATATTATAGGGAATATTATAATGTGAAGGAAAAGGATATGCCTACTTACGTCACGTGCCTACCCTGGCCGTACGCAGAACGCACGAGTCTAAGCTCATGTATTTTTTTTAACTTAAGTCTAAGCTCATGTATTGACAATATTCGTTAAAGGAAACTTGCCGATATACGTGTGCACGCGTATGCATGCGTGGTATTTGCTGCCGGCAAACGGGAAAAGGATGGTTTTTTTTTTTTTGAAAACAACGGGAAAAGGATGGTTGAGTTGAGTCCAACTCCTACCCGAGCTAAGAACCAAATCGGTCTCCCTAGCCGATTAGGAAATTTGTTTTATATATTTGGACAGGACAGGTATTAAGTCCAGGTGCTCCTCGCCTGAAGATAAGGGAAAGCAACAGAAGCTAGAAGAGTATTAAGGAAAAGTGCACACGTCATGACCAAAGAGAATTCAAATGTATGATTTTAAGAGATACTAGCAAAAGTGAGCTAAGAACCAAATCGGTCTCCCTAGCCGATTAGGAAATTTGTTTTATATATTTGGACAGGACAGGTATTAAGTCCAGGTGCTCCTCGCCTGAAGATAAGGGAAAGCAACAGAAGCTAGAAGAGTATTAAGGAAAAGTGCACACGTCATGACCAAAGAGAATTCAAATGTATGATTTTAAGAGATACTAGCAAAAGTGCCTGTACATTGTAACATGGAGAAAAAACTATCAAATGTTTAGGAATTTGTATTTATGTTTCTCTCTTTCTATAAAATTTATTAAACTTATCTATGTGCTCCCTCTATCCACGAAAGAATGCAATTCTCACATATCGAGAAGTCAAACAATTTCAACTTTGACTAAAATTATTTAAAAAAGTACTAACACTCTTGAGATAAAAAGTACCATTAGATTAGTTATAAAATATATTTTTCATAATAAATTCACTTAGAGACATAAATGCTAATATTATTTACTATAAACTTGGTCAAATTTAAGTTAGTTTTACTGACACGTTTCTCATAATTGCATTTTTTGTGGACGGATGGAGCTCTCTCTTTCTCCATGTTGTCTTGTCAATTAGAATTCAGATATCACTTTTCTTGGTTTTCTACTTACCTGTTCCATCGCTGTGCCATCTCCTCGGCAATTCTTGTAGTTGTTGCTACCCATCTTGCTCCAGTCCAGGTGAGTCTAGCTGCGCTCCGCCAAGAGATCAGAAAGCGCATACGGCTGGGGGTTGTGGCCGCGGGACGTCCGAGGACTCAGGGATGGGCGGCCCGGTCCGCACCTCCGGTGCCGGAGTTCAGGCCCGATGGCCCCAACATCGCCACGTCCATGCCTGATGGCGCCTCGAACTCTGGCTACGTGTGTATGGCGTGTGATTCGTCTCTGGCACCTCGAACGGCGAGCAGTCCATGCTAGGCACTTTGACTGGGTTCTGGCTCGATTGGAACCTCCGACGACGACGACGACATGGTGGCACGACAGAGCACACTGATGATCCTGGTGAAGGAAGGTGATGGTTGGCATGCTCGTGTCAATGAACATGGATGTCGACACGGCAGGCGCTCCTCTAGTCCTTCTCAGATCTAGCCGTCCAAACGATGCACGATAGTATTGGTGCGAACTGCTGAGCTGGAGCGACCAAGAGCTCGCATGCGTCGGAGATGTTGTGATACGGTAGCCGCACTCTGCACTCGCAGTAGCAGCGGGCCTAGTGGAGCATCAATCGTTGAGATCTAACCATGGAAATATGGAATGAATCGGCGGCGAGATCCTCTTACCTCAGATTGAATGACGCAATGGTGTGTGCTCGGCAACTGGAAATCACCACTGATGCAAGCAGATTTATGGGATTGTATAAGCATATATGCGAGTTTAGTTGCAGAAACATAAGCCAATCCGGATGAAGAACGAGCTGGACAGGTACGATGTGGGTGCCCTTTGGGTTTTGATTTGGAGTTCGTTTTCGATTATGTTAGTAGCTTTTGCTATTTTCTGTCTCCTTATTTTAGTTGGTTTCTAACTTCCATATCAGCGTACGCATATAGAGTCTGGCCTAGGGATGCCGGAGGATACCAGGGTATTTTGAGAAAAAATGGGTTGAAAGAAAATACTGAATTTTATGAAGATTGAATCTTGGTTTAGGAGGAGTCTTACATCTTACATGTAATTTTGGTTTAGGAGGAGTCTTACATCTTACATATAGGTAGAAAAAATCATGGTGGAAATTTTGCCTCTTTATTATTAGGTATAGATATATTATCAAGCACGACAGATTATCTTTTTCGGCCACGTACGGTTTGTTTGACCATACGAAGAAAACTGAGTTTCCTAATGGGAAAGACCAATCACCCTATACATATAAGGGTGATGGTCGATTGAGGGATCTAACATCTAATTACCAAAATACAACACATACCCTCTCTTTGCCCTATCTATTTCAACCCCATGCTGTTTATCGTTTGATATGACGACCAAGGATGGTGCCCTAGGATGGCTGGCTGACTTAGCACAACCTGATGACGTCCTTGCTCCGATGGGGTCCCTCCTGGGCGAGAGCTTCGGCGGCTCCTTTGCTAGTTTTCCGAAAACCAGCCGTTCCTCATCATTTAAGCACGAACAATCGGTTATCCTTTGCTGGTTTACTTGTAAGCCTCTTCGTTCCTCACCACGTAAGTGTAATAATCGTCCCTGCGTTCTTCGGTCCGTGACGACCTAAGCAGTCTAGTCCTAGCTAAGGCTGGGCATTCGGGTTACCCAAAAAATTCGGGTCGGATAATTTGGGTAGTTGGAAATTCGGATACTGAAAATTGCTACCCGATTTTTGCCCCGAAAAAGCATTACCCGAAATTTCGGGTACCCGATAATTCGGGTTCGGGTTTGGGTTTTACCCGATATACCCGAAATTGACAAAACCAACCATTTGGAAAGAATTCAAGTACCATTTTAAAGCAATAAACAATAGTCCTTTAAATCGCATCATGTCTTCATATCAATTACCAACAAATCACTTATCAAGTTAGTATAAATCTACATTAATTCATGCCAAATAATATATTTATATGGCATTGAACTACCTCATGTATTCATGTTAGGAATAGAAGATCAAATATTTGAGATATTTCGGGTAATTCGGGTACCGAAAAACATTACCCGAATTACCCAAACTAATTTCGGGTTTTTACGATCACTATCCGAAATTGTGATCGGGTAATTCAGGTTCGGGTACTTCGGGTCCAGGTTCGGGTAATTCGGGTTCAGGAATTGGGTATCAGGTATTTTGCCCACCCTTAGTCCTAGCTGGTGTGCGATCTAATTTGACGTAAGCACAATGCTATCATGGCATGGTATCCTATTATACGGTGCCCGATGCCACTTGCTGCGTATATACACATAATAAGGTACAGAAAAGTCTAAACCGAGAGGCATCTAGATTGAAGACTCAACCGAGGGCATCTAGATTGAAGACCCAACCGTGAGCTCACGGTGTCATTCCGTTCAGGTTAAGGGTTCAGGGTTAATTTTTTTTTGTCATTACGTCTCGTTGAATCCTGCAATTAAACTTTAAAAATGTGAATACCCACCTATACGGATAAGTTATTGCTTCCTCTGTCTCTGAATAAATATATATTCCTAGAGTTGTCTTAAGTAAAAAATTTTAAACTTTAACTAAATTTTTAGAAAAAAGCGTTAAGATTTATGGTACCAAATTAGTGTCATTAGATTTACCATACAATATATTTTCATAAGTGTTAATTTTATATCATAAATGTTGTTACTCTTTTCTATAAAGTTAATGGCATAAATTTTAGGAATTAATTTATTTGGGGACGGAGGAAGTATACTAGTACAACACAAGTGCTCCATCGAAGCATGCACAAGAAATGCTCCATTGTCAAGCACGTAGCCTCCTGTCCTCCACGTATTCAGCCACAGATGCTCAACATTGTCCACAATCAAACTGAAAACAAAGGTGGAACTCAAACAGATTCCCTCATGATTGTTTGAGTTCTGTGGTGTATAATGGACGAGCACAACTGAACACCCCTAATAATACTTCGTCCACTCCAAAATTTAAGATATTTTGTTTTTTAAAAAATAAAGATTTAGTGTGTAGACATAACTTATATGCAGGCATATAATGAAAATCATATATATACTAATAAGAACATCTTATAATTTAGAATGAAACAAGTACTAGTTAAGCCACGGCTAGCTTTTGGTTCACATCTTACCATACGATCCGTTCTAAGGATATGTTTTGATATTGCGATTAAATTTTAGTTGGCAAAAGTCTAGTATAAACTATTTCGATAGGTGGATTGAGATTTAGTCCACACCCACCCGTGGAACCTTTTGGTACGAGCTACTGAACTACAATTATCGTTTGGTTATCTGTTCCTTTTGTTGTATCTATATCGACTTCACTAAATGGTGAACGTTCACCAAATTCGAATCAGACGATCGATCAAACCTCAAAACGCCTACTGAAAAGGAGCCAGTCAGGGAGGCACAACTATGATTGATTTAGGTTGGCAAGGCCACCTAGAACATCCACAAATTCCATTGAGAAAGTTGCATAATAGCATATACACGGGTCGAAAGAGTTAGGGTTTGCAAAATGTAAAATAATAGATTTTTTATCGACTCAATACCTCAATCAACTGTGAATATCTCATATATATGTATGAGTTGGCCAACTTTTGGTGTAAACACTTGATAAATTTCGTGGCTCTTTACTAATTTACTAACTGAATTTTGATAACGATTGGGTACGGTGGCCGCAGGAATTAATCTACAATGTGGGTCCGTGAAAGGTATAGTAGTTGCTATTGCATTGCTAGGGCATTGTTGACATACAAGGTACAACCAATGCTGCCATGGCATCCGGTCTATTATATGGTGTCTGACAGTGGGTGTGGACGAGACGACGGCAGCGGGAGCCAGCAGGATGACCACCAGATGGGCGTGGAGCGTCGTCGAGGCGGGGTCTCGGGGCAACAATGATGACACCCATGGTTACTAGCGAGGAGACTGCGGTGCTAAGTATGGCGCCATATATGTTTCTCCTGTCCAACATGCAGGTCGTCAAACTTTGAGATGTCACGAAGATATTTTATTTGAAGCTACTGAGAGTCTTTGCAGTGACATGATTCACTGCTGAACGGTAACACGAGCTGACGCGGATTGCTGCACCGAAAACTATGGATCGTTGAAATGTCAGCCTTTGCCGTGACTCGTGAGCGGATAGATGATTCTGCTAATTTAGTTTAGGGAGACGTGTCGACCGCTAAAATCGCATTGCCTTTTTCGACGGTTTGACATTCAAACAGGAAGATGTCCATTTCAAAAGCGAATTGGTCTTTATAAGACCTTTCAGCGTGAAGACATACTGGGGCGCACGAGATGTCAAACACACATTACACAACGGCTCTTTTGATTCTGTCATGCTGAGGTGAGGTGATCTGTGCTTCTCTTGCGATGACTCCACAAACCTGAAATAAAACCGTTTGACATTAAGATGAGATAATAAAAGGAATATTTTTTTCGCTTGCATTTACACCGCGGGTTTCCAAGTAACTAACGAGGAAAGAGAACTCATAGCGTGTGGTGGGTTAAGGTTTTTATTTTCTGGGGTACAGTGCCCGTGCGTTGCCATGGTTCATTTAAGGGACATACTTAAAAACAACCATACAACAAGATTTAATCCATAGTTTTTTATATGACCATAAATATAATCCGGAATACATTCATACTCCCTCCATGTTGGTAAAAGAAGTCGTTTTAGATAACGACACGGTCTCCAAAGCATAACTTTGACTTCATTTTTCTATAAAAATATTTATTCAAAAGTGATATATGTATACTTTTATGAAAGTATATTTCAAGACAAATCTATTCATATTGTTTTCACATTTTCAAACTCAACAACTTAAAAGTTATTCATGATTTATATTCCCAATGTTTGACCCAAACCTTCTCCAAAACGACTTCTTTTATTAATATGGAGGGAGTACATAACAAGGCATAATAAAGTCATGTATCGCATACTACAAATAAGTTCCGAATTGCTTAAGTAGATCTTTGAGTTCTCCAGGGAAGTTTTCACATTCATTTGCATGACTGTTCAAAATATCCACCAAGAATTCCATCCTTAGTATATCTGGTATGTGTGAATAGCGGATAGTAAACCTGATATTTATTTGCCAATCAACAAGATCTAAACTTGGTAAGAAAATATTTTTTTCACATGTTTGGCATCATATGCTTGGAAGAATAGCATGTTATAAGCCAAAAACCAATATGTTTTCTTCCTTTTTTTCATTTGGACTAACAAAAGTGATAAGGTGTACCTGTAATTTTAAGATATCAAATATCATTAATTGAAATTAAAGCTGAAGTAAAAAAATGCCAATATGTCAGTACAAAATGCCACCTGAAGAAATTGCAAACAATATAACCGGTCAGGTTCAAGGCTGAAACTTACAACATGATCTAGTTCAAGACTGAAACTAGAAATTGATATGCAAGTGAGTAGTCCATCTGCACAGGCTATACAGAAAAAAGAGGGGATTTGAGATTTGAGAACTTAACTGTGAGACCGCTTAAAATCAGCACTTAGTAGCCATGGAATCAACTGGCGGACTGGAGTGTGGGGTGAGCTCCCTAACTAATAATGTTGCTGCTGCATCCCTAACAAACAATTGTACTCCTAGCACTATAGCTGAGTATGAGCTCGCGAAGGGGTTAAAAACATTGATTTTGTAGCTAAGCAAAGTAATCAAGAACAACTTCGTAGTATGTATGGGAAGAAAAAGAAGAAAGCCGAACTGACCAGGTACAGGCACCAAGCAGAGTGATCAACTGAACCAAACAGAGCGCTAACAATGGAGGCTACTGGAGGAAGACGGCGAAGCAATAAACAAAGGTGACAGCATAAGATGCCTAAACACAAGATGCCTTAACACAACACCCCCAGCTCAATGATCTGGTGTGATTGAAAATGTCTATTTTTCTTTCCTAAAGGGGTATTTCCATGGGTTCTAAAAGCTACGGTCAAGTGATAGACAACATAAAATGCCTAAACACAACACAAGGCGAGGGGAGGCCGTACCATGGGACCTTGGGTTGCTGATGACGACCTTGACAGATCATTGAGCTCCTTCTCGTGCGCCTTATACCCATAGCTCCCAGACCATACATCACAACAGTGTCCAGCTGTTCAAGGTGCATGAAACCTCCCTGAAATGCCCATTGAGACTGGCTAGTGGGTTTTGGCGGTTGAACGACAAAATAATTAAATGATTAATGAGTTTAATGAATCATGGATAGGTTTCATTTCAAATCATCTTGCTAGCTCATGCCATGTCTCTAATATAAGAAAATGCAAGCAAATTGATGAAGTAAAAGTAATAAATTTGGAAATAGGTATGATTTAATTTGTTCTCACCGATGACCTACTTGCATGGACGAGAAGATATTGTTAGTTCATTCGTACTGATATATGTCAAGACTTGTGATCAAGAGCAATGGTGGATCAAAGGAAATTGCTTGTTTGGTCACATCGATGATATTCTTAATCAAGAAAGAAGAAAGTTGATCAACAATTTAGTGTTTCATGAAACAGAACATGGAAGCTTTATTAATCACAATTTTGATATAGAAGTGAACATTCAAGCAAGATAGGGTGAGGATTGAAATTCAATTAATGCATATTCTTGATACGAAGCAAAGCTTGACTTGAGAATGGCAAGATAGGGGAAAGGGTTAAGTAAGGATTTCGTTTTGAGGTACTAAGTGAAGGTGAAGGGCAAATAACAACTTAGTGCTAATGAACCAATGTTAAGATGTGACTTAAAACTATGTATCGAACTCTTATGTGTTGAAATAGCTCAAATCACAAGGTCAAAGTGGACTTACTCAAGGATTGAGGGAAAGTTGGTTACAACCCTATGAAAACATATAATGAAGAAATGGCATGTGAAACGTCATGCAAGTTCAAGAGATTGAAATATTTTTTATATTTGATCTTGACAATAGGTATGTTGTATTATCAAGAGCGATGAAACTGCTATGAATGTGTTGACAAGTTTCTGTGCTCAAAATTACTAAATCCTAGGGCTAACTTGAGAGAGACACTTTCTACAACACTTGAACTTTGAATGCCTTGGATATTGCTTTCAATTAGGATGGATAGCCCTCTAAAATAAGTTTTCCATAGTCCAAAATTATTGAAATTGAAGCTTGAAGTGAAAATTTAGGAGCATTTCTAGAAATTTCGATGTAATTTCCCATCATGCGCTCTTAGATTGAAATTAACTTTTCCTGATCGAAAATTCTATTCCTGACCAAAATTTCTGATACCACTTGTTTCTTGGTGCCTAGACTATGCAGAATGAACTTCTCAAGTCTCAAAAAATCCTATCTAGCACAATAACTGCTAGTTTTGGGAGGTTGCGTATTTATATCCCCTCACCCTCTCTCTTGAGAGCCCTTAGCAACCACGGATAACACATATCTAGAGCCCTTTTACTAGAATAGTTTATGATTTTTCTAGTGATAGTTTAAATTGAGCCTTAGGATTTAAATTGAAATTGGACACCTAATTCACCCCTCCTCTTGGGTGCTCGTGAGACCTTTAGCATGTTTAGAAAAAAGAAATGTTCTCACATAGTGACAAAATATTGCAGATTATGGAGACACATGTTCCATGTTTTAGCGAAAATATTCAGAGCTTAAAACATACATGTCCTAAAAATGTGCAATGATTAAATAGTAATAATAATCCACGAGACAATCACAATGAATAGGATCTTTAGCGAAAATATTCCGCTCGGTGTTGAATTAGAATTTAGATCAATAGGATCTTTATCTTAGACTAGATATGATCACTAACTCATCTTAATGCGGAAACTAACATTAGATACTAACCAGAGTTGAAAGATGCCATCTGTGCTCGTGTACTTGATGTAGACGAAGAAGATCTTAGTCTTCACCGGATTGGGGTTTGATGCTCCTAGTCGATGAAGAACGCGTAGATCTTGCAATACCTAGACGAACGTGGGTAGACGGCCTTCCTAAAGCCCTCCAGCGCCTAATTGATCGGTTATGTAAAAAGTCACGTGAATTGAACTAGTGTGACGCCAAGGGCGTCTCTCTTATTTATAATAGCGCTATGGGCCAGGGGGCCGAACCCTTAGAATTCTAAGGGCTGCCGCGCGATCACAGCAGTGCTTATTTAGTTGGAATTAATGATAGAAATAGGTGGACCAAAAATTTATTTTTTAATTAAGCTCGAAATTAATCTCAGTGTTAGCCGGACCGATCATATTCCAACATCCTTCCACTCGATCGAACGACTAATGCAATTACGCAACTAATGTTTGCTTCATACTTATGTTCACACTCAGTACTACAGTAAGACCAGACCAATGCGTCGTCAGTAGCATTAATCGTCATTGGGACCCCATTACCTATAGTTTCCTGTAATACCTTGTTAGAACACTTATTACTTATTGGAGGTATATGGCCCTATTACCAGGAATCAGGTAAGAGACTCTAAACTAAAAACCCAAATATATTTGCGCGCTCATAAATGGGATAAGTATTAAGTCTCAAATAATCAAACATGCTAGCATCAGCTTAGTTCTTGTTTTTTTCTTAAGCTTAATAACTTGATCTAGGTTCTTTCTTTCACAACATTTAATCAATGTGCTTGGCATCAGCATTTGATGTCTGTCGTTACTCGAAATAATACTGTAACTCAACTGTAGGCTTATAGCAATATGTTAATACTCAATTTTGGGATAATATCTCTTAAGCCGCATGGCCTGTCGTATTCATGTCATTAATTGACCTCATTTTAATACTGATTATATTCGGAGCTTTCAATAAATTTATCCTTTTCTACAAGAGTAGGTATAATCTAATTGTGCACTTTCTTATACCTAGTCAAGAGAATTGACAATTGAATAATTCTTAATTCTTATAAGTGACACAATAATTCTTTTGGTGCCTCATCAATAACTTAAAATTTTGTAGCACCTTCTAGTGGACCTATTCTGGATTAATAATTTTTTTTTGCCAAGTATCCCAATGCCAATTCTAGACTAGTATTGACTTAACATTCTTGAAGTTAATGACAGTCGAAGCATATGGAACGTCTTTCTCTTCAGCTGTTATTAACCCTTTTTTAGAATATTTAGAGTAATTAAACTTAATGCATTATGCAATCTGCATTATGCGAATAAACAGGCATGACATTTCAAACTCTATCACTTATGCATATAGTTGATATGCTTTTCATGATAATCCTAGTACTCATTTGGTCCTGTAATGTGTATCTTAATAGCCAAAAACTCAGAGGCTTTATCAAAATACATCAATCAAAAAAATTTGGGCGAGTAGAAAACTCTTATGTGACATTCCTATTGCCACGTAACTCAACTTCACCCATGTAGAGTATTAGGATAATAACCTTTTCCACCCTTTTTTTAAAAAACATAATGTCCACTTAATGAAATTCTAAACTATAGTGGGCTATGTTTTTGGTTAAATTTCTTAAAACTCCTTTTGAAGTCATGCTTAGAATTGTAGACCCTTTTTATAATCTACTGGTTTGACTTCATCAGGAAACTTATTAACACCCACACTTTATATATACTTATGGACCTAAGCTCATAAAATTGCTTAGTTTAGAATAACAACATTTCTCTTCTGATGTGATCATATTATATATTTATCATGGATCACAAGCAATTTAATAACATTAGTGGTTTACTTATCTGCCTAATTATCCACTAATGGTTGCTACATATACCTGTTGTGGCACACTAGTTGACTCTTGAAAATCCACAATAGAAATTGTAGTAATTTAAATGAAGGTATGCTAATGACTTATGGCATAAACTTAGATATTTATGTCTTCTTGAGTCATTGATACAAAAAACTAAGGTCGTATCTCTCCAAGATTTAATCTTCGTCCTTTGTGAACTCCCATGAGCTTCCACTGATTTTTGCATTCTTTAGAAACACATTCATCAAATCTTAACTTAGTAAGAAATTTATAACAGTAGAAACACAATCCCTTAGACTTTGCTCCCACTGATTTCTGTGTTCTCCAGAAACATAATCAGGGTGCCATGTGGACAGCTCATTTACTTAGAATCTCATTTCATATCCTTAGCTAGACTGTACTTATGTCTTGCTGAGGTTTTGCCTAATAAAACTTTTATGGTCAAATATTCATCAATCAGCGTTGGCCAGAATGATAAATATAAGGCATATAAGTCTCAAAAACAAGCTCTATGAACTAGTCTAATCAGCGTTGGCCAGAATAAACTAGAACAAGAATCTTGATGGACATGCAAACACTAATCAGCGTTGGCTAGAAATAGCGAAAACAAGCCATACTTCAATTAGAGACTCATGTTGGGTTAAGGGACAAAATTAGTATGTTTTTTTAATTTCATTTCTCAAGTCCCATGCTTTATAGTCTTATTTGAATATAGCATCTCTTTCCTAATGAGACAGTCTATTATCCTCTTTGAAATGTGGCTTAAACTGTAGTGACACAATTTCGACAAGGTCTCATCGTCTTGAGTAATGATTAACTTAAAGATAAAACTGACATAAAGAAAACTCATATTACAGGAAATACATCTCTTTGTCAACTAATAAGATAAATCATGATGGAATAAATTTGTATTTGTTCAAAATACAAAGTATCTCAAACTAAGATGACTTAGCATCATTAAGTACTAAATTTAGAACAAATATAATGCGAAGCTCCAAGGCTCAACTTTATCTTTATTTCATTAATGGCTTCTTAGACTTTGCTCCCCTTGCTCCCCTAGTTTGGCAAGACCTGAGGAGAAGTTAAGATATGCATTATTGCACCTTAGTTAATCCACCATATGTTGGGAAAATATCTTAAGTGAATTTATGAGACAACTTAGGTACCTATCTTTCGAAGCCATGCTTATACTTATCATCAATTTGGTAACTTACAAAATTTACAGACTACTGGAAACTTATCATTTTGAGCATGTTTGTTATAGTTTTCAGGCATAGAATTCATAAGGCAATTTAACATAAACTCATCAGACAAATCTAATCCAAGTGCCTTTAACTTATAAGCCATATCAAACAAGCTCTTAGCGTGGTTACCCAGACCACTTATCCCATCATAACGGGAATTAAGTAAGCTATCAAAAAAAACCTTTCTGAAGTGTGTTCTTATGAAGTTGTGAAGCTCCTTAGCACTTAATTTTCTGTTATTTTCATTAGAAAGGAACCTCCTAATCATGTTAAGTGAGAGCGACCATTGTATAATCATTTTGGCAATCCCATCGGATTTCTACCATTTTTCTAATTTTGGGATGTGCTCCTTTATCCTCTCAGCATAGTACACACAAATAGGAGAAGGAGCACGTGGTTTTTCCTCATAAAGCACATAATCAAGGTCCAGCTCCTTGAGAATGACAAGCACCTGATTATTCCAAGTAGGAAAGTTAGTGCAACTTAGGGGTTCTATTTTACTTATATAGTCTGCATAATTTACTGAGAAAAAAGAAAAATAATGTCCCAATTAGTAAGCTGTATATAAGATATACTTAAAGCATGAAGTTAAAACAACGTTGGTCAGTATTAACAACATGCTTAGGAACTTTAATTTGCTTCACCGTTGGGCAGAAACAAACCAAAATCTGTCTTAAATAACTCATAGTTAAAGTCAACGTTGGTCAGAAATTAACTATGAGTAATCTCTGGTTCGACTTCTCGTTGGTTCCATTCAACCAAAGACCATCTTATTATACAGTGGTGTATATATATATATATATATATATATATACACGAAAACTTATAGTTGAATGCAAATTCATGCAAAAACTTAATCTTATAGCATCAATATAAAACATAATAATGCTCAAAAAAATGTAGAATTAATACTGGAATTAAAACTAAAACCCAAACTTAAAACTTATTTAAATAGTGCATAAAAGTTAACTAAGTAAATTGCACTAAAAAATAAGAAAGTCTTATCTTAAACTTAAAATTTTCAGCAACATATCCCCAAAGCATACTTAAAATAACCTGAAGATTACTAAACAATAAAGGATACTTAAATTTTATATGAAATGAGAATATAAATCATTATTAGGACATTAAACTTAAAGCAATATATAAGTCGCTAATAATAAACTAAGCTGAAAATAGTAAACATAATGAGGGCACTAAAACTCAAAATTTAATTAAAGTACTTAAATAATTTATTTAAATTGAATAGCCGAGGAAACTTATATTCTCAAAATAAATCTTAATTTTGCCTTTAGAGAATAGGCTCAACAGTACACAGTGCCAGGGCACGACTTGCTTATGGTCAAGTCGAATTAGCAAGCTCTCCCCTTAAAAACATAATAAACGTCCCACTTAGGAAACCCTAGTGGCAGGGATGATCTCATCTCAACGGACAGCTAGGATTTGGCAAGACAAAGCTCATGGGTATAAATACCCGACCAAAAGCCCTAATATCCATGGTTACTTAGTTCTTTTTCTGCTTCTTCACACAGTAGCCACATAGGGAAATTAAAAAAACTCAGGGCAAGCTTATATGAGCAGAAAATAAACTCATAAATAAAGAAAATTAACATTAATCAACTTAAAATTAATGGGGGAAGCTTAAACAGTGCGCTAACATTAAATAACAAACAGTAACTTAAAATTCTGGAAAGGAAAACTCAAAATCGGCCTTACAATATGAAATTTGCCATAAGAGTATTATGTGCGCAGCTTGTTAAAATAAGCCCGTGCGGTTCCATAAGCCCACTCGGCTTCCAAAAAAAACCAGCAGTGGTCCAAGAAACAAAAATCCTAATAGCTAGATCAATCTCATCCATTCATCTGGACGGCCACAGTTTCTTTCTTCAAACACACACGCAGCCGCATAGGCAAGAGTGAGTGGCGTACGGCAGCTCAGAGCAGTGGCACTACGTTGGCACGCGCGGCTCTGTCAAGATTAGCCGCTGTGGCGCCCAGCTGATGGCAGCGGTAGCCCGTGCAGCGTAGGCAGGCGTCGGCGGCGGCCTGACCTCATGGGCGTGCGCGCAGCGGCGTCGGGTGGCCGACCCGACCCGGCAACAGGTGACGAGCCCGCGCGGTAGGTCCTCATGGCGGCGTGGCCCAGCGGCGGCGGTGGCGACCCGGCCTAAGGGCGTCGGGTATGAGCCATTTGCTCGCGTGCGGCTGTGGTGCAGCACAGAACTGCAGCGGCGACCCGATCTATAACCCAGGTACGAGCCACGCAGGTGTACGCCCTTCTCTGATTCCTGATGCTTAGGTTAGAGTTTTTGATTTGGGAAATAAAATTAAGGATTTTTGGGACTTTAAACGGTTTTGCCCAAATCATCTCATCCTGAATGCTTAGCTCGGATTAGTGCGGTGAAAACCACCTCTAATTACTGATAATGATCTTAATCCGAGACTTAATCTCAATTAACAGCAAAACCTTAATTGCTTAATTAATCTAATTGTTTACTATCATCAATTTGAACGCATCTGATAGCACTGATCTGCACTTAACCTTAATAACAAAACTAAACTTAAAAACAGTGCTAATTTAAAATTAATAGATCGGATCTGAAAATTTAACTTAGATGTGAACTAACCATTTGATCTCTTACAGAACAGGTAGTACGTGATTTGCTAAAACACAGCAGGATCAGCACGTACTTAAACATATCTTAACATAGGCATAAAACATAATTGACTCTGGCCTAGGATCATGTTAGGTCTAAGCACGCTCTGATACCAATTGTTGAATTAGAATTTAGATTAATAGGACATTTATCTTAGACTAACTCATCTTAATGCGGAAACCAATATTAGATATTAACCAGAGTCGAAAGATGTCATATGTGCTCTTGTACTTGATGTAGATGAAGAAAATCATAGTCTTCATCGGATTGGGGCTTGATGCTCTTAGTCGGTGAAGAACGCGGTAGATCTTGCAATACCTAGACGAACGTGGCTAGACGGCCTTCCTAAAGCCCTCCAGCGCCTAATTGATCGGTTATGTGAAAAATCACGTTGATTAAACTAGTGTGACGCTATGGACGTCTCTCTTATTTATAATAGCGTTGTAGGCCGGGGGGCCGGACCCTTAGAATTTTAAGGGCTGCCGCTGATCACGACAGTGCTTATTTAGTTAGAATTAATAATAGAAATGGATGGACCAAAAATTTATCTTTTAATTAAGCTCGAAATTAATCGAGGTATTAGTCGGACCGATCATATTCCAACACTCGGTTGTGATTATTTAGCCGCCGCTGCATTGACTGCATATAACAGTTTCAAGTTTTATCTCCCTGACAGCAAACAGCAGCAGCTGCAGTGCAGCCAAATGAGCACAGCTGCGGAGCTGCTATATACAAGGAACTTGAAAGGTAGTATGAGAATCTCAAAAATACCATAAGAACAATCCGGAACACATCGTGAAACGTCTTGTGAATACTGAATAATTTAGAATAAGCCATCAAAACAGTCAAATTGTATTGAAGAAGAAATAGTTCAAGTGAATATCACTATATTTTTCTTTTGAATTGGAACATATTTCCACGAATCTAGAACATTTTTTTGTGTGAAGATGAAACATTGTCCCTGCTTAAAAAAGAGAGAAAATATTCCATTTTCATGAGAAAATATTCTTCTACAAAATATTTTCTAAGCATACTAAATGGGTTCTTGTTTTGAAGCATATATTGCAAAAGAAACAATGGTGCAATTGAAATTTAATTTAAATTGCCAATAGTAAACATTGGTTTTATTATAATTTTAAAATGTGAACACACTGAGCTGCTGATGACCTGATGTAACCAATTTTGTGTGTCAGTGTAGTGGTGCTTGCTCCCTAGCATGCCTTGATGTGAGTTGTTTTGATTGGGCCTATTTTGATTGGACCCATAATTATACTAAGGCTGTGTTTAGATCCAAATTTTGGAGTGCTAAAATACACTTAGCATTTCGTTTGTATTTGGTAATAATTGTCCAACCATTGACTAATTAGGTTCAAAACGTTCGTCTCGCAAAGTATAACCAAACTGTGCAATTAGTTTTTGATTTTATCCACATTTAGTACTCCATATATGTATCGCAAGTTTGATGTGACGAGAAATTTTTTTTGCATAGTACACTTTTTAATGGATCTAAACACACCCTAAACAAAAGAGACATAAAACTAAACCAAAGTAGACAGTGGACTTCATCATAGTACTAGTTTTCTTTAGCACATCATAGTACTACTAGTACTTGGTCGGCAACTAAATGAATATATACCCGTGGGCCCATAGCGGTGCAAATCTATGGACCGGCCCGGCGGCGCTCGCTTTTCGTACTACCTGAATTGACTGGGATCTCCCGCCATTCATTCCGGTGGACGCGCTTCCCATCGGCCGATTGGCGGTGGCGGTAGCGGCAGCGGTAGTTTCTGCATTCCCGGCGGCAGCGGTGGTTTCTGTACGGACCACCTGCTTTCTCTCTGCGCGACTTTACGTAATTAGGGTCTGGTTTAGATGCTGAAAAAATTTCAACCCGATGAATAGTACCACTTTCGTTTTATTTGACAAATATTGTTCAATCGTGGACCAACTAGGCTCAAAAGATTCATCTCGTGATTTTCAACTAAACTATGTAATTAGTTATTTTTTTTACCTATATTTACTACTTCATGCATGGGTCAGAGTGAAAAAATTTCAACTTTTTGAGTGCATCTAAATGAGGCCTAGGCCGTGTTAGTTGGCCTGATTTTGGAGGTCCAAAATCTGCACAGTAACAGATTCTCCACTGTAGCATTTCGTTTGTATTTATGAATATTTGTCCAAACATTGACTAATTAGGCTCAAAAGATTCGTCTCGTAAAATACAACTAAAGTGTGCAATTAGTTTTTGATTTCATCTAGATTTAATACTCCATGCATGTGCTGGCATTTTGATGTGATGGGGAATCTTCTTTTTGCATAGTGAAATTTGGGGAAAAATTTAGCATCTAAACAAGACCTTACTCCTACTGCGGTTTAATAGAAACACAACACTGTTATAGGGTGTGTTCACTTCCCATGCAAATCCAAAATATTTCCTCTTCCACCCATAACATCAAATATTTGGACACATGCATTGAGTATTAAATATAGATAAAAAAATAATTAATTGCTAAGTTTGTCTGGTTTTTGGGAGATGAATCTTTTGAGCCTAATTACTTCATAGTTGGATAATATTTGTCAAATAAAAACGAAAGGTGCTACAGTAACTTTTCACCAACTTTTCACCAACTAAACACACCCATAGTAAAGTGTAATGCCTTGTTTCGAGGTAGTCTGATTCGCATCAATTTACATGTGTTAGGGTGAATTGGCGCATATTTCTTTCAAAAAAATCCATTCACAATATTGTAAGTCACCCAAACTAATTACATTGGTACTACAGTTATGTTCCGCTGTTTTTCACATGACGCTGGAGATCCTTGCTAGGATCAATCTAAAAAGAAGGCTTCTCCCTGTTGGTGCGAGCTCAATCTCCTCTAGCCCTTCTTCATAAGGGCCAGGGCCAGTGTGAGTGTGAGCATTGTATATCATTTTGTTGTACATAACATTCTTTCATTTAATTGAAAAAGGAAAAAAAATATATAGGTAGGGGGCTCCCTTGCCGTTTCGGTCAAAAAAAAAGTGTGAGCATTCATGCATATATCACCATTTGTTTTATACACGTGTCTAGCTATATACTCCTTCAAAAAATTGGTAACAAAAAACAAAACCTCACACTCATATAGCTGAGAGCCCAGAGCCCTGCTGTCCCACGCTAAACCAGAAGCTCTCAAATTCAGAAGGGCCGTAATACCCAAAATGACTATCTAAACTCACATGGGACAGAGTTTTATGGACTGGCCCAGATTCCTCGACGCATTAGGCCCACCATGGCTGGCAGGTCAGGTGTGCGTGCTTGGTTGTCACTCTCCCTCTTTTGGGCCGAATTTGAACACCACCCAAGCAAACTTTCTGTCAAGTTTCCCTCTCTCAATTTTTTTTGGTTAATTTTAACCTTCCAAGTTCCAGTCGACCTCTAAAACGGTTGCCGTCTGCAAGCGCCAAGCGGCACAGAAACTGCACTCACTCCCTTTAACTGTAACTGCTAAGTACTTGCTAGATGTATAAGGTGGGGTTAGTTGTTTGTATTAGTTTTAGCATGCATTACACCGTATACAACACTAACTAAGCCAGAATACCTTGAAATTTTGGTTGTCTGCAAGCTGTTTGGTAATTGTCTGCATGTTTTAGTAGAGGTCTCATTTTTAACACAAGTAGGTGAGATGAGTATATTTTATTTTTGTGCGCTTCATCAGCTTCTACAAGTATGTATTGTCTAATACAATTAAATCTAGCGGATTGGTGACTATTCCCTCTATTCTAAATTATAAGACATTTTGACATTTCTAGATACATTATTTTTGTTATGCACTTAAATATATACTATGTTTAAAAAATCAAAAATTTGACATTTCTAGATACATTATTTTTGGTATGCACTTAAATATATATTATGTTTAAAAAATCAAAATGTCTTATAATTTGGAATGGAGGAAATACAAATACCTACTTTGAACACAGTAGAAATGCATGTAAGAGTATATACGGGCAATAAAACACGAAAAATAATTTCACGGCACAGGACGAATACAAGCTAATATATATATATGCTACCAACTGTGCTGCGCTACATATTGAATATTAACTTGTATATAATATATGGGGACCATCATTAAGCAAGCATGGGTACTGAATATTGGACAATTTGAGCTGGATGGGGACAGTTAAACACGAAAGTAGTGGCTTTGCTGACATGTCCACCGGAACCTTTAATCTTTCTTACAAACATAAATTGAACTTTAAAGTGTTTCTTTTCTAAAAAATGAAAAAGGAATTGCACCAAAGCTATATACTCCTAGCTATCAAGAATAGAGTTAAGTACACCGACGATCCTTAAATTTGTTAATTATGCCACTTAAGGTCCAAATACCATTAATTATGGGTGACCAAATCGAGCAATGATGTTAGGGGATTACAAGTGGGTTCCAATGGTCATTTTTTTCATGTTGGCATTTGTGACCCAACACTGATATGAACATTGTGTTCCAAATTAATTGTAAGTCATTTTGGCTTTGTCCGAAGTCATATTTCTCTTGTTTTAACCATGTTTATAAAAAAATACACAAAGATCTTTTGTATACACATGAAAGATACTTTGAAAGTGCATATATTTCATATGTAGGTGTCTGTATTTTTTTATAAACTCCGCTCAAGTTAGATAAGTTTGATTTAAAAGAAAACTAAAACGGCTTAAAATTTAAAATAATGATAGTACTATGTGGACAGATTTGACCTCGAGTGAACCACTTAATAAATCAAGGAATCTAGATATATACAGATTAATAGTTTGGAGACTTATGACACCAATGAACAAGTTTGTGGGGGCGACTGGTGTATTTTACTAGCTCGGAGCATGCTCTCTATCTCAAGTTGGCAAGTTGTCATCGGCACGCACACCTGCATGTTTCTTGCAACCAGGAAAGCTGGTGTCAAAAGTTAGCATAGTGTATACTAGCATGCATGCCACATCACGCATGCTACTAACAGCACCAGCTAATTTCATCATCAACTTTAAAACAAATCCAGTGACGCACGATTTGTGAAGTGGGGGCATGCAATTATCGTTATCGATCGGGTACCGTAATTAACGATGACTCAGGTAGACCGCACGTGGTACATTGAACGACTTGCCCAGTTGCCCCCGAAGCGTTGGAACGTCAGTTTCCAGCTGCACTCGTCTCTATCTCCATCGATACTAATAAAATCGAGGACGGTGATCAAGCTTCGACAAGAGAGCATGCGTAGTCTTTCCTTTCTTTTCGTGTCAAAAGCAATGGAGAATCCCTGGCAGCGCCATTGCGTCAAGCGGAATGGGCCTACTGTTGCCAACATGACAAGTGTTGGGCCCACCAAATCGCGCCAGGCTAGTAGGCTGGTCTGAAGAGAAAGTTGAGCGTTCCGTTCGTTCCAAGGTACGTACTAGAGTATGTCATCGGATCATGATGGGAAATACGTAGGTTATGATATATACCAGCAAATATGCCCGTGCGTTTGCAACGGGATAAAAAAAACTATCGTGCTTTCATTCGGGATAAATCCATTACGAGCGAGAAATCCTCTGCCTTAAGCGCAATGCCTGAGGGGCGCATATATGCTATCCCTCACAGTCCGAGTTTTTTTTAATGTTTGTTTGCTTCTAAAAGAATCATGTTTTTGACTCTCTTATTCATGACCAAATGCAATAAGCTAAAGTGCAATTTCGTGATGCACATAAAAGAAATTAAATGCCTAAAATTTGTTAAGGCCTGAGAGATATCCGGAACCGGTTCCTTTCGCAACAATTATCCCTTGTGATAACGCTTCTAGAAAACACATTTTTTTTCCAACAAAAGTACAAAAATAAATTTTGTTCCTAATTAAAACTATATCAATAATTTAATAGGGAAATATTTGTTAATATTATATTTGTTTTTTTCTATTTTTTGACGTTTATAAAAGAAAGGAGGGCATACTTCGGAAAAAGAAAACTAAAAAAAGGGCTGAGAACAATGGGCGGACGGACATGGGAAAACTCACGTGTGTAAATAAATACAAACAAATAAAAAAACAAAGAAGCTAAAAAACCAAAAAAAGAAAGAAAATACGAACAGAAAGGTAGTAGTCCAGAGCAGGAAAATAACACGAAACTAAACAACACCGAGAGAGAAAAATGGAAGAACATGAGTAGTAGTCTGGGACGAAAATAAAAAGGACAAACCATAGATTGAAAAAGAATAGAAAAAGCGATAAATTGGAAAATATATTCTGTGTAGGAATGAAGGATTCCTATTTAGATTGGAATTCTTTATGAGCACGGGTTATATATATGAGTCTAGATAGAAAAAACTCTCTATCGTCCGGTAGTTAAAGGGAGACAAACCAAACAAATGGATGGACGAAAAAAAGAGCCTGAAATTTTGCCTCTTTATTATTAAGTAGCAAAAGTGCCCGTGCATTGCAACGGGAGAAAAAATATACGTTAGCAAAAAATGAAGACATCAGTGTTTTATTCTTTCTATTAAAATTTGAAACTATAATATTGGTCGTAATATAACAATGTATAGATATAGATAATAATACTATATGTTTGCTTCGTTTCCCTCTTCTCTGCGTACATCAGATTTGAACAAGGCTCTGTGTGCATGCATGCATCATATACGTTGCATGCCATGAATCGGCCACGTCTTGAGCCAAGAGAGTCCGGATTATAAGCCATGTTCTATCCAATATATTAATTTAAACATGAGCCTACAGGACTCCATGAGATATCCATACGACAAGGATAGTCTCTAGCTTTCAATCTGGCCGTTAGAGACAATATATTTTTCTAATTTATACTTGTATTTATTTTCCTATTTGAGTTAGGATTCCTACACAACATACTTAGAACCGGAGACATCTATTTGGATTATGATTCCTATAACTATCTATATTACTTTAGGAACTTTGTCTAATATAACAAAACATGGGAGTTGCAGAGATATAACAATATTCATATTCACGAAGTTAGTTAGGGGAAGACAGACCAAACAAATGGATGGACGAAAAAAAAGAGCCTGAAATTTTGCCCCTTTATTATTAGGTATAGATATACACTTTTCTCTGTCCCAAAATATATGTCATTCTAACTTTTTAGAGAGTGAAAGAAGCTTAAGTTTGAATTATAATTTAGAACGGAAGGAGTAGTATATATACTTCATGCCTTGGAAAGTAGTTTGGGTAGTGTTGACGTCGGATGTGGTCCGAATCACACACCAGAAAGGGCATTGGACGCCCAGGCCGCTACGGACCAGAGAACGCAGCAAGATATCACTCTTTCGTTGTGAAGCACGGAGAGGTTTACAAGCAAACCACCAAAGTATAACCAATCGCGCTTACGTGACGAAGAACCGGCTAGTTTTCAGGCAAACTAGCAAAGAAACAATCGAAGCTCTCGCCCGGGAGGGACCCCGTCAGGGCAAGGACGTCGCCGGGTTGCCCTAGGTTGGCCGGCAAGCCTAGAACATCATTCTTGGTCGTGGATCAAGGGATGACCAACATGGAGGTTGAAGGAGAAGAAAAAAGGGATAAAAGGAGTAGATTGATTTGTTTGTATGATGATTGGATAGTTGGGAAATCAATTGGTCATGATCCTCTCGTATATATAGAGGGGGTGATCTTATCCCAGTAGGAAACATCTCAAAGATGCGTTCTCCAAGTTTTCCACGTCAAAAATAGGTCAAAAGCCGACCTGTAGGTCAAACCGGCTCGGAAAACAGGCCAAAGTCAGCTTAGCCGACTCCTAGGTCGGCTTAGCCGACTTCCTCGGGCGCGGCACGTTGTTTCTGAGCAGAAAACAGTGAGAGTCGGCTTAGCCGACAGGGGGACTCGGCTAAGCCGACTAGGCGCAGGAAATTCCAAATGAAAATCTTCCGAAATTCATAATTAATTTATCCAGACTCCAAATCTGGTGAACCATATATGTTTTTTGATCAGCTCGATGAGAGAAACGCAATGGTGAAGTGCGTTCTTGCATTTGAGCAAGTTGGTCAAGTCGGCTTAGCCGACTTAGGGAGTCGGCTAAGCCGACTCTGGCTGGTCCTCTTGCCAATCACTTAGATTTGTTCTGAGGGCAATTAATGGTTCACCATATTTGTTCTGAGGGCGATACTCATATCAGCCATTGTTTGGAGAGCACTTTGGCTTCTTGCCAATCACTTAGAAAGTACCTTTTCAAGCACCTCCCATTAATTGCACTTGTGAGACTATCACCTTGCAATGTTTCTAACAGATAAGAATTGCCAATTATCACTTTGATCACTCCATAAGGACCTTCTCAACTTGGTGACCTTTTGCCAAACTTGTTGCTCCTCATTCACTTGGTGGCCTTGGATTATCCCAATTCACTTCTTGATGAGCTTGATCAAAGTCCATAGATTTTTCTCATAACCATCCTTGCTTGATCAAATCCTAAACACCTCAGTGACAGATCTTCAGCAATTTTTAGTATAGCTCATGGTACAAAATAAACTCTGCACTTCATCGAACATTTATCAACTTTGGTGTTTGGATCATGTGAATACCGCAATACAGGAATCCTTCAATCATCTAAATTGGCCCCAACACCACTAGAAGTTTTGTTGGGCCGATTTGGGAGCTTCTCGGACAAATTAACCCGGCTGGTCACAGGTGAGTTGGCTGAGCCGACTACGGCAGTCAGCTTAGCCGACATGGAGGAGTCGGCCTAGCCGACTGTAGCAGCTAGCTGAGCCGTCTTGGCTTTAGCAGATGGGAAGTCGGCTGAGCCAACTGAGTTAGTCGGCTTATCCGACTGGTCTGCACCTGCACGAGAAAAATTAAATTTTTTATGGATCGGCTATTCTTAATATGAAAATTACGTCTACTGACGTCATAGCCAAATTCTTGTTGAGCTAACATGTTGGCCTTTTGATTTTTATGCCTCGGAATATGCTGAATTCTGGCAATAATATCAAGGCAAGCACCAAGACAAGCTCTTAGTGATCCTTCTAAACATGAAACATACCAGCGACTTGCTGCACCACTAGTAAAGAATCACCATAGGCTTCAACATGTCATACTTCATGGATTGCAATATAGCCAAGCCGAATAAGAAAGCTTCACATTCGGCTTGAATTTTGGTGCAAATGTAATTTTAATCAGCTTGATGTCTTAAACAACACTATTGTGAGAAATAATGATTATGTCAACAACTTCGCCTCATTTGCAAGCCGATTAATCATATTGTCACATCCATGAAGTAAATCCAAAATGCATATATCACGCCCCTAGGCCTGAAAGCCATCAAAATAAATTTCATTGGGGCTTTCTAATAGCACGATTGTCATAAGCACTCATCGACTATATTTTTACACTAAGGGCGATATTAAAATATCGGCCATATGAATTCATCCACAAGAGCATGCATAACCGAAATAAATATTTTGGCTCTTGATCATTGATAAGCAAAATAATTTGGCAACCCTCCAAAACATACAGATCTATACCAAGGGTCAAAATAAGGAGCTGACCAGGGGATGAATTCCATATAGGCATAGGCAGAGAGTATGGATGATGTCATGACCAATGATTTTGATGATTTGGTGCAAACCTCTAACTTGACAATTGTTTCTTGAACCTTCTTCTCTCCTTTGCCTTTGTTGCAACACTTGCTTGAGCATCATCCTTCTGAGCTTGAATTCTTCGTTTAGGAACCCACATCAAGGCCTTTTCTTTCAGCTTCTCTGCACTAAGCTTTTGTAACTTCTTTTCTTGCCACTTTGGTAAACCGATTGAGTATATCGATTTTATTTCTGTTTTGGACAGCGGCAAATCATTCTTGACTTTGGGTACTCTCACCTTCTTTTGTTCAGATTTGGCACCTAGAATATTAATAAATGATTTTCCCACTTCTTTGCCATCAATAGTCGAATTTTTTAGTAATGTAATCGGCTTTTCAATAGTTGAATTCAGATCTGAACTTTTCTTCTTTTGGCCATCATACTTCACACGGTAAACTTGCTTTACCACTTTCTTCTTTGATTGAGCTCCAAACCGATTTTGATCAAAAGGGTCTTTACAAGATGATGATTTCTCTGAATATCTAGGAGCTGCATATTCTACATATTGTAGCATGAAATATGGTGAAATATGTGTCTCTTGATCAAACCAGCCCCAAGATGAATAAGGATAAAAATATACGGACTGTGATCCATTTGACATGGGAATTGGCTGCTCAAAAGGAGAATATGTTGCTGCTACGTGGGATCTATCTCATTGCCAATTCCACTCTTGAGACTTATGCGTTGGAGGCAATTTTGATGATGAGACTTTCTTTGGCCAATTGTTGACATTTGCTTCTGCTATCTTTTCGTATTTAGCTAGAAGTTCCTCGAAGCTAAGCTTCGGCCTTCTACTTTTCAGCTTGTCATGGCCTTTACCTCCATCAGCACTATGAGCATCCTCCTTCTCCCCATCTTGATAGACATGCTCCATAGGAGCATCCTTAGCCGATTCCCCTTTCTCAACGGGATCAATCGGCTTTTGTTCTAATTGGAGAGATTTCACCTGCCCCCCAGTGTCATCTGAAATTGTGATAACATTGCTGTTCTCTTGAGTATCTTTAATTTGTAGTTCATGAACAACAACCCTGTCTTTACTTGAGGGCTCCACCTCTCTCTCTTGGGCATTTGAGCCTTGAGCTTTGAATGAATCGGCTAATGCAAGCCGATTCAAAACATGTTTGCCATCAAGACCAATTGAATCCAATTGGTCCATCTGTTGAGCTTCAGAAAATCTCAATCGTCTATTATCAATGGCCGATTGGATCACTCGAAAAAACACAGTTAGAAGTATTATGATCAGAAGAATTGTGCCACTTGCAATATGTAAATTCTTCTAAGTTTTGAACAGATGACAAAGTATTGTGATCAGTGATTCTAATAAAATTATTCTTGAGCAAAATATCAAAGACATGATCACAAAAAGTAATGTCAAAGGTGTACTTTGATTTCCTTAGCTGACTCTTTTGTGGAGTCGGCTTTAAAGCTAGGAAAATGAAGGGATCAGATTTAACATCAACCCATTCGGCCACACCTTTGTAGCTGCTTTTGAGAAGCCTTAGCTTTGACAAACTAGCACTATCGGCCTTGCCATCTGGCACAATGTGTTGACCGATAGAATCTGAAATTGTTTTATCAACAAATAAATTGTTATTCTCAATCGGTCTATTATAACTATTAGTGAGGATATCTTTAATTGATGCTAAAATTGAAATAGTATGACTGGATTGGAATTTGAGCAAAATATTTGTGTTTTCTACCTTGTTGATCATGTTGGAGAAGTGCATATCCTTGATTTGCATGATATTGCTCTTCTTCTCCAGAAACCATTCAACAAGAGGGGTCAAATCACCCGAAGACACATCAACAGCTGCTGAAACTGGAAAAGTCAGCTTAGCCGACTGGAAATCAGCTAGGCCGACTTGGGTACTAGCAGGGGCAGTCGGTTTGGCCAACTGGGAAGTCGGCCTAGCTGACTCAGGGCAGGCAACGAAGGCAGTCGGCCTGGCTGACTGGGAAGTCAGCCTAGCCGACTTGGAGCTGGTGGTAAAGGTAGTCGGCTTGGCCGACTAGGAAGTTGGCCTAGCCGACTTAGAGCAGGCAGGAGTCGGCTTAGCCGACTTTAAAGTTGGCTCAGCCGATTCTGAGCAGGCAGACGGCCCTCCTTTGTTGCTTGTAGGGGCTTGATCTCCATCAATAATGTGGTAATCACTAGATAAGTATACAACACCTTTAGCTCCTAAAAAATCAAGTCCAGTTGATTTATGTTGTTTTCCATGCTTTTCTGTAACAAGACTTGTTTTCTGAGATGTGATTGATTCGGAAAGGATATTGTGTTGTTCGGCTTTTGTAGCTAAATTTTTGCTTACATGCGAATCAAATCTTTCTTTCATGCCCACTAGCAATCCTCTTTTAGCCGATGACTCAATTGTGATCGACCTTTTCTCATTAGTCTTTTCAAAATATTCATAGAATTGCTCCTCTAGTTGAGACCATGAACCAACAGTGCACTGGGGCAAAGATGTAAACCAAATAAAGGAAATACCGATAAGAGATAAAGGAAAATTTCACACTCTCATATAGTCTTCTTTACCAGCAAAACCTAGCTGTGAGAGATATATACTAATATGTTCTACAGCGGTCTTATCATCTTCACCACTAAACTCATAAAAATTAGGTATCCACCAACCATTAGGAGTTTTCAAGTAATCAATGTGTAATGGGTACGGTCTATGATATGCGGGCACCTTCCATTTAGAGGAGCCATATGGATTTCTAGTATGGGCTAAATCTTCATTGATTCGGCTTGATTTGAGAGCAATATATAAAGCCAAATCATGATTGTTTGCATGTGCACCTATTGCTGAATTTTCATTGATTCGGCTACAATTATTAGCAATAGGTTGAGTCGAATCATGAGTTTTAGTACTCAAATGCCTTACTGAAATTTCACTAATTCGGCTTTGATCGTGAGCGAAATACGAAGCTGAATTGTGGGCATTGATCCTTGCATAAGGTGCTGAATTTTATTTGATTCGGCTATGGTTACTAGTAACACATAAAGCCGAATCATGAGTATTAGCACTTAAATACCTTGCTGAAATTTTACTAATTCGGCTAGAGTTGGGAGTAACATGTGAAACCGAATTATGAATAGGAGCATTGGCATATGGTGTTGAATTTTGAGAGCAATTGGCTAAATAATTAGTATTATCAAAGCCAATTCTCTCATTCATCGGCATGTTATGTGGTGGAACCACATATTGTGAACTTATAGCCGATGAATAAGGATTTACATGTTGCATGTTGCTAGTAGCATCAAAACTCAAAGAATTCATAGTTGACATCGGCTCTTGACCATGATATCCATAATTATTATGTGTATGATGAGGAACATTATCAAAAGTATCAACCGATGCAACATATCTAGTATCATTACAGCTAGCAACACCAACATGAGAGCTTATATGACTTGCAAAATAACCATTAGGATCATTAGATGCATTTGCAAGTTGTACCTCGGGGTAATTGTAGTAGTTTTGTGATGAACCACCTTGGTACTCTATGATTTAGAACTTGACCGCCTTGCTGAATTTTCTATTGTCAAGCGCAACAAGTTGTAAAATTGCAAGCAAGATCACAAGGGGTCAAAACTAGATGCGATCAGCCTTTTGGGCTAGATGCAACAATAATGGCGAGCTCAAGAAGATAGATCAGCGAGGAGTAGGGCTAGGGCAAGAAGAATCGGCTACAAAGTAGAGCCGAAGCAAATTCTTCCCCAGCGAAGTCGCCAAAAAGTGTGTTGACATCGAATGTGGTTTGAATCACACACCAGAAAAGGGCATTGGACGCCCGAGCCGCTACGGACTGGAGAACGCAGCAAGATATCACTCTTTCATGCACGGAGAGGTTTACAAGCAAATCACCAAAGGATAACCAATCGCGCTTACGTGACGAAGAACCGGCTAGTTTTCAGACAAACTAGCAAAGAAATCGTCAAAGCTCTCGCCCGGGAGTGACCCTATCAGGGCAAGAACATCGTCGGGTTGCCATAAGTTGGCCGGTAAGCCTAGGACGTCATCCTTGGTTGTGGTTCAAGGGATGAACAGCATGGAGGTTGAAGGAGAAGGGAAAAAGGGTAAAAGGAGTAGATTGATTTGTTTGTATGATGATTGGATAGTTGGGAACTCAATCAGCCATGATCCTCTCGTATATATAGAGGGGTGGTCTTATCCTAGTAGGAAACATCTCCAAGATGCGTTCTCCAAGTTTTCCACGTCAAAAATAGGTCAAAAGCCAACCTGTAGGTCAAACCGGCTCGGGAAACACACAAAAGTCGGCTTAGCCGACTTCCTCGGGCCCGGAACGCTGTTTCTGAGCTGAAAACAGTGAGAGTCGGCTTAGCCAACAGGGGGACTCGGCTAAGCCGACTAGTGTTGGTATAAATTAAGTGCAACTAAAATATGGAAGATTCTGCAAGCGCACAGAATATACCATTGTAGAATTTTACCGGGAGTATTCCAGGTATCGTTATTTATATTTTACCACAAGGAAGCAAGGGTTAAAGAATCTGATAATTCACCATCATGTATCTCCTAATTTAGTAAACCAACTAGACTAAAGTAGGGGGTAAATGATATATGATAGGTATATGAATAAAAGCACACATAGGAGAATTCTAGGATAAATGAGTAGCTAGCTAAAGTGAGAGGACAACGGGAGAGATCAAGGTTCCTATGTACTTCTCTATTACTTTGGTTCTTTAATAACTAAAGCATGAATAGATATAGCGATCATACACACGACACTTTGGAGCAACAGTACCTTTCTGACTCTCGAAAGAGACTGGGAGGAAAGTAGTCGGGGGAAGGCTGCCAAAAGCTCTACGAACATCAACCCGAACGTGGTGGATTACGAAGACCTTACAGAGCTGTCACCTCTGGGGCTACCACAACTATACGTGGGGTTGAGCGTAACCTCAGGTAACCTATAGCCTAGACACCATGCCTAAACTATCGATTACTACTCTAGCTATGCGTAATAACTAAAGCACTCAATACGAGCTAAGATCCCATGTCAAGGTATAACAACTATACTAACCATACATAATAAAGGCATAAAGTAAATAGAGAAGATGAAAATATATAAAGCATAAGTCTTGTAAAGAATAGATACAAAGACATACCAAATCTCTAAAGACTTCTCCAGAACCGGAGCGCAGCTCCGCTCTCCCTAACTCCCATCTAGATCTAATCTACTACATTGGAATGTCTAGCCCTAATTCTCTAGGGAGCAGAGGTCATCCTTTCATGGGACACCTCTGCCTCTGATCCCAGCTGAGAGAGAATGAAATTAGGGTTTATGGGGATGCCTCCTCCAGGGGCTAGGGGCCTTGCTTATATAGCCCTCTAGGAAGCACCACAGCCCTCGGATCAAACCGACCTTGATCTATGATTATTATTGATCCTCAAAGGCGGTGGAGGTATGATCCGCGAGACGAAGCCTGATTGGCTCTGCAGGTGGGGCGGGCGCCCCCACCCCTTGGGTGGCTGCCCGGCTTCCGGGCCCGTTTTCTCTCCCGTTTGTTTCCAGAGTCTTCTCGTACCTTTCATATTATAGAAAAGTTGTGCGTAGCCCCTTTGTCTCTATGTAAACCTGACATGTGGGCCTTCTTTGGTTCTTTTCAGCTAACACCCTATAGAAATAGACATTCACCAAAACTTATAAAATTATGTCAGTAAAACCCCTATATCTAAGCGGTAATTATGTTTAAGTCCTTTTTCATGTTTCGTTGACGGTTAAAATTGACACTTATCTACCATCAACAACTAGCGCAGGAAATTCCAAGTGAAAATCTTTCAAAATTCATAATTAATTCATCCGGACTCCAAATCAGGTGAACCATATATGTTTTTCGATCATCTTGACGAGCGAAATACAATGGTCAAGTGTGTTCTTGCATTTGAGCAAGTTGGTCGAGTCAGCTTAGCTGACTTAGGGAATCGGCTAAGTGGACTCTGGCTGGTTCAGCACCCGAAAAGTCGTTTTTCTCGTCCATGTGCCAAATGTGATGATCCGAGTATGCTCTCTGGTCATCTTGATGATAGAAACATGATAATGATGTCCATTATGCTCTCTGGACAATTTTGGGTGTCAACAGGTAGTTTCGATCATCCCCGATCACAAAAATGGCACATAGAAGTATATAAGTAGCTAGTTTGCATGTCACATTTTGAATTCATTGTTTTTGTATCTACTCCTTCTATTCCTAAACCATAAGACATTTGATTTTTTTTCTAAATATATTATTTTTACTATCTATTCAAATATAGTATATATCTAAATACATAACAAATGCTATATATCTAGAAAGTGAAAATATCTTATAATCTAAAATGAAGGAAGTAGTTCGCTCGCTCTCTTTGTTTTTTACCTTTTCTTTTGTTTTACAAATCACACTATTAGCGTGAATATGGGGGGTTTCCATTGTCATATGAAACTTGATCGATAAAAAAATAAAAAATGGTAAATTTCACAAGAAAACTGGTCCCAAACATTTTGAGAATTTGCACATCTGTATAAAACATTGTCATCTACAATCACATAAATCACACAGACATTGATATTAAAGTTTGATCTGGTTTGATAGATACAACCATACAAAATACACCTAAATTTTCATTTTTGTGCCTACTTGTCTTACAAATGTTGGCCCCCACTATAACCACAACCACACATTGAAACAAAAATGAAAATAACATTTTTTACAATGCACTAGCCTAACACCACTATGGAAACATTTTTTCTATAGCATTTTCACTGTCCATTTTATTAAAACTGTTGGACGGTTCTAAATAAAATTGATGAAGAAAACATTTTTCAACGTTGGTTCGAGAGAGCAGCTGACAATGAAAACCGTCTGTCTGTTGGCGATGCTTAAACCCGTGATCCTACCGCCAACATTTAAACAAAATAAACAAATGTAAACACCAAGACTTAGAATTAGGGATTTTAACTCACACTTTCCACAAGTTTTGGTACAAGTATGTTTTGCAGGTCACAAACACAAATGCATGGAGAAATTTACCAAAAGGCGCTTTCCGACGCTGGTGTGCGCAAAAGAATAACAAAGACGCCCATCAAATCAACTCCACCGGGGCAAAGCATCACCAAGGAATGATCTAGGTCCAGCCCAAAGCCCACAAACCAAAGGCGGTGGTTATAGGAGGTGGTCAGGGGGCGGCCAACCCAGGGGTGCCCGACCCCCTTCTGACGTTGCTCTGCCTCTCCTTCGATAGGCGGTGGCATGCCTCCATGCAGAGGCGGCACAGCTCTATCCTCGCCAAGAATAGCTTGAACCACCGCCCTACTCCCTGTATAAATAGAGGGGTAGAGCTCCCTTCTATAAACACACATAAAGAGAGAAAGAAGAATAGGAAGAGTTTCATTTCTACTAAGCTTAGCTAGAATAAGAGTGGGAGTGAGTGAGGAAAGAGTTGGAGAAGGGTCGGGGCTGTCGGCAACCTCCCTTAGTGTACTCGCTACACTTAGCGGAAGCGTGTTAGAGCTAGCAACTCCTCCACTTGTACCTCTACGATCATCTTACTACTTGGAGTAAGAAGTTTGTGTTTAACTTGGCATTGATATCTTAAGAAAGCTACCTTTGCTCATTATAAACTTGTGGGTTCGTCGTCCATCCTTGTGGCGGGTACTCTAGTAGAAGGGTCCTGATAGAGACGGATAACCCTTGCATGCATGCTAGAGTAATAGTCAATAGCGTAGACATGGTGTCTAGGTCAAAAGCTATCTTCATTTGCCTCATTCCCCACGGTTGAGGGGTAGGCGGCAGGTGGTGATAGCCCTGTCCGTCCCTTGTAATCCCGCACGTCTGGGTTCAACATAAAGCTATAGGCTGGCCTCACTTGGCAGACCAAGTGTGATCTGGTGCCCGAAACAAGTCTATAGTGTCAAAGTTATCTTCGCTTAGGACATCATTCCTTAGAAAAAACCTCACTATCCAAGCTATCATTTTCACTTGTTTTCTTAGGTGAGCTAGCTAAGAGACTTACACATTTGTTCCTTTGAAAAAATACGATACCCTGAATACTTCTTACGCTAAGAAACACCAACAAGCATTTCTGACGCCATTGCCGGGGAACGGTTGTCGTTTTGGTCTCTGAACCTAGTCACTAGTGTATCTTTTATTTTACCTTTCTTTCTTTTTATTCTTTTCCAATGGAGAACAAAACAATTCACTAACTTTCTGTTCCTAAGGGTGAGTTCTTAGAGCCACCACAATCTTTAAAGCCAATCATAGCTTCTAGCTATGAGCTCCGCCCTAGATTTATAGCCATGGTTCGGGAATAAACCTTCTCGGGGTTTGATTATGAAAACCCCTACCATCACCTAAGGGAGTTTGAGCAGCTCTGTGCTTGCCTGACCATTTCAGGCATGTCACAAGACACACTTCGGTGGAAGTTGTTTCCTTTCTCACTTGATGAGAGGGCGAAACAATGGTACCCCCATAATTTAGGGAAGATAGCTGGTGATTGGGAAGAACTAAGGAATAGATTCTCTCTTGCGTTCTTCTCTATATCCCGAATTGTTGCCCTACGACAAGAAATCCTCAACTTCCAACAAAAAGAAAAGGAAACCATAGGTGCAGCCTGGGACCGATTTTCAATCCTAACACGTTCCGGCCTAGACTTGTCTATACCCAACTGTTGACGGTCACTAACTACTATTATAAACTGTCAAGCAAACATGAAAGAGGGCATATATCAACCTCCAACATATAATTAGGGTTTAAACTAACAGAATTCCATAGGTTTTGGCAAATCTACTGCAGGGGTTTATCAGAAAAAGGAGGTAAGATATCAAGGACATCGGGGTAAAAAGCATATTCCACCGTGGAACCCAAGTCAAGAAGGATCTAGAAGATAAGAGAAGACGACCCACCGAAGGGGCCCCACCTAGCATAGACCCAGGTCGGCTGACCTGTGGGGTCTCCTGTCAGCCCCATTGTGGCAGAACCACCTAAATTATACTGGCCCACGTGTGCCCGTTATTGTCCTAAAGACCTCTGATTGATGTACACGAAAGCCAGATAACCCAGTAGTCTGTCGGATGTCCTTGGGAACCCCGAATCATCCACATTTTTTAATTCATATATGATCAACAATGGAGTTGCCACAACATTACAACACTTGGTACAAAATATCATACATCAGAGCAGAGTGCAGAAGATTTAAAAGTCATGTTAAAGTAAAACCTAACTTTAGATTCAAAAGGTGAATAGAACAGCGGAAGCACATTAGAAGAGCACCTAAGGTAGAAGAGACATCCAGATCATATCGAGCCACCAGCGTGACCTTGATTAGCAGCATAAGTCAGAACCTGCAACAGGGGTTAACAAACCCTAAGTACTTGAGGGTACTCAATAAGACTTACTCGACTAAAAGAAAATACTCCAAGGCATGCAGGCTTAAAGGAAGGTCTGAAGCAAGAGTAACTTTTGTAGAGAAGCTTACTACGAGTGAATCCTTACTTTCAATGTTTTAGCGGTGTATTAAGTCCATATCAAGATCCAGTTTGCACCTGATCTAAATCAATCACTTCTTTAAACATCTCAACTCATTTCTTCTCATATCCATAAGTCACCATTTTCATTGATTAACTACGATGATGGTACGAGAATCAAGTCTCCTGTTACCATAGAGCAAACGGCGATTTGAACCGATTAAACCCAGCTGGGGATTCTCAACCACAAGACATGTTGGTCCTGGACCTACATATATCAACCTTCACTCAGATCCTCCAAACAGGAACGGGTTCGCGCCACCCGAGAGCACAATACACCATCACCCTACCCTATTCCAGAAGGGTGGATACACGCTACTCTCACCATCTCTCCACTCCCAATGCACGGTTATCCTTTCCCATAATGAAATAGCCAAGGTATTAGGCTTACCGGAGTATGTGGCTAGTACTGCAAAAATCTTGATCCAAGGGCCAACAACGAATGGTCCTTAACCGACACAGACAGGTCAAGCACAATGAGGCAACCCTATCGACTTAACCACTAGAGACATATACAATGTCCCGTTCAGTCTCCAATTTAATCCATTTTCATATCAATTCCTCAGGACGTCTCCTGAGTGAAGAACCATTGTGAATAATGAACTCATCACTTGACTCTTATCACTAAGCATGGCTAAGCATCACTAGCCTATCACTACTAAAGGGTGACAAGGAAAAGTATTGGAATATCAAGGAAAGTCATGCAGTAATTGGGTATACAACCAATTCCTATTTTACTTAATGCACATATCATAGGATTTGAATTATAAAAGTATTTGTAAATACAAGGAAAGGGTTGTATGCTCCAGGGCTTGCCTGTGTTGCAGAGAAGGTTAGATTCTATAGAAGGATCATCAAAGTCAAACTTGGCACCAACACTACTGGTGGATGACACCTTTCTGAAGATTGATCAACACGAACTTTCTCACTCATGTTTGCACTACACATAAGCAATTGATGCATGCTTTAGCATGATGGAATGTATGACATGATGCATGGAAGTGCATTGGTGAAAGCATAACAAGATTAATTAACTCGAGTACAACTTTGCTTCACGGTAAAATTTGCAAGTAATTATCATAAAGACCTTTTAGTTATTCTCGTAACAAGTCCATCATGTGCTTAACAAGGAGGTCAGGCATATCACATATTACAAAAGTTAAGCACTTGAGAGCAAGCTACCCAATCAACCATCACATACTTACTAGTTATCACAAAAGGCATAGTAATCATGGATTAGCAAGAATTGACATGAAAACTTATACATAACTTTATCTTTTTATCTAAGAGGTTGCATACAAAAGAGCAATCAAGGCTACATACATGCTTCCACTTAATGAAGTGCTTAATCGCACCAAAAAGCATTTCTACTCTCTATTAACACAAGTTGATCATGAGCATATCAATCAAGTACATACATTGCCAAGGAACAGCATGGGTTTCATGTTTCAAGGTCCACAATTAACTCCCAAAAATTCACCCAAATCATTTCATGATTTATGTAATCATTTTAATATTTATTAACTAATAATGAAAGCATATAATTAAGGATATAATTAAACATCATCAAATTAATCCCAAACTTTTTGTGAAGGTTGATACTAGCATAAAACAGTTACACAAAAAGTTTCATGACCATTGGATATTTATTTTAGCCTATAAAAATCATGGAAGGTGCATTTATTAATTAAAAGAGCTAATTTTTAAGCATCTAAAAACTATTGATTTTCATGGTTTCATATTTTTCCTACATAGAGCACATCATGAAAAGGCTACACAAAAAGTTTCATTGTTTTAGCATGCACCAATAAATAGTTATCAAATTCACAAGTTTCAGCTAAAAATAGAAAAAGAAAAAGAAAAACCTTGTACCAAACTATTCACCTAAGTCATTGATGAGGAGATCCTCCACTATTACCCGCTGGTAAAGACGCAACAAAAAATAGACCAAGTGGCCTAGTTGTAGTCGAGCGGCAACCGTGTGAGCCTCTGAATAATTCCACCTTGCTTAGCTTGGGAGGAGGAAGCCACCTTAAAAGAGAGCCACCCTTCCCCTATCGGACTAGTCTTTTAGGTACATTGGGCCTTTCCCCGAGTTGATGTGCATAAGAACTGTTGGAGTCCGGGCAGCCTTAATTTATTGGACCTCGGCCAACCCCACCTGGGTCGGATGTATCATTTGGTATCAGAGTTGGGCCCTTGTTTAAGGGGGGTGGGAATGATAAAGACATCCTCCACTATTACCCGCTGGCAAAGACGCAACAAAAAAGGCCAAGTGGCCTAGTTGTAGTCGGGCGGCGACCGTGTGAGCCTCTGAATAATCCTACCTTGCTTAGCTTGGGAGGAGAAAGCCACCTTAAAAGAGAGTCACCCTTCCCCTATTGGACTAGTCTTTTAGGGACATTGGGCCTTTCTCCGAGTGGGTGTGCATAAGAACTGTTGGAGTCCAAGCAACCTTAATTTATTGGGCCTCGGCCAACCCCACCTGGGCCGGATGTATCAGTCATGGTCTTCGCACTTAAGCCCTTGTATTTGTTTCTATTTCGGTGCGAAGCCCCTAATCGCGATTTTAGAACAGAGGACACACGGCGAGGCTCGGTCCCGGCCGATTGATGCTCATCAGCGGCGAGGGAGAGGCGGGGGAACATCTAGGCATCAGGCCGCACCTGTGACTGGCCTTGGCATGGATGGAGGCGGTCCGAGGCTCCTTGGCCACGTGCACGGGTGACCAGCGGTGGTCGTGCCAGCGGCGAGGTGGCTTTTCGGCAGCTCTGGCGCGCGGCTGATAAAACAAAGTGGTCTATAAGCACCACGGCATCACAAGGAAGTCAAGTGAACAAATGAGGATGCGGGAAATGCAGCGGAGTGAGCTAGCCACGGCAAGGGGGAGCTTGGCGGCCATGGCAGTGCTGCCGTGATGAAAACGGTGGTGCGGGCAATTTTGGCAACGAGGAGCGGCGTGAGCGGGTCAAGGAGAAGCGCAAGAGCGTGCAAGAGCTATTGAGTAGAGAGGGAGCAAGCACGGTGAATTTCGCCGTCGAGCGGACGAACGGCGACGGAACAGAGAGAGGGAAAAGGGAAATGACGACGGCCGGCGTCGACTTTTAAAGGCAAGGATGCGAACTCTGATTTGGCTAGCGCCTTCGCGAGCATGGCCACACGGGCTGCCGTGCCTCTAGCGCAAGAAGCAGCGCAGGGCGACCAAACGGCTCACGGCTATGACACGGCAAGCAGACAGCCTGCTGCTTACCCCCGGCGACACTGTAGCAGAATGAAACCACCTCCTTCTCCTCTCCTTTTCTCCTAGATCCAAATAGCAACTCGATCAACACCTTGAACAAAAGTTGTTCATCTACATGTCCTCTCCAACTTTGCTTAAGGAAACATCATCCAAAACTTGATGGTTTGAAAATATAGAATTTTGAAGAGAGGCACTTTGAACTCTACAACGACATTCAATTCATAGTTCTCAAAAGCAGTTTCAACTAAGCATGTTCAAGCAATTAATTAAAGGTTAATTACTGATCAAACATAACAAACAAATGTTGATTAACATAGCTCAAGCATAGTAGCAACTCATGACACAAAAGGTGCACAACTTTTATTCTTGAAAATTCATTTTATAAATCTCCAAATATTGAAGTTTAACACTATTTTTCAGAGACTTCACCACAAATGGTTAGGTTTGGAAAACTTGTTTAGAATTCAAACTTTGAACTAAATTTTAAATACTTGTGACTTGAAAACTCTAACAAATTTTATTCCATATTATATTATAGAGCACATTTTTAAATACAAAGTTTATATTTACCAAATTTTAATTGTTTAAGCAAAATCACATATACAAAATCACAAAGAGCCTTAATTGATAATGGTGACAACATTTCATGCAACATATGAAACACTATATTTGCATCATAGCAATGCTATAAATGAAACATGAAATGCACTTATACTATAATGCTTGATGATTATGCAAGATGATGATCATGATTAGGGTTTTATTAATTTCGTAACACCTAGGGTGTTACACCCATGCTTCTACATTGGTTTCTCTACCGCCTTAGGGTTTGCATCTTCACCGTTGATTCAAGTCGGTTTGATCCGAGGACTCTGGTTCATCCCACCGGGCTATATGAGCAAGGCCCTGCCCCCTAGGGTCAGGAATAATCCAAGTCATTTGATCAAGTCATCTGAGCCAGAAACCCTAGTTTCCTTAGAGCTCCACCAATTCTAGAGCATAGCTACACAGGTTACAAGCAGAGGTAGGCCAGCTTCGCTTGGATTCCGGATCGTGTCAAGAGTGCAGCTTTGGTAAAGCCTTCTGTAATATCTCTTTTGTATATTTCTATATATATTCTTGTTAGTTACAATAGATATGACATTGCTCTATATATTATATATGTTCTTAATTATATTGTTCATTATCTACTTTGATTATATGCTTAGTATAGTTAGAATGTCTTTATATTCAAACATAAGATCGTATAACGCTCACTCTTTGACGTCATGGGTGAGTGGTCAATATCGTGTATGGAGCTTAGACATTGTTTACCGCGAATGCACCCTATATTTCCGGGCCATGTAGTAGATCACGGAAGTGACACTCCCGTTGAGTCCTTTGTAATCCACTCCCCGAATATAGGACAAGTAGGACCTGGTTACGGGGAAGACTTGCTCAATTCCTAATCTTTCTTAGTAATGTCTGTTGTGTGTAGATATAAAGTATTCTTGCCATGATTGCTAGGTGTAATTGCACTAATCATAGTATACTCTGACATATAATTAAGAATGATTTAGGAATATTCCTTTACTTTTACCTAAACCATGCTATTGCCTTAGAAGGAAGTATTCTAGGTGAATTACACTATTTATGACTTGATATTTATATTCATTATACATTTATCTTGTGACTTGTGACTTATCCCTATTATGAGAGATAGATTAGACATGGTTCACTCACTATTGTATGTACAAGTGATCATCACATTTTCTTTAAGCCATCCTTTCCCAGTGGTAAAATATAAATAACAATCCCTGGAATACTCCTGGGTAAAATGCTACAATTGTATAATTATCTGTGCGCTCGCGGATACTTTCTATTCTTAACTTTATCTTCTTTAGTTACATGAAATAATAAGATAACTACTTAGCAGTAATACTAGGTAATGCCTACAATCACTTTTAGCTCCAACACTAGAGATGACAATCTGGTACAAGTAAGCTAGATGTGCAGGTAATTAATATGTGGCTACTAAAACAAGTGTCAAGTTAATAAATACCATTAAACATTTCTAGCGCTATTGCTAAGGATAGAATCCAAACTCTAATCTTGGTAGTGACGCTAAGAAATGTCAATACCAACCATGTGTTATTACAACATTTGTTATAGTTTAGCAAGGAGTCTGCCCTACAACTTAACATAACTGCAGGAGGTTTATTCACGCACAAAACCACTGAGGAAGGAGAGGCCCTCTTAGACCAAATTCTAGAGAACACTCCTCCCTTAGAACCCCTCCGTGTGGAACCTATGTTAAGTCATGAGGAAGTCTCTTCGGCTGAGGCTGAACCTACACTTTCCATCCAAGAACCCTCACCCGAACCAAAAGATCTAGAGGAAGGTCTCCAACCTTCGGACCTTCCACCTTTTGAGGATGACCTTTTCGAAGACTTTGGAAATACCTTGAATTATTTATGTCAAAGGAGACCACCAGTTCCTGTCACTCCGTTAGACCCGCTAGATGAGGAATTCCTGAGAAACTCTATCAAGGAGTTGACCACCATTATGAGCAATGAATGGGCTGAAGAATCAAAGCTCTCTTCTGAAGAAATTCAGATCCACACCCCTTCTTCAACCATTCAATGCGCGTCGCGTGACCAGCCCGCCCGCGCATTGCCGTGGTAGGGAAGAAGGAGCGCCGCTGCAGTAGGGAAAGAAGTGAGGGAGAGGGGCGCCGGTAGGGGAGAGAGCCGCGGGGAGGGGAGGGGAGGGAGTGCGTCGGGCGTCGGGCTCTGACTTGACTTCGTGAGAGCGCGGCTCAGAGAGAGAGGAGTGCGGGTGCGGCTTAGGAGGGAGTGAGGCTGAAACCCTAGGTCTGGTATATATATGTGGGCTCGGAACTGGGCCTCTTGGGCTAGCGGGCTGGGCCTGATTTATCGAGGCGGTTGGAGTTATAATGCCCGCCTCGGTTAAGGATTTACCGAGGCGGTTAAGTTAGAATGCCCGCCTCGGTTATTCTTTTTTGCGAGGCGGTTGTTGTAACCGTCTCGGTTAATAAAAAATGACCGCCTCGGTTAACCGAGGCGGTTGAAATTCCTACCCGCCTTGGAGGGTGTTTTCAAAAGGTCACGGTAAATCTTTTTTGTAGCAGTGAATTAATCCTTCAAATATTTGTGAATGATTACATGCAGGAGCTGATCCACAAATACATTAAACATGACTAGCAAAGAATACTTGGAAACACAGTAACACGAGGAAGGAGGGTTCAGAGAAGCGACACACGGAGCCTTGCTGAAAATATGTGTTTTTTTTCTGACAACCTGCAAGCAGTATTGACCAAGGCAAGAGCTACTCAAAGATTAAGAGGCCTTGTTTAGTTCCCTTCCAAATTACAAATTTTTACGCTATCTTTCCATCACATCAAATCTTTGGACGTATGCATGGAGCACTAAATGTAGATAAAAGAAATAACTAATTGCACAGTTTGTCTGTAAGTTACGAGACGAATCTTTTAAGCCTAATTAATTTATGATTGGACACTAATTATCAAATACAAACGAAAGTGCTACAGTAGCAAAAATTCAAAAAACTTACGATCTAAACAAGGCCTAAATCAATTCTGAACTCCAACACAGAACTGGGAGCAACAAAACAGACTAACAAACATACGAAAAATCAGTCAAAGACAGCCATACGAACTGAATCAAAGACCGTTGTCTCCAGCCTGTTTTGTAGGAGCAGCCAGACGAAAATTTTAGATCTAGGCAGTGCCTAGTTATGTTAGATAGATGAGTGTTTATTTATTTGGCTATCTGAACTGCGGGTGCTAGGTAGAAAATTGACATTTTCTATAATTAAAATGATGGATTGCTTGACGACACTAGATCAGAGAGGCCGGCTTATCATTGAATGACAATGCATGCAAGTTACGAAGTTGATGGCAACGAGCTAGCCGGCGCCACCGTGTGTTGTCTGACTCCAGCCAGCCTTTCTCCCCCGTCGGCGTTGGTCGTTGGTTGATGGAACGAAGGCGATCGAGACTACAAGCAACGCCTGGACGGCTGGACTACCAGCAGTACCTTATCTCCTCCATGCGACCGACCATGCGTGATTTGGGACGCATGGGTGTGGTGCTGTGAAGCAGTGAAGGTGAGAAGGACGGCGTCAGCTTTGGTGGTCGGTCTGCTCCGCATGTCATGGCGCGGCGGCGGTGGGCGCACGTCCCGTCCCGGTCAGCACTGCACCAAGTCACCAGCCAGCCACGCCTGACGCCTCCCACTGCGGCTGGCTAGTTCTAGCAGTACTAGTACAGGTACTGACAGCGACGGTAAGGTGCGCCGCGTGTTGCTCCCCCATTGGCGCATGGAGCACGCCCGCGTGGGCCCATACCACCAGTGGCGCGCTCTGTCTTGAGAGTTGTGACTGACCGGTGCGGGCTCCGTCGTTGGTCGTTGCACGAGCACGAACAAATGCGGGCTGTCCCGTCTTGGCCAGCAACCATGCATCACCCAATTTGGTTAAACCGTGCCAGTCCAACTATCTTAAGTTTGACAAAATTTATAGTAAATAGTATTATTATTTATGTTTCTAAATAAAATTATTATAAAAATATATTCTATAACTAATTTAATGGTATTTATTTTGTCCTATGAGTATTTTTGGTTTTTCATATAATTTTAGTTAAACTTCAAATTGTTTGACTTCTCGAAATATGATAATTGTATTCTTTCGTGAGCGGAGAGAGTACAACAGAAGCTACTAGTTTTATACCTAAAGCTCCTCAAAAGTTCCTGCCAAATAGGATCACAATTACTCTAGTTGTATGATATAACTTTTTTTAGATTATAGATAAAATTAGGCTTCAGGCCTGTTTAAGAAAGAGGCACCGGTCCAAAATTATTAAAAGTTTTGCTTTTTTTTTTGAAGAGCTACCGGCAAGAGCTTTGCCGGACATGTATTGATAAAGAAGAAGAAGTTTCGCTAATTTCATGCAATGTGTGTAACATTAATAGCCATTTAGGAGCAACACTAAGTAACTAAGCCTATTGAAGTATTTAACTCGATATGTTTAGACTGACTCACTGATTTTGAGATTCTATTAACAGAAGACCCTAGAGAGACTCCCGACTTATTAATATTACGCTGAACTTTATTAACATCTAAAAAAGATAAAAATGAATTTCCAGCGTCGTTACAGCTTTCATTTGGACTTTCTAAGTTCATGCGTGCCTTGAGTTTTTGTAACACCCCTGGTGTTATAGTGACTAAAAGTTGCCATGTCATCATATTGCACTGCAAAGCATTCATGATTAAGTCAACTATGATGTGCATCAACTAAAACGAGTTTACATTTCTTTGGTTGGGTGTGCTTCTGAGATGTGTGACTCGAACCAAAAATCCTAATTTCGTATGTCACTGCAAATACTTAGTTTGTGCCCTACGTAATTTGAGGTGTATGATTGTGTTATACACTAGTGTCAAGTATAGGGTATAAACTCCAGTCCAACCCATAAAATGAGCTTCAAGTTTGAGTTTGAATTTAGAATCCAAAACTTATCACAAGTTTTCCGATTCGAATTTGACTTCAAATTTGGGGAATTATTAAAAGATTTTCAAAAGTTGAATTGGTCAACCAAGAGTGGCATTTGGTCAAACATGTGATGCTTGACTCAATGATGCCCTTGGATGATGGTGTGATCACTAAATACTCACCAATTAAATAACAAAAAGTTTCAATTTGAAATTCTTCCGAAAACCCTAAAATCCAAAACCCTAATTTTACCCCTTTTTGAATAATTCAAAATCTAAGAAAAAATTGGGAAAAAGTTTAAAACCAAGTTTATAGATCTTTTTCAAGGGCTACAAGTTTGGTGTTTTGAGTTTTCAAAGTTTCAGTGTAAAATTTTGAGTAATTTTGAAAAGAAGCAAATTTCAAATTTGACCCATTTTCATCCCCAAACCCAAATTTCAAAATGGAGGCAAAATTTGAGAATGGTTTGAATAGCAAAGTTGTAGGTTTTGGCTAGATGTACAACTTTGGTATTTTGAGTTTTTGAAGTTTCAATATAAAATTTAAATTAATTTTGAAATTACCAAATTCCATAAAAATGTCTCCTTTTGATTTCAAATTCAAATTTCAAAATCTAGGCTGAATTTGAAAAGTTTTCAACATGAAACTTGTAGAGCTTAAAATTATGAAGATTTCATATCTTGGGATTTTTTCAAGTTGCTACATGTTTTTGGAAGTAATTTTGGAAAATAGATTGAAATCTAAAAATTTGGGGAGTGCTACAGTGGCCGGCAAATCATGGCCGGGCAGCGCACGGCATGGGCACCGCGCGAGCCGCCGTGGCCTTCGGCCAGCTTCTAGGTGCATCACGGTCGCCAGCTGCTGCTTCGCGTGACCGCCCGCGTTGGACGTCTTTGAGTTGGCTGCCTCTCCTATAAAGCAACGCGCTGCCGTCTTCTTTTTCCTTTTTCTCTGTTTTTGTCGCCGCCGCCTAGCTCCGCCACTCACTGCTGCCGCCGTCGAGCCACCTTCGGCTAAGGCGATCGCGTCAACCCGCTCGCCTCACTCCCGCGCATCTCTTGGACCCGCTAGCACCCGTCCAGCTCACCCGGAGTACCAGCACCGCAACCTCCTTCTTCTCCGGTGAACCGTAGCCACCGCGCCGCCTCACGTGGCCAGCCACCTACACCGCCTCTCCGCGCGTACCAGTTGCCCAGATACACTCGCGGTGAGCCGCTGATTCTTCCCATGCATTCAATTTGATCGTTACCGGCTTTGCTTACCGGGGCGCCGGTCACCGTAGCCACCGTGCCGCCATGGCTGGGGTGGGGTTCCCTCCGGGGGGTCTGCGGTCGTGTGAGTTGTCCAAGGGTGTATGTGGTGTGGTGTAGGTCGTGATGGTCAGGTTGGTTGTGTCACAGGTGTCATGGTCGCCGGCCGGTCACCGTGTCGTCATGGCTGGGCCATGGGAAGAGAGAGGGAGAGAAGAGCAGGCGGGAGGAGAGGGATGACAGGCGGGGCCGAGCAAGCGCGCGTGGCTGGGCCGCGAGCGGCGAGCGTGAGCGCGCGTGTGCGCCGCGTGTCTGGCTGGGCCGAACGAAGAGAAGGAAAGCGGCCCGTGTTGACGATTTTTGTTTTTCTTTCTAAAAAATGTGAAATAGTGGTAGTTTTTGTTTATTTCAGTAATTTTTTTGTTAAGCTCCAAAAATATTGAAAATTTTTGTGTAAGATTTTCAGAGTGTAAACTATCTAGGAAAAATATTAAATACCAATTTTGAGTACTTTTTGCATGAACAACAATTAGCTCAATTAAATATTAAATGCAACTCCCAGAAATTTTAGTAATTAAAATATTAATCCAAAAATCATGAAATTTGTTGTAACGCTATTTTAGACTATGATCAATCTATAGAAAAAGTTTGAGCTCAATTTGATGAAGTTTAATTTATTCTTAATTTTTGTCTTAATTATTTGAGTAATTAATTAAATGTTAAATTGATAACTTTAAGTGTTGTGTGCCCTTTTTGATTGAGTGATGACCTTGGGTCATTAACCCTTAATGATCCTTAGCACCTTAATTACTTGGTTGAGTTCATGATTAACATGTTCTTTTAGAAGTAATAATGTTGCTTAATGTAATTACGGTTAGTTAGTGAGTTCTGTTGGTTTGCAACTGCACTGCGAAGAAAAGTTGTACTCAAATTATTAATCATGGCATATCATCATCAGGCATCATGTTTATCACCGCATCATATTGAAGCATGTCATACTCTCGTGTAGTTCCTGCTTTCGAGGAAGTAAGCGTTGTTGAGCAAGTTTTCGAAGAAGAGCAGTCGTCAGTGGGTTCTGGACCGGACGTCGGTATTGTTGAGCCTGAACCAGTCGTCTCGTCTGAGCAAGGCAAGCCCCGATGCATTTAAACCCTTCCTTGAGTTTTTACAAATCTTTATCATTGTTACTATGGTTTATTGCATTAAGTAATTAGGAATTGAGTGATAACCCAATTGCTGCATTGTCATCCTTGATTTTTGAGATATCACCCTTGGTACCTGTTTTATTGAAAATGCGTAGTTATGCTTCGCTATTGCTTAATGAGTTAGGTTTTTAAATGAAATGCTTATATGGCCATGATGTCATTCTTGAGGAATAATGGTATATAAGAATAAAACTGAAGATCGGGCGGGTGGTTTGCCCACTGCTAACTTGCATTAAGAAAGGAGTCTCAATGTAGTTTTTCCACCTTGTCAATTAAGAACCATTCGTTGTAGACCCGCTTGTGTTGCAAGACTTTGCATCTAGCCTCATGCCTTGGGTAAGCCCAAGATATTAGTGATTCCATTTTTAGAACGTCCAACCTCGCACTGGGAGTGGATAGATGGCAGGAGTAGCGTGTACCCTCGGGGCTAGAATTGGGCTGGGTTCGAGGAGTATTGTACTCTCGGGTGGTAATGGACACGTTGTGGTCGTGGGAGATCTAAATAAGGGTTGACATATGCAATATTTGGTTCTACATATGTCGTGAGGTTAGAGATCTCCAGTTGGGTATAATCGGTTCAAATCGTCGTTGCTCCTCGGTTATGGAGACTCGATCGCCTGACCTGCATCGTAGTCAAAAACTAGAATTGGAAGAAAGAATAAGGAAATATTCTTGATGAGAATTACTTTGATCTAGATTAGGATCACTTAGAATTGGTTAATGAACCATCAATGATGAAAATAAAATATTGAAAGTAAGGACTTACTTTAGTAAGCTTTTTTGCAAAAAAACATTTTGATTCTTGAATACCCGTACCTTGATCTCCTAAAGCTAGCATGCCTTTAGAGTATTTTCCTTAGTCAGGTAAGTCTTGTTAAGTACCCTCAGTACTCAGGGTTTGTTAAACCCTTGTTGCAGGTGCGGTTCATGAGCAAGCCTGCTTTGAGTCTTGCTTCATGACCGTTGTTATTCAAGAAAGTGACGACGAGTAGGCTGTGTGGCCTCTGGGCAATGCACTTCGTTTGGGTGTTGTAATAAAATTACTACTGATACTCCACTACTACTAGTTTGTAATAACGTTACTTATGGTTTGAGTTTTGAAATTGTGGTTTGTAAACTTAAGTTATGTAAGAGTTTTGCTCTTTTTACTTTGATGGTATTTTAAATAAACTGTTGTAATATTGCAATGCTCCTGTAATTGGATCCTGTTCGGAGGATAGCAGGCCTTTAAGTTATGAGGAACATAAGTATGGCTGTCAGAGGTCATTATGACAATGACAGGTATATGTGGGTCATCATAATTTAGGAGGTTCTGTGACAGCTTTGAAGCTTTTTCTGTGGAGTCTTGTGTATGTTGTTGCCTTGCAACATCAGCTCTTGCGACTTGGTGTTGTGGTGTGGCTGCGTTCTTAGGTGCATTGGGCGATTTACTTGTGTATTGCTGCAAGTCTTCTGAGTTGCCTTTGCTGCCTCCATGAATGAGCCAAATACATTGGCCAAATTTTGCCCTTAAGGGTACATACCCTCATATTGTGGACCACAAGATTCGCATTGACACACTAATAGTTTATGGATGAAATTTGAACCCAAAATGCAAAGTTTGAGGACTGAAACAATTATCTTCGTAGTTCTATGATGAATTTGGGCCTAAAAGTAAAGCTTAAGGACTAAGACGACCGTTTTAAAAGTTGAGGGATAAAACTGAGCCTTGAGTAATAGCTCAGGATCAAAACGACTATTCTGCCGCCAATAAAGCCATTACAATACCCCAAAGTCCCTCTTCCAAAAAAAAAGTTTGCAAAACCCGCTTTCAAAAAAGCCTTGTTGGTTCAGTTGTTGCACAACGGAGAGGGAGGAGAGAACAAGAACAAATGTGGTCAACAGGTGCTGGTACTCTTAACCCTTTCCACCTCTGCAAAAGGAGAAAGGTAGTTCGCAGGCTATTATTACTATTTACTGTTTGTCTGCAGCAAAGATCGGCTCTTAGGGGTGTTTAGTTGGTAGATGAAAAGTTTTTGGTGTTACAGCATACTAGGATATTGGAAGAGGTTTTCGGATACTAATAAAAAAACTAATTACATAACTCGTCTGGAAACCGCGAGACGAATTTATTAAGCCTAATTAAGCCATCATTAGCACATGTGTGTTGCTGTAGCACTTAAGGCTAATTATGGACTAATTAGGCTTAAAAGATTCGTCTCGTGGTTTCCAACCAAACCGTGCAATTAGTTTTTTTCTCTATATTTAGTACTTCATGCATGTGTCAAACATTCGATGCGATAGGATAAAAAATTTTTGGGTGAGAACTAAGCACCTAACGGAACCTAACCAGAGAAAAAGGAGGAACTGAAACGCCAAACGCAGAGTATCCCTGCTCAAGAATACGGTAGCGCAATCATATCCCGGTCGACATTGCACAACTGTTCCTGCAAGGCTGCAAAAGCCAACAGAAGAGAGTATACGGAGGCAGTGGATCATCGTGCAGAGATATGGAGTGGCAGCGGGAGGAGCAGTAAGATACGTACTCACTCAGTCATAAAAAAATTATAAATCTCACACCTAACGTACAACAATTATTACTAAATTAATCATTGAATATATTTTATAATAAATCTATTTTAAGATATGGATACTCATATTTTTAATAATAGTTAAATTTAGAATTATTTAACTCCTTGAAAAAACTGAGATTTTCATTATTTTTAGGACAAAGAGTATAATGCATCCGTGGATGTAATTCTAGGTTTAGATTGAGTTAAACTCCCTTAATCGTGGTGTTAGCCTAAGCTTGTAAACGGACTAAATGATCACCTATTGTTTAGCTATTTATTCAACCTAAACGGCGACTTAAAGGGACTAAACGGTGATTAAACAAAACAAACAATTGATCAAACGGACATGTAGCATTTATACGAAGTGTAAATGGACTAAATAGTCGTACAGGCGAACAATGCTTAATTGTAAATTGTTAGTATATCAATTGGTTGGGTTACTTATAATGGCATCTATCCACCTAAGTTCAAATCAATAATTTAACGTAGGTATTCGTATTTTTTATTTATTATAGGCTTAGTATCTGACTTAGAATCTACATCTATGTTGTGATTCTAAAAAAAATCTTTGATTAACTAACTTTAGAGAAAATGTTATTAATATTTATGACTCTAAATTGATATACTATGAAAATATATTTTATAACCAATTTAATAATAACAATACTTATTTAGTATCACGAATGTTAGTATTTTTCCTGTATAGTTTGTTCAATTTAGAACTATTTTACTACTCGACTAGCGAGAATTGTATTATTTTTGGATGGAAGAGTGATGGTTTTGAAATGTGTCAACTACAACATTTTGAATCTTATGCTCACTATTCTCCTACCATCTTTTTTTTTCTTCCTACATTTTGGCTCTGAATTTTGTAGGAAATTTGGAAATACAATCATGGTGGGAACTTGGATCTGATTCATGAGAGCCCTTGGAAATTTTACTACCTTTTGTGTGGTTCTTCCTTCCTGACTCCGCTACCAAACGAGGAGTACCTTTATTTAGTGTTGAGAGGTACATTTTATTTTATTTGTACGCACACACAATTCATCACATGAGACAATTCTACAAATGGCCCCTTCATCATGCCCTTTCTCGGTTCATTGCATGCTCTTCTTGGCACTCAGCAGTCACCACTCCAACTCTAGCCGCCCATGAACAAATCAAGCCACCTATCTGTTTCAGCTCGCTCGGTTTGTAGCAAAAGTCAACACAGCAAGCATCCACTTACTCTCTGCCCTAGCAGGCTAGCACTATCAGCATGTAGTCATGTAGATTTTCATGATGATATCATCGCATTGCACCTCCAGTCCCATTTTCAATTCAGAGCATCATTGTTTATTTCAGTTTGCCACTGGCAAGCAGCTAGACATGTTTTCCCTTAGGATGCAGAGAGATTAAACAAGTCGTAAAGCCTAAAAGCATGTGTCAGTGGCGCGCTTATCTTCTTATCTCATCCATGCTTTCGCCCTGTTCTCAACCCCACATGCTCCCTCTCACATGTCACGTTATTCTTTTGCCTCCATCGTGTGCTAAAGTGACTCCATCCATTATCATTGCTTCAAGAATTTTTTCCTACTGGCTTATTGCTCCCATTTGCAGTTCATCGACCATAATGCAGCAATGTTAATTTTAACACTAAGAACTAGATGGCGGCTGTTCATATTTTTCAAATAATAATTAATCAGTTATCCCTATATATATGTAGAAACTTTTATATAAAGCAAAATATATAGTGGCTGTAATAAAGGTGTACGTACTCTATTTTTTAAAACCCTTTTTCATATTGCACCTTATTTACTTAAGGCAAGCACATGTGCACCCTAAACTAGTCACTAAATTTTAAAAACCCTTTCGAACTTAATATTGGACAACAAGCACATCTTATAACTTTTAAAATTAGACAAAATACACCCCATGATCATTTTAAAGTGATTTATTCAGTGGTTTTGCTAACGTGATACTACGGCCCACCGATGAGGTGGTCTCTCTCCCTTTATTTTATATTAAAAAATTTATAACTTTTTCATATGAAGCCGTATAAATACAAACTTGGTACCAAAATTATAGAGCTCAACATGTTTTACAACTTTTGTAGTTGATTTTTTTTATTTGAGATCTTTTAGAGGCTCAAATATTCATTTTAATTTATCATATTCAAAATTTAAATTTCTCATGTTTTCAAATGATTTTGTATGTTGACATGGTATATACTAAAGATGTAATTCCCGGTAAGATAGACAAAATTGTAGTTAACAACTTCTTTGCCTAAGATAGTTTATAGGACTATATATTCATTTTAAGTTCTCTAGATTTGAAATTCAATTTTTTTTGAATCTGAATTTATCAAGCGACCTTAGATGCTGATACAGTCTGCACAAAATGTGAAGTTCTCAGTATGTTCTACAACTTCATAGTTGAAAGTATTTTTATTTGATGTTCAATAGAGGCCTAAATATTCATTTTAATCTCTTAGATTTTGAAATTCATTTTTTTGGGTCCAAAACCTTGATAATATTCAAAACATGACATTCTTAAACACAGAAGTAATTGATTTGCCAACTGCCTAGCCTGTGTTCAGTTCTCGATAGTCGATACTGACACTATTCGGCCTTATTTACTTAAGGCAAGCATTTGACCACTCTATCTGCTTCTGTAAACACATGCTTGTGCAATTAACGTTTTAAAACTAGATCAATATACAAGCACACAAACAAAAAATACTATGCAATGATTTTTGCATGGGACTACCTCTAGTAATTAATATATGACGATTTTGGTAAACAAAATAATAAATGATTTTAAGTTTGTTTTGGTTCTCCAAAACGTCATGCGTGCATTAAGAACCACTTGGAGAAGAGAAGTAGTATATAAATAAAAGAAAAGAAAAAAAAGGCAAAACATGGAAAAGGTATGGAACGGCAAAAGGCGGATGTTGTACCAATACTTTAAACCATACATACATCTGTACAATTGTGTATTGAGTATTGGTGAACTCGAGAACAACTGAACAAGTCCACTTGAAAATCTTAGGTCTGTTTTTTTTGGTCGGTTTTAGGTCTGTATATTTGAAAAAAAAACACGAGAGTTTTAGGATAAATAGATAGATTGATCCAGCCGTGTACATTGAACGGTGAATACAGAGAGGCGGAGAGTGTAGATGGCTGCTTGGAAATGGCAACGCAACGGTAAGGTAAGTGGCCGCCTACTGGGGGCCGGAGAGATGTTGACTGCTCGAGCATGACCGGACTGGAGCTTTCCAGTTACCGGTCTCTGTCCGGCTTTCCCTCCCCGTTGCAGCACTGCTTTGCTGCAGTGAACGAAAGAGAAAAATTCAGGAGAGAGAGAGAGACATGTGGGTTGAAACTCGAAAGGCAGTCCACTTTCGCAGCATCTGCACTGCAGCAGCACAATGCTGCTGCTGCGCCCGCGAATCTCTTGCCTTTGCCGCTGCTCTCGCTCCCGTCTCAAAACCTTGTCCCATCTCGCAAGATCAGCACAGCTCCCCCCCCCCCCCCCCCTTCCTTGGCTGCCTTTCCTGCCTGCCAGCTCCTCCTGCTGACACTGCCGGTGCTCGAGTGGAGCTCTGCAGCGTGCTCTGTGCTCTCTCTCCTCTTTCTCACCGCTTCCCCTTCCTGTCACCCATCCGTCCGTCCAACCAGCGTATCCCACATAGGCTGCCAGTTCCTTTTAAGCTAGCTATCCAGCAGTATTTTTCTCTTACAATACTTTCAACCACAGTAAACCAGCGAAACGAACATGCTGCAAGTTTTTTCAATCTCTCCATCACATCAAATATTTACATATATGTATAGAGCATTAAATGTAGGTAAAATAAATAATTAATTGCACAGTTTGTCTGTAATTTAAAAGACGAATCTTTTGAACTTAGTTAGATTATAATTAGACAATAATGGTAAAAAAACAAACGAAGGTGCTACGATGAAATTTTTTTCTCCCCAAGTCTAAACAAGGCCCTATTTATATATGCCTGCCAGCGGCCACCCTTGTGTCTGTATGTGAGAGGCTGAGCGCCCCGTTTCATCAGAGTGGTAGCTGTGCTGCTGCTGCGACTTGACTGTTCGAGCACAGCTGCCTCTCCATGCACAGGGCATAATAGGAGCACAGCTGCGTCTGCGTCTACGTAGGAGACAGGAAGAGGGTGAGGCCGTGTGTGGGAGAGGCAGAGAGCAGAGAGCAGTGAGGATCCATCCGAGATGGCTTGGAATGGCCGCTTCGGCGATGACGATGAGGGCAGCGGCCTTGAGCTCAGCCTGGGCCTCCCGGGCTACTTCTCCGCATCGCCAACCCAAGCTGCAGGTGCCGCTGCGTTCCTTCTCCTTCATGTGCTTCTTTGCCTGATCAGGAACGAGTTCCATGGCATGGCTTTGGCTTCAATGAACCGACCGTTGTTTTTCTGTGTTCGCCTGGTGGTTTCAGGTTTCGAGGAGGAAGCGAGCGGCGGCTCTGCTGCTGCTCGAGCGAAGGGAAGCAATGGCTTCGAGGCCAGGTAACCGATGAACCTTTCCTTCTTTCTCAGCTGCTTGTCCTGCTTTTGGTTGCTCCTCCTTTCTTTTCCTGAAACGGAATCCAGAATAAAAGACGGGTGGAATCCTGCTCCTCTGTTTCGGCTGTGTTTAGATGGGGCGTAAAATTTTTGGAAGCACAGTAACTTTTTTGTCGTAACTCTTTTGTTTTTATTTAGCAATTAGTGTCCAATTATTGGTTAATTAGGTTCAAAAGATTCGTCTCGTGATTTACAACCAAACTGTATAATTAGTTATTTTTTTACCTATATTTAATACTCCATGCATACGTCCAAATATTCGATGTGACAATAATGTTGTAAAATTTTTGAAACTTTAAAGCATGTAAAACAGGGCCTTAGTTGATGAGTAGTAGCTACTGTTCTAACGGTGCCTCATCATCTCAAAGTCTCAACTGCCTGAATTCCAATTCTTCAGGCCGGCGGCAGCCGCTCCGGTCGTGGGATGGCCGCCGGTGCGCGCATTCCGGCGGAACCTCGCCTCGTCGTCGTCCTCCAAGCCGTCCCGCGAGCCATCAGGCCAGAGAGGCAAGGAGCCCGCAAGCGCCGGCGGCAAGACCGTGGAGCCCGGGAACAAGGGCCTGTTCGTCAAGATCAACATGGACGGCGTCCCCATCGGCCGGAAGATCGACCTGGGCGCGCACGCCGGCTACGACACGCTCTCCGCCGCCGTCGACCACCTCTTCCGCGGCCTCCTCGCCGGTACGTGCGTCCGTCCGTGCGTGCGGATCACCACGTACACCACCATGCCGTTATATATATGAACTGACGCTCGATCTCTGCTTGCCGCCAGCTCAAACATCTGGATCAGGCGGGGAGCGGCAGGCGGTCGCGGGGATCCTCAACGGCGGCGGCGGCGAGTACACGCTGGTGTACGAGGACGACGAGGGAGACCAGATGCTGGTCGGGGACGTGCCGTGGCCGTGAGTTCTCTCTCTGCAGCGCTTTTTCACCAGATCGTTTCTCTGTAATTTTCTTTTTCCTCTTGCAATCGTCGACGCGCGCCTGCTTTGTTTACCGACCGACGAGGTTTTCTTGGTTCTTGCGTTCGATCAGGATGTTCATAGCCACCGCCAGGCGTCTGCGCGTGCTGAGGAGCTCCGATCTCAACCCGTCGTCGGTCAGTGACGCCGCGCTGAAATCCGTTTGTGGCTTTGTGCTGGTGATGTTGTAGCCTGGAAATGTTTGTCTGATCTGATCCTTCTTGCTTTTGCAGCTGAGGGCAGTGAACAGGAAGAGAACTGCAGCTGAGTGCTGAATTGATGTACCCTGGAGTCTGAACATTTTGCGGCCTTTTCGGAGAGCCACTTGTGTAAAATTAATTGAAGCAGTTTCGTGGATTTTGGTCACCATTACCATGCTGTGATCAAGTAGGGAAGCAAGAATCTAGTAGAGCTGATGAGGGGTGTCGGTAGGATCATCATGTAAATCCTAGTGCTAGGAGGACCTGCAGTGTCTCAACTTTTCTGAAAGTTTAACAAGGTTTCTTGGCGCTGGATAGGACAGTGGGTACACATGATCGAGCTCGCCAGGGCCCATGGGCCATGGCACTGTGATACTAGTTGCTTCGTTGCTCGGCTACTTCATGGAACTGGGCTGCGGCGGCCTAGTTCTTTGTGCTTTTTTTTTGGTGAAAATGTTTAGCTAGATCGTCCTTTCTTTTTCTTATCGACTTTTACAAGTCAAGATGAACCTGGGGAACACAATTGGAAAATCTAATACGTGACGGGTCAAATGTGCGCCCGCGCCTGAGCCGGAGAGGAAGAAGATGGCCAGGGTTGCGGTGAGGATCTCGCCGGTGTTAGGGTTCCGGCGAGGTAAGGGATCTATTCCTTGGCGGCTGTAGAAGCAGGTTTGGGGGGAGGCGGTCGCGACACGACGGTGATGGTGGGAGAGATGACAGCAGCGGCATCATGGCGGAGCTCGCCGGCGCCCTGCCTTGGGATTAGGGTGGGTGGGGTCGAGGGACAAGGGCGGGTTGAGGGTGGCGTGGCAAGGGGGCTGGCCACCGGCCGCCGGTGGTGGGGGCGGGGGCGGTGGTATGGGAGAGACGACGCCGGCAAAGGTGTCGCGATGGAACTTTAGGGGAGGGCCGGGTCGAGACGGGAGCGGGAAGTGGGCGGCGCGGCCGGTGGTTGATGGCGGGGAAGGGGTGGAGGAGGAGAGGCGCTGGAAGGAAGAAATGTACTAGGGAGGAGGTGAGCGCAAGATAGACGATGGACCTATCACACGTTATCTGTGTCCGAATACAATCCAAAAAAGAAAGACGGGAGATTAGGGCGGCCAAAAGGAATTTTGAATGGAGACTGGATTAACAAGTTTGATATTATGAATTAATCATGTTCTCTGCTCACTTAAGGTTTCTTTTAAGAAAAAAATAATGCTAGTATATTGATTACGATAATGCTCCAATTAAGACATCCGGACGGACGGATGCCTCACTCTGCCCACTCCCGCACCCAATCCCTCGCTTCTTCCTCCCTTCCGCGCTCGTGCCCTGCCCTGCCCGTCGCATAGCCATGGCTGCCTCCCTAGCCAGCGGCGGCGCCTTCACCTACCTTAGCGTGTCCCCCCCCTGATGTCCTCCTCCCCCACTGAAAGGTCCTTGTTTGGTTTTGGTAATTGAGTGACAACCTTAGGTGGACTAATTATGTTTATGTGAGATACACAGAAAATTAGTCCACAGGTGATGGTGTCATGAAGGAGTTCATTGCATATGAGACATGACATGAAGTCATGTGACCAAGGTGGAGAAGATCAAGATGAGGCTTGGCTTGATGGACCGGTTGCTAGGGTGAAGGGCAAGTTGTGTGATGGCTTGGCGCCGAAGGACCAAGGCAACGGTAAAGAGCAAGTGAGGTCAGGATCGATGAACCAATATGGTCACGTGATGATATGAAGTGTATCATATCATTTGGTAAATGGTTGGTGCATGTGTTGCATCAACGTCGGAGGAGATGGAGTGGAATGCGCAAGGCAAAGGTATAACCTAGGGCATTTCCATTTCACCGGTCATAGGTGTGTAGAGAAGTTGATGACCGGGTTTAGGATAGATGGCCGTATTATTAAGAGGGGCAAACTTGTTTGCATATTGGTCATCTAGTGCCACTTGAGCGATCTAACTTTGCATACGTGTTAGGATCGAGTGGCGAGGCAAGTTGAGTGCCTAACTTCCTCGAGAAAATGATTGTAAAAATGCTAACACACATGCACATGGTGTTTTACACATGATGGTGTTGGCACATTTGCAAAGGAGAAGGTGTTGGAGTTGGTGTTGATCAACTTGGAGAAGAGAGAAAGGTTTTTCGGTGTTCTCCGGACACTAGGATGGCTCTTGGAGTGGAATATTGCTTTGATCCATTGAGAATTGGATCAAGTGCTTTAGTGGGTTGTGTAACCCTCTGAGTAAGCTTTCCAAAATGTCCAAGATCATCGAAATCGGAGTTCGGAGCTAAGAGATATCGCCATTTTACCGAAGAGTGGTCTGTGACCGGACTCGTGACCGGACGCGTCCGGTCAGCACCTGCGAGTCTGGTCAGCGCATCCGGTCAGTGTTTTTCGTGGGTGAAAGTGACCAGACGCGGCAGCGAGTCCGGTCAGTGATGACTGGACGCGTCTGGTCGCTTCGGGAGCTTACTTGAACCTCTTTGTTCGCTGCGACCTGCGCGTCCGGTCCCGTTAGTGACCTGCGCGTCCGGTCAATACAAGTTTATACGTGCGAAAACTAGCCGTTGGAGCACGCTACTGACCTGCGCGTCCAGTCCGTTCGACCGGCGTGTTTGGTCGACCCAAAACTTGCCCAATAAGGGGACTAATGGCTCTATTTCGTTGTGGAGTTATAAATAGACGTTGTGGACGGCCATGGCCAGTAGCTGAGCACACTTTGGCCTTGGTGGCTTATGTGGTAGTGCTTGGAAGCCCTCTAACTCACTCATGCTTGATAATGTTCATCGGATTGAGAAAGCGATTCTAGTGCGTTGCATCGTGAGGATTGCATCGAGTGGCACTAGGTGATCGTGTTGCAAGCCGGTGGTGCTTGTTACTCTTGGAGGTTGCCACCTCCTAGACGGCTTGGTGGCTTGTGGCTCCGTCGAAGCTCGTGAGAAGATTGTGCGAGGCTCTGGAGAAACTTTGTGAGGGGGATTGTGCTCACCCTGCGGGGATCGCGAAGAGCAACTCTTGTTGAGCGTGTCATTGAGCTACCACACTTTATGGTGGGTTCTTGCGGTGCCTTTTGAGAGGCTCGGTGTGTGACCGATTAGCCGCCGAACCACGAAGTGTTGGTCGACACAACGGGGACGTAGCTTGGTGGCAACCAAGTGAACCTCAGGAGAAAAATCACTGTGTCAACATTGTTCTTCATCTTCTCGGTGGTTTCCCTTCGTGCAACACAAGCTTGTATTTACTTTCATATATACTTGTGCTTGTGTAGTTGCTCTCGTAACTAGTTTGCTTGTGTAGCTTGTTAGTCGTCTTCTTGCTTGTGTAGCTAGAAGCTTTACTTTTGCGTGACTAATTTGGTTTGTGTAACCTTGTTAGTCATATTGCTTAGTTTGTGTAGCTAAGTATTTTACGCTCTCTAATTTGGCATTGATTGCCTTGTTATTGAGCATTGCTAGTGAGCTTAGGAGTTTTGTGCTTTTGCTTCACTAGTTGTGTAGGAGCTCCCTCGGTTGGCAAAGTACTAGTGCATAGGTTTGTGTGACCTTGTTCTAGAATTGTTTAGATGAGCTCTTGGTAAGCTTAGCACCTTAGTTACTTAATTAGGATTTTTGCAAGGTGCTAGAGAACTTAGATAGAGGGGTGTAGTCTTGGCTAGACCGATAAGTTTAATTCCGCATTTGTTTCGGTTAGCCAACGCGTTTAAGTTTTAGAAAGGACTATTCACCCCCTTCTAGTCCGCCATCTCGACCCTTCACCCACCTCAGTCGCTCCTCCCCTCCACCCACACTGGCGGCGCCCCTCCTCCCACCCTGGTGCCTCACCGACCGAGAGTGCCCAACGCCCGCGAATCCGGTGGCCCTCTCCCCCACCCCGGCGAGATCCGTGGAACATGAGCGAGATCCACAGAGGTGGTGTGACGGAGTTGCAAGGGAGTAGGCAGCTTCCCCCACCTCGCGCGAGGCGCCCTCCCCACCCCCGACAGCGCCCTCTCTCACCCCAGAGACCGAGCCCCCACCCCACCCCTACAGCGCTGAGCTAAGCTCGGTACTGGTGGCGCTGGTGGCCATGGTGCTCGCGCACAGCCGCTCGCCGCCGTCTCCGACCCCGACGACCGGAATCGATCGGCCTAGCCTTCCCCTCCCCTATGTTGCATATGTATGTTTCAAGTGTTTCAGGCATTTCACATGTACTAAATTCGTTCCAAATTATAATACGTTTTGGCTTTTCTAAATACATTGATTTTATTATGTATCTACACATACTACTCCGTCCCATAAAAAGAGTCGCCGTGGAAAGCGTGCTGGTCAAACTTTCTCAACTTTGACTACGTTTGTAGAAAATGCGTGCAACATTTATATCTTTAAATAAGTTTATTATGAAAGTATATTCAAAGATCTACCTAATGATACTAATTATGTACCATAAATATTAATATTTTGTTAAATATATTTGGTCAAAGTTAAAAGTTGTTGACTTTTTGGAAGCGAGAATGACTCTTTTTTTTGGGACGGAGGGAGTAGTGTATATCTATATGCATAGCAAATACAACATATCTAAAAAGCCAAAACGTCTTATAATTTGGAATAGAGGGAGTATGTTGCAATTATTTCATATGAATGTTGCACAAGTAGATCGGGGAATGTTGCACATATTGCAATTGTTTTCAGAGGCATGTTGCAAGCGTATGTTTCAAGTGTTTCAGATGTTTCAGACGTATGTTTCATCTGTGTTTTCCGGACGTATGTTGCAAGTGTGTTTTATCTGGATGTTGCATACGTTTCACACATACATTGCATGTGTTTTATTTGGATGTTGCGTATGGTTGCAATGGGTTTCAAGTGTTTTTCAGGTGTTTTTTTCAAGTGTTTCAGAAGCATATTTCAAGTGCTTCAACTGCATTCGGACGTATGTTGCAACTGTTGTATTTGGATGTTTCAAAAGTAGATCGGGTGTTGCATCTCTCTTCCCCAACTTCAGCTGCATCATCTCGGTGTGTCCTCCTCCCAGCACTGACAGGGCATCCATACGACACCGTGGCCAGGTTCTTTCGAATCGGAGGTGCCGCGCCCCTCCCCCACTTGTCGCTCAGGTGGCGCGGGCCCCAGGTAGAGCGCGCGAAACGAAGTGCAGCGCGTAGGTGTCTGGATGTCCGAGCGCTAGCACTACCGTATGGATTATCCTGGCTAGGTGATGCACACACAAGATGCTTCACCGTAGCATACGTGTTCATCTCTAGATTGCTTCACCTCCTCTCCTGCTCCTCTCACCTGATGTTAAACTACACGATCCAAATGGCCCATGATGAAACAAAAATGCCCATTCGAGCTCCCGTGGTTGGACCTTGCATAATTCCATGCTGTTAGCACCTGCTAAGGACTGGCCCGACATGGGCTCGAAGAAGCATGGTCCACTCGTGCCGAGTCAGACATGGCCGTGACGTAGGCGCCCATGGGCCTTGGGTCGGCCCATCCACACCGCACGCCCTACAGGCCGGGCCAAGCTATCGACTTGCACTTGCAGCCTTCGAGGAGAACGAGCAACTGGGACGACGAAGACGAAGCGTGTGATGTCAAATTATCAGACGAGAGCAGAGTCTGAAGCAGAAGGCAAGAAGAAGACTTGGGTTGTTGATAATAATTAAAGACTATCAAACTAAAAAACAGGATGTTTCTAATTGTTATGAAAATTAATATGATTTTTGTTTTTCTTTCCTATCACATCTACTGAAGATTAACAATTTTTGTTCCTGAGAATCTCTTTAAGCTCTAGCTTTCATACCTTGCCTAATCTCGAATTAAAATTAAGTGGTACTATATAATTTTGTTTTGGACCGCTCTCGATTTAGGGCTAGGCTTTCAGGAGATGAACTGAACCAGAGGTACAGCTGCTCCATCTCAACTGACTGGAAAGCTGAAGTCACATCCTGACATCCCCTCTCTCTATAAAACAAAGGCCTTGTTTAGATTCCAGATTTCACTCCCAAATTCCACTATGCAAAAAGAAGATTCCCCATCACATTAAAATGCCGGCATATGTATGGAGTACTAAATGTAGATGAAATCAAAAACTAATTGCACAGTTTTGTTGTACTCTACGAGATGAACATTTTAAACCTAATTAATCAAGATTTGGACAATTATTACCATAAAAAAACAAAAGTGCTACAGTGTTCGGGGGTGGCACTGTGCAAAGTTTGCCACCCCCGATTCGGGGAACTAAACGAGGCGAAAGGATTTCGCATAGCAAGTTTCCATTAGAAGCATTTTTAAAAAAACTTTCCATTAGAACATTTGCTTGGCAGATTCCAAACAAGCTTGTTTTTGAAAACATACAGGAGAAATTCATTACAAGTACATCACGAGTGCCAGGAACCTGCACAACGACACACGGACATTCAGTCCTGGTACTACTGGGACTGAGCAGCTGCGATCAGGGCGGCTCCGAGGCCAGACCCGTCCTTGGTGAGCTTCACCGCCACCGACCTCGACGCCTCCTTCCCGAGCAGCTCCACCAGCGTGCCCTCCAGGCACTTCCTGAACTCGGCGTAGTGCTCAAACAGGCCGCCGTCGATGGCGACGACCGACCGGCGCTCGTCGCCGGGCACTGCTTTCCCTATCTTCCTGAGGATCCCAACGATCCCTGCCGCGGCCAGCCGGGCAGACCTGCTGGTGACGATGTCACAGATGTCGACGACCATCTTCCTTGTATCCAAGGACGTGTCCATGATCTTGAGGTTGTCGGCCAGTTTCTCGGCCACGATTCTCAGGTCAGGTGTATCGTCATGGTGCATCGCAGAGATATCCGGAGTCCTGAATGTCAAACACAACAACGTTTGATCAGCATTTAGATTAACTTTTTATATGTCTGTTGAGAAGTTGAAAAACTCAGGTGGTGTTCTAATTGGTGGTTCACCCTACTGTGCTTAAGTCTGGTGTTTGATATAACAGGCAGCTGTTGAAATAAAAGATATATACCTCAGAATGAAGCGAGTTTTGAGCTTAGTGTGGCTGACATTGCCGAAGATTGAAGACTGTGATGCGATTTTAAGCAGCACCCTCCTTACAATTTCGCCAAGATACATCCCTGAAATCAACTTCTCGAAGATCTGAAAACAACAGTTAAACTGTGTAAGCAAAGGTTTTTACTAACAAGAATAACAGAATCATTGTCCATGTTTTCTGTCAAACCTACCTGTTCCCCAGGGTTTAAGCTTTCCTCATCTAAGGCTTGATCATATTCTGTGATTGGGAGGCAGGACGAGTCGAAGTTACCCCATTCCGTGTTTATCACCTGAAATGCAGAAAGCATGGTGAGAAGGCTGTAAAAAGCAGCAGGTACTCTTGTGCTGTCTACACAAGTTACATGAGCGAAATGAGAAATGTTATCAAGGCATCCAACGTTACCATGTTTCCTGATTTGGGTAATTCGCCCTCCAACTTCGGTATGGCGCTTGCCTCTTCAACGTACGCGGCATTTGAGCCAGTACCTAATATCACACCAATGACGACATCCTCATCAATGTACCGACCCGCAGCCAATGTCCCAACGGTATCGTTGATCTGAGGCATGAAAACGGATTGTCAGCCCGTGATCCTAGTCTACGAAAGGGCTGTTTAATTTTAATTTCTATGAGAACAGCTGAAATAGATGGGGTCAGAAGCTAAGGGCTAACCAGTGCAGCCACATGCATGTCGACACCTTGCTTCTCCATGGCCGTCTGCAGCTCAGCGACAACATCCTCACCTACCTGAACAGTTTCAGAAATGCTATGGTATAACAATTGTATTGTATAGACTTGCAAGATTTTGCATAAAGCAATATATGTTGCGGTAACTCTAGTAGGTAACAAATAACTATCTAGAATTCACAGCCACAAAACGAAATAACGAATGAATACTTACAGCGTCATCGATTGAAAATGCCTTGGTCCACTTGATGAGCGTGCCTGATGCAATCGACGTTTGTCGCACAGGGAAAGAGAATGTGAACCCGAGTTCTCTCTGCTTATCATCAAACACATTGCTGTGCCCTTCACTCGCGATGTACTTGGCTAACGCTGAAGCGATAAAACCAAACAGCTCCTGAAGAATTCAGCACCCAACGACACCATGGATGAGCTAGGGCCGGGGCGCAAATGGACAGTGTACAATTAATAAACCGTGAAAATGTGTGCACTCACTCACCGAAGCGTTGCCCGACATGAGGTGAGGAGGGATGGATACCTCCTTGGACTCGCGCTTGGCGACACGCTTGTCTTTCCCCGCGAGGTGCACGCGCAGGACGCGGAAGTTTGTTCCGCCGAGATCCAAGGCGTAGAAGACACCCTCTTCGTTCCTGATTTTTGGACAATCATAACATGTAAGCAGAGATTGACAACAGTTGTATAGTACAAACAGACACGGGCAGCTGGAAAAAATCATAAAGATGACCATCAGGCAGCGGCATCTGTCCCCCTGTTCGGCTGAGCTTATCAGCACGGCTTATCAGCCGTGGAACAGTGTTTTTTTCTCACAGCAAAACAGCCACATCCGGCTTATAAGCCAAAAAAAACAGCCTGCCGAACAAGGCCTGTATGTTTTTTTTGTTTTGTATAGGACGACTTTTTATCTGGTTTGATTGGCTTCCACCAAAAGCTAGACTTGTTTTGTAGGCTGGACAGCCGGTGCAACAGATCACTGATGACTATTCAATAGCAGCTGGCAGCACGCAACTGACTGCTCAATTGTTGAGCAGGATACAGATAGATTGCTAGACTAGAAAGGAAAGAGCACAGCAAGGCAGCATCATGAATTGCGCCTGATTATTCGCCAAATTTTCTGTTTTGAGCTAAACCGAACCGTGCCTAATTATCCAACTAGCTAAAAAAACAAAGATAAAAGGGAGGGCGCGCGGCACTGTGCGCTGGCACTCCAAGTCCAACCTCCTCGCAGTTGCTCTGCTGCCAGCTTGCTGCAGTGCATTAGAGGGCAGGCAGGTAGGTCGACAGCAGGCTGGCAGGCTCGCAAGCTGGCACGTGCCACCGCACAAGGGTAAGGGTTCAGGTCAACACGCGGACGGACACGCCAGCACGGGTCGAGTCGAGCGGGAGGGCACGCGTTCTATATGCGGAAGGGACGAACAAACAGAGACAAGAAGGCAGCTCGTGCTAGCAAACGAACGAAAGCCAGTGAGCATCGCATCGATATGAATATGATGATGATGAAATCGATCGTGTAGCATGCACTAGAATCTAGTTTCGGGAGTTCGGTGGTGGTGGTAGTAATGGTAACAAAAGAAATTTACCCGGTGGGGAGGTTGTCGACGTAGGAGATGATCATCTTGACCTTGCTGCCGCCCTCCTCGCGCAGGCCGGCGCGCATCTCCGCCTCCATCGCCGCCGCCACCTCGTTCAGCCGCGCCGCCGGCGCCGCGCACGTCTCGCGGAGCTCCGCCACCACCCGCTCCGCCGCCGCCGCCTCTGCCACCATGGTCGACCCCGGCCTCCTCGTCACCGTCGTCGAACAGCTACCGGGCACCGGCGGGCAACACGAAAGCCGCGACCTTTGGGCGCGAGAAGAGAATGCCAGATCCCTCCCGCCCCCGGAATCAGCCCAAGAAGCTGAGATTTTTTGGTTTCTCACAGGCCACACCGACGAAGACGAAAAGATCTGTACTGTACGCGCTATCCACTCGTGGAAAAAGGAAAATCGGTGGAGCACGACCTTGGGTTGGGAGGATTCGTGGCTCTGGCCGGGAGCTTTATTTATAGCCTCCGTCCCCGCCGGGGTCCGGGACGAGGATAACACTGTACGAGATGACAACGGGTTCCCATCGCCATCGGGGCCTAGAAGCGGCTGACTCGGACTTGTACCTGTGGGTAAAATAGATTTTTTTCTTATTGGATTTGGATATATCTAATTATTAATTAACCCTTGCTGGATAAAGACGGGCGGCGGCGCATGGCCTTGCCAAGAGCGCTGCTTTGAATTCTCCTCCTCCGCCATAGCCCACGGGAAACGCATGAACAGAACAGTTGCCTTGGCTTTGACCAATGACCACTTGACCAGGGGCTGCCGCTGGCGCAGTTTGTTTGTTTGTTTGTTTGTTTTGTAAAATACAATCGCCGCCGAGGCGCCGACATCGGTGTCATGTTCATGTCATGCCAGTGTGCTTTGCTAAGGGGCTGTTTAGTTGGCAAAATTTTTGGCGAAATGCTACTGTAGCAGTTTCGTTGTTATTTGACAAATATTGTCCAATCATGGTCTAATTAGGCTTAAAAGATTTGTCTCGTCCATTTCGTCTAAACTGTGTAATTAGTTTTATTTTTTATCTATATTTAATGCTTCATGCATGCGTTTAAAGATTCGATGTGATGGGAAATCTGAAAATTTTGGCAAAATTCTTGGCAACTAAACGGTACCTAAGTGGGGCGCTGCTGTAGACCTGCAGTACTCCTTCCGTCCAAAAAAAAAACATTTCTCGCTTTTTAGAAGTAAAATAGTTTAAATTTTAATTAAATTTATATAAAAACACTAATATTTATAATACAAAATAAGTATAATTAGATTAGTTATAGAATATATTTTTATAATAAATTTTTTTAGAGATATAAATGTTAATATTATTTATTATAAATTTGGTTAAATTTGAGTTAGTTTGACTAACACGCATCCTATAATTACATTTTTTGCTGGACGGAAGGAGTCTCAGCCAATTAGTTTCCGCTCGTGTTCCACGAGTCAATTCTCACCGGTGATCAGGAGAGCCTCAGATGGTTTACAATCGGAGTCTAGATCACTCAAGCCTCGGTTCATCGTAACGTCACATTTCTTTGGATTCATTGCTTTCTCTCGTATACAGCACGGTTTACCAGATGGAATTCACCGGATGAAACTTTGGTAAAAAAAATTATAATTTCCTCTGTCTCAAAATAATTGCACATCTTATTTTACGAAGAATCAAAATTTTCAGTTTGATTAAATATAACAAAAACATACTGATATCATAATGTGTAAAAACTATCCTTAAATTAATAGATATTTTCATAATAAACATATTAGAAGACACAAATATTGATAATATTTTTTTAAAATGTACTTAAACTTAAATTTTTGACTTTTCAAAAAAAACGAGATATGCTGCTATTTTAGAATGGAGCCAATTTTCCAAATTGAAATAGTCATTATCATGAAAGTGTTTTAATGAATCTGCTACTAGCATAGACACAATGTTTCATGTGCATATGATTCTTTTAGATTCCGATGGTCAAAGCTAACAAGGATTTTAAATCAACATTAATCCAATCGGGGAGCTAGATCATGAGTTGTGAAACAATAGTTGTGTTTTGGCAATATAAGCAAGACAAACTGTTAGGAGTAAAAAATTTTGTTGTCCTTCAAATCAGAACTAAATCCCCTGGAGAATTAAACTTATATATTCCCATCTTATTTTAGCTTTACAATTCAGTTTATATAAGCTTAAATAGAGTTAACAAAAACCCAGTACTGATATTTGGAGCTACACTTGGGGAACTAATTAATCTTCTTCAAGAGTCTACACCTAATTATGGGAAATGCACAAGTGCACGAAGGATACAATTGGCTTTGGAAATCTTCTTACCAGCCAAAACACACAGTTCATGGAAGTCGGGATGAGCACAAGAAACATTTTGAGAAGAAGAAATATGCACCTAGACAGTTATACTTATGTCCTTTATTCTAGCAACATAGAAGAAACTTTGGAACACCTTTTCTTGGAATGCACTTTTGCAAGAGCTTGCTGGAATCTGCTTGACATAAACCTCCCATCAAATATTGATGTGCAGTGGAGGCTACAGATCATCAAAGACAAACTCAACTCCCCTTTCTTTATGAATGCAAGCTTAATGTGTAGGACAATTTGGTCAGCTAGAAATGATTTGATCTTCAAAACAATTCAAGCAAATATTCAATATTCAAACCTCAAAGGAAATCTTCGAAAGAGAAATATCCTTGCTTTTACATAGGATCAAAGATACCTTAGCAAGCAGTCTTGGCATATGGATCCAAAGTCTGCCATAACTTTCATCCTAGGTTTTATTTTTTTTTCCTTTTTTTGGTCTCCTGAAACTTCTATAAAACCTTGCTACTAGTTTTGTTATTTAATTCATTTGAGTAGGTGATGGAGCCCCTCTTGACTCCTAACACCACCCCCCCCCCCCGCCCAAAAAAAACAACCTATAAGCCAATACGATCCAACAACTTCCTTCTTTCACATTATAAGTTAGACAACATAAGCTCAGGGTAAACAATAGTCCTCGATCGAAAGAACCGTATCAAATTATTGTTCATTTGGGCTTAATTCTAAGTGGGTGTTTAGTTCTCACCTAAAATTTTTTCACCTCATCCTATCGAATGTTTGGATACATGCATGTAATACTAAATGTAGACGAAAAAACTAATTGCACAGTTTGGTTGGAAACCATGAGACGAATCTTTTAAGCCTAATTAATCTAAGATTAGCCTTAAGTGCTACAGTAACACATATGTGCTAATGATGGCTTAATTAAGCTTAATAAATTCATCTCGTGGTTTCTAGGCGAGTTATGTAATTAGTTTTTTTATTAGTATCCGAAAGCCCCTTCCGACATCCCATAAAACATCCGATATGATATCCAAAAATATTTCACCTCCCAACTAAACACCCCCTAACTGAAACCTCACTTATTTGACTAAGTTTTTTTTAAAAAAAGTATAGTGACACCTTTAGTTTTAAATAAATGCATTATAAAAATATAGTATTTCATAAAAAATAGTAAAACTAATTTGATGTTGTAGATATTAGTGGATATTTCTATGAATTTAGTTAAACACCCCCTAACTGCTCGGTGATTGTTCCAACAACACACTAATTATAGCATTTACTATATACATCCAACTGCAAGAACTGCACTGAGGCCTTGTTTAGATGCATCTAAAAGTTAGAATTTTTTCGTTCTCTCTCCATCACATCAATCTTTGGACCTATGTATAAAGTAGTAAATGTAGGTAAAAAAATAACTAATTACACAGTTTAGTTGGAAATCACGAGATGAATCTTTTGAACCTAGTTGGTCCACCATTAGACAATATTTGCCAAATAAGACGAAAGTGGTACTATTTATCAGATTCATTTTTTTTCAATCTAAACGAGGCCTGAATTGGAAAATGAGAGAAAGTGCAATAAATGCGAGGAGACTCTGACAAAAATAAATGAGCTAGTGAAACATCTAGAGTATTTATGAGAGACAAAGGTAGTGCGCATTTTCAGGTGGTCCGTCTCTCTTGCTAAGGTCTTGTTTAGATGCCTGATTCAGGATATCCTGAATCACTGTGTTGCACTGTGTATCACTGTAGTAATTTTGTTTTTATTTGGTAATAATTGTCCAAATATTGATTAATTAGGCTTAAAATGATCGTCTCGTAAAGTAGAACAAAACTGTACAATTAGATTTTGATTTCATATACATTTAGTACTCCATGCATGAGTCGATATTTTGATGTGATGAGAAATCTTCTTTTTATAGAGTGAAATTTATAGTGAATTTGAGTATCTACACAAGGCCTAATTTTCAGGTGGTCAGGTGTGGTGGCTGCTTCGACCAGCCTGTCCAAGGTTTGACCTGGGTACTAGATGGGATTGGAATTTCGACGGGATTGCCACCTCACTGTGACGAGGCTGACACGCTCCTCCGACTGATCAGATCAGGCTAGGTGGGGCCCGCCCGTGACTTCTCCCCGTCACCCTCGGTTGTACTGCTACTATCTGTATTGCGCCGATAGATGTAAAAGCACGTCCCTACAAAATTCCACCATTAGAAATATTCCCTCAGGCCTTGTTTAGATTAGATGTCATCCAAATTTCAAGTTTTTTCATTTTTTCCATCACATCAATTTTTAGCCGCTTGCATGGAGTATTAAATATAGGTAAAAAATAACTAATTACACAATTTAGTTAAAAATCACGAGATGAATCTTTTGAGCCTAGTTGATTTACGATTAGACAATATTTGCCAAATAAGACGAAAGTACTACTATTCATCGGGTTCACTTTTTTTCAATCTAAACGAAACAGTCAACAATTTTAATTTTAATCAAATATATAAGAAAATTTTAATATTTATGATACATAATTAGTATGAATTATTAAATATATTTTTATAACAAATTTATTTAGATATATAAATATTAATATTTTTTGATCAATCTCGTATAGTAACACTTATTTTGTGACGGAGGGATGACAGAGGAGACCTAAGTATAACAGTAATAAAACTTAAAAATCTCCTCGTTACATAATATTAGTATATTGCCCGTGTTAACGCTATAGTGACGTCTAGAAAAAAATGATAAAACTAAAATAAGTATAAAGTTCTTACGGCACATAAACTAAAGATTAGATAAATAAACACTTTCTGAGATTGCAATTGGCCTCAGAATTGCATCAATAATCAATTGATCAACACTTTTTCTACCCTACTAATTCACCAATATTTTCTTTCCTAGATCCACACAAAAAAACGTCTCTGCTGAGAAGCCCACCCTTCATTCATCCAGAAAACTGTATCCACAGAAACAACACCATTAAAATGGACTGTCCAGATTTAGTTTGAGCATTCTCTCTCCTTACTCACTCGAAATGAACGGTCAGAATTAAGTGTGTCAACCTCCCGTGCATAGCAGCCACGGTTCGATTCCATGGCTCGGCTGTCTTTTTTTTTCTCCGAAAAACTGAAAGAAACCCACGCCCAGCACCAGGGATTAGGGTTGGAACACAAACCGCCCAACACCAGGGTGCTGCCACCGCAACCAAGGGCCTCCTACCGCCGGGCCAACGGCTGCCGGCACATAGGGGCCGCGCGCGGCTGGCCACCACCCGCGGGCGCAGGGCCGGGTCGAATAATCTCGTGTTGCCGCCTCCATGTCCAGAGCCGCTGTGTCTGCGCCTATGCGCGCGCGGCCACGACGCCTCCACGGCCGCAGCCATCGCGTCTACGCCTGCGCGCGCGACCATGATGGAGGTCGCCCGAGGCGGACACGGCGGCGCACATGTCCATGACGCTGCGTGGTGTGAGCCTCTCCGACTCCACCTTCGGCTCGCCGCCTGCACCTAGCCCCGCCGCGTACAGGGCCGCCCAGCCCTGGAACGTTTGATTAAGCAGCATACTGACAGTGATTTCCTTCTTGGAATGCCATTTCGCGTTCTTGTTCTATCGAACAGTGATGTGCTTATCCTGTTTAAGCTCTGGGACGGCTTACAGATTCTTGTGCGGAGGGCCAAGAATCGGTATGCATGGCCTGGATTCGGGGAGTCCCTACTGCGCTCTGTTTAATTAGGCTTAATAAATTCGTCTCGCAGTTTCCAGGCAAGCTATGTAATTAGTTTTTTTATTTGTATCCGAAAACCCCTTCTGACATCGTACGGAACATCCGATGTGACATTTTTCACAAAAACTTTTCACCAACTTAAACACAGCCATAATGAAAAATTGCTCTGGCTTCAGCCTTCTTCGAAAAGCAGCATCAGTCCACGCAAAAACAAGAAAAGACACCCAACATTAAAACTTAAGGTTCTGAACTAGAGACTGAGCCGGTACACAAAAGACCATCCATTAGACGCAAAAAAACTACATGACACTTCAAGTATTTTTTTGTCAATTTGATCTTTGTAATCATCCGAGCGCTGTTGAACCTAGAACCGAAGCCAGCACGTCCCTTGAAAAGTGTTCTTGGGTGACCATTGTTAAAACAAAATCATTTCTTGTGAGCCAAATTGCGCAGCAAAGAGAAGCAGCCCTAGTCAATAATAAGTAATTCTGTTTGTTGGTGGCTTGAAGCCAAACGCCAAATAAACCGCTTGCCATAGAAAACGAGCATAATAATGACATTCAAAGAATAAATGTTGGATCATGTCAGATTTACTACAAAAGCAACAAAGGTTTACTCCCGTTCTAATATATTTTAGTGAGATTATCCTTTGTAAGTAACACACCCTTTTTAAAAACCATAGAAAAATCTTGATTATTAAGGGAATTGTCATATGCCAAATTTCCAATGGGACATTAACTCCATTATTGACTGTGTGTCTATACATAGATCTAACCAAGAATAAACCATTTTTGTTTAAAGTTCCAAGCAAAAGAGTACCTATCGTCATTTAGATTAACAAGTGCAACTCTTGCAACTAGCACTACTACACAAATGATTTTGCAAGGCGATGCCCTTTAATTAACCGAGGCGGTCAAAAAATCTAACCACCTTGGAATATGCTGGGTAATTAATGGAGGCGGTTGTTTTTTTATTTACGGAGGCGGTCAAGAAATGCCCGCCTCCAAAAATGGATTTATGGAGGCGGGTACCTTAAGACGACCGCCTCCAAAAATAACCTATTTCTAGAGGCGGGCACACTATAAGGCCCGCCTCTGAAAAGGCCGAGGCCCAATAGGCCCAGGCGAGGCCCAACAACCGTCTTCATATATATACATGAACCTAGGGTTCAGCACTACTATCTCTCTTCCTCGCCCTCTCCCTCCTCAACCGAGCGGCGCCTCCACTCTCTCTCTTCCTCTCCCACAACCGAGCGGCGCTCCTCTCTCTCTCTCCCTCCCTCAACAGAGCGGCCCTTTCTCTCCCACTCACGCGCGCTCCTCCCCTCCTCCTCTCACATAGGAACCATGGCCGGTGCCACCTCGAGCACCTCTTCCGCCTGTAGCTTCACCATCCGCGCGGTGCTCCTTGCGACATCGCTCGTGTGCGCCACGTGCCTCTTCGGCTCCGGGGAGCCTCGGGGTGGCAGACATGGCGGCTGAAAGGTCCTTGTTTGGTATTGGTAATTGAGTGACAACCTTAGGTGGACTAATATGTGTTTAAGTGAAATACACAGGTGATTAGTTCACAGGTACATCATATGTGAGCAACCTTTGCCATGGAGGTGAAATGGCTTGGAGATGTTGAAAAGCTTACACATGTGATGAAGGAGCTCATTGCATATGAGACATGACATGGAGTCATGTGATCAAAGTGAAGAAGATCAAGACAAGACTTAAATCGACGGACTGGTTGCAAGTGTGAAGAGCAAGTTGAGTGATGACTTGGTGCCGATAGACCGAAGCAACGGTGAAGAGCAAGTGAAGTCAAGATCGATGAACCAATATGATCACGTGATGATATGAAGTAGATTATATCATTTGGTGATTGGTTGGTGCATGTGTTGCATCAACGATGGAGGAGATGGAATGGAATGCGCAAGGCAAAGGTATAATCTATGGCATTTCATTTCACCGGTCATAGGCGTGTAGAGAAGTTGATAACCGAATTTAGGATAGATGGACGTACTATTAAGAGGGGCAAACTTGTTTGCATATCGGTCATTTAGTGCCGCTTGAGTAATCTAACTTTGCATCATTCCTAGGATCGAGTCGCGTGGCAAGTTGAGTAGCTAACTCCTTTGAAAATATTTGTGAAAATGCTAACACACTCGCACACGTTGTTATACACTTGGTGGTGTTGGCATATTTGCAAAGAAGTTGAAGTTGGTGAAGAAAAGGAGTTGATCGTGCTCATCACGGGGTGACTGGACACGTCCAACACTGAGACCGGACGTGTCCGGTGTGCCAGACTCGAGCAGGTGACGCAGACATGAATGGACACATCCGAAATTGCGACCAGACACGTCCGGTATTTAGCCCTGTCGTGATCAGGTGAGGTGAGTGACCGGACTCAGGTTTGAGGTGACCGAACACTGAGCATTCATTGTTCATGCGTCAGGTCGTGGTGACGTGGCATGTGGACATTGATCTAGAGATGATCGGACGCAGGGGCGCATCCGGTCGGGCGTACCGGACGCGTCCGGTCATTGTTTTTCGTCTCTAGACCCTTACTGGGGTTGATCGGACTCTGGCTGGCCAAGCGTCAGGTCACGTAGGGGCGCGTCCGGTCTCTGTGCTGAAGAAACTAGGGCGTAGGTGATCGGACTCCGCATGGGGTGTGTCCAATCATGGACTTGTGCATCCGATCAGGTGGTGTTCGCACGTGTTAGAGCTAGCCATTGGGCGTCAACGGTTATGTTCATTTGAACGAGACACGTGGCACAAAAGGAGTGACCGGACGCTACGACCGGACGTGTCTGGTCATGCTGTCGAACGCGTCTGGTTAGTGCACAGTGAGCGCAGTGAAGGGGTAACGGCTCTATTTGTTCGTGCAGTTATAAATAGAAGCCTTAGCCGGCCTTGTGCTAGTTGCTGAGCACACTAGAGCGTTGGTGGCTTGTGTGGTGGTGCTTGGGATCCCTTTAACTCACTTGAACTTGATAGTGTTCATCTGATCAAGTGAGTGAGCGATTCTAGTACGATTGCACCGTGAGGTTGCATCGAGTGGCACTAGGTGATCGAGTTGCAAGCTGATGGTGCTTGTTACTCTTAGAGGTTGCCACCTCCTAGACGGCTTGGTGGCTTGTGACTTCGTTGAAGCACGTGAGAAGATTTGCGGTGCTCCGGAGGAGGATTTGTGAGGAGGATTGTGCTCACCCCACGGGGATCGCAAAGAGCATCTCTAGTTGAGCATGTCATTGAGCTACCCTTACTTTTGGGGTAGGTTGTTGCGGTGCCCGACATGCAGGCTTGGCGGGTGATGCCAATTAGCCACTGAACCACCAAGTGAGCGGTCAACACAACAGGGACTAGCGTGTTGGCAAGCACGTGAACCTCGGGACAAAATCATCGTGTCATCCTTGTCTTTCCGTTGGTTTGCATCCTCATTACACAAGTTTGTATTTACTTTCATACTTGTGCTTGTATGGTTGCTCTAGTAATTAGTTGACTTGTGTAGTTAGCTAGTTACATTCTTGCTTGTGTAGCATAGAAGTTGCTCCCTTGCGTGGCTAATTTGGTTTTAGTAACCTAATTAGTCATATTATTTAGTTTATGTAGCTAAGTAATTTGCGCTCTCTAATTTGGCTTGTGTAGCCTTTTTATTGAGCATTGCTAGTGTGCTTAGATAGCTTTGTGCTTTTACTTACTAGATTGTGTAGGAACTCCCTCGGTTGTGCAAAGTACTAGTGCATAGGTTTGTGTGACCTTCCTCTAGAATTATTTAGGTGAGCTCTAGCTAGCCCGACACCTTTGTTGCCTAATTAGGATCTTTTTAAGGTGCTTGTTGTGGCAGAACCGCCTGAAATTACTCGCTTTCGGAGGCACTTGTCTTCCACTAGACATGAAGTACCCTGAAAGTGAGTTAAATCGAATAGTTCCATCGAGCACACCCCAAGAGAGAACTCAGAAAAATCCACATTTTATATCTAGAATCCAATAATGAGTACGAGCTTATAATACTTAGTCCATTTCATACAACAAAGAGTCTTAAAAATTATTTATTACAATACCAGAGTTTAGAGTGCGATAATTAAACAGTGGAAGAGAAAGAAACATCTAGCGGAAAGATACAAGGATTCGTCTGTGCCCACCAGAAGAATCCTCCACACAAGAGCTACTCCTCAAGCTGCACCTGCAACAAGGGTAAATAAACCATGAGTACGCAATGTACTCGTAAGACTTACCTGACTAGTGGGAATATATTTCCCAACTTTCAAGGGATATGATAGGGAGTATGGCTTGTGGTTTATTTTGTTTTGCGGAAAGCATTACTAGTATTTTGTCCTTAAGATAAAGTTTTATTAGCAGTCAAGATTAGTTCATTATCCAACCATTCTATATAAGCACATGTTCTACTTTCAAGCAAGGGTTGAGCAAACAGAATTATTTTACCATCTTTCATTTCCAGTTCTTACTACGGTGCTTGACCATAACCAAGTCGTACCATCACGTAGAAACGGCGATTCGTGAATTAATGTAGCTCAGCTGGGTACCCCAAAAACATACGCCTTGCTTGTATCCCAGGCATAAACAAGACCAACCTATTCCACTTCTGTCGAGGGGTCCAGGTCCTCGTCCAAACTTGGACTCCAATCCCCCACACTTGAGACCCGATCTCAATGCGGTGCTTAGACCTCCACCTTTCCCTGCCTCCAATTAGTCGGTCCGGAAAGAGCCAAAACCCACGACAAGAGAGTAACAAGTCTTCCCACTTCTATAGGCAAGTATGTGCTCGGGATAATAAATCTATGACCTGACTACCATCCATAGCAATGGATGGTCCTCAATCGATGCGGACCGGGAAAATAGTGCAACCAAGCTATGCCCCATAGCCGTAGGACACAACCTGTTATACCCACCAATACCCATACCAGATTCCTGTCCGGTCACCATTTTTTGTTCCATCATTTTATTATGAGAGTAATAATAATCATATGTTGTGAGTAACGGCAGGTTACTCACGCTACCGATAACCTAAGCATAGCATCTACTCGATTCTGTACCAGTAAGACTCATAGGTAGATATATATCTATATGCATGTGGTTTCCATAAAATTTCCTGCAACATAAATGCACAACAAATATATATACGGTGATTGGCAAAATAAGGGTTATGCACCGGGGCTTGCCTTGGGCAAGCGCGGTGTCAGCTGCGTCAGTTAGCTCCGGGACTCCCTCATGCAAGGGGATATCCTCCTCGTACTCCTCGACCACCTCCTCGTACTCCTGCTCGCCGGTGATCGTGAACTCCACCAACTCGTTCTCTATATGCATGCGATAATGATGATGCAACAATTTAGTATTTAGGCAACAACAACTTTTAAAATAAGGACACACATGGTAAGCTACTTAGCTAGCTCTAATGACTAAGACAGAAAACTAACAATCATCTTCATCAAGCAAAGATCAAGCTCCTCATACAAGTGCTTCATTTTATAAATCAACATTATCCTTTTATTCATATTAGTTGTTAATGGATTTTTAGCAACCTTAGCAAACAGTCTTATTTAGGGCTACAAAAATTACAGAGAGCACATAATAATACAATGAAGCTGCTGTAAAAATTTCATGATCAACTCATTTACGAAACAACCATGAAAAATAGCATAATAAATAAAGAACCCTATTAATTTATTTATAGAAGACCTAAAAACAGTAAGCACTAGATGATTTAATTTACTCTATCACAAAGTGCACATTATCAGGAGTCTAACAAAACTAGAATCATGATTTTAGGACTTAAATTCGAATGTATGTAGATTTTACAAAACTGAACCGATTTGATCCATCTCTGAAAAAAAAGAAGCTAATTGGCACAAAAAGGTTGGGAACCCCATACTCCTATTAAAATCTAATCAGCCCTTTTACTATTCATGTCTCTCGTACTAATTCACACATAACCCCTATATGATTTTCCTTTTTCACCAAAACTCCCTCCCTCTCAATCTCACCTATGAAACAGAGGAGCTCACGGGCTGACCAACGCGCACAGCACCTCGAGGACATGGAGGCGGTGGCACGCTCGGTGTGGCACAGAGATGGCCGAGCGGTAGGGTCGTAGCGGCGGAAGGAGCTCGTGGGCGCGGAGAGTGTCGGGGTGCAAGGCGCGGACGCCTGGGTGCTGGTGAGGAAGAAAGGGTCTACTCCAACTTCAACTTGGATTGCTCGGCTGCTAGTGCTTGGCTACTGGTGCTATAAAGAGCACAGACTACTTGGATGTGTCCTCTCGTCAAAAAATTTCAGACGAGACGACCCGAGGCTGAGTCGCTGCAATGCTGTAAAAGATGAGCTGGTGCTCTGGCTGTCATCTACGAACCCAAGCCTACTTGGTCTCCTCAGCACAGTTGTAAGGTCCAAATAGGCTAGAGGGGGGGGGGTGAATAGCCTAATAAAAACTTCTACACAAATTACTTAACCACAAGTTAGTACGAAAGGTGGCGAAGCACAAAGCACTAGCTCTAACTAATTAAGCAAGCCACCTACACAATTCTAGTACAAGGCTATCCACTAAACACAACAACAACAACAAGCTAGAAACGAGAAGTAATACGAGAGAAGAGCTTCGAGTGATTATACCGCCGTGTAGAGACGAGAAGTACCAATCAATGAAACACACAAGAGAAATCCTCGGGAAGAGAATGACACAAGAATTTATCCCGAGGTTCACTTGCTTCCCGGCAAGCTACTCCTCGTTGTGGCGATGCACCCACTTGTCGGTTCGCGAGCTAATCAACTATCAAGAGTTGAGCCCTCGGCGGGCGCCGCACAACCGCACACAAGATGGGGATCCTCCAAGCCACGAGCTCCTCTAGAGTATCCAATTTGCGAACTCCCGCGGGGAAGGATCAAGAACCCCTTACAACACTTGGTGAAGGCTCCAACAATCTCCAATTGCGAGCTCAATCACCTCCGCTGCTCCAAGCCGTCTACCGTGTCGGGAAACACGGAAGAGTAACAAGAAATCCACAGCAACTCGAAGATCAAGTGCCTCTAGAATGCAACTCTCAAGCAATGCACTTGAATCTCACTCAATCTCACTCAAGATGTGCAATCAATCAAAGAGATGAGTGGAGGGGTTGTTCTCTAGCTCAAAGTATGTCTCTAGGTCTCAAAATGTGCAAGAGTTGCCCTCAAAACTCGTCCACCATCTATTTATAACGAAGGGGTACGCAGCTAGCCGTTAGAAACGACGCAGCAGAAATCACGATCACCGGACGCTCCGGTCAGGGTGACCGGACGCGTCCGGTCACTACGCGACAGACGTGAATAGTGCCGTTCGAACTAGCCGTTACCGTTGACCGGACGCACTCGACCGGGCGACCGGACGCGCTGGTCACGACCGGACGCGCCGGTCCCGTGACCCACCGGACGCGCCGGTCAACACCGAGCCACGCACTGCAAAACAACCACCGGACGCGCTGAAGAACGGACCGGACGCCACAGTGCCCGCGTCCGGTGGGAGTCCAGTAAGCTCCCTGGAAGACCGGACGCGTCCGGTGACCTATGACCGGACGCTCACCGCGTCCGGTGATCCTCGTGAACCGCTGTTCGCCTGACCGGACGCGCCGGTCGTACAGTGACCGCGTCCGGTGTAGCGTCCGGTGCACGCAGTGACCTCCGTTCGCCTCCGTTTCTTTTCCGACTTTCGGCGCAATAGAAAATAGGCGTTTCACTTCTCCAAAAAGCGCCGAATCCCGCCTCGCAAGCTCGGCGGGAGGGAGAGAGGAACCCAAACCCCTCTCTACCACTTAAACTCCACCGCCTTCGCAAATGTGCCAACACCAACAAGTGATCACCACCTTGTGCTCGTGTGTTAGCATTTTCACAAACATTTTCCAAGGCGTTATGTTAGCTCTTTACTAGATCCTAAATGCATATGCTCAAGACATTGATCTAGTGGCACTTGATTTCCGAGCTAACCGTGATTGCCCCTCTTGATAGTCGGCTATGTATCCTAAATCCGGTCAATCACTTCTCTACTCAACTTAGACCGGCAAAAGGAAAACCCTATGGTTATACCTTTGCCTTGCGCTCTTAGATCCTTTTCCTTCACTTGATCATCATGTCCATCATATTATGTGCATCTCCACCATGATCTTGCTCATCATTTCATGCACCAAATCATGTGGTCTTGTGGCCATCTCTTCATGCCATTTCCATCTCCATCACATGTTGCTTATGCCTAGCTTGATCACACTTGATACAATAGCATTAGCAACTTGGTGTCATTAATTACCAAAACCAAACTTGGGCTTTCAATCTCCCCCTTTTTGGTAATTGATGACAACCATCACAAAGATATGAAATGAAATCAATTTTCAATTTCGATAGTATTAGCTCCCCCTACATATGTGCTTCCATAAGTTTGGTTCAATTTTGCACATATGTATGGATTTGAATTTTGGGAGAGTTACTACTATCAAATTGGTGCTAAGGTATATAGAATGGACCTTTGAAGCGTGATACCAATCGGAGTTGCCTTTATATACCATCCCTAGCATCGATGTAGCTAGACACCACTTGTAATTCATCACTTGTAAAGATCACAAACACTAAAGTACCCCGTGAGATCAACATTATAAACAAAGGTGTCTAGATACCACTTAAAAAGCTACTCTCAACAAATCATCATTCAAGTTCTATTTCTAGCAATCACCAAACAAACATGAATATGAATTTAAGCTTTGCAATGCAACAATTCATCATGTTTATGCGCATACAAATGCAACAAATAGTTCATGAGCTTGCTCCCCCTACTTGTGTGCTCAAATTTAATTGATTCCTTTCCAAAGTCTTATACTTTCTCTCCCCCTTTGTAACTTTCTCTCCCCCTTGTTTAACTTTTTATCTTTGTGACTTTTCTCTCCTTATCCCTCTCCTTATCTTTCTCCCCCTTTGTGACTTTTCTATCTTTGTGTCTTTTCTCTCCCCCTTTGTCAACAATCACCAAAAAGGTGCCAATTTTAGTGAGAGTTAAGTCAATCAATATGAGGGAGTCCAAAATATGGTTCAATCTAGATCACTTGCCTAGAATATGTAATTCGGTTTGATCCAAGGACAAGCTTCTTCACACCTCATGAAGTATAAGGGTTATCTTGACCATGTTGAATTACACATCATGAGCTCATTTTCTAGATTCAACACTAGGTTTGCAAGCCCACAAACATGTCATATGCTACCACTAGATCAATCAAACATAGAAGCAATAGTGGTACCATATATACATCAAACTCATTTGATTTTCATGAATGAGCCTATTTGTCATGCAAATATGTCTATATGTTCTAAACATGTCCTTAGCAAAGTATGAATGATATGCCAAACGACTTTACCTTGCTATGTCGGAGGAGAGGCATGTCATATAAGAATGTGGGGTTGCACTCATTTTAAGTTGGAGAAGTCAAGTATGTTCAATTCATTCTTCAACTTGTAAAATCTTTTCTCATCAAGTGGCTTTGTGAATATGTCGGCTAGTTGATCTTCGGTGCCAATACTTTCAATGCAAATATCACCCTTTTGTTGATGGTCTCTTATGAAGTGATGCCTTATGTCAATGTGCTTTGTTCTTGAATGTTGAACCGGATTTTGAGTCATCTTGATAGCACTTTCATTGTCACAAAACAATGGCACATTCTTGAACTTGATTCCAAAGTCATTCAAGGTGGCCTTCATCCAAAGCAATTGTGCACAACAACTACCGGCACTAATGTATTCGGCCTCGGCGGTAGATAGTGCAACACTATTTTGTTTCTTTGATGACCATGAAACAAGAGACCTTCCAAGCAATTGACAAGTGCCACTTGTGCTCATTCTATCAATCTTGCATCCACCATAGTCGGAGTCCGAATATCCAATCAACTCAAAACTTGACCCCTTTGGAAACCATAATCCAACATCATGAGTGCCCTTAAGATATCTCAATATCCTCTTGGTTGCTTTCAAATGACTTTCTCTAGGTGAAGCTTGATATCTTGCACACTTGCACACACTAAACATCACATCCGGCCTAGAAGCGGTGACATAGAGCAAACTTCCAATCATAGACCGGTATTGCTTTTGATCTACCATGTTACCATTATCATCAATACCCAATTGATCATTTGTGCCCATTGGTGTACTCATTGACTTAGCATCTTGCAATCCAAACTTCTTGATCATGTCCTTGATGTACTTGCCTTGACTTACAAAAGTGCCATTCTTTATTTGCTTGATTTGAAGTCCAAGGAAGTAACTAAGCTCTCCAATCATAGACATCTCAAACTCATTAGCCATCATATTTCCAAACTCTTCACAAAAGTCTTGATTGGTTGATCCAAAGATAATGTCATCCACATAGATTTGCAACACAAACAAGTCATTTCCAAGCTTCTTGGTGAAGAGAGTGGTGTCAACCTTTCCCATCTTGAACCCTTTAGAGAGAAGAAAATCCCTCAATCTCTCATACCATGCTCTAGGTGCTTGCTTCAAACCATACAATGCCTTCTTGAGCTTGTAAACATGGTTGGGCTTCTTGTCATCTTCAAAACCGGGAGGTTGCTCAACATAAACTTCTTCATTGATGTAACCATTAAGAAATGCACTCTTGACATCCATTTGATAGAGCTTGATGTTGTGTGCACAAGCATATGCTAATAAGATTCTAATAGCCTCCAATCTTGCAACCGGTGCATATGTTTCTCCAAAGTCAAGACCCTCAACTTGAGTGTATCCTTGTGCTACTAATCTTGCCTTGTTCCTCACAACCATGCCATCTTGATCTTGCTTATTCTTAAAGACCCACTTAGTACCAATCACATTGTAGTTCTTTGGCCTCTCAACAAGTTCCCAAACTTGATTTCTAGCAAAGTTGTTTAGTTCTTCATGCATGGCATTTACCCAATCGGAATCCTTCAAGGCATCTTCTATTTTCTTAGGTTCTTCAAGTGACACAAATGAGTAGTGCTCACAAAAAGATGCTAATCTTGATCTAGTTTGAACACCACTTTGAATTCCACCAATGATTTGATCCAATGGATGATCTCTTGCAATACTAGTAGGTTGGAGTATTGGGAGTTGATTGCTTCCACTAGCTTGACCTTGATCTTGCACTTCATCATGAGAACCACTAGAGCTTGCTTGATTTGTATCAATTTGCACACTTTGGTTGATCACATGAATATCATCATCATCAACTTGCCTTGGCCTAACATCACCAATGTCCATGTTTCTCATTGCATTTGACAATTGATATCCTCTCACATCATCAAGGTTTTGAGCTTCATTTTGAGACCCTTGGGTTTCATCAAACTCAACATCATGAACTTCTTCCAAGGTGCCATTTGTGAGATTCCAAACTCTATATGCTTTGCTTGTGGTAGAATAACCAAGTAAGAACCCTTCATCACATTTCTTTTCAAACTTGCTCAATCTAGTGCCTTTCTTGAGAATATAGCATTTGCAACCAAACACTCTAAAGTATGCAATGTTGGGCTTTCTTCCATTCAATAGCTCATATGGTGTCTTTCCAAGCTTCCCATGGCAATAGAGACGGTTGCTACAATAGCAAGCCGTGTTGATAGCTTCACTCCAAAATGAATGACTCACATTGTACTCACTAAGCATTGATCTAGCCATGTCAATCAAAGTTCTATTCTTTCTTTCAACTACACCATTGGATTGAGGAGTGTATGTTGGTGAGAATTGATGTCCAATACCTAGATCATCACATAAATCTTCAATTCTTGTGTTCTTGAACTCACTACCATTGTCACTTCTAATCTTCTTGATGGTAGTCTCAAACTCATTTTGCACTCTCTTGACAAAAGACTTGAATAGATCATAAACATCACTCTTGTCATAGAGAAAGAACACCCAAGTGTATCTAGTATAGTCATCCACTATCACAAAACCATACTTATTGCCACCAATGCTAGTATATGTTGTTGGCCCAAACAAGTCCATGTGCAATAACTCAAATGCCTTTGATGTGCTCATTTCACTCTTACTAGGATGTTTATTTCCAACTTGTTTGCCGGCTTGACAAGCACTACAAGGTTTATCCTTCTCAAAGGTGACATCCTTCAGGCCTCTAACTAAGTCATGCCTCAAAAGTTTGTTCAATTGTTTCATTCCAACATGACCAAGCCTTCTATGCCATAACCAACCCATACTAGATTTACTAAGCAAGCATGATGTCAATTGTGTCTCACTATCATTGAAGTCAACCAAGTATAAGCTACCATGTCTAAATCCTTTGAATATCAAGTTTGATCCATCAACACTTATGACTTCAACATCATCACTACCAAATATGCACTTGAAGCCAAGATCACAAAGTTGTGTCACCGACAAAAGATTGAAATCCAAGCTCTCAACTAGCAACACATTAGATATGCTCATGTCATTTGAGATAGCAATTTTACCAAGCCCCTTGACCTTGCCTTTCTTGTCGTTGCCGAAGGTGATAGTATCAAAACCACCATTTTGACTTGTATCAATTGATTTGAACATACAAGAATCTCCGGTCATATGTTGAGTGCACCCACTATCAAGCACCCAATGCCTTCCTCCGGCTTTGTAACTGACCTACAAGATAAGATCAATTCCTTTTAGGTACCCAAACTTGTTTGGGTCCTCCAAGATTAGTGACCAAGCTCTTTGGTACCCAAATGGCTTTCTTCTTTGAGCCCATCCATGGTGTACCAATGAACTTAGCATGAACACCATTTGTACCCTTGGTAAGTATATAGAAGGAATCAAACTTAATTGAGGATACATTAGCATTTGATTTCTTGTTCATGCAATGTTGCTCTATGTGACCAACTTGCTTGCAACTTTTGCAATAGCTACCATTGTTCTTCACAAAACGAGTTTTGTGAGGAGCAAAAGCGGCCTTGCCTTTCTTGGGGTTATAGCCCAATCCCTCTTTGTAGAGAGAAGCTCTTTGGCTACCCAAGCACATAAGCAAGCGGTCCTCACCACCATAAGCCTTAGCTAAAGTGTGATTGAGCTCTTTTACCTCCTTCTTGAGATTTTCATTCTCAACTATAAGTGTGGAGTCACAAGTGAAACCATCACTACTAGATGAGGATGATGTAGATGAGCTACATGAAGAGTTAGTGGGAGCAACAACAATAGGCTTATGACAAGATTCATTAATTATATCACAAGATACGCCTATGTTGCAAGTTTTAGCTTTCTCAACATTAGTTGGCATGTTTTCACATTTTTCAACTAGAGAGGAATGAGCTTCTTCAAGCTTAGTGTGAGACTTTTGAAGCTTCTTATGGTCTACCTTTAGACTCTCATAAGATGCTCTAAGCTCATCAAGTTCTTGCATAAGGTTTTTCTTTTCCTTAAGCAAGCCCTTGCACTCCTTTCTAGATTCTTTATAATGTTGAGTGCAATCTTCTAGCATAGTGATTAGTTCATCTTTAGTGAATTCTTCTTCATCACTATCACTATCACTAGCATTATCATGATCACTCTCATCATCGGATGATACCTTAGCGGCCTTAGCCATGAAGCACGATGGAGTGTCGAAGAGGGAGACCTTCTCTTGGATGGCAATGCTAGCATATCCCTTCTTCTTGCTCTTGTAGTCATCCTCATCATCACTTGAGGAATCATCACTATCCCATGTAGCAACATGAGAATCATTCTTCTTTTTGTGAGAGCTCTCCTTCTTTTCTTGCTTCTTCTTTTGCTTCTTTCTTTCCTTCTTGATAGCATCTTCATCATCACTATCATAAGGACACTTTGCAATAAGATGATCTTTGCTATGGCATCTAAAGCATCTCATGGTATGCTCATTCTTCTTAGATGTGTTCTTCCTCCTCCTTGCACGATAGCCCTTCTTCTTCATGAATTTGCCAAATTGCTTGACAAAGAGAGCCATCTTCTCATCAATGTCGTCACTATCACAAGAGCTTGAGTCTTCTTCACTTGATGATTCAATCTTGGATTTGCCCTTGGATGTGGTGGCTTTGAATGCCACACTCTTCTTCTTTTCATCATCTCCTCTATATGAATCATCGGTCATCACTTCTTGAAATATTTGTTGAGGAGTTGAATCCTTCAATGTAGTCCTCACTAGCACGGTGATCAATGTATCAAATCTCTTGGGCAAGCTTCTCAAGAACTTCATAGAGAATTGGTTGTCCTTGACCTCCTCACCAAGTGCCTTGAGCTCATTGACAATGACTTGCAATCTATGGAACATCTCCGGTACACTCTCATCATCTTGCATCTTGAAGCTTGAAAATTTTTCTTGCAAGATATATGCTTTAGCGGTCTTTGTGCCTTCGGTGCCCTCAAATGTTTCTTCTAGCTTGGCCCAAGCATCATGTGCAACTTCTATGTTCTTCACTTGCTCAAATGTCTTGTCATCTAGTGCCTCATGAAGAGCACTAATTGCAATGTCATTGCATTGGAGCTTCTTTTCTTCTATCGGTGTAGGTGCTTCAGGATTAGCAACCTCAAATTTTGTTTCGGTGACCTTCCACACTTCTCTATTGATTGACTTGAGGTGTGCGGTCATCTTAACCTTCCAATATGCATAATTTGTGCCATCAAAGTGAGGTGCCTTCTTGGTGTTGTTGATGTGCAAACTTAATTGAGCCATTTCTTTTTCACCGTAGGTTGTTAAGCCTCAAATAAACGGTGCCTCGGCTCCGATACCACTTGTAAGGTCCAAATAGGCTAGAGGGGGGGTGAATAGCCTAATAAAAACTTCTACACAAATTACTTAACCACAAGTTAGTACGAAAGGTGGCGAAGCACAAAGCACTAGCTCTAACTAATTAAGCAAGCCACCTACACAATTCTAGTACAAGGCTATCCACTAAACACAACAACAACAACAAGCTAGAAACGAGAAGTAATACGAGAGAAGAGCTTCGAGTGATTATACCGCCGTGTAGAGACGAGAAGTACCAATCAATGAAACACACAAGAGAAATCCTCGGGAAGAGAATGACACAAGAATTTATCCCGAGGTTCACTTGCTTCCCGGCAAGCTACTCCTCGTTGTGGCGATGCACCCACTTGTCGGTTCGCGAGCTAATCAACTATCAAGAGTTGAGCCCTCGGCGGGCGCCGCACAACCGCACACAAGATGGGGATCCTCCAAGCCACGAGCTCCTCTAGAGTATCCAATTTGCGAACTCCCGCGGGGAAGGATCAAGAACCCCTTACAACACTTGGTGAAGGCTCCAACAATCTCCAATTGCGAGCTCAATCACCTCCGCTGCTCCAAGCCGTCTACCGTGTCGGGAAACACGGAAGAGTAACAAGAAATCCGCAGCAACTCGAAGATCAAGTGCCTCTAGAATGCAACTCTCAAGCAATGCACTTGAATCTCACTCAATCTCACTCAAGATGTGCAATCAATCAAAGAGATGAGTGGAGGGGTTGTTCTCTAGCTCAAAGTATGTCTCTAGGTCTCAAAATGTGCAAGAGTTGCCCTCAAAACCCGTCCACCATCTATTTATAATGAAGGGGTACGCAGCTAGCCGTTAGAAACGACGCAGCAGAAATCGCGATCACCGGACGCTCCGGTCAGGGTGACCGGACGCGTCCGGTCACTACGCGACAGACGTGAATAGTGCCGTTCGAACTAGCCGTTACCGTTGACCGGACGCACTCGACCGGGCGACCGGACGCGCTGGTCACGACCGGACGCGCCGGTCCCGTGACCCACCGGACGCGCCGGTCAACACCGAGCCGCGCACTGCAAAACAACCACCGGACGCGCTGAAGAACGGACCGGACGCCACAGTGCCCGCGTCCGGTGGGAGTCCAGTAAGCTCCCTGGAAGACCGGACGCGTCCGGTGACCTATGACCGGACGCTCACCGCGTCCGGTGATCCTCGTGAACCGCTGTTCGCCTGACCGGACGCGCCGGTCGTACAGTGACCGCGTCCGGTGCAGCGTCCGGTGCAGCGTCCGGTGCACGCAGTGACCTCCGTTTCTTTTCCGACTTTCGGCGCAATAGAAAATAGGCGTTTCACTTCTCCAAAAAGCGCCGAATCCCGCCTCGCAAGCTCGGCGGGAGGGAGAGAGGAACCCAAACCCCTCTCTACCACTTAAACTCCACCGCCTTCGCAAATGTGCCAACACCAACAAGTGATCACCACCTTGTGCTCGTGTGTTAGCATTTTCACAAACATTTTCCAAGGCGTTATGTTAGCTCTTTACTAGATCCTAAATGCATATGCTCAAGACATTGATCTAGTGGCACTTGATTTCCGAGCTAACCGTGATTGCCCCTCTTGATAGTCGGCTATGTATCCTAAATCCGGTCAATCACTTCTCTACTCAACTTAGACCGGCAAAAGGAAAACCCTATGGTTATACCTTTGCCTTGCGCTCTTAGATCCTTTTCCTTCACTTGATCATCATGTCCATCATATTATGTGCATCTCCACCATGATCTTGCTCATCATTTCATGCACCAAATCATGTGGTCTTGTGGCCATCTCTTCATGCCATTTCCATCTCCATCACATGTTGCTTATGCCTAGCTTGATCACACTTGATACAATAGCATTAGCAACTTGGTGTCATTAATTACCAAAACCAAACTTGGGCTTTCAACAGTACTGGGGCACTCCACCGTGCACGGCATCACTCCCCTGCTCAGTCAAAAATGGCTTGCATACGCCCCTACCCCCTCCCTCTTTCTCTCACTCGCTCAATCAAAAAAGGCTACAGCAGGCATGCAGGGGCGCGATCAATTTTTATTAAGACCGAAGACCAAGAAACCACCGGTGCAAGCACTAGGCACTCTCCCTCTCTACACGACAGCAACATGTGGTGCAACGTGCAAGCAGCGAGTGGTGCAGTACATGTGTGAGTGTTGTTGGTCAACACTTGACCTGCTGTTACTTTGACTTTTCAAGCATACTAGCACTAGTACTAGTACAGAGTACACGGCAGGGTAGTTTTGGTCCAAGTGTTGCTCACATGTAAATGGAAAAAGGGAAAGATTAATAAGAGTATTAATTGATCTAGTGACTAACTAATTCCAAAGGTGATAATATATTTCCTAGAAATCACAAGAAGCTAAAATAAGGACTAGTGAAGTATCTTGACAGTAAAATAAGTTAATCGATTCTATATTTAGAAAGCAAACCATCCACTATACAAACAATTATATATACATAGAAGAGAGATACAAATATATATGTATGTACCCAAAAATACATTTTGGCACAATTTAAGTTTGTATATCTATTTAAATATCAGTTGTTAATACTTTTAGCTAAGCAGCTACAACAAGCAACGAAATTTTTATATACATGTATTTAATAAAAAAGCCTCATCGCGACACTAATTATTAAAGACATGTCAATAATCTTATATTTCCTAATGCTTTGACCTATTATTTTTACGGAAACAACAAGATTAAGCAAAACACCAAACATGCAATGAAGGATAATTAGGATGCTCATGACATGACTAAGCATTTTAATTAGTACTTAACATCGAGGGTGTTACACTTGTGAACTTAGATAGAGGGGTGTAGTCTTAGCTAGACTGACAGTCTTAATTCCGCATTAATTTCGGTTAGCCGTCGTGTTTATTTTTTAGAAAGGACTATTCACCCCCTCTAGTCCGCCATCTCGACCCTACAAGTGGTATCGGAGCTTGGTCTCTTATTTGTGGTCTTCACCGACCCGAGAGAATGGTGAACTTCGGGCTAGATGTTGTTTGTGACACACATTTTTGATGGCACACACTATCCATGGTGGAAACGTCATGTGCTTCATCATTTCTGTGAGTTGGGTCCCAAGGCATGGTGGATCATCATTGTTGGTTTTTCTCGTGATGCTTGGATAAGGACAACCTAACCCAAGCACAAGAGGATTGCTTACAACTTGATACACGTGCTCTTTATTATCTAATGTGTGCTCTACATGATGATGTTTTTAGATGTGTGTGGGATTTAGAGAGTGCTCATGATATGTGGATAGCACTCCAAGCTTTCTACTATGACTTCTCCACTTGTGATGATGGCAAATTCAAGGAGGATGATCCAAAGGAGAGTGTGCATGAGTGTGTTGAGAATGACCCCAATTCGGTGATTGTGGAAGATTGCTCCACCTCATGGTCAAGTGATGATGATGATCGATCTACCACAAGTTCACTTGACAAGAGTGATGATGATGCCACAAGTGATGCACATGATGATTCTACCTCAAGCACACTTGGTGGTGATCTTAATGATGTTGGTTCATGCTCAAGTCATGATCATGATGCTACTACAAGCTCTCCATCATCACCACATTGCTTCATGTCACAAGGTGACACAAAGGTACAAAGTGCTAATGTGGTTGATCATGTTGATTCATATGGTGAGTTTGTTAGTAGACTTGCTAGCATGAACATAGCTTTAGAAAATGAGAAAGCCAAAACATTAAAATTGAAAAATGAAAACTCTTTTCTAAAGAACTCATGTGAAGAACATAAGCACTTACTTGATGTTCTTAAATCTTCACATCATGAACTAAAATTGACTCATGAGAAACTACTTGCATCTCATGAAGAATTATTAGAATAACATGATTCTTTCATTAAAATGTTTTCCAAGAAAATTAAAAAGAATGAGAGCTCATCACATGAGTCAAGTGATCAATTACAACATGTGACTAACTCATGTGATGTAGGAAAGAAACATGTATCAACCTCTTGTGATGATTTATTAGATATGCCATGTTCTTCACATATAGATGCTTGTTCTACTTCTATGTCTTGTGAGACTAACCTTTTGAAGGAGAACAATGAGCTCAAGAATGAAGTGAAGAATTTGAGCAACAAGCTAGAGAGGTGCTACAACACCAAAATCACCTTCGAGCATATGTTGAACAACAAAAGAAGCTATGGTGATATGAGTGGCATTAATTCAACAAGAGCATGACCAAGGGGGATAGAAAAAGATAAAGAAGGATGAAGATGTTACTACAAAAGAAGCTCTCTCATTTCATGTGCTACAAATGCCATGAAATGGGACATCTTGAGAAGTGTTGCCCCAACCTTGAGAAGCTCAAGTTGAAGAAAGAAGAAGAGAGGCTCAAGCATGTCAAGTGCTTCAAGTGCCGCACTTGGGGTCATCTCACCTCAATGTGCCCAACCAAGCAATTGGTAAAGTAAAAAGAAGAGCCTCAACCAAAGTCACAAGTTGAGCAAGAGAACACACCCCTAGAGCAAATTAAGATCATATATGAAGATGATGGTGACTTGATGAAGAAGAAGAAGAAGACAAGAAGGGGTGGAAGAGCAAGGCATCCAATACTAATTCAAGATTCCAAGATGATGAACAAGACTCAAGACAAAAAGGAGTTGGCTCACATCAAGTGCTTTAAGTGTGAAGATATGGGACGCTTTGCCTCGAGGTGTCCTACCAAGCTTGAGAAGAAGGTTCAAGCAACTTATGAGAGGCAAGGCAATGAGAAGCACTACATGAGCAAGGAAGAAAAGGCTCAATCAAAGAGAAAGTCCTACTCATACCGGGAAAATGGACACATGGCTCATTCATGTCCCCTAGGTAACACTCCTAAGCTTATTTCAATTGATGATGATTCTATACTTAGAAAGGATGGCAATGGTATCTCATTGGTTGCCTAAGTATGTTGCACCTAACTTGAGAGGACCCAAACTAGTTTGGGTACCATCAAAAAGTGGATGATTGTTTGTAGGTACTATGACATTGGAGGCTTGATTCAATGGGTTTCTCATTGTTCATCATGTGTTGAATCAAGTTATGAAGCTTAATGCAATCTCATCCCAATGCTAAGCCAAGAATTAGTGAAGTCCAAAAGTACTATCAACATACAAGTGCAATATTCATATTATGGATGATTTATTGATATATTTGATGACTTGCAAATATGAGAGCGGAAGCTTGCTAATTGGATGATCATGAGTTAATCAAGGTATATCTCTTGTTGATCATTTCGTTTGGGTGCATACGAGTTGATTGGATTGGATAAATATGCAATGTTGCTTGCTATAAGATGTTTGAATGGATAAATGCTTAGTAATCAAGTTTGGATTGATTTGTGTTGTATAAATTCATAAGATGACTTTTAGTAAGTCGATTTAATGGATTTATGTCCTGTAAAAGTATTCAAATAAGTTAGTTTCAAGTTTGATTTAATATGAAGAAGTATAGCTCAATTGGTTAAAATCTGTCCAATATTTGAAAATCTAAGTGAGCTGTGATCTTAGTCATGATTGAGTGATCAAAACTTATTGAATTGGCATCAAAATTGGTGTACAAACTCTAGACTTATGGTATAAGGTGCTGTGCTAATTTCATGAGAATTGGATAAGAAATGCTTTAGGTTTGGAGTAGATCTTGTCAGCTATAGTGCAGCAGTTTTCAGCATAGAGCAGTGGTGGAAGATTTGATTGCTGGTAGTTCATATGAAGTCAAATGAAGCTCAAATTTTTACAGATGCTAGATGACTTAGTGAAACACATCTCCACTAAATTTCGTAGTAATTGGCTATGTACATTGGAAGATATGAATTTTTCTTTGAAGCATACAGAATCTATCAGAAAAATGACAACTATTGGATTGATCAAGAGTCACTTTAATTGAAATGTCCTCAAGTTGGAATCATATTTATAAGGGATTGAGGCACCTAAGTTTAGTTTTGAGATAAGCTAGAAGAATGACAAGCTATGAGTACAAGGCTATTTGATTGTGGAGTGTACTTGGCACACATTTGGTACTCAAATTGCAGATCAAGACCAAGCTCAAGATCAAGATAAAGTTTAAGTTCTAGTGACAATTGGAGATCATTTAGTAGAAAGAAAAGGACTTAAAGAAGGTTTCATGGTTACTCATCAATTTAAGTCCATCACTTAGATCAACCAAACAAAGTCAATTCAAGTGAGTATCTAAAATGGTTCTTTGGAGAGAGGTCACTTCTCCCTAGTGTAGGGGCTTGTTGCCTATGTATAGGTAAACCAAGTGTGGTACATGGAAGGCTAATTGGAAGTGGTGATCTGAGGAGTATTTGATATGCTTAGTGTAACAGAACCGTCCAAATTATAAGAGCACAAGTACAAAAACAATCACCGAAGTGATCAAATTCTCGCACTTGAGCCCATATAACTCCGGTAGTCCAATGAAATCACGAGAGATTTCAAACCAACCAACATACAAGTAAAGATCGTAGTGATTCAACATAACAAGTCACATGTTACATCTATTTCACAAGTAGTTCAATAGACATCAGAGTTCAACATAGTTATTACAACTTAAGTTCAAAAGTACCGGAAGCAAAGTAATTTGAAACTAACAACACCCTTATTTATAATACATGCCAGTACGAAGGTCGACTTTCCACAAAAGCATGAGAGAGAAGATAAATCAGAAGGATCATGCCCGTGATCACACTCCGCCTCTACGGCAGGAGCCAACCAACTTTTGCAGCCGCCATGATACATCACAACCTGCAACAAGTGGGGATAAAACCCTGAGTACGACAATGTACTCAGCTAGACTTACCCGCCAAAAACCAGAAATAAAGTGACACCAAGGATCATGCAAGGCTGATATAAGGTGGGCAAGCTTGACAACATTTCGCATAAAAGCTTATTATGGATAAGTAATCATTAATGCTTAAGCATCAAGTTAATTATCATTAACTTGTCATCTATATTAGAACCTGTACTAGAGCACTCACTTTATTAGGAGCAAACAATATTAACCATAGCAGGTATAAATTGAGGCAACCTTTCCATCGTTATCCAATTAACCATCCGTTCAATTTAATGGAATCTACGTTGCCGCTGCTCAAGTCAAGTGCTCACTAACCGGGAGCGACGACGATTCGAATCGAATTCCTATCCAGCTGGAGGGGTATTTCTAACGCTCACCGCGCAGACCCCTGCCAGGGTCGCAAAGGCCACCTTTTCATATGATTCAGGAATCGCGGGTCCGAATGATGTCGCGACCCCAAGGGCGACACTCTGCCAGGTGATAGGGACTCTAACCCCGCCTTGGTCTCACGCCAATGTCCCCAAGCACATCCTTTCTCTCCTCTAAGAAGCAACCTACCATTCGATTCCCGGCCTGAACCATATTACTCGGCTTCGCGGTCGAAACGACTTATCCGGCCAACTAAGTGTTAGACTGCGTTCAACATGACTCAAGGACGTATAGCGAATCAGTCCTTAAACGACTCAGACGGGGATAGATCCACACCCAAGACCTCCATGCCTTGTTGCTTCACTATCGTCATCCCGCCCGGTCTCATTTCATTTTATTAACACATGGTTCCATTCCACGATAGCAAATATAGCCAACCATGCCATATATGAATATCCCCATATCTCGCAGGTGACAGGAAATCACCTGACTTCTACCGCTTAAAGCAGGGCTAAGCATCTACTCGATCCTAGTCTATGTAGGATTCAAGGATTCATATATCTGGACAACGAATGATATAATGCAGCAAGGGTTTCCAACCAACTCCTACCACTTAATGCAACAATACTTATAACATATACATATATAATTAATTGTTTTGAAGATAGGAGGCTTATAATGCTCCGAGGCTTGCCTGGGATCCAACACAAGTCAGTGGTTGTCAGACATCACTCGCCGAGTACTTCCATCTTCGGGATAGTTTCCCAAACACCGTCTTCGGGTTTGGCTCCAGCACCAAATCCTTCACGTGGTGAATCTAGTGTACCTAAATGAGATGCAAGATGCAAGTGTATGAATACCTAGAAATACAATGGATGATGCATCACACACTAAACAAGGCAAGTACAAGGTTATACTAAATACACATAAGCACTTCACATTGCTTAATTAAATACTACACGACCTATCATGCTAAGATAGCAAGGAAAGCAATACCAAACATGACACAAGATTTACAAAGTCTTAGGTATACTAACTTCATCACCAAGGACATGAATCACACTTAGCAACAAGCAAGCAAAGTAACCAAGCATCCATATATTTCCAACAATTCTGGACATACATGTAGTAGCTGAGTAAATCAATCATATCTGGAGTTCTACAAATCCAAATGACTTGCAAGAAGACATTATAGAAATCTTATGAAATTGTATACAATTCATTTAATATCACCTAAGCCTGATTTCCAAGTTTAATAGGTCTAAAAGATGAAACTACAGAATCTGGTCTGCTCCAAACAGAGAGCAACCAAATCTGGAACCTGACTTTAAACATCTATAACTCAAAAACTACTTGACCAAATGATACCAAATTTTAACAGCAGCTAGATACATGAATTATATACAACCTTTGTATAAACAAGTTTCACAACAAAGCACATTATCATGAAGAACTTTGCTAAGTTCCCAGATCTGTCCAGAACCTCATTTGCAAGAAATAATTATTAACTTATGTTGCAAACATATAATTGGATAAAACTAACTTTACCAACATGTCACACATGACTAATGAACACCAGAAAACATAGTGTCCATTCCTAAATAAATTCTTTTAAAACATTTTCTTAATTTACTTAGATAATTAGGTGGATTTATGAAGACCTATCAAAAGTACACAATAAATTCTACCAAAATTACAGTGGCCTACATATACTCCCAAAAGTATACTGTCTAAATTTCAATCCATTTGGACAAGTATATCAACCTCTATGAAAAAGACAAATAGCTATTGAAATCAATCATGTGAGAGCAAGTAAAACCTAAAACTCAATATTTTATGTGAACACATGGCCATAGAATGAACCAACATCATAGAGCAACATCGTGATAAGGTGAGGGGACAACATTTTCTATTTTATCATTTATATATTATTTATAAGCTATTTATTAAGCCATAAACAAGTTAACTCAATAACTTGAGCATACAGTAAGCCATGGCCATGAAATTCATACCAGAGTACATCCATAGCATGACAAGCCTATCATAAAAATTTCACATCAATTGGAGCAATCCAACTCAAGATATAAAAATAACAACAATATAATGTAGATTTCCTTATTTATAAAGGTCCAATCAAAACCCTAAGAAACAGTGAACAACTAGTGTGTTTAGTATTTTTCCTAGCAAGTACATGTCATCACAAAATTAACAAAACAAGAATCACTATTTTTAGAGTCCTAAAACTCCAGATCTTGCTCTGGTTAATTTTAGAGGCATTTTTAGAGCATTTTTAAAACTTAAATAAAGACATCAGAAAACATCTACAAACATATAGAATTTTATGACTCTGCTACAAAGAGCTCTTCTCAAGGTTTCCAAAAAGTCCCCATTTATTATTTTTGGAGTTACCTAACAGGAGATATGAATTTTTGAAGAACTAAATAAAATCTGAAATTCAAAAACGCAAATAATTACCTAACCCTAGATCTGCTAGGTGTACCCGGCTATGCACCCAAAGCAATCATTGTTTAACCGGTGTGTGGGACCCGTCGCCCAGCCGAGCCCGCCTGTCATGCTCTTGGAGAAAGACAGAGAGAGGCACAGGGGCCTTCTTCCTCCGGAAGAAGCAGAGGAGCAGGGGAGGAAAGACCGCCGGGGGTCTCGCCGGCCGGCTGCCGGCGACCGACGGCGATGGAGCAGCGCGGGCGCATCCCGGTGGTGAGGCGCACCTGCGGCCACCCGCAGTGTGGCCTGCGACCGTCCGTGGCCCTCTGGCCACGCAAGCCAGGAGGCACGGCGGCGGCTGCAGGCGGCGGTGGCGTTGCCGGCCACCAGGAGACCGGCGAGTGCGCGCGCGGAGCGGAGCACGGCAAGGCGGAGGTGGTGACGCGCTTGGTTGAGACGGAGATAGAGCGCAGCAGCGATTGGGCGGAGCTCCACCGCTCGGCCATGGCGCGGCCGCGGCCATGGCGCCCGCGTTCGGCAGCGAGAGGGAGCAGTGAGCTAGGGGGAAGCTTGAGGGCGAGTGTGAGCGCGGAGTGGAGCTCGGGTGAGCGTCCTGGTGCCTCCCCATCGACCCCAGTCCACGGTACGCACGGCAGCGGAGGTGGGGGTCACTGCGGCGCATGGAGGCCACGTCCCGGACGCGTGGCTCCTTTTGGGCATTTCACCGAACTGGTGGCTGGCGCCGTTTTGGGTAAGGTGGAAAGCAATTTTGGGCGTGATCGGGTCCGAACTGGGTCTTGGGCCTAAAACAAAATTTACTCTACTGCTGATTCTCTACAAATTTGGTTAAGGGTGCATGGCCACTAGGTCTCTAGATTAGGAGATAATTAACTCCAAAGTTAACAGTGTCAGTGAGTAACAGCGATTAGAGGCAAGGGTCAAAACTTGATCAAATCTGCGTCACACTTGATCCAACTTTTTGCATGCCCTTCTCCAAAGAATATACTCCAACTTTTATATTGGGATCAACTCAAGTTACTTAACGAAATTTTGAGAACGCGACACGCCAATGTACGGACATAGGGCTGGAAAATAACAGCAACATTCAAACTTGGGTTCCTTATATGACTAGGTTAGAAGCCATACTAGACCTTGAGGCTTAAACAAAACTTGTAGTACCCCACTTGATCTACAACTTCTCTTATATGTCCTTGGAATGGTTCAACATGGTTAGGGAGATAAACATTACTAAACATGTCAACTCATTGCTGCCACTCCAGGACTTAGAATAATTTCTGCCCTTTCAAAAACAGCAGCTTAACCAAACTTGTGAGCTCTATTTGACCACACTAGAAGCCAAATTAGCTCTTGACCATTAAACAAAGTTTGTTCTACATAAGATGAACTACAACTTTTGTTTAAGGTCAAACCTCATAACTGGTACAGAAGTCAAACTTTCACTTTGGTCAAAGTAACAACTCGATAAAGCCGAAACTAGGGTTTTAGGCCAATCGGGGCAATTTCTTGTCGTTTGCTCAACATGAACCCTTCATGACTTTTGTTGTAGAATTCATCTAGAGTCATTTGGGCAAGTTTGCATGGTTTGGTTGATGATCTATAGTTCCATTAACTTAATGGGGCAAATTCCAATAGGAATGGAACTTATCATTTCATGTGACTTTTTTATTCCAAACTTCATGAAACTTTTCCAGGGATCAATATAGATAGGTACCAAGGTGAGACACATGAATATATTGCAATAACACCACCCAAGCATATATCTTGAAAATGGCCTATATGCAAAGCAAGGGTGCAGCATCCAAGTTTAGATTAGGGTTTATTTCCATAGGTTTGACTTTGGCATCGTCATCTCCACTAATCTATCATGTTTGAGCTTAAACCCACTACTTAATTGGTGATAAACACCTGGGGTGTTACAGCCCTCCCCCCTTAAAAGAATCGCGTCCCGAGATTCGGAATGGAAGACCTTTTAAGGAAGAGAGACATGTTATCTAGTTCCCAATATCTGCTATAGCATTCAGCTAAAAGCTTCAACATCGGTGAACAATTTGACCAAAGGCACTTTCTGATACTTATTCTTCTTGGTAAAATTTATTCGAAGAATTTCCTTCATTGACTTCCATTAAGCATTGTTACTTTGGGAGGGATCCAAGATAGCACAGTACTGCATGCTCAATGTACAGAGATCATTTGGTCCCTGAGTGAACCACTCACAGGTATCTGACTCTCTGATGAGCACAACATAGGCCATATGAACTTGACATTAGACTAAAATATTCAGAAGTATACTCGTTGAAATGGCTCTATGTTCACACGGTTTTGAAAAAACAGTTCTCTACCAAGATGGCTTGAGTACAACCTTCCAAAAGGGTGAGATCATAGACGATAAATATACTATGAGGCTATAGGATACTGACTAACCAATAGACAGGGTCTATGTTGGTCGTAATTGTTCAATCATTCCAATATCAACTAATGGAAAGCTACTTACTATTCCATGCGTGCAGTTCTCTTTCTCTGATGACAACATCGTATTTTTTTTGAGTCTGTTTGAGGGATTAGTGAGTGTGATAGCTAACTCTGTCAGCTTCATATTTCTGCCAAATGTTACCTAAGAAGATTCTCTTATCCAACGGCACTAGTTATCTGGGTTGAATCAGATGCAACCTCTTGGGTAAAAACATTTATAAGGTACCAAAGTATGCCATCATTTGGAAAATCATTACCAAAGCAAAATATAGTGAGGCCTTAAGGAAAACAAAAGTTGTAATTGTTCACTTAACTATGGGGAGTAGTCTACCACTAAGCGATTGAGTAAAATTTTCCTTGGTGACTTAGTTGTACTATAAGTTGAGTTAACTTGCAGCATAACAACTTTGTCAGGCCCACTTTTACCTTGAGGCTTCCTTTTTAGGATCAAACAGCAGCTCTAAGATAGGAAATCTGTTGTTTGACACTTCTCAAATTGCTTTCGAATATTCCTCAACACTTTGTCTAATAAAGTTATGGACAAACCGTTTGTGGCACCTAAGGGCACAAGGATGTTGATCGAAACTAGGGCATGCTTTCTCTAATTCTTCACCACAGCTGATTGAACACCTTGCACTATCTGTGTGATTGTCCAAGACGGAATTGACTTGATCACAATGGCTCTAGAAAATAGAATATCTCTTAAGTTGTTGGCTAGTTGATTAACTTCTTGTTGGTTATTGCTCTGTAAGACATAACCTTCGTAGCTATCAAAGAGTCGTTAACTAGCTAGAGATTACCTTCCTATTGGTAACTAATCAGTTGTCTCTCAACACAAAAAAATTCCAAATTTTCGCTCTTGACCACAACAACTGTGGTTGGAATAGAACAGATGGTTGCCATCAAAATTAGCAAATACGAAGTTATCCTAGAGATGGTTGATTTTGATTATATGGTCATTACGCCCCCAAGATCACGATTTGGATAGCTCCGGTCATATGCACAATGCGACAATCGATCCTCATCCCATAGATAACTTGTCCAACATTAAGTGTTGTGTGTCCTTTTTATCCAACAGAGATGAGATACGTTGCTCACTAGATTGAGTTGTCAATACTGGAACAACTAAGTAAAGTCACTTGTCTACCACCTATTGCAGTTTGTTAAAGTTTGTCGGTGACCTGTTCTTCAAAGGTTATCCTCTTAACAACTTTAGAAGGAAGTTCCACTACTTTTGGTCTAAGATATGGATCTTACGATACGATTTGGAGAGATAATCAAGAAAAGGAACACAAGAAAGTAACACATCGACTGTCGTTTCATAATGGATCATGACTAGAAACCATGATACCAGCGCGTGCCAAGCAGCCAGCCATGTGTCTGCAGCCACATGAGGCCCTTGGTTTTGTCGCGGCACCATCAGTGGCTAATCATAACACCATTACTAAACGCACAACGAAAGTGAAATTTCAAGTGGCACCAATGGGCTGTAAGAGCAAGCGCCATACAAGGAGGGATAGCAAGCAAAGGTAGTCACAAGGTTTAGAATCAACACGAAAATGATTCGAAGATCAAAATATAGCACAAGAGAACATCGCACAATTGCCAAGGATAACTGAGCAAGAGACTCTTGCTTAAATTCTACGTACGACTTGCGTCCACCGAGGGGGGTACCAGATAAAAGATTAACAGGAGATTCATTCATGTTGGGCAACAACATGAGATCAAGACTGATAAACATCTCGAGACTTGAGAAGGTTGGGGACGGATTAAGCAAATTTTAAGGGCGAAAACCGACACGTAGTCATAGATTGAGTTGATAAGGTAGATGCATGAATTTGCAAGCACACGATTTAGAGGCCATAGCAGAGATACATTGCGTCATACTAGCTAACCTTTGGGAGAGGTAACCGGAAGGTCCAACATGGATTTGGGTACGGTCTCCACAATTGGCAACGTACGAACCATGGTCAAAGGCTAGCCTTGATAAAAGTTAACTTGGTTGGTCAGTCGATAAAGGTCTTCACAAAAATAGTTGCAAAACACCCATGGCTTATGCAAACATATAGGAGAACTAAACTTTGGGCTTTCGGTCAAGCAAAGGCATGGATACAAACATTCAAGGACTAACCATCAAGTCTACAGGCTTAGGCTCCTAAGAGAGAGAACCTAATTGAAGACAACAACCATACAATTATGTAACGTGAACGTTATTCTAGGATAAAGCTATGTGACCCTCGTGTGCTCACCGAGGACAAACGAGGTGACAACTAGGGCACTACCTAGATAACAAGCACACATACAACATCACAGTCAAGCAGACATTTGAGAAAATTCAAACGAATGGGCTTAAGCAACCAATACAAGGCACAAGGCTCACCTAAACTAAGCATTTATCTCAAGCATGAACTAACTACAAGTTTAGCTCAAAACAAACGCTGGCTAAGGTGACTAACTTAGCATGGGCACAGAATCTAGACAGCAGCACAATAGTTACTGGTTTCAACCATAACTAGGGTTGTAGACATCCCACAAAGGTGATCCTAGACTTTCTAGACAGATTAGGAAGATGACTACACTTTATTTATTCATACCAACAGCTAATTCATAGATTAACATAACCAAAAATGCTAATGTTTCAGATCTGTACCAATATGGACAGAAAACTGACAAGAACTTCAAAGATGCATAATTGGAGTTTTAGGGACACAACAAGGCTGAGCCTTCACTTTATGTAAAGCTTATTAAGTTGTCTATAGCTTTCTTATTATCATATTAAGATGATTTTATAGATAATAAGGCCAAACAAGACAAAGAATACATCTTTGCCCAGATTTAGATAGATTCAGTCATTCCACTTTATAAGCTCATAACTAGAAATTTAGACCACTAAAATTAGTGCTATAGGACACTTTGGAAAGCTTAGAAAAAGTAATACACTTCTTCTATTATCTCCAAGACTTGATTCCATATTCACACAGGTCAAACAAACCAAACATTCAGATCTACTCAGAGCATAAGCAAAACCTGATAGTAAACTTCTAAAATTCATAACTCCCAAACCATGAGGCCTAGTGTGATGAGATTTTAGGACAAGCTAGATGAGTAAGTTAGCTACAACTTTGGTATTCTCCATAACTACATAAAACACCATTATGACTATGAAAGTATCACTACAACAGAAAACATTCTAGCAGCCAACATTCGACAAGCAAAACAAAGCTTGCCTTTGTTCTACTTAACAAGAGAGCGTACAAACATGTTATTCTAGTAGCTCTAAATTTTGTTATCTTAGATCAACATGAATTTAATTCATTCATGAGAATCCATAATTATTTAAGTGAGGTCTAAAGCATTGGCAAACGCTTGGGTGAACAACATATCCATTACTTTGCTAAGCTAGAAGATAACTCTAAGTTCAAGCATGTAGCCACACTTATTTCTAGTAAGGCTAAGCACATATTTTTCTCAAGCATTTCCTATTCAAGCAACATGGAACAAAGCATTCTTGTTTGACTCCACACAAGGAAGATAGTATACCACATCAATCACAAGTTACTTAATATATAATAAGGGTGAGAGGAGCATAGCTATGCATAAAGCAACAATCATGAAGATGCATGCTTCGGCCTATTCGTCCTCACAAGATTGCCAACCTAAGGTGGCGATCACGTTCTATGTCGGTGGCACAACACGCACTCTCTCGATATATAACTAGTCGACAGCTACTTTCGACTTACGCATTCGTGGTTAGCGTACCTGCAGAAAATTTTCATTGCAGCCCAATATTTCCCAATATAGCACACAATGAAAGCAGAGAAGTAAAATTCTAAGTACTCCCATGTACATATACCCCTGTATACGTACATGTAGTACCAACACTACCCGAATCATCAATCTCCCACAATTAAGTACCTTCATATATACATGCGTATAACATGTAAATAATCCAGTAACCAAAACTAACTCTCCCCTAGACCGCAGTTTGTACGGTCATGCTCTCATAACTCACACTTACCTGAGCGTAGGTGCGATGTTGCATAAAAGTAAACTAACAACATATATGGCTATTTCATATATGAAGGCTACCTCTAATCTGACACACCGGGTAGCATAGTGTGGGAGAGTTATCACACATACATACCTTGGCCTGGGCGTAGATGCATAAATGAAAAACCCCCAAGTTAGTACTCATATAAGCCACCTAATAATCCTTATATGGGCATAAGGAAATTGACCACTGGCATACTTAGATTTAGAATTCAGTTTTCACAAACCTATATATAGCTATAAGTTGATAAAACTGATTTTATAAAACAAAACCTTTGTTTTAAATACACATATGACAAGTTTAATGTTGAATCTTGCTCCGATACCAGCTGTAACAGAACCGTCCAAATTATAAGAGCATAAGTACAAAAACAATCACCAAAGTGATCAAATTCTCGCACTTGAGCCCATATAACTCCGGTAGTCCAATGAAATCACGAGGGATTTCAAACCAACCAACATACAAGTCAAGATCATAGTGATTCAACATAACAAGTCACATGTTACATCTATTTCACAAGTAGTTCAATATACATCGGAGTTCAACATAGTTATTACAACTTAAGTTCAAAAGTACCGGAAGCAAAGTAATTTGAAACTAACAACACCCTTATTTATAATACATGCCAGTACGAAGGTCGACTTTCCACAAAAGCATGAGAGAGAAGATAACTCAGAAGGATCATGCCCATGATCACACTCCACGTCTACGGCAGGAGCCAACCAACTTTTGCAGCCGCCATGATACATCACAACCTGCAATAAGTGGGGATAAAACCCTGAGTACGACAATGTACTCAGCTAGACTTACCCGCCAAAAACCAGAAATAAAGTGACACCAAGGATTATGCAAGGCTGATATAAGGTGGGCTAGCTTGACAACATTTCACATAAATGCTTATTATGGATAAGTAATCATTAATGCTTAAGCATCAAGTTAATTATCATTAACCTGTCATCTATATTAGAACCTGTACTAGAGCACTCACTTTATTAGGAGCAAACAATATTAACCATAGCAGGTATAAATTGAGGCAACCTTTCCATCGTTATCCAATTAACCATCCGTTCAATTTAATGGAATCTATGTTGCCGCTGCTCAAGTCAAGTGCTCACTAACCGGGAGCGATGGCGATTCGATTCGAATTCCTATCCAGCTGGAGGGGTATTTCTAACACTCACCGCGCAGACCCCTGCCAGGGTCGCACAGGCCACCTTTTCATATGATTCAGGAATCGCGGGTCCGAATGATGTCGCGACCCCAAGGACGACACTCTGCCAGGTGATAGGGACTCTAACCCCCCTTGGTCTCACGCCAATGTCCCCAAGCACATCCTTTCTCTCCTCCAAGAAGCAACCTACCATTCGATTCTCGGCCTGAACCATATTACTCGGCTTCGCGGTCGGAACGACTTATCCGGCCAACTAAGTGTTAGACTGCGTTCAACATGACTCAAGGACGTACAGTGAATCGGTCCTTAAACGACTCAGACGGGGATAGATCCACACCCAAGACCTCCATGCCTTGTTGCTTCACTATCGTCATCCCGTCCGGTCTCATTTCATTTTATTAACACATGGTTCCATTCCACGATAGCAAATATAGCCAACCGTGCCATATATGAATATCCCTATATCTCGCAGGTGACAGGAAATCACCTGACTTCTACCGCTTAAAGCAGGGCTAAGCATCTACTCGATCCTAGTCTATGTAGGATTCAAGGATTCATATATCTGGACAAGGAATGATATAATACAGCAATGGTTTACAACCAACTCCTACTACTTAATGCAACAAAAATTATAACATATACATATATAATTAATTGCTTTGAAGATAGGAGGCTTATAATGCTCCGGGGCTTGCCTGGGATCCGACACAAGTCAGTGGTTGTCAGACATCACTCGCCGAGTACTTCCATCTTCGGGATAGTTTCCCAAACACCGTCTTCGGGTTTGGCTCCAGCACCAAATCCTTCACGTGGTGAATCTAGTGTACCTAAATGAGATGCAAGATGCAAGTGTATGAATACCTGAAAATACAATGGATGATGCATCACACACTAAACAAGGCAAGTACAAGGTTATACTAAATACACATAAACACTTCACATTGCTTAATTAAATACTACACGACCTATCATGATAAGATAGCAAGGAAAGCAATACCAAACATGACACAAGATTTACAAAGTCTTAGGTATACTAACTTCATCACCAAGGACATGAATCACACTTAGCAACAAGCAAGCAAAGTAACCAAGCATCCATATATTTCCAACAATTCTGGACATACATGTAGTAGCTGAGTAAATCAATCATATCTGGAGTTCTACAAATCCAAATGACTTGCAAGAAGACATTATAGAAAGCTTATGAAATTGTATACAATTCATTTAATATCACCTAAGCCTGATTTCCAAGTTTATAATAGGTCTAAAAGATGAAACTACAGAATCTGGTCTGCTCCAAACAGAGAGCAACCAAATTTGGAACCTGACTTTAAACATCTATAACTCAAAAACTACTTGACCAAATGATACCAAATTTTAACAGCAGCTAGATACATGAATTATATACAACCTTTGTATAAACAAGTTTCACAACAAAGCACATTATCATGAAGAACTTTGCTAAGTTCCCAGATCTGTCCAGAACCTCATTTGCAAGAAATAATTATTAACTTATGTTGCAAACATATAATTGGACAAAACTAACTTTACCAACATGTCACACATGACTAATGAACACCAGAAAACATAGTGTCCATTCCTAAATAAATTCTTTTAATACATTTTCTTAATTTACTTAGATAATTAGGTGGAATTATGAAGACCTATCAAAAGTACACAATAAATTCTACCAAAATTACAGTGGCCTACACATACTCCCAAAAGTATACTATCTAAATTTCAATCCATTTGGACAAGTATATCAACCTCTATGAAAAAGACAAATAGCTATTGAAATCAATCATGTGAGAGCAAGTAAAACCTAAAACTCAATATTTTATGTGAACACATGGCCATAGAATGAACCAACATCATAGAGCAACATCGTAATAAGGTGAGGGGACAACATTTTCTATTTTATCATTTATATATTATTTATAAGCTATTTATTAAGCCATAAACAAGTTAACTCAATAACTTGAGCATACAGTAAGCCATGGCCATGAAATTCATACCAGAGTACATCCATAGCATGACAAGCCTACCATAAAAATTTCACATCAATTGGAGCAACCCAACTCAAGATATAAAAATAACAATAATATAATATAGATTTCCTTATTTATCAAGGTCCAATCAAAACCCTAAGAAACAGTGAACAACTAGTGTGTTTAATATTTTTCCTAGCAAGTACATGTCATCACAAAATTAACAAAACAAGAATCCTAGCAAGTACATGTCTCGCCGGCCGGCTGCCGGCGACCGACGGCGATGGAGCAGCGCAGGCGCATCACGGCGGTGAGGCGCACCTGCGGCCACCCGCAGTGTGGCCTGCGACCGTCCGTGGCCCTCTGGCCACGCAAGCCAGGAGGCACGGCGGCGGCTGCAGGCGGCGGTGGCGCTGCCGGCCACCAGGAGACCGGCGAGTGCGCGCGCGGAGCGGAGCACGGCAAGGCGGAGGTGGTGACGCGCTTAGTTGAGACGGAGATAGAGCGCAGCAGCGATTGGGCGGAGCTCCACCGCTCGGCCATGGCGCGGCGGCGGCCATGGCGCCCGCGTTCAGCAGCGAGAGGGAGCAGTGAGCTAGGGGGAAGCTTGAGGGCGAGTGTGAGCGCGGAGTGGAGCTCGGGTGAGCGTCCTGGTGCCTCCCCATCGACCCCAGTCCACGGTACGCACGGCAGCGGAGGTGGGGGTCACTGCGGCGCATGGAGGCCACGTCCCGGACGCGTGGCTCCTTTTGGGCATTTCACCGAACTGGTGGCTGGCGCCGTTTTGGGTAAGGTGGAAAGCAATTTTGGGCGTGATCGGGTCCGAACTGGGTCTTGGGCCTAAAACAAAATTTACTCTACTGCTGATTCTCTACAAATTTGGTTAAGGGTGCATGGCCACTAGGTCTCTAGATTAGGAGATAATTAACTCCAAATTTAACAGTGTCAGTGAGTAACAGCGATTAGAGGCAAGGGTCAAAACTTGATCAAATCTGCGTCACACTTGATCCAACTTTTTGCATGCCCTTCTCCAAAGAATATACTCCAACTTTTATATTGGGATCAACTCAAGTTACTTAACGAAATTTTGAGAACGCGACACGCCAATGTACGGACATAGGGCTGGAAAATAACAGCAACATTCAAACTTGGGTTCCTTATATGACTAGGTTAGAAGCCATACTAGACCTTGAGGCTTAAACAAAACTTGTAGTACCCCACTTGATCTACAACTTATCTTATAGGTCCTTGGACTGGTTCAACATGGTTAGGGAGATAAACATTACTAAACATGTCAACTCATTGCTGCCACTCCAGGACTTAGAATAATTTCTGCCCTTTCAAAAACAGCAGCTTAACCAAACTTGTGAGCTCTATTTGACCACACTAGAAGCCAAATTAGCTCTTGACCATTAAACAAAGTTTGTTCTACATAAGATGAACTACAACTTTTGTTTAAGGTCAAACCTCATAACTGTTACAGAAGTCAAACTTTCACTTTGGTCAAAGTAACAACTCGATAAAGCCGAAACTAGGGTTTTAGGCCAATCGGGGCAATTTCTTGTCGTTTGCTCAACATGAACCCTTCATGACTTTTGTTGTAGAATTCATCTAGAGTCATTTGGGCAAGTTTGCATGGTTTGGTTGATGATCTATAGTTCCATTAACTTAATGGGGCAAATTCCAATAGGAATGGAACTTATCATTTCATGTGACTTTTTGATTCCAAACTTCATGAAACTTTTCCAGGGATCAATATAGATAGGTACCAAGGTGAGACACATGAATATATTGCAATAACACCACCCAAGCATATATCTTGAAAATGGCCTATATGCAAAGCAAGGGTGCAGCATCCAAGTTTAGATTAGGGTTTATTTCCATAGGTTTGACTTTGGCATCGTCATCTCCACTAATCTATCATGTTTGAGCTTAAACCCACTACTTAATTGGTGATAAACACCTGGGGTGTTAAACTTAGTTGAAGCAATCAAAAGGGTTGATCAAGAAAAGAAAGCAACACCCAAAAGAGAGCTAGTCATGACAAGCAACACCCAAAAGAGAGCTAGTCATGACAATTCAAGTGGTATTTACACTCATAGTTCTCTCATGCAAGCATTGATCAAAAGAGAAAGCAAGCCAACCACAACATGAGTTAGTGCACTTGATCCTAAGTGGTTCTCAATTCATATGGGTAAAGAATGGATTGTATCTATGATGATTGGTCTTCACCAAGCTGTACATTGGACTTCACATTGCTATTACGGAGGCTAATTAGAATCAAATAACTATCCTCTACTCTAAGATAGCAAAGGTATCATTGTAATGTACATAATCATTTCATCCCTTACTATTATGCGGTTAGTGCATATAGAACATGCTTCATAGGATCATGCATAACAAATGAAATGTTTAAATTCATAGCCTACTACTATTGCTTGTTTGATTAGTTGAATCTAGTGGTAGTGTATGAGTTTGTTCATGAGCTAGTAAACCCAAGTACTTGAGCTAATTTGAATTGCTAACAAGTGACAAATACAATATTGGAAAGATAACCTTTGCAAGGGGTGTGAAGAAGCTTATCATTGGTTCAAACCAAACTTGGAAGTTTAGGCAAATCAATTTAGTTCAAGTCAACATTAGAAGCTCATGATAGTGACAAGAGTACAAGAACAAAACAACAATGCAAATGGATATCTAGTTTGAGTGTTTCAAGTGGTATCTAGACTCAATTGATTTATCAAGTAGTATTCACAAGTGGTGTCTAGATCACTAGTGATATCCTACAGGTGGTACTCATGAAGATAGCAAATGTTCAAGAAATGGTTCTTATTGATAAATTCTTTCAAGTGGTATCACATCTCTACACATGGTATCAATCAACAAGACGGTGGTTCCACAAGTGATCCTCAACTTTAAGTGATCCTCAAATGAAGAATGCATCCATCACCTATAAGAGCTCAAGTTTATCAAGTGAATGACCCATGCTATGACATAGGAGGAGGTGTCCCACTGATTGGTATCAAGGTCAAAGATCCTATATGTGGTATCTCAAAAGCTACACAAGTGGCATTTTTCCAACATATGAGGTAATGTCCATAAAAAATGCAAGATTCAAGCCTCAACCATCTACCCCAATGCAAGCCTTTGTATCAATGAGAAGCACACCTTTTATGGAAATTGATGACAAAGGAGGAGAGATTGTATAAAGATATGAAAGCTTGAGGGAGAGATTGAGATGAAGAAGTAGTTATTTGGACATGGACATGGACAAAAAGAGAGCAACATTGAAAAATAGAGAGGGATCAAAATTATTGGACAAAAGAAGCACATAAGTAGGGGGATCAAGCTCATGAACTTTTATTGGTTGCATTTGATATATGCATATTCATGTGCTTGCTTGCATTGCATAAGTTTTAATTTGACATGCATGCTTGTGTGGTGTATGCTAGATATAGAACTTGAATGATGAAATGAAAACTAGCATGCATAGGATGATAGCTAGACACTTGGTATGTTTCTCAAGTATTACTAGTACCTTGCTTCTAATGTTGATCTCACGGGGTATCTAGTGTTTTTGTTTCCATGTGGTATCTGTTGACGGTCCTTAAGTATCAATTATAACTATCAAATAAATAGAGAAAAGGATCCAAATGATACCAACACCTAGACTTAGGGTTTTATCTGACAGAATTCCACGAGTTTTGCTGTTTATCTATTTCTACAGGGGGTTATCAGGAAATACGGAAGAAAGGCCCACATGTCGGATTAATGACGGGATATTAACCGAACACGTAATTATCTTACATCTAGAAGAGTCCAGAAGCCACGAGAACGAACGGGAGGCGTAACAGAGCCGGGGACAGGGCGCCCGCCCTAGTCCCTAGGGCGCCCGCCCTGCTGGCTCAGCCAATCAGGCTCCGCCTCGAGGATTATGCTCCACCGACCTAGAGGATCAAGGAAAACTGCACGATCAATGTTGGTTTGATCCAACGGCCCAGATTCATCCGAAAGGGCTATATAAGCAAGGCCCCTGCCCCTGGAGGAGAGGCCCTCGTCTCATACTTCAAACCCTAATTCAGGAGGAGAGCCTCTGATCAAGCCCTAGAGCCACCACATCAACTAGATCTCTAGTTAGCATAGCTACATAGGATTAGAACTAGAAGGAGTCAATCTTTGATTGGTTCCCGGATCTGTCAAGAGGATTCTTGGTAATTCCTCTCTTGTTCTTCAATTGTTTATCATTGTTCTTCAATATTATGAATATGACTTTGTTCTATTTCAATATATTGATTATGACTTTGCTCTACTTGATTATATTTGCAATTATATTGTTCTTAGTTTATCATAGTTATATGCTTGGCTTAGTTAGATTAGAATTATATACATGCCTAGGATCGTATAGCGTTTATCCATGTGTACAGTGGGTGAATGATAATTATTGTGTAGATGTGGTGTCTATACCGTATTTATCTGCGATTGCACCCTATATGCCGGATTGTGGGGTAGTTCGCGATAATGACAGCTTCGTTGATTCTTATATAGTCCCCCTCTCGTGTATGGAAAGGTGGGAAGATTACAAGTTTTCAGCAATAACATGATGAATCCGTTCCAGAAGCATGGGAGCGTTTCCAAGACTACATCCTAGAATGTCCCCATCATGGAATGGAAAGCTGGCTACTGATGCAGATATTTTATCATGGGCTCATTAACAGTGCCCGTGAAACCATGGATGCTGCAGCTGGAGGAGCATTCCTATCACTCACCATACCTCAAGCCACAGCTCTTGTGGAGAAGATGGCATCCAACCAAGGTTGGAATGAAGAAAGAACTCAGACACGCAAGAGAGGTGGAGGTATGCACCAGCTCAAGGAGGTAGACATGCTGTCTGCCAAGCTAGACCTACTCATGAAGAAGCTCGATGATCGAGCTGGAGAAAAGAAAGAAGTCATGCACGTCTACGACTCCCACATGACTTGTGAGGAGTGTGGAGGTACTGGACACTCGGGCAATCACTGTCCTGAGTTGCTGGAGGACGTGAACTACATCAACAATAACAACAACTACTACAACCGTCCTCAGCAGAATCAAGGTTGGAATCAACAGAGGCCTAACTACTCAGGTAATTACCAAGGTAACAATTCTTTCAATAATAATAATAATTATCCACCTTTGAGAGAGTTAGTATCCAACCAAGGAAAGCTAATGGATAACCTGTCTAAGAAATTGGCATCTAATGATAAAATACTAGAAAATATAAATAATACAATGGTTAATTTCTCTACTGCCATCAAGAACCAGATTAGCTTTAATAAAATGATTGAATCTCAGTTGAATCAAATAGCTGCTGCTGTTCCTGCTACTAACCCCGGTATACCATCACAACCGGAAGGACTAGAATCTGCAAATCTTGTAGACATGTTTGATGCAGGAGATTACTGGAGTAACCCTATCGTGGAAGTAAGTACTGACCGTCTGCCGGTCAAGAGAGGCGATCCAGGATGCCCCGTCATCCCGATCTCCATCGGCATGCGAGACTTCCCAGAAGCACTCTATGACTTTGGCTCCAGCGTCAACATCATGCCCAGGGTACTCTATGAAAAACTCTTTTCACAACCATTATTAGAAACAACCTTATGTTTGCAGCTTGCAGATAGGACACTGAGTTTCCCGAGAGGAATATTGAAGAACATCTGTGTCCGAGTGGGTTCCTCGTACGCTCCAGCAGACTTCGTAGTGATAGAGACCGGTTCTGATGAGAGGGCTCCCGTCATCCTAGGGAGACCATTCCTGAACACCGCGGGAGCTGTCATCTATGCTAGTGCTGCCAAGATCAGTTTCTACATCAAGGGGAGGAAGGAAACGTTTTCCTTCAAGAACAAGACCGCACAAAACCCAAAGCAACCCCAATATGAACCAAGGAAGAGGACCAACAGGAGGAACAAGAGCAAGAAGCAAGTATGGACCGAGACAGCTAAGATGGTCACTGCCGTGCACAAAGGTCAAGATCGCCAACTCAAGTCACCGTTCTTGCCTAAGAAGGACGACCCAGGTATGCCAAGCATTTATTGCTCCATTAATGGGTCCCACTTCTACAAGACACTTTGCGACCCTGGGTCGGGCGTCAACATAATGGCCAAGGTCACCTATGAACTTCTGTTCGGAACCATGCCCTTAAACCCAACATATATTCAGCTCCAGATGGCAGATCAGACATTCCGACAGGTCGAAGGTACAGTAACTGACGTCCCTGTCAAGATAGACGATCACTTTGTCCATACAGACTTTCAGGTTATTGACATGGGAGAAGATGAATACGATCCACCCATCATCCTTGGAAGACCATTCCTTAGTACTGTCAAAGCAATCATTTACATTGGAACTGGAGAAGTCCACATGCACTTCCCCTCTGAGAAGGTACGTCTTTACTTTACTGACCCTAACTATGTATTTGAAGAATCCAAGCAGGGCAGGACAAGAAGAAGGCGGCGTAACCACAATCAGAAACAACAGGTCATCAAGGACGGATGGGCAGATTAAGATCTGAAGACATACCACTCAACCAACACTGTCCTGAGGAGACCAAAACACCGACACAGGTATGGAAAGAAAAGACAGTTGTACATGAAGAGGAGGCGCCGCCGGAACCACCGACTACGCCATCCACCAAGTCCCAGGACGACTGAACGAATAAGAGTCCCGTTCGGAGTACTTAAAAACACCGAACGCCTTGCCAAGAGGTAACTTGGTAGTTATCCTTTCCTTTTAATTATTTACTTTATCTTAAATAGTTTGCTTAGTTAATCATATTCATACTATCTTAAAAAGAAAATAAAAATGTTAAAAACCCTAAAGCCCCATGTGAGTATGCGAGTGGCATAAAACCCATAAGTACATTCACTGTGGTGGCATAAAAAATATATATATATATAGTAAATACATAAATATTTTCTTCTGCTTTATAAAATAAAAAAAACAACATAAAAAAATCAAGGAGGCTCAGCATGATAAAGGCTAGATATTTATGCTAACACTTAATCAGTTCCACAAAGCTTTGTTGTCTATTTGAGCTTCACAGAATTCAAGGAGACTAGCAGACAGAGGACATTCTAATCGCTGTCAGGGTGCTGCCAACTTTCAAATACACCTCCGCCATCTGCTAGCTACATCAGAAGAGATTATGTCAAGATCCAGCTTGGGGGAGAGCACCTCCATTATCTTGCTAAGTATTTCTATCTTTATCTTTATATTTATATATACTTCTACCCTATAAAAATAAAAATATACATAACTATGAAAAAAAACCAAATAAAGATTTTGTGCTTATATATATACCTATATCTTTTGCTTAGTGTGTTTTAATAAATAAATAAAGTGGCTATGCTAAATTGAATCTAAATAATAATAAAACTCTAGCATGGATATGATGAATAGTTGCTTTGCCTAATTTTCAAATTTGAAGTTCTCTCTCTAAGTTTACATAACTGTTATCATTTAAAGCTTGCTCTAAACCTGAACTTGTGGGAAGAGAACTTGATCTAAAGTCTAAGTTGTTAACGGATATGATATGGGAAGGTTGAGCTGCTGTTTATCTATTCCTAGAGATGCTAGAATTCTAGAGAAGTTTATCTTTGAAAATCTTAAAATGCTACATGATGAGTTCCTGTATGATGAGAGTTTAAGTTCCTACCACAGCCATACATACATGCTTGCTAGACTTTAAGCCATACCTTTACTTTTTACTGCTTATGAGCATTGAGTGTAGTCAAGCTGTGTAGACCTTTAGGAGCTTGTCATGCGGTTAAAATCAAGATTCACTTGCACGATCACTCATACATGCTGCTTCTACTCCGGAAGTACGCATCCACATATATCCACTCATTCTCATCTCCAGATCCACATAAAATTATTCTACTCCTAATCCGGGAGAGAATAGCCAAAAATATTTTCCCATTCTTGTTATCCCCTGTGAAATAAATGCTCAAGCTATTTTGGTTACTACCACTTGCTATATTGTTCTAAGGAGATGAGTGCTCTATACGAGGAAATAAAAAGGGGCAAGTGCCCGGAACCTCGAAAAGAAAAAGATACGAGTAAATAAAAAGGAGCAAGTGCTCGGAACCTCGATGAAAAAAAAAGAAAAAGTGTGAGAAGAGAGGTAAAAATGGATAAGTGTCCGACAGTAGAATTAGGGGTACAAGATACCCACCTGAGAGGAAAAAAAAGAAAATATAGAGCACCTCATTCTCCTCAAGAGCTTTAAAAGTAAGAAAGGTACGTATCCCCTCAAAAAGAGCAAAAGTAGAATTAGACTTTCATCATTGTTATCATCACTACCACCATACACCATTTATTCGCCACACATACACATCTTGATTTGACTTATTGGCTTGTTTCTCTGGATCCATGGTTTGACTATGCAATAAATGTCTTGTAAGTATGTATACTTTATCTCCCACCGATGAGCTCCAGATATCAAAAGCCTTATTAGAATAGGATGAGAGAGAAGGCAATGTCACTCTGCCTTATACCACAAATACTACATACTTTGCTTTGAGAGAAGGCAGACATCATTACTGCCTTGGTGAGGATCCAGAAATACCACAAAAGAGAGACCTGAGAGAGTCATACAAGGAATCTCTGAGTTTTATTTGAAAATCTGCAAAAAACTCCAAGAGCTATAGCTAATCAAGAATAAGAGACATGGAGCTTGACTAGACTGTTCTATCTTTTAACCACTCAAGACAAAGGTGACGGTTGCAAGCCCCATGGTGAAAGGTATAATGAGTAAGTTTTAAGTCTTGACAGTTTACTTTAACTCAGAGATGAGACTCTATTTGAAAGCATGTGTACCGTCAAAATTCAAAGGCATTTCAGCAACTACTGAGTCTCTCCTTGCTCAGGGACGAGCAAGAGGTAAGCTTGGGGGAGTTTGTTGACGGTCCTTAAGTATTAATTATAACTATCAAATAAATAGAGAAAAGGATCCAAATGATACCAACACCTAGACTTAGGGTTTTATCTGACAGAATTCCACGAGTTTTGCTGTTTATCTATTTCTGCAGGGGGTTATCAGGAAATACGGAAGAAAGGCCCACATGTCGGATTAATGACGGGATATTAACCGAACACGTAATTATCTTACATCTAGAAGAGTCCAGAAGCCACGAGAACGAACGGGAGGCGTAACAGAGCCGGGGACAGGGCGCCCACCCTAGTCCCTAGGGCGCCCGCCCTGCTGGCTCAGCCAATCAGGCTCCGCCTCGAGGATTATGCTCCACCGACCTAGAGGATCAAGGAAAACCGCACGATCAATGTCGGTTTGATCCAACGGCCCAGATTCATCCGAAAGGGCTATATAAGCAAGGCCCCTGCCCCTGGAGGAGAGGCCCTCGTCTCATACTTCAAACCCTAATTCAGGAGGAGAGCCTCTGATCAAGCCCTAGAGCCACCACATCAACTAGATCTCTAGTTAGCATAGCTACATAGGATTAGAACTAGAAGGAGTCAATCTTCGATTGGTTCCCGGATCTGTCAAGAGGATTCTTGGTAATTCCTCTCTTGTTCTTCAATTGTTCATCATTGTTCTTCAATATTATGAATATGACTTTGTTCTATTTCAATATATTGATTATGACTTTGCTCTACTTGATTATATTTGCAATTATATTGTTCTTAGTTTATCATAGTTATATGCTTGGCTTAGTTAGATTGGAATTATATACATGCCTAGGATCGTATAGCGTTTATCCATGTGTACAGTGGGTGAATGATAATTATTGTGTAGACGTGGTGTCTATACCGTATTTATCTGCGATTGCACCCTATATGCCGGATTGTGGGGTAGTTCGCAATAGTGACAGCTTCGTTGATTCTTATATAGTCCCCCTCTCGTGTATAGGGTAGGCAGAGCAACACTATTACAGGGGAGTGATTGCTATGTTCTTCATCTTCCTTGCTAATATTCACTATGCATGATATAGTCTTTTCTCACCATGATTGCCAAGTATAATTGCACTAACTATGATATGCTAGACTTTATAGTTAATAATAACTTAGGGAATATCTTTGTAGTTCATCCTAATTCCATGCTAATGACTTGCTAGAATATCTGTTGAGGTGCTTATCATTATTATATGTGGCTAGCTGATCAGATTAATTATCTTTGTCACCATTATCACTTTACCTTTACTTAATGTGACATTTATACCTGTATAAAGAGATTGATAAATACTCTCGGTTATACATGCAATGATGTGTACTCAGTTCCATATTCTCATTCCATTATCAACCATGATACTTAGAAATCCCTTCCCAGTGGTAAAAATATAAATAACGATACCTGGAATACTTCCCGGTTAAAATGCTACATCGGTATTAATCTGTGCGCTTGCAGATCCCTTTTATTATTTATCTTGATGAGCAAATGTATATTTCAATACCGCGTCTCTCATGTCATGCTGGGATGACAACTTGGCTTAAGTGGCATGAGGGATATGTTTGGCATTTTTGGCGCCGTTATCAGAATTAGAAAACTAAGTCTACTTTTGGTAGTGACGTTAAGAATGCCCAACAGTATCTAACTAACCATGGTGCTAAGAATGAACTTAAAGGTGCAACTCCGATTGGTATCACGCTTTAAAGGTTTATTCTTTACACCTTAGCATCTTGTGGTAGTCATTACTTCCCACACTTTCAATCTATGCATATGTTTAAGCTTCAAACCAAACACTCTAGCACATATGTAAGGGGAGCTAATACTACAAATTTGGGTTTGTGGTACTAGTCCAAAATCATTTACACATGGTAAAATTGCTTGGACAAGCAACATGAATCCAAAAGAGCTTAAATTCCATATCTTTGTAAAGTTGTCATCAATTACCAAAAAGGGGGAGATTGAAAGGTCCTTGTTTGGTTTTGGTAATTGAGTGACAACCTTAGGTGGACTAATATGTGTTTAAGTGAAACTAGGTGAATTCCCCGCGCGTTGCTGCGGGAATGCAATAGTAATTTGAATTGAGTTAGGAGAAATAGGATGTAGAAGGAATCTCGTTGGTGTATAATACATAAGTATATATGCGATATAAGCAGAGAATAGATTTAGTTTTTTTGTTAAAGGTGTAACTAAAGACAACAAAAACCATATCAAAGAAAACACGGTCACTAACCTATTGGATTGACCAGTACGGGAGACTAATATCATCCACCCTCACCCCTCACCCCTACTATACCTAAGGGTCATCCCCCCTCCCAAAAGTTCTAGGAGTTTTCCTTCACAAAATCATGCATGTTTCGGAGGACCACATATAATCCATGTGATATGTAGTTTTGCTAGGTTTTTGCTTAGAAACGGACTTTTGCTTAGAAACAGTTATCAAAGAAAACACGGTCACTAACCTATAGGATCGGCCAGTATGGGAGGCTAATCTCATCCAACAGAACCCCTCACCCCTACTATACCTGAGGGTCATCCCCCCTCCCAAAAGTTCTAGGAGTTTTCCTTCACAAAATCATGCATGTTTCGGAGGACCACATGTAATCCATGTGATATGTAGTTTTGCTAGGTTTTTCTTAGAAACGGGCTTTTGCTTAGAAACGGTTATCAAAGAAAACACGGTCACTAACCTATAGGATCAGCCAATACGGGAGGCTAACCTCATCCACCCTCACCCCTCACCCCTACTATACCTGAGGGCCATCCCCCTCCCAAAAGTTCTAGGAGTTTTCCTTCACAAAATCATGCATGTTTCGGAGGACCACATGTAATCCATGTGATATGCAGTTTTGCTAGGTTTTTGCTTAGAAACGACAGTTTTGCTAGGTTTTTCTTAGGAACGGCCGTTTAAATGTTTGCAAAAAAGTTGTCGAAATATATCCATGTGGGGTCTTGTTTTGAAGAGTTTATTGCGAGGAACACCATGGTGCAATTGGATTTTAATTACGATACTTGGTTTAGGTGCTACGACTTTTTTTCTATTTCAAAAGAAATAGCTAGTGAAAGATAAATGAGGCTTAGTGGGCGGATGACATCATTTTGTTGATGTGGCCCAATGAGAAGCTAGAGAAATAGGCTGGTGGGTCTTTACTTTATAGGAGGTATAGATACACAGGTGATTAGTCCACAGGTACATCATGTGTGAGCAACCTTTGCCATGGAGGTGAAATGGTTTGGAGATGTTGAAAAGCTTATACATGTGATGAAGGAGCTCATTGTATATGAGACATGACATGGAGTCATGTGATCCAAGTGGAGAAGATCAAGACAAGACTTGGCTTGACGGATCGGTTGCAAGTGTGAAGGTCACGTTGAGTGATGACTTGGCGCCAATGGACCAAAGCAACGGTGAAGAGCAAGTGCAGTCAAGATCGATGAACCAATACGGTCACATGATGATATGAAGTGGATCATATCATTTGGTGATTGGTTAGTGCATGTGTTGCATCAACGATGGAGGAGATGGAATGGAATGCGTAAGGCAAAGGTATAACCTAGGGCATTTCATTTCACCGGTCATAGGTGTGTAGAGAAGTTGATAACCGAATTTAGGATAGATGGCCATACTATTAAGTGGGGCAAACTTGTTTGCATATCGGTCATTTAGTGTCACTCGAGTGATTTAACTTTGCATCATTGCTAGGATCGAGTGGCGTGACAAGTTGAGTGGCTAACTCCTTTAAAAATATTTGTGAAAATGCTAACACACTTGCACAAGTTGTTGTACACTTGGTAGTGTTGGCACATTTGCAAAGAAGTTAAAGTTGGTGAAGAAAAGGAGTTGATCGTGCTAGTCACGGGGTGACCGAATGCGTCCGACACTGAGACTGGACGCGTCCAGTGTGCCAGACTCAGGTAGGTGACACAGACGTGACCGGACACGTCCGGAATTATGACCAGACGCGTCTAGTATTTAGCCCTGTCATGATCAGCTGAGGTGCGTGACTGGACTCAGGTTTGAGAGGTGACCGGACGCTGAGTAGTCACTGTTCATGCGTCAGGTCATGGTGACGTGGTGCGTGGAGTTTGACACAGAGATGATCGGACGCGTTCGGTCGTCGTTTTTTATCGCTGGACCCTTACTGGAGTTGACCGAACTCTGGCTGGCCAAGCATCAGGTCGCGTAGGGGCGTGTCTGATCTCTGTGCTGAGGAAGCTGGGGCGCAGGTGATTGGATTCCATGTGGGGTGCGTCCGATCAGGTGGTGTTCATACGCGTCAGAGCTAGTCGTTGGGCACCAACGGTTATGTTTGTTTGAATGGGACACGTGGCACGAAAGGAGTGATCGGACGCTGCGACCAGACGTGTCCGGTTAGTGCGCAATGAGCACAGTGAAGGGGTAACGGCTCTATTTATTCGTGGGGTTATAAATAGAAGCCTTAGCCGGCCTTGGGCTAGTTGCTGAACACACTAGCGCCTTAGTGGTGGTGCTTGGGAGCCCTCTAATTCACTTGAGCTTGATAGTGTTCATCTGATCGAGTGAGTGAGCGATTCTAGTACGATTGCACCGTGAGGTTGCATCGAGTGACACTAGGTGATCGAGTTGCAAGCCGTGATGCTTATTACTCTTGGAGGTTGCCACCTCCTAGATAGCTTGGTGGCTTGTGACTCCGTTGAAGCACGCGAGAAGATTGTGCGGTGCTCCGGAGGAGGATTGTGCTCACCCCGCGGGGATCGCGAAGAGCAACTCTAGTTGAGCGTGTCATTGAGCTACCCTCACTTTTGGGGTAGGTTCTTGCGGTGCCCGACGTGCGGGCTTGGCAGGTGATGCCAATTAGCCGCCGAACCACCAAGTGAGCGGTCGACACAATGAGAACTAGCATATTGGCAAGCACGTGAACCTCAGGATAAAATCATCATGTCATCCTTGTCTTCCCGTTGGTTTGCATCCTCGTTACACAAGCTTGTATTTAATTTCACACTTGTGCCTGTATGGTTGCTCTAGTAATTAGTTGACTTGTGTAGTTAGCTAGTTACCTTCTTGCTTGTGTAGCATAGAAGTTGCTCCCTTGTGTGGCTAATTTGATTTTAGAAACCTTGTTAGTCACATTACTTAGTTTGTGTAGGTAAGTAATTTGCGCTATCTAATTTGGCTTGTGTAGCCTTGTTATTGAGCATTGCTAGTGTGCTTAGGTGGCTTTGTACTTTTGCTTCCTAGATTGTGTAGGAGCTCCCTCGGTTGTGCAAAGTACTAGTGCATAGGTTTGTGTGACCTTCCTCTAGAATTGTTTAGGTGAGCTCTTGCTAGCCCGACACCTCTGTTGCCTAACTAGAATCCTTTTAAGGTGCTTGTGAACTTAGATAGAGGGGTGTAGTCTTGGCTAGACGGATAGTTCTAATTCCGCCTTAATTTCGGTTAGCTGCCGTGTTTATTTTTTAGAAAGGACTATTCACCCTCCTCTAATCTGTCATCTCGATCCTACAGCGGCTATGGCCCAGATCTGGCGACGCCTCCCTTCTTGTCTTCACCGATGGCGGCGGCGGATCTGGCCCCCTCCTCCTCATCGGCGGCGGATCCGGCCTTCTCCTCCTCAGTGGCGGCGGATCTGGCCTTCTCCTCCTCGATGGCGGTGAATCCGGCCCCCTCCTCCCCGGTGGCGGCGGATTCGGCCCCCTTCCTCAGCGGCGGCGGATCCGGTCCCCGGCTCCTCCTCGGCGGCGGATCCGGCCCCCTCCTCTTCCTCGACGGCGCTGGGGAGGCGGCTGGAGCTAGGGCAGCGGATCGACGGTGGCGGCACGAGGCCTAGATCCATGCGGCCCATATCCAGGCCCGTGTGGGGTTTTTTTCTTTTTTTGGTTATTTTAATCGATTTACGGAGGCGAGCAAAGCAACCGCCTCCGTTAATCCTCCATTTACCGTGACTTTTGATTAGAGGCGGTTGCAATGCCCGCCTCCAATAATCTATTTGGCCCGCCTCTAAAAAGATTTTTGTAGTAGTGTAGGCTATGTCATTCCAACAGTTTGTTCTCAACTAGTGCGCTTCTATATGATACATTGAGAGGGTTTGTGTACACGTTGGTTCAAACCCTTTATTTGAAATTTCATGGATGGACCGCCAAAAGTTATGTACTTGTTGATGGAGAAAATGAAGTAACGGAGTGTTTGGTTTGAGGAATCAATCCACTCTAGATGATGCATCCTGAGTCTATTTATCAAATCTAGTGAAATGGCCTAATCCCTCGTACTATATTAATTATTAACTTGTGACAAATGAGGTGGTTACCACAAATCAAATAAAAAAACTAGAGAGTGAAATGATGATAAGTTTTTCTTAAATCTTTCGCGTCCGGTTAACTGAGCCTAGACACGCGGCAGCACTAACATGAATCAAGAAGCGGGATGAATATGTGAGATAACATGTGCTGGAGCACATAGTTGCGAGATTGAGTTTTTCCTGCCCCCTCCTCCGTCGTAAAGGTCGCAAGACCACCTGTACGTGGTTGCAATTTTGTTCTCGAGAGCTGCGCTGTGCTTCGCCGAGGCTCCTGCTTTCACCTGATGCTCAACCGTCTGCTGATGAGACTCAACTTGCAGCAATAGCAGCCTGGCTGCCCTCTTTAAGCCATGCAAAAGGATAACGTATAAAATGCTCAAAAAGAAAAGAAAAAGGGTGTTGCAAATCTGGAAAGCTTTCACAGCAGGACTGTTGCGCGCGCGCGGCTGCTAAATGCTCGAAAATGACGGGGTCGTTCGCTTCGCTGAAAAAACAAGTTAAAATACTGTTCTAGCTGATTTTTTTTAAAGAAAAATACTATTCCAGCTAAAAGGACAAGTCGAAAAAAAACGGCTTATAAGCTGCCTAAACAGGGCCTAAGGATGAAAGTGACGAGAGGCTGCTAGGGAAGCTGAGACTGGACTTGCAATAGCAGCGTCACTGGTTCTCTTTGTAGAGAACAACAAAGGATGACAAAGAGATAATATGCTCATTTGCTATCTCTCACTTTGATCTGCCGATTTTTGTAGCGTTATTATTCATATAATACTCCTATCTATTAGTAGAGTTCTCTGTGGCTGCTAGCTTTAAAATACTGAAGACTATGGATGCGTCATTGACGAGAAATGTGATACCATCAAATCAAGGACCGTGGCAAGTTGGATCGCGGATGTTTTGGTGCCGATTCGGCCCAGCCCATAACTTGAAGCACTATCATTTGGGGCCCAAGAACGATTTACACTGGCAACAATCTACTTAAACATCGACCTTATTAAGCATTATAAGTTCCATATCTGTATTCATGGTTGCTTCAAAGTTGGACATGTAAACGGTTTTTTCTTTTCCTTTTGACATAATAACATACATAAACTTGATTGGACAATCATATGGTTCATATGTATTCCGTCCTTTCGGAACCAGCTTAGAGGCTATGGCTGTATATAGGGACTAGATGTAAACAAAACTCTTTACACATAAGAATTTCATGTAACAAATCTAAATTCAACCTGAACTAAATAAGTTTGTTTAATGAGGAATAAAATATTGGTAAGGCTAGCGTCCGGACATCCGGCCCTAGGCCCGTTTCTCAACGTAGCTCCCATTCGACACACTTGTCGTGCCCCATCCCGTCCCCCATGTAATAGAAGCACGTCCGCCGCGCCCACGTAACATGGGAGCTCGCCCGCCACGCCTGCATCACCTACGGCGTGCTCGTAGCAAGCCGGTCATTCTCCAAAGCTAGATTCCGCATCTTGCTGCGTTGTGCCACAAGATTTTGCTCCAGCACCTTCGGCGGGGGCATTGGAGGCAGCATGTCGTAAGGGAACGGGGCACGTACGCCAGCGCAGACATGACCCTACGCGTCCTCCGGTGGAGCTGCCACCAGCTTACCAGCTGACGTTGCCATAGCTCCCACGCTAGCTCTCTCTTTCTCGCTCGATAACCTTACATCCAGATTTACTTTTGTAGCACTTAAATGAAACAATTGCAACGTACGTTTAAAACCGACGAAACATTTTGAACAGTTGCAACATAGTCATTGCAACGCATGCAATATCCAGATAAAACACTTACAACATACGTCTGAAAAAGATGAAACATTGTGAACAAATTCTTGCAACATATATGTATTGTCATTACAACATGTGCAACATCTGAATCTACCTCTGGAACATCCATATGAAACAATTGCAACATACCACTGAAACATCTGAAACATACATTTGCAACACAGTTTTCAGCGCAACATGACGCGGTAGCGCGTGGCGAGCTGACGCGGTGGAGGTGGCCGCGACAGCATGGCGACGCCCCGACGCGTTGGAGGCGGCCATGGCAGGCGGATGGAGGCGCCACGACGTTGTGGAGGCGGCCGCGGCAGGCGTATGGAGCGGCTGCAGCGGGCGGAATGAGTCCGTGCAGCTCTGCGGAGGCGGCGAGTCCAAGCAAGCGGGGGTGGGCGGCGAGGGCAAATGGAGATGACCGTTGTGGTCAGGGTGCGCGGCGTGTGCGGGAGTGAGAGGAGCGAGGTGCCCATCATTGGCGATAAAACACGATTGAGTGGGCTAAAATAAGAAGCAGCGGCATGCTAGCGGGGAGCATCATTTCGCCACGCACAGGGCCCAGAACCGGATCCATGCCGTACGGTAGTTTTTGAATTGAAACGAATGGTGATTTCTCAAAAGGAGGACGCTCGAATGAAGAGTGAAAATAAGGTATTGTTTAGTTCGCGAAATATTTTGGGAAATGTAACTGTAGTGCTACTGTAGCACTTTCGTTGTTATTTGGCAATTATTGTCCGATCATGGCCTAACTAGGCTTAAAAGATTCATCTCGTCTATTTCGTCTAAACTGTGTAATTAGTTTTATTTTTTATCTATATTTAATGCTTCATGCATGTGTCTAAAGATTCGATGTGACGGAAATCTGAAATATTTTGGAAAATATTTTAGGAACTAAACAAGGCCTAAATCAAACCGAATCACTTGTACCGCAAGCAAGGAATGTCATCAGTTCAAACGACCAGCATAATAAATTCACAGGGGAAAACATAAACACTCCTGGAGTGGAGCTTTGCTCACGTCACGTGCGCGGCATAATAATGCCCTGCCGCTGCATCCTGGATTCCTGGTTCCTGCAGCAAGCAGCAAGTACATGTTCCTTTTCCCCGGAGCCGGAGGCCACGGCCAGGCAGAGAGAGAGAGAGGGACGCGAGGCGTGCGTGGCGCGGCGCACGGCCGGGGCACGCGCGCGACGGCGCGCCGCCTGCGGCCTGCAGGTGGGTCATTGGTGCGCGACGCGAAGCAACGCGTGATACGATATGATGGATGCCCGGACGGACGCGGCCTTCCCTCCTCATTGTGCCGCACCGCACGGCCGGACACACGGGACACCGCGATGTGATCCGCCCTGCCCGCTTGGTCGACCACGCCAGAGCTGCCGTTCCTTCACCGTTCGGGTTGAGCTCCCTTCCGGCCGCATCGCACGACCTCCGAGGCGTCCACAGGCCGGCCGAAAGGCGCACTGGTACTAACTGGTTGATGAGTTCTACGCGTACTGACATCATACACATGACCGTGTCCCGGATATGCCTCTCATTACCGGATCCTCATCAAGTAGTAGTAGTACTGCTCTAACCAGTAACAAGTACTACATCCTTCATCCAAAAATAAGTACACATTCTTGAGTCAATTTCTATTTTATTTTAACTAAATGTAAACACAAAAGTATTAATATTTATTATACGCAACAGATATCATTATATTGACTGTGGAATATTTTTACAGTAAATTTATTTAGAGATACAAATATTAATATTGTTTTCTATATAACTAGCAAAATTTTAAAAAGTGTTTAACTTCTCGAAAATCAAAAATAAGTTTATTTTAGAACAAAGGAAGTATCCATTTGACGCATCTTCAAATTCTTCAAATGGCTCCGACTACAAGACCGTGTGCTATATTTTGCAAAAACACAACCACTGGGCTCATGGGTTTAACTAGGCTACGGCCCTATGCACGTCACTGCAGATAGGAAGCCTCCGTGCGACAATAAGGTAGCGTTGGGTTGGGAGACAAAGTGGTATGGGATGGTCCTATCTCTGATTTCTGTGACACAACGAACTCATTTTGTGTTTGGTTGAGAAGGAATTGGTCCGACTCATTTTTTGTATAGGGACATAAAAAAATGGGATGGGACAATGACATGCGAGACCCAACTACCAGATGAAGCATGCCTACACTCTACGTCTAGAAGAATATTCCCTCGTGAGATGTCCCTGACTCTGTCTTAACTTGAAACAAACACTACTAGATCAACTGGGTTTGTCTCATCCTATCCAACCTTATCCCTTCAACCCAAACACTACCTGAACTTCATCCCAAGTGATTGGGTCACGAATCTCGTTGGATAAAGCTCGAACTAGCGGTCCTCAGCCGGTTGACTAGGTGTGTTTGGTTGGAGGACCGGAATATGACGATCTATGGATATTAGAATAAGGATATCCATGATACACGTTTGGACGAAAGTGGATGGGACGAGAATAGTTGACTAATTATATCTATTATTTAAAAATAATAGCAACTAATTAGACACTAATAAATATGCACTGATACTATTTTTGTCATGATAATCACTAATTCAAAATAAAATATATTAATTAGCATCACTAAATATCCTAATTAGCACACGAAACATACACTAATCAACATATTATCACTTATCAAAACTAATCCTACCATCATAATTATTAAGTATTAAAGTAACATACTAATAATCCTTAATTTATTTACTAATGACTAAATTATAAGACATGGATAATTAAGCTGGTCCGCCATATTTTTTTCGGACCACGAATCCACCATCTAGCTGGAATATTCCCTATCCATGGATTTCCTTATCTCAGTGATCCACCAACCAAATACATCTCATCTATGGATGGTCTCATCCCATCCAATGCAATCCAAGCAAGCAGGGGCAGATCTACAGGGTTCTGCGATTCTGCCGATTAGGCCATTCTTAAAGGGAGTTTCATAGAGTTTTATGGACATTAAATATGTTGACATGACATTATATTTATGAAGAGAGAGGTGATAAAAGTTTCATCGGAGTAGAGATAGTTTCATGAGGATACAACTCTTCAGCATTGTTTCCAATATATGGGAGTATTGAAAATTGGGACATCAAACTAGTACTGAGAATGGCCTTAATAGAATACATATACGTAAGAAAAACTTGTGTACTACTCTCTCCGTTCATTTATCTCTATCATTTTAGCCTTCGGCGTAGGGACCAAGGAGCAGAATAAAATCACTCTGCATTTAATCATCACGTGCTGAGCGCATACGAGGAGTCACAGGCTAGGAACAGCCAATGAGCAGTAAAGAGACAATAAATGCAGACGGGTGGTAGCCAATGAGCAGCAAACAGACAATAAATACGGGCAAGTCTCAAGTTAATATGAAGGAGATTTTTGAATAAAAAGTTTTTGCTTAGATAAAGGAGATAAATGAATGGAGGGAGTATATTCAATCGAGGGCAGCCGCCGCCGACGTTTGGCTTCCCCACGCGAACTCGCGAAGCAGCCCAGCGCCCATGACGCATTGATCGCAGCTAGTGCGGTGACCCACAGAGTGAGCGGTGTTTCAATTCATGGCACAGATCGAATGAAAGGGTTATTCCTCAAATTAACGCAAATGGCCTCACGCACCCGCACCATCGTCAGTTCGCGGCTTCATACAAGGCGCTGGAATTGAGTCACCGTCCGCCGTGATGCCGATGCGGCGACGCCACAACGCTGGTCGTTATCTGAGCGCTGGTGCGCCCCTCTCTTGCAGCCGGATCGAACGACATGAACGCGCCACCGCGCTGGACGCCCTGTGGCCGTAAACGTCGAGTGGCCAGCAGACACGACCGAGCCACCGAGGCCGTAAGATGCAATCTTGTATTTTCAGCTTTTCTTTTTTCTATACACGTAGCTAGCTAGCATATGTGTATGACACATGTCGTCACGAAGCGTGATTTACTACTGATTTTAATTTGTATTAAGTAATCGGATCAGTTGGCCTTTAGCAGCATCCCTAATAAAATATAGAACAAACAGTCCAATTTTAAATTCTATCCATTTGGACAGTCCAATTCGATAACAGAAGCTATGTATCTAGAAATCGAAAATGTCTCATAATTTGGAACAGTATAAGAGTAGTTAATTAGCGTGTGCATATCGAATTATGTTGTAAATTTTACAATTATTTACCAGATGGGCAGATGATTTTTATCGAATTGTATATAAATTTTTTTAGCAGCCTACCCTAAGTTAAAATTCTAGATCCGCCACTCCAAGCAACCAAATACATCTTACAAGGATGAGGAAGATCACACGGCATTGAGCATTGCAATGCTCAAATGCGAGGACAGCTAGCTGGAGAATTTCATTCCCCTAGAACGTCAAGTTTCATAAGTGAGGCCTTGTTTAGATCCCAAATTTGGGATGCAAACTTTGCATAGTAAATGTCCTGTCACACTGTAGCAATTTTGTTTTTATTTATTAATAATTGTCCAAATATTGATTAATTAGGCTTAAAATATTCGTCTCGCAAAGTACAATAAAACTGTGCAATTAGTTTTTGATTTCATCTACATTTAGTACTCCATATATGTGCCGACATTTTAATGTGATGAGGAATCTTCTTTTTGTATAGTGAAATTTAGGGTGAATTTAGGGATCTAAACAAGGCCTGAGCCTTTCCATGGGTAGATTTCCTAGCACGTCCTGCAATCCCTAACGTTGTCGTCGATAATCCAACATTAGGACATGCAGCGTAAAAAGGGGGACAAAAGTTTGAATAGTACTACACATTCTAATCATATTCTCGCTCGCTAGGCATCGATCGATTGCACTAGCGATCACGGGCCTAGATACGTTATATGCGAAAATTCAAAAACTTGAACTTAATTTTAATGGTCAAGGAGTGATACATTTTTGGGAGAGACAACCAAGCCACAATGAACTCCGTAGACTTAGGTGGTTGCATATATCAGTACAGATGAGAATTTTTGTGTGGGCAACTGGTTAGGACCTTCGTCCTCAGCAGACCCATACCTAGGATTTTATGGCCCTGGAGCAAAACTCAAAATAAAGTCACTATATTTTGATAAATAAAAGAATCAAAGTATATTTGAGTTCCATTATATTACGGCATACAATTTTCGATACTAAAAACTAGAATAGGTATTTAACCCGCTCAAGCGTTCACTAACTGCTAAACAAGAACGCACACAATATTACCGTATTTGAAAAGTTAGATGAGAATGAGATTGAGAAGGAATGTCAGTAGGAAAAAAATGCACTTTAACAAGGAATTTCAACAAAAAAATGATTTTTCATTTTTTATGAGTAAACTAATCTTAATCTTAAATTTGATATATCGTAATAAGTACTTCCTCCGTTCAAAATAAACATACATTACATTTTTAGTCAAACCGTCTTAAAGTTAACTAATTATATAGAAAAAATTACATAGTATCAACATTTATGTCTTCAAATCAGTTTATTATAAAAGTATATTCTACGATCAATAGAATAATATTTATTACACATCATAAATATTAGTACTTTGTGCATATATTTGCTTAAATCTAAAAATATTTCACTCCTCCGATAAGCGGGACGTGGACGAGAGAACATTATTAAATTAATTATGAAAACTTTTTTACAATATTACATTTGCAGATATAAGAATTAATCTACACAAGTACTCCCTTTGTCCTAAAAAAATGCAATAGTATGTTTTGGTCAAGTCAATTTTGTTTTAAAGTTTGATCTACTTTATAGAAAATAATATTAATATTCATATCTTGAAACAGGTTTACTATGATAATATATTTTATGATTCATCTAATACTCCCTCTGTCCACGAAAACATGCAACTATGGGTTACATGCCAAATAAAGTTATTCATGTTTGACTAAGTTTTTAGTGAATAATATTTAAATTTGTGACTCCAAATTAATTTATTATAAAAATATATTTCATACTTGATCTAATGATATTTATTTGACGTTATAAATATTTATTGTTTTTTATATATAATTGATCAAACATGATAGAACATGGTGCTGTGCTAGAATTGTATATTTTCCTAAACGGAGGGAGTAATATTTATCCATAATCATAAATATCAGTATAAATTTTATAAATTCAGTTAAATTTGAATTTGTTTGACATTTGGAAAGCGAGAATTACAGTATTTTTATTCGGAGGGAGTAGTACTAATCGTAGAAGGAATGGAGCGGCGCCGTACAAAGAGGCGACGTGATCTTGTGCGGTCGAAACGTGTCGCGGAGGCCCCCACTGACCTTGCCTGCGTCGTGGTGGGGGCGCAATGACCGTCGTACCCCTGGGCAGTGGGCAGTGGCAGAGCGCTGTTTGAATCACGCGGGCCGAGGCGAGGCGCGCGGCAGTGGGCGGTGGCAGGCCGGGGAATAAAAACCAACCATGCCGTCACCTGACGTCGCCGGGGAAGATTCCTTTTTCCATGGCCCCACCTTTCTCCCTCTCCATGGATGTGGTAAAACCAGAGACGCAGACGCTCTTCTCTTGGATGGATCATGGCTCTGCCTTTCTCTTTCATGGGGTGGGGTTTTTTTTTTTGTGTGCGTGTAATAAAGGCAGTTGGCTGGCTGGCCGGTTGGGGTCTGCAAGTCCGCCGTGTTGTTGTCTTCGTGTCTCCCTCCGAATTTTAAAAAGATTCCAGGATCTTAGGGCACGTACAACGAACGCCGGAGTGCCGTCTACAATGGAGTATATTTGTAAAGAACACCCTCTCCGACGGTATTGAATGAAGCAAGAGAGTGAAGCCGGCGTCTCGTGAGGCGACGGCAGCGGCACGTGCTCCGAGGGGCATTTTCTCCACGCGGCGTGCGCGGGGATCCAGCTGTGGCCAAACCTGGCGCAAGTTCCTCCTGCTCGGCGCGCGACTTCTTTCTCTGCTGCATTGTGCTCGCTCTGTCGTGCTGTGTAATGGATGAGCAAGGCCACACCCATGTCACCGTGCCGTTTTCCTATAGAAAAATAAAAGAAGAAACACACATGGAATACAATTATACGTACCCTATGCGGCCAACAAACGTGAACCATCCATCTCTTGATGCTATATTTGATTTATGGAGAAGAAGACTAATGTTATATTTGATTTATGAAATATATTATATTACATTATATATATATAATATATGATTTACTTTGAAGTATTTGTTTTGTTTCAATTAGCAACACAATGGTATATATAAATGATATTCATGATTGATCATGCCTACGTACAAGCATTAAACGATCTGTAGACAACTAAATAAAAAGTAGCTGTCTATGGGTTGTATGAGCTGTCTGTTTAGCCGTCTCTGTTATAAATTCCAAGAACTTATAGACAGCAGCTGTCTGTCTGTTGTACATGCTCTTAGCTGCAGGAGCAGTCGCGACTCGCGACTCGCCATTGTGTACGGCACGGGGCGCGCGCCGGACGTCCGGTCCCGCGCGGCCCCAGGAAAGGCGTCGCGTCACACGGGACCTGCCGGTGCCGGATAAACAAACGTACGAGGGTTGATCGCCGCCGGACCGACGTGACGGCGCGCGACGTGGTGGTGGTGTCACCGTACCGCATAAACAAACGTAGCTTAATCGGCAGCCACGTGCACGCGCATGCATATCATACTGGAGTGGAGTAGCTACTGTATTCGTGCTCCTACGACCGTGCTCGGCGACGGCGGTGGTGGTGAATTTGAATCGTGGCGGTGCCAGGAGCGGGGCAGCTACTCGTACCGTCGTACGTAGGATACCAGAGCGCCTATAGCTACCTGATTAGTATACGTCGTCTCGTATCTAATCCGATCCTATCCATGATCCTATCCTGGCCCTTGTTTAGTTCCCAAATCCAACCCCAAAATTCACTATGCAAAAAGAAGATTCCCATCACATCAAAATGTCGGTAAATGCATGGAGTACTAAATGTAGATGAAATCAAAAACTAATTGCACAGTTTTGTTGTACATTGCGAGACGAACATTTTGAGTCTAATTAATCAATATTTAGACAATTTTTTACACTACAAAATAAAAGCTGCTACAGTGTTCCGACAGGAACACTGTAGCAGCAGCTCCCGAATCCGGCATCCGGATTCCGGATCTAAACAAGGCCCTGGAGTATACTCATATCTAACTCCAGCAGCAGCCACCCACCTAGCTCATCTCCACGCACAGCTCGACTCCGTGCGCCGTACGAACTGCCCGGTAATAAAAAGCAAAGTGAGTGTGAGTAAAGGGGACTTGCAACCAGCTAGGTAGCCAGCCCCCTGCACGCCAATGCAACGTAGGAGTACACACAAGGATGCAGGCAGAGAGAGATCGACCCCGCGTATTTCGCGACCGCAAAACGCAGCACCCCGGCGCCCGGAACGAGGACGTGTGCTGCAGTGGTGTTCCCTGCATCTCCTCCGCCGCCACGCCCGCGCGCGGCCACGGGAAAACAGGAGCGAGCTAGCTAGCTCCAGCTAATAGGCCAGTCTCAGTGGGTGTTTTACTAGAGTTTCATTTACATTTAATAGCTTGCCACATATGTATTTTTGATGATATGTCAACGTTTTAATGAAGAGAGAGAAGAATTGAGTTTTATGGGGATGAAACTCTCTTAGCACAGTTACCAACTCTCTATGAGTCATAGAATTAAATGTCTATGAAACTATGGAATGAAACTTTCCATTGAGAGTGTGTGTTTCATCCGAGTTTTATTTCATTCTATATGACATGGCAGTCTTAGAAACAACGAAATGAAACCCTCCACTGAGACCGGCCTTAGGCGCCATCTGGAACAACGGCCTTGTTTAGGTACCTAAATTTATCTCCAAATTTCACTATGCAAAAAGAAGATTCTCCATCACATCAAAATGTCGGTATATATATGGAGTACTAAATGTAGATGAAATAAAAAACTAATTACATAGTTTTGTTGTACTTTGCGATACGAATATTTTAAGCCTAATTAATCAATATTTAGACAATTATTACCAAATAAAAACAAATTTACTATAGTGTGACAGAACATTTACTATGCAAAGTTTGGATTCAAATTTGGGATCTAAACCCAACGGGGGCGGACCGGAGCTACTACTCCGTAGCTGCGTGAAACCTGGGCCTTGTTTAGATCCCAAATTCCACCACAAATTTCACTATGTAAAAAGAAGATTCCCCATCACATCAAAATATCGGCATATATATGGAGTACTAAATGTAGATGAAATCAAAAACTAATTGCACAGTTTTGTTGTACTTTACGAGACGAATATTTTAAGCCTAATTAATCAATATTTGGACAATTATTACCAAATAAAAACAAAATTACTACAGTGTGACAAGACATTTACTATGCAAAATTTACATCCCAAATTTGAGATCTAAACAAGGCCCTGGAAAGAAAGCGAGCTGCGCTGCGTGCATGGCAGGGGCAGCAGCTGGGCCTGGCGGCCTGCTGCCGGCATGCTGGCTCGACCATGTGTCCTCGTGACCAACCGGGCTGCCGCCTGCGCCGACCGACCGACCGACGAGTCTGGCCCCGTTCATTCCCCAAAATATTTCATCCGTCATATGAAATCTTTAAACGCATACATAGAGTATTAAATATAGATAAAAAATAACTAATTGTACAGTTTACCTGTAAAGTTCGAGATGAATCTTTTAAGCCTAATTAATTCATGGTTGGATAAATTTTGCCAAATAACAACGAAAGTGCTACAGGAATATTTCATCTAAATATTTCGGAAGTGAACATAGCCTCAGACGAGTAGTAGGCGACTGGCGAATCCTGAGACTATCCACGGGTACTCTCAAGGATACTCTAAAGCTTTAGAATATAAATATAGAGTAAAAACTGCTGCACTAGATACTCTAAAACGATACTCTATCATTTCTCTCACTCTATATTTAGAGTAGTACAATGCTTACTCTATAATGGGTAGTGGCGAGCTCCACTAACTAAACAAAGGGAAAAATGTTATAACTCACAAACTAAAAATCCAAATTAAATTTCGATTGCACCATTAAATTCGTCTCAATAAATCCTTCAAAATTATATCACACATGGATATATTTAGATAAAGTGACAAGTGGGTCTCACGGTGAATAGAGTGGATAGAGGATGATATAGAAGATGGATGGGTGCGGGAGAATTGAGTCCCCCTATTCGGCTGAGCTTATCAGCACGGCTTATCAGCCGTGGAACAGTGTTTTTCTCTCACAGCAAATCAGCCACAACTGGCTTATAAACAAAAAAAAAACAGCCTGCCGAACAGGGCCAGTATAGAGGAGAAAATCTTGCTGACCAGAACGTATAGAGAATGAATATAGAGGTCCATGAGTGCGGATAGCCTGACGTTGGTGTCCATGCGTCCAGCTAGACAGCGGAGCGGGAGGAGCTGGCTGCCAACCAACTGCTTTTGCGGTGATCAATGACGATGATGAAGGTGGTCATTGCGTTTGCGGCTTGCTTTGCGCCGCCTAACTTGTCTCGGTCTTGTTCTCCGAGCTCTACAATCTGTAGACTTGCATCTTGTAACTTTGCTTGCAGCAAGTTGCTGCTGAGGAATTAATGGAATTGTTAGTTGTCAAAAAAAAAAAAAAAAAAAAAAAAAACTTGTCTCGGTCAGATAAGATATGTTCATCGGCTTTGGCGATCCAATCCGCAGGCCTTTGCTTGTTCTCGCGGACAGGGCCAGTGGATGGGCTCGAGGTGCCACGGGGAGTGCTAGCTCCCAAACATCATGAACAGCACTGCCCGGCCCACGACATATGGTCCATTCGCCCAGATATGGGGCACTAATTACTCAACGTTCATTCACCGCCACGTCCCTTTAAAATTATGAAAAAAAGTTCATTTTTAATATAAGACTCGAATTTTTGTTCAAGTATAGGTTTAGCAGTTGAACTCTAAAACAAGACTTGCATAGCTCTTCAACTTATCAGAACTAGATAATATTAGCCCTTGACTGGTTTCAAGTATATATATTTTTTCTAAAATTAATAATATGATAGGTAAATAAATCTCTAAAACATATAAAAAAATTATTTTTGAAAAATATAAAATTGGTACCAAAATTTTTCTTAAAAAATATATAATCTATCTTTTTAAATAAATTAGTTATGATTTTTTTAAAAAAAATTAAATATTATTTTGTTTAAAATATAATCTATTTGTTCGAAGTTCTTATATTCTTAAATATAATTTTTTTAAATTGTTTGAATGAACTTAGATGGAGAAATGACCAAAAAAAGTCGTAGATCTTTGTAGTTCATGACTGCTTCATTTGAAATCATTTACAGTACCAAATTATGTTTGAAGTTCTCGTATTCTGAATTTTAAATTTTTTCAAATTGTTCAAATGAACTCAGATGAAGAAATTACCAAAACCAAAGTTGTAGATCTCGATGAGGCAGATTATATATTTAGAAAAGTTTTGTACTAATTTCATATTTTTCTGATTTAAAAAGAATCACTAGTACATAAATCTTATTGGAGTTGGGCCAAATGGCTTAATGGAGGCGGGCATTGCAACCGCCTCCAATCAAAGGTCACGGTTAATCGTGACCTAATAGAGGCGGTTGCTTTGCCCGCCTCCATTAATTGATTAGCGGAGGCGAGCAACTTGCAACGTCCGACTCTGTAAATGTTTACACCCGAGGCGGGCAAAATAAAACGTCCGCCTCCACAAATCGTTTGAAAAAGAATAAAAAAAGCTCCAGGACCCAGCTCCAGCTTATGGAACTGCTGGCACCGTCCATTCCCCACCACGTCCCGCTGCCATACACCAGATCCGGTCGCGCCCCCACCCTCGCCCCACGTCTGGCCGACTTCTCACCAAATCTAGCCAGCCCCCATCTGATCCGGCGGAGATAGAGGGGGAGATGGAGAGAGGGACCGGCCGAGCCCATCCACGGCTCCTGCAGACCTCCCGCTCGCGCTTCCTGCAGGGAGGAAGAGGAAGAGAGGACGCTGCTCCACTCAGGTAGCCGGGATTCGTCCAGATCCGGCTCACTTCCGCCGTAAGGACCTCTGGCTCGCCTGGATCTAGCTCGCTGCCGCCTTAAGGACCACGGGCTCACCGCTGCACAGAGGGGCGCCGCCGCCGCTGCTCGAGAGGAGGGGGCGTCGCCACTGCTGCTCGAGAGGATGAAAGCCCAAGTTTGGTTTTGATAATTAATGATACCAAGTTGCTAATTCCATTGTGTCAAGTGAATTGAGTTAGGCGTAGCAACACATGTGATGAAGGAGCAAGAAGCACGATGGTGATGGCCGTAAGATCACAAGTGCATGAAGATAAAGATGATGGTGAACATGCACATAGGTGATGGACAAGGAATGAGATGATCAAGGCAAAGGTATAATCATAGGATTCTCTTTTACCGGTCTAAAGATGAGTAGAGAAGTGATTGACCAGGTTTAGAATTGATAGCCGACTATCAAGAGGGGCAATCACGGTCATCTCATAAATCAAGTGCTACTAGGTCCATATTCTTAAGCATATGCATTTAGGATCTAGCGAGATGCTAACTCCTTGAATAATATTTGAGAAAATGCTAACACACGAGCACAAGATGGAGGTGTTAGCACATTTACGAAGGAGGTGGAGTTTGAGGGGTAGAGAGGGATTCGACGCTTTTTGTGGAAGTGAAACGCCTATTTTCCACTACGTCGGAGGAGAAGACGCATAGGCGAAAGGACGTCGCTGAGGTGACCGGACGCAGGATTGGACGCGGCTGAGGCGTCCAGTCAGTTCAACCGGCAGGCGCGCGGGGCGAAGTGCTAGAGTTTGTGACTGGAGCGTCCGTGGCACCACGGGACTAACACGTCCGGTCACGCACCCAGGGGAGTAGCGTGAGGGGAAGAATTGATCGGACGCCGGGGCGCGTCCGGTCACATGCGACCGGACACGTCCGGTCGACGAAATCGCTCTCTAGACCCTTTCTGTACTCAAATCAGACGCTGGGTGTGCCACGTCCGGTCAGTTCTGTTGTGCGTCCGGTCGAAGTGTTTAGCAGTGTGAATTCTTCGCGTCCGGACTCTAGGGCGCGTCCGATCAATTCTAGTGTCGCGTCTGGTCATGCTATGACTGAGAAGATAATGTTTCATGACCGTTGGAGATCGAACAAACGAAATTTAAAACGGGACACGTGGCGGGCATCGGCAAAGTCGTGCAGGTGCGACCGGACGCTGTTGCCGCGTCCGGTCGATCAGACCTACGCGTCCGGTCAGCGCGCAGAGTAGTTTCTTGAGCCTAACGACTCTATCTTTGAGGGCTAGCTATAAATACTTGTTTGGATGGCCTTGGGATAGATCTCCTGACTCTTTGAACACTTGAGACATACTTTGAGCTAGAGAATATCCTTTCCACTCATCTCCTTGCTTGATTGTGCATCCTAGTGAGATTGAGTCAGATTCAAGTGCATTGCTTTGAGATTTGCATCTAGTGGCACTTGATCCATTGAGTTGGCTGCGGATTGCTTGTTACTCTTGGGTGTTTCCCGACGCCCTAGACGGTTTGGAGCAGCGGTGGTGTTGAGCTCATGATTGGAGATTGTTTCGAGCCACACCGGTGGATTTGTGAGGGGTTCTTGAGCCTTCTCCGCTGGAGATCGTAATTGGCTACTCTAGTGGATTGCTCGTGGCTTGGAGGATCCCCATCTTATGTTGGATGTGCGGCACCCGCTGAGGGTTTGGCTTTAGAATGCCAATTAGCTCGTAATCCATCAAGTGGGTGTATCGCCACAACGAGGACTACCTTGCCGGGAAGCAAGTGAACCTCGGTAAAAATCTTGTGTCATCCCTTACCGAGGATTCTCTTGTAACTATGATTGATTCATTGCTATATATATACTCTTTAACGTCGATATAAGAATCTTTCACTTGCTCATCTCCTTTGTGCTCTATCTCTTGTTTTCTTTTATTTTGTGTAGCTTCTATATCACCTAGGAGTAATTAGCCTAGTGGCATAGCTTTATTGTTGTGAATTAGAGATCATAGCTTTCATATCTACTAGAATTGTTTAGGTGGCTTGCATAGTGTAGTTGAGCTAGTGCTAAAGAAGCTTCGCTATTTGTTTTACTAACATCTTGATTTAGTGAAGCTTGTAGATTTTTAAAAGGCTATTCATCCCCCTCTAGACATTTAGGACCTTACAGAGGAGAAGGGGGCGCCATCACCACTGTGCTGCCTGGAGGAGCGCCGCCACCGCTGCTCGAGAGGAGGGGGCACCGCCACCGCTGCTGCCTGGAGGAGCGCCATCGCCGCTGCTCTAGAGGAGGAGGGGATCCGCTCGGCCTCCTCCTCGCCTCCGTAGAGAGGGGTTCACATAGAGAGAGACAAAGAGGGAGAGGGAGTGCAGTGGGGGAGGGAGTCGCAAGAGAGAGAGAGAGAGAGAGAGTGCGGTGGGAGTTGCGCCGTGGGAGAGGGAGCGGTGGGAGTTGCGGTTGCTGGGTGGGTGGGAGAGGTGGAGAGAGTGACTTGCACTTTTATAGTTAGGGTATTGAGTGGGGCTGTCTCGGGACTGTTAAATGTGACGGGCTTTCTAAGGTGTCTGCCTCCGAAAATGGACTCATTTTTGGAGGCGGGCAACTTAGGAGGCCCACCTCCGTTAATTGATTTTACCCAGGCAGTGGTTTTAATTCGACCACCTCCGTTAATTACTGATTAACCGAGGCGGTGGTTTTAACTCGACCGCCTCCATTAAAGTTTAACCGAGGTGGCCGCTCGGGAGGTCGGCCTTGCTCGGAACAATGGCGACGGGCCAAATTTGTGCCCGCCTCCATTCAAAAAAGTGGGGCGCCACGTAAAAGAAATCGTGTACTAGTGAATTACTCATTTTATTATTTTTTAGAAATACACATATACTTCCTCCATTTCAGATTGTAAGTCATTTAGCTTGTTTAGATACAAAAATTTTGTTATATGCACCTAGATTCATAGTATGCCTAGATATATAGTATAGTGCTAGACACGCCAGAACGACTTAATTAAGATTTGCAATGGAGGGTTTACTAGCTATATATCTTCTACCTTTATTCTAAGTCAAACTTATTGTTGACAGCCAAAAAGGAATTGTTGATATTTTTATTATTACTTATTAGATTACTCTCCAACTCCTGGGAACCAAACAGGGTCCTATTAGTTTTTTTTAAGAAAACCCTTTAACTAGCCTTGGATGATAGGCGCGTCCTCGGTCAATCCATACGGTAAAGGTAAATCAGTTGAGTGCGCTTTAGCAAATCCGTTGATCAAAAGGGCCTAGGATGTGTTCCTACTAATTGCTGAAGTTGCTTTGCTCCGGACGGCAAGTGTACTAGCAAATGTGGTGAAATGTAATCATGCATGGTGCTTGGTACAGCATCATGTACACGTACGTACCTCGTTGAGCATTAAGATATGCATGGTAGCACAAGTAGGATTCAAATTCAAATGGGAGCTAGCTAGTATCTCTCTCTATATACTAGCTTCCAAAACGGAACAAACCCTAAATCCATCCCCACCGCGCCATGATGCCATGCCATTATCCCATGCAATCAATCGAGCGACTTAAACACCTCCGACCCCTCCCTCCTGGGCCGGCCGGCCGGCATGCTGATTGCAAAAGGTACCATGATGCATGCTTCAGCCTCACCACCACCACCACCCGGCCCGGGCCTCACAGAGTCACAATGACAGCACCCACATGCACGCTGGTACGGCCGCGCACGTGCAGTGTGCCTGCAGGCCCATACACCATCATGCACCACCATGCGTTGCGTGGCATGGATGCTACGCAGACCACAGTGCAAAACTGCAAATGCAAGGCTGCTTTTGCTTGCTCCGGCCAGGCATGATCATCGCTGATCTGATCATGGAAAACGGTCAGCTTGCTCCAACGCAAAGCGCCCCTGCGCAGTGGCTCGCAGCAATGCATGGCTTTTCTTCCCACACCCATCCTCTCCTATTTTAGTAACCTTATTTTCGGGTCCTTATAAAAAAAAACAAAACCTTATTTTCTAGAGAAAATTTCCTATTTGACATAAAAAAGTACGTCTTTCTTATTTGACATCTAAACTCAAATTCTTCTCTATCTATCCCATCTCTAGTTTTTCTTTCCTATTTGACATTTCTTTTATTTCTGTGAGGAATCACCGTTAAATGTCCTAGTAGGGCAACAAGAAAATACTGAAATGCCCTTTGAGCAAAGGAAGGCAGGAATCTGCCGCTCGGTGCGGCCGGCGCGGGCTCTGAGGCGTCCCGCGCGGGTACAGGGGCGACCAGCGCGGGCCAAAGGGGCTCCAGAGGGCGGGTGGGCTGCTGTGTCTGTGAAGCCGCCATGCACCGGGAAATAACCAGGGCCTCAATTGCAAGCCTATGCATGCGCCTGCATCTGCCATGCATGCTATGCACTTCTGGTGCAGTCGTGCTCACCGGCTCCAAGCGTAGCAATACAGCAGCACTCCAGCTTGGCATCGTACGTCTCCGACCGTACGTGAGGAGACGTCCGTGCGAGGTGAAGATCTACCAGATCCTCCGTCTTGCTTTGCCGTTGCCCGCTGGCAGGCAGGTGCACTAGTGTAGTTGTAGCAGCGTAGCCTTTTTTCTCGCTTGCCCTGTTGCCCAGCTAGGATCCGATCCGATCCGATCGTGCATGCATGCATGGAGATGGAGTGGTAGTGCGTGCCTCAGTGGCTGCTGCAGCCTGCAGGTCAAGGCGCCGCGCCGCTCACGGGAGTGGCATACAGGCTGGTAGTCTCGTCGCCGTACCCGTCGCATGCAGCCATACTAGCAGCGGCCGGTGAGGGAGTGAGACGTGAGTGAGGTGGGGAGATCGGAAGCTGATCGATCTCGCGTCCGTGTCCCGCCGGCCCGGCCCCCGGCCCCGCCGTCGCAGGCTCAGCTAGACGCCGGCGAGTTCCTTCGTCTCCATCTCGACGTGGTCACACTCATCGCTCGCTAGCTGCCTAGCTCTTCCTCCTCTCCTTATCCGTCCCTATATCTTTTGCATTCTACTAGTACTTGCATCGATCGGTGCGTACTGTACATCACCAGGATCATGCTCGCGTGACGCCTTGTCCCATTCGATGGCCGCATCGATCCCATCTCGTCCCCTGGCTCCCTCACGTCTCTGCCGGGGGCACCACAACACCACGTATTCCCACTGACCACTGTGAACCTCTGAAACAGGATAATGCGAGAGATTCTCTAAAGCTGCGATTTTTTTTCTTCTTCCTTCACTTATCTCTCTTTCAATGCGAGGGTAAAGAAGTAATTTTGTTTTGGCGCCGAGATCCCCACTCCATCCTCGGTCTCGGTCATGCATGCTGGTCTTCTTGTTTCCAAAAATGCGGTGTACAGCTGTTGCTCCCAAAGGTCGTCCTCCTCTTCTTTCTCGCACCCCGGCCCTTTCTCGTTTGCGTCTTTTTGGGCTCAAGCTATCCCTTTTCGAACCTCGATTCCCCAAACAAATCTCTCCCTACCTCTCTCGTCTCTCGCTCTTCACGCTACTCCCAAACTGTAATCTTTTTGATTGAGATGCATCCGTTTCCGTTTCTTTAATTTAATGGCGATGAGAGAGAAAGACTGAGATCAGAGAGCCCCATGCTTCGCTTTGTCCGCTAATGCTCCGGCCGCTCACCTCACCGTCGTGGGCTCGTGGCGTGGCGTCGTCTATCTCGGTCTCCTCTCCTTTTTATTTCCAGCCCGCGGCCACTCTCACGCTTCTCCCTCCTCCCCCGGTTTTCCCTCTCTTATTCAAAAACTCACCACCTCTATCTAACTCACTCTAACCGCCGTGTCTCCTGTCCTCTCGCTCGGCCAGGCCGCCAGCTGCCAGGTCCGTCCGGCGATGGGCAAGGCGGCGCGCTGGTTCCGCACTATCCTGGGCAAGAAGGAGCAGCAGGCCACCACCAAAGACCAGCAGAGGCGTCCGCACCAGCAGGACCAGGCTCCGCCTCCGCATCCGCCGGCCACCGGCAAGCGCTGGAGCTTCGGCAAGTCGTCGCGGGACTCGGCGGAGGCGGCGGCCGCCGCCGCGGCCGTCGTCTCGGCCGGCGCGGGCAACGCGGCGATCGCGCGCGCCGCGGAGGCCGCGTGGCTCAGGTCCGCCGCGTGCGCCGAGACGGCCCGGGAGCGGGAGCAGAGCAAGCACGCCATCGCCGTGGCCGCCGCCACCGCCGCCGCTGCCGACGCGGCGGTGGCCGCGGCACAGGCGGCCGTCGCCGTCGTAAGACTCACCAGCAAGGGACGCGCGCGGCCGCCCGGCGTCCTCGCCGCCGCCGCCGTCAGGATCCAGACGGCGTTCCGGGGATTCTTGGTAAGGATCGATCCGCAGGAACTTTTTTTTCTCTCCTTATCCACACCCTGTGATCGAATGGCATCCAACAGTGTTGTGTCGCTGCCCTGCTGCTGCCTCGACATGTTCGACCATTCGTACGGGGCGGCTGCTCTGCTCTGCTCTCTGTTTCGTACCACTGTTCGTTCTTGCTGTAAGCCTGTAACCGCATCGTTTCTACCGCACGCAGGCGAAGAAGGCGTTGCGCGCGCTCAAGGCGCTCGTGAAGCTGCAGGCGCTGGTGCGCGGCTACCTCGTGCGCAGGCAGGCGGCCGCCACGCTGCAGAGCATGCAGGCGCTCGTCCGCGCGCAGGCCGCCGTGCGCGCCAGACGCGCCGGCGTCGCCGCCGCGCTCCCGCACCTCCACCACCCGCCGCCCGTCCGCCCGCGCTACTCGCTGGTACGTACTACGGACCACGCCTTTCGCTGCTCGTTCGTACGTTCTTCCTCACTCTACTGTTTCTTGACGTACGTCCGTCCCTCCGTCCGGCGTGCAGCAAGAGCGGTACGCGGACGACACGCGGAGCGAGCACGGGGTGGCGGCGTACAGCAGCAGCCGGCGGCTGTCGGCGAGTTTCGAGTCCTCGTCGTACGGCTACGACCGGAGCCCCAAGATCGTGGAGGTGGACCCGGGCCGCCCCAAGTCGCGCTCCTCGTCCTCGCGCCGCGCCAGCTCCCCGCGGCTCGACGCCGGCGGGGGCAGCAGCGGCGGCGAGGACTGGTGCGCCAACCCCGCGTCGTCGTCGCCGCTGCCGTGCTACCTGTCCGCCGGGGGGCCGCCGCGCATCGCCGTGCCGACCTCGCGCCAGTTCCCGGACTACGACTGGTGCGCACTCGAGAAGGCCCGCCCGGCCACGGCGCAGAGCACGCCGCGGTACCTGCAGCTGCAGGCTTACGCGCCGGCCACCCCGACCAAGTCCGTCGCGGGCTACTACTCGCCGTCGCTCAGCGGCTGCCCGAACTATATGTCGAGCACACAGGCGTCGGAGGCCAAGGTGCGGTCTCAGAGCGCGCCGAAGCAGCGGCCCGAGCTTGCCGCCTGCGGCGGAGCGCGGAAGCGGGTGCCGCTCAGTGAGGTGGTCGTCGTGGAGTCGTCCCGCGCGAGCCTGAGCGGCGTCGTGGCCATGCAGCGCGGGTGCGGCGGCGCCCGGGCACAGGAGGCGTTCAGCTTCAGGACGGCCATCGTTGGCCGCATGGACCGCTCGCTGGAGGTTGCCGGCGTCGAGAACGACCGCCTGGCGTTCTTGCAGAGGAGGTGGTGACTGCTGAGGACCGATCAGCACGCTCCATTGGAAAAATGTGCCAACAAGACGACGAGAGCTTTGGAGGAGTAATTAGCAATAAGAATGCGTTTTCATGTGTTCTTGCGAGTTCTCGTCCTTTTTTCTTTTTCTTGTTTTTGTTTTTGTTTTTGTTTTTGCAATGTGACCAATCATGCGACTAGTGTTTTTTTATCAGCGGCCAACAAAGTGTATGAGGAAAATTTGGTTCAGACTGCACTTGGCATGTACTCCCTCCGTCCCATTGAAAGTGTCGTTGGAAAAACGTGCCCCCCTCACAAATACGTTTCCCGGGCGACACTTTCAATGGGACGGAGGGAGTACATTCTTGCTCCTTTTATTCATGCAGTTCTTGGATTGTGTTCTTTATGGGCTTTCTGTGTTTGGTTCAGAGCATTAAGTGAACTGTTTCTGCAATTGCGGACGCACCCAGTTAATTGAATCAGCAAAGCTAGTAGTGGATACCAATTTTAGGCCTGGTTTATTTCGCGAAATTTTTTAGGAAATGATACTATAGCATTTTTGTTGTTATTTAGTAATTAGTGTCCAATCATAGTCTAATTAGGCTTAAAAGATTCGTCTCGTGAATTTCGTCTAAACTGTGTAATTAGTTTTATTTTTTATCTATATTTAATGCTTCATGTATGCGTCCAAAGATTCGATATGACGGGAAATCTTGAAAATTTTTGTAAAATTTTGGAAACTAAACGGACCCTTAAGCACTCACCATTGAACGAAGAAACTGTAAATTCATTTCGTATGGATACTGGTGTGGGTTTGAGCGTCCATGTACATATAATTCTTCTGACCTCCTAGATGTCGTTAAGACGTGTTGTATTCAATTTTTTCGCTACCTTAATATAAAGAAGCGCAGACCTTCTACATGATCGAGAAAAAATTTCATATGGACCTTCATGTCACCTAGGCAAACAACCTCTACAATCTAGTTCCTACCTCAGTAAACTATGTGTCCTACTCAATGTGGCATTCCCTAAACTTGTTATCTAGGCCACAAAACACATTAAACTTGTGTCGAGTTTTCAGGCAGGTCTAAATCAGCCCGTGTGCCTATGCCACCACCATGGTGCCCCTGTGGCTTGTCGTTTTTTGTTTGTAGCATTGAGTGACATTTGTGCTTGCTAATCTTGTCCCATACAAAACTAAGGCAATGTTTGAAAGATGAGTGTTATCAGTGCGGGGTCCATGAATTTGAGAGACCTGTTCCGTGGAAAAACATTTAAACATAAAAATAGTAGAAAAAGCATAGCATTTACCTACCGCCCAAGCTCTATTGAACCTCTTTTTTTTTCCCAAAACACGTAGCATACTTGTGTACAAATATATTAAGAAGAGGTTTTAATCTCTTATACAACAGATATTGGAATGGAACTTTGTGTAGTCCCACACCGATCCAGTACATAACACTAGCTCATTGCTTCACCATTTGTAGTCTCAATGTATGCTTTGTGTGGGAGAAAGTTCTCCATATGCACCTTCCATTTGGAATCAAGATGGTACACGAAATCAAGGTACTAGGGATGTGTTTGGTTTGAGGACAAGGGTGAATAGGATATGACCATTCATGGATTTCGGGATATGGATATCCATGTTGTCTAATTGGTTGGATACATGGGGTGAGTCAACTAATTATATCCTAATAAATATGCACCGATACTAATCTTGTCATTATAATCACTAATTAAAAATAAAATATGTTGATCAGCACTATACTACTCTAATTGTCACACAAAACATGCGCTAATCAACATGTGGATATCCTCATCCGTCAGATTTTTGAGGACCAGGATATCCATCATCTACCCAAAATATTCCCTGTTGTGGATATCCAGGTTCAGCTTGTCCATTCAACCAAACACCCTATATCCATAGATATCCATGGAACCAAACACACCCTAGAAGGATGTACGTGAAGATGGATTCAGGCCAAAGCTAAGGTGCGCTGGTAGCAATGCGAGCACGATCTGGTTGGTTGTTGGTTTGCATTCAAGGAGAGGCATTGGCTCATCACTGCTTGTAGCCCTAGTGACATCTCCACCTCTCTGACACGCTCTTGCACATCCGAGACCCTACTTAGGTGCTATAAGAATGTATATGTATGTGAGGTGGTTTTATTATAATATGTTTGCAAACTTTGACACTAATATTGTCCTAGTTAGGAAAAGGTTGTCCTCTTTCTCAGAAGATCTTTGTTATTGTATATGTAATTTTATTTTAAGGTCTTTGTTATCAAATAACTTATGTACCCTAAAACTTTCTTCACATACAATAGATGTTATATATGTTGTCTGAGAGTTTTTGAATTTTTTTGGAATGACAACCGACAGAAATTCAAAACTGAACTACATCTTCTCTTAATAAAATTTAAAAATATATAAAAATGTATTTAAGCTATGGTCCATTCAACCATATGCCATGAAGATAGATGAACAATTCAGTTGTTTTGCACGGACAATTCAAGGTTCTATCTCCATACTAATACTAATTAAGTCTAACAATACCTAAAAATGATTAAAAAATCTAAAAATTTGAATGTAAGCATATCTTGTGTCACTAGTATAGAAAAGATTTTTAGAGACGCCTCTCTTTTCTACCAGAGGTGGTTAAACTAGCATGCCGCCTCTAACATCACCGGGAAGAACTATAGCTCTGTGACCATCACTGAAGATCCATTTTCAGGGGCAGTTCCATTAAGAAATCCGCCTCTAAAAATGTATTTATTTTTAGCGGCGGTTCCGTAGAGAACCGCCACTGAAAATGCTATTTTCAAGGACGGATGCTTATGTCAACCGTTTCTGAAAATGAGTGATTTTTAGAGGCGGTTTCATTAAGTCCACCATCCCTAAAAATCGATTTTCAAGGGCAGTTGACTAGGTCAACCATCCTTAAAATCACTGTAGCACTAATAAATTTGTATCTTTTTTAAATGAAGTCGGATAAAGACAAAATTTATATCAAAATTGTATAGCTCGACGAGATCTAAAACTTTGTAGTTGATAAATTTTTGATTTGAGATCATTTAGGGCTCCAAATATATAAATTAAGTCTCAGATTTTGAATTTCAAAGTTTTGAATTTTTCAAATAACCTTAGATGGAGAAATGTCCTATATGAAATTTGTAGTGCTCGACGAAATCTAAAAAATTGTAGTTGAAAGTTTTCTTATTTAAGATTATTTATGAGTTAAAATATTAATTACAAGATTTGTACATATTAGTACAAATAGACAACATTGTAGAACTTGTCACAATTGATTGTGTGGTGCGGTAGTAGGGGATGAAACGCACGAGGAAGAGGTTGTAGGTTTGAATCCCGGTGTCTGCACCAATTCAATAAACAAGTGAAAAATAAATCTTGTGACCTGTGGCTGGTCCTCAGCTCTTCGGGCTTCATTAAAAATATATTTTTTTATTTTTATTAGAAATGATTTTTAAAAATTTTGAAAATTATTTTTAGGGACGGTTGACTTAAGTCAACCGACTATGAAAATTGATTTTAGTTGTGGTTGTCTTAAGAGAACCACCTTTGAAAATTGATTTTTAGAAACGGTTTTAAACCCGCCTCTGAAAATCACTTATTTTTTTACAATCGGTGGCATTGTAACGGTTTTTCAAACCGTCTATGAAAACCAGTTTTAACCACCTCTAAAAATCTTTTCTGTACTAGTGTGTATCAGTGTTAGCCTAAACATTAAACGGTGAATGGTCGGTCACCCATCGTTTTGCAAAAAGTCAGTATACACGGCCGTTTAAACGGCCTTTTAAACGGTCGAAACGGTTTTGCACGGCTTTACATGGCTAATCGGCCTACACGGTTACCCATCGAGTAGCATTTACACGCCGTGTAAACGGCCTACACGGCCGTGTAGGCGAACAGTGGTGTGTATATGTTTGCCATAAAATTTTCAAATGATTTTAATAAAGGGGGCACATAGATGGTCCACGAAATGAATACACCTCATGCAACAAAGATCATATACAAAAGTATATAGCATGCAACAACCATGGAAAAAATGTACAACAATTTTTGTAGTATTTATTAAAAATTTCTAACATATCTTTACATCTTTCACGAGAAATAGGAATTAAAACAAACTTCTACTAGCCAAGAACAACACGACAGCCACCAAAAAGCTCCGAAGTAGCCTAGGAACCAATTGGACGACCCATGCAATCACTTACGAGTTGCTAGGGAGCGTTCTTAGCGTGCCCAAGCTTCAACAACAACAACAACAACAACAACAACAAAGCCTTTGAGTCCCAAGTAAGTTAGAGTAGGCTAGAGTTGAAACCCAACATGAGCCCCTAGTCACGGCTCAGGCACATCGATAGCTGCTTTCCAAGCACTCCTATCCAAACAAAGATCTCTAGATATATCTCAACCCTTTAAATCTCTTTTTACTGCCTCTCCCATGTCAACTTCGGTCTTCCTCTACCTCTCCTCACATTGATATCTCGGCTTAGGACTCCACAATGCACTGATGCCTCTGAAGGTCTCCTTTGGACATGGCCAAACCACCCCAACCGATGTTGGACAAGCTTTTCTTCAATTGGTGCTACCCTAAACAATCACGTATATCATTGTTCCGAACTCAGTCTATCCTTGTGTGACCACAACTCCAATGCAACATACGCATTTCCGCGACACTCAGTTGTTAGACATGCCGTCGTTTTGTAGGCCAACATTCTACTCCATACAACATAGCAAGTTTAATCACCGTTCTATAAAACTTGCCATTAAGTTTTTGTGGTACCCCTTTGTCACAGAGAATGCCAGATGCTTGGCGCCACTTCAGCCACCCTGCTTTGATCCTATGGCAAACGTCTACATCAATATCTCCATCCTTCTGTAGCATTGATCCTAGATAACGGAAGGTATCTTTCTTAGGCAGCACTTGACCTTCCAAACTCACCTCTCCCTCCTCATGTGTAGCGTTGCCAAAGTTGCATATCATGTATTATGTTTTAGTTCGACTTACTCTAAAACGTTTACACTCAAGGGTCTACCGTCACAACTCCAGTTTCCTATTTACTCCTATTGACTTTCATCAACTAGCACTACATCGTCTGCAAAAAGCATACACCAAGGGATATCCCCTTGAATGTCGCTTGCCACTTCGTCCATTACCAAAGCAAAGAGATACGGGCTCAAAGCTGACCCTTGATGAAGTCCTATTTTAATCGGAAAGTAATCTGTATTACCATTATTTGTTCGGACGCTAGTCATGACATTGTTGTACATGTCCTTGATGAGGCTAGCATACTTTGTTGGGACTTTATATTTGTCCAACGCCCACCACGACATTCAGCGAACTGGAAGGAGTCGTACATGACATGGCTCCCTCTCCTTGAGCTCTCCAGTTCCGGATCTCGCCGGCCCCCTCCCTTCCGTCTCCAGCGAGCTCGCCGAAGCTGGTGAAAGCTCTATTTTTGGTGTTGGTAATTAGTGACAATGCCTAAGTGCTAATCACATGCTTGAGATTGTATGTAGTAAAGGGTGATTAGCACATAGAATGGTAAAGCATGATGATCAAGTGTGGATGATGAAATACTTACCATGACAATGATGATGGAAGTACATGCAATCCTATGTTGATCAAGGCAAAGGTATATGCTAGGGTTCATGCTTTGGTAACCAAGACACCTAGTGGGTGTGGTTACATTGTAGGATAGCTAGCCATACTATAAAGAGGGGAATGACGTGGCTATTGAACTCCTAAGTGCCTTTAGGTGTGCATTTCATAATCATATGTATTTGGATAGAACTAATAACACCTCAAAAAATGATTGTGAAAATGCTAACACACTCGCACATGATGATGATCACTTGGTGGTGTTATCACATTTACGATGGCGATGGAGTTTGAGCGGTAGAGAGGGTTTGGGGTCCTCTCGTTTTCGAGGAGTTGAAACGCCTAGTTTCCTTTACGCTAATGTCGAGATTTGGGGGCGATGTCACATGGTGTTTCACGAGCTAAAACTTATGCTAAAGTGTTACACATACTTAGTCTAGCTCATAAGTGAAATGGCAAAACAAGCGGAGCGAGAAAACGTTGCATAATCGCCAAATTATGGGCGACAGACGCTGCTGCCCTGAGCGTCAGACGCTACTGTGCAGCGTCTGTCGCCATACCCTAGTTAGGGTTTCTGGCGCTCGGGTGTCAGACACGGGGACGTGACCGCGACAGACGCCGTGCATGGCACTGTTGCCGCGTCTGTCGTGTGTTGCAGCTCGAGCGATTTCAGCGCAGTAGCGAGCGTGCGTCAGACGCGTCCCTTGGTCTAGCACCGGACGCGTCTGTCGGTTGGGCTCGTGTTTTGGGCTTTCTGGACTACGTCCGTCACGTCAACAGACGCGCAGCCTCCGAGCGTCGGACGCGTCTGACGGTGGCATGGCTGCGTGTCACAGAACCTCCTAATTATGATGGCCCACAAGTACACATCATTGTCATAATGACCTCTGACAGTCGTACTTATGTTCACCATAACTTAAAAGGCCTGCTTTCCTCCGAACAGGATCCAATCACAGGAGTATTGCAATATTACAACAGTTTATTCAAAATATTCAACAGAGTAAAATAGCGGAAGTCTTACAATAACATAGGTTTACAAACCAGTTTTCAAACTTCAAACCTTATGTAACATTATTACAAACCATTAGTAGAGAAGTATCGGTAGTAACTTTATTACAACACCCAAACGAGATGCCTTGCCCAAAGGCCACACAATCTACTCGTCGTCGCTTTCTTCAACCACGACGGTCATGCAACAAGGCTCGAAGCAGACTTGTTCATGAACCGCACCTGCAACAAGGGGTTCAACAAACCCTGAGTACAAAGGTACTCAACAAGACTTACCCGACTAAGACAAAGACTCCAAGGGCATGCTAGCTTTAGGGAATCAAGGTACGGGTAAATCAGAATCAAGATTTTCTTTTGCAGAAAAGCTTACTAAGGTAAGTCCTTATCTTCAACATTTTACTTTTACCATTGATGGTTCATTAACCAAATCTAGGTGATCCTAATCTAGATCAAAGTAATTATCATCAAAACCTCTCTTATTCTTTCTTTCAATTCCAGTTCTTAACTACGATGTTGGTGCAAGGCCAAGACTCCTTTCTCGTAGAGTAACGACGATTCGAACCGCTTTATTTACCCAGCTGGGGATTCCTAACCACCCGACATATGTAGAACCGAATCTAACATATATCAACTCTTACCCGAATAACCCAAAACCAGAACGTGTCCATCGCCACCCGAGAGCACAGTACTCCTCGAACTCGGCCACATTCTAGCCCCGAGGGTACACGTTACTCTCGCCATCTCTCCACTCCCAGTGCGAGGTTAGACGTTCTCGTAATGGACTAGCCAAAGTAAGGCTTACCCGACATGGGCACATGGCTAGTACTAATAAAAACTCCATGACGCGAGGGCCAACAACGTACGGTCCTTAACTGATAAGGCGGAAACAATACATTGGGACTCCTCTCCCAATGCACGTTAGCAATGGCCAAACCACCCGCTCGATCTTACAAGTTCATTCATATAGTTCAATATTCATTAAGGATGCCGTCATGGCTATGTAAACATTTCGTTTAAAAGCTTAACTTCTAAGCATGGCGAAGCATACTACGCATTTGCTGTAAAACAGGTATCAAGGTAGTATTGCAATAATCAAGGATGATAATGCAGCAATTAGGTTATCACTCAACTCCTAATTACTTAATGCAATAAACCATAATATAAATAATAAAACATTTGTAAAATTCAAGGTAGGGTTTAAATGCACCGGGGCTTGCCTTGCTCGGACACGACGACTGACTCAGACTCGGAGACTCCAACGTCTGGTCCGGAACCCACTGACGATCGCTCTTCTCCGGAAGCTTGCTCGACGACTTCGGCTTCTTCGAAAGCGGTGACTACACGAATACATAACATGCTTTAACATGATGCTCAATAATAAACATGATGCTTGATGATAACATGCCACATTTACGATTCGAGTACAACTTCCCTTCACGGTACAGTCGTAAACAGAAAACCTACTAACTAGTAGCAACGAGTTTCCGCGATACCAGCTTTTAACCTAACAAGCTACTAACGAGCTCAATCATGAAATTAAAGTGCCAGAGATCACAAAAGGATAGTGACCTAAGGACATCACTCAATCAAAAGGCACACAACACTTAAAGTTCTCAAATTAACATTTATTTTCTATTTAAATAATTAGGGCATAATTAGAAATTAATCAAACTTTAACTAAACAAGCTCAAACTTTTTCTATGGGTTAACAATGATTTATAACAGTGCCACAATTAATTTCATAATTTTTGGATAAATAAATTAATTATTAAAATTACTGGAAGTTGCATTTAATCTTTATTGGAACCAATTATTTCTACTGCATAAAGTATTCAAATTTATGATTTAACATTTTTCCTAGATAGTTTATACATTGAGAAGCTTATACAAAAATTTTCATGAATTTTGGAACTCTACACAATTTTTAAACAAATAAACAAATAACAACACTATTCATTTATTTGAAAAAGAAAAACAAAAACAAAAACAAAAACTGAACTCGGGCTGCTTCTCCTCGGTCCGGCCCAACTCGGCGGCCCGTTAACGCGCCCGCACGCGACGGCCCAGCCGCGGCCCAGCCCAGCCAGCTCCGCCCGCGCCCGCGCTCTCTCTCTCGCGCTCGCTGACAGCACGGTCCCACATGTCATCACCTTCCTCTCGCTCTCCCGCGCGTTCGCTTGCTTCCCCGCGGTGGCCGGCCGACGACCGGTGACCCAAACGATCAACCGAGCTGACCAACATCTTCTACACGGCCTAACGAACCCGTTTTGCTACTAAACGCCCTAGCGCAAGTTCCGGCAACTGCTCACCGACGACGGTGGCGGCTCGACGGGGACGGTGACCGGCGACTCGACGATACAAAGCGGTAGCGGTTAAAGCGAGGGGTCAGGGAGCATCAGGGGCATACCACGATCACGATGGAGTGATCGGTTGGAGCGGGGAGGCACTGGAGGCGGCTGGCGACGGTGGCGGAGCTCGACTGGAGCGGCGGCGACCCGAGGTAGAAGACGACGGCTCCCCGGCGATCCAGGCGGAATTGGGCTAGCTCAGCTGGTTCACGAGATGCGCAAGGGTGAGGCGGAGCTAAGGGTGCTGTTAGCGTGGCCGGAGACGGCTTGGTGGCGGCAGCGGCGAGCGGCGGAGCTGCGGTGGCGGCGATGGCGAAACCGACGAACGCCACTGTGAACTACGGTATTTATAGAAGGAAAACTCGTCTACAGAGCCGCACTGCAGTGCCATCACGCTGGCGATCTCAGCGCGCTCGAGAAGGTCGTGGAAACGGCCACGGCGGCGATCGGCCGGCGCCCATACCGCGCGGTGGCCGGCGGTGATACGCCGAGCACTGTAGCTGTCCCCCCCCCCAAATTTTGAAATTCAACTGTTTTTCTCAAATTACTTTCAAATTTGTATAACAACTTGAAAATCTTCCAATGTATGAAATCTTCAGAATTTCAAGCTCTACAAGTTTGGTATTGAACACTTTTTCAAATTCTGCTTGGATTTTGAAATTTGAGTTTAAATTCAAAAAGGGACACATTTTTCAAATTGGTAATTTAGAAATTACTTTTGATTTTATATTGAAACTTCAAAATCTCCAAACATCAAAGTTGTTTATCTTGACCAGATCTACAACTTTGCTGTTCAAAACTTTTTCAAATTCAGCCTCCATTTTAAAATCTTAGTTTGGGGACAAAAATGAATTAAAACTGAAATTTGCTTATTTTCAAAATTACTCCACATTTTACACTAAAACTTTGAAAACTCAAAACACCAAAGTTGTAGCCCTTGAAAAGTTCTACAAACTTGGTTTTGAACTTTTTCCCAAATTTTGTTCAGATTTTGAATTATTTCAAAAGGGGTAAAACAGGGTTTTGAAATTTAGGGTTTTTGGAGGGATTTCAAATTGGAATTTGTTTCTACTTTGATTTGTGATTACTTAGTGATCAAAACCTCACCCAAGGGCATCATTTGGACCAACATGACATAGTTGACCAAATATCACTCTTGGTTGACCAATTCACTTTCGAAATTGTTTTACAGTTCTCCCCAGATTTGAATTCGGATTCGAATCGGAAAACTCACGACAAGTTTTGGGACTCCAATACAAACTCAAATTTGGAGCTTCATTTTAGATGTTGTACTTGAGCTCATACCCTACACTTGACACTAGTGTGCAACACAGTCACGCACTTCAAATTACGCAGGGCATGGACTAAGTATTTGCGGTGGTATTCGAAATTAGGGTTTTCGATTTCGGAGCACACCACAAAGAAACACATTCAACCTAATGAAGTAAACTCGTTTTAGTTGATGCATAACAATGTTAACTTAACAAGGATGCTTTGCGATGCATTATGATGACATGGCAGATTAATTAGCACTATAACACCCGGGGTGTTACAGCCCTTCCCCCTTAAAGAAATCTCGTCCCGAGATTTAAAGCCTTGAGTTAAGTAATGGAAAAGGAAGCGTGTCAAGCAAACACGTCCAAGACTTGTCTACAAAACAGGTAGGGGTTTTCTGCATTACAAAGATTTTAAAAGGATAGGTTACAATTTAAAGAAGAAATTGCAACCTAGATAGAAGCAAAGAACTCCGGGAAATTCTCCAACAGGTAATCTTCCGATTCCCAGGTGGCTTCCTCCTCTGAATGTTGATCCCATTGTATCTTGTACCATTTAATTGTTTTACTCCGGGTAACACGATCCTTTCGATCCAAGACTCGGACAGGATATTCAGAATATGTCAAGTCAGGCTCAAGTTCAACCCCCTCCACATCAACAACTTGATCAGGCACTTGCAGACACTTCTTCATTTGTGATACATGAAACACATTGTGCACGGCTGACAGTTGTTCAGGCAGCTTTAATCTATATGCCACCTTTCCACATTTCTCAATGATCTGAAAAGGACCAATATAACGTGGTGCGAGCTTGCCTTTGACTCCAAATCTATTAACCCCTTTCATGGGTGACACTTTCAGATAAACATAATCTCCCACTTTAAACATCAAAGGTCTACGCCTTTTATCTGCATAACTCTTTTGTCGAGACTGAGCAACTTTTAAGTTCTTTTGTATCTGCCTAACCTTTTCTTCTGTTTTCTTTACTAGATCAACTCCATAAAACCATCTTTCTCCTGGTTCTGACCAGTTTAACGGAGTTCTGCACCTGCGGCCATACAATGCTTCGAACGGTGCCATTTTGATACTCTCTTGATAGCTATTGTTGTATGAGAATTCTGCTAACGGTAAACATTCATCCCATTGATCTTGATAAGTGAGAGCACAGGATCTCAACATATCTTCCAAAATTTGATTTACTCTTTCAGTCTGTCCCCAGTTTGTGGATGATAGGCTGTACTATAAAGAAGTTTAGTACCCAACGACTTTTGAAACTGCCTCCAAAATTGCGAAACAAATTGAGTACCCCTGTCACTAACAATTGTTTTGGGTATTCCATGTAAACTCATAATCCGAGCAACATATATTTCAGCATATCTAGATGCTCTATAGTCAACCTTCACAGGTACAAAGTGAGCTGACTTAGTCAAACGGTCCACAATGACCCAAATTGAATCAAAGCCTCTTGAAGTCTTGGGTAACCCAGTAATGAAATCCATACTAATATCTTCCCATTTCCAGGATGGAATGGGCAAAGGTTGTAACATTCCTGCCGGCTTCAAATGTTCAACTTTCACTTTGCGACAAGTATCACATCGGGCAACATACTTAGCAATCTCGATTTTCATTTTGGTCCACCAAAATCTCTGTTTCAAATCTTGATACATCTTGTTACTCCCTGGATGAATAGAAAACCTTGTACTATGTGCTTCATCGAGAATGAGCTGACGTAACTCGGAAATCTTTGGGACCACTAGCCGGTTCTTAAACCACAGTACACCTGCATCATCAATACTGAAATCTGTCTGTTGACCAGTTCTAACTTTTTCTTTGATATGAGCTATTCCAGAATTATTTCTCTGTGCAGACACAATCTGATCTTTGATTGTTGATTCCACTATGACATTAGTCAACTGACCTTGTTGAATTATTTCAATATTCAACTTTTCCAGTTCATAACATAAACTGTAATCCATTGGCTTCACAGTCATACAATTGCAATGGTTCTTTCGACTGAGTGCATCAGCAACCACATTTGCTTTACCAGGGTGATAGTGTACTTCCAAATCATAATCCTTTATCAATTCAAGCCACCTTCTTTGCCTCATATTCAATTCTGACTGAGTAAAGATATACTTTAAACTCTTGTGATCTGTATACATGTGGCAAGTATTACCTAACAAGTAATGACGCCAGATTTTTAATGCATGAACCACAGCTGCTAGTTCAAGATCATGTGTCGGATAATGTTCTTCATGGCGCTTCAACTGTCTCGAGGCATAAGCAATGACTCTGCCTTCTTGCATCAATACACAACCAAGGCCAATACCCGAGGCATCACAATATACATCAAATGGCTTTTCTATATCTGGTTGTGCCAAAACTGGAGCAGTTGTCAATGACTTCTTTAGAATTCTAAAAGCTTTCTCACATTCTGGAGACCACATGAACTTAGTTTGATTCTTCAACAACTCTGTGATTGGCTTGGCTACCTTTGAAAAGTCAGGTATGAATCGACGGTAATAACCCGCCATTCCTAGAAAACTTCGGACTTCATGAACTGAGATTGGTGGTTTCCAATTCAGAATATCTTTCACCTTGCCAGGATCTACTGCTACTCCTTCAGCTGACAACACATGGCCTAAGAATTGCACTTCTCTTAATCAAAACTCACATTTACTGAACTTGGCATACAGTTGGTGATCTCTCAAACGATTCAGAACAACTCTGAGATGCTCAACATGCTCTTCTTTGCTTTTGGAATATACCAGAATATCATCAATAAACACAACCACAAACTTGTCAAGTTCCGGCATAAAAACTGAGTTCATCAGATACATGAAATGTGCCGGTGCATTGGTAAGACCAAAAGACATAACTAGGTATTCATACAGCCCATATCTGGTGGTGAATGCAGTCTTTGGGATATCTTCAGGTCGAATCTTGATTTGGTGGTACCCTGATCGAAGATCGATCTTTGAAAATACCTTTGCCCCCGCAAGCTGATCAAAGAGTAGATCAATGCGTGGCAACGGATATTTATTCTTAATGGTTACTTCATTCAGCGGTCGATAATCAACACACATCCTTAAAGTCTGATCTTTCTTCTTAACAAACAGGGCTGGACATCCCCATGGTGAGGAACTGGGTCTGATAAAACCTTTGTCACGTAACTCTTGCAACTGATCCTTGAGTTCTGCCAATTCATTGGGTGGCATTCTGTAGGCTCTCCGGGATATTAGGGCAGTACCCGGTTTTAACTCAATCACAAACTCTACATCTCTGTCTGGTGGCAGACCTGGTAGATCATCTGGAAACACATCTGGAAATTCACAGACTACTGGTATATCACAAACCTCTTGTACTGAAGTTGCACATAACCTTTCAACGGTCCTCTTTGGAATAGGAAGTTGGATAAGAAGATGAGATTTATTATCTGGCAGGTTCAACCTTATAGTTCTGTGCAGTGCATCTATAAGGGCTCCTCTTTGGTACATCCAATTCATACCCAGGATTACATCTATATCCTGTTTCTGTAATATTATCATTGAGGTAGGGAATATATGCCCACCTAACTCTATAGGTACGTCACGTACCATCTCCTTAGTACACAGTCGTCCCCCGGGCGACCGAATAAAGAACTCTTCTTGTGTTCCCATAATTGGAATGTCATGCTTAACAACAAAGGTACGATTTATGAATGTATGCGATGCACCTGAATCAAATAACAGTACTGCTGGATGATTAGCAACAGGGAACATACCCATCATAACAGGTTCTCCCTCTGGGATTGCACTTGCTTGAGTATAGAATACACGTCCGGTCTTCTTCTTCTCACCCTTACCCTTCTGAACATTCAGATTATTGTTCTTGCTCTGAGGTTGTTGCTGTTGTGGCACAGGAGCTCTGGGATAGTTGGGATTGTACTGCCTTGGATACGGGCAGTCCTTTGAAAAGTGGCCTGGCTTTCCACAATTGTAGCAGGGAAAGTTATGGGTGGCTGGTGCTTGGTTTCGAATACCAGGGGCATTCGGCTGTTGGGTAAACTGCGGGGTTGCGGCAGGACGATAAAACGTCTGCGGCTGAGCTTGGTATTGCGGTGGACGATAGGTTGGGCGGAAATGGTTCTGAGGGTGGTAAATAAACTTCTGGCGCTTCTTAATGCCGCCAGACGGGCTTGAAAACGCTGGCTTCTTCTTCTTCGACTCTTTGTGCAGTCGGGACTTCTCTTCTGACGCAATAGCCACGTTGACTATCTCATGGTATGTAGCATTGTAACAGGTGACCAATGCTTCCTGGATTCTGGTACTCAATCCTCTCATGAAACAGCTTTTCTTCTTCGCATCAGTGTTCACATATTCTGCTGCATACTGGGACAGATGATTGAATTTACCCACGTACTGCAGAACTGTCTGATTCCCTTGCTTCAGCGAGAGAAACTCCTCTAGCTTCATGGCCATGACACCATCTGGAATATAATGTGCTCTGAAGGCTTCACGAAACTCCTGCCAAGTGACACGGTGGCCAGCAGGCCGTGCGGCGACCAGATTCGCCCACCACGCTCCTGCGGCACCTCTAAGCTGCTGCGCTGCGAACACGGGCTTCTGGTGCTCCGTGCACTGTAACAGTTCAAACTTCTGCTCCATGGTACGGAGCCAGTCATCCGCCTCTAGCGGCTCATCTGCCTTTGAGAATACTGGTGGACGAGTATCGGTGAAATCCACATAGGTGGTTTCCCCTCCATTGTTACGGCCTCGACGACCCTGATTTCCATTCTGATTCTGATTCTGATTCTGAGCCAACAGTGTAGTGGCATTAACCAAAGCGGCAATAGCCTCAGCCAAGGTGGGTGGAAACGGTGGGGGATTCGGAGTATTGTCCCCATCCTGGGAAGTTCCAGTACCGTCCATCTGTTGTACACAAACCATATTTATTTACATCGCTTTATTGAATTAAAAAGCAGTTAATACAGGACTTGTATACACATACAAACTTATCTTACATTATTTCATTACAAACTTGCTCGCAAGCAAGAAACTACCCACTAAGGTTCTTAGAAAGCAGGAAAGACTACTATATTACATAGCCATCCATGTCAACACTTCACTCCTCATCATCATCACTGATCACGATCACTCCATCATCAACCTCTGGAACACTTGTACCAGTGACATGACTTTCATCATCCCCACTTTCCATCATGGGTTCATCTTCATTATTGTCCTCTACACCAGGAACAATCACGGCACCAACATCATCTTCCACTGCCTGGGGCTGATGATTGGGATTCATCAGATCATTTAGCCTATGGACTTCCTCATGCAGAACAGTATTGTACTGCTCCAGGTTTGTCACATAAAGCTCCAGCTCTCGAACATGAGCTCTGGCTTCTGTCTCCTTTTCCAGAGACTCATTCTGGAACTGTTTCCAAAAACGCATATTGCGCTTCAGTCGCTCCACTTCTGATGTAAGCCTGGCAACCTCTGATTCCGAATCCGGGTTCGGATTACGGCTACTGCTTGCTCCATCAACTCTGGTGGCCAATTGATGACGCGGCACTCCTTGCGGACCCGTTTTCTTGCGAGGAGTTGTCTTCACACGTGCCATCCTAAAGAAAGATAGAATTAGGACGATGAGAACAGATAGAGGGATCTGAAGGTTAGCATGAATAGGATTGAACCTTACTTAACCCAAACCACCTTAAAAGGGAAGGTAACTTAAGCAGGTTAATTAAACATGATGCATGCATCGCACTTACGATCTAACAGAAAGATTAAGTAACACATGCAAACTTTATAACATAGGGCACTATACAAGATACTTCACTACGAAGCTTTCAAATACGAGCTAAGGAAACTATAGAATAGATTAAGATAAGCAAAAGCAATTTGGACCCAAAATATCAATATTAAGTTTATTTGACCCAAAAAGTTTTGAAGTTTTGCAAAGTAATATTACAATAACTCGAGTGATTATGCTCTGGTACCAGCTGTCACAGAACCTCCTAATTATGATGGCCCACAAGTACACATCATTGTCATAATGACCTCTGACAGTCGTACTTATGTTCACCATAACTTAAAAGGCCTGCTTTCCTCCGAACATGATCCAATCACAGGAGTATTGCAATATTACAACAGTTTATTCAAAATATTCAACAGAGTAAAATAGCGGAAGTCTTACAATAACATAGGTTTACAAACCAGTTTTCAAACTTCAAACCTTATGTAACATTATTACAAACCATTAGTAGAGAAGTATCGGTAGTAACTTTATTACAACACCCAAACGAGATGCCTTGCCCAAAGGCCACACAATCTACTCGTCGTCGCTTTCTTCAACCACGACGGTCATGCAACAAGGCTTGAAGCAGACTTGTTCATGAACCGCACCTGCAACAAGGGGTTCAACAAACCCTGAGTACAAAGGTACTCAACAAGACTTACCCGACTAAGACAAAGACTCCAAGGGCATGCTAGCTTTAGGGAATCAAGGTACGGGTAAATCAGAATCAAGATTTTCTTTTGCAGAAAAGCTTACTAAGGTAAGTCCTTATCTTCAACATTTTACTTTTACCATTGATGGTTCATTAACCAAATCTAGGTGATCCTAATCTAGATCAAAGTAATTATCATCAAAACCTCTCTTATTCTTTCTTTCAATTCCAGTTCTTAACTACGATGTTGGTGCAAGGCCAAGACTCCTTTCTCGTAGAGTAACGACGATTCGAACCGCTTCATTTACCCAGCTGGGGATTCCTAACCACCCGACATATGTAGAACTGAATCTAACATATATCAACTCTTACCCGAATAACCCAAAACCAGAACGTGTCCATCGCCACCCGAGAGCACAGTACTCCTCGAACTCGGCCACATTCTAGCCCCGAGGGTACACGTTACTCTCGCCATCTCTCCACTCCCAGTGCGAGGTTAGACGTTCTCGTAATGGACTAGCCAAAGTAAGGCTTACCCGACATGGGCACATGGCTAGTACTAATAAAAACTCCATGACGCGAGGGCCAACAACGTACAGTCCTTAACTGATAAGGCGGAAACAATACATTGGGACTCCTCTCCCAATGCACGTTAGCAGTGGCCAAACCACCCGCCCGATCTTACAAGTTCATTCATATAGTTCAATATTCATTAAGGATGCCGTCATGGCTATGTAAACATTTCGTTTAAAAGCTTAACTTCTAAGCATGGCGAAGCATACTACGCATTTGCTGTAAAACAGATATCAAGGTAGTATTGCAATAATCAAGGATGATAATGCAGCAATTAGGTTATCACTCAACTCCTAATTACTTAATGCAATAAACCATAATATAAATAATAAAACATTTGTAAAATTCAAGGTAGGGTTTAAATGCACCGGGGCTTGCCTTGCTCGGACACGACGACTGACTCAGACTCGGAGACTCCAACGTCTGGTCCGGAACCCACTGACGATCGCTCTTCTCCGGAAGCTTGCTCGACGACTTCGGCTTCTTCGAAAGCGGTGACTACACGAATACATAACATGCTTTAACATGATGCTCAATAATAAACATGATGCTTGATGATAACATGCCACGTTTACGATTCGAGTACAACTTCCCTTCACGGTACAGTCGTAAACAGAAAACCTACTAACTAGTAGCAACGAGTTTCCGCGATACCAGCTTTTAACCTAACAAGCTACTAACGAGCTCAATCATGAAATTAAAGTGCCAGAGATCACAAAAGGATAGTGACCTAAGGACATCACTCAATCAAAAGGCACATAACACTTAAAGTTCTCAAATTAACATTTATTTTCTATTTAAATAATTAGGGCATAATTAGAAATTAATCAAACTTTAACTAAACAAGCTCAAACTTTTTCTATGGGTTAACAATGATTTATAACAGTGCCACAATTAATTTCATAATTTTTGGATAAATAAATTAATTATTAAAATTACTGGAAGTTGCATTTAATCTTTATTGGAACCAATTATTTCTACTGCATAAAGTATTCAAATTTATGATTTAACATTTTTCCTAGATAGTTTATACATTGAGAAGCTTATACAAAAATTTTCATGAATTTTGGAACTCTACACAATTTTTAAACAAATAAACAAATAACAACACTATTCATTTATTTGAAAAAGAAAAACAAAAACAAAAACAAAAACTGAACTCGGGCTGCTTCTCCTCGGTCCGGCCCAACTCGGCGGCCCGTTAACGCGCCCGCACGCGACGGCCCAGCCGCGGCCCAGCCCAGCCAGCTCCGCCCGCGCCCGCGCTCTCTCTCTCGCGCTCGCTGACAGCACGGTCCCACATGTCATCACCTTCCTCTCGCTCTCCCGCGCGTTCGCTTGCTTCCCCGCGGTGGCCGGCCGACGACCGGTGACCCAAACGATCAACCGAGCTGACCAACATCTTCTACACGGCCTAACGAACCCGTTTTGCTACTAAACGCCCTAGCGCAAGTTCCGGCAACTGCTCACCGACGACGGTGGCGGCTCGACGGGGACGGTGACCGGCGACTCGACGATACAAAGCGGTAGCGGTTAAAGCGAGGGGTCAGGGAGCATCAGGGGCATACCACGATCACGATGGAGTGATCGGTTGGAGCGGGGAGGCACTGGAGGCGGCTGGCGACGGTGGCGGAGCTCGACTGGAGCGGCGGCGACCCGAGGTAGAAGACGACGGCTCCCCGGCGATCCAGGCGGAATTGGGCTAGCTCAGCTGGTTCACGAGATGCGCAAGGGTGAGGCGGAGCTAAGGGTGCTGTTAGCGTGGCCGGAGACGGCTTGGTGGCGGCAGCGGCGAGCGGCGGAGCTGCGGTGGCGGCGATGGCGAAACCGACGAACGCCACTGTGAACTACGGTATTTATAGAAGGAAAACTCGTCTACAGAGCCGCACTGCAGTGCCATCACGCTGGCGATCTCAGCGCGCTCGAGAAGGTCGTGGAAATGGCCACGGCGGCGATCGGCCGGCGCCCATACCGCGCGGTGGCCGGCGGTGATACGCCGAGCACTGTAGCTGTCCCCCCCCAAATTTTGAAATTCAACTGTTTTTCTCAAATTACTTTCAAATTTGTATAACAACTTGAAAATCTTCCAATGTATGAAATCTTCAGAATTTCAAGCTCTACAAGTTTGGTATTGAACACTTTTTCAAATTCTGCTTGGATTTTGAAATTTGAGTTTAAATTCAAAAAGGGACACATTTTTCAAATTGGTAATTTAGAAATTACTTTTGATTTTATATTAAAACTTCAAAATCTCCAAACATCAAAGTTGTTTATCTTGACCAGATCTACAACTGTGCTGTTCAAAACTTTTTCAAATTCAGCCTCCATTTTAAAATCTTAGTTTGGGGACAAAAATGAATTAAAACTGAAATTTGCTTATTTTCAAAATTACTCCACATTTTACACTAAAACTTTGAAAACTCAAAACACCAAAGTTGTAGCCCTTGAAAAGTTCTACAAACTTGGTTTTGAACTTTTTCCCAAATTTTGTTCAGATTTTGAATTATTTCAAAAGGGGTAAAACAGGGTTTTGAAATTTAGGGTTTTTGGAGGGATTTCAAATTGGAATTTGTTTCTACTTTGATTTGTGATTACTTAGTGATCAAAACCTCACCCAAGGGCATCATTTGGACCAACATGACATAGTTGACCAAATGTCACTCTTGGTTGACCAATTCACTTTCGAAATTGTTTTACAGTTCTCCCCAGATTTGAATTCGGATTCGAATCGGAAAACTCACGACAAGTTTTGGGACTCCAATTCAAACTCAAATTTGGAGCTTCATTTTAGATGTTGTACTTGAGCTCATACCCTACACTTGACACTAGTGTGCAACACAGTCGCGCACTTCAAATTACGCAGGGCATGGACTAAGTATTTGCGGTGGTATTCGAAATTAGGGTTTTCGATTTCGGAGCACACCACAAAGAAACACATTCAACCTAATGAAGTAAACTCGTTTTAGTTGATGCATAACAATGTTAACTTAACAAGGATGCTTTGCGATGCATTATGATGACATGGCAGATTAATTAGCACTATAACACCCGGGGTGTTACACTGCGTCTATCGTTCGCGACAGACGCGTCTGTCTCATGGGCGCGAATTGCTCTGAGTTCAAACGGTCGAGACATGTGGCAACCTCTTGTGGCGTCAGACGCGGGCAGCGCGTCTGTCGCCTTCGTGGGGAGAGCAACAGCTCTTTTGAGTGAGCCACCACTATAATACTTGTTGGCTGGCTCAAGGCTCATCTCTTGCACTCTTTGACATACTTGTGAGCACTTTGAGCTAAGCAACTCCCCTCCCACTCATCTCTCTTGCTTCTTTACATACTCGAAGTGAGATTGAGTGATCCAAGTGCATTTGCATTGTGAGATTGCATCTAGTTGGCACTTGGTGGTTGATTTGCTGCAGGATTCTTGTTTCTCTTTGTGGTTGCCGCCATCTAGACGGCTTGGAGCAGCTTGGAGGTGTTGGCAAGAGTTGGTGATCGTTCTTGGCCACCTCCGGTGATTGTGAGGGGTTTGTGCCTACCTCGGCGAAGAGCGAAAGACAACGTTAGTAAATTTCTCGTGTCATTGCAACCTCTTGCCATTTGGTAGGTTCTTGTGGCGCCTTTTGAGAGGCTCGGTGTGTGACCGATTAGCCACCGAACCACGTGGTGAAGAGGGACACAACGGGGACTAGCGTGCCGGTAAGCACGTGAACCTCGGGATAAATCTTGTGTCATCACTTTCATATTGTGATTGATTGATCCTGGTGTTCGGTTGTCTTGATATTTATTGTTGATCATATTGGTTGGCTCAATACTTCGCCCCTCGGTGAAACCCTCCTAACTCAACTCCGCATTACCTTCTTAGTTACCTTTGCTAGCTAGATAGTTTTGCTAGAGTAGCTCTTTTGTGTAGCTTGCTAGTTTTAGTTGTAGTTTCCTTCTCGATTTGAATTGTGCGGTTGAGTGCATATATATTAGAATTGTGAATTGGATAGGTGGCTTGCAAACACCCCATAGGCTAAGCAAAACTCGCATCTCGCTATTTGTTATATTGATAAACTTGTTTAGCAAACTTTGTAGGAAATTTGAATAGGCTATTCACCCCCCTCTAGCCATCAAGACCTTTCAGCTGGCTGGGAGTGGGGCCCCGCCTCCTCTGTAGTTAGTATAGTAGTAAATGTTCCAATAGGTGCCTAGATGGCCGTAGCCCCTTATGGGAAGTCCTGCCTGGAGGTCGCCATTGCTGTCGCTGTCGCCGTGGTCTTCCTCGGCATCCTCGTCGCCAACGACGCCGCTACCAAGGTCAGTAGAAATAAAATAAACCCCCTCTCTCAAGCAGCTCCATCGCCGCCCTCTTTCTTCCATGGCTGCTCGAGCTTCCTTGCTGCCGCCCTCGATCCAACTGAGTTGGAGGCCGATCTGTTGGCACTGCCTATGGATTGAGTCCCCTACTGGGTGGATCTGCTCCACCGCCGCACATCGCCCACAAGTGGCCTTCCCCGACCTCTCGACCTCACAAGACGATGGGGGACAGAAGACGGATCCGTTTCGCTGCCGGGCTCTTCGCTTCGGCAATCGGCGGTTGTGTGCGGTTGTCCTCTCCGGCTCCAAGGCGACCGCGCCTTTCATTCTTGAAGATGGACCCTGCACGCCTCCACCGTCACCTTGCAGCCTCCGGTCCTGTTGTTCCCTGCTCCAGCCAGACAGCTACTTCTCTGGCACAGGTTCCACGATTCGGCCTCCACCTGGGTTTCTGGTTCGAGCTTCTTCTACCTCCGGCGACGACATCAACAACATCCTTCGGTTGTCGGCATGTTCCTTCTTCGATGGCTCCACCGGCCCACTCTTCACCTTCACTACACGTGATCAGTCCATTCGGGTGCACGCGTCTTTGACGCCCCTGCGAATACCCCACGCCGGCAGAATCGTCCTCCTCTGCGCCTCAGTCGACGCTGTTGTCTCCTTGATGTAACTTGGTCTTCCCTAGAGGACCTCTATGTAACTTAGTCTTCCCTAGAGGACCTCTATGTAATATGGCTGCTTTAATATATAATATATGCTCTTGTAAAAAAAACGCTCACCACATAACATTCTTCAATGCTGCCTTATCTTCATGGACATTCTATTATAATAATGTTTTGTAAAGATGGATAAAAAAATCTTTCCACACACGCGCTGTCACCACCTCTAAAAAGTAGTCTCTGGTAATAAAAAATAATAGAGGAGGATAAATTGGTCTGTCTTTTTTTTAAAAAAGCACAACAACACCAAAAATTGGTTCGTGGAGTACTAGGTCCGGAGCAGCCGAAATGACTGATGATTTGAGCCCTGTTATTATACGGTTACCTAGTACAATTCTAGAGCACTTGAACTTAGCTAGGGCAGAGTGTACTAATGCCCTTGTTTAGTTCCCAAATTCAACCCTAAATTTTACTATGCAAAAAGAAGATTCTCATCACATCAAAATACCGGTACATGCATGGAGTACTAAATGTAGATGAAATTTAAAACTAATTGCACAGTTTTATTGTACTTTGCGAGACGAACATTTTGAGCCTAATTAGTCAAAATTTGGACAATTTTTACCAAATACAAACGAATCACTACAGTGCGCATTTAATGCGCACTGTAGCGAACTGTTCCAAATCAGGGGTGCCCGATTTTAGAACTGAACAAGGGCAATAGTAAAACTGAAAATCCTATGGATCTGATTGTGAATGATTGTTTCAGTATTTGTAGGGTATACGTATATATGTAGAGGCTACGGCACTGGCTTTATTTGTCCTACAGAAGCGTTCAAAACCTAGGCCTCGTTTAGATGAGAGAATTGGGGAGAAAAACACTGTATCAGAATTCCTGTAGCATTTCGTTTGTATTTGGTAAAAATTATCCAAATTTTGACTAACTAGGCTTAAAATGTTCGTCTCGCAAAGTACAATAAAACTGTGCAATTAGTTTTTGATTTCATCAACATTTAGTATTCCATACATTTGCCGACATTTTGATGTGATGGAGAATCTTTTTTTTACATAGTGGAATTTGGGGGGAGAATTAGGGAACTGAACAAGGCCCTAATGAGACGACGACCCAGGCCCAGCCTATATGGCTAGTGAAAGAAAGAACATGGGAAACTGCAACAAATTCGATGCAAGAGACATCAGCTGCAAACGAACTCGATTTCAGATTTGAACCGCGGCGGGTGTTGTCGACCTTGGGTTTCCTCCGACTCACGTAGGACTAGTCTCGTCAGGTGAGGTGTGTGGCACCGTGTGAGTGATGAGCCGTCTCGTCACGTCCCCGTGGCCGGCGACAGGGAGATTTGAGCTGCCGCCGGAACGCGACGCGGCACGGCAGGGCAGGGCATGTGCCGCGCCGTGGCCCCGTGGGCTTGGCTGCCATCGGGGGCCGACTGGACTGGATCCCCGTTCCCCAGCCCAGCACGTGAGGTGAGGGCGAGCTCAGCTCGTGGGCCGCCTCCTGTCGGGACCCATGGCCGTCTTCAGAAATTAGGGGCTCCTGTTCGAAATGCACATTGGGGCCCTAAATTTAGATCACAATTTGCAATACATGATTCCTAAATCGCAATTTGCCAATACATAATTTCAGATGATCAAAATTCAATTCAATTAATCAAATTGGGAATCACCTGAGCTCTTGCGTGGCTGCCTGCCTGCCTGCGTCCCTCTGTTGTTCATGCGTTGCTCAGAGGCAACTGTGACTGTGTGTATAGGAATAAGTAACAGATAAAGGAAAACAACAGCTTCCAGCTAGTAGGAAGAGAAAATAGATAGCAGCCGCCGTGACTTATGGCAGCATTGTGGCTGGAATTGGCCAACGGCAGGAGCACTTACCAATTACCAGTAGCCGCTCAAGTCGGGAACCAAACAAGGCAACCGTGGTTGTGCCGATTGCCGAGTTAGTGTTGATGACGACGCGCAGATGACGAAGACGAGGGGACGTGTGATAGTGCTGCCGCCGTGCTAAGGTTCGACGTTTTGACTGGTCGAGGGATGTGAGGTGGAGGCCCATGCTTTTGGGGGGCCGGTTCAATTGCCCACCTCGCACATGCCTATCGACGGCCCTGTCGGGACCCTGTTGCTACGGAGGACCATCCCCGGACCAGACTACCAGAGTGCACGTGGTGCACTGCCCGCTGCATGCTTTCAGTTGCCGATTCTGTTTGTGACGTCACAAGTGGCGTCGACGGGACTGTTCTGACTGTTCGTACACCAGTCTGTCGCTTGGGGATTCAATGGTCAAGTACAATACTTCCTACTGTTTGTGGTGAGTGTAACTTGCTAATATGTATAATCTACATCCATAAACTGGATACTTTATAAGGGTATCCCTGATCTAGGTCGAAATTAGTGTTAGACGTATGACAATAATTTCATAGACCTACTCCCTATGTCAAATTTGATAGGATGGAAACCCCAGCTATAAGATGGCTTAATGCTGTGCACACGGGGGATTCGAACCGTGGTTGCTAGCTCAACTCTAATACGAGCTAGCCAACTAGGCGCAAGAGCCTGCTTGCACCTACTCCCTAATGCACTATATCTGAGGACAAATTTCAAATATCAGAATGCACTTTATTTTAGGATGGATGGAGTAGATAACATCTTAGAATAAGCTTAAGGACGTATTTTACTACTGTGGTGATATACAACAATGCATTTTTTTGGTTGTTTGCCACAATTTACCCCGATCTGGATGCAAGTGCATCATGCATGTCCGCAGCCCCATTGCAACTTGCATATCCATAATCAGAACATCATCACCCGATCGCACTGGGTCTATGCACGTCCGTGAGCCCGTGGGTCACAGCACAAGCCCGTGAGACCAGAAGACCAGGCAGGCCACCCGGTGCCTGAGTGACCTGCGTGCATGGCGACTTTCTTCTCAGCAATGATTAGGCTAGGTTCTGATTTGATAGATGAGAGAGCTAGCACTCGGACTATCAGCCCCAAGACTCCATGGGTGACCGTGCACTTTATGCTGCATGCTGCTTGCTGCTTGCTGCATGCATTCATCAGTAGGAGTACGAGTACTGTGCAGATCCTTTTTTTCTCTCAATTCGTATCTCCTTTCCCTCTCTGATTCCTGCTTTTCTGCACGTTTGCATCGCCGGTTTATTTGCCGCGCTGCAGAGCCAGCACTCTTCGCTTGCTGCTTGTCTTCCAGGTTACATTTGCACTGAGTTACTAGGAGTACAGGAGCATGTTGGCACGGTGATCGGCTGGCAGAGGCCATTGTGGCAATGTCCTAGTAGCAGGCAAGGCATCTACGCAAACATCGCTGGGGAACTGTAGTCAATGCAAATGCAAGCAGTTAATCTGTGTAAGGGAAGGAGTACACACACGAGCTCATCAGTAATCCATGTCTTCTCTAGCTAGCCTGAGTGAGCTGTGGAGCAGTTGGCAGGGCTTCGACCCTTGGCTAGACACAGCTGCACTGCACATGGAGGGAGGCGGGTTCGGCTCACCTCTCGAGCTCAACTACGACCTGACCACACCCCGTCCGAGGCAGCAGCCCTGACGACCGCCTGACCAGTGACCACAATCGCATAGAGCAGGTTTAGTTCCCAAAAAGAACCTAAAAATTGCTACAGTACCTGTCACATCAAATCTTGCGGCACATGCATGAAGTACTAAGTATAGATGAAAGAAAAAACTAATTACACAGTTTAGCTGTAAATCTCGAGACAAATCTTTAGAGCCTAATTAGTCTATGATTAAACATAAATTACCAAATAAAACGAAAAATGCTATAGTAGCCGAATCCAAAATATTTCCCCAACTATACAGGCACATAGTCAGACGCAAGAGATTTCACCGAACTCCATGCACGACCGCCCAATAAACGGGGCAATGAGCGAAATTCGAAGCAATGGGCAGGGTAGCAAGTGGAGCAGTGGACCGGACCGGAAGCGCCAAGCACATGGAGTACTGTAGTAGGAGTTTGAATAAATCCACAGGCACTCTCCGTCTCCGTCGTCTCCGGTGCAGCTAGCCAGCTAGTACTACGGCCTCGTTTAGTTCCGCGTAAAGCTTTACAGTATCACGTCGAGTGTTATACGAGGTGTTGTATGTGATATTCAAATACTAATAAAAAAATAAATTACAGAATCCATTAGTAAACCGCCAGACGAATTTATTAAGCCTAATTAATCCATCATTAACACATGCGTTACTTAGCACTTTATTGTTAAATAATGGGCTAATTAGGCTTAAAAGATTCGTCTCGCAAAGTAGTCGCAATCTGTGCGATTAGTTATTTTTTAGTCTATATTTAATACTTCATGCATATGTCCAAATATTCGATGGGATATGGTGTAAACTTTTGAGGAGGATCTATACAAGGCCTCCATCCAAGTTTTATTTGTGAGGCCTTATTTAGTTCTAGGAATGTAAAATTTTGGGATGTCACATTGGATGTTTCATAGGACGTCGGAAGGGGTGTTCGGATACTAATAAAAAAACTAATTACAGAACTCGCCTGTAAACTGTGAGGCGAATTTATTAAGGCTAATTAATCTGTCATTAGCACATGTTTCCTGTAGTACAACATTGTCTAATCACGGACTAATTAGGCTAAAAAAATCATCTCGTAAAATACACGCAATCTGTGCAATTAGTTATTTTTTAGTCTATATTTAATACTTCATGCATATGTCTAAACATCCGATGTGATAGTGTGTAAAGTTTTATGGAGGAATTAAACCAGAACTGAGTCACATTCACCTAGCGTTATACTCCTATGTGTATACTAGTACTACCTCCACACCCCCACGCCCCCACCCCTCCCCAAAAAAATGCAAAGTTTAACCAAATCTTCTCTTTCTCTATTTCTTCTCTTCTCTTTTCTATATCTATCTCTACAACTAAAACATACTCCCTCTGTCCCGGTTTATCTGTCGTTTCCGGTTTTCATGCCACAAGTTTGACTCGATTTGTAGAAAATACGTGTAATATTTGTATCTCCAAATAAATTTATTAAAAAACTAGATTCAAAGATTTTTCCAATGATACCAATTATATATCATAAATATTAATATTTTATAATATATATTTTGTCAAAATTATTTCTCGGGAAACGAAAGCGACAGATATTTTGGGATGGAGGGAGTATGGATTGCCAATGTCTACCCGACAGTACCGAAACAATCATGCGATCCACGACTACCCGGAAAAAAAATCCCTATCAATCACGCACACGGAAAAAAATCAACATCAGTCACCCACACACGGAAGTCAATCACACGCACGCGGCAAAAAAAAAATCCCCAGAAACACCGCATGGAACACAATGGAAACAGGAAGGAATGTATCACCCTCACGGAATCACCGGCAAGCAAATAATCACCACATGGAAACACTTGAAGGCAAGTAAATAAAATGGAATAAAACAAAAAGAGAATTATGGGAAGGGAAAGGGATGTATATATCAGAATATCACCACACAATGATCATGATCGTGATCCTAATCTTGTCCGTCCTTCGCATTGCACGTTGACAATGAATACTTTTTTTTTCCAAAAAATGAATTGGGTGCCATGCCTCATGCATCTGGGCTACGACGTTGTAATTCCGAGCATACATGTTTTGGGCAAGGCAGAGCATGGATAAATTCAATTCAATGCCTAGCAACAAATTTTCAGCCATTCAGGCAACTGATGCTTGTCGTAACTTTCAGACAACAAGCTCTAAGCCTACCTTTTATTTTAGATTCATTACGATAATGAATGTGTTTCTAGAAATTATCATGGTATAACACGTGCAAAATTGAATTGATATATTCTTGATTTTGACTTGGCTACCAAACATCTCGTTCAATTTATGTTGCACCCGTTGCAACGCACGGGCACTCATGCATCTAGTATACAGATAAAAAATATTAATAAAAATAGATTTCGTGACGAATCTAATGCTATCTATTTAGTACAATAAATATTCGTATTTTTAACATAAGCTTGGTCAAACTCAACATAATATAACATATCACTATTCTAGAATTGTATTATTTTCAGGTCAGGACGGAGTAGAATATAGCCGCACTACTACATAGCTTCAAATTTCGAAACCCCAACAGGATCTATCGGAGACATATGGGATCCCGCCTACAATGCCGACCTTGTTTGTTAGTATCGATCAAGATGCATGCACGTCCGTCACCATGCATCCATGTCTCTCTATCTAACACTGTCAATTTTGTTTCCGTCCAGCCATCAGCTTCCTCATCACTTGCCTCTGTGCCCTGGCCCCTGGTCAGTGATCAGAGTAAAACAGAACAGTGCTCCTACTACCATCACTAAACTAGCAATGTTTTCCCAAAAGTTCAGGCATGCAGACCCCTTTTTGCGGTGTGCCATGCATCTGTATTTGTTTACCACTTTGTAAGTACAAAGCAGGTGACAACTACTCTGATCCGGTCTTGGATCTTTTCAAATCGTACGACTGTGATACATGATCTGTTGTCTTAACTTGCTGATTTGTAGTATTTGTTGGCACCTAATTAAGCTACATGTACTTTTGACCTTCTTCAACTGACATACTCCTACATATGTTAAATCAAAAGTTAGTGAGTGCACTGTACTTTTATACTAACATATAGCCCATCTTTTCTATTGGGCGCAGTAGCTAGCTTCTCAACCGTTGAGAACACACATATAGCATAGCTCTAATATTATACTCGTATCTACAGTATAGTGGTTTCAGTAGTGGTACATGTATGCAGTACTCCATGCCTGTTCATTTATTTTTTTCAAAAAAAAAAAACTGTGGGAGCTGCAACTAGCAGATGCAACCATACTGACATGAGGTGATAGTGGCGGATTTGTTCTTTTAGTCTGGGCAAATTGAATGGGCGAGTCTTCCGGCAGGCCAGAGATCTAGTTTACTCTTCTAATTGCTACTTAGATCATGTATATAGGACCTCCTAATCCTGGAATCTTGTAACTGATGGTACTCATTATTGTTTTCCCATGTAATTACTACATATATCATGTCGCAAATTAAAGCAGCTTGCTTAGCTTGCTAAAAGCCTCTACGTCTCCAAAGATACTCTGTTTTTCTGTTTTGTTGAGAGAGAGATAGGGCATGTTTAGATGCAAAAATTTTGGTAAAATGGACACGGTAGCGTTTTCGTTGTTATTTGGCAATTAGTGTCCAATCATAGTCTAATTAGGGTTAAAAGATTCGTCTCGTGGATTTCGTCTAAACTGTGTAATTAGTTTTATTTTTTATTTATATTTAATGCTTCATACATGCGTCCAAAGATTCGATGTAACGGGGAATGTGAAAAATTTTGCAAAATTCTTAGGGAACTAAACTGGGCCATAGATAGATAGATAGATAGATAGAGAGCATGCGAAGTTGCAACAGCTTGTAAGAGATCGAGCTCAAATGCAACGCAGAAACCAAACTCCGGAGCTAGACGACGACCAGCTTTCAGTGTGGGACAACACCGAAACTGATGATGATGCGGTCCTACAAGTACGTACAGCGTACAGTATATACTGTAGCTGCACGAACTTTCATGGCAATGTGGGGGTATTGCGCGCAGAGAATGGTCTTACTCGCCCACGCATCCACGTCACGTCCTTTCACGAAACAGTGCAGTTCTTAATGCAATTTCCTCTCGTTCATTTTCATATCTGGGTCTCGTTTAGATGCTGAAAAAATTTCAAACCGATAAATAGTACTATTTTCGTCTTATTTGATAAATATTGTCCAATCATAGACTAACTAGGCTCAAAAGATTCATCTCGTAATTTCCAACTAAACTGTGTAATTAGTTATTATTTTTACCTACATTTACTACTTCATGCATGGGTTCAAAGATTGATGTTCTGGAGAGAGTGAAAAAATTCTAACTTTTCATGTGCATCTAAACAAGGCGCTGGTTTCTTTTTTCAGAACCAAATACATGTGTGTGTCTATGGCCTCGTTTAGATGCACTCAAAAAGTTGAAATTTTTTCACTCTCTCCATCACATCAATCTTTAGACTCATGCATGAAGTAGTAAATGTAGATAAAAAAATAACTAATTACACAGTTTAGTTGGAAATCACGAGATGAATCTTTTGAGTCTAGTTGGTCTACGATTGAACAATATTTATCAAATAAGACGAAAGTAGTACTATTCATCGGGTTGAAATTTTTTCAGCATCTAAACAAGGCCATATATATAGGTCTCGAGTCCTTGACGCATATAACCGCAATAACATACCGAAACAGATGAAACCTGCATATACGAGCACACTGTCTGCCAGGGCTAGTTTTTGGGTGGCATGCTAGAGTACGTATATATAGGAGCTGGAGCCGGTAACTAATCTTTCTGGTTTCACCTGTTTCTAGTCTACTATAGACACGAGACATTTTTGTACAACGTGAGGCTTGTTACCGTGGTATTTTTTGGCCTAGCCTAAGCACGACACTGTGCGATACCGTCATGTGATGTGCTTATGTCGGCCCTTGGCACGCCGGACAACATGCGGCACGGCCCGCAAAATAGCATCGGCTCAGAGAAAGGACTCACACCCATCTCGCCGCTTACTCAAATATACATGAGCCACATGTCTACAACTATATACCCTAGTATCTTGCTCCTCTCCTGGTCATCGCCTCCTCCCTTAACTACCGTCCGCTGTCTACTCCCCTTCTTGTTGCAGACTATGTATTCCAACCTAACCAATAGAAATTAAAAAAAAAACTATACATGATATGTCCATACGTGATCTAGACCTTGTGAGTGCTGCGGTCGAGCCTACTAGTTTGCTGGTTGCTCTCTGTTGCGTACTTCCTACCGTTCGACCGCGACATGCAAAACCGCACGTCTTCTATGTTGCAGCCGTCGTTGACCAATCACCACGAGTTCTGTCGTACCCGGTTTTAAGAACAAAACTAGATACACATCATATGTGAGCCCAGGAAGTCAAATCTCACATATAGCTACAAATAAGGGTAATATCAAAAGACAATGCTCAATATATAATATACTTATTATAAAAGAGATATAACCTTATAAAGCAAACAACGGAAAGACAACTCCAGTCTTCAGGTGAAGACTCCACTCCACAGGGACAACTGACTGGTTAATCGCAAGCCTATCTGCTTCAATCTCTGGCAATCTGGTACCCATCCGGGATTTTTCCAAAGTATTGAAAATAAACAAGCGTGAGTACATTTCGTACTCCACAAGCATAACATGGGGATTCATGAGGCTCAAAAGACAGACACAGTTTACTGCATTTAGCATTTTAGTAAGTCAACATTTTGTTATTGATCAATATCAAATTATGCTTAAACTCCCAAATTAACTCACATGATCATATACTAGAATTAAACAGAGTCATTGATCAACATTATATCATCATCATCGTCATCATCATCATAATACCTTCATAGTTCACCATGAACAACAACTTCACAAGTAACCATTTATTTTGTGAGTTTTTCGGGCCGCTCGTGACCGTGAGCACGGCTGTTATAACAGTTTTAACACTCTGCAGAGGTTGTGTATCTTTACCCGTGAGTCGTGTTGCCCATATGCCCGGGTTAATTACTCTCATAACACTTCCAAGGTGAGCGGGCAGGGTACACTATGAAGCTTTCCATAGGTCTCGTCTAACAAGTTAGGGCCGTGAGGTTTCCTCGGCAGGCAGATATAGAGAACCCCTTTCTGTGGCATAATTCCCGCATGCTATACACACCAGAACATAGACAGTTCTATACCCAAAGTGGCAAGCCCCTCTTGCGCCCTTTTGGGTAACCTCTAACAAGCTAGAAAAGATCCTATTACTAAGCTAAAGTCAGAGCCATATAACTCTCACGGTTACAATGTATGTCCCAGCTTTTGCCCTACAGATAAGTCCTTACGGAGGGTTTAGGGCAACATGATCGACATCATTTGCACCATCACCCTATAGTTCAATTATTACCATCATGTTTATCCGTTTGTTCCATTAATCACAGTATTGATCATGTTCAAATAGAGCACTAGCATTCTACCCATGTGCAATAAAACCCATAGGGATCAAGGTACAAGTCATCAAAGACTAGGATATCCTTATGGTTATCAAAGTTAGACACATGCAAATGAGTAGATGATTAAAGTGAATAGGACATCAAGGTAGGCCCATGCTATACTTGCCTTAGTTAGCACACTCCTGCTGATCTTCAAAGTACTCCTGGCTCCCAACGTACTCCTCACCGTCTGACCCGACCAACACGGCAACATACACATTTCAGGAGCATTCATGCATAGCAAACAAACCTATAATTAGAACAGTACACCAGCAGTATAAAAGCAAGATAAAAAGTTTATGAAAATATTCTACGTCTCGCTGCAATCACGTCAACGCGAAGATCACGAAAATCAGAGCTAAATCGCGAAAGATACGAGTCAAACAAGATCCCTATAGCGAGTTAATTAACTTAACCTAATCAAGAATTTTAAATGTTGCAAACCTAATTAACAGTGGCATTAACGCGTAGGTTATGAAATTACGAACCTAACGCAAGTTGAACGGGTCAAATCGGAGCTAAAACGATGATTTTATAAGCGTTTTACTGCAGTGGCAAAACTATAAATAGATTAAAAGCATTTTCGGAATGAAAATAAATCAAAAATCAGGAAATTCATTTGAACTGAGGACTGCGGGTTCGATTTATAGATTCTTGGGGGTCTCTTTAGCAAATTGACCCACGAAGGGGTACGGTGTGCTCGTGGCCGTAGGATTTAAAATGAGCGGCTGAGATTAGACAAGGGAAGGGAAAGGGGAGCAAAACGCCGGAGTTGGGTGAGGACACGGCGGTGTCGCCATTGGCGATGGCGGAGGGTTCGCCGGTGTCACCCAATCGGGCACTACGGGGCGCGGTTCGCTGAACAGAGAACACCGGGAGAGAGAGAGGAGACAAAGGCGAACTCACGCCGGGGCATAGGGGGGTTGGGGAAGGGGTTGCACGACCCTTGCCATGACCGGCGGCGGAAGAGGCTCGCCGGAGCTCACGAAAATGACCCTAGAGGCCACCATCCGGCACAGGAGATGGATGGGGAGAAAGAGGAGAGAGAGGCGAAGCTCACCGAGCAAAAAACACGGAGCGGAGGCGGCTCGGAGGTGACGGCCGATGCGGTGGGGCGGACGGGACGCTCCGGTGGGTTGCGACGCTGTGGTTGCGGCTCTCGCAAGCGGGATTGGAGCAGAGGGGGCAGCATGGGAGCGAAAACGGGGTCGCGTCCTTCCTATAAAGGGGCCGAGGCGCGGGGAAGGGCGCTTCCACGACTCGTAGTGGGCGCGGGTGGCGGGGCAGTTGCTCCAGGCTGAGCGAGCGACCGGAATGGAAGGGAGGGGGTGGAACTGACAGCTGGGCCCGGCGCGTCAGCGGCTCAATGGGGGGAAGGTGGCGCTGGCGGTTTCCTGGCCGTGTTGGGCCGGCCCAGGAAACAGGAAGGGAGAGGGAGGGAAAAGAAAAGGGGCCGGCTGGGCTTCGGCCGAATGAGAAGAGGGAGAGGGGGAAACGGGCCGGCGGGGATGATCGGGCCAACAGGCCGAATAGGAGGGAGAGGAGTGAGAATGAAAACCATTCCTCTTTTTTTCTGTAAAGATTTTCCAAATACAATTTTCAAAATGTTTTTGAATATCTTTTGAACTTTGACTCAAACCAATCATCACAAAGATATTGGTGCAACAGCATGCATGCATGAACATTTTCTAACCTTATGATTTATTTTATTTTCACAAAAATTTATTATCTCCTACATTTGAATGCGCAAACAAATACATAAATAAATCAAATTTATCTATTTTGAAACAATGCAAATTTTAGGGTGTTACAAGTTCGCAAGTCGTACGACGACTGAGTCACCCAAGCTAAGGCCACCTGAAAAATTGTGGTAGAAATTAGCATGAGAGGGGCACAACCCCTACTGCCCCCTTGCCTCCGCCTCTGGACATGGTCACATATCCACCATATCATCTTAGTTTGGATTCCTACTTGAGCTTGCTCAAACTTGGGCCAAAAAGGAAACAATGCATGTGATGGCAGTTGGGTTGGAATCGTCTTCGGAGGAGTTGTGGTTGTAGGGATAAAATTTCCTGAGCATAACTTAACCAGGATATATAATTTCGCCGACTTGTGTAAATCTTTCGATGTTTGGATAGCTACGTCTATCGAACAATTAACTCAGGGGGTGATACCTCTAACAACTTCTACAAATCTTATATTTTGCAATATACAAAATTTACCACTTAGTTGAGGTTGCTCCAAAAGGGGTTCCTCTAGGTTGTTAAAGTCCAAAGTCAATGGCACAAATTATCATGATCATTGGAATCATATAACTAGAATCATTGTTCTTTCCATTGGTTTTGCATGTATTGCGAGATAAAAACTAGAAGTTGATCTGCACTTTCAACCCACCTTAGCACTCAAGTGATCACTTGAGGCACAAATTCTTATTGTCACTCTAACCTTGGTGTAGCCAAACTAACGATGCATATCCTGATAAAAGCTACAGATAACTTCAGTGATGCTTAGGTAAATGGGGCTTTGTGGGTTTCTTCAAGAGGATTCAAACAGCTTCAGTGATATTAATATCTTAGGTAAATGGGGGCTTAATGGGTTTCTTCAAGGGGATTCTAAATGGGACAAGGGTAGAAGAGTAGGGAGGGCCTTGAGCCCCCATACCCCGTGCTACAATGTAGCCCAAAAACACCCCTGGAACTTTTATATGAGTTTTACGTTGGGGATCTTTCTAAAAAGGTGCTTTAAGATCCACAAAGTTTTTTAAAAAAACAAGCGCTGACACAGTTCTATTATATTTTAAATGGTTTAGCAATATTGTAATACTATGTTTGTAGCTATGGGAACACTTACCACTAAAATTGATGTGTATATGTATGGTGTTATTCTTATGGAGATCTTTACAAAGATGACATGTACCTAGTACCAATCTTCAGAAAAATGTGCTTGATCATGAGACATTTTGGAAGGTTTTAGACCCCACACTAGAGTTGAATTCTGATGACTTGACTCAAACACACCTATTGGAAATAGCAAACCTTTGCCATTGCGCTGCATTACAACCAAGCCAGAGGCTAGTGACGAATCATTGTGTAAACATTCTTTCCAATATGGTGGACCATTTGAAGCAAATCCCAGTCGATGATGCAACATGACATTTCGTAAGATTGTAGAATAATGGAAGAAAAAAAATCTGATATATCTGGATTAGTATGAGGTGGGGACACATGATTCAGTATATAAGGGCTAAAAATTTAAAGGAGGGACTAAAGTGTTGAATATATAGGGGCTAAAAATTTAAGGGGGAGACTAAAGCAGGGAACCATGGTGTCAGCGTGGGTGGAGGCTTGAGCCCCCCATCCCCCACACAACCCCTACACACCTTGATAGATGCATCACTGTCAATATATTAGGTTCAAAATAATATTAGTTATCCTGAAGGCATGAACTAATTATTCTAACTTGACTATCGAAAATAAAGGTCATACAATAGTTGAACCACCTAAACATCCCCACCTTAATGGTTTAATTGCAAAAGAAAGAAAAAGAAATAAATCTGACAAACCTCTCTCTCAACAAAATAATGTTTCTAACAAGCATATTTGAGAGTTACCTGCTTCTCTCATTGCCTACTATCGCCTGCTCTCCTCGTCGCCGGTCCCCACGTAGCCACGCCTTCCCCATTGAAAGGATCAAGATGCCCAAGGAAGGGGTTGTGAATTAGGCTAATATAAAATTCTCGTGAATTAAAACCTATCACCTAGCCCATTTCACCCTTGTGCCCAGTTTATGTTTCTAGCCTATGCACAAAAGTTTTGCACCCTAGTCCCAACCCTAAGCTAACATGTCAGTTCTAGGAATGTAAAAACATATAAGTAATTTGTAACACCCTCGGTGTTAAGCACTAATTAAAATGCTTAATCATGACATGAGCATCATAATTATCCTTCATTGCATGTTTAGTGTGTTGCTTAATCTTGTCATTTCCGTAAAAATGTGTAACATCCCAAAAATCCAAATAAATAAATCATACGAATTAAAACTATTTTCAAAAATCATTTCAAAACTAATTCTTAATTTTGGCTCTAATTCATCTCTTGTCTAAATATTCTCTAACTCCAGCTCTCACTATTCGTTTTCTTCCTAATCCCCGGAGCGTGCACATGGCACACTGCTCTGCTTAGTCGCGCAGCACGCGGAGCACGGTCGCTGACAGCTTCTGTCATTTCACCGCTCTACCATTACTTCACCGTGCATGGCAAGTTAGGCAACTAGCGTGTTGCACACGCACGGCGATGATGGACCGCGACAGCAGCAGACACCATGCACAGCATACACGTAGTTACTGTATAATTAGCCACCATGCTCTGCAAAACTAATGCCACCCTACCCACACGTCGCGCTGAGCACTGCACCAGAATTTAAACCAGGAACTCCGAAGAAAATGGTGTCACCCGCGCGCTGCAAAATTGAGCGCACGTCACGCTGCCGCTACCATAGTGTATCACGCACGTCGAGCGTCCTTCCCAACTCCACCTCTAGCCCCGCATCTCCTACCTATAAAGGACACGCCGCGCAACCCTCCCATCATGCTGAGCCGTCCCGCTCTGCCGCTCACCATCTTACTCTCCAAATCGGGTTCCTCTGTTCTTACTCGGGAAAGCCACTCTCTGTCGATCTCCCTCCCCGGGCTGCAATCGGTTGAGGTAGCTAGCCTGCAAGGATTTCTTCCTTTTCTATTATCCCCTTGACCCATGGTCTCCTCTATTATTCCTTTGATTAAAGACCCACTCAAGTCTCCTCTTTCACCAGCCCTGTTGACTTGTGAAGACTAGGCACCACAAGTACAACCATAAGCACGTCACGGGAGATCAAGTCATGAGCTAATTAATCCATTTTAATTTTCCAGAGACTATTTAACAGACGCCTTGCAAAATTTATATCTCCACCATATGACCTCCGATTCCATCATTTCTTCCTCCTAAATTCATCTAAAATCTAGACTTATCCATCCATACCATTTTCTTATTTTCTAGAGCTCATTTGAATTTATTTCCTCATGAATTAAATTAGTTTCCTTTTTCTAGAAATGCTGTGAGCTTGTAGATTCAATATCAATTTATGTATCTATCCAAAAATAGTGAAACCAATTTTGTTGGGTTCCTAAAATCATGGTCTATCTAATGGTATGACATGTTTACATAGTCTCGTAATGTTTTCAGGAGTTCTTTAATTAATTTGATATGTTTAATATTATTAGGATATAACTTGTAGGAATTATAGTGATAAAATGACGATGGTGTTGACCCTAAAAATTTCACAATAAGTTCACGATATTATTAGGTGCTCACTATGATTTTTGTAGCCCCTGAATAAGTCCTATGAATAAATATTAAGCTAATCTTGCTCTCAGCCAATTATTAGCATAAATATAAAATTTATAGCTTTTTGAAAATCGGTTTCTCACTTGTTCGTGGTAGTTAGTAATATGGTTAAACTAGTTAGCTTGTTGGTATTGTACTTGTTGTATTTTAGCAGTGTTGGCTTGCATTTTAATTATTGCATCATCCTCGCATGCTTATAGAGAACGAATTGGCGGAGATCATGACCATCGGCGATCACGAGTTTGAGGAGATCGTTGAGGAGTACGAGGAGGAGATTTTTCGTACAGGGGAGGTCCCGGTGCCATCACTAACTGACGCAACTGACACCGTGCCTGCCCAAGGCAAGCCCCGATGCATGACCCTTATTTTTGATAATCACCGTATATATATGTGTTGTGCATTTATGTTTTTATGGAAACCACATGCATATATATATATATATATATATATATATATATATATATATATATATATATATATATATATATATATATATATATATATATATATATATATATCCTAAGAGTCTTACTAGTACATGATCGAGTAGCAGCTATGCTTAGGTTTATCGGTAGCATGAGTAACCTGGCGTTGCTCACAATAGGTGATAATTATTACTCTCATGATAAAATGATGGAAAGGAAAATGGTGATCGAGCAGGGATATGGTATGGGTATTAGTGGGTGTAATAGGTTGTGTCCCACGGCCACGGGACATAGCTTGGTTGCATTGTTTTCCCTGTCCATATTGATTGAGGACTGTCTGTTGCTGTGAATGGTAGTCAGGTCATAGATTTATTATCCCGCACATACTTGCTTATGGGAGCAGGACGACTCGTTACTCTCTTGTCGTGGGTTTTGGCTCTTTTCAGACCGATTGATTGGAGGCAAGAAAAGGTGAAGGTCTAAACACCACACTGAGATCGGGTCTGTGGGATCTTGGAGTCCAAGTTTGGACGAGGACTTGGACCCCTCGACAGGAGTGGAATGGGTTGGTCTTGTTTGTGCCTGGGGTACAAGTGAGGCGTGTGTTTTCGGGGTACCCAGCTAGGCTACATTGATTCGCGAATCGCCGTTTCTATGTGACGGTACGACTTAGCTATGGTCTAGCACCGTAGTAAGAACTAGAATACGAAAGATGGTAAAAATATGAAAGACAGTACGACTTGGCTATGGTCTACGTGATGGTATGACTCTTGCTTGAAAGCAGAACATATGCTTACATAGAATGGTTGGATAATAAACTAATCTTGACTGCAAATAAAACTTTATGTTAAGGACGAAATGCTAGTAATGCTTTCCGCCAAATCAAATAAAACATAAGCCATATAGCCTATCATATACTTAACAGTCGGGAAATATATTTCCACTAGTTGGGTAAGTCTTGCGAGTACAATGTGTACTCAGGGTTTATTTACCCTTGTTGCAGGTGCAGCTTGAGGAGTTAGCTCTTGTGTGGAGGATTCTTTTGGTGGACACAGACAGATCCTTGTATCGTTTCCACTAGATGTTTCTTTTAAATTCCACTGTTTAATTATCGTACTTTGAACTTTGGTATTGTAATCAATAATTTTTAAAACTCTATATTATATAAAATGGACTAAGTATTGTAAGCTCGTACTCATTATTGGATTCTGGATGTAAAACATGGATTGTTTCAAGTTTTCCCTTGTGGTGTGCTCGACGGGATTGTTCGATCTAGCTCTCTTTCAGAGTATATAGTGTCTAGTGGAAGACAAGTGCCTCCGGAAGTGTGCTATTTCGAGCGGTTCTGCAACATAATTGCACAAAAGTAAATGCTCAAAGTAAAGAGAGGGTTAGAAACACAGTGATGTTCTTCTAAGGTATGGGGAGTTGGCACTCCTCACTAGTTCTCATTGGAGCACCCGTGCAAGAATATAGCTCCCTCTTGATCCGCACAAGGATAAATTGCTCTCTACGGGTTGATTCTTCGCCACTCTGGCACGATGAATGACCCACAACTATTCACAACATCACTTGGGCCTCTCAAAATTGCCTCTGAAAGATCACCAAGCCATCTAGGTGATGACCATCACCAAGATTAACAAGCACAAACTCTCATTTGACCTAAATAAGCCTAATGAGGATAGTGGATGCACACTTGCTACTCCCTATGCACTATTGGTGTCCTTAGTCCTGTAATTATTAGCAAACTCAAATCACTCCACTATGCTTGAACTCTTCTTTGCACTAGGTGCCAGACTCGACACTGTCCAACCACTGAACATGTCCTAACCCTAGCTACTTACACGTAGCACTTTGTTCGGTGGGTTGTTGACCTGAGCACCCAACCAGTAAGCCCTCATTCACTTTCTTTTCAACCATCTTCGTGAATAGAGTTACTTCCACTCGATCTTTGGGCTTCCATTCAGTTACCTAGTGCTAAGTTTGACAAGTGTGCACCACACCTACTCACTAGACTCACCTAGGTCAAACTAGTAGTTCATACTGTTGCAGAACCTCCTAAATAATATGGCCCACATGTACTTGTCATCATCTTAAAGACCTCTAACAACCATACATGTGTACCACAAAACTTAAGAAGTCTGTCGGGTGTCCTCGGGAAACCCGAATCATCCACATTTTATAACTCACACAGGATCAACAAAGGAGTAACTACAACATTACAACATTTGTTACAAAACTTTACATCAGAGTGCGGAAGAATAACAACAATAGATTTACAAATCATGATTAAGTTAACTTTTACAAACTTAACTTAAATGGCGGAAGTCGAGTAGAACTACAGAAGATAACCTAGGTAGAGCACCTAAGTTAGGAGATGATAACCAGATCATATCGAACCCACCGACATGACTTGACTAGCAGCACCAGTCAGCACCTGCAACAGGGGTTAACAAACCCTGAGTACTCAATTGTACTCCGCAAGACTTACCCGACGAAAGGAAAAGACTCCAAGGATATGCTGGCTTTAAGGGAAATAGTAGAGCTAGAAAAGAGGAGTTTGCAGAAAAGCTTTACTATAAGTGGATCCTTACTTTCAATGTTTTAGTCAAGTTTTAGTATCAATTTTAGTGAAGCTTATTATAGATAGATTTGCACCTGTTCTATCTCAATCACTTGTATCAAGCATCATATTTCATATCCATTTCTTCATTTCTTTTCCATGGTCACAATTTTCCATTATTAACTACGATGATGAACAGAGAATCGAGTCTCCATAACCGAGGAGCAATGACGATTCGAACCGATTATACCTAGCTGGGGATCCCTAACCACACGACATATGTAGGACTTTAACCTACAGATATCAACCTTCACTCGGATCCTCCAAGACATGACCGGGTCCAGCGCCACCCGAGAGTACAGCACACCTCCAATCCAGCCCTTGGCTACGAAGGTACGCACTACTCTCGCCATCTCTCAACTCCCAGTGCGTGGTTGGTTGTTCACATGTTGGCATTATCGAGGTCTTAGGCTTATCGAAGCATGTGGCCAGTTGCAAAGTCTTGACGCACATAATTCAATCAACGGTACGATCCTTAATTGACATAGACAAAAACACTACATTAAGACTCATTTCCCAATGCAAGTTACCTGTCCGGTCTTAGCTTAATATTATCATATTCATATTCATATGCTCTCACGACCCGTCATTAGGTCAGGAGAAGCAAAGATAAACCTGTTTCTCACGAACGATGAAATCACCATTCGACTTCTACCGAAGTCTAAGCATTACTAAGCATAAGGGATCGACCTACACATACTAGTGGGATATCATCTGGATATAAATGTAGATCAAGGTAATGATGCAGCAATGGTATGAACCAACTCCTACTAACATAATGCACATTACACTAGACTTAAGGTGTAATAAAGCATTTAAAAAAGAAGAGTGGTTATATGTACGGGGCTTGCCTTCGTTGCAGCGGTGGTTAGTTCTCATAGAAGTCAAGTTTGACACCAACACCTCGGGTGGATCACCTTCTCCGAAGCTTGATCGACACGATCCAAAATACTCTCATACAAACTACACGTATACAAATGATGCGAGGCTTAATATGATGGAATGCATGCCATGATGCATGATGATGAACTAAGCATAGCATACAAGAGACATTTATAAAGGATAAACATTAGTTATCTACTTGAGTATAACTTTCCTTCGCGGTACAGTTACAATTAGACAGAACTATTAAACAACTTCAATCACATTAAGATGTTGTTAAGAAAACTATTTAACTTTACTTTTTACCCAAGAGGTTGCATCTAATAAGCAAGTAAGTCTATCATAAGACCACTAATTACTTACACAAGAAATCATTAACCATTAATGATCTCTGTTAAACACATTAATTATCATTAACAAATCATAGCTAACAAGTTAATCGTGAGCTCAAGCAACTCAATAAGATGCCATGGATCATCACATGTTAATGACCCAAGGTCAACAATCAATCCAAAAGTCACACAAAACCCTAAATTATCAAGTTAAACACATGTTTAATTAATTAATTAATTAATTAAGACAGAAATTAAGAATAAAATAAATTTTATCCAATTAAGCCCCAACTTTTTCTAAAGATTAATCTTACCCTAAAATAGTACCAAAAATTAATTTCATGATTTTTGGACTTTTATTTCAATTACTAAGATTCATGGAAGTTGCATTTAATAATTAATTGAGCTAACTAAATCACTTACAAAAAGTAATCAAAATTGGCATTTAACATTTTTACTAAATAGTACACAGTACAGAGAGGTTACTCAAAAATTTTTACCATTTTTGGAATTCTAAATAATTCATAACAAAATAAACAAAACTAGTTACTATTTACATTTTTGAAAAAGAAAAACAAAAACCGCCAAAACAGGCCGGCTACTGACCTCTTCCCCTCGCTCGGCCCACTCGGCCCAGCCACACTGCGCGGCCCACCTGCGCGCCCCTCTCTTCTCTCTCTCCCGGCCTGACTTCCCCCTTGCCCGGCCCAGCTGATCGGGCCAGCCCAACAAGGCCATGCCGTGCCCTGCTCTGGCCAGAGGCCATGGCAGCGGCTGACCGGCGGTCATCTCGCCAGCGGCGAGACTCTAGCGAGGTGGAGCTACACCAACACCAACACGACCACCACGATACCGCGAACCTACCTATACCTCTAGAACAACAGTAAGCGCACCGGAGGAAGCCCCCCAACGGCCATGGTGGCCACGGTGGCGGTCCGGTCGACGGCATCACAGTGAAAACGCCCCACCGGCGTGGTAACGACTAAAATGATGTGAGAATCACACACAAGAGCTCACCGCGATTACAAAGGTGTGCTCGGTGAAGGTGTTGACGGTTCTTAAGTATCAATTATAACCATCAAATAAATAAAGAAAAGGACCTATATGCAAGCAACACCTAGAATTAGGGTTTGATCTAACAGAATTCCACGAGTTTTGCTGTTTATCTATTTCTGCAGGGGGTTATCAGGAATACAGAAGAAAGGCCCACATGTCGGAATAATGACGGGATATTAACTGAACACGTAATTATCTTACATCTAGAAGATTCCAGAAGCCACGGGAACGAACGGGAGCCGTAACGGGGCCAGACACAGGGCGCCCGCCCTGTGCCCTAGGGCGCCCGCCCTGCCCCCGGGACCAATCAGGTCGAGTCTCGCGGATTATGCTCCACCGCCTTTGAGGATCAAGGAAAACCGTAGGATGAAGGTCGGTTTGATCCGACGGTCCAGATTCATCCAAAAGGGCTATATAAGCAAGGCCCCTGACCCCTGGTGGAGGAGACCCCAATTCATTATTCAGTTGCATATCTCTAGTTAGGGTTTAGAGAGAGAGGTTCCCTCTAGGGTTCCCACCTCTTAGGGCTTAGCATCCAATGTGAAAGTAGAATTAGTTCTACTAGATTGAGAGAGATAGAGTGGAGGTGTAGATCGGAGGAAGCCGGCCTGTCGGTGTCTACTCCGAGGTTGTACCTGCGGGAGCAAGTTCTTCTAACCCGAGGCTTGTTCTCAGGATTCTTCAGTATTTCGACTTCTAAATTCTAGTAAGTTCTTTGTTTTATTGTTCTTTGGTTTATGAGTTTACTTTGATCTCTTCGCGTAGAGTTTAGAGTAATCATCTCTAGCGTAAACGTGGTGTTTAAGCTAGGATACTCATAGATATCCCCTCGTCTAGCCGGACCGTGGTAGTAGCGAGGAACGTGACAATTCCGAGTTACCTTTGTATTCCATATCTCGTTAGCAGGATCGATAGGGTTTATAGGTGCGGGTTGAACATCCTTTGTGGTGTCTAGATTCCGTAAACCTCCCCAATAGAACAGTAGATCATCCTTACCAAGGTTAGAAGAAGAGTGCGGTTGTAGTCTTCTCTATACATCACTCACATCGAATCATAGTGGTTGTAGCCTAAAGGTTAGTAGTAATAGATTTGGTTAGTCAGATGCACTCTTTCTCCTAAAGGTAAAAATATAAATACGATACCCAGGATAACATCTCGGGTGAAGTGCTCACCGATATCCGTGCGCTTGCGGATCCTATTTCCTAATTGCGTTACCAAATATCAACAAGCATTTCTGGCGCCGTTGCCGGGGAGAAAGACGGTTTGCTGAGATAACCTTGAGTCTTACTACTAGCTTGTATTCATACTTTTTATTTTCTTATCTTTTTCATTCTTTCTTTTTCTTTTTACCAAAAATGGAAAACCAAGGTTCTATATCTATCTTTGATGCCGCAACACCTTCAGCAACTGACCTTTTACCATGGGAGTCATCACAGCCTATCCAAACATCCCAGTATAAGTTAAGTTCAAGGTTGATTGCGATGATTCAAAATTTATCTTTTTCAGGAAAGGAAGACGAAAACCCTTACCTTCATATTAGAGATTTTGAGCAGACATGCGATTGTCTTCGCATTGATGGCATCTCTGATAAGACTTTACGTTGGAAGCTTTTTCCTTTTTCTTTAAGAGGAGAAGCTAGACGATGGTATAGTCAGAAGGTAAGTCAACAGCAAGGTGAATGGAGAGTTTTAAGAGCCAACTTTTGTCTAGATTTTTATTCCCTTGACCGTACTGGTGACCTTAGACTCGAAGTCCTATCTTTTAAACAAAAAGATAATGAAACTTTGGGGAAATTCTGGAAACGTTTTTCTGATCTTTTAGAATCTGGTCCAAAACTTTTGCTTGAAGACACTGTTCTTTTATTTCACTTTTTTCGAGGTCTTCAGAAAGATAATAAACAAATGTTGCATACTATGGCTAGAGGTTCTTTCTTTCGTATCCCTACTGATGAAGCTAAGGGGATCTTGAATAGAATCCTAGAAGCTGAGATGGATAATACCCTCCATGATAAAACCTACGAAGCCGAAGTAGACACTCTGCCGAATTCTTCACCTACTTCAGCTATCCCAGGTTCTGAGCCACAAAAGGAAGAAATTCTACCATCTGATTTCATGCTAGACATAGAATCCGATCTCTTTGCCGATTTTGGAAACATTTCAAACTACCATTCTATAGACAAACCCCAAAGCGGCCATTATAGTATTTGTTTACCAAGTGAATATCAATTGAGAGAGCTTATCTCAGTCATGAGTAGCAAATGGTTGGAGGAGTCAGAGCTTTCCTCTGAAGTGATCCGTTTGGATACACCTCCTATCACTATATGCTGTGCTTATGATTCTGATCAATTTGATGCTCTCTATAATCCTGTTGTGGGGATCAATATCATGTCTGAAGCTTTTACACTTAAATTATTTGGAAAATTAATTTTAACCCCCACAACAAAGTTCATGAAGGAATCTTCGGGACGATTGGTCCCCAGTCTTGAAATTGTGAATGTCCTACCCTTTATGGTAGAAGGCTCCATGATTCATTTGAACTTTTATATCTTTGATACATGGGACTTCGACCTGTTGATAGGACAACCATTTAGAAGACTCCTTTATGAAGGTCAAACTGGAAAGCTCCACATTTCCTTGGGAAAGGATTTTAAACTTCCAATTACAATAACTCACTCCTTGAATAATAAGACCGAGCCATATCTTTTGCCTGATCCTATGGAGGAGGTAAAGGCTGCATCTCTAGAACTTTTAGATGATCCAGACTTAGAAGAGGAAGCCCCCTTCTTCACTGAAGAAGAGGCCAAACCTTCTGAACCTGAACCCTTAGATGAGTTTGCAGAAACACCTAGACCCCCCATAGAACTCAAAACTTTACCACCCGGTCTTACCTATGCTTTCCTAAACAATAATCCAGAGTTTCCTGTGATCGTTAGTAATAAACTCACTCAGGAGCAAACTCTGCGATTAATGACCATTCTTGAAAAACACCACTCTGTTTTCGGCTACTCACTTCAAGATCTCACAGGAATCAGTCCTATGATTTGTACCCATCGTATTCTGACAAATCCTTCTGTTACACCCTCTGGAGAGCCTCAACGTAGACTTAACAACGCGATGAGAGAGGTAGTTAAAAAAGAAGTTATAAAGTTGCTGCATGCAGGGATTATATATCCTGTGCCGCATAGTGAGTGGGTAAGCCCTGTTCAAGTTGTGCCTAAAAAGGGAGGCATGACTGTTGTTACTAATGATAAGAATGAGCTAATTCCGCAACGCACCATCACTGGGTGGCGGATGTGCATAGACTATAGAAAACTTAATAAAGCCACGAAAAAGGATCATTTTCCTTTGCCTTTTATAGATGAGATGCTTGAGCGGTTAGCAAAACACTCGTTTTTCTGTTTTCTAGATGGATATTCAGGGTATCACCAGATCCCTATCCATCCTGATGATCAAAGCAAAACCACTTTTACATGCCCATATGGAACGTATGCTTATCGTAGAATGTCTTTTGGGTTATGTAATGCACCAGCTTCTTTTCAAAGATGTATGATGTCTATATTTTCTGATATGATTGAAGAGATTATGGAAGTTTTCATGGATGATTTCTCAGTTTATGGAAAAACTTTTGATAGTTGTCTTGAGAACTTAGATAAGGTTTTGCAAAGATGTGAAGAAAAGCACTTAATCCTTAATTGGGAAAAATGTCATTTTATGGTTAGAGAAGGAATAGTGCTAGGACACCTAGTGTTTGAAAGAGGTATTGAGGTAGATAGAGCTAAAATTGAAGTAATTGAACAACTACCTCCACCTGCGAATATAAAAGGAATTCGAAGTTTTCTTGGCCATGCTGGTTTTTATCGCAGATTTATAAAAGACTTTTCATTTATTGCGAGACCACTTACTCTTTTGCTAGCCAAGGATGCTCCTTTCGAATTTGATGATGCATGTCTAAATTCTTTCAATTTATTAAAGCAAGCACTCATCTCTGCACCAATCATTCAACCCCCTGATTGGTCGTTGCCTTTTGAAATTATGTGTGATGCTAGTGATTATGCTGTGGGGGCAGTTTTGGGACAAACTAAAGATAAAAAGCATCATGCAATTGCTTATGCAAGTAAAACTTTGACAGGAGCTCAACTTAATTATGCAACCACTGAAAAAGAGCTTCTGGCTGTTGTTTTTGCCATTGATAAATTTAGATCTTATTTAGTTGGAGCTAAGATAATTGTTTACACTGATCATGCTGCACTAAAATATTTGCTCACTAAGAAAGATGCTAAACCTTGCTTAATCAGATGGATTTTATTACTCCAAGAATTTGACTTAGAAATAAAAGATAAAAAGGGAGTAGAAAATTCTGTTGCTGATCACTTGTCTAGAATGTACTTTACGAATTCACAGGAACCCCCATTAATGACTCACTCCGGGACGACATGCTTTACGGGATTAACAGATCTGACCCCTGGTATGCAGATATTGTTAATTTTATGGTTTCAGGTTATGTACCACCCGGAGCAAACAAGAAGAAGCTTATTCAGGAAAGTCGTTCACATATATGGGATGAGCCATATCTCTTCCGAGTATGCGCTGATGGCCTACTTAGAAGATGTGTGACCACTGAGGAAGGATTGAAGATCATCGACAGATGTCACTCATCACCATACGGAGGTCACTATGGAGCATTCCGTACACATTCAAAGATCTGGCAATGTGGATTCTACTGGCCTACGATGTACGATGACACGAAGCAATATATCAGAAGATGTGGGCCATGTCAAAGGCACGGAAACATAAATACAAGGGATGCCATGCCACTCACCAACAACCTTCAAATTGAACTCTTTGATGTCTGGGGAATAGACTACATGGGTCCATTTCCCCCATCTAAGAAGTGTGAGTTCATCTTGGTGGCGGTTGATTACGTCTCCAAGTGGGTAGAGGCACTACCTTGCAAACATGCCGACAATATCAGTTCGAAGAGGATGTTTGAGGAAATCATATTTCTAAGATTTGGAGTCCCCAGGATAGTGATAAGTGATGGAGGATCACACTTCATTGACAAGCGCTTTGAGCATTATCTAGCAAAACATGGAATCCGTCACAACGTTGCTACCCCATATCATCCTCAGACAAGTGGCCAAGCAGAGACTTCCAACAAGCAAATCAAGAACATTCTTCAGAAAACAGTAAATGAGATGGGAACAGCATGGAAGGAAAAGTTACCCGATGCACTCTGGGCATACCGGACAGCATACAAGACCCCAATTGGAATGACCCCATACCAATTGGTGTACGGGAAGACTTGCCACTTGCTTGTTAAACTAGAGTTCAAAGCACACTGGGCCATAAGAAGATGGAATATGGACCTAGATGTTGCTGGAGATCATAGAAGAATGCAACTATCAGAATTGGAAGAATGGCGAGAGAAAGCGTATCACAATTCAAAGATCTACAAAGAAAGAGTCAAGAGATGGCATGACAAGAGGATCAAGAAGAAGGAGTTCTCACCCGGAGATAAGGTATTACTTTTTAATTCCAGGGTGAAGCTTTTCGGGCATGGAAAGCTCCGGAGCAAATGGGAAGGACCATTCAAGGTAATTCATTCATCATCCCACTGAGCTATCACACTTCAAAATGACGAAGGTACGTTATTCAAGGTAAATGGTCAACGTCTTAAATTATTTTTAGAGCCCAATAAAGAATTAGAAGAAATAGACGTGATCAATTTTTACCTTCCAATTAAAAATTAAAGCCCGACGCTTTTAATTTGACGTTTTTGGGCCAAGTATATATTTTTCGGGATAAAAACACGGTGAGAAACACGCTCGAGAAAGCAGGCTTGTAGAGGAGCCAGACACAGGGCGGGCGCCCTGAGGATGAGGGCGGGCGCCCTGCCCCTGTCTCCCCTCGGCCCCAGACTTCTCCCACGCGATAACCTCGCTCGTTGCTATCTGGAAAATTCCGTCCTCGGTTTGTTTCGCAAACATGATGGCGGGAAGAGTCCCGACCATGCACGAGAGCAGTTTTTACCCCCTAAATAAACAGACCCCCAACGTCAGCTTTTAGCACCAATTCATTCAAGCCTTCTCTCCTTCCTCAAATTAGATCTTGCTTAGTTCCTAGCTGCTCCAATGGCCGAGAAGTTCCACGTCGATTGGGAAGTCGTCCCCTACGACCTCAACAAGAAGCCCAAGGAGGATCCCGACACCTACGCTCTCGTCCCGGCCAACACAGAGCGACAGCTAGAAGCCATGCCACCACATCAACGCAGCTCTGCCCAATCCTACTTTGCTCGCCCAGTTCTTACCGCACCTACGCAGCCCCTATTGCTCGAAGGCTCGCCATCATCGTCGAAGGGGAAGGAGATCATCAAGGTACCAGCCGGAACAAAGATCCTGCCGCCAAAACCCAATGAGCGGATCATCGGAGTGAAGACCAACCAGAGCGGCGAGATCTCTAGTGTCCGCTATACCACGGAGGAGAGACCTTACTTCGAGGGTGTTAGGACAGCTAAGGTCCGCTTCGTTCCTCCGAAGGAAGCACCCAAGCATGCTCTTAATGCTTTCGAGACACCTCCCAAGCGCCGCAGGACCATAGCAGATGTGGATGAGGACATCAGGACAGCAAATAGACATATTATAGAACTTCAGTCCACAGTTAGCTCCCTTAGTAGGCAGGTCTCCAACCTGAACACTACTGTGCTCGCGCTTAAACGTGACCTTTCTGATGCCCTTGCTAGGATCAGGGATTTAGAGCAACACTGAGCTATCTAGATTAGACCTTGAGGCAGTGTGTCTTAGTCTTCATCATTAGATTCAATTAGATTCAATTCAGTTTAGATTAGTTCGCTTCATTAGTCAGTGTAATAAATGCCTCAAGACAAATAAAGATTATTATTATTATGCCTCGTGTATCTCCACTTTATTTTTATGCAAGAAAGCAGGAAACAAGTATGGGGGAATCCCCTCGACATGGTAAATGCACTTCGATTGCACCACTCCACGATTCAGGTATATACTCTGCACGCTTTATTTACATATATACAAATACATATTGGGCTGTGTAGAATATTGTTCCTAACATGATAATTTAAAAAGACAAAAATATTTTTAATCATGATCAATCTCACTCTGTGATATTTCTGAAAACCTGCATTTATTGAAAATCATTTTAAAAACCATGTGTTACTCAAGTCATTGTGGAATAAGAGATGGTAAGGGTATGAGTACCTTATTCTTAGTATCTTTATTGCTTGGAGAATTTGTTTTAAAAATCTAAAAAATATAGCTACCATCCTCAATATTTTATATGTCTGATAAACCTAAAAATATTAATTTGCTTTGTATTGAGTTTGTGCAAAACGAGTTAGACCCTTGTTGAGAGATTTATCATGCTCCCAAGATCAAGACATTTTTATTCAGAAAGATTCACTCTTCCGAAGTATTATTGCATTAGAGGCATGGGCTATGCAAAAATATATTTCGAGGAAATAAAAAGGAGCAAGTGCTCAACAACCTCGCAGAAAAATGGACAAGTGTCCGGAAGTAGAATTAGGGGTACCTCAGTATCCACCTGAAAAAATGAGATGATAAAAATATATATGGTAAAAAGAAAATGATAGCCCATGGTCCCTCTAATAAGCAATATGCCAGTAAGAGTGACAAGTTTTTAATTTTCAAAATCTTTGATCTAAGAGTATGGCATTCTTCTCCTCGGATCCGGTTTTGACCATACAATAAATGCAAGGTATGTATGCTTAAAGAATTATTTTTGCAAAATCAAAACAGCCTCAGAGAGAAATATAAAAGATAATGAGTGACTCTGAGAGCACCTATGAGGATAAAGGTATGCTAAGTTTTTCTTTTCAAAAATATGTAAAAACTCCAAGTGATAGGGATTAAGAAGAAGAAAGGCTCTTTACTCTGACCATATATTTCCCTGACTATAAGTGCACAGTGGATTTTTACAACACCCTGCAGGTATGAAAGAATGTTTTAACCCCAGATGTTTTATTAACCAACCTTTTCTCGAGGACGAGTAAAAGCCTAAGTATGGGGGTGTTTGTTGACGGTTCTTAAGTATCAATTATAACCATCAAATAAATAAAGAAAAGGACCTATATGCAAGCAACACCTAGAATTAGGGTTTGATCTAACAGAATTCCACGAGTTTTGCTGTTTATCTATTTCTGCAGGGGGTTATCAGGAAATACGGAAGAAAGGCCCACATGTCGGAATAATGACGGGATATTAACCGAACATGTAATTATCTTACATCTAGAAGATTCCAGAAGCCACGGGAATGAACGGGAGCCGTAACGGGGCCGGACACAGGGCGCCCGCCCTGTGCCCTAGGGCGCCCGCCCTGCCCCCGGGACCAATCAGGTCGAGTCTCGCGGATTATGCTCCACCGCCTTTGAGGATCAAGGAAAACCGTAGGATGAAGGTCGGTTTGATCCGACGGTCCAGATTCATCCAAAAGGGCTATATAAGCAAGGCCCCTGACCCCTGGTGGAGGAGACCCCAATTCATTATTCAGTTGCATATCTCTAGTTAGGGTTTAGAGAGAGAGGTTCCCTCTAGGGTTCCCACCTCTTAGGGCTTAGCATCCAATGTGAAAGTAGAATTAGTTCTACTAGATTGAGAGAGATAGAGTGAAGGTGTAGATCGGAGGAAGCCGGCCTGTCGGTGTCTACTCCGAGGTTGTACCTGCGGGAGCAAGTTCTTCTAATCCGAGGCTTGTTCTCAGGATTCTTCAGTATTTCGACTTCTAAATTCTAGTAAGTTCTTTGTTTTATTGTTCTTTGGTTTATGAGTTTACTTTGATCTCTTCGCGTAGAGTTTAGAGTAATCATCTCTAGCGTAAATGTGGTGTTTAAGATAGGATACTCATAGATATCCCCTCGTCTAGCCGGACCGTGGTAGTAGCGAGGAACGTGACAATTCCGAGTTACCTTTGTATTCCATATCCCATTAGCAGGATCGATAGGGTTTATAGGTGCGGGTTGAACATCCTTTGTGGTGTCTAGATTCCGTAAACCTCCTCAATAGAACAGTAGATCATCCTTACCAAGGTTAGAAGAAGAGTGCGGTTGTAGTCTTCTCTATACATCACTCACATCGAATCATAGTGGTTGTAGCCTAAAGGTTAGTAGTAATAGATTTGGTTAGTCAGATGCACTCTTTCTCCTAAAGGTAAAAATATAAATACGATACCCAGGATAACATCTCGGGTGAAGTGCTCACCGATATCCGTGCGCTTGCGGATCGTATTTCCTAATTGCGTTACCAAATATCAACAGAAGACGAAGACGGACCGAAGAGGCCGGACCACGGTGAGGGTGGTGGTGGCGGCGCTCCGACTGTGCGCGGAGAAGACGACGGCGCGAAGAGGGTCTAAGCTACGCGAGGCGGTGCAAGCAGGTTCGGGAGGTGCGCGACAACCCTGCGGAGCTGGTGATGCAGTCACTCTAGCCGGAGGTGGCTCGACGGTGGCAGCGGCGAGCGGCGGAGTGATAGCAGCGGCGGTGGCAGAACAGAGGAAGAAAAAAGGGAGGACGACAGCGAGCATGGGTTTTATAGGGCGACGAAAATGACCTCAAGGCGACACGCGGCTCGTCGTGGACACGTTGAAGTAGGAGCTGGCGACCGCGGACGCGCCTAGAAGCAGTTCGAAGATCACCGGCGACGGCGGGAGGTGGCGCCCTGCTGTTGGGTGGAATTCACCATATTTACGAAAATGCCACTGGTGAATTTTCACAAATTACTCTCAATTTTTCTATAAAAGTTGAAAATCTGTAAATACAAAAGTTCCTCAATTTTCAAAGTTCTACAACTTTCTCAATATAAACATTTTCAAATTCGGCCTAGATTTTGAAATTTGAATTTGAAATTAAAAGGGGACATTTTTTTGAAAATTTGTAAATTCAAAATTACTTTGAATTTTATATTGAAACTTCAAAAACTCAAAATACCAAAGTTGTACATCTAGGTAAGACCTACAACTTTGCTATTCAAAATATTTTCAAATTATGCCTCCACTTTGAAATTGGATTGGGGAGATGAAAAGGGGTCAAAATTGAGATTTCAATCTTTTCCAAATTACTCAAAATTTTACATTGAACTTTGAAAACTCAAAACACCAAACTTGTAGCCCTTGAAATGATCTACAAACTTGGTTTTAAACTTTTTCCCAAATTTTGCTTAGATTTTGAATTATTCAAAAAGGGGTAAAATCAGGGTTTTGCATTTTAGGGTTTTCAGAAAGATTTCAAATTGAAACTTGATGTTCTATTAATTGGTGATTATTTAGTGATCACACCATCACCCAAGGGCATCATTGAGTCAAGCATCACATGTTTGACCAAATGCCACTCTTGGTTGACCAAGTTGACTTCGGAAACTCTTTTAATAATTCCTCAAATCTGAATTCGAATTCGAGTCGGAAAACTTGCAACAAGTTTTGGATTCCAAATTTAAACTCAAAGTTGAAGCTCCATTTTAAACATGTTTGACATACAAAATATTATCAAGCCTTGATCCCATATTATAAAGCACATTTAACACTACAACCTTTATTTAAACAAAACTTTATTTGCTTAAGCCAATTCTCATATATAAATTCATAAAGAACCTAATGTATCAACATGCCATCATTTCATGGGATTAACTAAAATACCAGGTTTGCAATATGTGAACATGACAAAGAAACATATGAAACATTTCATATGGCAACATTACATATGCAACATAGGCATGGTATATGCAACATAACAATGCTATAAATGCAACATGTAGCGTATGTTTGAAACAGGGCAATTATCATCTGAAACATCTAAAAACGATAATTGAAACATATACATATGATATCTATTATTGCAATATGAATGCATTTATGGCATAACACTTGATACTTATGCTTGATGATGCACCATTATCACATTTTAATTATTTCTTAACATCCGGGATGTTACACATACGCCCTTTATAGTATGGGCAAAGGAAAAACAAAGTCATAAACTACTCTAAGTGTCCCTCAACACCAATTGACACTTAGAACTAGTTTGTCCTTAACCATGTCGCTTGTCCTTTGAAAATGGAACCGAATTTCATCAAATAAGGGCATGAAAACCATTGATTGCCCATTAATCAATCATCATTATGACCTAACTTATAATGCCTCTACAAAACACACTTTAGTCATAATGATTGTGTCGTCATTATTTGCCAAAACCGAATTAGGGGCCTAGATGCTTTCACTCTTGCTTTCGCTGGCAGCTACTTTCTTCTCATGCCCTAGCTAGGCACCCCTCTCCCTCTCGCCCATAGTGATTCTACCCCTGTCCCTCGTCCGACTTCCAAGTCTAGGGAGCTCTCTTGTGGTGGGGCTAGGGAAGCGACAGTTGGTGGTGAGTAGGGATGAGCACAAAACTTTTGATATGAGGAATGTGTTGATACTTGATAGTAAGACATATCGTGCCTTGGTGGCGTTGTTCTTAGGCGAGCCATGTCGTGTTTCCAACTGTTTCGACCTGGCACCGTAGGTTGCCGTACCATGCCCAGGCAGTATAGCCTAGGAGCACGACCATGTCGTGCTTGGTCTGTTGAAATTGGCTCGTGTTTGTTTGGGCCCAAGCTGTGACAGACTGGGCAACCTAATTAGACATCTATAGGCCGATGGAGAGAGAGAGAGAGAGAAATGGCTCATTGCTACAATGTATAACTATAGAAGTTGAAGCAGTTTTGAAACCCTACTAAACGAGAACTAAACTTGTACCCATTGTTTATATGCCATATTAAGGTTTAAAAAAAATGAACTTCACAATTTTTTTAGTATTAGTTAGTCAAATTATATACATACTAGTCCACCAACCCGTTCTTCATCCTGCAACTAATTGATTTAAAGTTCATAAATAAATTTCTTACCTACAACTAAAATTGCTTATTTTTGTTTGTATGTTCTCTGTATTTTCTAATACATATATAGAAACTATTTAATCTCTAACTTTGTTGCCCTACAAGATTGGACATTTTTTATTTTGTGAAAATTTCTATGGTTTATATTTTTAGTGCGGCTCGGATGATTAAAATAAATTCCTTCAATTAGAAAAAGTGGTAGAGTTAGGTAACTAAAAGGCCAATTTAAGAGGGTTACTTTGATAATTTACATGATTTACCTGCTCCCCATCCAGTCCTTTTTCTGTAGCGTGGAGTGCATCTTACCTGCAACCTAACTGAAGTAAACTAGTAATTACACAGTTGACAGTACTCCTACTACCACTAAACAAGCAGTATAACCCTCCATGAGTTGAGGCAGACAGTTCATGTCTCAGTGTCGGTTTGTCACCATTTCTGATTATACTACTAAGTAGTTGAGCAGGTGAAATCTGTTCAAGGATCGACCCAAACTGACGATGTGCCCCGTAATAACCGGTTTAAAAGTTTTGAATTCCTACTGGCTGCTGATCTCTGCTAGCGATTTAAGTACTTGTACTGTTAACCTTCTTAATCTGACATAGGAGTAGGTTAGTGCATATATTGTACTTTTTGAAACTTTGGGATTCTCTAATGTTCTGTACTGGCATTTGTTAGACTAGTAGCCTCTTAACCATTGAGAAGACCTGTATATATGACACTTGGGTATCAAAATACCCAGGGTACCCAACAGAGGGTAAAATACGGCACCCTGCACGTCTATTAAAGACGGCCCACCGTAGGGGACCCAAAGAGCACTGACAGCATGTCAGCCGCTCAGGGCGCAAACGACAAACTCTATCCCACCTGAGCCTTGCGGAGAGGCCTCGGGCACGATAGGCGTCTCGGGCGACATCTCTCCGCCTTGCTCGAGCCCCCGCGGCGTCATCAAAGGCGCCTGACCCCCCGCGGCTCATTTCTGCCTCGCCCGAGGGGCACGTGGAGCCCTCAGGCAAGACGGGGAGCCACGGGGGCCTCAACACGGTGCTTGCTCCATCGACATGATGGACGTGATCGCACATAGTCAACAGTGGCACAGGAACCACGTCCTGAGTCGACATGACCCCGGTCATTCTACCACGACGATATTCATACCTCCACAACAATGGGGGTGACAGCAGCTGTGCCACCTAACCCCCTCGCTACGAAAATCCCGGCCCACGCACTGCCCACCTTCATGGCACAGAGACGTACAGGTCGAAGCATGGCCCTGGCACGTCGCACCAGCAGACGGAGAGGCCAAAAGATCAACGCCCCGCACGACTCCACACTACAAGGAAATTATTCCCACCAGATAAGGAGGAGGACGGCTACACCCGAAGCCACCTTTTTTTTGCCTTTCTCTTTCATTTTTCCTGTTTTTACCACTTTACCGCAGATGTAACCCGACCCCTCCCCTTAGAAGTTATAAAAGGGGAGGCCGGGGATAGAACGAAAAAGGACACAGACACAACAAGCAAGCGAGAAACGATCAAGCAACAACAGCCAGAACACACCGCAATAAAAACCGCATGCCACCACAACCACCCAAGAGACTTGGGACCTGCTCCCTCTCTCGAAAGTTTTTAACCCCTACTACGAGCACCCCGGTGTAAGGCAACACGAACCGCAGCGAAACCTACCGGACGTAGAGCCGTTCATGCCCGAACCAGTATACATCCTTGTGTCCGCTTTGCACACCATCAGGGTCTAGACACGCAGATACAAATTCACTAGTCGCTCTGTTTAGACAGCCGATCCTCTAGACACCGACAACACTACTTAAAACTTTTAATTACTAACACCTTGTACTGTTGTTTTAAAAATAGTATGTTATATGAATACGCACAACTGGTTTCTGTTTGTTTTAAAAACTCGATCAGAGAGCAAGGTACTAGCTGCTTAGTTCGCTCTTAAATTCTGAGTGGCGAATAATCTTCCACGTACAATAGCCAGGGATGAACATGGGATCAGGAAAGTAAGCATCTACTCCCTCCATTCATTTTTAAGGAGGTGTGTAAAGATTTTTTAAAAAAAATGTTTTTAGTGGTGTATTTAGATCATCAATTTTGTCTTTCAGTATATCACCAATTGCTTCAAAATCAATGGCTGGTGCAGTTTGCCAAGCCAATGGCGACTGGTCCAGCTTTGAGCACTGAAACTCATAACGATCGCGCCGTACGCTGATGTACTTCCTCCATCCGTAAAAACATGCAACTATGGGTTACGTGCCAGAAAAAGTAATTCACGTTTGACCAAGTTTATAGTGAATAATATTTATATTTATGACTCCAAATCAATTTATTATAAAAATATATTTTATAATTAATCTAATGATATTTATTTGATATCATAAATATTGATACTTTTTTATCTATAATTGGTCAAAGTTAAGATACTAAAACGTGATACTGTGCTAGAATTGCATGTTTTTCTAGACAGAGGGAGTAGTATGCGTTCAAGCAGCTGCACGGTCTTCTCTGTCTCCTTTCTGTGGTCCAATCCTAGGTGCATTGCAGTGCGTCCCTCGGTTCCTTCAAAAGCTTAGCAGTCCCATTTCTATGTTGGTCCAAGATACCATACCGTTAATTACTCCTTCTATGAAAAAAGTAATTGTAGATTTAAATCAAATCAAATTTTCTTAAATTTCTTTATATTTTAAAATATATTATATGATCAATTTAGTGATATTTATTTGGTATCATCAATACTAGTATTTTTATGAATTTAGTCGAATTTTAAATCGTTGGACTCTTCAAAATATGAAAATTGTATTTCTTTTTTTGACTGAAGGAGCACGTACTTAGAGCATCCCCACTGGTCCTCTAATATCTTACCCCCATTAAAATGGTATTAGACCATCTCCAAAGAGTCTTTCTAAATCTCACTCTCTAGAATCATCATTTAGAGAGTTATTTGTATAAAAATCACTTTCTATATCTTTTCACTCTCCAATAGTTTTTCTATATCTAGCCAGCGAAAATCTGGAATAGAAGATGGTTATATTTGGATAACCATTCTAGAGAAGCTGTTGGAGGGTAATTTTTCTCTAAAATCTCTATTCCTAACATTTAAGAAGAATATAGAGTCTCTTATAGACGCTCTTAGATCCCCAATATTGTCTAGGATTATTGGGGGAAATGATTTGTAGTCCCCCAATAGTTCGTCTTCATTGTTTCTTTCTTACATATGAACCCTACCTGTAAGTAGGTAAATTTATTCTATTCTATTTATTTTGTTGTCTCCTTCATCGTCATCAAGCATCTCTCTCTTCACATCCTATTTCACCGCAGGCCACCCTTCCTCACCAGCCTCGCCTCCCTTCCCCCTCCCTTCCCCTAGTAGCTTGCACCTCTCCCTCAAGCTCTGTCATCGATTCGAGGTGGCACAGCTACAAGCGAAGAGCCCAATCTTGGCAAATAACAGAGGTCATTGTCGTCAGCCATACTTCCTCCGTCTCAAAAAGAGTGATGTTAGGAACGGAACAAAAACCAACGAGCCAGGCAAAAGACTACAATACCCCTACATCCTCTCTCCTTCTCTTCCTCCCCGTCGGACCGTCGATGCCCACCCGCGCGCCAGACACAGTCTCGCCCTGGCCGGATCCAGTGGCTCCTGTCGCGGAGGGGTCGGGACGGGCGCGACTCCAGCAAAGCCTGGCCGGATCCAGTCATCCAGCGAATCTAGCTCCGGCGGAGGGGTCGTGACGGACACGGCTCCTACGGAGGGGTCGTGATGAGTGCGGCTCCGGCGAAGGGGCCGGGACGAGCGCGGCTTCGGCAGAGCCAGGTCGGATCTAGTGACTCTAGCTCTGGAATCTGGCTGGGGTGGGGACAGGCGCAGCTCCGACGGAGGAGAAGAGGAGGCACTGACGGAGAAGACAGGTGCGGCAGATCTAGTGACTCCTGCCGCGGAGGGGCCTGGATAGGTGTGGCTCTAGTGGAAGAGAAGACAAGGCACCGACGGAGAAGACGGGTGCGGTAGGGAGGTGCTCTGCCCGGCGCCAGCCTGCTGCTTTTTGGCGCCGGTCGCTGGATCCACCTCTGCTTCGGGGTCAGTCAGATCCGGATGGACGACGAGCGGGCCGTGGAGGCACCATCGCGGTCGTGTCCTAGAGGCGCCATCCCAAGCGCGCCTTTGTTGGATGACGTAGGTGTGAAAACGATGAGGTGAGAGGGAGTGAGCGAATGGATGGGGCTCTCCAGAGGCCGAAGGAGTATGGTAGGTGGGCACCTCGCCTAGAACGACACTTTCTATGGGACAAGGGTCAAACGTCAGAACGTCACTCTTTCTACGACGGAGGGAGCAGATTCCAGTGGGACAACCAACAACAATCGTTCTGTCCAAGCACATTACTTAATAAATGTATCTGAAAAGGCCTGTTTGGTACCGCTTAAAGCGGATTCACGGTGCTAGAACGCGATAATTGCACCAAACGCATTCCGGCTGCTGCGATTCTTTTCACCGCCTCAAGCCACGTACCGCGGAGTTTGAACTACGATCGTGATGTTTGATACCACAGCTCTCAAAACCAAACAGGGCCTAACAATCGTTAAGGATTTTCCTATTAAATCATCTTGAAATTATATGGCAATGCATCGAACAACACGACTGATTGCAGAAAAAACGTTACACATCAAATGTACAACTGCCTTACACGTCAATCAAAAAGAAACCATCATTCTTCTTTTATCACGTCGTAAGTAAATTTTGTGAAGACCAATGAACATCGAGTCTATCCCTCACATATTCTGTCTTTCAGTAAACGCCTCCCGCCAAAAAAAAAGATGGATATTTCCAATAGCACATCCAAAATGCAGGTTTGTACTAATCATGCAGGATTTCAAGTGGTAAGGCACTCCGATCCCATCATACTGTATGTAAGTCACGGAAATCCTGCGTTCCAAAGATCTAAAACTAAGCGAGTCCAGCTGTTCTAGTAATCTTAAGGATGTACTAATTCAGTGAAAATTTGAATCAAAAGTAGAATCTTAAGGACGGCAAATGAACAGAACAGGTTTCAAAAGAGTTACCGAATGAATCCGATTCACTGCTCTACTTTTCCTGTGGGGTGTGTACTCGTAGTACGTACGGTCTGTGTCTTGTTTCTCAGAACAGTAGAGCAACAAAAAGGCAGCACAACACCCCCATTAACGGCCACATGCTATGGTACGTACTAGTAGTGTTTGCAGCAGTCGCAGTGCGGTGGAATCGTCCGCAGCAGCATCATAACCCTCCCTACTCAAGTCTCGGAGTAAAGGAGGGGAGGAGGGACGAGAGCAGCACGAACGAGCCGTGCGAATCGCAAATCACTGCATCCGAACCAAGAAGAATCATCCAAACAAAAAGACGAGATGTAGAGACATCTGAGCGCAGCGGCGTAGTACACCCATTCGGCCATGCATTCATCATCATCATCAGCTGCAGGAAAGGCCAGTTTTCACATGGAGATGGAGATAGAACAACCACTGCGAGTCAGTGAGTGTGAGTGTGAGGGCGAGCTTCCTGAAAACGCAAAATGATTCAAACTAGCACATGCTATACATATATATTCATCAGTCTTCTGTGCTCTGGGTGCCAATGTTCTATGCCTGTGTCCTAGACACATTTATTTACTCATCAGATCAGAGTTAAGGGCCTCAGCTCAGGACCATGTGTGTAAAGAGAGAGATCAAGCAACTCTCTGATACTAGTACTGTGCAAGCTACGGTACTCATTCATTCATATTCACCTGACGCTCTCAGATGGTATCACTGTGCCATCACCACAGTATGGTACAGTACTATGAAAATTTAGAGCTCAGCAATTGCTCAATGCCAGTGATCGAAAAGAGAGTATCGATGTACAATTCAGAAATTTAAAAACAAAAGAAGCTGTCTCCATCCCCACAGTGTGGCTCTTGAGTGGCGGAGGCGGGTTAATCAGACTAGGGTGTTAAGGTTATGTTTAGTTTCCAAAAATTTTCAAGATTCTTTGTCACATCGAATGTTTGACACATGTATGGAACATTAAATGTAGACGAAAAAAACTAATCACATAATTTGGAAGAAAACCACGAGACGAATCTTTTGAGTCTAATTAGTCCATGATTTGACACTAATTGATAAATACAAATGAAAGTGCTACAGTAGTCAAAGCAAAAAAAAATCACAAACTAAACACACCCTAAATCACTAAACACCGAGCAGAGAATCAGCCGTAGGAGATGGAGATGTCCAACCAATGAAAGCCCAGCAGTGCCGGGACTCGAAAATACTGCTCCCTCCATGTCCCTAGAGAATGTCGTTTTTGGCATAACACGGTCTCAAAAAAAATAACTTTGACCACTACTTTTTACTATAAAGTATTTATAGAATATAATCAATATGTACTTTTATAAACTACATTTCGAGATGGATCTACTTATATCATTTTTATATTTTGAAACTCAACCTAAAAGAATTGATTTGTAGTTAAAGTTTAAAATATTTGACTTAAAACGACTTGGAATATGGAGGGAGTATACCTTACGAAATATGTTAAATCACTACAAACTTGAGGCCTTGTTTAGATGAGAGAATTGGGGAGAAAAACACTGTATCAGAATTCCTGTAACATTTCGTTTGTATTTGGTAAAAATTATCCAAATTTTGACTAACTAGGCTTAAAATGTTCGTCTCGCAAAGTACAACAAAACTGTGCAATTAGTTTTTGATTTCATCAACATTTAGTACTCCATGCATTTGCTGATATTTTGATGTGACGGGGAATCTTCTTTTTGCATAGTGGAATTTGGGGAGAATTGGAAAACTAAACAAGGCCTGAATGAAACATTCACAAACAGTTCCACCAGCTCTCCCGATGAACAGTTTTGCTGCTGATGCACATACATCTGCCGATTGTCTCCTGATGCACAAACAATTCCCTGCTTGTGCACAGCACAAGGCATACGAAGGAGTACAACAGTATATAGACTCAACAACCACTACGACCAGTTGGTGAAAAAAGGAGTACAACAGTATATAGACCAGTTGGACGAAATAGTGCCTCTGGGGCCTGCAAGCAAACGTTCGTCAGCCTCTGAAATCTGAATGCCCCGTTGGTCATTCTTCGCAGTTCCCAACATGGAATTCACTGCCATGCCATGCATAGGCTCTGCCAGGCCCTCTCGAGTCTGGTCGATGCCTGCTGTGCATTGCAGCGCAGTGGCTGTCCATGGCCCTGTTTAGTTCCACGAAAAAAACACTATGCGAAAAAAAGATTCCCCGTCACATCAAACTTGCGATACATGCATGAAGTACTAAATGTAGATGGAATCAAAAACTAATTGTACAGCTTGGTTGTACTTGGCGAGACGAACGTTTTGAACCTAATTAGTCAACAGTTGGATACTATTTGTCAAATAAAACCAAAACGTGCTACAGTACTTTTTTTACACCCTTTTAGCCATCTAAACACAGCCCATTTCATTCCTGGGATTCAGATTTACACATCCAACGAGGCCTTGTTTACGCCTTCTCTAGATGCAAGGGGAGAGTTAAATTTTTTCACTGTCTTCGTCACGTCAACTTTTACACGTATACATGAAGCATTAAATATAGATAAAAAATAACTAATTATATAGTTTAGTTATAAATCACGAGACGAATTTTTTGAGCCTAGTTAATCTATAATTGGACACTAATTGTCAAATACAAACGAAAGTGCTACAGTTAGAAAAATTCTAACCTTTTACCAACTAAACAAGGTCTTAGATCTCTTTCAAATTCCAAAATTTTACACTCTCTCTCCATCACATCGAATCTTTGATATATGCATAGAGCATTAAATATAGATTAAAAAATAACTAATTACACAGTTTAGTTGTAAATTACGAGACGAATCTTATGAGCCTAATTAGTCTATGATTGGACACTAATTACCAAATACAAACGAAAGTGTTACAGTAGCCAAATTCTATTTTTTTTCATCTAAACACCCCAGTCTGCATTTTTCTCTGGATTGTGTCCTGGTTCTATGGGACACATAATATAATAGATATCTTCAACGAGGAACGAATCTCCGGTCTCTTGGCCATCTAGTCACTGTAGCAGGCTCTGTTCATGTGACTTTGGTCACTGTTTATGTGGTCCCAGCACTGTTTATATGGGTCCCATAGACACTGTTCAATTTTTTTTGCTTAGCTTTTTTTTACTCCTCGTTAAACCGGCGCCCCCTGTGCTAGTATATTTAAGTTGCTGAGATGGATAGGTAATATGGGGGACAGCAGGAATTGAAAGTTTAAGGAGTAATGTATCATTACTGACGAAACCTGAAAGGACTACAGAGCCTTCATTGGCATAAATGTTGACGTTGTGTTCTCAGAATTCTGCTATCATCATGCATGGCAACATTGGCAAAGGTAAATGAACAATAATAGTTTTTCAAGCCATTGCTATATAAGTATTCAGGTCACTTGTGAAGATTAATCCGCAATATTGTAAAAAGAAAAACTATAATCTCGGGGGTGCTTAGAAAGCATTGAATTTTAAACAAGGACCATCCAATGGGACCAAGCCTGATGCGCCTGGTACCATCACTTGACACCTGACAGAATATGTTCTTGCATCGCCTTCGCCAAAGGAATTAAAATCCTTCTCACTGAACTCCTGGAATGGATGCAGGAAATTTCCAGCTGCAGTAGTTTCGTTTTCCGAGTCCCGAGGCACTACAGTTATTAACTGCACAAATACTCTGTACTCAGCGTCCTCTTGATATCTTGTTTAGATCAAAAACTTTTCATGAAAAAGTAACAAATCTTATGGCATATGCATAGAGTATTAAATATAGACAGAAAAAACTAATTGCACAGTTTAATTGAAAATCGCGAGGTGAATGTTTTGAGTCTAATTAGTCCGTGATTTGACACTAAAGTGCTACAGTATAAATGTGCTAATGACGGATTAATTAGGCTTAATAAATTCGTCTCGCGGTTTCCAGGCAAGCTATGTAATTAGTTTTTTTTATTAGTATCAAAAAATCCCTTCCAACATCGCACAAAACATCCGATATGACATTTTCTCGAAAACTTTTCACCAACTAAACACACCTTAAAATAAGTTTATATGATGAATGCTCGAGAATCTGAGATGATGTTATGCAGAAAGGATTGAAGATCTGCTCAAGGAATCGTCCCTGTATTTGGAACTTCCAATACCTACCAGGGTAGTACAATACAAGATGAAATCGGCAGCAGTATATTTTGTAATGAGCTTTTCTTTCGAGGTCTTCCATGTAACCTGTAACTTATCAGCAAAGTCCGATTATCTGTGACAGAAAACTCTTTGAAGGGCATTTTCTTTATTTCTTTTTGATCAACCTTTGAAGGGCATTTTCAAATGCCAAGTATATGATCAGATGACAGAAAAACAAACAAAAATAATAAGGAATAGGTCTAATTTCCTACCTTGCCCGTTATAATTCAGCCTGCTTAAACGTACCCAGTAAGGCCCAGCAATATTAGCATGGGCCTATGCAGGGCTCATGTTTCAGTGAGCCTGCAAACACTGAACTAGCTTCCATGAAAAAATAGCCCAGCACAAGCAAATTTATTTTCTTTGTTTTTCTTCACTAAGAAGAGTCAAACAATGATTCAGGCAACAGCATGTTTGGTTTATGGCACGAGGCAATCCGGGATGATCCGTACCTGAGCCAGAACAGTGACGTCAGCGCAACGCCACGCAGAATAGAACAAGGTTGTTGTTGCTGGCTTAGGCTCACTGCACTCGCGTCCGGTAAACGATCCGGCAGGATCATTTAGCGGAAGAACCCCCCCCCCCCCCCCCCGCAGCGGCGTACGCTATCGTGATAGCGCGTCCGCTATCGTAGGCTCCGTCCGCCAAATTTGGTGTGATAGCGGGCGTGCGCTATCCGCGCATGGGGCCGCCGCCCACCACTAGCCTCGCCTCGCACCTGGAGAGGGAAAAGGGCAGGAGCAGAGGAGGAGGTTGAGCCGCCGCTGGAGCTCCATGGCCCGAGCTCGAGCAGCCGTCGCCGGAGGTCCATGGCCGCCGCCCTTGTGCGCCTCCGGTGGAGGAGGAGCGACCACCGGTGGAGGGCGCGGGGAGGGGGTGTCGTGGCCGCCAGTGGAGGGCGTGGGGAGGGGGTGCGGCCCGCCGCGCGCTGGTCCGTCAGCCGTGGCGGCCATCTCCGTCGGATGCGGGCGCACGCTTCGCCGCGCGAGGGCGCCGCCGGACGCGGCCACCTCTGCGAGGGCGAGGAGAGGGAAATGGGGAAGGAGCAGAGGAGGAGCGGCGGGGGGCGGCCGCAAGGCGCGAGGAAGCCACACCGTCGCCGGCGCAGCGCAAGCGAGGGTCGCCGGGGTCGCGCGAGGAGCCACCGGGTGAGGGAGAGAGAGAGAATGGGGAGGGAGGAAGGGAGGGAGGGTGTCGGGTGAGGGGAAAAAGAAAAAAAGCCTAACGTGTGGGTCCCACGTGATATAGAGTTGAGATATAGAGGATGGACGAGTGCAGGAGAAAGTGGTGTAGAGGAGAGAATCTTGAGGATCAGGATGGAATATTCGTTTTAGAGGATGGATTTAGAGTACGAAGAGTGTGGATAGCCTTAGACTGAAGAAGAGTACTCGAGATTCCTTTGGGTGTTATGTGTGTTATTATTCTTCATCTCCTTCTATGTTTTTTTCGTGATCGTATAATGTTGTCTTTTACCTAATTTGCATTATAACAAACTTGTTTACGTCTGCTATGCGTTTTCAAGATCCACTAAGCAACAACAGGTTGCAGAGAACAAGAAATTCAACAAACCATAAAAATCTGTGAAAAAAACAAACAAACGCGGAGGAAAGAACACGAAGGCCTGGTTTAGTTCTAATTTTTTTTTTTGTCTCCATCCATCACATTAAATGTTGGACACATGCATGAAGTACTAAACATAGATGAAAAAAAACTAATTGCACAGTTGTCAGGAAATCGCGAGACGAATCTTTTAAGCCTCATTAGTCCATGAAAAACCTTAAGTGCTACAGTGACCAACATATGCTAATGACGGATTAATTAGTATCATTAGATTCGTCTCACAGTTTTCTGACGGGTTCTATAATTTATTTTTTTACTAGAAAATATGCACGTGCGATGCAACGGGAGCTTGTTTTATGTTTACTTAGAACACCTATGGCTACAAGATTTTATTTCAACGATCATATCATGTGTTTGTATTCACTTTGCAATCGAACTTTGTACTGTCTTGTCGCATGCTACCCTAATTGTATGGTGATAGACTGTGAAAACACTCAATAATAATCTAATTTATTTGTTTTTTTGAGAATTATACGGTACAACGTCACCTACCACTAAAAGCATACCGCCGTTAAATCCTGGAATAAATCCAGAAAAATGTGAGCACCCGTGCTAAGTCGAGGACTTGAACCTGGGTGGGCAGGTTCCACCACAGGGAATCCAACCAACTGATCTACGATCAGTTCGCGTAATCTAATTCATTTTGAAATGAGATTCAGTAGTATGTTTGAACATGTCACTCTAAGTCATATATTTATTAGAGATATTTGGTCTGTCAGATCATAGCTGTGAGCAATGTCAGACAAGAAATATCCTCCTTTAATATTAAAAAGGTAATGTATTCATACGTTGCAACTGAATCATTCAACTTTTCTTTGAATTTGTCCCTCAAACACGCCATCGATTATCAAATTGCACCAAAGTACTCGCTTCCTCAAAAAACATTATTACATATAATATATGCAAACCACATTTTTATAGTTGTATTTATTCATTTTGTTGTCATGCCAACCATAAGAATGTTTTGATTCTAATATATGCAATACCGCATCTTTATTTATTTTATCTTGCCAAACCATAAGAGTGGTTTTCATAATGCAAAAAGTTTGAAGGTGCTAGCGACGATAAATATTGAAAACTTCACCTAACATCACATGAACTTGTATGGTGTGGTGGTGAGCACTTGATACTTAGTATTTGGAGATCACAGTTCGAATCCACCGTGCAGGGTTTTTTTTCAGCTTTTCTTTCACCTGTGCTGGTGGGATAAGTATGGGCCGGACGTGAGCTTTTCTTTTCTTCCGCCTCTAGTGGAGTGGAGAGAGCTAGTGATGCAAATAGTTATGGTAAATTAGAATGGGCCGCACTAAACCAAAATCAGGGGTGAGAAATTTTGTCTCTTTATTATTAGGTATATGTATAAATATAGATATAGATATAAATATAGATTAGTATAAAAAATTCCTTCCAACGTCCTTCCGATACATAAAAATTTCTTTTCCCGAAAGTACAGCCGAAATATGCACAAAACGTGGTCGGCAGGCTTCGAATATTGTCTTGTTGAGGCTCCGTTCACTTCCCAAAATATTTCCTCTTTCACCTATTACATTGAATCTTTGGGCGTATACATCGAATCTTTGACGTATGCATGGAGCATTAAATGTTTGTAAAAAAAATAACTAATTGCATAGTTTGTCTGTAAAGGTCGAGACGAATCTTTTAAGCCTAGCTAGCTAGTACATGATTGGACAAATTTTACCAAATAACAACGAAAATGCTACATAAATTTTCCCGCAAATATTTCGGATCTGAACCCAGCCTGAACTGCATCCTGCTGGAACTGTGCCAACAAGAGCCGCTGCGACGCGACCCTGAGCGAGTCCTGACGGCGTCGGCGTCGACGCCAGCCATGGCGGCGCCTCTGTCCTCTACCGATTCGCTGGTTCCGCCCCTCCGCCGCCGACCGCGCCGCCTCGTCTTCGACCGCCGCTACGGCTGGATGTAAGAGACACACGACCCCCAGCCAGCTCCCCAATCTCTGCCTCTCGCTCGCTCGCTCGCCGCCGAGATCCTGTTTCCGTGTGCTCTGACGCTCCCTCCCTCCCCTTCCCTCCCGCAGCTTCGACGAGTGGACGGACCCCGCCGACCAAGCCCTCTCCGGCGGCCGCGGAATGTCAGTGCTTCCCCTCCCGCGTTCCGTGGATGCTGGATTTCCTCAGAGTTCCTTCTTTTCCCCAATTTTCCCAGCCTCAACTCTCGTTCATACCTGCCCTGCTGCTTCTCAGGTTCTGTGCGGTGACGGTGGCGCGGTCGCTGGTGAACGCTGCGGCGTCCTCGGTAATCTCCTTGCTGGCAAGTTAGGATATGTGCTGAATTTTGTCATCTTCGCTGGATTAGATTAGATTGTTGGGAAAGGGGGCGAGCGTGCTAGGGTGCATTGGACAAATCTAGGCGATAATAGAGTGGCATGCTAGCATCACTTTGTTCTTGTTACGGATTTGCAGTGACAATACAAGCTCTGGTATTCTGAGTTCTGAGTTCTACAATGGATTTATCATTACTCCCCAGGCCTTGTTTAGATCCCAAATTTGGGATCCAAACTTTGCATAGTGAATGTCCCATCACACTGTAGCAATTTTGTTTTTATTTGGTAATAATTGTCCAAATATTGGTTAATTAGGCTTAAAATATTCATCTCGCAAAGTACAACAAAACTATGTAATTAGTTTTTTATTTCATCTACATTTAGTACTCCATATATGTGCCGACATTTTGATGTGATGGGGAATCTTCTTTTTGCATAGTAGAATTTGGGGTGGAATTTGTGATCTAAACAAGGCCCCAGATTCACTGTGCTTTCACATCATCAGTTTATGGTCACATCTTTAACGTTTGGGGTTTATGACAAGTACAAGCTGGGCAACATCATCGGCACGTGATTTAATTCCGGGAATTTGTTTGTTGGGTGGAGATTTCTAGATTGCAAAAATAGGATGAGGCAACCAATTTGAGGTCTAATATGATATATATGTTTTTTTTCTGAAAGTTATTCATCAGAGTTGTTCATATGATTGGCATTTGTCTTTTCCTAACTTTACTAATCTCGCAAGGCTTCCGTGTCATCCAGGAAACTCAGAATCACTGTGTATTCAATTTGGATAACATTCTGAAAAATATGAACAGTTCTATTCTGAGATCATTGATCTATTCTGAACCTTTATTTACCTTAGATGAATTATTACTGCGGTGGATTGTTAATCTTTGAAAACTGCTAAATGTGTATTCGACTACATGCAGGGAACATTTTCTTTGAGGACTTAACTCTGGACTCTGTTCCTATTCAACTGTTCATGTTTTAGCAATTTATATTTGGTGGGTGTTCATATGGTAGAAATGAAGCCATGCATATCCATGAGGTTATCAGAACTTACCAGCTGAACTGAATATGATCCACTTTTATGTCAAATACTCAATTGTGCTTGTAGATTAGTCATGTCAGTCAATAATGCCTATAGATGATGCCATCCTTCCAATTATTCCAATTGATGATTATATCCACTCTAGTACTACACATCAGTTATTATGGTTACTTGAATACATCAAGCATGCAGGTTATCTCCTAATCATAAAGAGAGAAATGGAAAAACCTTTGATTTGGCTATATTAATAGAACATCATCCTGATATCTAACAACTCGTTTGTTCCATCACAGATTAACTATGCTGCCAGTTCGATCAGCAGAGTTCTTGAACACCCCAAAAGACTGCCTCTACCAGCACATATGTCTACCCTAGCATTCCGCAAGAAGCAGCAAGCCTGGTTTCGTGAACTTGAATGCTCTGGAGTCGTAGCTGATCTTAAGTTAACACACTGCTATACTCATTCTGTACTGGAATGTACAGCAACTGATTGCCTCTGTTTAACAAAGAAGCATGGCCATCTGTAAGCAATGTATCAGAAAATTATAAGACACTTATCCTTAGAAAAAGCTAATTTGTTATCTATATCTACTCTAATGCGGCAAATGATGACGCAGTTATTTACTGGGGTGCTAGTCATGAACTCATTACAGTACTGAATGACAAGGACCATTACACTTTTAAAGCTGAATCCATGTAGCAAATGAAAAGGATAGTGCCCAACTCATGTTGACTTTTATAATGTTCTTACACTTACGAATAGAATTTTAATTATCTCATTTTACCAAGGGATTAGAGTCTTGAAAAGCTTCCACTTACATTTTTTTGAAGTTATAATGTCTAGAAACCCTTTTCAGAATAATGGCATTAGATTTATCTTGTGAAATACTGTCATAGATATATAGATGTTTGTCTGTGGAGAAATAATTCTCAGTGTATTCACTTTGCATATTTTGGTTGAAGTAAAAATCCAGCATTCGGGGTGGTAAAAATGAAACGAAGGCCCTCGGCTCTTGGCAACTTTGCTTCTCATCATAAGTCTGAGTGGAAGAATGGCAACATCAATTCTCATCATTACTGACAAAGCCTGAAAGGACTACAGAGCCTTCATTGGCATAAATGTTGTGTTCTCAGAATTCTGCTACCATCATGCATGGCAACATTGGCAAAGTTAATGAATAATAATAGTTTTTCAAGCCATTGCTATGTAGTCAGGTCACTTGTGAAGATTAATCCGCAATATTGTAAAAAGAAAAACTGTAATCTCAGGGTGCTTAGAAACCATTGAATTTTAAACAAGGACCATCCAAAGGGACAAGCCTGCCTGATGCGCCTGCTAAGTGCTTAACATCACTTGACAGCTGACAGAATATATTCTTGCAGGAGTGCCTTCACCAAAGGAATTAAAATCCTGCTCACTGAACTCCTGGAATGGATGCAGGGAATTTCCGGCTGCAGTAGGTTTGTTTTCCCTAGGCACTACAGTGTTTTTTTTAAAAAGAGCGGCAAGAGCTTTGCCGAACGAAATATTAGACGAAGAAAAGAAAAGGAGGCACAAAATTCAGTCACCCACTACAGTTTATTGACATGTTGAAATACTCGGTGCCCTCTTGATGTCTTCAAATAAGTTTTACATGACGAATGCTCCAGAATCTGAGATGATGTTAGCGCAGAAAGAATTTAAGATATGCTCAAGGAATCATCCCTGCATTTGGAGCTTCCAATACCTACCAGGCTAGTACAATACAAGATGAAGTTGACAGCAGTATATTATTCTAATGAGCTTTTCTTCAAAGTCTTAGATTTTTTTTTGAGCAAAAGGTCTTATATGTAACCTGTAACTTACCAGTGAAGTCCGATTATCCGTGACAGACTACTCTTTGAAGGGGCATTTTCAAGTGCCAAGTGTATGACCAGGTGACAATAAGCCCAAAAAACAAACAAATATAATAAGGAATAGGTCCAATATGCTAGCACCCTGCTCAAACGTACCCGTAAGGCCCAACTGTATTTAGGGATGAAAACGGACGGAATTTTTCCCGTACAGTCCCGTTCTGTTTTCTACATTTTCCTGTCTGTTTTCGTATTTGCGAGATCCCGTTTTCGTATTTGCAGAAGTAGAAAATGATGTTTTCCGTTCATTTCCGAGTAATCCCGTTTTAATACGAAATAGACCCGTATTTATCCTATTTTTATCCCGTTTTCAATCTATGCTCAATATGTTCAACAATTACATGTCCTTATGTTATGTTAATATAACTACGAATCACCAAATATACATATTATGTTCACGTACATAGCATGTAAATGAATATTAAACTTTGTATATATTATTACATGACTTTATATATATATATATATATATATATATATATATATATATATATATATATATATATATATATATATATATATATATATATATATATGGTGAGTTTTTTCTACACGTACGAGTATCTACACGCATCAGAGTATACACACGCTCGGAAACGTCGCGGGGAAACATCGGGGGAACGTACAAAACGGAGGTGTTGGGCCGGGGGTGGGGTGCGGTCCGTTAGCTCTCCTAACGGGTTTGGATAGGATAGGATGCAATTGGCATGTACGGGTACTCTTGGTATATACGTGACTTTTGTTGAGGCAAGTATATACGTGACTATTATTTAATAATCATTAGATGTGCACCTGGCCGGATAACTATTGACGGAGAAGTATATGCATATAAAGTATGAGGCAAGTATATACGTGACTATTATTTAATAATCATTAGAGGTGCACCTGGCCGGATAACTATTGACGGAGAAGTATATGCATATAAAGTATGAGGCAAGTATATACGTGACTATTATTTAATAATCATTAGAGGTGCACCTGGCCGGATAACTATTGACGGAGAAGTATATGCATATAAAGTATGAGAATATACATTTTCCCATCGAGTATCCATGGTAGGAGTATGTACATATACTTCAGGTTGTGTGTATTAATTTTAAATTGGCCTTTTTTATGAGCATATACATTTGTACATAACTTTTAGAATAGATAGATTATTTATACATACTTTTGAAATGGGGTATCTGTAGATACCTTTTAGAATACAGCATCTGTATATACTTTTTGGAATGTAGTATGCAAACATACGCCTAGAGTATGCGTACATACTCATCCATTAAAGTATATTTGTTGATCAAAGTACGAGTACATATGCAAAAAAGTATAGTATGAGCACATACTTTCGAAAGGACAACAATGGGGATTATATGTATAGCAATTAAGTACGAGTACATATACATGGTTTGCAAAAAAAGTATGAGTACAGGATCATGTTGCCATGTTGGTTATCTAGGCATACACGTTGTATGCATACCAAAAATAAGTATATGTGCATCCATAGATTATATTGCAGCCTTATTCACATGACTCAGACACATAGGTGACGGGCATCAGCCTGATGATCAACGATGGGCAAGACACTCTTTTCTGAAAAGAACAGGGAGACACAAGTATTAGGAGATACTACAATCTAAAAAGTATCAAGTGATACTATAATAATGGAAAGTATGACATGGTACTATGATGATCTAAAAAAATGTATCCAACCATACTCTTGTCAATCTAAAAATCAATTTTCACGTGTGTAATAATGGAAAGAATGACATGGTACTATGATGATCTAAAAAAATGTATCCAACCATACTCTTATCAATCTAAAAATCAATTTTCATGTGTGTAGGTATTCAGTGATACTTCTGGTCTTAAAAGAAACTCAAGTGAAACTATCACCTAAAAAACAAGAAAATAGTTTGATTACATTCCTGCTGACCTGCATCACTGACCTGCATGCTTGACAGAATGTTAGATGCGTATCCATAATTCATTGCTCATTTAGGTGGATCTGAATCATGTTAGCAGACTTGCATAAGCATGATTGGTGATAGGAAAAAACTCTTTTTTGAAAGAATAAGGAGATACAAGTATCAGGAGATACTACAATCTGAAAAGTACCAAGTCATACTATAATATGAAAAGAATCACATGGTAATATGATCTAAAAAATGTATCCAAGCATACTCTTATCTAAAAAGGTATACCAAAATACTCTTTTCTGAAACCGTTTATAGAGATGATTTTCTGAAAGTGGTTGCAGATATCATTAACACGCCTGCTAGTGTCCATCTTCTCCTAGTAAAAAAGTAAACTACAGTATTAGCCTTAGCCAAGCAAGATGAGCAGATGAACTTGACAGAGTATGCTTACATACATATATACTCTGCAAGCTAGTATATACATACTATATACTGTAAGTATGTACACATACTATATACTGTAAGTATGTACACATACTATATACTCTGAGTATGTACACATACTATATACTGTAAGTATGTACACATACTTCATACTCTGAGTATGTAGGCATACTACTTAGCAAGTTCACTCCGTCAGGTATTCCAATGCTAATTATCCACTTTGTTGGCTGCCAAGAAAATGTAGGTTTGGAACCTGCATGAATTAACTTTATTAAATTACATACGTTGCTTATTTGGAAAGCTTCAGAACTTAACTTTATTAGTACACTATCGTACTTTCCTTCTTTGGTAGAATAACAAATATATGTCTTCCAATTTAGATAGCAAGAATTGAGACAGCACGCAAATTTGGATTAGTATGTGAGGAATTTTCTCAGGGAACACATTAGTAACCAGTGATACCCTAGGTTTAAGACAAGTATCAAAGTGATACAGAATAATCTAAATTGTATCAAGCGACACACTAATCTGAAAAAGTATGTATGGATACGCTAATCCTGAAAAAGTATGTACCAGTACTCTAATCTAATCTGAGAATAGTACAAACCGATACTTTATTTGGTCTAGGACAAAGTATCAACTAGTACAATGAGTTGACTCTAAAAAAAAGTATCAACTGGTACTCTAGTCATACTCATACTGTATCCTGAAACAAAATTAGTGCTTGAAAAATTAATCTTGTGCATCCAAACTATAGAATACTACAATACCTTATCCCTGATGGTTGCCGAAAGCCAGAATATCGAATGGCATACACATACATATTTGATATAAAGTAGCAGTGCGATAGAAACAAGATCAATGGAATCAATTGCCTCGGATCTGCAAGCTGGAATAAACAAATGGATCACAACAGGAAAGATTAGGACGTACTGTCTCAACCAAACTTGATTCCATCGATGTTGTCCCAGCGGCAGCGCCGCCACACACGTCCTGAGCCAGCGACTGGAAGCCGTGACGAATGCCCGATCCCAGCGGCAGCGCCGCCACACACCCAACCTAGATTCTGTGGCCTTGCTCGGTGCAGCCTCTGGCTCAGCAACGACGTGACCCGCCGGACAGAGATGACGCACGCGGCCAGCACGAGGCACGGAGCTGCTCGGCGGGGACGGAGCCGCCGGATGCCAGTTCCTTCAAGGGGCTGCCCATCGGGGGAGATGAGGAAGCCGCAGCTTCCGCCGTGAGGGGGAAGCCCCGCCGCCACGGCCCCTGGCGAGGATCGTCACCAGATCGAAGGGCGTGGAGGAGGGGGCGCCGCCGGATCCATGGGGTGGGGGGAGGGGACGCCATGGAATGGACCAAGAAGAGAGCGCCACCGCTGGGTGGAAGCGCCGTCGTCGCTAAAGTTGGGGTCGGGAGGAATCGCCGTCTCCGCCGGGGCCGAGGAGATCCGCCAGGGGAGGGGGCCTGCCACCACCTTCGAGAGGGAAGGAGGCATCGCGGACTCGCGGCCAGATCCACAGGCGACGCTAGATCCTCGACGGAGGTGCTGCTCGCATCACCGGTGGGGACTGAAGGTGGAGGGAGGAGAGGAAGACGAGCTATGGCGGCGACTGCTAGGAGGAGCCGAGACGGGCTCAGGTTCGAGCGTTGTGGACGCCGTAAACGACGGTTGATTTTATTATATATATTGGATTAACGGGTCTGCTTATTTTGACCCTGTAAGCGCGAGGAACGCCGTCATCGGCCCGTTACCTGCGTCCGCGTGTGGGACATTTGGCGTGCGTGTACTACCAGATCGGAGTAACTACACGTCGGTGTAGAAAAGAATTTTCATATATATATATATATATATATATTCTTTACACGTACGAGTATCTACACCGATCTGAGATTACACGCAACGTCGCGCACGGTAAACGTCCGGGGAGAAAACGGAACAGAGATGTCGGGGGTGGGAACGTAGGAAGGAAACGGAGACGTGAAGGGTGGGGTTCGGCCCGTATACTCTCCTAACGGGTTGGATATCTAGAAGATCCAGTCACGTAGTTCGGTATGCAACTAACAGATCCCATCTAGTTAATTGGATCAATAAGTAAACAAGGTACGGTGGCGCATATATCTGCTGAGAGTATGAGTACATACGCATATATATATCTAGTTTTCACGTGTATGTGCTGAGAGTACGCATACATACGTATCCAGAGTATGAGCATATACCTATTTTTAGAAGGGAGTATGTGTCCATACTAGTTTTTTTTAAAAGGGAGTATATGCATATATACTTTACGTGACGAGAGTATGTGTCTGAGTATATGCATATACTTTACGTTAAGAGAGTATGTGTCTGAGTATATGCATATACTTTACGTGACAAGAGAGTATATGTACATACTATTTTATTACTTTGATAAATACACATACTGTTTAGAGAAAATGGTGTGTGCATATACCAATTTTCAACAAGAGTATGCTTGCATACCTTCTATAAGGGAGTAGGTGTACATATTTTTGACAGAAATTTTTGACAGAGTATGCTTTACATACCTGTATACTCTGCAAGCTAGTATATACATATACTAGGTCTCAGGCTATACAAAAAAATTTAATTACAAAATCCCTCCAAATGTAGGGAGAGGCTGAAAAACAAAAAAAAAGGTATATGTCCAAAACATACTCCCAACAGTCTGTAATATTCTATTATGTTCTGTCTGGAGCTTTAATTGACGACAAGCATGGAGAGTCTTTCTGGCAGGCACATTCCGAAGAGGATAATCTGAAAGGAGTATATATGCATACTTTTTTCTTCAAAGGAGTATATATTCATACTTTTTTATAAGGAGTATATATGCATACTTTTTTCATGAAAGGAGTACAATTCATACTTTTAAAATAAACTGTAATACATGAAACTGCCTTTGTGGAACAAAATTTTACATTCACTTTCTGTAATACGGGCAGTATGTAAAGGTAAACCTTCTAAAAAATTGTAGACAGCAAAATTAAATGTAGTATCTATGAGACTATATATTTGAAAATTAAAAACAGAACACAACAAGATCCACTGACTATGTATCCATCCTTATGCGATTGCCACCCACGTGTTCATGCTTGATGGCAATACGGTACAGAAGCAGCTGGCAGATACACAAACATCAAAAGCTCCTGTTCCTGTAAAATACTACGGATCAAAAAACTGAAAAGCATGTTCACATACGTAGGTATGTACCCGTACTCTTTATCAAAAGAGTATGTTCACATACTATATGTATATGCACGCCAGAATGTAAGGGAGTATTAATACTCATCGTCGGAAACCAAGAATTATTTCCTAATACCTTCACTTAATCACGGGGAGTAGGAAATATGCAGTGTGTATTTTTGGTGCGAGCAGCTACTCCGGGGAGGCCGCTGCCGCCGCCGCCGATTCGTTGGAGGAGCGCGCCACCGATTCAGGGGAGGAGTGCCCCGTCGGAGACTTGGTGGAGGGTGCCGCCGCTCATCGAGTGGAGGTGGGCATCGCCGCTGCCGTGGGAGCTGCCCGCGCGGGCATCGTCGCCGCCGTGGGTGCCATTCGAGCTAGGAGGACGCCATCCGCATGGCTGCGTGGGGCGTGATGTGCCGCCGCAGGAGCCCCGTCCGTGCGAGCAGGGTTAAAAAAACCGACCGGATTACCGCGGTTTACCGCGGTAACCGCCTTAATCGGGCCGGTCCGGTTCCAGTCCGGTCCGGTTAGGGTTTTCCCAAATTCAAATTTAAAATTTGAAAAAAAAATGCTGAAAAAGTTCCTAAAAATAGTCCATGATTTATAGAAGCCAATGGTGTAAAAATTTTTCAAATTTGAGTTCGTTTAGTATTTATTTATACGAATAGAAGTTTGAAAAAAAAAGAAAAAAAACAGTGCCGGCCCGTTAAGGCCCATTAGGCCGTCACGGGCACAAAACCAGCCGGGACTGAGTGGGGGGGGGGGTGGTCAAACGCGCCGACACTTCATTTCCTCTCCCCCACCGCGAGCGTCCGAGCGCAACCCTAGCCGTCCGCCCGCCGCCGCCGGCTTACCGCGCCTCCAGCTCGGTTTACCGACCGGGTCGGGCGGTTTACCGAGCCCGCGACGCTCGGTCGGTTTACCGCTCGGTTAGCTCGGTTAACCGCTCGGTTAGCTCGGTTTACCGACCGGTTCCGCGGCTAACCGCGCAGGTAAATTTTTTTTTATTTTTTTATTTAGAGTAGTTTTAGGATTTAGGTAGAATTTGTGTTAGGATTTAGGATAGTTTGTTGGTTAGGTTTTAGGTAGAATTTATTTTAGGATGTTTTTTTTAGGATTTAGGATTAGAGGTAGGATTTGTGGTAGGATTTAGGATTTTAGGTATATATTGTGTAACTTTGTGTATATATTGTAACTTTGTACCGACATCGCAGAGGAGAGCATATGCACCGACGGACTATGACACTCCACAGTACTCTTCTTCCTCCTACAGCGATACCTCACAGCCTACTTATAGCTATCCCATTCATGACATGACCATGCAGACTCAGACTAGATGGGTCTATGAATGGGAAGACCCCAGTTTTTATAATATGTTAGTTCAAGAATGGGAGACAACAGCAGCATGGACAGGACAAACTTGGCAAGATTACAAGGCTGACCTGCTTAGACAGCAAGGTATCTCTCTTATGTCCACCGCCGAATATGAAATGTCGTGCCAACAAGGGGTCTTCCCATACATCCTACGTAGTTGACCATACGAGCGGAAACTATATCTTTGTTTGTGTAAGCGACTATATATTGTATTTGTATGCTACTATATATTGTTATTTTAGTGACTATATATTTAAGCGAATATGTATTTGTACGCGACTATATATTGTTGCTTTAGTGACTTATGTTATTTTTTACCACATTGTGTGGTCTTTTTACATTAATTTGTGCAAAGGAAGTACCAAAATTTCTTTTTTATTCATAAAAAAACAAAAACCGGTTTGGAGCGGTAAACCGGCCAAACCGGCCGGTTACCGCTCCAAACCGGCCGGTTTACCAGCCGGTTACCGAACCGAAGCATGTTTGAATTTAAATTTGAATTCGCCCGGTTACCGACCGGTTACCGGTCAAACTGGCTGGTAAACCGCTACCGGCGGCCGGCGGTTACCGGAAATCGGTCGGTAAAAAAAACCCTGCGTACGAGATCCACCACCATAGGGAGCGAGCTGCCACGCCGCCGCTGCGATGCCACCACAGAAGCGCCGCCGTCAAGAACGAAGATCCACCGATTGGGTGGAAGATGGTCTCGCGCGGATGTGGAGCGTCGGAGCAACATCCCGCCGCCGAAGGTCCGGGAAGGGGCAGAGCCGCGTGCCGCCAGTCGGGGAAGGAGCGGGCCGGGGCTGCCATGCCTGCGGGTCAGGCCGCGCGTCGCCAGGGCCATCGGTGGTTGGGAACCCGCCGCAGCCGCCATCGGACGGGGAGTGGCACGGACACGAGCACGGCCGGCGCCAACGTAGAAGCTGCTATCCCTTGATGTGGAGGCTGCGCGCGGATCCAGCTCGGGCCACCGGCCGTGGAGAGGGACAGCGCCGCCGCCGGTCGGTCGGGGAGGCCGCTGCGTGGCTTGGACTCTGCTCGTCAGGGGCGGCAGCTCGCTCGACGGAGGAGGCGCTTGGAGCTCCGACGGAGGCTTGAAGGTCGAGATGAGGAAGGGAAGAGGAGGAGGCGGCGGCGGCTTCGACCGCATCTAACGGGTAAGGATGTGCGCTACTAAACCCGTGCGGGTGAGTTTCGGACGAGTACGAACCCGCATCCTGGGTGGAACGCCATCGGCCCGTTAGCTATGACCGCGCGCCGGAGGCTGGACGCCCGCGTTCCTGTACTGCGAGTAGCTACACGTATGTGTAAAAAGGAATATATATATATATATATATATATATATATATATATATATATATATATATAGAGAGAGAGAGAGGTGGCTACAAAATAACTTATTTTGTAACTAGCTATAGAGTTATTTTGTAGCCACCTCTATTTACGATAATTTTATATACTAATTTACGACAATGTCAGTATATATTTACGATAGTTGAATTACTATAGCACATGGGGATATTTACCATAATGTTATAGTAAATCACATAGTAAGGAGTTACTATAATCTCATAAATTAGCATAACAATTATCGTAACTTAAAGTGGCTACATAAATAAATATATATATATATATATATATATATATATATATATATATATATATATATATATATATATATATATATATATATATATATATATATATATATATATATATATATATATATATATATATATATATACTATTTAGCTTCCAGCGCCCTAAATATTATCAAGCGCACTGAACGAGCACCGTCCGTGGTCCGTCAAATCACAGAGCCAGCTACGACGTCCTCAAACGTAAATGACCGTATTGTTTACTAGTACTGCTTAGACACCCGCACAGAAATAATGCTGGGTAATTAATCACGGCATGAATCACGGCATTCACTCCACATTCAATTGTTCCGTGTATAAATAGCTACAAACACCTTTTCTTTTCATTCTTTTCTCCTCCATTCCCTCATCTCCTGCCCATGCGGCTCTCGGGCAAAGTAGTACCGGCGGCGGCGCCGCCTCCTTTCCCACCGGCGGCCGCGCTGCTCCTCGGCAACATGCGGCCTTGCGGCAACGACGGCCCCCGCGCCGCGGCGCAAGCGACACAGCGGCGACGACGGGCCTCGGTGGCGTGATTGGCCCGCCCAACGGCGACGACGCCCTTTTGGTGGTGGCATGTTGTCGGCTTCCTCGCTCCACATCCCGCTGCGGCGGTCCTGGCGACGCCACTTTCCTTCTACAGGCGGCGGTGCATGGGGCTACGGGACGCCACTTTTCTTCTACTGCGCCCGGACGCCCTGCTCTCATCCTCGGCGTGGTGGCAGATCGAGGAAGCCAGCAAATCCAGTCCGTGGAGGTGGCGTTGGATTTTGTACAGTACGTATTAGCTTTTGATTTTTTATCCGCAGCGGCGGAGGAGATTGTGTGTTGTTGCCACGAATCTGATCGTTGATTTGTTCGAATATTACTACTTGGTACGTTCTCATCCGGTATGAAATCTAAACAATTACTTTTTGATCTGGGTAACTTTATTCTCTTATTACGGTTTGCTAATAACAATAATACTGCATGGACATTATCCAAAATATTATTACTACTTTTATTTTTAGCAAATGTCCGTGAATCCTTCAAAATAGAGAATACTCCTACTACTTAACAATCACGGTTACAGGAACATTAATGCTTTTCTACTGCAACAACAGGCATGCCGGACCTCGCGCCACCGCTGTACCTGTACCCCAGCATTAACTCCAATCTATTCATATCTGTTTTTACGGTTGAGGAAAGGAAACAAAAACGTACAAATGATGATTTCGAAAATTTACTATTTGAATACGTGATTAGCTGCATCCATTTTAATAATTACAGTTTGGAACAAGTTTACTACTTACTCCCTCAGTCCTTTTATCTGTGTCGCTTTAACATCTTACTAGGAACATTTGAATATCTATGAACGTGGTCACTTGCTCTGTCCAGATGCTTGCCAGGGGCAATGAACGTGGATATATATATATATATAGGGTTTGAACTATTGGGAGCCTAGGGCTTCTAATAGGTATTGGAAGCCCCAGCCAGCTATCTCACCCAGCCCCCCACGAAGCTGACGCACGCGCAGGTGGGGGACCCCTGGGGACCCAACGATCGGACGCATAAAATCCTATGTCAGGCCGCGCAGAAAGGTTTTTATCGCGACGACGCATAAAATCTAGTGGTATGAATTCAGATCAATTCGTTACCGCATAAAAACCTTTCCACAAGCAGGACGTTACACCTGACAGAATCTGGCGCAGGCTGACACATGCATGCATGCATCTATTCTAATCTCTTCTATTTTTTCACGATAATTCCTCAACGAAGCATCCGATTCAAAAACGGTTTTCACCATTGGACTTCTGACATTTTTGTGCACGATTCAAGATCCATTGTGAATATTTTTTTTGAAAAAATTAAAAATTTATAAATTTAAAATTTGAATCATGGCACGTGATAGCCGATTGGATGCATAGAATCAATTGTTAAGATGCATAAAAAAGTTCAAGATGCGTAGAAAAGTTTTTGACGCCGACGTTGTATAGAACTTAAAATTCATAATTTTGCGCACTATGAGATAAAATTTCATCTATGAATAGATCTTGCGGGCGAGAGCATAGAAACATGGAGACAACCTCGTGTGTTTCAAAATTTGAAATTTGAATCATGACATGTAATGGCCAATTGGATGCATAGAATCACTAGTCAAGATGCATAGAAAAGTTTTTGGTGCCGACGTTGAATAGAAATTAGTGGTTGAATAAATAAAAATTAATTTTGTTACCGCATAAAAACATCTCCACATGGAGACAACCTTGTCGTCTTTGAAATTTGAAACCTGACATGTGATTGCCGATTAGGTGCATAGAATCAGTGGTCAAGAGTGTATAATTAACATGAGAACAATGCATAGAACATGAAGACCGCACGCGTAAAACACGGAGACGATTTTGTCTTCTCCAAAATTTGAAATTTGAATATAGCACATGATGGACGATCGGATTCATAGAATCAACGGTTAAGATATGCAAAAACATTTTTGGCATCGACAATTATTACAAACATTGTAACGGCCCTAACCCATGAACTATATCAAGATCACACAATGCCCCCGCTGCGCAAGCCAAGGAACTCGTGGACGTGACAAGCCATGTCCTGTCTCCGAGCCACCGTTAACCTCTCACACCAAATGAAAGAATTCATTCCAGCCATCCTACATCACAATAAAGGCATAGAAATATGTTTTAGTAGACGTAGAAACCTTACGACGGCAAGACAGGAATAAAAACATATTTTAGCAGGTACAGAAACCTTACAATGATAAAAGAAAAGCATAGAACAATGTTTTAGCAAGCACAAAAACCTTACAGGGGTAAGAAAGGCATAAAAACATCTGTGTGAACAGAATAGATACCACTCACAATTTCTATGCACCCAAAAAAATTTCTATGCATCTATCGAATTACAAGCTAGCAGCATCTCCAATTCCGCACATCAAGAGAACAGGAGCAGTCCTAGCATGCTCCCCTAAATCACCGAGTGGATGCATACAAACATAGGAAGTACAAATCAAACATTTCACTCAAGTATAACGAACAGCTTCTATACATAAATTCAAGGGACTATTACGTTACCATCAAGTGAACCAAACACCATGATAGATTATACTATCAGTATTGCATAAAAAATAGTTACACAAAGGTATAAAAATTGAAGAGACACATGAAACATAGATACATCCAACTACAACACCTCCAGCTACCTCCAGCTAGACAAAAACATGAGACATAGCGCATAGAAACTTGTACACACGAAGCATAAAAATTTTGACCACATCCATCGCCGAACTCATCTCCAAGCAACACCATCCATCACACATGAAGCATAGAAATTAACATGGACGCTATACATAGAAACTTATATATACAAACACAGAAACAATTTGTCTCTAAATGGACGCATCAAATATTGCATAGAAAACCATGCTTGCTTGCATTGCAAACTAAGCGTGAATAAAACCTATGCAACTGGTGTTAAAACCTATGCAAATTAAGCATAAAATCCTATGCAAACTAAGCATGAATAAAACCTATACAAAGTAAGTATAGAATCCTATGCAAACTAAGCATGAATAAAACCTATACAAACTAATCATAGAATCCTATGCAAACTAAGCATGAATAATTTAAACAATCAAGAGTTGTAAGCACACAAATTGATATGTGTCATGTTCCAAATTTGCAAAAAAAAAGCAATCATATTTCATAGTCAAAGACTGGATCTAAAAGTGTAAAAACTTAACTCATGAAGTATAGAAAACATGGGGAGCTTGGGGAGCTGCAGCAGCAGGTGTAGGATCCTCTTCGCCTCTGGTCAGCTGCAGTCGGCTGCATGCACACTAACAGATATGTCCTGTGTTTCAAATCTGCAAATAAAAAACAACTGAACTTACTAGGAAAAATGCAACTGAACTACTGCTACTTAAGTTGCATAAGCAAGGCAGAAATGCTACAACAAACTTAACTTACTATGAAAAGGCTAACTAGCTATCAGGAAATTACCTACATCAAAATCTGAGAGAATTAAATATTTGATGAACCTTAGACAAGCAGCCTCTAGCGTGAATAGCAGTGTTGACCCAAATAAAAATTAATGAACAGGTACACATACAAGCAAGCAAAGACTGTATACTGTCGAATGAAAAGAGCACTTAGCAAAAAACACGCTTAAATGTTTTGGCACCGACATTGCATGGAAATTAGTAGTTCGATGAATAAAAAGTAATTTTGTTGCTGCATAAAAATAGCATAGATGAATCGACCATAATTTTTTATGCATATTAATCAACCAGCAAAATGGACTACCGGAGCTCATAAAAGATCAAGATTGGGCCACATTTTTATGCAGATCAATCGACGTTTTACCTGATGATGAGTGTGGTGCTGCCGGCCGTGCATTGATGGAGTGAGCATAAAAATATGGAGAAAAAACATTAAAAGAATCTGAAATCTTACCCAGGTGTTAGCTTGCTAGTTCTAGGAGATGTCCGCGCTTGTATTCAACCATCCTCAGCACCTCCAGCACGAAGCAGCTGGGTTTGACATCCAGTGCAGCAACTAGTACCCAACGTGGATCGACCCCCGCAGCTCGATCACCGACAGCGTCGTGAGTGCATGAAAACAAACTGCAAGAGCCATTATTGATAATTGTATTTGTAACAACAAAGTATAGAAATGTCATCCAATGATGTATATAAGTCTTCCAAGAATGCATGGATAACTGTTAATACAATGTATAAAAATGTGCTCCAACATTAAATATAAATGCACTCGAATAATGTATAAAATTGCGTTCCAACAATGTATAAAATGTGCTCCAACAGTGTATAGAATTCTATATGATTTCTTGCTTACACGGTTGGCTCAAGAAGCATAGAAACAAAAAACCAAAACAAACTACGAGAATTATTATTTATATAGTTTTTTAGAAACCTGCACTGAATCATAATTGCTATGCATAGAAATTTATGTAAGTAAGCACAGAAACAATTTGTCTCTAAATGGACTCGTTAATATTGCATAGAAAACCATGCTTGCTTGCATTGCTAGCTCTTCATTTACCGCAACCCCATGTTCCTACAATGCTGCGACCAAATCGAATCAAACCCATGTACAGGAGTACTAACAAATCATGGAACAACACAGCCTACAGGAGAGCAGGAATGGCATGTGAACCAAAAAAAGAAGTGAAAACTTTTTCAGCGTAGGCAAATATCACTTGCCACAACTCTTGTAATTCACAGGGATTTATATACAAACACAGCACGAGAGCTCGCCTCCCTAGTCCCTATTGCTCACGCTCTAACTAGCTACCAAGTGATCAGAGCGAGTATTGATTGATTCAGAGCCTACACCATTAGCTAGCAGAGTACTGTCCTGGAGACCTGGACACACTGAGCAGTTATTTTGATAAAATTTTGTCGTCAGATACAATTGGAAGATGTCACTGAACCCGGACACCAACAAATATGCAGTTCTTGCGCATGCATTTGTGCACATGTTCAGGTACCCTCCTCTAACCAAACAGCAAGATGCACTATAGCAGATATGCTTTGGCAGGATGCAAGATTTATGTTGTCTTACATTTATGCAAGACACAACACAGTATCTAACTAAAACAAAAAAAAGGACATGCTATATATCTGGCATACATCATTCATTCCAATCACAGCCTGAGCAAGGAATCAGTAACAGAGACAAACAAAAGTATCATCTTCATACCAGAGCAAGGAAGCAGAACTTGTTGGCTCACTTCTTGTCTTCACCCTAAAAACAAGCACAGCCTGCTAGTATCAACTGCCAATTGTTCTTCACCCTGAATACTACTACTACCATCTCCAATCTAAGAAAACAAGCACGATCGAACTAACAGAATCGCCTCCAGTAAGATTCAGCAGATCTAGGAGAGGGACTTGGACTAGATCTTGGAGCTGACCTGAAGTGGATCTTGAAGCTGAGATGGAGGTGGTGGCGGCCATGTGTTGACGGCGAGGGAGACCTCAGCAGTCGCATATCGAGGGCGAGGATTAGAGGAGATGAGGCGAGGAAGGATGTGGTGGCGGCGGCATGGGGCGACGATGGTGTTGACGATGGCATCGACGACCGCGGCGGTGGGCTGAGGACGCTGTCGACGAGCGGCGATGGGCTGAGGACGGCGTCGACAAGCAGTGGTGGGGCGAGGACGGTGGCGACGGCGCAGCACTTTCTTCGTCTCGCGCGTCGCCTCGCTTGGGGAAACGCCGCCCGGACCCTAGCATGCGGGAAATGCCGCCCGGACCCTAGCCCTGGCCCACGCCGCTGCTTGCTCATGCCCTGCTAGCTAGGTGGGAGCCACCGCCGCCTCCCATGGATCTCGGTAGGGGTAGTGGGGAGCTCGGTCGCCGCCTCCACAGATCTCGTCGGGGTAGGGATGGGCCGAGGAGAGGGGAGCTGGGGCGCCGCCGCTCCCCATCGTCAGGCCGTGGGCGCCGTTGTCGCGCTCTAGGGAGGCGGATGGCTGGGGGTGGTATGAATGGATGGAATTAGGGTTTTGGAGAATATATAGAGCATGGGAAGGTGGGCCTGGTGGGCTGATGGATGGGCTGGCGGTGGCTGGTTGGATGGGAATCTGGTTCGGTGACACCAGAAAACACAATTTTGAGCTGGGATATATATAACCTAACGTCGCTATGCTTTCAATGGTAGATGGTGTGTTCGTGTCACACTCATTTTTAAGGACAAAAATAGGATGCATAAAAGACTCATGTGCGCCCCAGAAAACAGTCACACACATAAGTTGACAAATTACAAAGTATCATCACAGTGCTTATTACATAGCGAATGAATATTTATCACATAGTCTCATACATAAAAGAGTAGCTACTAAAACAATTCTCGGGTGGAAGCTCCAAACACAGGGACGCGGTTGACTGGTTGACACCAAACCTAGTACTCATTACGATAATCTTCCTCATAATCTTCATCTGTTATGGTGGATATAGCAAGGATGAGCACATGTCGTACTCAACAAGTATAACACAGGGTTCATATGGCACAAAAGGCTAGACACTGTTTGACTGCTTTTAGCTTTTAGTCATCATTTACTTAGCAATTGAGTAGCATCAAGGTATTCCAATTCCCATTAATGAACAAATGATCAATTGTAATAAGAATAATGAAATAGCATTAACATGGCATAATAATAACAACATCAGTATTAAGCATGATATATCAATGGTGATCATTTATTCTGTAAGAATACCCAAGGCCGCTCGTATCCGTGAGCACGGCTAGTATACCAGTTTATTAAACTCTGCGCAGAGGTGTACACTTTCACTGTGAGTCATGATTTCCAAATGTGTGGGGAGATCAAACCCAAACACCGGAGAACCATATAAAGCCATTCAAAAGTTCGTCTAACAAGTTAGGGCCATTAGATTCACTCGGCAGGTAGATGTAGAACCCCCCTTCCCAGTGGCACACAACTCGCAGCCTATACACACAAAGGACAGGGGCTCGCCCTACACCCAAAGTGGCAAGCCATTCTTACGCCATTTAAGGTAACCACTAACAAGCTAGAAAAGGTCTCTTGAACAACTAAAGCCAGAGCCATATAGCCCTCACAGTTGTACTGTCAATCCCGGTTAATGCTTACAGATAAGTCCTTATGGAGAGTAACTAGAGCAACAAACAAACAACACAGTGCTCTAGTCCCCTTGTAGCAGGAATTAAATCATCTTAATGGTTGATTGCACCATTCATTAGTCATATTACAAGATCAATGTTCATAAATCAAGCACTAGCCAAGCTACCCAAATGCATAATCCCATAGGTGACAAGGAATCAAGATATCAATCGCTAAGTTAAAATCTCTAAGGTTGCCAAGGAGGACACATGCATATGATAGTAATTATAGTGAATATGTTAACAAGGATGGTCCCATGTTATACTTGCCTTGATCAAAGCTTTCCTGTTGGTACTGCTGGTCTGGCTCAAAGTAATACTCCTGATCGTCAAGAAACTGCTCACCGTCTATAATCGATCACCAGGCATCAACACACAAACAATCCGGCAAACATACACGAAGCAAACATAAGATACAATTAGAATAGTACACCAACAGTAGCAAAACTTTTAGAAAAGCTTATAAAACTATTCTACACATCACTACGATCACACAGACGTAAAGATCACGAAAAACGGATTTAAAACGTGAAAGATATGAATTTCTGAGGATTTCCTATAGAAAAATAATAGATTAAATATAAGCTCGAAATTTAAAAGTTGAAAACCTACTGAACAATTGTTCTAACATGTAGAGCATGAAATTACGAAACTAACGCAACTGGAACGGATCAAATCGCAGTTAAAACATGGAAGATATGATCTAGACGAGATTGTATGTATACGTATTTCTATTGTATTTCATGATTTATTTTTCTAAAGAAAAACGGCAATAAAATGGGTGTGACATAATGATGATGTCAACAAGCTAGTTAAGCAAACTAGGCAACCAGATGAACGGGCGGTTCTGTTATTGGACAAACTAACCACAGTTGCATCTACTGAACGTGAATAAGGATGAGCTCTCAAAGACATACAATGAATGAATTGATATAAAGAGATAGAATTTTCAATATACCTGTAGATGTATATCACAGAAAGGAAAACATGGAGAGTACGATCGGCAGCAGCGGCGGCGGCGGAAAACTTGCCGGTGCAGTTCGGTTAATCAGACGGCGGCATTCTTGGCAACAAGTTGCAGTCGACGGGGAGACGACGGTGCAATGACCGAACAGCGGCAGCTACACGTCCTTCTCGGCAAGATCGGAAACAAGGGCTGCGGGTTCTGTGCGAGACGATGGCGGCGCGTTGATGGGAAAAGGAATACAGAGAGAGGACAAAGGCTTTTATAGGGCACTTGAATCCCTGCAAACCGGGCTCGGTGCGGGACTCGGCTCTGATCAGAGTCCGACTCGTGTTGGACAAGCGGAAACAGAAAAAAAGACGCTGACGCGTGGCCCTGCTGTTTAATGGAAAAGTGAGATGAAATCCAGCAGTCAACCGCTGAAAGAGGAAAAGGACTCTAGTTCTCTGGCTTGGCCGCTGACCACGGCGATGAAGCTCAGGCCACCCGTTTTGGCCGGCACCTGGAAAACAGCAGCAGTGCTGCTGGCTACGAAGACGAGGAATCAAACTCAGGTGGTTTCTCAATGAACTGATAGCAGATTTTAATAGGCATCAAATTGGAAACCAAGCTAGAAAATATAGATTGAATATTTAGATGGCTAATAAATCACGATTGGCTGGAGGAAAAAGATTAGAAGAAAATTGGCAAAAGTGCAAACACCAGGCGGCTTACGGGAAGCAAGCCAGCGGCCAACATATTCATTTTCCTTTGATCATTTTTGAAACTGAATTTTCTGAAACTTCAAAAGAATTTTGAATATAGAGAGACGAGAGACAACAATCACACAGTACAAAATAGTAGTGCAGCAGCATGTATGCATCATCATATTCCTAACCTTATATTGAATTTTATATTCAAATAAAATATTATTTCTCTATATTAAATATGCTCAAACAAGTGCATAATTAAATCAAATTTAACTATTTCAAAATCATGAAAATTTTGGGTGTTACAGTTCGTCGCAAGACTTGCGACCCCTATGACAACTTTGTTAATTTCGAGATCTTTAAGCTTTGTCTTCTAGAGGTACTTATAAGGATATTGTGCTTGTGCATGCATTGGTAAGGTTGAAAATGGTACGTGTTTGTGATAGTCTACGTATGTACTATTATCGAAAAAAAACCTATGTCATAGCTTTTTTTTTGTTTAGCACTTCCATCTACCTTCAAATGTCTTCAAAGTTTTCTTTGTCCTTATGTATTTTTTCAGTCATCTCTTGATCACTTGCAATTTAAAAAAAATATTTGAGATTTTGGTGTGTAAGCTGCTTTCAAACGTGTGCTGACCATTTCTTCAATATTTTTTTATGCTGAAGTGTTAGTAAATTTGGCATCTTTCATTATTAGCTTAAACTTTTTTTTTTACAAAAGACGCCCCGGACATCTTAAAACAAATACTAAGGAAAGGTAATGATCCAATTATGACGCCTCACTCTACTCACTCCCGCACCTAGTTCCTTGCTTCCTCCTCCCTTCCGCGCTCACGCCCCATGCCTACCCCGACGCGCGGCCATGGCTGCCTCCCTGGCCAGCGGTGGCGCGCTCCCCCACCTTAGTGGCGCTCCTCCCTCTACCCTGGCGTCCTCACCCACCGGGAGCGTCCAACGCCCGTGGATCCGATGGCCCTCTCCCCCACCCCGGCGAGATCCATGGAGCACGAGCGAGATCCATGAAGGTGGCGCAGCGGTGTTGTAGGGGAGTGGGTGGCTCTGCCCCACCCTGGTGTGGTGCCCTCCCCACCCCTAGCGGCACCCTCTGTCACCCTGGTGTCCGAGCTCCCTCCCACTGCGGCGGCCGGAATCGACCGACCCATCCCTCACCTCCCCTACGTTGGATATGTATGTTTCAAGTGTTTCAGACGTTTCAGATGTATGTTGCATTTGTTTCATATGGTGTTGCAAAAGTAGGTCGGGGGATGTTGCACATATTGCATATGTTGCAACTGTTTCAGAGGCAATGTTGTAAGCGTGTGTTTCAAGTGTTTCAGAGGTATGTTTTATCTGTGTTTTCCGGATGCATGTTGCAAGTGTGTTTATCTGGATGTTGCATATGTTTCACACATACATTACATGTGCTTTATTTGGATGTTGCGTATGGTTGCAATGGTTTTCAAGTGTTTTCAGATGTTTTTTCAAGTGTTTCAGAAGCATATTCCAAGTGTTTCAACTGCTTTCAGACCTACGTTGCAACTGTTGTATTTGGATGTTTTAAAAGTAGACGAGTGTTGCATCTCTCCTTCCCATCTTCTGTTGCATCGTCTCTCCTGGCGCCAGCAGAGCATCCATACAATACCACGGCCAGGTCCTTTCAAATCGGAGGCGCCCCGCGCCCTTCCCCTCTTGTCGCTCGGGCGACGCGGGCCTTGCGTGGATAGCAAAACACAGCGCGCGGGCGTCCGTGCGGACATCCGGACGCTAGCACTACCGATTAAGGAAATCAAAAGTCTGTATGTGAAAGATAATTTATATAAAAAAGTAAATTACGATTTAAACCAGTAGGTGCATACTACTTTCCACTAAAATTAATTTCTGGTGAAAATCTTGGCCTTTCAAATGCGCTAGGTGGGTGTGGATGTCAGTTCCTGTCATCGGATAGCTGCAGTCGATCTTGGGCCACGTTTGGATTGGTCGGCGAGGCCAAATTGGGCCGTTGTGACCCAGCACAAGTGATTTGTCTGGCTCAATTAAGATATAGATTTGGCAGTTGCTCATAGATGACCACTACTACTGTTTCCCACAGTATAGGGGGCTGAAAAGCCTCTATAGGTGAGCACTCCCTCCCATGGGCGGACCTAGGGCCCGGCGACCCTAGGCGCCTGCCCAGGCTCCACTGCAAGAGGCACTAGAAGATAGAGGTTGCAGGCACTGGCTGCACACACTAGCAGCTTTTGTGGTCTGTCTTGAGAAGAGCGTGTAGGGCATGTTTGGTTGGCTGCATGCAGCTCAACCAGGCTCACGAGATGCAATAACTAGATGTTTGGTTACCTGTGCCGACATTTGGGCCTGGCTCGCGTGGTGCAAAAAACGTCCTTCAGCCAGGCTCTGCAGATACGGGGAAATCAAGCGTTTCCTAGCGGCCAGGCTCGCCCAGTACACGAGGTGCATGCGGAGAGGCTATGCGTGGCAAAAAAAGTCATCGGCTCGGCACCGGACCAAGCAACCAAACAACGTTTGTCTGCAGCCTGTGTCGACTGACACAAGCAACCAAACGCAGGGACCTTGCATGCGTTCGGCCTGGCCGTAGAGAGGCTGGTTCCCTGCTGTGAGCCTGGCTCCGGTGGGCAGTGAACCAAACGTGCCCTAACAGATGCAGTGGGCAGTGGAGTAGCAGAAAAGCATAATGAATGGAGGCTCATTAATTAATTAAAGGCTATTGCTTAAACTATGTCTGCAATGAAATAGGAGTACTGTGCAATGGCTATATGGGTTAAATACGCAACAATGAAGTAATGGACTGGCCTATGGCTGCACGCGAGGTAAGATATTTGTTGCTAGTCTCTTCGGCCAGCTGTAGTTCTAAAACTTCGATAATGGCAGCAGGACCAATGGTGGCAGCAGGACCAATGGCTATGCTATGCTCCAGCACCTGTGTGACTGTTATGTTTGCGTGCTATTTATCTATGCAAGGAGAAAAATTTTGAGATAGTCTCAACCTAGAAATTATGAGTATATTTATCAAGTCATATAGGCATTGCACAAAAAGAAATTATACTCTCAATAAATGGTTTCTTTAAAATAGTTTTTTTTAATCTAATAACCTGTCTTCTTTTTTCTATCATCCAGCTGTTACATCTTTTTCTATCTACATGTTTCTCATGCGGAAATAGTTTCTTGCTTTTTATCATTCACCCTCGATGGATGACAGAACTATTCACTCGTGCAAACTAGCTTCCACGTAGGTTTGCAACCTTGACTGAAACCCTACCCTCTTTAAGATCCGCCCAGGCTTTGTTCAATCTCTGGGTCCGGCGGTCCACCACTGCTCCCTCCCCCCGTCGCCGATTGACGGCGCTTCTCTTCCATAGAGGCAGCTAGAAAGCCTCTATACAGGCTGTTCTCCCACCCGCCTCTACAAATCGACGGGTTCCCACTGCCTCTAGTAATGGGATTTATAGAGACAACTGAGAAAGACAGCCGAATCTATTTGGAGAAGCAGCTGTGATCCAGAGTCACTAATAGGCGATTGTTGTTCCACAACCACACCTCTCTTGTTAATTTCTGGAATACCACTAATAGGCTCGTTCCCGAAACTTGTCTATTCCAAAACATATACACAGCTAAAAGGTTCCATTCCAGAAACATATACACAGAGATAAACATACACATAACTAGTTAATAGATGGCATGATAACGTGTTTTGTTGATGTGGATATCATAATTTCATATGCTAATGGACTATAATAGCTGAGGTAGGCAGATTGAATGCCAAGATAGAAGAATGTTACTAGAGCTTAAGATGTACAGACACAGATATAGATTGCTGTAGAGGACAACTAATCGCAGACGGGGGCGGAGCTAGGCTGGAGTGTCAGGGGCGCGGGAGTGGGACCGGGTGGTGGGGTTGGACCAAGCATCCAATTCCAATCCATGAATGCTCGAATGTTCGATTACACACACAGTGCCCGGCAACTATGGGACAGCAGAGCGGACGACAGGACGGCACAGACGAGCATGCTGTATCCCTGTGAGCTGTGACATATCGATATCCATGTGCAAAATTCGCATGCACTTGTATATGTAAGCACATATACGCAACACAAGGTGGTTAATTAGGTTGAGTATGAGTGTTTATATTATATTGAAAGAATATTGAGAAGCACATCTTATGTGTAGCTGTTAACTCTACCGATAGTTCATGGATTATCGTGACAATCTCTTGTATGTTTAATTTTCTACCTTCTCTTATTGAAATACGAGTCATGATGGTACGGTCGAGAAAAAAATTGTTGTATGCAAGTGCACATGCTGCAACTACAACAGCTGAATTATCTTCTAGTTTGCTCCTTCTTTTTCACCAAATTATAAGTCATTCTGATTTTTTAATAGCTTTTGTTACACACCTAGATATAGTATATCTAGGCACATAACAAAAAGGAAGGGAGTAGTAATTAATGGAAGTTGGTTTGTCTACATTATAGTTTAGATTCCAAGCAATGGAAACTTTGAAGTGGGATTCCTTAGGCACTTGTTGGTTCTTTGGGAAAAAAATAACTTATACTGAGGACCATTTTGTTAGCACACTTTAAGTTTGTTAGTGCAAGTTTAAGTCAGTATCCGCCTTATATGCACCTGACGCTTATGACGTGGTGAAAAGAATTAGGTTTTCTTACATAAGCACCATTTCTAAGCATCTCTGTCATCCATGACCCAACATGTGATCTAGTAGGTTGGATCTGTCTTGTGAAAGCATCCAACTTTACTCTAATCATGGGCTAGTGATTATGAACTGCTGTGAGGAACATGGTAGTGGATCCAAAATCTGGCAAGGTTTATTTCAGTATTCCTCATCATGATCATATCGTTAAGATGTTATCTATTTATATGTATATGCTCCTAATTTGAATTCTTGTATTGTTATTATTTTAAACAGAACTCTATGTTGGATGATCCAATTTCTGCATCTGCAGAATAAATGAACTCATATCTTGGCTCTTACTTTACATGGAAAGGATGCCGTCTCTCCTTATCTGCTTCTCCTTTTTAATACTGTTGTTTGGGGAATATGCATGGCAAGGTGCTTAGAAAAGAAGTGCAACAATTCCTGCAACTGTCAAGGTATTGATGTTGTTGGCTATGCCACCTCTCACTTTGTGATTAGATTTGTTCTCTGTGGCTAGTGTTTGTTATGCATCTTGTTGTCATGATTCCTCTAGATAAGAACTTTACTGACAGTAACAATTTAAACCAATATTTGTCATTTTAATGTCCTGTTCCAGGTTCATATTCTCTTATCACTATCCAGCAGAGATACCTACAGGTCATTATCACCGCTCAATTATACAATTTATTCCTCTTTTCAGCATTTATCAAAAGTAGTGGATGGGACCAAACAAAATGAAAATATATAAATACAACCAAAAAACCATTGGAGTAGTTACTAGAAAGGAATAAAGTGGGAATTTCCTGCCCACTATGCATCTTCCTCTTTATCCTCGAATTCTTCATTTGGTTTTAGTGTGAATGCATGGTGATGCTACTATTTATCTTCTTCCTTTTTGGTTGGATGCTTGCTTCAGCCATTTGTTGATTATGCCTCAGAGACATTCCTATTTGTTAGTCTTCTTTGGACAATGTTTTAGGAGATGTGAGATGTGGCAAAAAGCAGCCGATACTTGAGCCCCTTTGGTTCACCACATGATAGATCTCGGTGACGTGTCCACCTTTTATGATCTATTGATGCTGTATCTTAGGTGCCTCTAATGGTTTCTATAAGGGGCCCTTCTATAATATACAAAGAGGATAGCTCAAGCTTCAATGTGTGAATGTGTTAGGAATTTGTAATTTTGCACATTATTTAGCTTGGTGTAATTTTTGTTTGTTCTAATGTAATGGCTACATGCTATGTTTCAGTTCCCATTTTTCCTATCTTTTTTTTATGTTGCATAGGGAGGAGGAGTGACCACTGTTCAAGGACAGATGCAGATGGTGGGAGATTATAATCATGGCTGTTTTTGCGAAGTTTGGCTGGAACTTCTTGAATCATATTAGTTTTTCTGTTTTTTTGCTGCGCCCACTATGTGGGCTGAATCTTGCTTTTGTCTCTTCTTGCATGTGCGAGCCTTATGGCTTTGGTTGTATTGTGACTATAAGCTGTGTACCATCTCTGGATGATAGAGGCTGGAACCTCGTTCCATTATCTAAAAAAATAAATTTTTTTATGGAAAAGTCAGGAGAATTATGCTTTATTGTATTAGAGAAGAACATGGTCCCCATACAGCCCACTCATCTCATACGAGGACCAAATATGAGAGATGATTTTAGTAGCAAAATAGAAACAAAAAACTTGAGATCAAACAACACGACCCGACCAAAGCTACAAAGAAAATTAGATTCTACCACCAAGCTCTAAACCCTGCAGCTTCTTAGCTCTAGCTAGAAACCAGAGACTATGTTCATCTTTGAACTTCCTCAAAATTGATGTAACCGAAGGTGCAGCGCCCTTTTAGGAAGTGACTTTTAACAATTGTATACTGGCTTCTTAAAAGGATTCTCCAATCATTTTTTTGTTAGACCCTCTTTTCTTGTAGTACCAAGTATCTCTTTCTGTTCTGCTGTTACCAGAGTTGCAATGTTTTGGTTGTTTTCGTGAAAGGCTATTGGAATATTTTTGTGTACTCACTGAAGAGGCGAAACTGTCATGCTTTAAGGAATTCATCTCTATTAGGAATTATGATATCGAAAATTCTGTAACTATTCCTTGAAAAGAATATGGTCATCCTATGTTAAAACAGTGTTGCGTTAAACAATTTTTCTCTCTTTATTTGCTTGTTCAATCAAATGCATTTTCATTTTGTATTTTTATGGCAAGATTATTAGTATTAATTTACAAAGAGCTACCTATCATCTTCGTTATGACTTAGTCTTTGACATTAAGTCTGGCAACATTATCATAAGGAATGGAACATAACTGCCTATACCTTTCCTAGAGGCAGCTGGGCCATAGTTATTACTCCTGTTGCATGTAATTTTGTAAGTTAAAAGGAAATTTTCTTTATGTTAAATACTCACACGGAATTTCAGCGGTTGATGTCATTTAAAGAGATCAAAATTCTTCCAGAAACTAATTTGTAGTAGAAGATATCTTTTAAAAAAGTTAGATAGAATTCCCAGATTTAGTGAATCTGTCCTCTTCATGAACCACTAATAATCTTTGATGGCCTTCATCATCTGATAGTGAGACTGGCTGAATCCCAACTATCTGAATAGAGGAATAGCTTTCACTCACCCTGTCACCCACAGAAAGAAAGAGCCCTCGTTATGTGCAAGTTACAGATAAATGTGCAACTGTGTATATTTGCAAATTAAATATCTAGTCTCTGAAAAATTAATTATATAGTCTCTGAAAATTAATTAATTATTTTTGTGCAAGCTTCTTTAGGAACAAGTTTAGGGTACAATGGCTCTATGCATTTCTGTTGTGCAGTTTCATGATATTTTGAAGTTCCTTGCTGTTTACACCGTAGCCACAGGAACCTTATGTTGTAGAGAAATCTTCTTTTAGGTTATCAAGTAAAGAACTCATAGTGCAACTTGCCGCATTTGTACTTGAGCTATCTAGCTTCCAACAGTTTCAAGAAAAAAAGAAAAGTTCTGTGTCTTTTTGTTATGCTTTATTCACAGGAGGACATTATCAATGTAGAATAAAGATTTTGCATGTTTTAAAATTGTCCTGTTTCCCTCTATATATACACCCTTGCTCATTTCATGTCTCGGTGTGCTCATCTAAGTCCTCTGTAGTCTCAAGTCTGCACTTGCTTGCACTCTAACTGAGCTAGCCAAATATGGACTATACGAATTTGCGGCGCCAGATCATCTCCATGAAGAAAAGCCTCTTCGACCAGGTTTTGTCTCAGTTCACTGGAAACCTGGGAGAGTAATGACTAACCGCGCCACCACCTACTAACATTTGTTTGCTTGTCTGGAGCTCTTAGTTTTGGCAGGGTAATCAGCATAGGTCATTTTGTCAGGCAGAGTATATACTGACTCATTCCAATTAAAATTGGCTTTAATTTGTAAATAACTGCATAGCTCGTTGTGTCAGATTTTAGTCTGGTATATATAGGCCAATGCTCAAGTAGCTCCTATCTTCCCATCTAAAAGTTACACAACATATTCTGCTACATCATGTATGTATACATGCATCATGATAGTGGGGAAGGATGTCGCCGACCATACAGAATAGCGTGCCACTTTATTTCCTGCTTATATTCCTTTGAGAATATACAGAAAGGTGGGGTTTTTCAAACTTTACAGAGTAATCATAGGTTGGGACCATTTTGATCTTGCATTAGTTTCTGGTAGACAAATCCTAGAGTGTCCTTTATGCCTAGCTAGGTTGAATCCTAAAACCACTTGCTGGAACTCACTTGGTTGATCTTTGTGTGGACAGCTCAAAAGGCAATCTTTTGTGGTGTATTTTAGAAAACAAGGATTTGCAATTGCAAGTAACTGCAATTCCACTGGTTGGGATATGATTTTTATTTGGGGGGTTAATTTCAAAATATTCTCACGTTGCGTTCAAGTTATTATGCTAGTTGTATATATCTTCTGTTTTCATGACCACATAACACATCCAGGTTTAAAGCATGAAAACCACGAATATACTCTTTTTGTTGTATACTTTGATTGTATGTGTCCCTCTTTTATGTCCAACGTGCCACTGCATTTGTCACCGAAAATTTGCCTGTCTCCATGCCCAAATGTATCATATATATCCGTCATTTATTTGAGGTAATTGGATCCTTCATAATGTCTGATCTCTCAAACAATTGGAAGAGGTCGCTCTTAAGAGAGAAATTGCTTTTTGCCAGAGTTCATTCTTCTGTATTTTGCTTTTCAATATATCTACCCCTTGCTTTTCCTGCAGGGATACCTGGATGAGCAGTTTAACCAGCTGGAAGAGCTGCAGGATGATTCAAGCCCCAATTTTGTTGAGGAAGTTGTGGCTTTGTTCTTCAAGGATTCATCAAGATTGCCGACGAACATAGAGCAAGCAATGTAAGTAATATATGTCGTAACTCACTCTAAAAGAATACTCTGGTTTTCTAGTACAATTTATACACATGACTTCAGACATGATATCAATTAACTAGTAGTAGAAAGCATACAGAATAGTGTATTCACTTTGAATTTCTTGTGATGCAGTGAGAAGTACCCACAGGATTTCTACCGGTTGGATTCGCTGGTGCATCAGTTCAAAGGCAGTGGATCAAGGTATAGAGGGGATGAATATGCCCAGAAACATATACAGGGAACGCAATTGCTTTGCATATATAACTCAGCAATGCAGAATCTTCTGATTACCTATTCCGGATTGGCTTTTAGAGTTGTCAGCTCACTGATACAAAATTTGATTAGTAAGATAGATAGTACTTAATTACAAGTTCACTAAAGGTAGCCTCATTTTTGGCAGCATTGGTGCTCTGAGGATAAAGAATGAGTGCTCCATGTTTAGGGCCCACTGCAACGACAGGAATCTGGAAGGGTACCGTACACTTGACGACTCTTCCTCTATACCTGCATCTCATTCTTTGCTTGAGCAGCTGCATCTCATTCCATGGCTCACTCAGATGCCGCCGGTCACTCCAGAAGATGAAGAGGGAGCATGCCACTCTGAAGCAGAAGCTGGAGACATATTTTCATGTAAACACAAACACCAAATTAAAGGCCCTGTTTCTACATAGACAACGATCGATCATCTGTTCTTACCCACTATTTACTGCCTGCTGATGATACAGTTGCTGAGGCAAGTCGGTCCTCCAGAACGCGCGGTGAATTCATGGAAGTAACAAGAATAGCTAGCATGGGAGGCAGTTCCAAGGGAAAGAAGAGGGTGGGCTCTCTCTGCTCATTTGGAAGAATATTGTATACTCAAGTTTTGCTCAGTTACTGGTGTGCCTTTTTGCTGCTCATGGGTGATGTGTCTCGGTGTCTGTCTGTGTGTGGTCTCTGTACCGTCTGGTGTCTTGCGTACACTGTGCTCGCTCCTTGGTTGTCTATGGAGCGTCGCAGTACTTCTTCTGTACTCTGAAATGTAATGGTATCAATATATTTGGTCGGGTTTTGTCGTAAGACATACATACTGTCTCATGATTCTGTTCTGTTTCGTGAATTCTTGCTACTAATAACAATTTCCTTCAAATCAGCTAAGTAGCATGACGCACTTTAGTTTCAGAATTAATTATTTGGAGAAAGAGCATGGAAAACTTTTACTTGGTCACGGTAGCCACCAATTTTTCCATTCATATCTGGAGTTGTTTTGTTGCATTTATTTTCTGACCCTTAGTTCAGGAAATGATTTGGTGGCCAAATCTAGCTAGTTCAGTTCATTGCAGAGCTGTTGTTACACGGTGCCGTGCAAAGGAAGATTCGCATCTCACTGGATTACAAGTTTGCAGTAATGTCATGAGAAATGTACATTAAGAGGTGAATAAGATTGTTACATGCACACGTAGCCCTTATATATTTTAAGAATATACGCTTAGGGCTTGTTCGGCTGTCGTTTTTGCACCCGCAACTGCTGCCGGTGGCTGTAGCCTCTCTCACGTCTTACCTCGGAAACAATGTTGAACTATACTATTTATTCCTCGCCCCCATGTGTAACACTCTCGGTGTTACCACGCTAAACAACTCACTAAGCATGTCATGAGCATCTTTATGTGTGTTTTGCTTGTGGTCAGCTGTGAAAAATAAAACCGCGAAGCGAATTAATCGATAAATACGTAAAGGAAAAGCTCTCCAATAGTTCTTGTGTTTATCAAATAGGGTTGTAAACCAATTTTTTATTGAGTAAAAATATTATAGAACTTATATGAGGCATCTAAATAAAGTGTGAAGTGCAAAATGTGTAGATGTTAATGCAACTGTTGTTGTCAAGTGATAAAATCGATAGCTTATATTTCCAGTAGCTTAGAAATGCAACTTGGCATATTCCAGCGTAGAATATTTTCAAGTTTGTGGCAGCTAGACATTGCCATGTTGGGCAACTTAGTTTGTGAATTCGGGTTAAGAGGTGATGTTGTGTGGTAGCTCGGGTTGGTAGCCTCATAGGTCAGCTCGAGCTTGGCAAGGGCGGTTTAGGATCGGATGCAGCTGGTGGGTCGTTTTAGAAGCTTTAAACTTCATGCACAACACGTTTTCTGACTTGCCCACTGGGCGAGCACGGTCACTGCTCGCGGCCGCCCCGCGCAGCGCGTCTAGCCCTGCTCTGTCCATGCGCAGTGCCGTGGCTGCTACCCCGTCGCAGCCGCACTGCTGCTGCTGACTCCTCTGGCCGCTCGCGTGTGAGCCTGTCCCCGCTGCCCCCCTGCCAGGTTGTGCTCGGTGACGTGGTGGCTGCCTGGGTCAGCGAGCGTCGCGTCCGTGCCCCGGCCCCAGCGCCGCTGCTGGCCGGTCGGTGGTTGCGTGCGCATGCCACGCTACTCCGCCGTCTGCTTGCGCATGCTTTGGTGACCCCATCTCGACAGCGGAGGTGACCCGAGCGCTGACTCATTCCCACCCCCCTCTCTCCCCTGTCTACCGTGGCCGATGGGGCCGCTTCATGCGAGTCGGTTGGGAGAGATCACCATCGTCCAATCATTCACGCCCTTTGCTTTGTCACCTAGTGGCCCTACCGATTGACCTCACCCCACCTCAAGCTTGGCCCCCACCGTGCTCCAATTGGAGTTTTCCGCCCCGCCATGCCATTAAGGCCAAGCTCGGCTGTGGACCACGGTTGCCCAAGCTGTTCGCCTCAAGCCCTGACTGGTTGTACAGTTAGTCTTGCCACCACCTCCGCCCCACTCTGCGCACCACTGCGGAGGCCCCCACCGCCTTCTCGTCATCGTTGACGCGGCTACACCACCGTACCCCCTCAGGCGCACGTGGCCAGCCTGATTCGGGCAAGCTCTGGTCAAGTCATCACTTCGGCCGAGCCCGTGGTGAGTCCCTTGAGCTCATAGGATACATCTATCGTTCTTTTGGTGTTTGGGTTCACCAGAATGCCGCTGCCTCCTTCATAGATCGCCGCCACCGTGGGGGGCGTCCCGGAGCGCCTCCGACCGCCTAACCGCCACCTAGCAGTGCGCGAGGACCCGTAGGTGAGTATCGATCTCTTAATTAGGGCTTTGGGTGGTCCCGGGTGACCGGCGGGTGCGCCAGTGCCACCGGTCGGCGCGTCGGCGTGCGCGGGGGTGACCAGGGACCAGGCCATTGTAAAGGAGAGAAAGTCAGAGGGCTTATTTGCATAGAGACAGTCTGTTGGAATAGGGCGCATAGCATAGTGGTAATACTCGGTTAACTAGAGGGCGTTTCTGCAAAACGCCTGGGGGTGCGCGGGCTCCCCTACCTTGGGCCTGTAACAGAACTGCCCAATTATACGAGATTAAGTAAGAAAATCATCCAACGGAAGGACAATTTAACGAACTTAAGCCCGTATAACCCGGTAGTCCGTGAAATCTCGACGGATTTCAAACCATTCACATCACAGCCAAGATCGTACTAAGTTTAGCGGTCACCGTCATAAGTTACATAGAAGTTCACGACACAAAATACATCGGAGTTTAAACATAGTTATTACAAACCAGTTTCAAATAAAAGTAGCGGAAGCATTAGTTCAAATCACGCACACACACACATTGTTTTGAGATAAAGTGCCAGGTCGTGATCATCTCCAACAAAAGCATCAGGCGAGAGGTAGTGGATGACCATTGCCCATGGTCCTAAGCTTCGCCCATCGCAGGGTAGAGACAGTTGATACAATAACCATAGTACATCTGTCCATCTGCAACAAGTGGGAACAAAGCCCTGAGTATGAGAAGGTACTCAGCTAGACTTACCCGACAGAACCAAAAATAAAATGACACCAAGGATCATGAAAGGCCTTTTAGTGGGGTAGCTAACTCATTTGCAAGAAAAGCATTTTTGGCTTAGCAATTCTTTTTACAAAAGCTTGTAATATTTTAACCTTTATTACCCTGTCCACTATGTTTGCATTTATGCTAGAGTAACCATATAAATAACAAGCAAGGGTTACCATTGATCATTAACAATAATTACCATGTCATCTTCCACATAACTATCCAAGTGTTTCATCAATGTTACTACGATGAAGTAACTCAAGTCAAGTGTTCACTATCCAGTGAACGATGGCGATTCGAATCGATTATTGACCAGCTGGTAAGTTATTCCTCACACAAACCTCACTCACCCGCTAAAGTGAGGTATTGGTCACCGAGTCAACCATTCAGGTAAAGTCGCGAGCTTGCCAGGAACCACATGTACCCGGGGGCCGCCCGACTGCTCTTTGACCTTATCATCGCGCCCCCGTTTCCTGCCACTACTGCTCCGGTACAGTGCGTTGCGGGCAATACACTCGGCCCGAATAATCTCCCGGCTTCGCGGTCGAAAGGTACTTTATTCGGCCAGCTAAATGTGAGGCATGCGTTCAACATGACTCGAGGCCCGACATCGGACGGTCCTTAATCGACACAGACGGAAGACACTACAGTCCAGAACCCTGCAAGCTTCCGCCCGGTCTCAACTTATTTCAACACTTAGTTATCCTCAATTGACATGATCTCACATAATCCAGGTAAACACCTATAGCTCGCGGATGACAGGCAATCACCCGACTTCTACCGGTCTAAGCAAGCTAAGCAATTATTAACCGCGGACACCAGGGTAACAAGGATCGGGTAAAACAAGGTGAAACAAGGTATAATACAGCAACGTTTGCAAACAACTCCTAAACGTAATGCATCAAATTAAGTGAAGTTAATAAATAATTATTTGCAAACCGAGAGAGAAATGCTCCGGGGCTTGCCTCGCTCAAAGGAGCTGGGACGATGATCGGGGCACTCCGGAAGCTCTTCACCGGCCTCCTCTTCTGCTTCTGTCAGCTCCGGCTCTGGCACCTCGGGCTGCTCCTCTGCGTCCTCGGGAACTACTGCCGGAGTCACTTCCTGCGATCCTGTATGATGCAGAAGTATGAGTGCATCATGCATAGGTGCATTGCAGAGGTGACATGAGATGGTGATGATGATAAATGCATGCGATGTGATGAGTACGTTACGTTATTGGATTACGGGGAACTCGTGACTCTTCTACAAGGTAGTCTACGTCATCCAAGAACATGTACTCACAAACTACCACCACTATTCTCTACCATGCAAGGGCACTTGAACACTCAAGATGCTTCAAAGATACACCAAAGTATAGTTTACTAACTATTTTTGCATTAAAGAATGAATGAAAACCCTAATTAGCCCTATGCTTGAACAGCAACCCATATTTTAGTAGCTCAGAAAAATCTTAGAAAATTACAGTGGATTACTAATACCAAAACTAGCCTGACACAAGATTTTTACTGCATTTGGATTACTAGAACTAACTATACAAAAATAACAAACTAAGGCCCAAAATGAATATTTAAAATACTTTACATTATGAAAAGTATCAAACAACAGATTTAGAAATTTTCCTACTTTTTACACACTAACCAAACACTATAGAAAAATTATCACTTGCATGTTTTATTCAAATTTATTTAAATAACAAAAATAACATATAATAATGATAGGAAGCATTTGAACTACACCTACACATTTTTCTACAGAACAGTCATGATATAAAATTACCTTAGCAAGTACATGGCACAAAAAGATTAATAAACTTGGAATCATATTTTTCTAATTTTTCTAGGATTTATTAAGCATTTAACAAGAAAACAGCTATTTCACTAGTTAATTAAAAACTCTACAGAAAAGTATCTCAAATTTGACATGCAATAATTTTATATCATAGATCTGGTTCCAAAGAGTCCATAGAAATTTATTTCACCATTTTTGGAGCTAAAATGAGCAAGTTATGAATTTTCTAAAGCATTTATATATTTTCTGAAAAATCATTTTCAAAAATCCTTTTAAACTTCAGCCGCTGGACTGCTAGGTGCACCCGGCGACCTGTACACGCGCGCGCAAGGAGAGACAGACAGGCGGGCCCGTGGAGCAGCTGGACCCCACGCGTCAGCCTCTCCGAGTCAAAGGAGGGCGCTGACCGCGCGGATCTCGACGACGGCGAGGTCGCCGGTGACGAGGTCACCACCATCGTGATCACCATGACGAGGCGGTCACGTTGAGGCAAACGGCATGACCGGAGGGGCTCGAAATCGAGCTTGCCCACGGCCATGGCGGCTCGGCGGCGCTGCTCACCGGCGGGAGCGCCTCTTCGGCCATGGGGCAGCACGAAAAACAGCGTCTGAGCACCGGGAGAACGGGGCGAACGGAATGCGCGCCCGAGCGAAGGAAAGGAGGGAGCGGAGGGGAGGTTTTCACGGAGCAGAAATCCACGGTGAGCTCGGCCGGAACTCCGGCGAGCGATTCGTGCGGATGGGAGGCTTACCACCGGAGATTGAGGCGAGCACGGGCTGCGCCAGGGAGAGAAGAAGCTCGGGGCGAGGTGGAGTGGCTTGCGGTGAGCTGAGGCCGCCGGAACGCGCGTGTCCGGCGAGGGCGCGTGGTGGCGGGGGCGGAACCGCGGCTGCTGTGCTTACGAAGGAGCAAAGGCGACAGAGGAGAAGGAGGAAGGGCGAGGCGCTGCGGGGGGGGGGGGGGGGGTTAAAGGAGCGAGCGCGCGCGTTGGTGGGGGCGACCGAGCGCCACCCGGCCGGTGTTGCCGGCATGCGGCCGCCACGCGGCGAGCACGCCCTGCCGCGGCGGACAGCGAGGCGCGGGCGCGCGGGAGGAGGAAGAGGCGGAGCGGCTTGGGCCGGGCCGCCTACGCTGCGCGGGCGCGCGCGTGCGCGCGGTGACGCGGGCCGTTTCTGGTCGCGGGCCGAACCCGAGGCGGCGGCCTGTTAAGGCAAAATCTGATTTTTTTCTAATTTCTAAATTTCAAATTAAATGAATTTCAAACTTCAAACCCTATTTTGAACAAGAAGAAGACATTTTCTGGAATTGAACCAAAAATAAAAATTGCTTAGAATTAAATTCTCTATAACTTTGATTAAGGGGCCAACTGAAAATTCTTAATAGATTTTGAATGGCAGAATAAACGCTAAAATAGGGGATATTTTTGAATATTTTTAATAATTATTTTTGAACAAGTTTTTGACAAAATTTGAGTCATCTAGTTGCTCCAAAAATTGAACTAGGGTTCCAAATGATGTAAAATTTATAGTTGCAAGACTTTTGGTGTAAGGTGATTATCATATTAATATAGTTCATCACATATATCATTTTCAAGCTTTTATTTTAGTCAAATTATAACATTATCACACATGATTATAATGATATGAATGCCATGCAATATGCATTGCGTAACACCGGAGTGTTACAGCCCTCCCCCCTTATAAAAATCTCGTCCCAAGATTTGGGTTACGAACCATTTATTATAAAAATCTTCGTATGCCTTTTGTAAGTATTTACCCGTTTCCCAAGAAGCATCCCCTTCATCATGATGACTCCATTGTATCTTATATGTTTTCACCACACTATTTCGAGTAGCCCTCTCCTTGGAATCGAAGACTCGAACTGGCTGCTCGCGATACACCAGATCTGACTTGAGTTTTATGCCTCGAGGTTCAATCCTTTCCTCTGGAACGCGCAAACACTTCTTGAGATGTGATACATGAAAAACTGAGAATATAGCACCCATTGACTCTGGTAATTCCAACTTGTAAGCCACTGGGCCCTTCCTTTCCAAGATTTTGTAAGGTCCTACAAATCTGGCGGCGAGCTTTCTGCGTACACCAAACCGTTTCTTTTTCATTGGCGTGACTTTTAGATAAACATAGTCACCAACTTCGAACACAAGCGGTCTCCTCCTCTTATCTGTATAACTTTTCTGACGTGACTGAGCTGCCTTCATATTTTGCTGGATGATATGAATTTTCTTTTCGGCTTCTCCCACGAAGTTAATACCATAATACCTTCTCTCTCCTGTCTCAATCCAGTTTAAAGGTGTTCTACACTTTCGGCCATACAGGGCCTCAAAAGATGCCATCTTGATACTTTCTTGATAGCTATTATTGTACGCGAACTCTGCTAACGGTAACCATGACTCCCAAGAACCTCTGGAAGACAACACACAAGCTCTTAACATATCCTCTAAAACAGCATTAACTCTTTCAGTCTGACCATCTGTTTGAGGATGATAGGCAGTGCTACGAATCATACTAGTCCCCAAACCTTTGTGCAAATGCTCCCAAAAGTGAGCAGTGAACTATGACCCTCTGTCAGACACTATGGTTTTTGGTATGCCATACAACCTCACAATCTCCGCAATATACTTCTCGGCATATTGAGGTGGTCTATATTCCGTTTTGACAGGCAAAAAGTGGGCTGTCTTGGTAAGACGATTCACAATTACCCAAATAGAATCGTGACCTTTCTGAGTAGTGGGTAGACCCGTGATGAAATCCATACTTATATCATCCCACTTCCAATTAGGTACTGGCAAAGGTTGTAGCAATCCGGCAGGTTTCATGTGAATTGCTTTCACTCTACAACATGTGTCACATCTGGCTACATAAGCTGCGATTTCCTTCTTCATCTTGGTCCACCAATAACGAGGTCTTAGTTCTTGATACATTTTACTGCTGCCAGGATGAATGGACAACTTAGAGAGATGAGCTTCGTCCATAATTTTATTCTTAAGCTCTCTATCCTTTGGAACAACAAGACGGTTGTCGAACCACAACACATCTTGCTCATCCACTCTGAAGTGTTTCGAGGGTTCTTCTTTAATTTTCTTTTTAATGTAGAATACCCCTTTGTCTGCTTTCTGACCCTCTATTATCTTACTTTCCAAGGAGCAACTGATCTGAATACTATGTAACACGGCAGGATGCATTAGATTAAAACCATCTTCAAGCAAGGGTTGCATATTCAGACAATGTGACTTTCTACTCAAAGCATCAGCTACCACATTGGCTTTCCTAGGGTGATACTGTACATTTAAGTTGTAATCTTTAATTAGTTCTAACCATCTCCGCTGTCTCATATTCAATTCTGGTTAGGTAAAAATGTACTTGAGACTCTTATGATCGGTGAAAATATTGCACACATTACCAAGTAAATAGTGTCTCCAAATCTTTAAGGCATGCACTACAGCGGCAAGCTCAAGATCATGTGTCGGATAATTGATCTCATGTTTTCTCAACTGTCGGGAGGCATAAGCAATGACTCTTCCTTCTTGCATCAGAACACATCCTAATCCTGTTTCTGATGCATCGCAGAACACATCAAAAGGTTTCTCGATGTCGGGCTGTGCAAGAACTGGAGCAGTGGTCAATAGTTTCCGCAAGGTATGGAAAGCTGTCTCACACTCCTCTGTCCACACAAACTTGTGATCTTTCTGTAACAGACTTGTCATCGGCTTGGCAATCTTCGAGAAGTCTGGGATAAAGCGGTGATAGTAACCAGCTAACCCTAGGAAACTCCTGACTTCTGACACTGTGGTTGGAGTCTTCCAATCCATAACCTCTTGCACTTTACTCGGATCTACAGAAACTCCATTCTCAGATAGAATATGACCGAGGAAGGGAACTTTCTTCAACCAAAATTCACATTTGCTGAACTTAGCATACAACTTATGGTCTCTCAGCCTAGTCAAGACAACTCTCAGATGCTCTGCATGATCTTTCTCATTCTCAGAGTATACTAGAATGTCATCAATGAAGACAACTACAAACTTGTCCAACTCTGGCATGAAAACCGTATTCATCAGATACATAAAATATGTAGGAGCATTTGTTAGGCCAAATGACATAACAAGATACTCGTACAACCCGTATCTGGTAGAAAAGGCGGTTTTCGGAACATCTTGTGGTCTAATCTTTATCTGATGATATCCGGACCTTAGGTCTATCTTGGAGAACACTCTAGCCTTAGCGAACTGATCAAACAGAACGTCGATATGAGGCAAGGGATATTTATTCTTGATAGTTACAGCATTAAGAGGTCGATAATCCACACACATCCTGAGAGTACCCTCTTTCTTTTTCTTCACGAACAAGGCAGGACATCCCCATTCAGACTTACTTGGGCGGATAAACCCCTTCTTTAATAATTCCTCCAGTTGCTTCTTCAACTCAGCTAACTCATCCGGAGGCATCCGATAGGGTCTCCTTGAAATAGGAGCTGTCCTGGGGATCAACTCGATTCCAAACTCAACATCCCTATCTGGAGGAAGGCCAGGTAACTCATCTGGAAACACATCCGGGAACTCACACACTACCGGGATCTGGTGGATAGGAGCAACTTCCATGGCACAGGTCACACTCACAAGGTCTGTTCTTTTAGGCAATGGTACCCGGAAAGTACCCTCTGCCTGGGGATCCTTAAGGGTAAGCATCCGACCGCTTGTATCTATGACTGCTCCCCAGTCTTTCATCCAGTTCATTCCTATTATTACATCCAAAACTAGCCCAGGCATAACTACCAGGTTCACTCGAAACTTCCGACTACCTAACTCAAGGGTTGCCCCTCTAACCATCTTATTGGTTAACACATCAGCTCTTGCTGAACTTATGCGATAACCATAACTCAATTCTGTGCATAGTTGCTCATGCTTCCGTGCAAATGCTTGACTCATAAAAGAATGCGAGGATCTAGAATAAAAAAGAACAACTGCAGGGTGATGGTTCACAAGAAACTTACCGGCAGTTACAGGCTCTCCCTCAGGAACCTCATCAATGGTGGTGTGGTGCACATGAGCATTGTAAGTCTGTTGCTTCTTTTTAGGCGGATAAGGGAAGAACTTTGAAAAGTGGCCTGGTTGACCACAATTGTAGCAGGGCCCTTTCACTGTACCAGCAGACCCTATAGCTCCCTTGGAGTTGCTCTGTTCTGCAGCTGCGGTGGTCTTTGTTGGCGGCACAGCCATCTTGTACGGCTTCTGTGGTCCCTTATAGTTCTGAGTTTTATGCTGTGGCGGCCTGAACCTTGCACCAGGTGCGGACGGACGATAAGAAGAACGATTTGCAGTGACAACCCTGGACTGGGATGGTTGTTGACACTAGCTAACACCACTTGAATACTAGGTTGTCATCCCTAGCATGGTGCTAGAGCGTACTAAGGTATTTATAAACATAAGGGCTCTCTAGAAAATAATCTATTCTATCCGCAAGCGCACAGATAAAATACCTCATTGTAGTATTTCACCAGGATAAGTATTCCAGGTATCGTTATTTATAATTTTGCTTAAGAGAACGGCGAAAGCGAAAACAGGGGTAAAATCTATCAAGGCTTAGACTAGAGATAAACTTGCAAGAACATGATTACTACTGAGAAACTCGTCACACAGTCACTTGCTTTGGCAGGGGGTAAGCCATAATAATAAAGATAATGAAATATAAGCTCATGGGTAAATAACACAGCGATTAGAAATAGACTACTCCACATAAATGTAAGGTGACGTCGGACTAGCAAGAGAATGGATTCTAAGTATCTACTATTTACTAAGTCATAATCTACTCTAAGCATCTACAAGATCATATATAGCACAAAAGACTCTTCATTCATGTATAAGGAACATTGCTAAAGTAAATCAGAACATAGCAAGACTTACTCCGCAATACAAATTCTGCCTGTCCTATCAACGGAGGGTGGACTATATAAGAATCAACGAAGCTGTCACCATCGCGAACTACCACACGACCCGGCCAATAGGATACATTTGCAGGTAAATAACATCTAAGCACCACGCCTACATGTGATCTACCACTTAACTCCCACGTGAAAAGAGCTAAGCGCTTTGCAAACTCATGCATGAACTCATCATCAATCATAACTATATCACTTATAGAACTAGAGCAAACTAGGAACATAATAAATAAAGACATAATGCAATTAGAATAAAGTCGTAGAGAAAGATATGAAATAATACCAATCTTTATTGACGAAGATCCGAAATCCAGAGCGCTAGGCCCTACTTCTCTAATTCTATCTAATCAATCCTATAAAACTTGAAAGAATTGGGAGTAGCTAAATCTAATTCTCTACGGGAGAGAGAGTTTCTAAACCCTAAACTTCATGGCTTCCTCTGATAATGATTTCTCCTCCTCCCTTGGGGTGGAGAGGCCCTGCTTATATAGCCCCCTCAAATGATCGTGGGCCGTCGGATCAAACCGACATTAATCGCACGGTTTTCCTTGATCCTTTAGGTCGGTGGAGCATAATCCGCGAAGTTGACGCTGATTGGCCACGGGAGTAGGGCGGCCGCCCCAAACCCTAGGGCGGGCGCCCTAGGCTGGGCCCCGTTCGGCCTCCCGTTCGTTCACATGTCTTCTGAAGTCTTCTAGATGATAGAAAATTAGCGCACATGTTAATATCTCTATGTAAACCCGACATGTGGGCCTTCTCTCCGTATTTTCTGATAACCCCCTGCAGAAATAGACAAACACCAAAACTCGTGGAATTCTGTCAGATAAAACCCTAATTCTAGATGTCTAGTGCATATTGATCCTTTTCCATGTTTAGTTGACAATTAAATTTGATACTTAAGGATCGTCAACAAACTCCCCCAAGCTTACCCTTTGCTCGTCCCTGAGAACAACTAAAACTCAGATGGATCAGGAGTTGCTTTGATGTTTTCTTTCCTGACAGGCACACATGCTTTCATATAAAATTCTCCCAGATTAGAGTGAAGTGTCTTGGGGATTAGCACATGTACTTAAGCCTTAGGTAATTGAAAGACAAAATAATTAAGCCAAGCACTATTCCTCCTGTCTATACCTCACCTTTGTTCTGGAGTTTTGCATAAGTTTTCAAAATAAAGCTCAGAGTTCCTAGACATGATTCACTTCAACAGCCCATACATATGTTTAATCGAACTGCGGATCCAAAGGAACTCAACATACAATTAAATCAAGATGTGCATGTGTGGTGGAGTAAATAATAGTGATGGTGATGATAAAACTTATTGCTCACTGTTCCTCATATTGCTATCTCTCCTCCTCTCTTGATCTTTTATTGGGAGAGAACATGGGCTATCTCTTTTTCTTCTTTTTTCAGGTGGGTAGTAAATACCCCTAATTCTACTGTCGGACACTTGTCCATTTTTACCTCTCGTCTCACTCTTTTTCTTTTCTTTTTCGAGGTTCTGGGCACTTGCCCCTTTTTATTTCCTCGCATATTTTTGCATAGCCCATGTCTCTTTCTGCATTTGATCTTTTAGGAGAGAGATAATAACAATACTTTGGAACAGTGAGTGATAACAATATTTTTAACAGATTTTTAATGATTGGTGTAATAGATGTGTGCAAGTGAGTATCTTGATTTAACCACATGAAAAGCTCCTAAGGATCTACACAACTCAATGAAACTCGAAAGATACAGCAATTATAGCAAGTATGGCTGTGGTAAGAATGTTATGCTAGGAACTCATCATGTGATTTGCAAGTTTTTTTTTCAAAATAAATTTCCAGAACTTAGTGTTGTAAGAACAAGATAAACAGCAACTCAAACTTTATATCATGTCTTATCTTTTACCTAGACTTTAGTTTTAGGCTCATGTTCCCACAGATAGTAAATTTCAGATTTTAGCAAGTCTTGGGAGAACTCTAATATAAAAGCTAGGCACTTGAAGGTAAGTAAACAGAGCAACTGTTCATCATTTCCATCATACATATTTTTGAATTTTCTTCATTTGTGTCTAGAGATTGAACTAAACAGGAAAATAAAGCACACTTATCTACACACTCTTTTTATTTGGTTTTCATTTTTTAGGAATGCAGTAAATTAAGAAAGGAAATATTTATTGGGTTTTCTAAGTTTTTTTAAGATATAAATATCTAAAACAGAAAAAGAAAAACTAAAAAGTAAATAGGAAAAACAATTAAAACTCACTCGGTAACTGGGGAGGAACTCCCCCAAGCTGGTTGTTGTCGTGGCTCTCTTCACTCAATGTTGAAGTAGCGCAGCATAGTCGTGACGTTGTTGTTCAAGGTTGTGGTGTCTTCCCTTATTGCTTGCACTCTAGTGGCTTGCTCCTGGTTCCATTTTTTTTGCTTCTCCAGGAGTCTTCCGTGCTCTGCTTGCGTAGTGCGGATGTCGAGGAGAGTGTTGTCGGTGCGGGTGTAGAAGGCGGTAGTCTCTTGGTAGTAGTCCCCCGAGAAGGCGTAGGAGGCGTCGGAGTATCTTCCTGTATCAAACTGGGGCTGGGGCCTAGACCCTGAAGCTCCATATGGGTCAGTGGAGTACCTTCTTGTAAAAGGCGGGTTCTCCCACTGGTGATATTGTCCCTCCGGCCATGTCTCTTGTGGTGGTTCTTCTGGCTGGACGTGTCGCGCCCATGGGTCCCGAAGAACTCTGGGGTTGTAATCATTATAGTGCAGATGTGCTGCCTCTTCTGGCCCGGGATCAGCTCCTTGCCATGTATGTTCCTGATGGGTGGCCATCCTTGCGGATGCCGCGCGCTGTGGAGCTCTCCGGTTCACCGGTGCTGCAGTCTCAATCAAATAATTTCGAACAGAATATATGCCAAGGTCCGGGTTAGGTAACCGAACCTTGGTGTTGTTGTCATACAACATGTACATTATCCCCGCTTCCCTTTTTAACATCCGTGCATATCTAAAAGTGTCGTAGCCGTGATAAAATCTAGGTTCCTCAATGAATTCTAACGATGAATTTTCTAACAACTTAAGGCTAACGGCTAAACGAGTTATGAGTGAAGTACACCCGACAGGTCCTTGAAGAGTTGGTGTGCCAAGCAAATGGGCAACTTAAAGAGTAACAAGTGAAACTTGGATTTTGTTTATGGTGGCATAAATGAGTTGTAGATCTCCCACACGCACCTTTCTGAAGTCATCACGAAAGAAAAAATTGTACCCGAGCCATTTGTGGAACATCCAGAGTGTAGGATGCTCCATGTCGCTGGTTCGGGGTTGGTAAAAGAGTTCGTCCCTAGAGATTTCTCTCCAAAACTGATGTTTCTCAAAATTGGGCAAGCCGGAGTCAAGGTCCAGAATGCTCCATGGAGGAAAACCGAGGTGATTACTCAGCTCTCTCCAGGACAGCATAATGTCCTGCTTGAACATCCGAAAAGAAATCCCCCCCTCACAATATTGTAACGTGCAAAGAAATTCAATAGTAAGGAGACGGGAACCATGCTCAGTGATATTCCAAAAATCCGTCCATCCTATCATTTGAAAAATTAAGTCAAATTCAGCAGCCATACCTGTTTCTTGGAGTAAGGCGAAATCGATGGTGGGAGTGTGAATGAATGTCTTGTTTTTCAACTGCTGGAGAATCTCCTTCTCCCTGCGATTCCTGAGCCCAAGGTCTCCTGTCTTGAGTAGGACCTTGTTTGGTGCACCCGACGAAGACGATGGAGCTTGCGGAGGTGCCGAATCGACACTCATCTCCGACTGGCGTGAGGAGAGTCGAGACGAACTCCTCGTACCACTCCTGAGAGACTTGGCCGCGCTCTTTACTTTCTTAAACATCCTGCAGAATAATAGGGACAAACAGAAACTCATGGAAATATGTGAGAAAAATATGTTAGTGGTTAGCTGTCCGAGAAGTCAGTCGTCCAAGGGTTAGTCGTCCGAGAGAATTATAAATTTTAGCAGCACTTCCCCCTAAACAACTTTTAATTCCGCTTGGGACAGCGGGAACACTAATTACTAGGTGATCTCACTCTCTATCTCAAAAATTTTCTAAACTCTCTTCCACTCTTTCTTTCCCTTTCCACTCTCCTTCTTACTCTCCCACTAGATCACTTCTTCTGAAAGTCGAGAGCTCAAGCTTGCATATGTTTTCTGGAATGTGTGTGGGATGAGAATGAGGTAGAGAGGTGGCCTTTTATAGTTGGAGCTGGGGGCAGGGCGGGCGCCCTGGCCAACAGGGCGGGTGCCCCACTTGAGTGCCCTCTGTGGCTGAAACTTTCCCACTCCCTCACATGCTTCACTCCTACGCCAAATAATGCTGCATAGGTGGTGGTTGGTCGGTGGAAGTTGTCTGGTTGAGTGGAGATGAGTTGGTGGGTGAAATTATGTGTTATGATGTATGTGAGGTGTAGTGTATGACATATGGGACCAAAGGATGCGGGTCATGCTTCTAGAAGATTGCTATAAATAAATATAATGCAGGAAAAATTATGAGAATTGAAACTAAAAAAATGATCATGGAAAAATATTTTTGTGCCTCCACAATAATTAATAATTATGGGTTTTTACACACCACAAATATTATTTATATGGGACTTTTGATTTTTATAATAATGCTATGGATGAGTATGACTAATGCAAGAATTAATTATGCAAAAAATTAAATGATGTGGATAAATACCGAATTACCTCCCGGCGAGGGTTTGGGAATTTTAGGTCCCCCAAGCTGGACCTCCAAATCTTTTTAAACTTCTGAATTGCCTTCCTCTGGAGATGGTGTCTCCAGTGGTTTCTCTTCGTGAACCTCCTCCACTGTAGAGTCTCTCTCTGGTCTAGGCTTGAATGTGAAGTGTTCTTCTTGTCCGTTTATGCTGAACTTGATTTCTCCCTTACTGACATCAATGTGGGCATTGGCGGTGCTCAGAAATGGCCTTCCAAGGATGATGGATACTTTTGAGTCGGGGTTCATGTCCAGTACCACGAAGTCTACTGGCACAAGGAAATCTCTTATTCTGACTGGGATATTTTCTGCGATGCCCATCGGGTGTCGAACTGATTGATCTGCTAGTTGTAGGCACATTGATGTTGGTTCTAGGGTTGTGTGTTCAAGCTTCTTGTAGACTGATGCTGGCATCACACTGACACTTGCTCCGAGATCACAAAGTGCATTGTTAAAGTGCTGGTCTCCGATTGAGCAATCAATGGTAGGACATCCTGGATCTTTCTTCTTCCTTAGTGGTTGGTTGAGGATGGCCGCACTACATTCTTCTGTCAGCTTGATTACCTCAGTGGTGGGCAGTGGCCTCTTTTTGTTAAGAATATCTCTAATGTACTTCGCATATGTGGGTACCTGTATGGCATCAAGTAGAGGTATGTTGACATATAACTTTTGAATGACCTCTACAAACTTACCAAACTGCTCATCCGACTGTAGTCCTCTGTTTCTTCTGGGAAATGGCAAATAGTTGGTGTCGTGAAAATCTTTCCTCATTTCTCCAGTTCTTGATGGTTGTAGCAGATCTTCTGCTTCAACTGGTCTCTCTTCTTCTATCATTGCTGGTTGCACTGGAGCTGGTGTTTTTTGCTTCTCTCTTGGGTGTGGGGGATCTCTGGTAGATCTCCCTCCTCTAGTAGTTATGTTCTTTACCTGCTCAAGGTTAGTGGCAACAGGCAAGACAGCAGCTAGCTTAAGCTCTACCCTCTTATTAAGAGTGTTTTGCTCATCAAAGGCAGTTAATAGAAAATCCATTTTATTGTGTATATCTTTTAAAAATGATTCATTTGTATCTAGCCTTTGTTTGACTTCATCATTAGTTTTAGTTTGTTGAGCAATTATCTCCTTTAATGAAGGTTGTTTGAGAATATTACCTGAATTCATACCTTTGCTATTGGGTTGACTTGAGGTGGTTTGATATTTGTATACTGTCTCTATAGCCCTTTGATCTTCTTTGAACTTGGCCCTCTGGTCAATCCAATGGAGCAAATCTTCCATCTTAGTTGATAGTGCTTTTACTTCTTCTGGTATTTCTTCAGTTTGATGACAATGTTGAGTCTTGTCTTGGAACCAGCTTTGGTTTTCTGCTATCTTATCCAAAAGTGTCTCTGCTTTTCCAATTGTAAACTCCAAGAATGATCCTTCAGCAGATGCATCTAGGCACTCACGAGACTTTTGGGTTAATCCATGATAAAAGGTCTGCATAAGTAACCATTTGGCCATTCCATGGTGAGGACAATCTGATATGTATCCTTGAAAACGCTCCCATGCTTCTGGAATGGTTTCAGTCTTCTGCTGTTGGAAACTGACAATATTTCCTCTTAAGGCAGCTGTTTTGCCTATAGGGAAAAACTTTGATAGAAAGGCATCTGACAGGTTCGTCCAATTTTTGATGTTTGCTTGATTGGTGTAGAACCACTTCCTCGCCTTCCCTTCTAGTGAAAATGGAAAGAGGCGAAGTAGTATGACGTCTTTGTCAACTCCGTTGATGCTAATTGTGCTTCCAATCTCCAAGAAGTTCTGCAAATGTGCACTAGCATCTTCGTGTGCCTTCCCACTGAATTGTGTAGCCTGCACCAAGTTGATGAGGTTTGACTTGAGCTCGAACTCAGGTACTCCTTCTTCTACTTCAAATCTTGGACCAGTAAGAATGTTCTCAAGACTTGGGGCAGAAAATTCCTGTAAGGTCTTCTGTGCCATCACTTCAATAATTGCTAGCTAGCTTCTTCTTCCTTGATTGCTTTGGTTCTGATGATGAAGAATTTAATTCACCAAAGTCAATCCTGATATACCCTGTAAAAAATATAAACATAGGAAAACAACAGGGTGAACCTGCCAAAGCAGAGGTGCCTTGCTATGATTTCTCATTTATATAGTAGCTGTTATGCAATTATTTCTCAATAGTCTAGTCTAAAATTTTATTTGAATAACCTTGACCGACTTCTTGACTTTCCTTACCGTTCCCTGGCAACGGCGCCAGAAATGCTTGTTGACACTAGCTAACACCACTTGAATACTAGGTTGTCATCCCTAGCATGGTGCTAGAGCGTACTAAGGTATTTATAAACATAAGGGCTCTCTAGAAAATAATCTATTCTATCCGCAAGCGCACATATAAAATACCTCATTGTAGCATTTCACCAGGATAAGTATTCTAGGTATCGTTATTTATAATTTTGCTTAAGAGAACGGCGAAAGCGAAAACAGGGGTAAAATCTATCAAGGCTTAGACTAGAGATAAACTTGCAAGAACATGATTACTACTGAGAAACTCGTCACATAGTCACTTGCTTTGGCAGGGGGTAAGCCATAATAATAAAGATAATGAAATATAAGCTCATGGGTAAATAACACAGCGATTAGAAATAGACTACTCCACATAAATGTAAGGTGACGTCGGACTAGCAAGAGAATGGATTCTAAGTATCTACTATTTACTAAGTCATAATCTACTCTAAGCATCTACAAGATCATATATAGCACAAAAGACTCTTCATTCATGTATAAGGAACATTGCTAAAGTAAATCAGAACATAGCAAGACTTACTCCGCAATACAAATTCTGCCTGTCCTATCAACGGAGGGTGGACTATATAAGAATCAACGAAGCTGTCACCATCGCGAACTACCACACGACCCGGCCAATAGGATACATTTGCAGGTAAATAACATCTAAGCACCACGCCTACATGTGATCTACCACTTAACTCCCACGTGAAAAGAGCTAAGCGCTTTGCAAACTCATGCATGAACTCATCATCAATCATAACTATATCACTTATAGAACTAGAGCAAACTAGGAACATAATAAATAAAGACATAATGCAATTAGAATAAAGTCGTAGAGAAAGATATGAAATAATACCAATCTTTATTGATGAAGATCCGAAATCCAGAGCGCTAGGCCCTACTTCTCTAATTCTATCTAATCAATCCTATAAAACTTGAAAGAATTGGGAGTAGCTAAATCTAATTCTCTGTGGGAGAGAGAGTTTCTAAACCCTAAACTTGATGGCTTCCTCTGATAATGATTTCTCCTCCTCCCCTGGGGTGGAGAGGCCCTGCTTATATAGCCCCCTCAAATGATCGTGGGCCGTCGGATCAAACCGACATTAATCACACGGTTTTCCTTGATCCTTTAGGTCGGTGGAGCATAATCCGCGAAGTTGACGCTGATTGGCCACGGGAGTAGGGCGGCCGCCCCAAACCCTAGGGCGGGCGTCCTGGGCTGGGCCCCGTTCGGCCTCCCGTTCGTTCACGTGTCTTCTGAAGTCTTCTAGATGATAGAAAATTAGCGCACATGTTAATATCTCTATGTAAACCCGACGTGTGGGCCTTCTCTCCGTATTTTCTGATAACCCCCTGCAGAAATAGACAAACACCAAAACTCATGGAATTCTGTTAGATAAAACCCTAATTCTAGATGTCTAGTGCATATTGATCCTTTTCCATGTTTAGTTGACAATTAAATTTGATACTTAAGGATCGTCAACAATGGTCCTGACTCAAACACCCTCTTGCGATTCTTGGATGCGGTGTAGGCGTTATTGTTCTTTTCTTGCTTCAAACAATCACTGATAAAGTTATTGAATCTGGTGCGGGTATTGGTACCCACATATGTTTCATCATCTTCGGACTTAACCCTCTCTTGAAACTAGCAATCCTCTTTGCATCTGTGTCAACCATGTCGGGAGCATAACGGCACAAGTTGTTAAAAGCATGCAGATACTGTGTCACAGTCTTGGTACCCTGATTCAAGGCTAAGAACTCTCCAAGCTTCATTTCAACCAACCCTTGGGGAATATAAGCTCCTTTAAAAGCTTCAGTGAAATCTCTCCAAGTAATCTGGGCATTGGGAGGAAAGGTGGTGCGGTGATGTTTCCACCACATTCCCGTCGGTCCCTGTAGCTGATGTGCAGCATACTCTGTTTTCAAAACTTCTGTCAGTCTCAACACACGGAACTTATCTTCCATTGTGTTGATCCATTCTTCAGCATCGAGTGGTTCTGCTGCTTCCTTAAAAATAGGTGGCCTAGTATCCATGAAATCCTTGAAACTGCTGTACTGGTTCACCCCATGGCCACCACCTTGATTGTTACCTCTATGAATATTTTCAACGATGGTGCGCAGAAAATCTTCCATATTCCTCTGTGACTATTCGGCATTGCGTTGACTTCCAAGGAACTGCGTGAAGAACACCTCTGCAGTGAGCGGTGGAGGAGGGGGCAAATGTGGCTCTGGCTGTGGTTCCTGGTGGTTGACGTTGTTTGCACCACTTCCACCAGCTCCTGCACCGTTGCCACCAGTTTCAGCGGCTTCATACGTGGCACGGCGAGTGTTTGCCATCTGCATATTTCAGCAACAAGCAACAATTGAGCGAAGTTGTAGAAATTGTGTTCGAATGAACAATCATGCCATACTGAATTCATTGGAGAGAACAAGTTATACAAGAAAACAGAGGCACAATAATCTCATTCCAATTAAAACAACAGCACCAATTAAGTTACTTCAAATGCAACATCGCGTTCCATACAACCACGTTGCCAGCATACACACACTGGACTTTTATGCATTCGGGTATCGCATACACAACCAGATCCAAAAGATCGTCAGTCTCTAGGTCGAACAGGATGCAACATGATACATAGAAACCAAAAGAAGGCCATCGCGACAAAGCCTAGCTACTAACGCAGGACACTATCCTACTCCTCGGGGCCGTCGTCGAGGTCGGAGGCATCGCCATCGCTACCTTCAGCAGCAGCATCGTCGTCGATGTCCATCTGAGCGGCGTCCGGAGGAGCATACGGGCCCATCCCATTGTAGAGGGCATGGAACTCTTCATGCAAGTTGGCATTGTACTCTTCTAGTTCCTCGACCCTCTGCCTCAGAAGGTCCCTCTCATTCCAGGCTTCATTCCTTTCTTGTACTAGCTGTACCATCATGTGGTCTGCATTTCTATTGGCTTGAGTCAGCATCTGTACCTGCCGCATGGAACTCTCGCCTCTCTCGAGAGCTCGATCCCGCTGCAAGCTCATGTCAGCCAACTGCTCCTGCAAGCTAGCTATAGCACGTGCTTGCTTCTTCTTCTGCTTCCTTGCTTCAAGCCGATCATCACCACGTAGGCCAGTCAAGGTCCAATAGGTATTCTCCAGACCTTGGTATGCTCTGATGGCTGCATACATGGCACTCATGGTGTGGTTGTCGCTAGCCCGTCCTTCACTGGGGGCTCTAACCAGGGCACTTCCCTGCGGCTGTACCCAAATGGCGTCGCGAGGATCATCTCTCAGGAAAGTACCGGCCAAAGCTGCTGCCAGCTCATTGGGAAACCTGCTCATGATGTCTCGGATGACGCAAAAGGCCGCGCCCTCTGCACCCTCGACTGGAGTGCGTCCTTCAAACTCCAGATGCCAGCCATCCCACTCTGGCGATCACCAAGAGCAGGGACGGTGATTTCCACGACAGCAAGTCCATCCTCAGCTAACTGGCTCTCGCTCCAAGAGTATACTGGCTCTTGACCCTCTGGGTACCCCACATCATGGAGCACTCTCCAAAGCAAGGTGGGCATGCCAAACTCGCTTAGAAAAGTGTCCGTACTGCGGTGCTCCCGCGGGGCCAGCTGACGACGGGGTGCTCTTCCGCCGGTGGACTTACGGGCAGTCTGCTTCGTGCGGGCCATCTGTAGCACAAGTTTTGATTACCCGGTGAGAACATATTTTAGTTGAGGTCACTTTTATCAAAATGGGATAATCCTTTTATAAGGGGAGGAATGCATGTCATGAATGGAATGCACAGACAATATGATGCATGCACGATTCTTACGTTCTCACAAACTTAGAAAATAAAGACATCTAACGGTGAATTCGGTGGCATACAAACGATCTCTCATATACGTAACTAATTCGGTCTACACGATAATGCTGTTATGTACATGCAGAAAATTCATTTCAGCCCATTCCCCATGAATGCATGAAAGCAGTAAATCTACCTACACGCTTTACACGAATCCCCAGATGCGTGTACAACGGTAGTAACTACCCAAACACATCGTCCTATTGACGGCATCGCCTCAACGGACAGAACACCCACACATGCGACAATTTCATAAAAACATGTGTAAACATGTAATTATTCTAGTATCATATAAGCACTCTCCCTAGATCGGCGGTGTATCCGATCATGCTCTCACAGCTCACACTTACCGAAGCGTAGAGGTAACTGATCCATACATTACCACTCAATTGAGTGGCACTCATACAATAGCACGCCATATGAGCAACGAAAGAGAAATATGGTGCAAGAACCCCAAGTTAGTACTTAAATAGCCACCTAGAGTCCTTAACTGGGCATACAGGATATGACCACTGGCACACTTTTAGTTTGAGAATCACACTTTTTTAACAGAATTTTGTTTTAAATACACTTATGAACAGTAATTACGCTAAACCATGCTCCGATGCTAGCTGTAACAGAACCGCCCAATTATACGAGATTAAGTAAGAAAATCATCCAACGGAAGGACAATTTAACGAACTTAAGCCCGTATAACCCGGTAGTCCGTGAAATCTCGATGGATTTCAAACCATTCACATCACAGCCAAGATCGTACTAAGTTTACCGGTCACCGTCATAAGTTACATAGAAGTTCGCGGCACAAAATACATCGGAGTTTAAACATAGTTATTACAAACCAGTTTCAAATAAAAGTAGCGGAAGCATTAGTTCAAATCACGCACACACACACATTGTTTTAGATAAAGTGCCAGGTCGTGATCATCTCCAACAAAAGCATCAGGCGAGAGGTAGTGGATGACCATTGCCCATGGTCCTAAGCTTCGCCCATCGCAGGGTAGAGACAGTTGATACAATAACCATAGTACATCTGTCCATCTGCAACAAGTGGGAACAAAGCCCTGAGTACGAGAAGGTACTCAGCTAGACTTACCCGACAGAACCAAAAATAAAATGACACCAAGGATCATGAAAGGCCTTTTAGTGGGGTAGCTGACTCATTTGCAAGAAAAGCATTTTTGGCTTAGCAATTCTTTTTACAAAAGCTTGTAATATTTTAACCTTTATTACCCTGTCCACTATGTTTGCATTTATGCTAGGGTAACCATATAAATAACAAGCAAGGGTTACCATTGATCATTAACAATAATTACCATGTCATCTTCCACATAACTATCCAAGTGTTTCATCAATGTTACTACGATGAAGTAACTCAAGTCAAGTGTTCACTATCCAGTGAACGATGGCGATTCGAATCGATTATTGACCAGCTGGTAAGTTATTCCTCACACAAACCTCACTCACCCGCTAAAGTGAGGTATTGGTCACCGAGTCAACCATTCAGGTAAAGTCGCGAGCTTGCCAGGAACCACATGTACCCGGGGGCCGCCCGACTGCTCTTTGGCCTTATCATCGCGCCCCCGTTTCCTGCCACTACTGCTCCGGTACAGTGCGTTGCGGGCAATACACTCGGCCCGAATAATCTCCCGGCTTCGCGGTCGAAAGGTACTTTATTCGGCCAGCTAAATGTGAGCATGCGTTCAACATGACTCGAGGCCCGACATCGGACGGTCCTTAATCGACACAGACGGAAGACACTACAGTCCAGAACCCTGCAAGCTTCCGCCCGGTCTCAACTTATTTCAACACTTAGTTATCCTCAATTGACATGATCTCACATAATCCAGGTAAACACCTATAGCTCGCGGATGACAGGCAATCACCCGACTTCTACCGGTCTAAGCAAGCTAAGCAATTATTGACCGCGGACACCAGGGTAACAAGGATCGGGTAAAACAAGGTGAAACAAGGTATAATGCAGCAACGTTTGCAAACAACTCCTAAACGTAATGCATCAAATTAAGTGAAGTTAATAAATAATTATTTGCAAACCGAGGGAGAAATGCTCCGGGGCTTGCCTCGCTCAAAGGAGCTGGGACGATGATCGGGGCACTCCGGAAGCTCTTCACCGACCTCCTCTTCTGCTTCTGTCAGCTCTGGCTCTGGCACCTCGTGTAACGGAACCGTCCAAATTATAAGAGCACAAGTATAAAAACAATCACCGAAGTGATCAAATTGTCACACTTGAGCCCATATAACTCCGGTAGTCCAATGAAATCACGAGAGATTTCAAACCAATCAACATACAAGCCAAGATCGTAGTGATTCAACATAACAAGTCACATGTTACAACCATTTCACAAGTAATTCAATATACATCGGAGTTCAACATAGTTATTACAACTTAAATTGAAAAGTAGCGGAAGCAAAGTAATTTGAAACTAACATTTCTCTGATTTCAAATACATGCCAGTACCAAGGTCGACTTCCAACAAAAGCATTAGAGAGAAGGTAAATAAGAAGGATCATGCCCATGATCGCACTCCGCCAATAAGGCAGGAGCCAACCAACTCTTGCAGTCGCCATGATACAACACAACCTGCAACAAGTGGGGATAAAACCCTGAGTACGACAATATACTCAGCTAGACTTACCCGTCATAAACCAAAAATAAAGTGACACCAAGGATCATGCAAGGCTAATATAAAGTGGGCTAGCTTGACAACATTTTGCATAAAAGCTTAATATGGATAAGTAATCATTAATGCTTAAGCATCAAGTTAATTATCATTAACCTGCCATCTATGTTAGAATCTGTACTAGAGCACTCACTTTATTAGGAGCAAACAATATTAACCATAACAGGTATAATTTGAGGCAACCTTTCCATCGTTATCCAATTAACCATCCGTTCAATTTAATGGAATCTACGTTGCCGCTGCTCAAGTCAAGTGCTCACTAACCGGGAGCGACGGCGATTCGAATCGAATTCCTATCCAGCTGGAGGGGTATTTCTAACACTCACCGAGTCACGCCTGGCGAGGGCTGCTCAGGTCACCTTTCATACAGTTCAGGAATCGCGGGTCCGAATGATGTCGCGTCCCCAAGGGCGACACTCTGCCAGGTGATAGGGACTCTAACCCCCCCTTGGTCTCACGCCAATGTCCCCAAGCACATCCTTTCTCTCCTCCAAGATGCAACCTACCATTCGATTCCCGGCCTGAACCATATTACTCGACTTCGCGGTCGGAACGACTTATCCGGCCAACTAAGTGTTAGACTGCGTTCAACATGACTCAAGGAACAGCGAATCGGTCCTTAAACGACTCAGACGGGGATAGATCCACACCCAAGACCTCCATGCCTTGTTGCTTCACTATCGTCATCCCGCCCGGTCTCATTTTATTTTATTAACACATGGTTCCATTCCACGATAGCAAATATAGCCAACCATGCCATATATGAATATCCCTACATCTCGCAGGTGACAAGAAATCACCTGACTTCTACCACTTAAAGCAGGGCTAAGCATCTATTCGATCTTAGTCTATATAGGATTCAAGGATTCATATAACTGGACAAGGAATGATATAATGCAGCAAGGGTTTCCAACCAACTCCTACCACCTAATGCAACAATACTTATAACATATATATAATTAATTGCTTTGAAGATAGGAGGCTTATAATGCTCCAGGGCTTGCCTGGGATCCGACTCAAGTTAGTGTTGGTCAGATGAAACTCGCTGAGTTCTTTCATCTTCGGGATAGTTCCACCAAACACCGTCTTCGGGTTTGGCTTCAACACCACATCTTTCACGCGTTTTAGCTAGCGTACCTAAATAAAATGCAAGATGCAAGTACATGAATACAAGGAAATGCAATAGATGATGCATCACACGTTAATCAAGGCAAGTATAAGGTTATAGTAAAGACACGTAAGCACATCACATTACTTAAGTAACCTTACACAAACAAACATGCTAAAATAGCAAAGAAAGCAATACCAAGCATGACATAAGATTTATAAAGTCTCAGGTGTACTAGCTTAATCACCAAAGATATGAATCACACTTAGCAATACGCAAGCAAAGTAACCAAGCAATCATGTATTTTCAACAATTCTGGACATACATGCAGTAGCTGAGTAAATCAATCATATCTGAAGATCCCTAAATCCAAATGACTCGCAAGAAGACATTCTGGAAAGCTTCTGAAATTTTCTACAATTCATTTAACATCCACTAAGCCTGATTCCCAAGTTTAATTGGTCGAAAAGATGAAACTACAGACTCTGGTCTGCTCCAAACAGAGAGCAACCAAATCTGGAACCTGACTTTAAACATCTATAACTCAAAAACTACTTGACCAAATGCCACCAAATTTTAACACAAGCTAGATACATGAATTATATACAACTTTGTTATAGACAAGGTGCTCAGAAAACATAATTAACATGGGGTAATCTACATTGCCCCCAGAACTGTCCAGAAACTAGTAATTGCAAGAAATAATTATTAACATATGTTGCAAACATATAATTGGACAAAACCAACTTTACCAACATTTCATAAATGACTAATGAACACCAGAAAACATAGTGTCCATTCCTAAATAAATTCTTTTAATGCATTTTCTTAATTTATTTAGATAATTAGGTGGAATTATGAACACCTATCAAAAGTGCACAATAAATTCTACCAAAATTACAGTGACCTATATATGCTCCCAATAGTTTACTGTACAAATTTCAAACCATTTGGACATATATATCAACCTCTATGAAAAAGACAAATGGCTATTGCAAGAATTCATGTGAGAACAAGATGAATCAATAACTCACTCATACTACAACTAAAATTCATGAAATTTTTACCACACATAAAATATCATAGGAGTAGGATGCCACAAAAATTTCACTTCATTTCGAGCTCCAAATTTGCAGTTATGAAAAAGACAAATGCAACTAGCATTGAAAACCTAATCTGAAAAAATCTATTTTTACAGCAAAAACATTAAACTAAAACATGCCATATTATAGATCTATCACATAGACAATTTCACAAGGATTCCAAAAAATCCTCATTTGCTATTTTACGAATTTCCTATGAATTACTATGAATTTCCAAAGTTCAGCAAAAATAATTACAAAGCAGTCCTCATGGCACTATTCATATGAGTCATAGGTTCTGCAGAAACCCCCCTGTATTTAGTCGAATTCAAGCTCGAGGTCCCTACGCGAAATCAACAGAGCAGCTCATCGGTGCTTGCTGCTCCGGCCGGAGGAGGCCACGCCGGCGGCCATGGAGTGGCGGCGGAGCATCTCCATCCTAAGGCGCACCTAACGGTGCCCTCGGCTTGGCCCGAGACGGCCCGAGGTGGTCCGGCCACGTGCGCCGGCGGCCAAGCCCGCGGCACCTCCGGTGGCGGGGCGCTCCGACGACCGCGGTGGCCCGGAAAGCGGCGCTTCGGGGGCGGCGCGAGCTGGAGATGGTGATGACGCGCTCGATTGGGACAGAGAGCGAGCACAACAATGGGAAGCTGACGGCACGTGAAGCTGCTGCTCGCGGCCATGGTGGACGCGGCCGCGCCTAGCGCTGAGCAGAGGGCGGCGTGCCAAGGTGAGGAGTACGGGAGGTGCAGCGCGAGGCGAGGAAGGTGGTGAGGTGGTTCATTCGGGCGAAGGGAAGCCGGAGACAAGGAATCGCGGTGGCGGCCGGAGCTCTACTCGGCCGGCCATGGTGCTGTGGCCTTGCGTGCACGAGAGTGCGAGCAGAGAGGGGAGAAAGAGTTCGGCGAGTGCTTTGGTGCTTCTCCACTTCTAGCGGGCGTAGGGGCATGCGGCAGCGGCAACAGGCGATTGTGGAGGCGCGGCTCGCGCATGGAGGCCACGTCCATGGACACCCGTCGCCCATTGAAGCCTATTACCGAACACGTGGTGGGTGACGTTGAGGTCATATTGGGGCACCATTTTGGGCCTGCTCGGGTCCGAATTTGGATATGGGCCAAGAAGCAAACTTGGAGCCCACTCGATACGCTACAACTTCTATTAAGGTTGCATGGCCATTAGAGCTGTACATTAGTGAGTAATCATGCTCCAAAGTGACAGTGTCAGTGAGTTAACAGCGATTAGAGGCAAGGGTCAAAACTTGATCAAATCTGCGTCAAACTTGATCCAACTTTTTGCATGCCCTCCTCCAAAGAATATTCTCTAACTTTTATATTTGGTTCAACTCCATTTATTTAGTAAAATTTTGAGAACGCGACATGCCAATCAAGTTGTTACTAATCTCGGCCTTAATTATTTCTAAGTCTGAAAACAGCTGCAGATTCGATCTTCACGCCTCAGTTTCACTTCCTTCCAAGATGATTCATGGTATGCTCCAAAAACAAAGTTTGTTGTACTCAAACTAAACTACAACTCTTATTAAAGAATCATCAACCAGTTCGGCTTGGTTAGGAAACTACATAGCTCCAAAGTAGGGTACCCGAAACTGAAATTCACTCAGGACTTAGCCAAATTTCTGGGCTCCAAGACAGCACTGTATTGAATCTTGTGAGCTATATTTGACTAGGTTAGAGGCCAAACTAGCTCTTGACCATTAAACAAAGTTTGTTCTACATAAGAAGAACTACAACTTTTCTTTAAGGTCAAACCTCATAACTGGTACAGAAGTTAAACTTTTACTTTTGTCAAAGTAGCAACTCGATAAATCCTAAACTAAGGTTTTAGGCCAATTAAGGCATTTTCTTGGCATTTTCTCAACATGAACCCTTCATGACTTTTGTTGTAGAGTTCATCTAGAGTCATTTGGGCAAGTTTGCATAGTTTGGTTGATGATCTATAGTTCCATTAACTTAATGGGGCAAATTCCAATAAGAATGGAATTTATCATTTCATGTGACTTTTTGATTCCAAACTTCATGAAACTTTTTCATGGATCAATATAGATAGGTACCAAGGTGTGACATATGAAGATATTGCAATAACACTACCCAAGCATATATCTTGAAAAGGGGCCTATATGTAAAGCAATGGTGCAACAACCAACTTTAGGTTAGACTCACCTCCATAGGTTAACCTTGACATCGTCATCTCCACTTAATCTATCATGTTTGAGCTCAAACCCACTGCTTAATTGGTGATAAACACCTGGGGTGTTACAGCCCTCCCCCCTTGAAAGAATCACGTCCCGAGATTCGGAATGGAAGACCTTGTAAGGAAGAGAGTCATGTTGTCTAGTTCCCAACATGTGCTATAGCATTCAACTACAAAGCTTCAACATTGGTGAACAATTTGGTCAAAGGCACTTTCTGATACTTAATCTTTATGGTAAAATTTGTCTGAAGAATTTCCTTCATTGACTTCCATGAAGCATTGTTACTTTGGGAGGAATCCAAGATAGCACGTACTGCATTCTCAGTGTACGGAGATCATTCGGTCCGTGAGCTGACCACTCACAAGTATCTGATTCTTAAGTGAGCACAGCATCCTCCTGAGTTAGCTTCTCTCTAATGAGCACAACATAGGCCATACGAACTTGACACTAGATTGAAACATTCCCAAGTATACTCGTTGAAATGGCTATATGTTCACACGGTTTTGAAAAGCAGTTCTTTACCAAAATGGCTGGAGTACAACCTTCCAAAGAGGTTAGATCATAGACGACAAACATTCTCTGAGGCCTTAGGATACTGACTAACCAATAGACAAGGTCTATGTTGGTTGTAAAGGTTCATTCATTTAGACACCAACTAATGGAAAACTACTTAAGGTTCCATGTCTGCAGTTCTCTTTCTCTGATGACAACACTGTATTATCTGAGTCTATCGAGGGATTAGTCAATATGATAACTGACTCAGTTGGCTTCGTATTTCTGCCAAATGTTACCTAAGAAGATCCTCTTATCCAAAGGCAACAGTTATCTGGGTTGAATCAGATGAAACCTCTTGGGTAAAAACATTTATAAGGTACCGAAGTATGTCATCATTGGAAAATCATTACCAAAGCAAAATGTAGTGAGGCCTTAAGGACAACAAAAGTTGTAAACATTCACTAAACCGCAAGAAGTAGTCTACCACCAAGCGATTGAGTAAAATTTTCCTTGGTGACTTAGTTGTACGGGAAGTTGAGTTGACTTGCAGCATAACAACTTCGTCAGGCCAACTTTCACCTTAGGCTTCCTCCTTGGGATCAAACAGCAGCTCTAAGATGGGAAATCTGTTGTTTGACACTTTTCAAATTGCTTTTGATTTGCAAATTTACTCGTAGAACCCTTGATTGTCCCAATAATTGTTGATGAGAGAACATAAAAGCAAAGCGAAAGGGTGTACAACAGTATCCTTAAGACCACTTAAGAGATCGTCCAATAGAGTTATGAACAAACCATTTGTGGCACCTAAGGGCACAAGGATGTTGATCGAAACTAGGGTATGCATTTCTCTAATTCTTCACCGCAGCTGATTGAACACCTTGCACAATCTGTGTGATTGTCCAAGACGGAATTGACTTGATCACAATGGCTCTAGAAGATAGAATATCCCTCAAGTCGTTGGCTAGTTGATTAACTTCTTGTTGGTTATTGCTTTGTAAGACATAGCCTTCATAGCTACCAAAGAGTCGTTACCTAGCTGGAGATTAACCTTCCTATTGGTAACTAATCAGTTGTCTCTCAACACTAAAAAGTTCCAACTCTTTTCTCTTGACCACAATAACTGTGGTTGATGCAGAACAGATGGTTGCCATCGAAGTCAGTAGATAAGGAGTCACACCAGAGATGATTGATTTCGATGTATGGCCATTATGCATACAAAGGTTAAGACTTGCGTAATGTGACGATCGATTCTTATCCAACAGATGACTTGTCCAGCAGTAAGTGTTGTGTGTCCTTTTTATTCAACAGAGATTATCACTAGATGACATTCGTCAATACTGGGACAACTAAGTAGAGTCACTTGTCTACCACCTATTGCAGTCTGTTAAGGTTTATGTTGGTGACTGGTTCTTCAAAGGTTATCCTCTTAGCAACTTCAGAAGGACGTTCTACTACTTTCGGTCTAAGATATGGATCTTACGATACGATTTGGAGAGATAATTAAGAAAAGGAACATGAGAAAATAACACATCGACTGTCGTTTCATAATGGATCATGACTAGAAACCGTGATACCAGCGCGTGCCAAGCAGCCAGCCATGTGTCTGCAGCCACAGGAGGCCCTTGGTTTCGTCGCGGCACCATCAGCGGCTACTCATAACACCATTACTAAACGCACAACGAAAGTGAAATTTCAAGTGGCACTAATGGGTTGTAAGAACAAGCGCCATACAAGGAGGGATAGCAAGCAAAGGTAGTTACAAGGTTTAGAATCAACGAGGAGGCGATCCAAAAATTCACACACCACAAGGGAACATAGCTCAATTCCTAAAGACAACTGAGCAATGGACTCTTGCTTAAATTCTATGCACGACTTGCATCCATCGAGATGAGTTCCAGACAAAAGATTAATAGTAGATTCATTCATGTTGGGCAACAACATGAGATCAAGACTGATAAACATCTCGAGACTGAGAAGGTTGGGGACGGATTAACCAACTTTAAAGCAGAAACCGATATGTCAACCAAAGATTGAGTTGATAAGGTAGATGCATGAATTTACAAGCAAACGATTTACATGCCATAGCAGAGAGACGTTACGTCACACTAGCTAACCTTTGGGGAAGATAACCAGAAGGTCCAACATGGATTTGGGTACAGTCTCCACAACTAGCAACGTACGAACCATGGTCAAAGGCTAGCGTTGATAAAAGTTAACTTGGTTGGTCAGTCGATAAGGGTCTTCACAAAAAGGGTTGGAAAACATCCACGACTTATACAAACATATAGGAGAACAAAACTTTGGGCTTTCGGTCAAGCAACGGCATGGATACAAACATTCAAGGGATAATCACCACGTCTACTGGCTCAGGCTCCTAAGAGAGAGAACCTCATCGACGACAACAACTATATAATTACGTAACATAAATGTTGTTCTAGGATAAAGCTATGCGACACTCGTATGCTCACCGAGGACAAACGAGGTGACAACTAGGGCACTACCTAGATAACAAGCATACATACAACATTACAGTCAAGCAGACATGGGAGAAAATTCACACGAATGGGCTTAAGAAACCAATACAAAGCACAAGGTTCACTCAAACAAGCATTTATCTAAAGCAAGAACTAACTACAAGTTTAGTCCAAAACAAACGCCAGCTAAGGTGGGTAACTTAGCATATGCACAGAATCTGTACAACAGCACAGTAGTTACTTGTTTCAACCATAACTGAGGTTATAGACATCCCACAAAGGTGATCCTCGACTTTCTATAAAGCTTAGTAAGATGACTACACTTTAGTTATTCCTACCAAAAGCAAATTCATAGATTAACATGACCAAAAATGCTAATGTTTCAGATCTGTACCAATATGGACAGAAAATTTGACAAGAACTTCGAAAATGCGTAACTGGAGTTCTAGGGACACAACAAGGCTGAGCCTTAACTTTATGTAAAGCTTATTAAGTTGTCTATAACTTTATTATTATCATATTAAGATGATTTTATAGCCAACAAGGCCAAACAAGACAAAGAAGACATCTCTGCCCCGATTTGGACAGATTCTGTCATTCCATTTTGCAATCTCATAACTAGAGATTTAGACCACCACAATTAGTGCTATAAGATATTTTAGAAATCTTAGAAAAAGGACTACACTTCTTCTAGTATCTCCAATACATGATTCCATATGCACACAGGTCAAACAAATCAAACATTCAGATCTGTTCTGTACATGAACAGATTCTGACAACAAACTTCTAAAATTTATAACTCTCAAACCATAAGGCCTAGGGTCATGAAATTTTAGGACAAGCCAAATAAGTAAGTTAGCTACAACTTTGGTATTCTTCATAACTACAGAAAACACCATGATGGTCATGAAAGCATCACTACAACAGAAAATGTTCTAGCAGCCAACATTCGACAAGCAAAACAAAGCTTGCCTTTGTTCTACTTAACAAGAGAGCACACCAACATATCATCCTAGTAGCTCTAAACTTTGTTACCTTAGACCAACATGAATTTAATTCATTCATGAGAATCCATAATTACTTAAGTGAGGTCTAAAGCATTTGCAAACTCTCGGGTGAACAACATATCCACCCCTTACCTAAACTAGAGAACATTTATAGATTCAAGCAGGTAACCATACCTATTTCTAGCAAGGCTAAGTACACATTTTTCTCAAGCAACATGGAACAAGGCATTCTTGTTTGATTCCACACAAGAAAGATAGTGTACGACATCAATCACAAGTTACTTCCTATAGAACAAGGGTGAGAGGAGCATAGCTATGCATAAAGCAACAATCATGAAGATGCATGCTTCGTCCTATTCGTCCTCACAAGATTGCCAATCCTGAGGTGGCGATCACGTTCTATGTCGGTGGCATAACACGCACTCTCTCGATATAAATCTAGTCGTCAGCTACATTCGACTTACGCATTCGTGGTTAGCGTACCTACAGAAAAGTTTCATTGCAGCCCAACATTTCCCAATATAGCACACAATGAAAACAGAAAGGTGAAATTCTAAGCACTCCCATATACATATACCCCGGTATACGTACATGTAGTACCAAAACTACCCGAATCATCAATCACCCATAATTAAGTACCTTCATATATACATGTGTGTAACATGTAAATAATTCAGTAACCAAAACTAGCTCTCCCCTAGACCGCAGTTTGTACGGTCATGCTCTCACAACTCACACTTGCCTGACCGTAGGTGCGACGTTGCATAAAATTAAACTAGCGACATATATGGCTATTTCATATATGAAGGCTACCTCTAATCTAACACACCGGGAAGCATAGTGTGGGAGAGTCATCACACATACATACCTTGGCCTGGACGTAGATGCATAAATGAAAACCCCCAAGTTAGTACTAATATAAGCCACCTAAAAATCCTTATTTGGGCAAAAGGAAATTGACCACTGGCATACTTATATTTAGAATTCAGTTTTCACAAACCTATATATAGCTATAGGTTGATAAAACTGATTTTATAAAACAAAACCTTTGTGTTAAATACACATATGACATGTTTAATGTTGAATCTTGCTCCGATACCAGCTGTAATGGAACAGTCCAAATTATAAGAGCACAAGTATAAAAACAATCACCGAAGTGATCAAATTCTCACACTTGAGCCCATATAACTCCGGTAGTCCAATGAAATCACGAGAGATTTCAAACCAACCAACATACAAGCCAAGATCGTAGTGATTCAACATAACAAGTCACATGTTACAACCATTTCATAAGTAATTCAATATACATCGGAGTTCAACATAGTTATTACAACTTAAATTGAAAAGTAGCGGAAGCAAAGTAATTTGAAACTAACATTTCTCTGATTTCAAATACATGCCAGTACCAAGGTCGACTTCCAACAAAAGCATTAGAGAGAAGGTAAATAAGAAGGATCATGCCCATGATCACACTCCGCCAATAAGGCAGGAGCCAACCAACTCTTGCAGTCGCCATGATACAACACAACCTGCAACAAGTGGGGATAAAACCCTGAGTACGACAATGTACTTAGCTAGACTTACCCGTCATAAACCAAAAATAAAGTGACACCAAGGATCATGCAAGGCTGATATAAAGTGGGCCAGCTTGACAACATTTTGCATAAAAGCTTAATATGGATAAGTAATCATTAATGCTTAAGCATCAAGTTAATTATCATTAACCTGCCATCTATGTTAGAATCTGTACTAGAGCACTCACTTTATTAGGAGCAAACAATATTAACCATAGCAGGTATAATTTGAGGCAACCTTTCCATCGTTATCCAATTAACCATCCGTTCAATTTAATGGAATCTACGTTGCCGCTGCTCAAGTCAAGTGCTCACTAACCGGGAGCGACGGCGATTCGAATCGAATTCCTATCCAGCTGGAGGGGTATTTCTAACACTCACCGAGTCACGCCTGGCGAGGGCTGCTCAGGTCACCTTTCATATAGTTCAGGAATCGCGGGTCCGAATGATGTCGCGTCCCCAAGGGCGACACTCTGCCAGGTGATAGGGACTCTAACCCCCCTTGGTCTCACGCCAATGTCCCCAAGCACATCCTTTCTCTCCTCCAAGATGCAACCTACCATTCGATTCCCGGCCTGAACCATATTACTCGACTTCGCGGTCGGAACGACTTATCCGGCCAACTAAGTGTTAGACTGTGTTCAACATGACTCAAGGACGTACAGCGAATCGGTCCTTAAACGACTCAGACGGGGATAGATCCACACCCAAGACCTCCATGCCTTGTTGCTTCACTATCGTCATCCCGCCCGGTCTCATTTTATTTTATTAACACATGGTTCCATTCCACGATAGCAAATATAGCCAACCATGCCATATACGAATATCCCTACATCTCGCAGGTGACAGGAAATCACCTGACTTCTACCGCTTAAAGCAGGGCTAAGCATCTATTCGATCCTAGTCTATATAGGATTCAAGGATTCATATAACTGGACAAGGAATGATATAATGCAGCAAGGGTTTCCAACCAACTCCTACCACCTAATGCAACAATACTTATAACATATATATAATTAATTGCTTTGAAGATAGGAGGCTTATAATGCTCCGGGGCTTGCCTGGGATCCGACTCAAGTTAGTGTTGGTCAGATGAAACTCGCTGAGTACTTCCATCTTCGGGATAGTTCCACCAAACACCGTCTTCGGGTTTGGCTTCAACACCACATCTTTCACGCGTTTTAGCTAGCGTACCTAAATAAAATGCAAGATGCAAGTATATGAATACAAGGAAATGCAATAGATGATGCATCACACGTTAATCAAGGCAAGTATAAGGTTATAGTAAAGACACGTAAGCACATCACATTACTTAAGTAACCTTACACAAACAAACATGCTAAAATAGCAAAGAAAGCAATACCAAGCATGACATAAGATTTACAAAGTCTCAGGTGTACTAGCTTAATCACCAAAGATATGAATCACACTTAGCAATATGCAAGCAAAGTAACCAAGCAATCATGTATTTTCAACAATTCTGGACATACATGCAGTAGCTGAGTAAATCAATCATATCTGAAGATCCCTAAATCCAAATGACTCACAAGAAGACATTCTGGAAAGCTTATGAAATTGTCTACAATTCATTTAACATCCACTAAGCCTGATTCCCAAGTTTAATTGGTCGAAAAGATGAAACTACAGACTCTGGTCTGCTCCAAACAGAGAGCAACCAAATCTGGAACCTGACTTTAAACATCTATAACTCAAAAACTACTTGACCAAATGCCACAAAATTTTAACACAAGCTAGATACATGAATTATATACAACTTTGTTATAGACAAGGTGCTCAGAAAACATAATTAACATGGGGTAATCTACATTGCCCCCAGAACTGTCCAGAAACTAGTAATTGCAAGAAATAATTATTAACATATGTTGCAAACATATAATTGGACAAAACCAACTTTACCAACATTTCATAAATGACTAATGAACACCAGAAAACATAGTGTCCATTCCTAAATAAATTCTTTTAATGCATTTTCTTAATTTATTTAGATAATTAGGTGGAATTGTGAACACCTATCAAAAGTGCACAATAAATTCTACCAAAATTACAGTAACCTATATATGCTCCCAATAGTTTACTGTACAAATTTCAAACCATTTGGACATATATATCAACCTCTATGAAAAAGACAAATGGCTATTGCAAGAATTCATGTGAGAACAAGATGAATCAATAACTCACTCATACTACAACTAAAATTCATGAAATTTTTACCACACATAAAATATCTTAGGAGTAGGATGCCACAAAAATTTCACTTCATTTCGAGCTCCAAATTTGCAGTTATGAAAAAGACAAATGCGACTAGCATTGAAAACCTAATCTGAAAAAATCTATTTTTACAGCAAAAACATTAAACTAAAACATGGCATATTATAGATCTACCACATAGACAATTTCACAAGGATTCCAAAAAATCCTCATTTGCTATTTTACGAATTTCCTATGAATTACTATGAATTTCCAAAGTTCAACAAAAATAATTACAAAGCAGTCCTCACGGCACTATTCATATGAGTCATAGGTTCTGCAGAAACCCTCCTGTATTTAGTCGAATTCAAGCTCGAGGTCCCTACACGAAATCAACAGAGCAGCTCGTCGGTGCTTGCTGCTCCGGCCGGAGGAGGCCACGCCGGCGGCCATGGAGTGGCGGTGGAGCATCTCCATCCTAAGGCGCACCTAACGGTGCCCTCGGCTTGGCCCGAGACGGCCCGAGGTGGTCTGGCCACGTGCGCCGGCGGCCAAGCCCGCGGCACCTCCGGTGGCGGGGCGCTCCGACGACCGCGGTGGCCCGGAAAGCGGCGCTTCGGGGGCGGCGCGAGCTGGAGATGGTGATGACGCGCTCGATTGGGACAGAGAGCGAGCACAACAGTGGGAAGCCGACGGCACGCGAAGCTGCTGCTCGCGGCCATGGTGGACGCGGCCGCGCCTAGCGCTGAGCAGAGGGCGGCGTGCCAAGGTGAGGAGTACGGGAGGTGCAGCGCGAGGCGAGGAAGGTGGTGAGGTGGTTCATTCGGGCGAAGGGAAGCCAGAGACAAGGAATCGCGGTGGCGGCCAGAGCTCTACTCGGCCGGCCATGGTGCTGTGGCCTTGCGTGCACGAGAGTGCGAGCAGAGAGGGGAGAAAGAGTTCGGCGAGTGCTTTGGTGCTTCTCCACTTCCAGCGGGCGTAGGGGCATGCGGCAGCGGCAACAGGCGATGGTGGAGGCGCGGCTCGCGCATGGAGGCCACGTCCATGGACACCTGTCGCCCATTGAAGCCTATTACCGAACACGTGGTGGGTGACGTTGAGGTCATATTGGGGCACCATTTTGGGCCTGCTCGGGTCCGAATTTGGATATGGGCCAAGAAGCAAACTTGGAGCCCACTCGATACGCTACAACTTCTATTAAGGTTGCATGGCCATTAGAGCTGTATATTAGTGAGTAATCATGCTCCAAAGTGACAGTGTCAGTGAGTTAACAGCGATTAGAGGCAAGGGTCAAAACTTGATCAAATCTGCGTCAAACTTGATCCAACTTTTTGCATGCCCTCCTCCAAAGAATATTCTCTAACTTTTATATTTGGCTCAACTCCATTTATTTAGTAAAATTTTTAGAACGCGACATGCCAATCAAATTGTTACTAATCTCGGCCTTAATTATTTCTAAGTCTGAAAACAGCTGCAGATTCGATCTTCACGCCTCAGTTTCACTTCCTTCCAAGCTGATTCATGGTATGCTCCAAAAACAAAGTTTGTTGTACTCAAACTAAACTACAACTCTTATTAAAGAATCATCAACCAGTTCGGCTTGGTTAGGAAACTACATAGCTCCAAAGTAGGGTACCCGAAACTGAAATTCACTCAGGACTTAGCCAAATTTCTGGGCTCCAAGACAGCACTGTATTGAATCTTGTGAGCTATATTTGACTAGGTTAGAGGCCAAACTAGCTCTTGACCATTAAACAAAGTTTGTTCTACATAAGAAGAACTACAACTTTTCTTTAAGGTCAAACCTCATAACTGGTACAGAAGTTAAACGTTTACTTTTGTCAAAGTAGCAACTCGATAAAGCCTAAACTAAGGTTTTAGGCCAATTGAGGCATTTTCTTGGCATTTTCTCAACATGAACCCTTCATGACTTTTGTTGTAGAGTTCATCTAGAGTCATTTGGGCAAGTTTGCATGGTTTGGTTGATGATCTATAGTTCCATTAACTTAATGGGGCAAATTCCAATAAGAATGGAATTTATCATTTCATGTGACTTTTTGATTCCAAACTTCATGAAACTTTTTCATGGATCAATATAGATAGGTACCAAGGTGTGACATATGAAGATATTGCAATAACACTACCCAAGCATATATCTTGAAAAGGGGCCTATATGTAAAGCAATGGTGCAACAACCAACTTTAGGTTAGACTCACCTCCATAGGTTAACCTTGACATCGTCATCTCCACTTAATCTATCATGTTTGAGCTCAAACCCACTGCTTAATTGGTGATAAACACCTGGGGTGTTACACCTCGGGCTGCTCCTCTGCGTCCTCGGGAACTACTGCCGGAGTCACTTCCTGCGATCCTGTATGATGCAGAAGTATGAGTGCATCATGCATAGGTGCATTGCAGAGGTGACATGAGATGGTGATGATGATAAATGCATGCGATGTGATGAGTACGTTACGTTATTGGATTACGGGGAACTCGTGACTCTTCTACAAGGTAGTCTACGTCATCCAAGAACATGTACTCACAAACTACCACCACTATTCTCTACCATGCAAGGGCACTTGAACACTCAAGATGCTTCAAAGATACACCAAAGTATAGTTTACTAACTATTTTTGCATTAAAGAATGAATGAAAACCCTAATTAGCCCTATGCTTGAACAGCAACCCATATTTTAGTAGCTCAGAAAAATCTTAGAAAATTACAGTGGATTACTAATACCAAAACTAGCCTGACACAAGATTTTTACTGCATTTGGATTACTAGAACTAACTATACAAAAATAACAAACTAAGGCCCAAAATGAATATTTAAAATACTTTACATTATGAAAAGTATCAAACAACAGATTTAGAAATTTTCCTACTTTCTACGCACTAACCAAACACTATAGAAAAATTATCACTTGCATGTTTTATTCAAATTTATTTAAATAACAAAAATAACATATAATAATGATAGGAAGCATTTGAACTACACCTACACATTTTTCTACAGAACAGTCATGATATAAAATTACCTTAGCAAGTACATGGCACAAAAAGATTAATAAACTTGGAATCATATTTTTCTGATTTTTCTAGGATTTATTAAGCATTTAACAAGAAAACAGCCATTTCACTAGTTAATTAAAAACTCTACAGAAAAGTATCTCAAATTTGACATGCAATAATTTTATATCATAGATCTGGTTCCAAAGAGTCCATAGAAATTTATTTCACCATTTTTGGAGCTAAAATGAGCAAGTTATGAATTTTCTAAAGCATTTATATATTTTCTGAAAAATCATTTTCAAAAATCCTTTTAAACTTCAGCCGCTGGACTGCTAGGTGCACCCGGCGACCTGTACACGCGCGCGCAAGGAGAGACAGACAGGTGGGCCCGTGGAGCAGCTGGACCCCACGCGTCAGCCTCTCCGAGTCAAAGGAGGGCGCTGACCGCGCGGATCTCGACGACGGCGAGGTCGCCGGCGACGAGGTCACCACCACCGTGATCACCATGACGAGGCAGTCACGTTGAGGCAAACGGCATGACCGGAGGGGCTCGAAATCGAGCTTGCCCACGGCCATGGCGGCTCGGCGGCGCTGCTCACCGGCGGGAGCGCCTCTCCGGCCATGGGGCGGCACGGAAAACAGCGTCCGAGCACCGGGAGAACGGGGCGAACGGAATGCGCGCCCGAGCGAAGGAAAGGAGGGAGCGGAGAGGAGGTTTCCACGGAGCGGAAATCCACGGTGAGCTCGACCGGAACTCCGGCGAGCGATTCGTGCGGATGGGAGGCTTACCACCGGAGATTGAGGCGAGCACGGGCTGCGCCAGGGAGAGAAGAAGCTCGGGGCGAGGTGGAGTGGCTTGCGGTGAGCTGAGGCCGCCGGAACGCGCGTGTCCGGCGAGGGCGCGGGGTGGCGGGGGCGGAACCGCGGCTGCTGTGCTTGCGAAGGAGCAAAGGCGACAGAGGAGAAGGAGGAAGGGCGAGGCGCTGCGGGGGGGGGGTTAAAGGAGCGAGCGCGCGCGCTGGTGGGGGCGACCGAGCGCCACCCGGCCGGTGTTGCCGGCATGCGGCCGCCACGCGGCGAGCACGCCCTGCCGCGGCGGACAGCGAGGCGCGGGCGTGCGGGAGGAGGAAGAGGCCGAGCGGCTTGGGCCGGGCCGCCTACGCTACGCGGGCGCGCGCGTGCGCGCGGTTACGCGGGCCGTTTCTGGTCACGGGCCGAACCCGAGGCGGCGGCCTGTTAAGCAAAATCCGATTTTTTTCTAATTTCTAAATTTCAAATTAAATGAATTTCAAACTTCAAACCCTATTTTGAACAAGAAGAATACATTTTCTGGAATTGACCCAAAAATAAAAGTTGCTTAGAATTAAATTCTCTACAACTTTGATTAAGGGGCCAACTGAAAATTCTTAATAGATTTTGAATGGCAGAATAAACGCTAAAATAGGGGATATTTTTGAATATTTTTAATAATTATTTTTGAACAAGTTTTTGACAAAATTTGAGTCATCTAGTTGCTCCAAAAATTGAACTAGGGTTCCAAATGATGTAAAATTTATAGTTGCAAGACTTTTGGTGTAAGGTGATTATCATATTAATATAGTTCATCACATATATCATTTTCAAGCTTTTATTTTAATCAAATTATAACATTATCACACATGATTATAATGATATGAATGCCATGCAATATGCATTGCGTAACACCGGAGGGTTACAGGGCCGCTTCCGCGCATGGGCCATGCTCGTCATGGGCCGCCGTGCATATTGGGTCGCGTGTGCGCACACGATGCGCGCGGGTGGGCCATGTGGCGCGGGCCGCGTGCCGGTGGGCCGGGCAGATGAATTAGTTTTCCTTTTATCTTGAACTAGAAATAGCTTTATAATTCTAGTTTGGAGGTGAACTTCGATATTCAATATCAATTCTTGTAGATGTCCAAAAATTGTGAAACCACTTTAGTTAAGTTCCTAAGTTCATGGTCTACCTAATGGTATAATTAGTTTATATGTTTCTATGATGATGTTGGGATATGTTAAATCGTTTAGAAAGGCTTAGTATCACTAGGAGTATATTTGTAGGAATTTTGGTGGCAAATTGGTAGTAGTTTTGATCGTGAAATTTTCACAGTAGCCTTGTTGTACCATCATGTGTTTGCTGTAAATTTTGTAGCATCAGATTAGACCGTTTCATATGATAGCGAAATAGCCCTTAAAATGAATATAAATAAAAAGCATAATATTGGCTTGTAAAATGAAGCAACTGTAAGATGAGTTGATATCTTGCTTGATGAAGTTAATAGATAGCTTGTTACCTTAGTTGTTAGAGCTAGCTTTGTAGCTTAGCATGTGTGTTGCATGTTAAGAGTTGTTGTTGCCTAAATGCTAAATGTTGCATCATTATCGTATGCATGTTGAGAACGACCTGGTGGAGTTCGGGACCGTCGATGATCAGGAGTACGAGGAGATCTTCGTGCCGGAGGAGTTCCAGGAGCTGCCCGTGACTGACGCCACTGACCCCGCACCTGCCCAAGGCAAAGCCCCGATGCATAACCCATATTTTTAGGATCATTATATATATGTGGTGCATTTACGTTGCAGGAATTTTATGATACTCACATGCATATATATATATATATATTTACCTATGAGTCTTACTAGTGCAGGATCACGTAGTTGCTATGCTTAGGCTTATCGATAGCGTGGGTAACCTGTCGTTACTCACAATAAGCGATTATTATTATCATAAATCTCAAAATAAAATGGTGAAAAGGAAATGGTGACTGGGCAGGGATGTGGTATGTGTATTGGTGGGTGTAACAGATTGTGTCCCGTGGCCACAGGGCATAACTTGGTTGCACTATTTTCCCTGTCCGTGTCGATTAAGGACCGTTTGTTGTATGAACCCTGGTCAAGTCACAGACTTATTATCCCGAGCACATACTTGCTTATAGGAGCGGGAAGACTTGTTACTCTCTTATCATGGGCTCCGATTCTTTCCGGACCGATTGATTGGAGGCAGGGATAGGTGGAGGTCTAAGCACCACTTTGAGGCCAGGCCTCAAGTGTGGGGGTTTGGAGTCCAAGTTTGGACCTGGACCTGGAACCTGTGACAGGAGTGGAACGGGTTGGTCTCGTTTGTGCCTAGGGTGCAAGCGAGGCGTGTGTTTTTCGAGGTACAGCTAGGCACATTGATTCGTGAATCGCCGTTTCTACGTGACGGTACGGACTACGCTCTGGCACTGTGGTAAGAACTGGCATGTGAAAGATGGAAAAATGGCTCTGATTGCTCAACCCTTGCTTGAATATAGAACAAATGCTTACATAGAATATTGGATAATGAATAAAACATGGCTCCTAATAATCTAAGGAGATAAGGACGCACTCTTAGTATTGCTTTCCGCAAACAAGAAACCACAAGCCATAAGCCTATCATATTCCTTAAGAGTCGGGAGCTATATCCCCTAGTCAGGTAAGTCTTGCGAGTACATTGTGTACTCAGGGTTTATTTTACCCTTGTTGCAGGTGCACCTTGAGAAGTTAGGCCTTGTGTGGAGGATTCTTCTAGTGGGTACAGGAGGATTCTCATATCATACTGCTATGTTTATTTTATTTCCGCTATTAATTTATCACACTCTGAACTCTGGTATTATAATAAATAATTTCTGAGACTCTATGTCGTATGAAATGGACTAAGTATTGTAAGCTTATACTCATTATGTAAAATGTGGATTGTTCGAGTTCTCCTGTTGGGTGTGCTCGATGGAACTGCTCGATTTAGCTCCCTTCCGGGGTACTTAGTGTCTAGTGGAAGACAAGTGCCTCCGAAAGCATGTTAAATCGGACGGTTCTGCCACATCGTGTCACTTGTAACAACCTAGGTTTTCGAGCAACAAAAATACGAGCTTTTTAAAATTTTTCTACAAATGTGTGAAGCATGTAGTTGCTAAGTCAAACATAAGTCAAACCTAGGAGAGCTTGCTAGTAAATTTTTGCATTCATATAAAATTGATTATAGGAGAGTGCCTGTGCTCTTAAGTTGGTTTTGAGCTTGAGTCTTGTTTGGAGTTTGGAGTGCACAAATCCGTAGCAAGATCCTCTCGAATCTCTTTCGAATTCATCTTTAATCTCTTTTGAATTCCATCTCAAAATCCCTTGAATCATAAATGGAAAACCATTCTTTCCTTCTTGGGCCAAACTCCCTCTTTTCCTCCCCTTCTCCTCCTCTTAGCCCAGCTACCAAGCAGCATTGCCGGCCCATCCGGCCTTCCTCCCCTTCCCGCCAGCGCAGCAGGCTCCTTGGCCCATCTCGTGCCATCGTGGTCCAGCCTGGCCTGCTAGCGCACCCGCGGCCCTCGCGGGCCCACCCACTGGCCCTCGCAGGCCCAGTCACCAGCCCCCATGGGCCCACCAGTTTAGCCGGCTGCGCCCCTCCCTAAACCCTATGCGCGACCCGCTCCCAGCCGCCGCCGCCGCCGCGCCTGTCCCATCCCCATGCCTAGGCATCCGTACCGCCGCCCGCAGGATGTGCGCTGTGTGTCCCCGCTCCCGCACAGACAACGAGCATGACCGGCTCCCCCTAGAGCCCTAGCCCAGTCACTATAAAATCCACGACCACTGCTCTACCCCTCCATTCCCCACCAGCCGCCGCCACTCCCTTCTCCTCTTTCTCACGAGCCCTAGCCACTGCTGGCCATAGCCGAGCCGCAGCCGGCCACTACATCGCTCCATCGCATCACCGGCCGGCTGCCAATGTCGACCGCTGAACACCACCACCTCCCTGCTCTGCCTTGTGGACGCCGTGCTGAGCCCGTCCGCCATCGTCGAGCCCCACGCCTCTGCTCCTCGCCGTCGCAGCCAAGCCATGCTACCACCTCGACGTTGTGTTGCACCTTGCCACCATGACATCGTCCGCCAGACCTGCTCCTTCCACTGTCATGACGCCTCAGTGACCCATCTGTGTCCACGACCTCGCCTCTTCATCCATGACATGCCATACCGCCTTGAGCCTAGCAACCTTGACACCGACCGACTCTGCTCCAACCGCGCTCGCTCCTCCCACTGGTGACATCGTGCACCTCTACGTTTGTGAGTGCCTCCACTGCCCCGACCACCTCTGTGACCTCGCCGTCAGCCTCTTCCTCCTTGCTGACTAACGCTGGAGCCACAACCACCTTCTCCTTCCACCTCGCCTGGACGCATAGCAACAGCAGCAGCAGCACCCCACCTTCGCCAGAGCTGCTCCTTTGCTACTGGTGAGCCCCCAACCCTAAAGCTCTACCTTTTCCTCATTGCTATTGACCTCGCCAGTGATCTTATCTAAAACCGGCCTTCATGTTGTGGTTCCTCACTGCCGCAGAGGAGCCGTGCTACCCCCGCCAGGAACCGGGATGATGACCACCTCGTCAGAGTTCCTCTTCCATCGCCGGTGAGGCCCTAGGGCCAAGCTCCTGTCTTTCTTCCTTCCTATCGCTGTCTTGCTAAGCCTGGCCTTCGTGCCGCTGTTTCTCATCATCGTAGGGAGGTGGTGGCCCTGTAGTCTGCCTCATCCTCGACCATCGTCAGGAGCAGCAGCTCGCTGACCAGCTCTGACCAGCCGCAGCAAGCCGCTAGCCAGCCACAAGTAGCTAGCAGCGAGTCATAGCCAGCCAGCAGCATGCTGTCGGCTAGCCACAGTCACGCTAGATAGGCCAATAGCAAGTCGCCGCATGCTGCAGCTAGCCGTAGCCCATTGGAACGCACCGCAGCAACCCTTTGCCTCTAAAGGTCGACCCTTTGAACCTAGTCGATGCCATTCTCGATGTCAGCAAAGCTCTTGTTTTCATTTCTTTGCTCTATCATACTTGTGATACATGATGATCTACCTATATCAATATCGATGCCTGTGCCGTGCCTTTGCACCAGTCTATCTCTTGCGCTGTGGTTATGTGCTACTCCATGTCGTGTTGTTGGTTTAATTCTTGTGTTGTTGTTTGCCTATGGACCGAGCCTTCGAGCCAGTTGAGGAATTGTACCTCATTCGGACGTTTCGGTCGTGGGTTCATCCTGCCGTGGTTGTGATGCCGAGCGTAACTCGACCCCTTATTTTTAGTTGACTTTGTAGTGCCGTGATCGTTGGACCTCCTTCGGCTCTAGGACATGGCCACCATGGACTCCATTTCGGTGCGCTTCCTACCCACACACGATGAGCCCATAGTGACCTAGTCTATAGGAGGCGTGCTAAGGGATGACCATCATGGAACTTATGGAAGCCAACTCATGTAGGTAAAGCTCATGGCCACGAGCTGCCTCGCCATGACCATTGGGCTTTACCTCTTTTGTTCTCTTTTGCTCTTCTTTTCTTCCTCACCACCTTGAATGCTTGTGCCACTTGGACCATAGCATTTCTATGGTTCTCATGGTGACAACCGCACCGCTATGAACCCTAGGAATTGCAAAGTGCTGACCTAGTTGCACATAGGTCGTGGTGCCCTATGAGTTGGTGTGGATCGAGAGACTACGGGATTTGTGTCTCTTCTCTTTCAACCCTCACCCGTTTCCATGGCGTGTTGGTTGAAAGAATGCGAAGACCATTCTTCTATCTTCTCTTTCCCCTCTATCGATCCCTGTTGATCCAGTAAGATGTGGATTGATCTTCTTGTTCCAATTTCTTCGGTTCATGTCTATTGCCATGACATGTGGATCGAAGCGCCATGGAACCAAAGTCCCTTTTTGCTTGTTTGTGCCCTTTCATTGTTCTTGGTTGCTCTCTTGATTCCATTCCTTTGATTCCCATCGACAGCTATGGTGAGTGGATCAAAGGAAGGTGAGCCCCTTCTCCCTCTCTTTCGGCTCCTTTGTGCTCAAGCTCCTTGTATGCTTGTACCTATTTTAGACCTTAGTGCTCTCTAGATTCTAGCGGTGACAACTGCACCGCTAAGACCTTAGGAGTGTCTTGGTGCCATTTAGTGCATGTGAGTCAAGGTATCCTATGAGTGGAATTGGGCGTTCGTGTTCTCTTGTGCGTCGCTCCCTTCCGATGCCTCGTATTTTGCCATGGCATGAGGATTGGAAGAAGTAGACCACTGCTCCTCTCCTTTTTCCTTCTATTCCATCCTCTCTTTGGTTCTTGTCAATTACAATAGCGTACGGATTGAGAGAGATCGGAACTATTTCCTTTTCCCCCTTATTCCGCTCTATTCGATCCTGTCCTTAGCCATGGCGATCGAATCAAAGACCGGACTATCACTTCTAGTTAGCGAAGCTAAGGTCTATGTCATGTTCTTAGAACCATGCGAGTCGACCCGATCAACCATTGGAGTGCCTTCTCTACCGAGGATGTGACATGGACATGCCTAGCCGACTTTCTCCTTTTTAAGCCTGAGGATATGGACTCACTTCGCGAGGGCTAGTCTTGTTTTTCGTGGTGTTTGCTTAGGATGAGCTAGGGTCTAGGCCATTATTCTTGAAGCCATACAGGTCGACACGATTGGCCTAGGAAGTACTAGTTAGGCTATGACTTGAGCTTGTGCTTAGCAAACAACCACTCCTACCTCTTTTGGCCCAAGGATTAGAAATCATCCGCTAGGGCTAAGTCTTTTTCCCTTGGTGTTCTTTTGGTGTTGTTCGATCTTTCTTAGTCTTATTGCCTTTTTAGAGTATTGTTTGCTTATTGCCTTGTTTGTCGCTCTATCGAGGTAGTTGCATCGAGGATAACATGATCATACCGAGATCCGTTGGAGTGAGAAGACGTGGACGACGGCAGAACCTTGAGGAGAACGACTACAAGTACACTGAGGTTCTCCTAGATGACCAGTGAGCAGTGCCACATCCCACCCAACCTCGTAGAATCCTATTAGACATGCAATAATGTAGCTGTTAGTGCTTTATTTTATGCAAATGATCTGTGATAGGTTGCATGGTAGAATTGCTTGAAGCCTTTACCTTGTCATAACCTTTACCCCTGCACACCCGCTGTTAGGATAGATGCTCGCTTCTACTTACTACTTGCTTCTACTACGCATTATATCTGTGATGTGATGCTTGGCGGAGGATTGTTTGTGAGTAGCTAAGGCACATGGTGCCAATAATATGGTAATGATGTGATAACAACTTGGGGAGATCCTGGCGTGCATCTTGGATGTGTGGTGAGGGTTGAGTCGACTGGACAAGATTCTATGATGAGTCTTTGGACAAGTCGTGCCAGGGGGTGTGACCTGGGCATTCCCTACCAGAGATACCTGTGGCGAGTACATGTGAGATGAGGAGGTCCCGGGGTGCAATGTCTTTGTGGGATGAAGCCTCGGGATGGAGGTGCCATCGAGGCACTGAGTGTTGGTTGGCCCCTTGAGAAGATGTCCTGTCTGGTCCTCCAAAGAATAGGTATGTCGAGAGAATTGGATTATAGGACCCTTCATACACACCACTTGTCGCTGTTTGGGTGGGGAACGGATGTTGACCTACTAGGGCGGTGCCACTACTGTTGGGTTGTTAGCGGATAGTGTAGGGAGATATGGGCATGGGACCCACACCCTCCTAAGACAGCATAGTGACCTTTAGGGGCCCAATACTATGTCTCACAGTCTTAGCGTACCGGTGGACTCCGATGTGGCCCAGGACTGAGTGGCAGGGTGGTATCACACTAGTTTGGAAGGTAGCCTGGTATCAAGCTAGGTGGTGCGCACCGTCGATGATGGTGATTTTGTGGTTCTAGGTGTACACGCTCTGTAGAGTTGATCGATCTATACGTATAGCCATGTCCATGGATATGGACATTCCTATGACCTATGCTTCCCTTGATTAGTGTGAGGTGTCCTTTCTTCTTCTCCCCCTAGGTTTGGTGTTGGTTGTAGCTTTGGCCATTGAGGTAAGGCACGAGAGGGAGTTGTCCTTACCGCCTAGAGAGTGAGAGTGTGGTGAGATGTGTGTGATGGGATGGGTGAACGTGTGTATATGATGGGTTAAAACTTGATGAACAATTATAAAATATTGATGAACTTGCATAGGAAACCTACAGCCATATATAGGCCTTTTGCTCTACCCTTGCATTCCACATACCACAAAGCATACACAAAGCATAGGGTGGAAGCCTGTGGCCAGTACAAATCGTATTGAAAGATATTTGGTAGGTTTTGGATGTCATCCACGACAACAACAATGGAGATTGAAGGATTAGTATTAGGTGGTCTCATTCCTATGCTCAAGTTTGGTTGAGGAGATGAAGACTACTCCCATTGACACTCTACACCTACTCTAATGACTGCCCATGAAGGAGGAGCCTTCACCCATTGACGCGCTACGCCGACTCTGATGATTACTCATGAAGGAGGAACCTTCACCCATTGACGCGCTACGTCAACTCTGATGATGTTCTATATGCATTTTTGCTAGTATAACATTGTACTTAGGAGTGTTACCTAATGTTGTAATGCCTTGTAATCTTGTAATTTTGTGATGTATGACTATGATATCAGCTGAATAATGATAATGTGATAGCTTGGTCTTTCTGGGATTATCACATTATGATGTAATTTGTGGATTTCCCTTTGAGGAAATCGTGGATCATTTCATCACTCCTCCTCAGGGCAACTCGGGCAAAAGCCAGAACCTCACCGCCGCCACCCACATCCCTCCCCTTCCCTCCCCTACCTCGCTGCCATCCAAGTGGGTCGTCGGAGTTTCGTGCGACCACGAGGAAGGCAGTGACGGGGCTTCCTCAGCCGTGTTTGGGACAACGGGTGGGCGTTGTCTGTCCTTAGAGCAGGCGCAACACCATCGAAGGCCGAGATGCGGTATTGAGAGGATCTAGATGACTAGAGGGGGTGAATAGCTATAAAACCTATCCTACAAACTCACAAACCACTAGGGCAAAGGTTGGTTAGTATAAAAGACGGTGCTAATGCAACTACTTGCTCTAACTCTATTTCAACACAAGCAAGCCTCCTACACAATTCTAGTAGCTTGGTCACATCTCTAGGTTGATTTTACTCAAACAAGCAAGCTACTCACTACTACTAGCTACAACTAGCATGAGCTACTAAACAAGAAGCTACAACTAGTTGTAACTACTACTAGCTCTAAATACTACTAAGCTACATAAGCAACTACCACACAAGACAAGTATATGAATGGAATTGCAAGGTGATAGTGAGCAAACCACATAGGGCAAGAGTGCTGAACACAAAGATATATCTCCGAGGTTCAGTTGCTTGCCGGCAACCTACGTCCTCTTTGTGGCAAGTCCAAGTTAGGTGAATTGCACGCTAATTGGTATTATACACCAAGCCCACCCACTCAGGTGCTGCAAGAACTATACTAGAAAGGAGCTCCAACTAGCCATGATTCCACTAGAGTTGCTTTTCATGGTCTTCCACGGGGACAAGCACAAGAGCCCCTTACAATCACTTGATCAGAGCTGGCAACAAGCACCAAAGCCGCCCAATGATCCCACAATCACTGGGCCGGATAGGCCACAACAATCACTAAGAGTAACAAGGAGCACCACCATCCCAACTCGCCCTTTCTAGTGCCACAAGATGCAAGAACGTGATGCAAACACACTAGAGGCTCTCCAATCTCACCAAAAAACAATTGGTGGATGCAAGTGAGTGAAGTGAGTGTCTTTGCTCTCAAAGGGTGTAGCAATCTGTTTGAGGGTCCAAGAGAATGGCCATGGCCGGGCACAAGGGGTATTTATAGCCCCAACAACTCAATCCAACCGTTACCCCTTAGAGCAGCTTTCTATGGGGGCACCAGACATGTTCGGTGCACCACAAGTGCCCACACTGGACACGTCTGGTGCGCTTCTAGCGGCTATATCTCAATGGTCAAAAACTAGCCGTTAGCACTTGTCAAAGATCTGATGCAACCACCAGACACAACATCGGACATGTCTAGTGCACGTTATAGCTGAAAATACCGATTTACATGCTCTGTGTGTGCCCTGTCTGGTGCAGCATCTGATACCACACCAAACACGTCTGGTGTGTACAACGCCTCTCAAACATGATTTGCAATGTCTCTAAGTGCCTTGTCCGGTGCCACCTAACTAGTGGACACTGGATGCGTATGTGCTCTAGCAAAAAATTGAGTGCAGTGAAACCCCCACTGCCATATTCGGTGCACCGTGTCCGGTGCACACCGGACATGTCCGGTGCATGCTAAACAATAGCACCGAGAGCACACAAACATCTCCTTGCAAGCGCACTAATTCTCAAATGTTTTCACAAACATGTTAAAGCCATGTTAGCCTTTTTCAAAGTGTTTTCCATAAACATTTTCACTTGCTCTCCATGGAGAAACTAGGCCTAAATGCACATGCACAGAGTTCCAACACCTAGTGACACTAGATGATTGAATTGTCTGATTAGAGCTCCCCTCATAATAGTATGGCCACATATCCTAAATCTGATCATGCACTCTATTGCATCTTGACCGGCCAAATAAAATGTCCGAGCTTGTACCTTTGCCTTGAGCCCTTGCATTTTGTTTTTCTCTTTCTTCTTTTCCAAGATTTGAGCACTTGATCACCATTTGGTCACAACCATCAACACTATGTGTGCCATCCTTGCTCAACCTTGGATGTGGCCCTAACCTATCTCATATTCACAACACTAGAGCAAAGGTTAGTATAGTTTGTTGTCTCAATTACCCAAAACCAAACATAGGGCTTTCAGGTATTTGGCAGGAGTGGAAGAAGGTTGCCCGGGAGGACCGAAACACAGAAGAGCACTTCCAGAATAACACAGGGCCGGTGGCAATGGCGGCGGCTACGGTTTCCTTCTATGGGAAGCAGCAGTGGCGGCGGCCAGATCTAGCCCCCATGGTCGAAGCTAGCGCTCCCTCTGCCGGATCTAGCGTCCTCATGCCCAGATCCATTGCCTTTGCTGTGGGCTGGCGCAGATCCACAGAGGGTGGGGAGCTGGTGTGCACTGGAGCATGGATGCCGATATGTCGCTATCCATGCATGCAGAATGGTGATGGCGGTTGTGCGAATGTTGGCGGCACCATGGTTGGGGAGTTTGCGTCTGATCTTTTTAGTGCCAGGAAGGGCAGATCTGGGGCATCCAGCTATTGAACGGTATGGAGGCACTATGGCTCCATGGTAGTGGCATGACAGTGATGAGGTGGTCGTGTGAATGCAGCAAGATGGTGGCATAGTGTCCAGTGCCATGTAGAGGTTTGTCAGAGGTGTCTGGCAGGTTGGTGGCTGCAATGAAGGCTTAGATGCGTGTCTCTCAGTTTTAGAGGACCTTGTTGCTGCTGTAGGTGATGTGGACGGAAAGCTACTAGCGATGATGTGCTGATGCAGCTGGTGGTTGTCGGCGATGGTCCAACTCGATTAGATGATAGTCCTCTTTGGATTCTTTGTTGTCTCCTTGTGCTACGATCGTGCTGTCAAGTGCGCTACCTTGACCAACGGAGATATGACGGTTGAGGTTAGGATGAAAGCCTAGATGATGATGTCTGCAGACACCGATTCCTCCCTGGTGGCATCCACCCCGTCCTATATGCTGATTTCCTCTAGGTGAAAACCTTGTCTATTCATAGGCTGGCAATGATGGCGCCTATTGGTGTCATGACCATCCTAAAGGGGCCATCATCATGGAAATTGAACATTGTGTCCAGTGGCACTTGAATGGTGATGGCAACCATTTTAGCCTATGAAAGTCGAAGCTTTTGTGTTGGGGGCGATGAGCTTGGCAACTGCATGCGTGCGTGCATGCATGTGTGTGTGAGAGAGAATGAATAGAACAAATGTAGATGATCAAACCAAGCCAAGCAAGAGGGAGACAATGAATCTATCATTAAGGTTCGGTTGCTTTCCGTAAACCTACACCCTTGTTGTGGTGAGTCTCCACGTGAGTGATTCCCGCGCTAATAAGCCACTCAAGCTTGACCCACAACTTGGGTGCTGAAAGCATCAATTAATAAAGAGGACTCCAACTAGCCACGAGCATTCCACTAGAGTTGCTCTTCGTGATCTCCCAAGGGAACGAGTGCAAGTGCCCCTTACAATCAACTTGATCAGAGGCGGTCAATAATTAGAAACAAGCTCCTCAATGATCCTCCAATCACTAAGCCATATAGGTGGCACCAGCCAACAAGAGTAGCAAGAAATCCAAGGCTCAAACAATGAACTAGTGCCACTAGATTCAAATCATCTAAGCAAATGCACTAGATCTCTCCCAATCTCACTTTGGATCAAGCAACTAGCAATGAGATGAGTGAGAGGTGTTCTCAAGAGCTCACAAGAGTGTTGGGTCAGTTAGAAATCCAAGTGAATGCCCCAAGGGCTAGCCAACACCTACCTATAGAGCCCCCCTCAAAAACTAGTAGTTTGAAGAGTTGCAAGCTGGGTCACTAGAAAACTCTGGTGACCACCGAAATGCCACCACCGGAGCAAGCATTAACAAGATCAACAGTTCTGGTGCTCCTGCTCAAAACTCCCACTCAGTGAACAGTGACAACACATGTTCGGTGCTCTCAGTTGGCAACCACTAGACTTTTCCTGTGAGTAACCCTAGGCACAATGTAAACTTTATGCCGCTGCACATCTTCCAGTGACCTCCCCTAAGGGCACTGGACTTTTCCAATGAGGATAGAAAACATGTCCTAAGTCCTATTTCTCGTCTAAAATCCGCTAACTCCAATATGTTCCAAGGTGAACATCTTCACCTTAGGCACTGAGTTAGTTTTTCAAAATATTTTTCACTTGCATCTCACCGCGTTACTATGTCCAATGCATATGCAAAGTTAGTTCACACCTAGTGGCACTTAGATAACCATTTTGCATTAGAGTTCCTCTCTTAATAGTACGGCTCTATCCTAAATCTGATCACACACTTTATTGCATCTCGGTCGGCAAAAGCAAAGCCCTAACAAGTGTACCTTTGACTTTTAGCACTTGATCAACTTATGGTCATCTCCATCTCTTCCATGGATGCCATCTAACTCAACCCTTGGTGTGGACATCTTCTAGCTTAATCATTACTCAAGACAAAAGGTTAGTCCAGTAGTTGTCACTCAATTACCAAAACCAAACTAGGGCTTTCACACGGCCATCGGAATCCATTTGCATCGCATTGAGCTCGCAGAGACGATCTTGACCTTGGGATTGTGGAATAGGAGAAGGGATGAAGAAGAGAGCCGAAGTAAGAGAGGAAGCAATGTTGCACGGTGGAGAGGCGAGCCAGTGTTGTCGTTAGGGAGGACAAAGGTGTCCCAAAGCGTTAGCAGCAGGAAGGCAGGCCAGTGGCGGATAGGGATGAGTTGAGGAACTATCGGCAGTGGAGGGGCTGGAGAGGGGTCGTAGTGGAGGGGTGGCTCGGTTGTGGAGGGGTCAAAGAAGGGTGTCACAATGGTGGAGGGGACGGATGACATGGCATCAGTGGAAGGAGGCAGAGGGCAGCGTGGGGAGGGGGAATACTATCCGGGAGAGAGAGATTAAAGAAAAAAAGAGAACTGATGAGTGGGGTCCATGCATTGGTGATGAGTGTTGGTAATAATCTATAAAAGTATCTTCCCCAATAAATCTAAAAAATAGTATTGATTCTCACCAAACCATATTTAGGATGGGTTATGGGTGCTACTGGAGATGCTCTAAGAACCTAGATATGGATTTTTGGTCAATGACTGGAATGTGCTTTTAGGTGATGTATTTGCCACAAAGTTAATGGATCCTTAATGCCACAATATAACAGTGATATGGTGATGGTTGAAAAGGAAAAAAATGTGATGCAGTAGAGGATCCATCTAATCCGTTCTATCTAATGTCTGTTCAGGAGTTAGAGGAAATGCATCTGAGTCTCAGGTAAACCAATTAGTAGGTATTAGAGAGTCTCAGGTAATCCGGTCTATCTAGTGGCTTGATTTACCTATTCAAAACAATTTATGCGAGGAACTTTGATTGACATAATGTATAATTTCCTGCTATGGAGCCCAAACCGCCAAACCTCTATTTGTATTCTATGATGCAGAGGTCGGGACGTTATCTAATAACGTTGTAAGTGCTGATATAAACTATAGAGAGCAATTCGACATTATGCACCCAAGAGACATAAAAGAACTGTTGTGTGTTTGCCATTAAACTGTGGAATTTTATGATACACATTACCAGTCCAAGTGGTAGGGGTTGGTATTAAAGGTAAGTATAAACTACACCCTATACACGATTGTACAAAGAATAAAGTATTGAGAACTTTATTCCAGTAACATCTCCTATAACTTCCCCATCAAGAACCGACAGAAATATACATCCAGGCAGATGGGTCAGTAGCAGATGACTCCTAATCTATTCGTATATCAATGTCGAAAGGATGACGACCTTCTTGATGACATGGAACCTGACCTTGATGTGATCAGCACATCAGCAAATTTATGGATCTCAACATCCTCAGGTATGGCCTTGCTACTATCAAGGCGAGTGCTGGGACCAAATGCATTTACCTTTTCCTCTCTAGAAGATACACTCTTGACCCCAGAATGGTCACTTCTTTCACCTACAATTTCTGTGCCAATAGGACTAGATTTTGCGCTGTCCAAAGAAGAATGTGTACCGAAGCCATGATCACCATGTCGTCGACTATCAGGTATGTTTGGTTCTGCCATGAATGAAGAATAGCTATCATGTGAATCCCTTCCAGTGAAGTCATCGAATGAACAACTTGAAATAGACACTCTCCTCTCTAGAGTAGAAACTTCATGGTTCTCCTTTCGTCGACTATCCAGCACCAGTTTCCGAAGCTTAGAGAAGAACTTTTTCTTTTTTGGGTTTTTGTTATTATGCTTTGTCATCAAAGCAATATCAATTGATACATCATCCAGTTCACCTGACGAAGCCCGTGAGGAAGAGCACTCTGAGCCAAATTCGACATGGCCCAAGTGACTGTCCTCCACACCCGCATTGGCATATTCCATTATCAGCTGCTTGGCCTTCAGTTCAGACTTGGGGCTCAGGGTCTTGCTAAGATCTCGTGCAACAGTCTTCCCTGATGGAGCATCCTTGTTTCTCAGCTCATACCGTAGGCAGGCATTTATCCATTTCAGATATACCAATTCTTCAACATCTGCAAACCTATCACTCTGAAGTTGTTCAACCTCTTTAGCCAAGTTATCAGTTTCTTGCTTCAACCGATCAGCCTCCTCCAATGCTTTTACCTGAAACCAGTATTAGTTATTCAATTCCTAATGGAACAACAAACTATCAAGAACACAATGAAGTAAACTAACATATGCAATTATTTTTGTGATATAATTATGTGTTTCTTCCCATTCACAAAAGAAATGTCGAGAACACCATGTCCATTTTAGAAATGATCACTCCAAGAGATGATTAAAATTGATTTAGTAAGTGTCAGCTACAATACAGTCCAAGAATAGTAAAGAATCACCTCCATGCTATTTTTGGGCTTGGGTACAGGGGGTAGGCGTGTAACCTCTAGTCGCCTAATAAGATGTGCATTCTCCTGCTGCAGCCTTGAATTTGCAGCTCTTAGCTCTGTTGCCTCCTTTTCCAGCTCCTCTAGTTTCTTCAGTGTCTTTTCAAACTCAATATGATTTTTCTCCTCATCGGTCTGTTTGTCCTGCAATGAATCGACCATTTTCTGAAGGGAAATGATTTGCTCCTTTGCCTGTTCTGCATCTGATACCAACTTCTTCTTCAGCAACTTGCACTTTGTTCTTGTGGCCTCAAGCTCAGAGACTATCTTTGAGTTCTCTGACAGCTGTGTTTGCAGCGTCAGGTTTTCAGACTGTAAAGATTCAATCTTCAATAAGTACAACTTTGATTCGACATTGTTAATCTTCAGCTGATTCTCAAGCTCCCTCACTGCAGCATCTTGCTCCTGCAAACCATAACACTCCAGAAGCTGTAGCTCCAGGGTCTTCTCCCTTTCTTGCAGTGATCTCACCAAATCTCTATGCTTGTGGACTTCATGGTCATTTGATACATCTTCCCTTACTCTCGCTGCAGGTGTGGTTGGAATGTTGTCTATATCTCGACCAAATTCATTGAGATCCATTTCATTGAACTCTGGAAGGAGGTACCCTTCATCATCAGCAAGGCTTCTGCATTTGGGGGCCAATGGTATTAGTGCTGTGGTGGTGGTTGTCGTAGTGGTAGTGGTCGTGTGCACAGAGTTCCCACTGATAATTTTTGCCTTGGTATCCTCCTTCACAAACAGAGACCGAAGTGTAAATGGCAATATGGGCATTTCTGTATCATATATTCTTTTCATTAAATGGGGCAGTTCTCGGAGGAGTATATATGCAGTACAAAGAAGAAACTCATTGTCAAGGAAAATTGTTTTTGTCAGGGAAGAACTAGAATATAAACTACCCATAACTAATATTTAAAGTAGGGAGAGAATCAGTGGTGGAGCCAGAAGTTTAAAAGAGCCTGGAGACAATATGCTAGTGGTCGATCTAGGATTTAACTATAGGGTATGCCGCGTAAAAAAAATCTTATGTAATTCGGTAAACCATATTCTAGTTCAGTAAAACCACATGCATTAAATAAAATTATAAACCTTAACTTCAAAGATTAAGCTAGAAACTACGACAAATTATTGGTTAGAAAACTCATAAGATATATATGAATGTCTGATGGACTGATGCTAATTATTGGTCTGGTCGATGAATTCATAAATTTATTCCTAATCTAGTGATCTCATTAGTCTCCCTCGGCCTCAAACAAAAACAAATCACTCATATATAACTAATAAAAGTATTTAAGTACACAAGTTTTTTTAGAAAAAGAAGAAGATTAATCTTAAACCTGGAAGCAAACTGTCCGGCGACTCGTCCCTGTTGGCCTCCGTGACGCGCGATGCCACAATCCCGGTTGGCCCTCACGCTCAACGTCGACGGACCGGCACTTGGTCCATCGGTCGCTAGCGACTAGTGGCGAGTTTCCTTTGCCCGTGGCCAGATGTAGAGGCGAGAAGGATCGGACATCGGAGGCCGGCTTAACTCGCTCCGTCTCCGTGGCCGGCGACCGGCGTGGGGTTTAGAGTGTTCGATCGCCGTCCTGATGGTGATGGACCGGTGGATGAATGGATGATGATCAATGGGAGTATCGAGGCGTCGCTGGAGAGTTGCGCCGCTCTCCCGCACGCGTGGCGCACGCCGCCGAAGCCGAACCGATGAGTCTCCACGGTGTAGTATCAGGTAAGCTTCTTCTTTTTTTTACATGCAAAATCTATCCTAGGCAGCGTTTAGTTGGCAAAATTTTTGGCAAAATGCAACGGTAGTATTTTTTTGTTGTTATTTGGTAATTAGTGTCTAATCATGGTCTAATTAGGCTTAAAAGATTCGTCTCGTCCATTTCGTCTAAACTGTATAATTAGTTTTATTTTTTATCTATAATTAATGCTTCATGCATGCATCCAAAGATTCGATGTGACGGAAAATCTACTGTTTTTTTGCAAAATTTTTAGCAACCAAACGCTGCCCTAGTACTACGTATCAGTGGCAAGCTGGCAGGGGAGCCCGGCCAACGGCCCAGGGTGGCCAGGCCTTGGCTCCGCCCCTCAGAGAATATTGATGCGTCCAGTACTATAAAGGGGTTGTTTAGTTGGTGAAAAAGTTTGGGTTCGGCTACTGTAGCACTTTTCGTTTTATTTGGCAATTTGTGTCCAATCATGGACTAATTAGGCTCAAAAGATTTGTCTTGTGATTTACAACTAAACTATGTAATTAGTTTTTTCTTTCGTCTACATTTAGTACTCCATGCATGTGCCGCAAGATTTGATGTGATAGGTACTGTAGCACCTTTTAGGTTTACTTTTTGGGTTGGCATGCCAACTAAACAGGCTCAAAATTGAAAACTTAACCTTGCTTTGCAAGATATACTATTTAAAGAAGTGAAGAGGATCATCTATTAGCATTTTCTTTATCTTTTATGGGCAATACTATATCACCTATAAGTCTGGAGAAGGATTTTAATCCCTCAAGAAGACAAACTCAGAACCAAAAAAAATAGCAGTATGAGAATGCAAAGTTTCAATCGTAGACCACAAATAGTACGCAGGGGCATCAATTGTGAATTACTCAGCTAAATCCTTACATTTTTTAGGATCCTCAGCTCCTTGAGCCCTGTTCTGGCCTTCATGCTGCAAGCATCATCCGACTCTACATAAACACAGGACAAACCATCACCAAATTTCATCTAGCACAGCACAGAGCGAAATTGGCAATCAATGCAGCATGTTAACAGGAACTTGCACATCTGCTCATTGCTGGTACCTAAGGGAGGTGGAGGAGGTGGCGGCAGCAGGAGCTGCTGGGGCGGCCGCTGGCGCCGCGAGAAGAGCAGCCCGGCGACGGAGAGCGTGACGGCCGCGCCCACCCTGAGGAAAAGTTGGGGCAAGTCCTTGGCGTCCCCGGCGTTCGGCCCACCAACGCCGCTGCTTCTGCAATCACGAGGGTTGGGCATCTGATGCTGTCTACCTCCCAAGAAGAACAAAAGCCAATCGAGAGCCACGGAGGTGATGAGAATCCAACCTTGTCAGTCGGTCACAAAAAGAGCATCCTTTTGCACCAAGAGAGGTGGAGCCCGGAGCCAAATTCAAAAAAATTAGGCTCAAACGAGACCACACAAGGGTGTGGCGAAGAATATGTTCTTGGAGGGATGAAATTTGTGTAGAAAGCCAGAAAGCGCGTCAGGAAACGCGAGCTCCGGCACCTGCAAGTGGCCGACTATACCTCCATGGCGTGGAACCGAGCAGACTGCGGGAAGAACCCAGCCTAGCAACCAACCGGAGCTGCCCCTCAAGAAATTTGTCCCGGGGTGATCTCCGGGTGAGCTAAAATTAGGCCGGCGCTCCGAATTCAGCTCACAGCCAACAAAAGAAGGTCAAGGGAGAGAGAGAGAAAGGAGAAGGAAGACGACGAAGAAAGGAAGCAGGACAAAATTGGGGGGCTCATCTCTCCTCACTTTTTCAGGTTGTTCCGTTGGCTTGTTGTTTCCCCCAAACGCAGGACAGGAACAGGACAACTCCAAACGACGCCGGAATCCGAAAACTAGTTGGCCCGCCACCGCCGCCTCCTTAAGCGAGAGCAACAGGAGAGACGACGCGTCGTTGGCTTGCGCCACAGTGCCGGCCACCTCCTCTCGTTCTCGCCCCTTTCTTTATTTATTCGGGGTTCTTGGGATCTGCTTTGTTTGCCCTCTCCCGTCACCTTCTCGCTGATTCCACAAATGGCTCTTACCCGGCAACACCTAATAACATGCAAAGCGAAGTGCCCCTGCTAATCTCCCTCCACGGCACAGCGGCGAGACGAGACGTCGCCGTCGCCGTCGACTTCGCGTTTAATTCCGCACGCCAGTGGGACGGTGGGATTCATGGCGAGGAGCAGGCGAACACGTGAAGGCTGGTGGCCACTGGGCTGACTCACGTTTGGGGGTTCCACGCCACGCGATCCCGCTCGCCTGCCAGACACTGGACTGTGAGCGAGAACATGTGTTTTGCTTTGTTTGAGCGGGCTGGCGATTGCCGGTCGATCGCTCCACGTGTTCGCATGGGGAACGAGACCTAATGCGTTTTATTTAGAGGCATAAGCACGCTCTGCGTGTCAGACAGAATAATAGACACGTCCACGGATATAATTCAGCAGTTAGAACTAATCTGCCTATCGTGTGAAGATTGCAAGTTGCGAAGTCATGATTCATGTAGTAGGCATTATAGCACAAACTTAAGGGGTTGGCACTTATATCAACTTCAGGACCCCTAATTGAGCCCTTCAAAACTAAATTTAAGAGCTCAAGGAAAAAAAGTCCAGTAGGAGCTCTACTAATAAAGCTCTCAAATTTGAGGGGCCCTCAAACCCCCTCTGGTCCTCGTCATGGGGCTCTCATCCAGGCCTAAAATAACCATTTTTGGTGGTTACTCCTGCCGCGTGCGACTCCTTTCCTCTCCGCTCAAGCGCCACCCTACCTATCCACGTGTGTCGCCTTCCTCATCCACTCGAGCGCGCGGCGCCCTTCCCTGTCCGTCCGCGCGTCCTTCCTCAGTGCGGTAGCCTCCCAGTGTTGAGCCCCTCCCCAACGCGACAAGCATATCTCGGAGGCACAGGCGGGCTCCTAGCCTGGCCCACATCCCCGCCGGAGCCCCTCCCTAGCCCTCCTCGTCGGAGGCCCTTCCAGGGCGTGGCTCTCCTTGTTGGAGCCCCTGGCCGCACCCCTCCTCGCCTGAGCCCCTTCCCCGGTCATGCCAATCATTGTCAAAGCCCTCCCCATTTGCCAAGAATAGCATGACCGTGCTTGTTAATTTGGAGAAGATAGGAAAGAGGATGCAAGTGGGTCTTATGTGCCATTCTCTTGTTAGAATGAATTTGAGTACCTTGTTTGAGGGCAATTAAAAGTAGGGAAAGCCCTCAAATAAATCATTCTCTTGTTAGAATGAATTTGCAGACCTTGTTTGAGGGCTCTTCCTAGAGTGTAGTCTAGGAAACAGGACTCTTAAAAATAGAGAAGTTCTCAAATAAAACCATGATTCTGTATTGAGGGCTATTGGTGGAGTTGCTATATAGCACAAAGTTAAGGGGTATTTGGTTAGGAAAAAGAACCTCATTCTGAATAAAGTGATGCACCCATAATTCTGATGAAAATAACTCTACTTCTCATATTTATAAAATTATTAGTTTGTGTGTAATGAGACAGAAGCAACTCATCGCATATCATAAACAAAACAATAAGAGCTGAGAAATGGCAACATGATGGACTAACACGTTCTTCAAACCAAACACGCAAAATAGCGAGTAATGGTGTATCGTGATTAAATCTCTGTTCGCTTGTCTTATAATCTATACTTTTCAGCTTATTTTTTCAGCCAGAACAATGTTTTTCTCTCATAACAAATCAGCGAACACTTTCAGTTATGACTTTTCAGCGAAACGAGTGGGCTCCTAGATTTGTCCCACGGTTCAATTGGATAGATCATACCAAACATCAACCTTCAACAACACACACGCCCATTGCCCAAAGAAAATTACAAACTTAGTCAAATATTCCCTCCGTCTAGAAAAACATGTAATTCTAGTACAGTGTCACGTTTTAGTATCTTAAATTTGACCAATTATAGATAAAAAAATATCAGTATTTATGATATCAAATAAATATTATTAGATTAATTATGAAATGTATTTTCATAATAAATTAATTTAGAGCCATAAATATAAATAATATTCACTAGAAACTTGATCAAATGTGAACTATCTTTTCTGGCACACAACCCATAATTCCATGTTTTTATGGACAGAGGAAGTACTAGAAAAAAAAATCAAGCTTTGTGAACGCCTACATGACAAAAAAAAATCAATCCTCAACAAAAACAACCCAATCAAGTACCCGATCCATATTATATATATAAAAAAGCAGCAACAAATCTTTCCCAAAAATTCTAACAATACGACTGCATGGAAAAACTGGTTTTTATACACAACTAAAAACTAACATGAGACTTAAAATATAAAAAAACTATTTTTATTATCAGACCTGAATCAACTGGGATTGGACATCTGGTCTTAAAAACTCCATCTTGTTAACTTGATGATGCCTAAATGAAAAATATTCTTTCTTAAAAAATGGCCCAATTTCTTCAAAATGTAATAAAATATTTAATATTAAACCCCGATTTAACATAATTCAAACATTACCTGCTTATTCAAAACCCCTCTAATAGGGGGTAACAGTAAAGTTCACAGGCCAAAAATATCCTTGCTGTCCAAATTACTATATCATGGGCTCTTAGTACCACAGTGAATTTCGACTTGCCATAGAAATTTTTAAGCAAGAACTATAATAAAACAGAAGCAGGATCATCACGTCAACATATGGCAACTAGATCTTGAATAAACATCAGCACGTTAACATTTGTCTCAATCAATCTTAACAGGAAGAAGAGCCCTCTATTTGATGCCTTGCCCCTTTTCCAGCTCAACATCAGTGCAAAAGACAGAACACTTTAAACAAAAAAAAATAAAGTATATATGTTTCCCACCAGCTCTTGGAGATTAGCTTAGGTTATCTATAATTCTATGGTGTCTAAATCCTAAACCCTACAATGAATGGATCAACTAAACCCGTTTCCTATGTACAAGGAAAACAAAGTTGGGTGAGTGACTGGACAAAAGGTTAACCATGCACTGTAAGTCATTAAGTCTATATAGGCAGGCAACTATCAGCATTCTACTTTGTACATGCTTCCCCTGACTGGGCGAACAAAGAACCGACTAACTCCCTAGCCTTCCTTTTATCAACTCCCAAAAAACTTGAGTTGCATTAAGCTCTCCTCATGAGCACTCCTGTTATTCGGAATGCTTCACTGCCAAAATATTGTTGGGTCATTGCTATAAACTGTGCGATCCTGGATCTCCAAGATAGATACATGCCAATCAACAAGCCTTGCTTGAATGCATTTGCATAGCACAAGTCCTGTGGGGAATAGCCACCAGCTGGTTTCCTCCCTGCCAAGAGTTCCGAGGTTAATGTTCCTAGGTAAAAGATATGGCAGCCAACGGCAATACGGAATTCAGGTACAGGGAGGAAATAAACACTTACCCGCCAAAATTCCATGGCTGCATGCTTGGATGTTTTTTGTTTGATGACTTATAATGCAGAAATCCACATACAGAAGCCACAACCTGCGAGTGATAGAGCACTTGTAGGTAAAAACCATAAAACATGATTCCTATTTTTCTTTAGAAAAAAGGAATATAACATTCCACCTCCAACATTCACAAGTGAATGTGTGCAGCCGATTACACTCCACCAAACATGGTACAAAACACGGAACAAATAAAAGAGACTAAGTCCCTATCCTATTCCTTCTTCGATATACAACTTGCTGAAGAGCTTCAACCCCATTGCCTCCATCAAGCGACTGTAGTCCTCTAGTGAAAACAGCAGCACTCAGAGCATCACATCGATGCTTGATAGGAAAGAACTCCATCAAATACTTCGACATTCTCAACCGAGTTGTCCTCTCGCCACTGGCCAAAACCTATAACCTTCCTCAGACCTCCTAACACCGTCTAGCCGATCAAGAAACAAGGAAAGATACATTGCTGAAAGCTGTCGATGAAACAAGACACCTACAACAGGCTATCCCAAGCTACCAAGAGAGATAGGAAGACTACATCCTGTATAGAAACATAACAAAGGAGCAGTGGCAAAGCCAAACGGCAAGCATTGGAAGTGCCTAGTGACGCCTTCAGGAAGGTAACAACGTCAAAGACACCGACGATACTAGCTGACAATGGAAAGGTTTTCACCAGCAATCACCAACCGGATGGGTAGAAGAGGTACAAAGAGGACGCCTCCAAGGAGAATGTGGTGTCCTAAGACATCGTGTCCAAGCTTTCGCCCTGATCTCACAGAACCCACCCACCCAGGTTGCCCATCCTAAGTCCAAATGCTAGTGACATGTGCTTTCCCTGCCACTACGCCCACTATGAGCGTCCTCGCTGCGTTCTCCGCACCAGTCAGGAGACCGCCGCCGACCACAACTAGGAGATGGAGATAGGGAGTGGAGAAGTGACGGGAGGAGACGACAGTGCCGAGTGGCGTCCAGCACTAGTGCCACCCCAGCAGAATCTATGACCTGGGCCACCGCCCTTGGGTCCACCAACACAGACGTCACTGCAGGGGCTATGTCAGCCTCCCCTCCAGCCATTATGCCCGCAGCACACCATTCACGACCTGGAAACCACAGCTGCAACCCCCAAGCCAATCTACGAGGAACAGCACCGGAACCAGGGTTAGACACCAGATCCGGTCAAGGACGCACAAGATCTGGCCACCACCGAGCCGATGGGCTCGAAGGCTGCCACCAAACTCCACCGTTGCCATGGTTGCTGTCGAGCTTTATGGGAGGAAACAGATGGGAATAGGGAAAGGGCCCCGCAGCCGCCGTCCTTGCGGCCGCACGGGCTTCCGGCCACGTGCTCAAGCGACGGCAAGGCAGGCGGAGTAGGGGAGGGGTGGCCGCGGAGGCAAGTACATAACATGATTCCTGTAGCTACAACAACAACAACAACAACATAGCCTTTTGTCCCAAGCAAGTTGGGGTAGGCTAGAGATGAAACCCAAAAGAGACGAGAAACAGGAAGACACATAAAGGGACATAAAGGACACAAGACAAAAAAGAGGTCACGGTTCAGGCACGTTGATTGCCAATCTCCGAGCGCTCCTATCCATAGCTAAATCCTTGGAGATATTCCACTCCTTAAGATCTCTCTTAACGGACTCGTCCCAAGTTAGTTTAGGTCGACCTCTACCGCTCTTTATATTATCGGCCCGCTTTAGAACTCCACTACGCACCGGCGCCTCAGGAGGCCTCCGTTGGACATGTCCAAACCATCTCAACCGATGTTGAATCAATTTCTTCTCAATTGGTGCCACCCCAACCCTATCCCGAATATCGTCGTTCCGGACTCTATCCCTCCTTGTGTGCCCACAACACCAACGCAACATACGCATCTCTGCTACACTCAACCCTTCATGTGAAAACTGTATAGCATATGCATGCAAAGTACATAAAAACAGTATGCAAATGGGAGATCAGGAAAAAGTTCAAAACAAAACCAGCCAGATCACACTTCAACCTGACAAACCACTGGGGAAAAACAGCACTACTGAGTTTTACATGATATAAATTTGTGGGTAGGAATAAGGTTCTCAGCGTTCAGGCTCTATATTTTCCTTATGCAAGAATATGACGATGTTCATGCTAGAACTCCTAATGGCAATATGGAATCCCCAACAAATGCTCAAGCAGACAGCAAACTCCCTATGATTCTGAACTTAGCAACCTAATGAGCTTGTTAGAGCGAAAGTCCAGGTATAGGCAAAGATGGATGAGTACTTACAACATTAACCAGTGATGTAATATTCCACAAGGCATAGACACGAGCAAGACCAGCTGACCGCCTCTGTCCATGACTAAAAAGAGCATTTATCCCAGCGGGAAATGGTGCCAGTATCCCAAGAGGAAGAATGAACAAGACTAACAAAACATCAAGCATAGAATATGAATATAGTTGGAGGAAAGTAAGCAAGACTAAGCTGAAATCTGCAAGAAGCAGTATTGAGATGACTAAGCCGACGAGGTCCTGCAGTTGAAAGCAAAAGAACCATGGTGAGTTCAAAATGCAGAAAATCCCGCTATGCGCACACTGCAGCTATGTTACTATAGTTGCGAAAATGATCACCTGATGTCCAACTGGTTTTGTATTGTGCAAGATAAGAGAGAGAGGGTAAAACAAATTTCTCCTGTCATTAAGCATCCTTAGATTGTCAACATTGAGAATGGTGCCAGTTATCCTTTTACGCAGAGCATCATTGGTTCTTGAGTGGCCCATTTGAGAGTCAGCATACGTATTTTGGTTTCTGTTAGAGGAAGTGATTAGAGAGATATGACGATCAGAGGGGCAGAATACAAATGCCCAGGCAAGCAAGAAATAACTCACACTGAATGTTGATCGGTTTTAATTGTAGAGCCATCTTGAAGTTCAGCGGTCACCACTTCCCCCACAGCATGAAGAACAAGACCAAACTGATAGTAACCTAATGCTGTAGCTTGGAACCATGCAAGGTCAACACGCACACGGTACGTGTTCAATGCAGGATTTGCATGACTTTCAAGCCATTTGAACACAGGAAGAAATGATGTGTTTAGATTTCCATGACGAACCAAACGCAACTGGGCATTCAATCCAGCTACAAGACGATGCCATATAGATGATGGCACAGCCTATAAAAGAGACTAATAAGGTGAGAGAATAATTGGTTTAATTCAGCAATTCAGTACAATCTGAAATGTTTCAGAATCAACCTGACTTATAAGAGTTGTGACCACTCTGTCGCTATGAAGTGAAAATGGAGCCATATAACTTCCATCACCTCCAAAGATAAGGGACATTGGAAACCTTTGATGAAGCCGAGGGGGAAGATCAGTCCTTTTCTCATCCCCACCAAGGAAGAAATCTAGATAACCCAGCATTAAATCTGGAGTAGCAGCTACCTAGCAATTTGAAAACAAGAAATCATCAATCCGTAATATGACGAGACAATCACATGTATAACAATTGGCAAGCCTAATGCAACCTATGCTTTCCAATACGACTAAAGTTGCAGGTAATGTGCAGCCACGTATGGTTGTCTTGCATGTTCATGGATACTACTTACCGATTTTGCCCCAGATAATCCAACCATTAAACTGAAAGATCAGAAAAGAGCTGCAAATAAAGCAGAAAACAAAAGATACATACCTTCAGCCCCTCATAAAGTGCACGCGAACGGCAGGACCGTAAGCATGAGTGATCATATTCGGAACGAACAAATTCACGGAGTTTTTGTAATTTCTTTCTCCTACGCCACTGTTGCCACGAGCATGCCAGGGGATATGAAAGTATACATAGGATGCTATAAACTGAACCTTCCCACCACTGATAGGCTGCAAGAGCATTGATCTCATCGACAAATTTGTTAAATGCATCCTCATACCTGAAAAAGGAAAGAGCCAGGAGGACATTCAACGGCTAGGAAAATTTTAGATACAAGAAGAAATTAGTAAATAATGGAGATACAAACAACAAACAAAGTATGGGAGTACATACACAATCTCCGAAATCTGCTCTGGCGGGGTGTGTGGGAGATGCCAAGGTTCACTGAAGGTGTTTGGGCCCATGAAATACATCCTGTGCACATGACACTGAGATTCTTCTGCCCTGTTAGTTTCCAATACCTGCCACATTAGCAGAAATTTCAGTAACATTAGAAATAATCATACGACAGCTTATTAAGGGAATCAGCACAACAGAATGGATTTCACCTCGTTCAGTGATTCAAGGAAGGGAAAAGAGTGATCAATTTGGGAGCTGTGCTGAGTTGGTGCTGGCCCAGGCAACTCATCAGTACCAACAAACTTCATCCGAGCAATACTCAAAACAAGAGCTAATAAAACGAGAAGGCCAGAAAGAAGCAGACCAAACAACCAAGGTCCACCAAACGTGTATATCAGTTCTTCAAGGGCAGTAAAACAGTGAGGCATGCGATATCTATCAGACACACATTTGTATGGGCATGGGGTTTCAGCAACACCTCCTGTCAAAAAACATAATGTTAAGTTTATAACATCAGGCGAACTGACAAACATTGCATAGTTAACAAAAACTTTCAGAAACAGAAAAAATCGAATGGAGTTAAATAACCAAAAAGAAAACAGAAGTAACCCACATGAATGAACAAAAAAAATATATATGTGTGACCCAGACTAATGCCACTATATACAACTTCCGATTCCAAATGTAGGTTGTTTTATCCTTTTTCAACTTTTCTCCAAATGAAGGTCAATTTAGATCATGTGTCTTTTACCTTTTCTTCCTTCCTTGCCCTACTTATAATGCTACCATTCTCACAAATGAACGAGTCACCTTTCCAAATACATAATAAATGACGGGAACTTAAGTCATTTTATCCGCTTCCTTAATTCTTGTTGACAAGTCTAAAACAACCAACATTTGGATCGGAGGTAGTACATTCTAATATCACTTAAGAAAGGTGGACGACACCATTCAAACGTTTCTTTGTAGACACACCTATGGAGGCACACGTTAGAGTCGAAAGGGTTCAGACTTAGTAGGACTAAGACCGAGTACATGAGGTGCGATTTCAGCGCGACTAGGCATGAGGAGGGAGACGTTAGCCTCGATGGGCAAGTGGTGGCCAAGAAGGATACTTTTCGGTATTTAGGGTCGATGCCACAAAAGGATGGAGACATTGATGAAGATGTCAGGCATAGAATTTCAGCCGGCTGGTTGAAATGGCGTTAAGCTTCTGGCGTCCTCTATGACAAAAGGGTGCCTAAGAAGCTGAAAGGTAAGTTCTATAGGACGGCGATTCGTCCGGCGATGTTATACGGTGCTGAGTGTTGGCCTACAAAAAGGCGACATGTCCAGCAATTGAGTATAGCAAAGATGCGTATGTTACGTTGGTGTTGTGGGCACACAAGGAGGGATAGAGTCCGGAACGACGATATTCGGGATAGGGTTGGGGTGGCACCAATTGAGGAGAAATTGATTCAACATCGGTTGAGATGGTTTGGACATGTCCAACGGAGGCCTCCTGAGGCGCCGGTGCGTAGTGGAGTTCTAAAGCGGGCCGATAATGTAAAGAGCGGTAGAGGTCGACATAAACTAACTTGGGACGAGTCCGTTAAGAGAGATCTTAAGGAGTGGAATATCTCCAAGGATTTAGCTATGGACAGGAGCGCTTATAGATTGGCAATCAACGTGCCTGAACCGTGACCTCTTTTTCTCTTGTGCCCTTTATGTCCCTTTATGTGTCTCCCTGTTTCTCGTCTCTTTTGGGTTTCATCTCTAGCCTACCCCAACTTGCTTGGGACAAAAGGCTATGTTGTTGTTGTTGTTGTTGTTGAACAGACTCCAGAAGCATATTGTTCTGGTCTGCTAATGCATGGGCTTGACCTGCAGTTTAATTAATGTTTGTCACACAAGATGAGAACACAGCAAGAACTACCTCGGACGCTTATATATACAGCACGGCGAGGTAGCTCATTTGGAGGGCATGGTGAGCACATTGACTTAGATGATCCAGTAACATTCTTGTATGTTCCTGAAGGACATTCCTGCGTTTAGCCACAGAAAGCATTGCAACATTGTAAGCACTGTACAAGTAGCAATAGCCAGTCAAACTAAAAACTAGAGGCATGCTTTAAGGTTTTTTCTAGGTTGATAAGTGTATGTTTATGTTTATGCCATGTGATTGTACAAATAGACAGTAAACTACAATAACAAGGCCTTTTAGTCAACAAGACCATTTGGGGTAGAGATGAAACCCAACTAGAGTCACAAAGGGACAGTAAAAACAAAGAGAGGTACTACTAATAATAATAACACTAACCTATTAAGCTATAAAATAGGTCGCTGCTAAACTGTGGCCATTCCAAAAGTTAGCTACTACATTAAATTGCGTCCTCAATACACAACAAAATTAAAACAGGAACCAATCTTCTGAATGTAACACATTAGGTGATGTGGCCCAAAAGAGTTAAGGCAGCACATCTCATGTCTCACAAGTTACCTTGCAAAATGTTCCATAAAGACCTTTTGGGCAATCCTTTCCTGTGATGGTTCCATTCTCACCAGAGAGACCTTGCCCTTCACTGACTCCTCCTCTGTAGCAGAAACAAATGTGGTTAGCTCAGAAATTTAGCAATCTCCTAGTCTCCTACGCATTAACACGCCACCCCCACCCCAAAAGAATAAGGTTTGAAAGCACTCAATGCATATTGCATCATCCAACAACAAATACGATAAAAGTTCAGGTTCAAAAAGCTTGACCATTGGGAGAAGACATCTCCCTGGCTGTCTTAATGTAGGGGAGAACCAAATCCTGGAAGGTACTCACATGACCTACAAGCACCCCAGTTCAATCCCAAGCAGGCAGCCTCTCAACTGGAGTCAATGAATGCAGAGACTCAAAAAATTCATAGAACCCAGATGTCCAAAACAGAAATGATAAAAAGGCAAATACTAAAATGTGGAAGTGGTGAAAAAGGCAGTAACAGGAGAAAGCAACTGGTACTGACAAACCAAAGGTGACCGAAGTTATGTTAAAACTTAAAAGTGAATAATACTAGCTCATGACCATATAAATATTGAAACCATACTAAAAGTGCCGTACATATGAAAGATGCCAGTACTGTTCCAACCTGAATATTGCCATGTAGGATTAAAACTAAACAATCATGCAGACACGACGCACACCAAAAACAGGCCTTTAACATAATTCAAAACTTGTAAAACAAAAGGAGAAGGGCTAACAGCCTGACAAGAAGCATTAGAATTAAAACAAACCTTGCAAGTATTGTTCCTTTAACGGTTGCAAAAGGAATATAATCATCTCCAGTGGGAATATCGGACCAGTGTAAGTGAATCCGACCCCCTCCACCTCCACCACTGCCATTGCTTCCAACTCCCCCAACACTAGAAAGTACAGAGTCCTTCTTTAGGAGTAAAGTCCTCACAAAAAGAAGAATTGTACCACCAGAACCACCACCAGGTCCTCCAATTGTGGCATGAGATATCAAACCAGTAAAATTACCACCATTTGCCTCAATTGAGCCAGAAAGGGAGAGGTTTGGCAGAGATTGTTCATAAGAACCCATCACTAAAAATTTGCACAAGGACAATGCTGTTAAAGAGGAACAATGACTGAACAGAGGGCAACATCGATACATATACAATATTTGATACCTATTATACCACCACCAGCAGTTGAAGATCCACTGACATTACCACTGCCACTGCCAAGTTCACATGGTAAATCAGCATGACCATATGCAGATCCACCCTCTGCATGACCACCATTATAAATGCCATCGCCGCCTTTACCACCATGCCCACCCCCACCACTAAGCCCACTGCTTAACATTTTTCCTTGCCCAATTCCACCTCGGCAACCTGCAAACAGAAGAAACTTAAAATTGTATAATAGCTAGCAAAAGTTGTGTCAATAATAAAGAAAAAGAATCTCCAAAAAACAGTACATGTATGCATTAAATTCCAATAAACCAACCAGTATGATTTCAAATACATGTGGTTGTTCAATCTGGATTATTTATTCATTATACTGTTTCAAATAAAATATATATTTTTCAATATACCCCTCACAGCCAACTGATAGAGAAATACACCTCACGGCCAACTGATAGAGAATTAAGCCAGCTTGTCTCAAATCAGACAACTGCAAATCAAGGTTAGTTATTTGGAGTCAATTTCAGACTGCCCTAGCCCTAATGAGTAGTGCTTGGGAGTTCACTCCTGTTGTGGTCATTTTCTGTTTCTTGTCAAGGGTGTGCACGTAACTGTTTCTTCTCAAGGGTTATCTGTGTGTTCGAGAAAAAAAAAGAAAGAAAATTCACAAACCTAACAAATTCATGCCTAGCATGACAAATTTGGCGAATACACCAGACTGGCCATGAATTGAGGAATAGTAGTCATGAAGTAGTAGTTTTGTGAGAAGCCAACCCAAAATAGAGGTGGCCTGGTGTATTTGGATTTGGAAAATGGACACAGACTGTCTTAGGTCTGTGACTATTAGCCCAAAATATTGGTAGTTTTGTTGACATTTACTATAGTTTGCAAATATATAGGTATCAAAAGCTTGGACGTGTCTTTGTCCAGCAGAAGAAAACTGAGAATTGAATGCTTTGAATCCGTGGAATGAGAGAGAAAAGCATGAACTAAGCTATTTGTATGCACCACCACCACCACCAAGGGCCACAAAAAAGATTATTTAAATTATGTATAACAGTATAAGAAAGGTAGATTAGTAATAGTAGCAAAATAAGAACAATATTTATGGTATTGGTGCCAAATATCCTTAATTTTTTACACTAAACATTTGGAACATTCTATAAGATATATTTTTGAAAGGCAGCCTATTATAAGATATATTTGTTGCTACAACATTATCGTCCCAGAGCAAAATAATAAACAGGCCATGATTATCAGTTACAAGAGAATTTTTTTAACAGAGCAATGGTGTAAGGTAGCTATCATGGAAGATCTACTACATAAATATATTTTTACTTTGGGAATACATACATTAAGGAGTCACTTCCCCCTTCCCATTAGAGCCTTCCCTATTCCTAGTGTCGCTATGTATTTTCCCCACGGAGTTACCTTTCAATGCAGTCACTACTCACAACAATATAATCAGCAATAGTCTTACCAAACTCTTTAAAGCTACAAGATTAGCGAAAACAGACACATTAACAAAAAGAAAAGGGAAATTTGTCTAGGTGGCACTATATTTCCGAGATTTTTGTATGTACGACACAAAGAAATTTTTTCAAATGCGACTGTAGATTCTTCATCTAAATGGTCATTTATCCCATTTTAATACCATTTAATCGGCCATTTATCTCGTTTAAATGGCCGCTCCACCCCCCCCCCCCCCCTCCCTCCCCCGGGGTACAATTCAATATAAGTGTTATTCATAGCAATAAATTTGTATGAATGAAAATCTTTAAAACCTTACAAGACTACAAAAAACGAACACATACAATGAGATTAGTGGAAATATTAGTGCATTGCTGTAAAATTTGGCTCATGCATACTTTGATACAAATTTATGAAGTATTAACCAAATAATCAATATTCCATTCAGTAAACTGAAAGCAATACAAGCAAAAAAAAGGACAGTTTCGTACAACCTTAAGAATTCTAAGATATTTTATTGGTCTGAGGTTTAAAAGGCCAGCCAATGTAGTTACTCAAAGTGCTAGAAGATGATTCTCTATTGATTTGGGCTAACTCTAGAAGGGTAGCTATATAGGTACCATACAAGGGCCACATGGGCCTAGCCTCATGGGCCTAATACATTCACACTCCAACACCCCCCCGCAGTCTGAACTACCGGCGCAGCGGAGTTCAAGGCTGAATAAGAAAGAAAACAAGTAAGAACACACACACAGGACCCCCCCCCCCCCCCGCGCAGCCACAACTAGCCACTGGAGACGTTGAGGCTGGAGCAAAACTCGGAGAAGGTCGAGGAAGGGAGGCCTTTGGTGAAGATGTCCGCAAACTGGGAGGTGGTCGGGACGTGAAGAACCCGGACGTCGCCGATGGCCACCCGGTAGCGGACGAAGTGTAGATCGATCTTCACATGCTTGGTCCTCTGGTGCTGCACGGGGTTGGTGGAGAGGTAGACCGCGCTGACGTTGTCGCAGTAGACGAGCGTGCTCCTGGCGAGTGGGCGGTGAAGCTCAGCCAGGAGCTGGCGGAGCCAGGCGGCCTCGGTCACGCCGTTGGCCACGGCACGGTACTCCGCCTCGGCACTGAAGCGTGAAACCACCGGCTGGCGCTTGGACGACCAAGAGACCAGGTTGCCGCCGAGGAAGACAGCGTAGCCGGAGGTGGACCTGCGGGTGTCCGGGCATCCCGCCCAGTCAGCGTCAGTGTAGACAACCAGTTCGGCAGTAGAGGACCGGCCGAGGAGCAGCCCGTAGCCAAGTGTGCCACGGAGGTACCGGAGAAGCTGCTTCATAGCAGCCAGGTGGGGCTCCCGCGGAGCATGCATGTAGAGGCAGATCTGTTGGACGGCATAAGTGATGTCCGGCCGTGTGAAAGTGAGGTACTGAAGCGCGCCAGCAAGACTCCGATAGGCGGTGGAGTCCACTGGCCCAAGCATCGGACCCCCAGCCTCTGACAGCTTGCCCTGGGTGTCCACCGGTGTAGAGCAAGACTGGCAGGCGGTCATCCCTGCTCGCTCCAGAATGTCACAAGTGAACTACCGCTGGTGGAGGAACAGGCCTGAAGGTCGGGGCTCAACAGTGACACCGAGGAAGTGGTGGAGTACCCCAAGATCCTTCATAGCAAATTCCTTCTGGAGTGAGGCAATGATGCGGTGGAGCAGAGACTCGCTGGAGGCGGTGAGAACAATGTCATCCACATAGAGGAGCAGGTAAGCAGTCTCACCCCCATAGTGGTATATGAACAGGGAGGTGTCAGACTTGGCCTCCGTGAACCCAAGAGTCTGCAGGAAGGTAGCGAATCGAGAGTACCAAGCCCGGGGTGCCTGCTTGAGCCCGTAGAGAGATTTGTTGAGCCGGCAGACGAAGTCAGGACGAGAAGAATCCACGAAACCTGCCGGCTGACTGCAGTAGACCGTCTCAGTCAGAGTGCCATGGAGGAAGGCATTCTTGACATCCAGCTGATGCACAGGCCAAGAGCGCTCGAGAGCCAGGGAGAGGACGGTGCGGACTGTAGCTGGCTTCACCACGGGACTGAAGGTCTCAGCATAGTCAATGCCGGGCCGCTGAGTGAAGCCGCGGAGGACCCAGCGAGCCTTGTAGCGCTCCAGGGAACCATCAGCCCGCCTCTTGTGCGTCCAGATCCACTTGCCGGTGACAATGTTGGAGCCCGGCGGACGAGGCACTAGGTCCCACGTCTGGTTGGCGAGGAGGGCCGTGTACTCCTCGTCCATCGCGCGGCACCAGTGAGGATCCGCCAAGGCCGCGCGGACGGAAGAGGGTACCGGAGAGATCCCCGGCTCGCAGGCGGCGGCGGCGGTGAGGGCCTGCGGGCGAGACGCCTGCCTCGTCACCATCGGGTGAGTGTGACGAGGGTCCCGGTGAAGAAGAGGCGGGTGGTACACCGGCGGGTCGGCGCGAGAGCGTGGCGATGCCAGCGGAGCGTGCACCGGCAACGACGGCGCTGGTGACGAGAGCGGCGGAGCCGGCTCACGCCGGCGCTCGTAGACGATGCCGAAGCGTCCGGGAGGAGGTGAGGGCAGACGCGGCTCCCGCCGGCGCTGGTAGACGAGTCCGAAGCGCCCGGGAGGAGGTGGGGTCGGTGTGCTCGGTCCCGCGATCGGAACGGCAGCATCAGGCACAACGGGAGGCAGCGAAGCCACAGGGAGCGAGGGTGGAAGCTCCGGGGCTGCCTCGACCGTGTCAGGCACCGGAAGGTCTTGGTGCGAGTCCGGCAGGGGCGAGGCGGGACCACCAGGAGAGTGCGCCGGAGTAGTACCTGCAGGGTAGAGGGAGAAGGGTGGCGGAATCGTCGGGTCAGTGGGAAAGAAGGAAGCCTCCGCAGGGTCAGCGGGAGGTGGAGATGTAGAGGTGGTGGAGTAAGGAAATGCCGACTCATCAAACACGACATGGCGAGAGATGAGGACACGGCGAGAGGTAAGGTCAAAGCACCGGTAACCCTTGTGATCCGGAGAGTATCCGAGAAAGACACAGAGGGTCGACCGGGGAGCCAGCTTATGGAAAGCGGTGGCGGCGGTGTTAGGGTAACACGCACACCCGAAGACTCGAAGGTGGTCGTACCGAGGAGGGGTACCGAATAAAGCGTGGTGAGGCGTGGGAGCTGGGCAGGCAGTAGAAAGAAGTCGGTTAAGGAGATAGGTGGAGGTGTGCAGACACTCAGCCCAGAAGCGAGCGGGTAGAGATGCCTGAAGCAGAAGGGTGGGCATGATGTCATTGGTTGTGCGGATCATGCGCTCTGCCTTGCCGTTTTGAGAGGAGGTATACGGACAAGACATGCGCAGGTGGACACCGTAAGAAAGGAAGAAGGCACGTGAGGTTGAGTTATCGAACTCACGGCCATTGTCGCACTGGACAGCCTTAATGGTGAGGCCAAACTGAGTAGATACCCAAGCAAAGAAGTGGCTAAGAGTGGGGAACGCCTCGGACTTGGCACGCAGGGGAAAAGTCCAGGAATAATGGGAGAAATCATCGACCACCACCAAATAGTACTTATAGCCAGACATGCTGAGAACAGGAGAAGTCCACAAGTCGCAATGAATAAGATCAAAAGCACGAGTGGCATGTGAGGAAGAGGACTGAAAGGGAAGGCGAACGTGACGGCCCAGCTGGCACGCATGACACAAGTGATCATCGTGAGGCCGAGAGCACCGAATGTCGGAACTACGACTGAGCTGCATCAGGGCATCCCGGCCAGGATGGCCGAGGCGACGGTGCCAAGTGGTGGAGGAAGGAGTGGCGGCGAAAGCGGCTGAGGAAGGCGAAGAAGGTGAAACAGACGCCGAGGAAGGCGAAGAAGGTGAAACAGACGCCGGGAAGCGAAGGGTGTAGAGAGGCCCAGTGCTGTTACATCGGAGCAGAGGAACCCGGGAGGCCAAATCCCGCACGGTGAGGCCAGAGGGGTCAAACTCAACCGAACAAGAGTTGTCAGTGGTGAAACGGCGAATAGAGAGAAGGTTGTGAACCATGCCGGGAGCCACAAGAACATCAGGGATATGAAAGAAGCCGTGGGAACTGGCAGTGCCCACGGAAGAGACAGGGATGCAGGTGCCATTGGCGACCATGATGGAAGAAGGACAGGAAGGGTGGGGAGGACGGAGAGAAGAAAGGAGACTCGCATCGGGCGTGGTGTGGAAAGTGGCGCCCGAGTCGGCGATCCAATCAGGACTGGCTCCCTGCGGCAGGAGGAACTGCGGGCGAAGGGCTAGCGGTGGTGCTGAAGGAGTAGGCCAAGGCGCCTGGGCCCCCCGCGGCCGCGGCCGCGCTTGGACCTCTGACGGCGACGCTGGGTCGGCGGCCTTGCGGCGGGGAACTGGAAGCGGAAAGGCAGGGCCGCGATGGTGGCGGGCCGTGGGAGACCGGCGCCAGGGAGGTGGACGGCGTCGGCGGGCTGCTCGGTAGCAGCAGCAACGGTCGAACCGAGGGCCGCGCCCGCGCCCGCAGCAGCAGCACCGAAATCGGCGGCAGGGGGCAGCGGCCGGACTCCAGGTGGCGGGCGAGCAGCAGCAGGCGGCGGGTGGAGACCTGGCGGCGGTGGAGTGGCAGCCGCCAGAGGTCCATCCCCGGCCACCCCGTAGTAGGAGACGAAGCTCTCGCAGCCGTAGTCCCGGAAGTCGCACGGCACGTGGAGGTTGGTGAAGAAGGGGTCGAGCGCCGGGCAGTGCGCGTAGGCGGAGGAGGAGGGGGCTCCGCGGTCGCTGCAGGTCCGGCAGCGGCGGCCCGGGAGCTTCACGCGGCAGGCGCAGCACGCCAGATGCCCCACCGCGCACTGGTAGATGGGAGGCGTCAGCACGCCGGAACACAGCGAGCAGTGGAGCTTGCCCTTGTCCACCTGAACCGCGGGAGCAGCACGAGGAGACAGATGGGGCCCGGCGCCGCTGGAATCCACTCCGGGCGGCAGCAGGACGACAGGGGCGGCAGCGGCGGGCAGGTCAAAGGCTGGCGCGACGCGGCTGCCCATCGGCGTCGGGCGGCTCGGGAACGTGCGCCAGTTCGGCCTGCGTGAGCTGCAGGTGGCCACGGACGGGACGGTGGCCGTGAAGCGGCTCGAGGACCCCAGCGCGTCGGGCGAGGCCCAGTTCCGCACGGGACCAGCGGGAGGAGGCGGATGGAGCGGGTGGGGGCGTCGCGTGAGCTGCAGGCGGCCACGGACGGGACGGTGGCCGTGAAGCGGCTCGAGGACCCCAGCGCGTCGGGCGAGGCCCAGTTCCGCACGGGACCAGCGGGAGGAGGCGGATGGAGCGGGTGGGGGGCGTCGCGCCCTGCTGTAGCAGCGCCCGCCCCATGACCGGCGCCCGCCCCAGCAAGAGCTTCCGCGCCCGCACCAGCCGAGTCGCTAGGGAAGAGGACGGCTGTGGGAGGGGGATGGGGGTCGGCAGCAGCGGCACACGCCCAGGAAGTGGAGGGAAGGGGAGGGAAGACATGGAAGTAGGAAGGGGAGGGAGGAGGGGACCAGCCGGCCATGGAGGCGGCAGCGGCGGCGCCAGCCCAGAGGGGCGGCGGCTGGGGAATGGAGGAGAGGAAGAACTCAGCTTGATACCATGCTAGAAGATGATTCTCTATTGATTTGGGCTAACCCTAGAAGGGTAGCTATATAGGTAACATACAAGGGCCACATGGGCCTAGCCTCATGGGCCTAATACATTCACACTCCAACACAAAGTGCCTAATATAATTAGATATAGCATAACAAAGTTCAAAGAGAATAGATATGCATCCTCCAATTCAACGCCCGTAGTTCAGCAGTACAGACTCAAAAGTCAAAACTAAAATAAGTAAGCAGACTGTGATACCCTGACCAAGTAACTGAAATCTGATAATGGTACTATTCCAAAACTTGTCTATAACAGAACTGCCATGTGGCTTGTGGCATTCTGCATAGTCAGTGGCCACAAAACATGATTGTAAACTTTCTTCTTTCCTCGTCTTACTTTCCTTTTTGTATGTGCTCTCCTCCCTCTTTTGGGTTATTTAAATTTATCTTATTGCTGTGAGGACCTCCCTCACAGTTATTCCGTAAAAAGAAATGATCATACCTAGTCCAGTTGCACTTATGGTCCCAGAAGTCTGCACAGTGACACTTCTCGCTCTGTTAAAATTAATGACAGTTCCTTGCACAAGGCCAGAAACATCAATATCTTCAACGCGGCATATCTGCATTACAAAAGCCACCATGGGTTACAAGTAAAACTAAAAGGTAATCAAGGTAATAATATACAGAGCAAAATGTACCAGCAAATTAAACTTATTGCATGGTGCCATCTAAGTCCCTAAAACCCCCTGTTTGGCAGAGCTTCAGCTCCAACAATTATTGAAGCTGGACTAGCTCCAAGAATCCATGGAGCTTTAGCCGGGGAGCATTGGGCAAACCATGGTTGTTTTCATTTTAGATGAAAAAACAGAGATTTGAATCACTTTATTTTTTAGCAAACAAACTCATGATGTTATGTGGAGCTGAGAGAGCTGCCAAATTAGGCTTTAAAATGCATATGAGTCCCTAAACTTGTTAATGAACCACTCAAGGTCAAAATCTTCCTAATCAACATGAACTTGCCTATGTCAAGTTTAGAGACCTAGATGACATCATGGGACAAGTTTAAGCACTGCAAATGCATTTTATTTTAAAAGAAATAGATAGAAAATCACAACATGAGGAAATTTACTAACTTAGGATAATTAATAGTACACCTGTAAAGTAAAAGACAATGAAGAGTTCAAGTTGCAATCCTCAGGTGGATGAAAGATTTCCATAGGGCAACTCTCATCTTCACAGTTCAGTTTTGGGGCCCTGGTGTTGCCACAAAATCTCATTAATCATTCACCAATGAGAAAAACAATAAAAAAGAGAGTATTTAACACAAAATCTGAAGGTGACAAGTTACATCTCGTCACGACTTCCATTTATAAGTGGGCCCCTTAGAACAGCTCCAGGTCCAACCTGAAAGAAAAGAATTACTTATCAATTACTATAATCAAACTGATAAGAACAGATACTACACTTGATCTTAGCCAAAAGGCCAAGAAAGGTATAATGTTCTTCAAATGGCTAAAAATTATCAGACAGTCTAACTGCAACAATGAAATATTGAACTGGACCAGTCAAAAACCTATCACAAAAAATATTTCCCATATTATGGCTATACTAGCACACAGCCTCCAAGGAAAGCAAGAAATAGAATTTTGATTGCTTCAGTTATGGAAAGCAACATGATCATCTCAAGAGGCTTTTAAACTTTGAACCATCTAAATTCAGCATCTTAACTTAGATAAGTAAATAGCAGAGCAAAGAATAAAAACAAAACAGCCAAATCCTGTAAAAAAATGCCAACGAGTGATCAAGTTCCAAATAACAGGCCTAATTTTATTTGGGAATTTAAGATATAAAAGATTGTCCAACCTGTCTGCAACCAATAGGAATGTGCTAAGAAGGGCACAACAGGCATGCAATACAATACAGATACAATAATTTCACATAGATTGTGGACAAACAAAACAGAAAAGCATTTTTGATGTACCAATATGTTGTAAAACAGTGATAAAATAAGGCGCTGTGCCTCTATTGTATCTCCTTGACCAGACAAATTTAGAACTCCTTGACCATGAATCCCTAGATTAGCATTTGAATGTATCACAGATGCTTCCTGAAAAAGCATGTGAAAAAAAAATATCATGTAAAGGCGGATAGAAAAAGGATGTAGCATGCGTTACAGTTGTCTACATACCTTCAGAACTATCAAATTGCTACCTTCTAATAATGAAGTTCCCACACCTAATTCTCGGCCACCATCAATAGTCATTCTTGAGTTCCACATAAGGAGCATCTTTACCGACATCCGTAAAGCACCAAAGACCTGAATTTGATTGAAAAAAGGAGTGGTATCCATACAACACACAAAATGTTATATAGCCAAAAGTGCAGAAAATGACAGGAAATCAAAAGCAAAAAAGAACCTTGATTGTGGAATCACTCATAAGAAGTTCCTCAGCCAACAGTTCAAATTCTGAATATGGATAATGTGTCAGGCCAAAAGTTAGAGTAGCACCAGCTAAAAGAATCTGTCCTTGAGCCTGAAAATAGGAAGCATTTAAGAAAATGATAGTAGAAGGGAGGAAACTTTTAGTGAAATAAACTAAAAATCTACAGATTCAGAATTAATTTCAGACTACTTATACCACACTAACAACTGGTAGTACTCTATCGAGCTCAAAAGAAAGCAAGCACACCAGCTGGCAATGACAATGTGCATTATCTACCTGTTATATATGCAGCACTAACTCATGCAGATGTTGGAGGGCATGCAGTCAAAAGTTCGACCTACAATATCTTAACACCCCGTTTGGATGTTGGCATTCAGCAAGGAATTGAGGAATTGGAACCGTATATCTTCAATACCACGGGTTTGTGTTGGAGTATGTGTTTAGGCCCATGTGGCTAAGGCCCATGTGGCCCATGTATGGAACCTATATAGCTACCCATCTAGGGTTAGCCCTAAGAGAGAGTATTATTATCCCAACATGGTATCCAGCCTAGGTTAGCTTCTTCTCTTCCTCCACCCAGCCGCCAGCCGCCGCCACCTCCCCTGCTGGCCGCCGCCGGCTAGCCGGCGCGCCATGGCTGGCCGGCCACCTCCCCCTCCCTCCCTCTACTCTCACTTCCCCTCCCTCTCTTCCTCATCCACCTGGGCCCAGGTCCTTACTGGTGCCGCCGCTCCCTCTGCCCCTGCCGCCGCCGGTCTTTTCCCGGGAGCGGACGCCGCCGCCGGCCTTCTCCCAGGCGCGGGCGGCCACCAGAGCCCCTACATCTCTGGCGCCTCCCTCCCTGGCTCCTCCCTCCCCAGCGCCTCCCTCCCTGGAGCACCCGCCCCTGCTTCCCTGGCGGTTCTCCCTGGAGCGGCACTCCCTGGCGCCGAACTGGAGGGTGCCGGCCGGACTTCCCCTCTTCCTGCCGCAGTCCTTCCCCAGCCACAACTGCGCTAGCCACCTCTCCAGCCCCTCCCTCCTCCTACTGCCCCACCTGGAGCACCCGCCCCTGCCCAGGTCCTCACCTCGGCAGCAGTGGAGAACCCGGGGGCTGCTGATGGGGGTCTCCAGACCGATGGGGACCCTCAGCCCCACCTCCCGGCTGCTGATGGCGAACAGCCTACCCTCCAGCAGCCGCGGATCCACCTTCCCGGCGCCGGGCTGGACGCCGGCAACCTCTCTTCTGCCGGTGCCCAGGCCTTCCCGGCCCCGCCACCACTTCTTTCCCAGATCTACGCCGGCCGTGACGCCTCATCCCTCGCCGCTGCCCTTGCCGCCGCCCGAGCCTCGGCCGCGGAGGGGCAGGCCCGAGTGCGGGCGGCCGCCCTCGTGTGGGAGTACGAGCGCGAAGCGGCCGATGCCCTGGCTCGCCAGATCGCCGAGGCTGAGCGACTACTCACCTACCCCGTGGGACAGGACGTTGGGGCCCACTCCTCCGCCTCGCCGGGTCGCCGCGTGTCTCACACCGCCGTCCTCTGGCACGACCCGGCCGACCCGCTCGTGGCTCAGCTGCACTACCAGGCGGGGGGGGGGGGGGGTCCAGAACATTCGCCTGCTCGTTCCGGTCGTCCTCGAGCCGGAGTCGCCCTCGTACGCCCGCTGGCGGGACCTGGTCCTCCTCACTCTTCGTCGCTACGCCCTCGACGACCACGTCCTCGTCGACACCATGGTCGCCGTCCAGACGCCGTCGTGGCTTCGTCTCGACAGCATCGTTCTCTCCTGGATCTTGGGGACGATCTCTCTGGACCTCCACGATCTCGTCCGCACCTCTCCGGATGCGCGCCGGGCTTGGCTTGCCCTCGAGGGCCAGTTCCTGGGCAACGCTGAGGCCCGGGCACTGCGTCTCGACGCGAGCTTCCGCACCTTCGTCCAGGGTGACCTCTCCGTCGGCGAGTTCTGCCGTCGGATGAAGGGCATGGCTGACTCCCTGGGGGATCTCGGGTGGCCCGTCGAGGATCTCATCTTGGTCCTCAACGTCCTCCGGGGGCTCAGCGACCGCTACGCCCACCTCAGGACGTGGATCACCCGCCAGAGGCCTTTCCCCACCTTCCTGGAGGTCCGTGACGATCTCGTCATGGAGGAGCTCACGCAGGGCCTCCAGCCGGGCTCTACCACTTCCTCGTCCTCCTCGACGGCCCTGGCTGCTACTTCGCCGCGCCCTCCTGCTCCACCGCGGTCGTCGGCTCCGCCATCGTCGTCTCTCCTGGGCCCTCCTCCCTCCGGGCCGAGCGGAGGTGGGGGGGTCGTGGCTCTCGTCGTCGCCGTGGGGGGGGCCGCGGGGGTGGCCGGGGTGGTCAACCCCAAGCTCCGGCACCGCCTGGGACACACGGGGGGGCACCGTGGCCTTCGTTCCAGAACCCGTGGTCCGGTCGCATCTCCATGTGGCCCTACCACGCCCCCGGCGCCGATACTCGCCTACCGATGGCCATGCTCACCGGAGCTCCGCCTGCCGGTACTTCACCTGGCTCCTTCCCGGCTACGCCGTGGGTTCCACCCTCAGGGACTCCACCGGGGGTCGCCAGCTGGGATCAGGCGGCCCTGGCTCGCTCGTTCAGCACCATGAGCCTGACACCTCCGGTCGGACCTGAGTGGATCGCTGATTCGGGGGCCACCTACCACACTACTCCTGACCCCGGTATACTTTCATCGGTTCACTCTCCCTCCTCCTCTTTTTCTTCGTCCATTATGGTCGCTAATGGTTCTTGTATTCCTGTGTCGTCTATGGGTACCGCCGGTGCTCATGGCTCCTTTCGTCTTACTGATGTTCTCGTTGCTCCTTCTATGGTTCATAACCTTCTTTCTATTCGACGTTTTACAGCTGACAATTCTTGTTCTGTGGAATTTGACTCGTCTGGTCTTACTGTAAAGGATTTGGCTTCCCGGCGTCCTCTGCTCCGATGTGACAGCACCGGGCCCCTTTACACTCTTCGCTTCCCGGCGGCTTCTTCGTCTTCTTCGCCGCCCGTTTTGTCAGCTGCCTTCGTCGCTTCTACTTCCTCTACTACCTGGCACCGGCGTCTTGGCCATCCTGGACGTGATGCCCTGATACAGCTCAGTCGTAGCTCTGGTCTTCCATGTACTCGAGCTCATGATGAGCAACTGTGTCATGCGTGCCAATTGGGCCGACATGTTCGTCTTCCTTTTTCTAGTTCTTCTCATGCGGCCCGCATTTTTGATCTTGTACATTGCGACCTATGGACATCTCCTGTTATCAGTATTTCTGGTTATAAGTACTATCTTGTGGTTGTTGATGATTTTTCGCATTATTCATGGACCTTTCCTCTACGTGCGAAGTCTGATACGTTTACCACGCTCCTTCACTTCTTTACTTGGGTGTCCACTCAGTTCGGTCTCACCATCAAGGCCGTCCAGTGTGACAATGGTCGCGAATTTGATAACTCCACCTCCCGAGCTTTCTTCCTCTCTCACGGTGTTCAGTTGCGCATGTCTTGCCCATACACCTCTTCGCAGAATGGCAAGGCAGAGCGGATGATTCGCACCACCAACGACACCGTGCGCACTCTTCTGTTTCAGGCCTCCCTTCCTGCTCGCTTCTGGGCAGAGGGCCTACACACCTCCACCTACCTTCTTAACCGCCTTCCTTCCGCTGCCTGTCCCGCTCCCACACCTCACCACGCCCTCTTCGGGACCCCGCCTCGGTACGATCACCTCCGCGTGTTTGGGTGTGCTTGTTACCCCAACACTGCGGCCACTTCTTCTCACAAGCCGGACCCTCGCTCCACGCTCTGTCTTCCTCGGGTACTCCCCAGATCATAAGGGGTACCGATGCTTTGACCTTACCTCTCGACGTGTTCTCATCTCGCGCCATGTGGTGTTCGATGAGTCTGCCTTTCCCTTTTCCAGCACCACTACACCTCCGGTCCCTGACCCACCCTCTCTGTTTCCCACTGACCCGGTGGTCCAGCCACTTTTTTCGTGGTCTCCTGCAGGTACCGCTTCGCCGCACTCTGAGCCGGCCACCGGCTCCGGCTCCCCTGCGAGTCCAGACCCCTCGTCCTCCGGCGCGGCCCCGTCTTCTCCAGTCGGTGCAGACCCGGGGCCTTCGTCCCCCGCTTCTGCCCCGGGGGGGTCGTGCCGGTTGCCGACGCCGGATCCTGTCTCGGCACCTGCCCCGGCGCCTCCCTCGAGGTTCGCCGCGCCGGTACGGGTATACCAGCGCAGGCCGCGGCCACCGCCGCTCGTCGTTCCTTCTCCACCGGGGACACCGACACCACCGCCACTGTCTCCGCCGGCCCGTGGTGCCCCGCCGGTCTACCACCCGCCGCTGCTTCACCGACACCCGCGGCATGTTCACCCGATGGTGACACGACACGCGGCTGGCACCCTGCCGCCTCGTGCCCTCGAGGCTTCGACCGGCGACGCGGTGGTCTCTCCGGTACCCTCTTCCGTCCGCGACGCCCTGTTGGACCCTCACTGGCGCCGCGCGATGGAAGAGGAGTACGCCGCGCTACTCGCCAACCAGACGTGGGAGTTGGTGCCCCGGCCGCCGGGCGCCAATGTCGTCATCGGCAAGTGGATTTGGACTCACAAGCGCCGAGCGGACGTCTCTCTCGAGCGCTACAAGGCTCGATGGGTCCTCCGGGGTTTCACTCAGCGCCCTGGCGTCGACTACGATGAGACTTTCAGCCCGGTGGTCAAGCCGGCCACCGTCCGTACCGTGCTATCGCTGGCGCTTGCTCGGTCTTGGTCCGTCCACCAGCTGGACGTCAAGAACGCCTTCCTCCACGGCCTTCTTACCGAGACGGTGTACTGCAGTCAGCCGGCGGGGTTCGTCGACACCACCCGTCCTGATATGGTCTGCCGGCTCAACAGGTCCCTCTATGGCCTCAAGCAGGCACCTCGGGCGTGGAACCACCGGTTTGCTGCTTTCTTGCAGACCCTGGGGTTCGTGGAGGCCAAGTCCGATACGTCCCTGTTCGTCTACCACCATGGGGCCGACACTGCATACTTGTTGCTCTATATTGATGACATTGTCCTCACCGCCTCCAGCGAGCCACTTCTCCGCCGGATCATTGCAGCCCTCCAGCAGGAGTTTGCGATGAAGGACCTGGGTGAGCTCCACCACTTCCTCGGTGTCACTGTTGAGCACCGTCCTACTGGGCTCCTTCTTCACCAGAGACAGTACACTCGGGATATCCTGGAGCGGGCTGGGATGTCTGACTGCAAGCCCTGCTCCACTCCGGTCGACACTCAGGGCAAGCTGTCTGAGGCTGAGGGACCACCGGTGGCTGATCCCACTGCGTACAGGAGTCTTGCCGGGGCCCTTCAGTACCTCACCTTCACCCGGCCGGACATCACCTATGCAGTTCAGCAGGTCTGCCTCCACATGCATGATCCCCGGGAGCCTCATCTCATGGCTCTCAAGCGCCTCCTCCGCTACCTCCGGGGCACACTCGACTACGGCCTCCTCTTACACCGGGCCTCCTCCACCGACCTCGTCGTCTACACCGATGCTGACTGGCCGGGTGCCCGGATACTCGCCGCTCCACCTCCGGCTACGCCGTCTTCCTGGGCGGCAACCTGGTGTCTTGGTCCTCCAAGCGCCAGCCGGTGGTCTCCCGGTCCAGCGCCGAGGCGGAGTACCGCGCCGTTGCTAACGGCGTGGCGGAGGCCGCCTGGCTCAGGCAGCTGCTTGCTGAGCTGCAAACTCCGCCCTCCCGGAGCACGCTGATCTACTGTGACAACGTCAGTGCGGTCTACCTCTCCACCAACCCCATCCAGCACCAGCGGACGAAGCATGTGGAGATCGACCTCCACTTTGTCCGTGATCGGGTGGCCTTGGGCGAGGTGCGGGTTCTTCATGTCCCGACGACTTCACAGTTCGCGGACATCTTCACCAAAGGCCTCCCGTCCTCGACCTTCGCCGAGTTTCGCTCCAGCCTCAACATCACCGGTGGCTAGTTGCGTCTGTGGGGGGTTGTGTGTGTTCTTTCTTGTTCAGCCTCGAACTCCGCTGCGCCGGTAGTTCAGACTGCGGGGGGGGGTGTTGGAGTATGTGTTTAGGCCCATGTGGCTAAGGCCCATGTGGCCCATGTATGGAACCTATATAGCTACCCATCTAGGGTTAGCCCTAAGAGAGTATTATTATTCCAACAGTTTGGATGTTTTGGAATTGGATCTTGGAATTTGACTCCCAGTTCCAAACGGTATTCTCGGTACACAAAACAAGCAGCCACCAATACGGACCTGTGAGGCTTGGTTTTGGCTAGAATCATTGAGCAGCAGCCTCTTGCGCGCGAGGAGGCAGGCGCAGGACCAGCAGCTTCTCCCCCTCTCGCTCCGGCACCGGCTCCTTCTCCCGCTCAGGCAGCTCGTGCCCCATCTCCGCACATCGCCACCGCCCGCCACCGGTGTCCTCCCAGGTTGGTTCCCCTAGAAGGAAGTCGAGCGCCTCCCCTCCGCCCTCGCTGCCATGGAGGTCACCAGCGCGGAGCAGGGCGGGGTCGCCGTTGCGCGCCGCGGGTGGAGGACCGACACTTGGAGGGGTCGGGGTCGCCTGCTCATGCAGCGGGTGGCCAGCACGCAGAACAGGGGTGGGGTCGCCAGAGCGGAACAGGGCGGGCTTACTGGTGCGTGGAGCGGGCAGGGTCGCCGGGGTGTGGAGGGCCTCGCTGGCCAAGGGGAAGAAGAGGGACGGATGTAGGTTCTGATTTCCAAGGAACAATTTACAGACACCCAAACGCGTGGAAATGGAATCACAGTCCAATACCATTTCAGCGTTTCATTGATTTGGAAACTCAATTCCGTTGACCCAATTCCATTGCCAACATCCAAACGGAGCCTAATATGTATTTAGATCTGTCAAATGAAAATGGTATATAAGTATAACTATATATTATATATTTTGTAAGTCTCACAAAAGACTCTCACAATATCATTCTTATCTTTTGCTCTAAACATATATTTTAGTAGAAAACAATGATCAGAGTCATGGGTTTTGGAGAGATAATGTGCATGCCCAAAAGGGCAGACCCAGTGCCAGAGGCTCCCACACGAGTGGGGTCTAGGGAAGGGAATAACCGAAGCAAAGTCTTACCCTCACAGAAATTCTGCAGAGAGACGGCTTCGAACCCAGGACCTGGTGACTCGGCGAGCTAGCACTTACCAACTGCACCAGGCCTGCCCTTCATAATGTGCATGCCCAGCATGCCATTTTTTTGTGATTTGTGACTGAAGGGTCTATGTATGGCTATGGCCTAAAATGTTAACAGAAAGTACAGATAAGTCCCAGAATAACAGCACTCCCCCCATCTATGTAAGAAAGACACAAAGAGAAACAAAGCTAAGACCTTCCTGAAAAAACATTTTGTGACTTTTCTGTGAATTCATCTCCAGAAGACAGAACAAGTGCAATGCTTGAAACAAAATTGTATGGCTACACTGTCATTAAAGAATTCAGCCACAAACCTGAATACGGCTCCAGCGCAAGGGAAGAGAAACTTTGGCACGATTTCTGATAAAAACATTTGTCCAGAGTGGCTCATATGGGGGATCCAGAAAAACTGTATCAGTTTGTGTGCTCAAGTTATTGTTGCTAACAGTAATACTCTTAGGTACTGCTTCATAAAGTGTTCCAGCTGCTCCAGCATTGTCCGAGCATCCTGAACTCTTCCCCCCTGTACACGAACAACAATAAAGCCTATTAGTCCCAAAAAAACTTGGTATTGGCTACTGATGAAACCCAACAAGAGCCACCAAAAAGGAGGATAAGAAAAGTAAAAGGGTATTATTGGTAACCATAATAACAGTAATAGTAGATAAAGAAAAAAGGAAAAATTAAACACTCAAATTATTAGGTCAAGAAGCTTGAACAGACCCTGTACTATCCATCAACCAGCTACTATAGGTATACCGGACTAAAGATACTTAGAGCACAATCTCATGAATTAATAGACCTTGTATATAGAATAATAGATCGGAAGTAAGAATGTATGAGGTAAGGAGAGCAGTAGCAGATAAATGGGTCAATAACTTCACTACAATGAACTAAACACAGGTAACCCATTTGAAAAATATGCAGTCACTGACGCAAAAGAAAACCAGGTAAATTACCATGAACAAAAATTTGTGCATCATCGTGCCTACTGAAAACATCGATGGAAACACGTCCTCCACCTCCACCAGCTAAACCATTGCCTCCACAAGCACTTATTTTGCCACCTCCTCGCCTGGTTCAAATAAGGTATCAGAAAGGGAGTGACTGAATTATGTACAATCTTTAGGAAATGAATTTAACCAAAAATAGATTCCTTGTCAAGATGCACGGGTGAACCGCATATCATTTTAATAATAAGAACCAGAAAAGAAGTCTACATCAGAACGTAGAAACATTCAGGCTATGGAAGGACATGAGTTCAAATGTCAAACTGCAAGGGAAGAAATGTCGAAAAAAGGATTGCAACAACACTTTAAATTCTCTCCATCATAAACTGACTCAAATTATCATTCTACCCCTTCTATTTCAACCAGAAAAGCAATTTTGTTGCTATACCAGACCTGATACAGAGATACAAATGTATTGGGCCTCTACTTACAATCAACAATGTACTAGAAGATTAAGTTGTCAGCAGACTAGCTCACTGTTCTCTAGTGTGTCAATTTTTTCATTCATGGCAAGCTACCTCTGATTTCCTAAAAAGTACTTAGGGTTAACATCAACTTAACCATGACCATGTTACATTGCCAAATAATTACTCAAAAAAAAGGTGCAACTACCTTCAGCACACTAAACAATTCAACTGATGGGAGTACAGTGGCTATTATTTATCTGATGATGACAAACAAATAGTGGTCCTGTCTTGATTCAGCACTACTTGTATAGCACCCATTGCCATGCATTGTTTTTGAGTGCATGCTGAGTTTAAATCTGAGTCAAGTTTATGAATTATCAGCATTATAAAATCAGTCTAACTGTGCCACTAGAAAAAACACAATGTGAGATTGTTCATTTTCACTACGAAAACATGATATTCCATATGCTACTTATGTTTATCAATGAAGTACTGTAAGCAGAACATAAACTTCAAATCTTTACCATCCAAAAACCTCAAGCAAGTTTCCCGTATGTATTTGTACTAAATGACCACACTGCAAGCGATATGTTATACAGCTTTACACAAACTGTCTCTGCTTGAAATCCCGATTGAGCCCAGAAAGGACAGAACCTAGTATAGCTCTCTTCATTTTTCATTCCAATGACATTTCATTCTTCCATCAAATGTCTAGTTAACAGCTCAAAACAGAATAGGAACTAGTAGTAGGAAGTAATAAGAAGTGAGAAATGTGCCATGAAACCAATGCAATATATACCCACATTGTGGAAGCCTTCAGATAGATGCTCCCCCCAGAGCCACCCCCACCCTTGGTGCCACCGTCTCCACCATCAGCAAGAACTGTTCCATTCATCACAATCTCGTCAGCGAACAACCACACGACACCGCCACCCCCACCACCATAGTCCTTCTCGACGCTGGTGGATCCCCCTTTGCTCCCATAGTTATTTGGAGTCTTCAGTGCAGACCAAGCGTAGGAATCACCGCCCCATGAGTCCTCCTGCGCCTGCCCCTTCTTAACGAAGCAGCTGGCGCCACGGCCGCCATGTCCACCGCCGTCCCCATATGTCCCGGTGGGTACACCACTGGTCTGGTCGGGCGGGTCACCGCCGAGCGCGGTGGTGTCGATAGCTGCGTCGTCGCCGAGCGTGATGTTGGCCGCTGCAAGGGAGACCCACCCGGCCACGACGCGGGCCCTGTTCCCGAGTAGGAGATCACCGGAGAGGTTAGCAGAGACAACGCACCCGGGCCGATCGCAGGTGACCGCGACGCCGTCGAGGATTACGAGGCTGCCGGTGCCGCTGATGAACACCCCGCCGCCCAGCCTCACCGACTCATGGACCACGCACTGGGTGTCAAGGTCTCCCACGCCGTGGAGGTCCCCGGCGCAGGTCGCCGCCGGGGCCCCCGGCGGCGGCGGCAGCGCGGGGGGCGGAGGGGGCGTGTAGTCGTGGAACGTAAGGATCGAGTATTCGTCCGCGCCGGGGGGCTCCCCCCGATCGAAACCTCCTAGGCTAGGGCCTGGGGCCCCCGATGCGACGGCGAGGAGGGCAAGGAGGAGGAGGAAGCCAGTGGCGGGGGAGCGGAATGTGGAAGGCCATGGGGTGGGAAGCATCAGAGCTCCAGCGCCGCGGGTTTGTGACAAGGACAAGGCCGGGATTAGTGCGGCTGCGGCGGCTGATCGCCGGCGACGGCGAGGTGGGCGGTCGGGGCTCGGGTTTGGTGATTGTTCGGCCTCCGCTCCGCTGGGGCTCGTTTGCTTTCCACTCTTCTCTTCCGTTATCGAAATTGGGGATGGCAGCGGGGGCCGTTGGTTTTGCTTTAAGATTCGAGATAGTAGTGGGCCTTTCTTCGGTGGGGGGTGGGACCACCAGGGCAGAGAGACATGCGCACGATGAGGGCGGCGTTCCGATTTATATGGAAATGGAAGCTGGAGACTGTCTGTTTATGCGCGTAATTTAGCTTAAAAAATGGTAAATGGAAGTGTCTGGGCTGGACAGCATGTATTCTGGGAAAAGAAGGATTTGAATTTTAGTGTCGACATCAAAAGGCCAAAAATATTGTTGCACTTTCCTACCATGGTAGGATAGAGTGTAAATCTTCCGCCACGAGTTTCGTCCACGTCAAGCTCTCGTTGTCGTAGGCTTAAGGGGCAGAGTAATCCTAAATAGATTCCAAGTCTGTTAGCATCCAACGGACAATTTCCGTGGCACAGTGCGAGAAGCCGAACGTTCGGATGGACGCCGTACCCGCACTTTGTCTCCCCGCGCACCTGCATTCATGCCCGCTTACGTGGGGCCCGCACCGCCTGACTACATATGGGGAGTCTCCACTCGCATTTCCTCCGCTTCTCACGCGCATACACACGGCTAGCAGCTACAGTAAGTGCCTACAGCAGGTGGCTGCGCCAGTATCTAGAAGAGGAGGAGAGACGGCGAATGCCCAGCCGGCGTTGAGAGGAGGAGGAGACATCGAGGCGAAGGTGGGACAGCAGAAAAGTGAGGATAGAGATGCAACACCTGATCTACTTTTGAAGCATCTAGATACAACACTTGCAACATACGTCCGAAAGCAGATAAAACACATGAAACATACATCTGAACACATTAGCTGCAACATCAGATCTACTTTTGAAACATCTAGGTGAAACACTTGCAACATACATACGAAACAACTTAAAACATACGTATGAAACACTTGCAAAAAATACCTAAAACACTTTATATATGTGTGAAAACATATGCAACATACAGATGAAACACTTGCAAACACACGTCTAGAAAATAAGATGAAACATTTGAAACATACACTTGAAACATATGTGTATAACCACTGCAACATGTGTAACATTTTGATCTACCTTTGCAACATCAAGATAAAACCAATGTTTTCCTAAACGCTAAACGCTAAACAGTCGGTCACCCTTCGTTTAGCGTTTAGACCGTTTAAACGGTGTTTAAACAGAGTTAAACGGTCTAAACGGTTTTGTACAATAACAATAAAATATACATATTTATGTAGTTAAAAATAAAATTTGCTAGAACTCATACATATTTACACATGTAAAAATCAAATATTCTACCAAATAATCTTGTTGGAAGAAATCTAAATCCCACAACACTTCATATAATTACAATATTAATTAGTTTCATATTGATTGTGATAGACGTAGTCCTTTAATTCACTTAATTATGGATTAAATGGTTGTTTAGCTCATTTAATTACGCTTAATCTGATTTTGTTTAGAGCGTTTAGACGGGATTGAACGGTTTAAACGGGTTTAAAGGGCCCAATCGTTTAATTCACCGTTTAGGGCCTAATCAACACGACTGACTTCTGTTTACCGTTTAAACGGTGTTTAAACGGACTAAACGGCCGTTTAGGCGAACAGTGAATAAAACACTTGTAAATATCTAGATGAAACATCTAAAATACTTGAAACATACTCTTGTAACATGGGCTTTGCTTGGACGAATGGAGACACGCTGACGCGGAGGTCGACGGCGGCACATGGACCTCGTTGTGTGGCAGTGGCATAGGCAACTCACCACGGGCGCGACATCACACGAATCTTGTCCCCCTCACCTGTTTGTTGGCTCGCCGGCTTGGTAGAGGCGACCATGGCTCACTAGCTCGGTGGAGGCGAGCGAGGCAGACTAGGCTCGGTGGGGAATGCGGCGCGGAGGAGGGCGTAGGGGATGGGCGCCACGCACAGAGGGGGCACGGCACTGCGGGGGACCGGCAGCGGCGAGGTGGAGTGGGGTGGGCGGATGGGCATGGCGATGCAGGGAGGAAACGGCGCAGCGAACATCTAGGCGTGTGGACGGTACGAGTGGATAGGGTCGTTGGGCGAGCGGCGCGCGTGGGAGTGAGCGGAGGGAGGCATCTGTCCATCTGAACGTCTTAATTGTATCATTATCGTTATCCAAAAGATACGCTTTGGTTTTCTATTTATCTTGTATACGAGAACAAAATATGAATAATAATATGTAAAATTTTAGTGTGCTATTATAATTGTGAAGAATTATTAAATGCCATGATGTCTATAATGATCTATTTGGATGCCATAATCTAGAATTTAGTTGATAAAGTTAAGGACTAAATTTTAGCCACTAAATTAAGATCACGATGAAGTTGTTTTGGATCATGGACTAAAGTTTAGGGCTAACTTAATAAAAAGACTTTTGTGGCCCTAGATTTCTCTTGCGCACTCGTACTTGATATTCGTTGAGCCTAAGTATCGAGCCAGTCGTTCTCTCCAAGCCTGAGCTCGTTCTATGCCAAGCCTGAGCTACCGAACTGTCGTCGCCATCCCCATCAAGAAGATGCCGACGTAGTAGCCATCAGGTACTAGTGTCACCACCGTTGCCTGGAGCTCTCCAATGCTCCTTGCCTCATGTGTAACCTCGTCGCTTAAAGGATTAAGGAGGCCGACTAGAGAGGATGAATAGTCACTTTTAAAATTAATTAGAAGATGTCTCGCACGTTGTTGCGGGGATTGCACAGAATTTAGAATAAAATTGAGTTGAGTGCAGATCATATATGCGAATATCTTATAATTAAGAGGTTGAAAATTAGTGAAATGACATAGCTATTAGTGAGAGATGACGTGGATAGTTAGTGAGGGATGATATGGATGGCTTACATGTTGAGATAGACTTATAGGAGGATTAGCTTTATAATTTAGAATAAAATTGAGTGAAAATGATATATGTGAATAACTTACAATTAAGAGGTTGGAAGTTAGTGGGATGACATGACTATTAGTGAGAGATGACGTGGATAGTTAGTGGCAAAGTTCAAAAAGGCGACGCCTCATCCCCGCCTAGGCGCAACTAATCAGTAGTCGAGGGGTTCCCGCCTGGCCTACGAGGTTAGGCGGACCCCTAGGCGGGCGGAGAGCCTCGACGGTTCAAGGTGGCGCCTTAGCGATGATTCCACGGTGCGAAGGCACTCTAGGCGGCGCGAAGGCGGACGCGGCTAGCTAGCGTGCGAAAAATTGGCACCGCGGGCGAGCGCGCGCGCAGCCGGCTTCAGGCGTGGGAAAAGAAGGTCTGCATGGGAAGGATAAGAGGGAGAAGGGGAGGGAATAGGACTCGCCTGCTTGCATCCCGCTCTCCAATGGCTGCTGACCTCCCGACGCCCCCGTCGGGCAGCTGCTCCTCCCGCCGGTCACGCTCCTCCACCTCGGGCGGCTCCTCCCGCCGAGCACGCTCCTCCTCGCCGAGCTGCTCCTCCTCGCTGGGGTCCTCATCGCCGGTGTAAGGTCCAAATAGGCTAGAGGGGGGGGTGAATAGCCTAATAAAAACTTCTACACAAATTACTTAGCCACAAGTTAGTACGAAAGGTGGCGAAGCACAAAGCACTAGCTCTAACTAAATAAGCAAGCCACCTACACAATTCTAGTACAAGGCTATCCACTAAACACAACAACAACAAGCTAGATACGAGATGTAAAACGAGAGAAGAGCTTCGAGTGAATATACCGCCGTGTAGAGATGAGAAGTACCAATCAATCAATCACACAAGAGAAGTCCTCGGCAAGAGATGACACAAGATTTTTTACCGAGGTTCACTTGCTTCCCGGCAAGCTACTCCTCGTTGTGGCGATGCACCCACTTGTCGGTTCGCGAGCTAATCAACTATCAAGAGTTGAGCCCTCGGCGGGCGCCGCACAACCGCACACAAGATGGGGATCCTCCAAGCCACGAGCTCCACTAGAGTATCCAATTCGCGAACTCCCGCGGGGAAGGATCAAGAACCCCTTACAACACTTGGTGAAGGCTCCAACAATCTCCAATTGCGAGCTCAATCACCTCCGCTGCTCCAAGCCGTCTACCGTGTCGGGAAACACGGAAGAGTAACAAGAAATCCGCAGCTACTCGAAGATCAAGTGCCTCTAGAATGCAACTCTCAAGCAATGCACTTGAATCTCACTCAATCTCACTCAAGATGTGCAATCAATCAAAGAGATGAGTGGAGGGGTTGTTCTCTAGCTCAAAGTATGTCTCTAGGTCTCAAAATGTGCAAGAGTTTCCCTCAAAACCCGTCCACCATCTATTTATAACGAAGGGGTACGCAACTAGCCGTTAGAAGCGACGCAGTTGAAATCGCGAGCACCGGACGCTCCGGTCTGGGTGACCGGACGCGTCCGGTCACTACGCGACAGACGTGAACAGTGCTCGTCCAACTAGCCGTTACCGAAGACCGGACGCGCTCGACCGAGCGACCGGACGCGCTGGTCACGACCGGACGCGCCGGTCCCGTGATCCACCGGACGCGCCGGTCAACACCGAGCCGCGCACCGCGAGACATCCACCGGACGCGCTGAAGAACCCACCGGACGCCACAGTACCCGCGTCCGGTGCGAGTCCAGTAAGCTCCCTGGACCACCGGACGCGTCCGATGACCTATGACCGGACGCGCACCGCGTCCGGTGATCCTCGTGAACCGCTGTTCGCCTGACCGGACGCGCCGGTCGTACAGTGACCACGTCCGGTGCAGCGTCCGGTGCAGCGTCCGGTGCACGCAGTGACCTCCGTTCGCCTCCGTTTCTTTTCCGACTTTCGGCGCAATAGAAAATAGGCGTTTCACTTCTCCAAAAAACGCCGAATCCCGCCTCGCAAGCTCGGCGGGAGGGAGAGAGGAACCCAAACCCCTCTCTACCACTTAAACTCCACCGCCTTCGCAAATGTGCTAACATCAACAAGTGTTCACCACCATGTGCTCGTGTGTTAGCAATTTCACAAACATTTTCCAAGGCGTTATGTTAGCTCTTTACTAGATCCTAAATGCATATGCTCAAGACATTGATCTAGTGGCACTTGATTCCCGAGCTAACCGTGATTGCCCCTCTTGATAGTCGGCTATGTATCCTAAACCCGGTCAATCACTTCTCTACTCAACTTAGACCGGCAAAAGGAAAAACCCTATGGTTATACCTTCGCCTTGCACTCTTAGATCCTTCTCCTCCACTTGATCATCATGTCCATCATTTCATGTGCATCTCCACCATGATCTTGCTCATCATTTCATGCACCAAATCATGTGGTCTTGTGGCCATCTCTTCATGCCATTTCCACCTCCATCACATGTTGCTTATGCCTAGCTTGATCACACTTGATACAATAGCATTAGCAACTTGGTGTCATTAATTACCAAAACCAAACTTGGGCTTTCAATCTCCCCCTTTTTGGTAATTGATGACAACCATCACAAAGATATGAAATGAAATCAATTTTCAATTTCGATAGTATTAGCTCCCCCTACATATGTGCTTTCATGAGTTTGGTTCAATTGTGCACATATGTATGGATTAGAAATTTTGGGAGAGTTACTACTATCAAAATGATGCTAAGGTATATAGAATGGACCTTTGAAGCGTGATACCAATCGGAGTTGCCTTTATATACCATCCTTAGCATCGATGTAGCTAGACACCACTTGTAATACCTCACTTGTAAAGATCATAAACACTAAAGTACCCCGTGAGATCAACATTATAAGCAAAGGTGTCTAGATACCACTTAAAAAGCTATTCTCAACTAATCATCATACAAGTTCTATTTCTAGCAATCACCACACAAGCATGAATATGAATTTAAGCTTTGCAATGCAACAACTCATCATGTTAATGCGCATACAAATGCAACAAATAGTTCATGAGCTTGCTCCTCCTACTTGTGTGCTCAAATTTTTAATTGATTCCTTTCCAAAGTCTTATTTTATGCTTTCTCTCCCCCTTAGTAACTTTTTCTCTTTGTGACTTTTCTCTCCCCTCTTATTATATCTTTCTCCCCCTTGGTGACTTTTCTATCTTTGTGACTTTTCTCTCCCCCTTTGTCAACAATCACCAAAAAGGTGCCAATTTTAGTGAGAGTCAAGTCAATCAATATGAGGGAGTCCAAATTATGGTTCAATCTAGATCACTTGCCTAGAACATGTAATTCGGTTTGAACCAAGGACAAGCTTCTTCACACCTCATAAAGTATAAGGGTTATCTTGACCATGTTGAATTACACATCATGAGCTCATTTTCTAGATTTAACACTAGGTTTGCAAGCCCACAAACATGTCATATGCTACCACTAGATCAAACAAACATAGAAGCAATAGTGGTACCATATATACATTAAACTCATTTGATTTTCATGAATGAGCCTATTTGTTATGCAAATATGTCTATATGTTCTAAACATGTCCTTAGCAAAGTATGAATGATATGCCAAACAACTTTACCTTGCTATGTCGGAGGAGAGGCATGTCATATAAGAATGTGGGGGTGCACTCATTTCAAGTTGGAGAAGTCAAGTATGTTCAATTCATTCTTCAACTTGTAAAATCTTTTCTCATCAAGTGGCTTTGTGAATATGTCGGCTAGTTGATCTTCGGTGCCAATGCTCTCAATGCTAATATCACCCTTTTGTTGATGGTCTCTTATGAAGTGATGCCTTATGTCAATGTGCTTTGTTCTTGAATGTTGAACCGGATTTTGAGTCATCTTGATAGCACTTTCATTGTCACAAAACAATGGCACATTTTTGAATTTGATTCCAAAGTCATTCAAAGTGGCCTTCATCCAAAGCAATTGTGCACAACAACTACCGGCACTAATGTATTCGGCCTCGGCGGTAGATAGTGCAACACTATTTTGTTTCTTTGATGACCATGAAACAAGAGACCTTCCAAGCAATTGACAAGTGCCACTTGTGCTCATTCTGTCAATCTTGCAACCACCATAGTCGGAGTCTGAATATCCAATCAACTCAAAACTTGACCCCTTTGGAAACCATAATCCAACATCATGAGTGCCCTTAAGATATCTCAATATCCTCTTGGTTGCTTTCAAGTGACTTTCTCTAGGTGAAGCTTGATATCTTGCACACTTGCACACACTAAACATCACATCCGGCCTAGAAGCGGTGACATATAGCAAACTTCCAATCATAGACCGATATTGCTTTTGATCTACCATGTTGCCACTTCCATCAATACCCAATTGATCATTTGTGCCCATTGGTGTACTCATTGGCTTGGCATCTTGCAATCCAAACTTCTTGATCATGTCCTTGATGTACTTGCCTTGACTTACAAAAGTGCCATTCTTCATTTGCTTGATTTGAAGTCCAAGGAAGTAACTAAGCTCTCCAATCATAGACATCTCAAACTCATTTGCCATCATATTTCCAAATTCTTCACAAAAATCTTGATTGGTTGATCCAAAGATAATGTCATCCACATAGATTTGCAACACAAACAAGTCATTTCCAAGCTTCTTGGTGAAGAGAGTGGTGTCAACCTTTCCCATCTTGAACCCTTTAGAGAGAAGAAAGTCCCTCAATCTCTCATACCATGCTCTAGGTGCTTGTTTCAAACCATACAATGCCTTCTTGAGCTTGTAAACATGGTTGGGCTTCTTGTCATCTTCAAAACCGGGAGGTTGCTCAACATAAACTTCTTCATTGATGTAACCATTAAGAAATGCACTCTTGACATCCATTTGATAGAGCTTGATGTTGTGTGCACAAGCATATGCTAATAAGATTCTAATAGCCTCCAATCTTGCAACCGGTGCATATGTTTCTCCAAAGTCAAGACCCTCAACTTGTGTGTAACCTTGTGCTACTAATCTTGCTTTGTTCCTCACAACCATGCCATCTTGATCTTGCTTATTCTTAAAGACCCACTTAGTACCAATCACATTGTAGTTCTTTGGCCTCTCAACAAGTTCCCAAACTTGATTTCTAGTGAAGTTGTTAAGTTCTTCATGCATGGCATTTACCCAATCGGAATCCTTCAAAGCATCTTCTATTTTCTTAGGTTCTTCAAGTGACACGAATGAGTAGTGCTCACAAAAAGATGCTAATCTTGATCTAGTTTGAACGCCACTTTGAATTCCACCAATGATTTGATCCAATGGATGATCTCTTGCAATACTAGTAGGTTGGAGTATTGGGAGTTGATTGCTTCCACTAGCTTGACCTTGATCTTGCACTTCATCATGAGAACCACTAGAGCTTGCTTGATTTGTATCAATTTGCACACTTTGGTTGATCATATGAATATCATCATCATCATCAAGTTGCCTCGGCCTTATGTCACCAATGTCCATATTCTTCATTGCATTTGACAATTGATCTCCTCTCACGTCATCAAGATTTTGATCTTCATTTTGAGACCCTTGGGTTTCATCAAACTCAACATCATGAACTTCTTCCAAGGTGCCATTTGTGAGATTCCAAACTCTATATGCTTTGCTTGTGGTAGAATAGCCAAGTAAGAACCCTTCATCACATTTCTTTTCAAACTTGCTCAATCTAGTGCCTTTCTTGAGAATATAGCATTTGCAACCAAACACTCTAAAGTATGCAATGTTGGGCTTTCTTCCATTCAATAGCTCATATGGTGTCTTCCCAAGCTTCCCATGACAATAAAGACGGTTGCTACAATAGCAAGCCGTGTTGATAGCTTCACTCCAAAATGAATGACTCACATTGTATTCACTAAGCATTGATCTAGCCATGTCAATCAAAGTTCTATTCTTTCTTTCAACTACACCATTGGATTGAGGAGTGTATGTTGGAGAGAATTGATGTCCAATACCAAGATCATCACACAATTCCTCAATTCTTGTGTTCTTGAACTCACTACCATTGTCACTTCTAATCTTCTTGATGGTAGTCTCAAACTCATTTTGCACTCTCTTGACAAAAGACTTGAATAGATCATAAACATCACTCTTGTCATAGAGAAAGAACACCCAAGTGTATCTAGTGTAGTCATCAACAATCACAAAGCCATACTTGTTTCCACCAATGCTAGTATATGTTGTTGGCCCAAACAAGTCCATGTGCAATAGCTCAAATGCCTTTGATGTACTCATTTCACTCTTACTAGGATGTTTATTTCCAACTTGTTTGCCGGCTTGACAAGCACTACATGGTTTATCCTTTTCAAAAGTGACATCCTTCAAGCCTCTAACTAAGTCATGCCTCAAAAGTTTGTTCAATTGTTTCATTCCAACATGACCAAGCCTTCTATGCCACAACCATCCCATACTAGATTTGCTAAGCAAGCATGATGTCAATTGGGTCTCACTATCATTGAAGTCAACCAAGTATAAGCTACCATGTCTAAATCCTTTGAATATCAAATTTGATCCATCAACACTTATGACTTCAACATCATCACTACCAAATATGCACTTGAAGCCAAGATCACAAAGTTGTGCCACCGACAAAAGATTGAAATCCAAGCTCTCAACTAGCAATACATTAGATATGCTCATGTCATTTGAGATAGCAATTTTACCAAGCCCCTTGACTTTTCCTTTCTTGTTGTTGCCGAAAGTGATAGCATCAAAACCACCATTTTGACTTGTATCAATTGATTTGAACATACAAGAATCCCCGGTCATATGTTGAGTGCACCCACTATCAAGCACCCAATGCCTTCCTCCGGCTTTGTAATTGACCTACAAGATAAGATCAATTCTTTTTAGGTACCCAAACTTGTTTGGGTCCTCCAAGGTTAGTGACCAAGCTCTTTGGTACCCAAATGGCTTTCTTCTTTGAGCCCACCCATGGTGTACCAATGAACTTAGCATGAACACCATTTGTACCCTTGGTAAGTATATAGAAAGAATCAAACTTAATTGAGGATACATTAGCATTGGATTTCTTGTTCATGCAATGTTGCTCTATGTGACCAACTTGCTTGCAACTTTTGCAATAGCTACCTTTGTTCTTCACAAAACGAGTCTTGTGAGGAGCAAAAGCGGCCTTGCCTTTCTTGGGGTTATAGCCCAATCCCTCTTTATAGAGAGAAGCTCTTTGGCTACCCAAGCACATAAGCAAGCGGTCCTCACCACCATAAGCCTTGGCTAAGGTGTGATTGAGCTCTTTTACCTCCTTCTTGAGATTTTCATTCTCAACTATAAGTGTGGAGTCACAAGTGAAACCATCACTATTAGATGAGGATGATGTAGATGTGCTACATGAGGGGTTAGTAGGAGCAACAACAATAGGCTTATGAAAAGGTTCATCAATTATATCACATGATATGCCTATGTTGCAAGTTTTAGCTTTCTCAACATTAGTTGGCATGTTTTCACATTTTTCAACTAGAGAGGAATGAGCTTCTTCAAGCTTAGTGTGAGACTTTTGAAGCTTCTTATGGTCTACCTTTAGACTCTCATAAGATGCTCTAAGCTCATCAAGTTCTTGCATAAGGTTTTTCTTTTCCTTAAGCAAGCCCTTGCATTCCTTTCTAGATTCTTTATAATGTTGAGTGCAATCTTCTAGCATAGTGATTAGTTCATCTTTAGTGAATTCTTCTTCATCACTATCACTATCACTAGCATTATCATGATCACTCTCATCATCGGATGATACCTTAGCGGCCTTAGCCATGAAGCACGATGGAGTGTCGAAGAGGGAGACCTTCTCTTGGATAGCAATGCTAGCATGTCCCTTCTTCTTGCTCTTGTAGTCATCCTCATCATCACTTGAGGAAGCATCACTATCCCATGTAGCAACATGAGAGTCATTCTTCTTCTTATAAGAGCTTTCCTTCTTTTCTAGCTTCTTCTTTTGCTTCTTCCTCTCCTTCTTGATAGCATCTTCATCATCACTATCATAAGGACACTTTGCAATGAGATGATCTTTGCTATGGCATCTAAAGCATCTCATGGTATGCTCATTCTTCTTGGATGAGTTCTTCTTCCTCCTTGCACGATAGCCCTTCTTCTTCATGAATTTGCCAAATTGCTTGACAAAAAGAGCCATCTTCTCATCAATGTCATCACTATCACAAGAGCTTGAGTCTTCTTCACTTGATGATTCAATCTTGGATTTGCCCTTGGATGTGGTGGCTTTGAATGCCACACTCTTCTTCTTTTCATCATCTTTCTTCTCATTCTCCTTCTTCTTCTTGACCAACTCATCCTTCTCATCATCTTCTCTATACGAATCATCGGTCATCACTTCTTGAAATATTTGTTGAGGAGTTGAATCCTTCAATGTAGTCCTCACTAGCACGGTGATCAATGTATCAAACCTCTTGGGTAAGCTTCTCAAAAACTTCATAGAGAATTGATTGTCCTTGACCTCCTCACCAAGTGCCTTGAGCTCATTGACAATGACTTGCAATCTATGAAACATCTCCGGTACACTCTCATCATCTTGCATCTTGAAGCTTGAAAATTTTTCTTGCAAGATATATGCTTTAGCGGTCTTCGTGCCTTCGGTGCCCTCAAATGTTTCTTCTAGCTTGGCCCATGCATCATGTGCAACTTCTATGTTCTTCACTTGCTCAAATGTCTTGTCATCTAATGCCTCATGAAGAGCACTAATGGCAATATCATTGCATTGGAGCTTCTTCTCTTCCACCGGAGCAGGTGCCTCCGGATTAGCAACCTCAAATTTTGTTTCGGTGACCTTCCACACTTCTCTATTGATTGACTTGAGGTGTGCGGTCATCTTAACCTTCCAATAAGCATAATTTGTTCCATCAAAGTGAGGTGCCTTCTTGGTGTTGTTGATATGCAAACTTAATTGAGCCATTTCTTCTTCACCGTAGGTTGTTAAGCCTCAAATAAACGGTGCCTCGGCTCCGATACCACTTGTAAGGTCCAAATAGGCTAGAGGGGGGGGTGAATAGCCTAATAAAAACTTCTACACAAATTACTTAACCACAAGTTAGTACGAAAGGTGGCGAAGCACAAAGCACTAGCTCTAACTAAATAAGCAAGCCACCTACACAATTCTAGTACAAGGCTATCCACTAAACACAACAACAACAAGCTAGATACGAGATGTAAAACGAGAGAAGAGCTTCGAGTGAATATACCGCCGTGTAGAGATGAGAAGTACCAATCAATCAATCACACAAGAGAAGTCCTCGGCAAGAGATGACACAAGATTTTTTACCGAGGTTCACTTGCTTCCCGGCAAGCTACTCCTCGTTGTGGCGATGCACCCACTTGTCGGTTCGCGAGCTAATCAACTATCAAGAGTTGAGCCCTCGGCGGGCGCCGCACAACCGCACACAAGATGGGGATCCTCCAAGCCACGAGCTCCACTAGAGTATCCAATTCGCGAACTCCCGCGGGGAAGGATCAAGAACCCCTTACAACACTTGGTGAAGGCTCCAACAATCTCCAATTGCGAGCTCAATCACCTCCGCTGCTCCAAGCCGTCTACCGTGTCGGGAAACACGGAAGAGTAACAAGAAATCCGCAGCTACTCGAAGATCAAGTGCCTCTAGAATGCAACTCTCAAGCAATGCACTTGAATCTCACTCAATCTCACTCAAGATGTGCAATCAATCAAAGAGATGAGTGGAGGGGTTGTTCTCTAGCTCAAAGTATGTCTCTAGGTCTCAAAATGTGCAAGAGTTTCCCTCAAAACCCGTCCACCATCTATTTATAACGAAGGGGTACGCAACTAGCCGTTAGAAGCGACGCAGTTGAAATCGCGAGCACCGGACGCTCCGGTCTGGGTGACCGGACGCGTCCGGTCACTACGCGACAGACGTGAACAGTGCTCGTCCAACTAGCCGTTACCGAAGACCGGACGCGCTCGACCGAGCGACCGGACGCGCTGGTCACGACCGGACGCGCCGGTCCCGTGATCCACCGGACGCGCCGGTCAACACCGAGCCGCGCACCGCGAGACATCCACCGGACGCGCTGAAGAACCCACCGGACGCCACAGTACCCGCGTCCGGTGCGAGTCCAGTAAGCTCCCTGGACCACCGGACGCGTCCGATGACCTATGACCGGACGCGCACCGCGTCCGGTGATCCTCGTGAACCGCTGTTCGCCTGACCGGACGCGCCGGTCGTACAGTGACCACGTCCGGTGCAGCGTCCGGTGCAGCGTCCGGTGCACGCAGTGACCTCCGTTCGCCTCCGTTTCTTTTCCGACTTTCGGCGCAATAGAAAATAGGCGTTTCACTTCTCCAAAAAACGCCGAATCCCGCCTCGCAAGCTCGGCGGGAGGGAGAGAGGAACCCAAACCCCTCTCTACCACTTAAACTCCACCGCCTTCGCAAATGTGCTAACATCAACAAGTGTTCACCACCATGTGCTCGTGTGTTAGCAATTTCACAAACATTTTCCAAGGCGTTATGTTAGCTCTTTACTAGATCCTAAATGCATATGCTCAAGACATTGATCTAGTGGCACTTGATTCCCGAGCTAACCGTGATTGCCCCTCTTGATAGTCGGCTATGTATCCTAAACCCGGTCAATCACTTCTCTACTCAACTTAGACCGGCAAAAGGAAAAACCCTATGGTTATACCTTCGCCTTGCACTCTTAGATCCTTCTCCTCCACTTGATCATCATCATTTCATGTGCATCTCCACCATGATCTTGCTCATCATTTCATGCACCAAATCATGTGGTCTTGTGGCCATCTCTTCATGCCATTTCCACCTCCATCACATGTTGCTTATGCCTAGCTTGATCACACTTGATACAATAGCATTAGCAACTTGGTGTCATTAATTACCAAAACCAAACTTGGGCTTTCAGCCGGGCTGCTCATCCCTGCCTGTTTGTGACTCCTGCCAGCCACACCCCTCCCCGCTAGTCTGCTACTCCAACCAGCCGCTCCCCTCCCGGCCAAGTGGTTGGCCGCTTGCACCAACCGCCACTCCCCTCTCCTACTTAGCGACAGATAAGCAAGTCTTTCTTCCCTCCCCTGCCCTTCCTGCTTTGAATGTATGCCTATTGCGTGACCCTGATCTGAATGTTAGAGAACCCAATGACTGAGATAGCCAGTTATGAATGCTTGAAACTCTGAAATTTGTTAGCTATTACTCTGAATGACATGTGTCATGTATGCATTTGTAATTTGTGAACTCTGAATCATTTGTAATCTAAATCTAAATGACATGTTTGCATTTGTAATCTAATTGACATGTTATTCTGCATGTATGTAATTTATAATCTGCACTGATTTGTAAACTCTGAAGCCTACTCTTATTTGACTGAATTTGTGAATTATTTGTTGGTTGCATGTATATATCTGTGACTATGATTGACTGAATCTGAACTCTGAAGTAGTCTAAATCATTTGTTGAATGATTGCTTGAACTCTGAATTTAGGATGTCGACAATAGAGGCTAAACTTGTAACTGTTGATGGAGCGAGTGTCCTGAGAAGAAATTTAGATGATGTGGGATGGGAATATGGGGTTCTTGTTGATCCTACTAACAAGGACAAGGTGAAGTGCAAACTCTATGACAAGGTGATGCAAGGAGAGATTTATCGATTGAAGCAGCACATGGCCTATGAAGGAAAGAATGCGACGAAATACAAGGCAAGAACACTGAAGACTCTGGAGGCTAAAGAGAAGTGCAAGAAAGCACTAAATGATGTAAAAAGGAAGAGGGAGGAGAAGACTGTTCGTGAGCTAGAACTTAGAGAGAAAGTGAATGTTTCTCGGGTTGGAGGTGGAGAGTCAGAGGAAGTCAGTTGTATTAGAAGTTCAGAGGCTCATAAATTAGGACCCATTGACAAATGGACATGTGCTATTGATCCTAAAGCAACCAAATCTGAATATTTGACTCAACAGAAGCTGAACAAGGAGCTTTGAAAAGAAAGAATACATGAGGTGCATAAATATATTGCAAGATGGATCTATACTCATGATAATTTCCTATTATGTATTTATATTTCAGAATTCATTACATGTTATTATGGCTGTACTGAACACTAATTAACCTTGTTTTTTTGTAACATTGGCAGCAATACCATTCAATGGATGTGACAATGATGAGTTCAAGCAGATGTGTGAAGCAATTGGACAATTTGGGGCTGGACTTGAACCTCCAACTCAGTATGATCTGCGAGAGAAATTACTGCAAGAAGAATATGCAAGAACCAAGAGTTTGCTGTGAGAATGTGAAGCCGAGAAGATGAAGAATGGGTGCTCTATTATGACTGATGCTTGGTCAGATAGGAAGAGAAGCATAATAAACTTGTGCACTAATTGTGCTAATGGAACCAGTTTTATTAGCTCAAAAGAGATGTCAGATGTGTCGCACACAAGTGAAGTCATCTTTAAACTAGTGGACAAAGCAATTGAAGACATTAGTCCAGATAATGTTGTGCAAGTAGTGACAGACAATGCCTCTAACAACATGGTTGCAAAGAAGCTATTGCTTCAGAAGAGACCACAGATATTTTGGACCTCTTGTGCAACTCACACAATCAACTTGATGCTCCAAGGAATTGGCAACATGGCTCGGTTCAAGAAGGTGATTGACCAAGCAAAGACATTCACCATATTTGTCTATGTGCATACAAGAACATTGGAATGCATGAGATACTTCATAGAGGGGAAAGAGATAATAAGGCCAGGAGTGACTAGGTTTGCTTCAACCTTTCTCACTTTGAACAGCATATAAGAGAAGAAGGACCAGCTAAGAAAGATAGTGGTTCATAGTAGGTGGGACTCATTGAGGGATGTGAAATCAAAGAAAGGAAAAGATGCCATAGCAATTATATTGAATCCAACCTTTTAGAAGGATGTCAAGCTAATATTGACTGTTTTTGAGCCATTGGTTAAAGTTCTTTGTTTGGTTGATGGGGATATGAAGCCATCCATGGGTTTCGTTTATGGAGAACTACTAAAGGCAAAGAGAGAGATCAAGGAGGCCTTTGACAATAATGAGTTCTTCAAGGAGGTGATTGCTATTATTGACAAGAAGATGAAAGGAAGACTTGATTCTCCATTGCATTTGACAACTTATTTGCTGAATCCACACTATAGTTATGCTAACCCATCAATCTTTGATGAGCCCACAATAACAGAAGGATTTATTAGTTATGTGAAGACTTTTTATTATCATGATGAGGATAAGCAAGATCAAGCTACCAACATTGAACTGAAAAAGTTTTAGAATAGGGAAGGACACAAGAAGCTTGCAAGAACTTTTGAAAACTTTGATTACAACCCAGGTAGAAGTACTTGTTATTACATGATTGTTTGCTATTTTCAGCCCAATAAATTTGTTGTAACTACTAACTAATAGAGGTGTTTTTATTTATTTTAGCATCATGGTGGCGGCTGTATGGAACTAAAACACCAGTTTTACAGAAGATGGCAATAAGGATTCTATCTTTGACATTAAGCTCTTCTGGTTGTAAAAGAAATTGGAGCGGGTTTGAGGGGTTAGTACCTATTTGGTGTCAACATTTCAACAACATTTTAATTAAATTGCAGACCTGAACATACTTTTATTTTTAATTTATAGATACACACTAAGAAGAGAAATAGGTTTACAACAACCCGCCTCAACAAATTGATCTATATTCAATTCAACTCCAAGCTGATTAATAAGAGAAAAGATCAAGTCAAAGAAGATCAGTGATTTTCTCTTGTCTAATGATACAACTGAAGTTCAAGGTTTTCTATATGAGAATGGAGATGATGGTACATTAGTTGTCTATAGAGATGAGGAAGAGGAAGATGAGATGGAAGGTACAGGGATACCTTGGTTTGTTATTAGAGATGCAGTGGGAGCAGAAGAACAACTTGAGCTGCGTAGAAGTACAAGAGTGAGATAGCTCTGTGAAGGAGAAGAGTTTGAATCTGAAGAAGAGTTTGATGAAGATGAAGATGATTGTGTGAAACCCTATTAAAGAAGTGTGAGACAGCTTCGTGTCATGTTTTAGCTTTTATTATGCATTCATGTATCTTTAACTTATTAACTTAGAACTCCTGCTGTGTGCCTATGTTTTGTGTTGTGAGAACTGAGAATCATGTGCTGTAATGTACTGCTAGTCTGCTATCCATTTTATTTTTTGTGTTGCTGCCTGCTGTCCCTACATGTTTGTGATTTCAAAAGGCTATCCTATGCTGCTGAATTTCTAATAATGGATGGGAGAAGGCTCAGATAAGTACCTAACTTGTTATTTCCTACTCCCTCCGTCCCAAATTATAAGACGTTTGACTTTTTTGACACCAAGTTTGACCACTCGTCTTATTCAAAAATTTGTGCAAAATATTAATTCTTTTATCGTGGCTTGGTATATTAATAAAAGTTCCTCAAGAATGACTTAAATTTGACTATGTTTGCACAAATTTTTTGAATAAGACGAATGGTCAAACTTGGGATAAAAAAAGTCAAACGTCTTATAATTTGGGATGGAGGGAGTATTTTTGTATCACTTGTATTGATGCCCAATTGTATCTAACAGTGCTGTCCACTTCTATTGCAGTATTGCTGCAGGAAATTCAGTAATCAGTAGGAACATCACTTTTGTATCAACTTCAACTAAGGATTAAGGACCTAAGGTATGTCTACTGGCCCTTCCCTATTTTTATCCAATTTATTCAGGATTTATGCTATACATATTATATATGTTGTGTGCTAAATTGGCAAAATGCCTAGAAAAAGCCTTGAAACACCTAAGCTACCCTAGGCTGGCCTAGTCACAAGGCTAAGGGTCGGTGCCTAGAAAGCGCCTAGCGCCTTCTTAAACTTTGGTTAGTGGGGGATGATATAGATGGCTTGCATGTTGAGATAGACTTATGGTGGGGATTAGCTTTATAAAATTAAGTATAGATGATATATGTGAATAACTTACTATTAAGAGGTTGGAAATTAGTGGGATGACATGGCTATTAGTGAGAGATGACATGGATAGTTAGTGGGGGATGATATGGATGACTTGCATAATGTTGAGATAGACTTATAGTGAGGATTAGCTTTATAAGAGATATAGATAGATAGATTGTGGTTCCTAGCCAATAAAGATGTGAAAATTAAACTAATGGTCAACTACGACTTCACCCCCTTTAGACCTTAGCTCACAAACAAACTAATCCTAGGTCAAGGTTTGCATCCTAGTGTGACATGCAAGCATATGATATCTGTATTCTCTATGAATGTAAATGCTTGAAAGTAAAGAGCTCAAAGAATCAACCCACAATGGAGGGAGATACATGGTATTTTTCTTGTGGTTCGGTGACTTACCAATCATCTACTCCATGTTGAGGTGTGTCCTAAGATAACCACTCCTCAAGCTAAACTACCTCCAAGGTAAGCTCCAATGTGAGCGCTTGTATATGAACTGTCACGATCATAAGGCACTCCACAAGCTCCCAATCCACTAGAGTTGCTCTTCGCCTTCCTTCGGTGAGCACAAGAACAAGAGCACTTTATGGTTCCTCCTCCAGAGCTACCGCACAATCTCCACGTGGTGCTTCCATGGAGTCACAACCACCAAACCGTCAGAAGGTGGCAACATCCAAGAGTAACGAGCAACCACATTTGCAAACTAGCCATTAGAGCACCCACACAACAAACCGTTAGAGGCCGTCGATACAAGTACACATAGAAAGAGAATGTAGGTGAGAGAAGATGAGGCCGCTGGAGGTGGTATAATCTATTTCACAACTTTTTCACGTGTGAGCCAGGACTGTAGTCATTACTTTTCTCTCTTTTCCCTCTGATTCGTCTCTCCCCAAGTTCTAGCCTCCTATGCGAGCGAGATGCCATCGGCATGGCAAGACTGGCCACTGTGGAAGCTAGTGTACTGTCGTGGGTGGGGTGACACTGACCAGCACCGCATGTGCCTCCACCATGCGCGTTCTTGAGGCCTGAGCAAGAAGGCCATGCATGGCGGTGTGGCAGTCAAAGCAGCAACCCACCCCTAGAGCAATACCACCTGTTCATCAACATAAACTAAGTTCATACATTCACACAAACATAAATAGATGGCATGAAAAGCTGTACTTTACCCTAGTCCATCATGCAAACCAAAACAACAAGCACCACGTTTGATATCAGCAGCACTGTTCCTGTCTTTTTGTATCTTTAATTATATAATGGCAATAATAGTAAATAAATTAACTTTCGAATGTAAGCAATCTAATCATTAGTTGAATTTAGATAATGGAATTTGTTTTGAGTTTGAATAGTCATTGATAAAATGTCAATATCTACTAAACCACTTGTCCAAAAATTAGTTAACTTTACTCTAGATGATACAAAACATCATGATCTACAACCACTACTACATAAATCTTTACCGAGGCGGGCATCGAAAACACCTCAGATCAAAGGTCATGGTAAATCCGACCTTTTTTCGAGGCGTTTGGATGCCCGCCTCGGTAAATAGAATTAAAAAACAAAAAAGGAAGCCCGCAGCCCTATCGGGCTTGGATCTGGGCCTCGCCATCGACACCCCTACTCGCTGCTGCCGGTGCCGGTGTCGCTGCTCGCCGGATCCACATGTCCACCACCGTCCGAGGGGGCCCCACGCGTACCCCATCGCCGGAGACCCACACTAGCCGGATCCACGGCTACCGGGATCGGATTTGGCCCGGGAAGGAGGAGGAGTGCCGTGGCCTTGGCCGGATCTACGTGGAGGAGGAGGAGCTGCTACGCCGTGGCTGGATCTGCGTGCTGCTATGCTAGATTTGTGTGCTGCTGCCGGATCCATTGGGGAAGGAGTCGCCACGAGAAGAGGCCGCCGAGGAGAAGCCACGCACACCGGCCACCGCCTCCGCCGGGGTAGGGCCGCCGCTGGAAGGAGCCGCCGCCACACGCATGCCATCTAGCCTCCGCCCCGCGCTCACCGGCCCACCTCCGCTGGGATAGGGGTGTCGTTGGAAGGAGCCACCGTCGGGAGGTGGTGTCGCACCGTGCGGCTGGCCCACCCGCGTGCTGCCATGGTAGGGAAGAAGGGGTGCCGCTATGGTAGGGAAGAAGTGAGGGAGAGGGGTGCCGGTAGGGGAGAGAGCCACGGGGAAGGGAGGGGAGGGAGCGCGTCGGGCATCGGGCTCCGCACTTGTCTTCGCAAGAGAGAGGAAGAGAGCACGACTTAGAGAGAGGAGTGCGGGTGCGGCTCAGGAGGCAGTGAGGCTGAAACCCTAGGTCTGGTATATATATGTGAGCTTGAAACTGGGCCTCTTGGCCTAGCGGGCTGGACCTAATTTACCGAGGCAGTTGGAGTTATATTGCCCGCCTCGGTTAATGATTTACCGAGGCGGTTACATTAGGATGCCCACCTTGGTTAATATATTTTGCGAGGCGGTTGTTGTAACCATCTTGGTTAATAAAAAAATGACCACCTCGATTAATGCCTGGCATTAACCGAGACAGTTAAAATTCCTACCCGCCTCAGAGGGTGTTTTCAAAAGGTTGCGATAAATCTTTTTTTGTAGTAGTGAACTCTTATGCTATAAAATTTGGAGTTTGATGAAGACTCTAAGGTACATAAAACAAGGTCACAAATTAACTGATTTTTACGATAAAACAACACCAGTCCCTTAAAACAAACATAACCAGAATGTGCCATATGCCATTAGAAAGTTTATTAAAAACTATACAACTTAGTTATTCACTTGGAAAATTAGTTTGACCTCTAACATGGTAAAAACTTGTGGCAGAACCGACTGAAACAACTCACTTTTGGAGACACTTGTCTTTCATTAGACACTAAATACCCCAAAAGTGAGCTAAATCGAACAATTCCGTCGAGCATACCCAACTAGAAAACTCAAAACAATCCACATTTTCCATCTAGGATTCAATAATGAGTACGAACTTACAATACTTAGTCCATTTCACACAACATCGAGTCTCAGAAAATATTCATTACAATACCAGAATTCACAGCGCGATAAATAAACAGTGGAAAAGAAATAAACATCTAGCAGATAGATACAAGAATCCATCTGTGCCCACCAGAAGAATCCTTCACACAAGAGATAGCTTCTCAAGGTGCACGTGCAACAAGGGTAAATAAACCATGAGTACACAATGTACTTGCAAGACTTACCCGAATAGGGAATACATTTCCTAACTCTCAAGGAGTATGATGGCTATATGGCTTGTGGTTTATTTTGTTTTGCGAAAAGCATTACTAATAGTTCGTCCTTAAAATCAAGTTTTATTAGAAGTCACTTTACTTCTTTTACTAACCATTCCAGATAAGTACATGTACTACTTTCCAGCAAGAGTTGAGCAATCAGACTTATTTCACTACCATTCATATTCCAGTTCTTACTACGGTGTCGGACCATAGCCAAGTTGTATCGTCACGTAGAAACGACGATTCGTGAATCAATGTAGCTTAGTAGGGTACCCTGAAAAATACACGTCTCGCTTGTACCCCAGGCATAAACAAGATCAACCCATTCCACTCCTGTCGAGGGGTCCAGTCCCTGTCCAAACATGGACTCCAAGCCCCCACACTTGAGACTCGGCCTCAGTTTGGTGCTTAGGCCTCTACCTATCCCCGCCTCCCATCAGTCGTTCCAAAAAGAGCCGAAACCCACGATAAGAGAGAAATGAGCCTTCCCGCTCCCATAAGTATGTGCTTAGGATAATAAATCTATGATCTTACTACCATCCACAACAATAGACGGTCCTCAATCGACATGGACAGGGAGAACAGTGCAAACAAGCTATGCCCTATGGCTGCGGGACATAATCTGTTACACCTACCAATACCCATACTATATCCCTACTCGGTCACCATTTTCCTTCCCATCATTTTATTATGTGAGCAATGATTGTAATAACCACCTATTGCGAGTAACGGTAGGTTACTCAAGCTACCGATAAACCTAGGCAAAGCACTACTCGAACCTGCACTAGTAAGACACATAGGTAGATATAGATATATGCATGTGGTTTTCATAACATTTCCTTTAACGTAAATGCACAACAAATATATATATGGTGATTAGCAAAATAAGGGCTATGCACTGGGGCTTGCCTTGGGTAGGTGCAGCGTCAGCGGTGTCAGTCACGGGTGGCTCCAAGAACTCCTCCTGTACGAGTATCTCCTCCTCGTACTCTCCTACGGTCTCTTCGTAATCCTGATCGCCGGGGGTCATGTACCCCACCATCTCGTTCTCTATATGCATGCGATGACGATGTAACAATTTAGAAATTAGGCAATAGCAACTCTTAACAAAAGGACACACATGTTAGAATACTAAGCTAGCTCTAATGACTAAGACAATAAACTACCTACCATTTACATTAAGCAAAGCATCAAGCTCACCTTACAAGTGCTTAGGTTTATCTATCAATATTATGTGTTTATTCATGTTAAGTTTTAGTGGATATTTAGCTACCCTAGTAAACAGTATATTCAGGGGCTGTAAAATTTACAGCAAGCACATAATAATACAGCAAAGCTACTGTAAAATTTCAGGATTAATGCTATCACCAATTGATCACAACAATTCCTACAATGATAAATCTAAATAATATTAAACACTTCCAAATGATTTAATAGGCCATAGCAGCAACACAGATATATATAAAATAATTACATTAACAGATAGATCATGAATTTAGAAACCTAACAAAATTGGTTTCACGATTTTTGGATACATATGTGATTTTAGCTTAATTATCCAAGATCAGCTCCAAACTAAAATAGAAAGCCATTTCTAATTTCCAGGAAAAAGGAAAACCAAAACCGGCCTCGCGGCCCATGCGAGCCGGCCCACGATGGGGAGCCCACGAGCGTGGTGGCGCATTTGTAGGAAGGAACTTCGTACCACGCGTTATCGCAGAACTCTACGCATTGTTCTTCTAGTCTAAGTTTATGCACTACGGCCCCTAGCAAAACTCGTCTTCGCATCGAGGATGTCCCTGATGCCTCCCTGCCCGCCGACGCGGCAAGCAACGGCACTAAGAGTCCCTATTGCGTATCTAAGGAGCCGAATCTCATCTGCGGGTCCTCGCGCACGACTAGGTGGCGGTTAGGAGGTCGAAGGTGCACTGGAACGGCTCCCCTGTGACGGCGGCAAACCTACAGCGGTGGTGGCCGCGTTTTGGTGAGCTGAGGCATTAAGGGGGTGGTAGAGGTGGCGGTTGAGCTCCAGTGACTCACCACGGACCTAGCCAAAAAGGTGGCTTGGTTGGAGATCACTTGAGGAGGGCTGGCCATGTACGCCCGATCGGTGCGGCGGCGCACCGTGACAGCACAGTTGCGTCAGCGGCTCTGGTGAAATGGTTGGGTCTTGGCAACGATGTGCAGGGTGAAGAGGAGGAGGAGGTGAAGCTTGCAGTGCAGCCAATTTGACCTGAAGTGGTCAGATGGAGGGCTGCCTTCGGTAACGGCTAAACCCAGCCTTAACGGCATGGCGGGGCGAAATGCTCCAAATTGGAGTTCGGCTGGGCACCAATCAAGGCAAGGTGAGGTCGAGTAGCTCAGAGAGTTAATGGTGGAGCCCTAGCTACAACGAATTGAACGATGATGGCCTTTCTCAAGTGAATTAGGGCCGGCATCGTGACTGGTGGAACCGACACTGAGGGGAAGGGGTCGGTCGTCTGCGCATCGTCGCGACGTTCATAAAGGCGGGCTCAGGCACATGTGGGGGAAAAGAAAACCGTAGCTGTGAGCATGTCCAAGTGCTGGCACAACAAAAGTGCCATGTGCGCCATGCGCGCGACAACGACCTTGCCACCGAGCTGGCCAGGCAGAGCGCAGAGCTGCAGGACACGGACACGAGTGCATGTCAGCAAGAGCAGACCCACGCGCTGGCAGGCAAACGGGTCGGCAGCAGCGCCATGATGCGATGGGAGCAACACACTGTCAGCAGCGCAGTGCGACATCAAGGCGGCAGTGGTAGCAGGCGGTGGCGCAGCACGACGCAATGAGGCGAGCTGCCGCGGCTCCGCGCGGCAGCAACCCGAGGCGGCTAGGCCGCAGGCCAGCCACTGCTAGACTGGGGATGGCCCTAGCCCTAGCGATACGACCACGTGCATGTGGCTCGGATGGGATGACCACGGCGAGCATAGGCCCTTGGTGACCACGCACCGGGGACAGGCACCGAGGCATGGCTCGTGCACGAATTTTAAAGCATGCCCAAAAACTAGACTAATTGGGTTGAAGCCAAACCCTCTACACTATGCCAAAGAGGGCATCTCAAGCTATCAATAGAAACTAAAACCTGATACTACTTCTTAACAAATTTTAACAGAATAAATTTGCAAACATAGCACTGTCAAACTGCACGTGGACTTGGAAAATTTCCTAAGTTACAAGCTGGATTTGATTTGAAGTTCAATTTTCAAGCTATTAGAAATACCAGTTAGCCGCATTATTTTTCGAAAACAAAGGTTGCATTATCATCTACAAAGTGGGTACTTCCAACTTTATTAATATGTCACATATTTGTTCTATAGCATTTTTATTCGTGAAAATTTGGTATTCAACTTTACTTGATATAAATTGCAACATTGGATTACTTTTCATTTTAACATTTTATTGATTATTTTGGGTTACGAGATTTTATCTTCACAATTGATCACATGCAATAGCACATAAACATCATGCTTATGAAATGGGTTAGTGAGTTGTTTTACGCGGTAACGCCGAGGGTGTTACAGCTCTACCCCCTAAAAGAAAATCTCGACACGAGATTTCATGTGCCTAGTGTGGGAAAAGATGAGAGATAAATTTCAATTTAAATGGTTACCTTGATGAACTAGAAAGAAGGTGGGGATAATGCTTCAAAATATAGCTCTCTTGTTCCCAAGTTGCCTCGTCCTCCGAATGATTCTGCCATTGAACCTTGTAAAATTTCACCACGCTGTTTCTAGTCACTCTTTCTTTTTCATCCTAAATCTTGACTGGATGCTCAACATAAGACAGATCAGGTTAGAGAGGAAGCCCTTCAATTTCTACTGCCTCATTAGGAATTTGCAAACATATTTTCAATTGGGAAACATGAAAAACATTATGGACTGCTGACAAGATATCTAGGAGCTGGATACGATAGGCAACAGACCCACATCGTGCCAAAATTTTGTAAGGCCCAACATAGCGAGGAGCTAATTTCCCATGTACACCAAATCGATGCACACCTTTCATGGAAGACACTTTAAGATACACATAGTCACTAACTTCAAATTGCAAAGGCCTTCTTCTCTTGTCTGCATAGGTTTTCTGATGGTTTTGAGCTACTTTCAAGTGACTCTGAATAACACTGACTTTCTCTTTTGCTTCTAGGATAAATTCAGGCCCGAAGTAACCACGATCTCCTACTTCAACCCAGTTTAGAGGTGTTCTATGTTTCTTGCCATGTAAAGCCTCAAATGGTGCCATTCGAAGCTTTCTTGATAGGTATTGTTATAAAAAACTCAACTAAAGACAAGCATTCATCCTACTTCTCAAGAAAAGAAATGACACAAGCTCTCAACATATCTTCAAGTACTTGGTTGACTCTTTTTGTCTGACCATCGGTCTGCGGATGGTAAGCCATGCTTCTGAGAAGGCGGGTACCAAGACACTTCGGTAGTTGCACCCAGAAACATGCCATAAAAACTGACCCTCGATTAGAAATAATGGTGAGAGGAACTCCATGTAGAGTTACAATCCAATTAAAATACAACTTCACATACTTCTTGGTTGTATACCTTGTATCCACTAGCAAGAAATGAGCTGACTTAGTGAGATGATCCACAATGACCCAAATATATAATCATACCCTTTTGCTATACGAGGCAATTCCGTAATAAAATCTATGTAAATATCCTCCCATTTTCAAACCGGGACAGGCAAGGGCTGCAGAAAACCCAGTATACGCAGATGGTCTACCTTAACCCTTCCACAAATGTCACACTCCGTAATATATTTAGTGATGTCCTGCTTCATATTTGGCCACCAATACAAGTGGTGCAAATCATGATACATCTTGTTGCTTTCCGAGCGAATGGACAGCTTGGAATTGTGAGCTTTATCTAAAATTTTTTCTTCTAAGCTCAGCACTTTTGGGAACCACCAACCAGTTTTTGAACTTCACCACACCTTGTTCATCAATACTGAAATGAAGACCACGCCATTCGGCCATTAACTTCTTGATATGGGGAATTTCCAATACATCCTGCCTTTGCTCAATAATAGTTTGCTCAAGTAAATCCGAGACTAGAGCAATATGTGCTAAAACTGTATAATGGGAGAGGGGCAAAGATTCTTCGTCAGCCTGATACGACTTCTGGCTCAAAGCATCAGCTACCACATTGGCTTTTCCAAGATGATAATGAACCTCTAAGTTATAATCCTTGATTAACTCTAGCCATCTCCTTTGCCTCATATTTAACTCAGGTTGAGTAAAAATATATTTGAGGCTCTTATGATCCATATAAATATGTATTTTGTTTCCTAACAGATAATGTCTCCAAATTTTTAGAGCGTGCACAACTGCAGCCAACTCTAAATCATGTGTGGGATAATTTACCTCGTGCTTTTACAGTTGGCGTAAAGCATAGGCTATCACACGCCCATCCTACATAAGCACATAACCAAACCCAATCCTAGAGGCATCACAATATACATCAAAGGACCTCTCAATGTCTAGTTGCGCAAGAATAGGAGCAGAGGTAAGAAATTTCTTCAGAGCTTGGAAAGCCTCTTCACAATTCGGACTCCATACAAACTTGACATCCTTCTGAAGCAACTTGGTCATCGGGTGAGCTATCTTGGAGAAATCAGGAATCAAGCGCCGATAGTAACCGGCGAGACTAAGGAACTGACAGATCTGATGCATTGATTCTAGAGATTTCCAACTGAGCACATCTTGCACCTTGCTAGGATCTATAGAGATACCTTTGGGGGTTAGAACATGGCCCAAAAACTGCACTCGATCCAACCAAAACTCACACTTACTGCATATAGCTTGTGTTCGCGCAGTCGGGTCAAGATGATGTGAATATGCTGTGCATGCTCTTCTTCATTCTTGAAATATATCAAAATATCATCAATGAACACTACCACAAACTTGTCTAACTCCAGCATAAAGACTGAGTTCATGAGGTACATGAAGAATGCAGTGGTATTGGTGAGACCAAAAGACATGACTAGATATTCATAAAGTCCATACTTAGTAGAGAAAGCGGTCTTTGTATATCTTGCGATCGGATTTTAATTTGGTGATAACCAGACAAAGATCAATCTTGGAGAACACTTTTGCACCTACCAACTGATCGAACAGAGCATCAATACGAGGCAAAGGATACTTGTTCTTGATGGTTACTGCGTTAAGAGGGCGGTAATCCATACACATCCGAAGAGAGCCGTCCTTCTTCACAAAAATAGCTGGACAACCCCATGGTGAAGAACTAGAATGAATGAATCCCTTCTCCAATAATTCCTCTAACTGCTTCTTCATTTTTGTTAATTCTTTTGGAGCCATGCGGTAAGGACGCCGCAAAATAGGTGTAGTGCTAGGCTCTAACTCAAGGTAAACTCCATATCCCTATCTGGTGGTAGTCAGGTAGATCTTCAGGAAAGACATTCAGAAACTCGCAAATCATAGGAATAGAAGCAAGATCAGGAGAAGCTTCAGCATGAGCAGCAACTGGTAAGGCAGGAACTGAAGGCATAAGGAGAGACATTCTATCCTCAGAAGAAAGAAGCTTTAACTCTATAATTCTCCGCTTAAGGTCCAAGACTACCCCATAAACTCTCAACCAGGTTATGTCCAAAATTGCATCAATGCCTTGCCCAGGCAACACCATGAACTGAAGATGGTAAGTGTGAGTGGCTAGCACCAATCTGACTGTGTCCATCTAAGTATTAACGTACAACTGTGCACCTAGAGTGCTGATTCTATAGGCAATAGGAATAGCCATAAGAGATATATTATGCCTTTGTGCAAACCCTATGCTCATGAATGAATACGATGCACCAGAATCAAACAACATAAATGCTGAGTAGGAATCAATGGTAAACATATCAGCCATCACCGGCTCATCCTGCAGGATCTCCTCGGCCTTGGTGTAGTTAACCAGTCCAGAGCGGCTTACAGGCACCTTATTCCAAATGACAGTCCTCTTGATCAAGCGAGAGTTGGCTGATGGCTGAGAAGACTAAGCAGGCCGATTCTCGGGGCACTGCCGAGCATAGTGGCCCTCCTTGCCACATTTGAAACAAGCATTAGGCTTGACCGCCTGCCCTGATGGGGTGGAACCTGCTGTCCCTGAGGCTGCTGCACCTGTTGAGTAGGTGCACGTTGCTGAGTAGGTGCACGGTACTAAGTAGGTGGTGCCTGGCAAGTCTGCTAAGGCTGCCTGACGGCTGTCCACCTAGGGAGTGGTAGGACATCCTCTTAACAACCTGCACCTTCTGATCCTGCGGGTGACTAGAAGTTCCAATGATCCCCCGCTTGCACTTCCACTCAGCCTGAGTGTCACGCTGAAGTCCCTCCATAGCAATAGCAGCATTCATCAATGTACCAAAAGTCTGATAGTTCCCTATATATAGCTCATTTTATAGGATGCAAGAGAGGCCGTGGTAGAAACGGTCCCTCTTCTTCTCATCGGTGTCCACATGGGTTCTAGTATACTGTGCAAGATGGTTAAACTTATTCGCATACTCTATCACAGTCATGTTCTCCTGCTTCAGATCCAGAAACTCGGACAACTTTCTGTTCAGCACACCAGCAGAAATATAGTACTCACGGAAGGCAGTGGTAAACTTCTGCCAAGTCACACGGTGGTCCACCGGCTGCATGGCGTTGAAAGTATCCCACCATGGACTGGCAAAACCTAGAAGCTGCTATGCGGTAAAGCGCACCTTCTGCTCATCGGTCACAGTGAGCAGCTGAAACTTCTGCTCCAGAATACGAAGCCAATGCTCCACGTCCAGAGGCTCAGCAGTTGGCGTGAACATGGGCAGGTGTGTCTTCAAGAAGTCCTGATAGGAACAGGGCCTTGAGACCACGGGCATCACCCCATTCCCACCATTGCCACCGGGGCCTCCACGGACGAAGCCACCAATAGCCTATGCCAGCAGCTCCATGGCACGGGCTGACTCGTGACGGGCTGCCAACATTTTCGCCATCATCTCTGCAAGGGTCATCGGTGGTGGTGGTAGCGGAGGGGGACCCAAGAGTGGGGCCCCGTGGCTCTCCCCGTTGGCATTTTCACGACCATTTTCACCATGGCCTTCAAGGTCATGGCCCGCTCCAGCACTAGTGCTCCCACGACCGGACCTCAGGTTCATCTGTAACAGATAGGAACCAACCATTAGGGACAACACCTCCAGATTAGGAATAAGAGACTTAGTGAAATGATAAGACTTTTATTAAAAAATGAAGCATTTCATTTTATTTATTATCCTATCATATTAACTATCCAAAATTATATGCGAAGGGAAAGCTTAAACAAGATTTTATTTTTATGATGCATGCATCGACCTATTCGTTCGCTCAAGTCGTAATATAGCGGCAATTCGTATAAATTTTTGGCACATCGTACACTCACTTTTTGAACACTAGCGCTTTTTTACGCAGCGTAAGTTAGTGTACCTACAGAAAATAATTAGATAAACCAGTGCCACTATCCTAGATAAACCATATTGTTAGGGCTTATACTTATTTACATAATTTGTCGCATCCTATTTTTTGCAAAGCTTTTGTTGGTCAAATTTTTAAGTTTTTGAAAGAGTTCTTAAGCTCGTAAACTCATTATTGGTTCTGGTACCACCTATGGTAGAATCGTCCGAAATAACTCACTTTCGGAGACACTTGTCTTCCACTAGACACTAAGTACCCTGAAAGTGAGCTAAGTCGATCAATTTCGTCGAGCACACCCAATGGGAGAACTCGAAACAATCCACATTTTCCATCCATGATTCAATAATGAGTATGAACTTATAATACTTAGTCCATTTCATACAACATCGAGTCTCAGAAAATATTCATTACAATTCCAGAATTCACAGCGCGATAAATAAACAGCGAAAAAGAAATAAACATCTAGCGGACTGATATAAGGATCCGTTTGTGCCCACCAAAAGAATCCTGTGCACAAGAGCTAGCTTCGCAAGGTGCACCTGTAACAAGGGTAAATAAACACTGAGTACACAATGTACTCTTAAGACTTACCCGAATAGGGGATATATTTTCCGACTCTCAAGGAATATGATGGCTATATGGCTTGTGGTTTATGTTGTTTTGCGAAAAGCATTACTTATAGTTCATCCTTAAAATCAAGTTTTATTAGCAGTCACTTTACTTCTTTTACTAACCATTCCAGATAAGCACATGTACTACTTTCCAGCAAGAGTTGAGCAATCAGACTCATTTCACCACCTTTCATATTCCAGTTCTTACGATGGTGCCGGACCATAGCTGTTGGGTGAAAAGTTTAGGTCAGATGACACGATTCACACAATCATCAAAAACATTTCAGACAAGACAAAGTTGTGTGCAAAGCTGTATTCATTTCATAATCGTATCATACATCTCAGAGGGGGTATTTATAGGGCCCTAGTCTTCATATTTTACATAAAATGACTATTTTACCCCTGACTAAAATATTTACAACCCTTCATCTATGTAAGGGCGAAGTAGTTATTTCTTCCTGATTCAGTCTTCTCTTTCACGTTCAATCTTCTTTTCTTCAATGAATTTCTTGCTCTTCGTCTACTTCTCTGTCCAACGAAGTTGATTTTTTGCCGACGAAGTCAATAAGCAAAGTTGATTTCTTGACGACGAAGCCAATAGGCGAAGTTGAATTCTTACCGACGAAGGCAATAAGTGAAGTTGATTTCTTGACGACAAAGTCAATAGGCGAAGTTGAATTCTTGCCGACGAAGCCAATAAGTGAAGTTGATTTCTTGACGATGAAGTTAATAGGCGAAGTTGAATTCTTGCCGATGAAGCCAATAAGTGAAGTTGATTTCTTGACGACGAAGTCAACAGACGAAGTTGAATTCTTGCCGACGAAGTCGAAATACATCCTTCGCTATACTTTTCCCTGCAAGTGAATTTCATTAGGATACTTTTATATTTTTCACACTCCAAAAGTTTAGGCTTGAGTTTTTTGGACGAAGTTAATTCTCCCAACAATAGCCAACTTGTACCATCACGTAGAAATAACGATTTGCGAATCAATGTAGCCCAACTGGGTACCTCGAAAAACACACGCCTCACTTATATCCCAGGCACAAACAAGACCAACCCATTCCACTCCTGTCGAAGGGTCCAGGTCCCCGTCCAAACATGGACTCCAGGCCCCCACACTTGAGACCTGCCCTCAGTGCGGTGCTTAGACCTCCACCTATCTCTGCCTCCAACCAGTCGGTCCAAAAAGAGTCAAAACCCATAACAAGAGAGTAACGAGTCTTCCCGCTCCCATAAACAAGTATGTGTGCAGGATAATAAATCTATGACCTGACTACCATCCACAGCAACGGTCCTCAATCGACACGGATAGGGAAAACAGTGTAACCAAGCTATGCCCTATAGCCGCGGGACACAACCTGTTATACCCACCAATACACATACCATATCCCTGTCCGGTCACCATTTTCCTTTCCATCATTTTATTATGTGAGCACTGATAATAATAACCACCTATTGCGAGTAACGGCAGGTTACTCAAGCTACCGATCAACCTAAGCAAAACACTACTCGAACCTACACTAGTAAGACTCATAGGTTGATATAGATATATGCACGTGGTTTCCATAACATTTCCTGCAACATAAATGCACAACAAATATATATATGGTGATTAGCAAAATAAGGGCTATGCACCGGGGCTTGCCTTGGGTAGGTGCAGCGTCAGCGGTGTCAGTCACGGGTGGCTCCAAGAACTCCTCCTGTATGAGTATCTCCTACTCGTACTCTCCTACGGTCTCTTCGTAATCCTGATCGCCGGGGGTCATGTACCCCACCATCTCGTTCTCTATATGCATGCGATGACGATGTAACAATTTAGAAATTAGGCAATAGCAACTCTTAACAAAAGGACACACATGTTAGAATACTAAGCTAGTTCTAATGACTAAGACAGTAAACTACCTACCATTTACATCAAGCAAAGCATCAAGCTCACCTTACAAGTGCATAGGTTTATATATCAATATTATATGTTTATTCATGTTAAGTTTTAGTGGATATTTAGCTACCTTAGTAAACAGTCTATTCAGGGGCTGCAAAATTTACAGCAAGCACATAATAATACAGCAAAGCTACTGTAAAAATTTTAGGATTAATGCTATCACCAATTGATCACAACAATTCCTACAATGATTAATCTAAAATATTAAACACTAAATGATTTAATAGGCCTTAGCAACAACATAGATATATATAAAATACTTACACTAACAGATAGATTATGAATTTAGAAACCTAACGAAATTGGTTTCACAATTTTGGATACATATGTGATTTTATCTTAATTATCCAAGATCAGCTCCAAACTAAAATAGAAAGCCATTTCTAATTTCGAGGAAAAAGGAAAACCAAAATCGGTCTCGTGGCCCACAGCGCGCAGACGTGGCCCACGTGAGCTGGCCCACGATGGGGAGCCCGCGAGCATGGTGGCGCATTTGCAGGAAGGACCTTCGTACCACGTGTTATCGCAGAAACTCTATACGCACTGTTCTTCTAGTCTACGTTTATGCACTACGGCCCCTAGCAAAACTCGTCTTCGCATCGAGGAGGTCCCCGATGCCTCCCTGCCCGCCGGCGTGGAAAGCAGCGGCACTAGGAGTCCCTATTGCATATCTAAGGATCTGAATCTCACCTGCGGGTCCTCGCGCACGACTAAGTGGCGGTTAGGAGGTCGGAGGCACACTAGAACGGCTCTCCCACGATGGCGGCAAACCTGCAGCGGTGGCGGCCGTGTTCCGGTGAGCTGAGGCGTTAAGGGGGTGGTAGAGGTGGGGGTTGACTCACCACGGACCTAGCCAAAAAGGTGGCTTGGCCGGAGATAACTTGAGGAGGGCCGGCCACGTACGCCCGATCGGTGCGGTGACGCATCGCGACAGCACAGCCATGTCAGCGGCTCCGGTGAAATGGTAGGGGCTCGACAACGATGCGCAGGGCGAAGAGGAGGAGGCGAAGTTTGCAGTGCAGCCAATTCGACCCGAAGTGGTCAGATGGAGGGCTACCTTCGGTAATGGCTAAACCCGGCCTTAATGGCACGACAGGGCGAAAAGCTCCAAATTGGAGTTTGGTTGGCGAGGTGAGGTCGAGTGGCTCAGTGTGTTAATGGTGGAGCCCTGGCTGCAACGAATTGAATGATGATGGCCTTTCTCTAGTGAATTAGGGCCGGCATCGCGACTGGCGGAAACGACACCGAGGGGAAGGGGTCGGTCGTCTGCAGATCGTCGCGACGTTCATAAACCCGGGCTCAGGCGCGTGGGGGAAAAGAAAACCGCAGCTGCGAGCATGTCCAAGTGTTGGCGCAGCAAATGCGCCATGTGTGCCATACACGCATGACAGCGGCCTTGCCACCGAGCTGGCCAGGTAGAGCGCAGAGCTGCAGGACGCGGACACGACGCCGAGGTGATGGTGTAAGTCAGTGGGAGCAAACCCACGCGCTGGCAGGCGAATGGGTTAGCAGCAGCGCCATGACGCGATGGGAGCAGGCACAGGCAGCAGCGCAGTGTGGCATCGGGGTGGAAGTGGCAGCAGGCGGTGGCGTAGCACGACGCAACGAGGCGAGCAGCTGCGGCTCCGCGCAGCAGCAGCCTGAGGCGGCCAGGCCACAAGCCAGCCGCGGCTAGCTAGACTGGGGACGGCCCTAGCCCCAGCGATACGGCCACGCGCACGCAGCTCGGATGGGATGACCACGGCGAGCACAGGTCCTTGGTGACCACGCACCCGGGGACAGGCAACCGAGGCATGTGCACGTGCACGAATTTTAAAGCACGCCCAAAAACTAGACTACCGGGATTGAAGCTAAACCCTCTACACTATGCCAAAGAGGGCATCTCAAGCTATCAATAGAAGCTAAAACCTGACACTACTTCTTAACAATTTTTTACAGAATAAATTTGCAAACATAGCACTGTCAAACTGCACGTGGACTTGGAAAATTTCCTAAGTTACAAGCTAGATTTGATTTCAAGTTCAATTTTCAAGCTATTAGAAATACCAGTTAGCCGCATTATTTTCCGAAAACAAAGGATGCATTATCATCTACAAAGTGGGTACTTCCAACTTTATTAATATGCCACATATCTGTTCTATAGCATTTTTGTTCGTGAAAATTTGGTTTTCAACCTTACTTGATATAAAATGCAACATTGGACTACTTTTCATTTTAACATTTTATTGATTATTTTGGGTTACGAGATTTTATCTTCACAATTGATCACATGCAATAGCACATAAACATGATGCTTATGAAATGGGTTAGTGAGTTGTTTTACGCGGTAACACCGAGGCTGTTACAAAACTGAATCAATCTATTGCTATCTAGAAAATTGTTAGAATTGCAATAGCCATACTAAAAAGCCATAACTCTTAAACCACATAGCCTAAAATCATCAAGTTTCATGAGCACAAGGATCATGAAAATATCTATAACTTTGGTATCCATGGGTTTGGCTAATTTGGCTTTTAACATAGAGAAAACCAACAGCCTAATAGGACCGCTGAATCTAAAAATTCTGAAAAAATGTGAAGGAATCGGTATGACCTAACAACAATTTAGATCTTCAGTCCCTTAAACTTAAACTTGCCTAAAACCTTGTATAAGCAGGGAAGAAGGTTAGGGATCCTCACCTAGGGTTTTCCCATGGATGAACAATGAGGAAATAGGTGAGAAACGATGATCTAGCACCACTTGTTGACTCCACGTCCTCATTCGGCTTCGTATCTCCTTTGTTGATTCTTCAAGCAATGGAGAAGGGCTATGGAGGGAGGTTGATGGTGGAAGGGGGGAAATACGGGATAGAGGGGCGGCCATGGGAGGTCGACCGTGAGGAGGAGAAACGGGAGAACAAGAGTCCTAGTGCTTTAAGTTTCTTCTCTATTGATCTTGATATCTTCTCCCTTCATCATTCTTTAATCCATCGAATCGTTATGATCTAAACGCCGAATACAACATATATGAGTAGTCAAATGGAATGCAATCAATGAGCACTATGCATCTACAATCTCCAATCGTACATCCAAGCAATAGAGCGAAAAGTCTTTTTTTGGCCATTCATTAAAACTCTTGATAAACTATTTAACCCGTTTGCACTTTCCAACAAGAAAAACATGTTTGCTACGGAATTCATTATTACAAGAACCACATGAACGATGATGAAGAAATAAAATTATAAAACTGCATCTTTTTCTAGATAAACACAGAAGGCAAAGATCAACTTTATAGGGCATTACAACCCTGGACGCCTGCTGCAGGCACTGCCACCGCCGGTGCCACGTCCGTGCGGTGTAGAGGTCCGTGAGTATCTGCTCATCAATTGGCGCAGGCGAGATCGGAAAATTTGGATGAGGCTGAATGCATGAACCTACAAAAGTGGGGCGTGTTTACTAATTTGGTTTTTGTGTAGGGTTGGGTTGATAGCAGGTGATGTTAAGGAACGAGTTGAGGTGGCTGCGAACAGCAAACTAGTTTTACCTTCTGCGCTCCTAGCCGACTGGCTCTGTGGCCTATTCAGCTTTGCGTGCTTACTGCAAATCTGCAATCGCCACATATTCTTTTTCAGAGCTTTAGTTTTAGGTGAGTTTAATTAATTGGAGTTTGCCCTCATACAAACTTTTGACCCTTCAAACTATCAATTCCATCTACGAATATCATACAAGGTTTGCTGTGTAATTTTATTAGTATTTCTTAAATAATGTAAAACAATGAAAACCATGATAGTCAAACTTGTAGTTTTGAGTTTTGACACCTTGAGAAGTCAAAAAAACACCAAACTGAAAAACAGAGTATGACATAGGCAGTAGTTGTTAATTACTTGGTTGCCTACGCCACCGAAAGATTTGTACGTACATGATGCCTTATCATAACGCAAGAATCAGTCCATTCTCTTATATTTTTGGATTGGAATTAATACGGAGTGGCCAGCGAAGTGCAAGGCCTAGCTGCCTAGGAAATGTCCACTCTCGCTCGCTGCTCCGGCTGTCCTAATATATGTTCCGTCGCATCCGCAGCCGCAGTAGTCTGCACGCGATCGATGACCAGGTAGACCACCGTTCTGCTCCTGCGCATCCATGGCCGTGCCAGAGCTGACGGTGGAGGGCGTCGTCTTCCCGCTAGTGGTCGGACGCAAGCACTTCCTCGCCGGCGGAGGTGCGTTAACATGCTGTGCCATGTTGGTGTAATCCTGGTCACACTGATTGGGAACACCTGGAGCAGTGACGTGGCATGGAGCAGTTGGTCAAGCAAGGCGCCAAGACTCAGTTTGAATCAAAGTGCAGCGGGAGGCTAGCGGTGACCGCGCCCACGACACTGCAGTTATCTGCATAGTGTGTTTTTAGTCATGTTCAGTGTGTGTTTTAAGCAGTTGTTGCTTTTGTAATCGTGTGCATTAGCTACGGTATAAGTAGCTGGTCTTTGAGGTGTCGAGTTATGCATTGTAAAGCCGGTTAGGCTCAGTGTGTTGAAAACCATCAAAAGCGAAAAGGGGCGCTGTCACCCTAGTGCCATCATGGCGGTTGCCCATCTGTTCTTCGTGTTCATTGTTTTCTTTCATTTGATCCAGCCACATACAGTGCGTGATTGAGATCCTAGACTAACATCTGGTATCGGAGCCTTGATCACGCGCGGAGACACTCTAAATTACATCCATGTCGATTGTCGCCAGTGGCAGCGGCGGCGGGGATGGGGCGCGAGGCGGCGGGGAAGCACGCCAGGTTTACCCAACCCTGACGAGTTCGAATTACACCAGTTGGTGTATTCGAGTTCAGGCGATCATGGAGGATCGGGAGGAGTGGGATGTGGTTGAGCCAGATCCGGAAGCTGCGGCGCCAACCGCGGCGGAGAAGGTGAAGCTAGATGCGAAGGATCGGAAGGTGAAGGCGCCTTCTTCAGTGCATTCCTGACGACATCTTGATGCAAGTTACGAAGAAGAAATCGGGGAAGGAGGTGTGGGACTCCCTGAAGGCGCGTTTCGTTGGTGCGGATCGAGTCAGAGATGCTCGGCTGCAGACTTTGAAGAGCGATTTCGATGCAGTCGAGATGAAGGATGATGATCCACTGGATCAAGTTGTGGGGAGACTGACGGCACTGTCAGTCAAGAGTAGCGGCTTGGGGGGGGGACATCACTGATGCAGATCTAGTGAAGTAACTGTTTGACATCGTGCCCGATCGGTACCTCACCGTCGTGGCAGGAATCGAACAATTCTTTGATCTGAAGACTCTTGCATTCGATGAAGCAGTAGGACGCCTGAAGGCCTTCGAAGAGCGGACGTGGCGGGGCAGCAGTGGTGCTCGTCCAGTGAAAGGCCAGGTCCTCTTAACTCAGGCTGAGTGGGAGGCGAGGCAGAAGCAATCTGATGGTGATTCCTCGGGGAAGGGGAAGAGAGGAGAAAGCAGTTGGCGTGGGCGAGGCCGTGGGCGCGGCGGAGGCAGCAGTAGCCGTGGCGGGGGAGCTGACGCCGAAAAGGAAAGCACTGGGAAATGTGACAAGAGTCACATCAAATGTTTCAAGTGCCATGGCTACGGGCATTATGCAAATCGTTGTCCAGGAGGTGAGAAGAAGGAGGAGGCTCACTATGCCAAGGTGGAGAAGGAGCCTGCAGTTCTGCTGGCTGAAACTGTATTGCCGGATCAGCTATAGTATTCTTCAGAAGGCAAAGTTCAGAAACTGTTTCTGAATGAGACAAAAGTGCAGCCTGAGCTTCATCTGTCTGAGGAAGGTGATCCAACAGACAGTGTGTGGTACCTTGACAATGGAGCTAGCAACCATATGACTGGTGATCACAGAAAATTCAGAGATCTAAACAGTGCAGTATCAGGCAAGGTGAGGTTTGGTGATGACTCTTCTATTGATATCATGGGTAAAGGCTCAATAGTGTTCCAAGGTAAAAAGGGGGATCAGTGGGTGTTATCTGATGTCTATTACATTCCTAAGTTGAGAAGTAATCTAATCAGTCTAGGACAGCTTACTGAATTAGGACACAAAATTATGCTTGATGATGATGTATTAGAAGTTTCAGAAAAACATCCTGATAGACTGATCATGAGTGTGCCTAGAACACAGAATAGACTTTACAAGATAGAGCTCAAAACTGTAGAACCTGATTGTCTGTTAGCAAGAATTGAAAATTTGGCTTGGCTCTGGCATGGGAGATTAGGCCATGTGAATTTCAGATCACTGAAACAGCTGGTGAATAAGAAAATGGCAGTGGGGGTGCCTGAGATTAGTCATCCTGATCAAGTTTGTAGTGATTGTGTTACAGCAAAACAAACTAGAACTCCATTTCCTAAGGTCTCACAGTGGTATTCAACTGAAAAACTTGTGCTTGTTCATGTTGATCTGTGTGGACCCATATCACCAGAGACAACAGGAGGGAGTAAATACTTTATGCTGTTGGTTGATGATCATTCTAGGTGGATGCAAGCCTATATGTTGCAGAGCAAGGATCAAGCTTGTGAAGCTTTTGTCAAGTACAAAGCAGAGGTTGAGAATTTCACTGGGTGCAAAGTGAAGACCCTCAGATCTGACAGAGGTGGTGAGTTTCTGTCAGCAGTGTTGACAAAAGTTTGTGAGCAAGCTGGGATCACAAGACAATTCACTGCACCTTATACTCAGCAGAATGGAGTGGTGGAGAGGAGGAACAGGTCTGTGATGGAGATGGCCAGGGCACTACTCAAAAGCATGAAAATACCAGGGAGGTATTGGGGAGAAGCTGTCAAGCATGCTGTTTATCTACTAAACAGATTGCCTACAAAGAAGGTAGGGGACAGAACTCCACATGAAGTTTGGAGTGGCAGGAAGCCTAGTTTGGGCCATTTGAGAGTGTTTGGCTGTGTTGGCCACACAAGAGTAGCAACACCCCATCTAAAGAAGCTTGATGACAGAAGCAAACAGTTGGTCTACTTTGGAGTAGAAGAGGGAAGCAAAGCACACAGGATGTATGATCCTGAAACCAATATAATTGTTGTGAGTAGGGATGTTGTGTTTGAAGAAAAGAAGATGTGGAATTGGGAATTAGCTATGGGTCAAAATGTGTCAAGTGAAGTCATAGTTGAAAATGATTTTGAATATGACTATGTTGATTTTGGTGTGAATGATGCAGCAGTACAGGAAGAAGAGGCAGATGAGGCAGCTATCAGTGCTGACAGTGGGACTAAATTGCCACAGTCACCTGCAGTGCATGGAGAGCAGTCAGTTCAAGAGCCTGATACTTTCAGTGCTGGTATGGTGACACCACAACATAGTGCAGTTCATGGGGATAATTCCACACCTATATCAGCTAATGAGAGTGGTGCCATGAGATTTAGGAATCTTGATGATATCTATGATGACACCTCAGAAGTGGAGCTAATGGAATCTGATGTAGAGGCCCTGTTGGTGAAGACAGGTGAACCAACTGGTTATGCAGAAGCAGCTGGTTATCAAGAGTGGGTTGAGACAATGGACAGGGAGATGGAGTCCATTGAAAAGAACAGAACATGGGAACTGGTCAAGTTGCCTGTTGGGAAAAAGGCCATTGGCTTGAAGTGGATTTATAAGTTGAAAAGGAATTCAGATGGTGAGGTGGTGAAGTATAAGGCTAGGCTAGTTGCAAAGGGTTATGTGCAGAAGTATGGCATTGACTTTGAGGAGGTGTTTGCTCCTGTTGCCAGACTAGATACAGTCAGAACTGTGCTTGCATTTGCAGCTAATAATGGTTGGAAGATTCATCATCTTGATGTGAAATCTGCATTCTTACATGGAGATCTAGAGGAAGAAGTTTATGTATCACAGCCTGAAGGGTATAAAGTGAAAGGGAGAGAAAATGATGTATTTAGGTTGAGCAAAGCTCTCTATGGTCTCAAGCAAGCTCCTAGGGCTTGGAATGTCAAACTTGACAAAAGCCTAAGGAAGCTGAATTTCAGAAGATGTCTAAGTGAACAGGCAGTGTATACCAGGGGTACTGGTGTTGGTGCAATTATTTTGGGTGTCTATGTAGATGACCTAATTGTGACTGGAGAAAATCCAGATGAGATCAACCTGTTCAAGAGACAAATGATGAATGAATTTGAAATGACTGATTTGGGGCTGCTAAGCTACTACCTTGGGATTGAGGTGGAGCAGAGGGGAGATTTCATCACTGTGAAACAAAGTGGATATGCTAGAAAGGTGTTGGATCAATTTGGTATGAGTGACTATAACTCAACTAAATTTCCAATGGAACCTGGATGCAAGCTTAATGCTGATAAAGGTGGACAACCAGTGGACTCAACAGAGTATAGAAGGATGATTGGGTGCCTAAGATACTTACTACACAGTAGGCCTGATCTGTCTTACTCTGTGGGAGTTGCTAGCAGGTTCATGGAAAAACCCACAGTGATGCATGCCAAAGCTGTCAAACAGATCTTGAGATATTTGAAAGGCACAGTGGACTTTCGGCTGGTATATGTCTCAGGTGGGAGTGCAGACAAGCTCATTGGCTACTCTGATAGTGATCATGGGGGTGATACAGTGGAGAGAAGAAGCACCGGAGGAATGGCATTCTATTTGAATGAGAACTTGATCACTTGGTGCTCTCAGAAACAAAAAACAGTGTCACTTTCTTCTTGTGAATCAGAGTTTGTGGCAGCCACTGCAGCAGCCAAGCAAGCACTATGGCTTAGAAACCTGACCAGTGAGATTACAAAGCAAGATCCTAAGCCTGTCACTTTATTTGTGGACAACAATTCAGCAATAGCCCTCATGAAAAACCCAGTGTTTCATGGGAGGAGTAAGCACATTGATTTGAAGTATCACTTCATTAGAGAATGTGTTGAAAGAGGGTAGATTGTGGTGAAGAGGGTGGGAACTGAGGAGCAGAAAGCAGACATTCTGACCAAGGCCATGCCTGCTATGAAGCTGTCAGTCATGAGCCAGTCATGAGCCATTTGATTGGGATCAGAAACCTCAGTGTGCCTCAGGCTTAGGGGGGAACTTATTGGTGTAATCCTGGTCACACTGATTGGGAACACCTGGAGCAGTGACGTGGCATGGAGCAGTTGGTCAAGCAAGGCGCCAAGACTCAATTTGAATCAAGGTGCAGCGGGAGGCTAGCGGTGACCGCGCCCACGACACTGCAGTTATCTGCATAGTGTGTTTTTAGTCATGTTCAGTGTGTGTTTTAAGCGGTTGTTGCTTTTGTAATCGTGTGCATTAGCTACGGTATAAGTAGCTGGTTTTTGAGGTGTCGAGTTATGCATTGTAAAGCCGGTTAGGCTCAGTGTGTTGAAAACCATCAAAAGCGAAAAGGGGCGCTGTCACCCTGGTGCCATCGTGGCGGTTGCCCATCTGTTCTTCGTGTTCATTGTTTTCTTTCATTTGATCCAGCCAGCCACATACAGTGCGTGATTGAGATCCTAGACTAACATGCCACGTAATTTACGTTCTTGTACTTGTTAAGTTGGTGCAGAAATAAACAGATTAATTAGGTGTGCGAGGCATGGAGACTGATGAAGGCAACTTCGTGAAGATCGCCGCCATCGGCGTGTACCTGGAGGACGCGGCCGTGCCGGCGCTGGCCCGTAAATGGGCCGGCAAGACTGCCGACGAGCTCGCGGCGGACCCCGAGTTCTTCAGCGACGTACACGCGGGTAATATAAGAAGATGGACTACGCTCACCGGAATACCGGATCGCCGTACCGCCGGCGACTGTTAGTTGCGTGCTTATCATACATTACCACGGCTTGACGATCGTATATGTAATTTTGTATTTTGTATGCACGCGCACGCGCGCAGGCGAGTTCGAGAAGTTGACGAGGGTGACGTTCGTCTGGCCGCGCGCCGTCCCCGGCGAGGAGTTCTCAGCGAAGGTGATGGAGAGCCGCGTGGCGTACCTCAAGGCCACCGGCGCGTACACGGACGCCGCGGCCGCGGCCGTGGAGGAGTTCAAGGCGGCCTTCAAGACCCAGAGCTTGGCGCCGGGCGGATCTGTCTTCTTCACGCATACACCTGCCGGAGTCCTCACAGTGAGTACCCAAACCCAACCACACGTCGATCGATCCGATATTGATTAGCTACAAGACGCCCGGATGAGGATGATGATGGATCGGTTTCGTTTGCTTCGAGGTTGCCTTCTCCGAGGACTCGTCGGTACCGGAGTCGGCCACTGCGGCGATAGAGAACGAGGCGCTCTGCGAGGCGGTGCTCGAGTCCATCATCGGGGAGCGCGGCGTCTCGCCGGCGACAAAGAAAAGCATCGCCACGAGGATGCCGGGGCTCCTCAAGGGCGGAGCATAATCATAACTGCATCACTGCGCGCTCATGGCATCTGCTGCCTGATCGATTCGACGCAATCCATCCATCAATGTGAAGTGAAGTGTCCGTAGTGAGTCATCGTAACTCGCACGCCTTGTGTTGTCATGTCTTGTTGGTCGTTCCGATTACTGCTCTCTATCCAGAAAAAATATTACGAATACAATTTTAGTGTAATGTCAAGTTAAACTAGTAGTATCTCTCAAATTTAAATAACTACTGGTGGACATGCACGTGCGTCCAAAATCTTTCATAATAGATGAATGATAATACTTTGCCATCTTTTTAGGAGTAGAGATTATCAGTAGTAGTACTGCAACTGCTAAGAAAAAAATGTCAGTATTCAAAACCGGACTTCGCTGAGCTCACACAGGGAAAGTCAATCCCCGTACCAGCTCGAAACCATGAAGAGTATATGCAGACTTGCCATATGATCTGATAACACACATAGAAGCTAATGTGACACAAGACAAAACAATACATGTTCGTCGTAAATTCCTCTGAATCAGTTTACTCATTGATGAAGCTATAGAAAACTGAACCTTTGATGGACACAGATATGAAACTGAACCGACAAGCTTGTTAACCCCTCAAAATTAGCTTTATTTATGCTTCCCTTCATAGTTCCACGAATGCAAATTTTTCTGTAAATGGCACAAACAAATCTTAATGAAGCACATGCTCGTTCTCAAGAAAAAGTACCAGCAAATTTTAAGAAAAATACAGTCCAGGATAGTATGGATTTGTGATTTTTATTTTGCAGTTGAATTTAGAGTATCACTCTGAAGAATTTTAATCAGGAAACTCCACCAAAGGACTCTAGGGATGAGAGAGTGAGCAAGGAAACCATACCTAGATATTTCTCATTTAGGTTCACAGTCCATTATAAAGTGCCTCCTCGATCAAGATCAGCTCTCTGGGTTGCGGCGAATTTAGATCTTCTCCTTTTAGGTTCTTGTACCATCACAACAGGAGATCACATTCTCCATAACTATCAGCATAAAAAAGGAAAGACAACAGTTTATTCTAGTTTATACATTTACCTGAGTTCAATCTGCATGGTCTCGTTCTGTTCTTTCTACGATCAATCTCTGCTCAGCAGCTTTAAAATGTTTCATGTAAACATCAATGATCATTCCGTATGCTCAATTAATTTATGCTAGAAGGCTAGAAAAACTCTAATATTTTAGATCTAAAAGGATGGTTCTCATTCTGTCTACAAATCAAATATTAATATTTTAGTTTTAGCTCTAAAAGCATTGTTCCCATTCTGTCTACAACACAGTAGCATCCTGAAAAAAAGAAGCGAAGTATCTTTTTTTTAGACGTGGTATGCTCCTTAGATAAAATCATACTCATAAACATGATAGGTCATGGGTGACCTATGAGAAGAGAAAATTGCATATTGTACCATGTAAACATTGCATTGTTGCCAACCAGCTAACTATTACACCGATCAATAATGTTCTTGTAGACAAAAATCCATTCCAAACAAACAACTTTCATAGAACTAATTGAGCTATATCGATGCAACCAACCAACATCCTCTATGGAGATGTACCGTAAAGAGTCACACCTGCTGAGTAATTGGTGCTCCACCATAAGCAGCAACCACTCTAACACCAATTTGATATGATAATTTGCCTGCCTCTTCATTAATCTGCATTGCAAAAAGAACCAAGTGCAAATTGGAAGATAAATCTTAGAGCATTGCATATTTTAACCGAGAACTAATTATGAAGAGAAATAAACATGTCATAGACCATAAAAGAGAACTTTGGTGATCGTATTTATTGGTAGGCCACAAAGATCTGAAGAACAGGATTGAATGTACAAAATGAATTTGTTAAATTACGTATTTGTGATTGTGAAGTACACTTCTCCAGTAAAAGATGTATATTAGTAGATGAACAGGCAAATAATGAATAAGTAGGCACCTCTATTCCCTTGATGGACTTGCTCGGCGCACGCGCCTTCGACTTTTGACCTCACTTCTCCAGTAAAAGATGTATTAGTAGATGAACAGGCAAATAATGAATAAGTAGGCACCTCTATTCCCTTGATGGACTTGCTCGGCGCACGCGCCTTCGGCCTTCGACTTTCGACCTCACCAGCAAGGCCGCCACAGGGAGGCTGTACCAGGACGGCGTCTTCGACTTCATGGGCTGCTCCACGCTGCTGCTCCCTGCCACCACCTGACCACCCGTTCTCCATACTCAAAACAGAACGGAGCCGGCAACTGGATATAATAATCGTTGCCGCCAACGGAGCCCTCCGCGTAGGTCTAGCAGCGTTGAAGCATTTGAGCGCGCGGATCTAGTCCTGCTGCGTCTCAGGGGTGACAGAGTGGAGGAAGGCGACGTAGTCGTCGGCGTGGAAGCGGCAGAGGTCGCGGTCGCGGGTGTGGTGTACGGGCCAGTGCGAGGCGCCTATGGCTCTCGCCTGCTGCGGACTGCACGGTGTATGGCCGCAGGCCACACAATTCTGTAGTTCCGCATAAGAGCAAAGCGGTGGAGGAGTGCATCAGGTTCATGAACTCGTCGTCGAGGAAGTACCGGTGTGCTGGCCGCTGGAGGAGACGGTGCCGCCGGCGCCTATTGTAAGGTCCAAATGGCTAGAGGGGGGTGAATAGCCTATTTAAAAATCTACAAGCTTCACTAATCAACAAAGGTTAGTATAAAAGATGGCGATGCTAATTTTAGCACTAGTTCAACTATACTAAGCAAGCCACCTATACAATTCTAGTGAACAAGACTATGATCTCTAATTCACACTAACAAAGCTAAGTCACTAAGCTACTTACTCCTATGTGATAGAAACTACGCTAAGCACACTAGACAAGATAAAGTGCAAGAATGAAAAAGGGGAGTGAATTGATTCTTATACCAACAGTGTAGAGATGAGATGTATCCAAAGAATCAATTACACACAATCATAAAGAGAATCCTCGGTAAGAGATGACACAAGATTTTTTTACCGAGGTTCACTTGCTTCCTGGCAAGCTACTCCTCGTTGTGGTGATGCACCCACTTGATAGATCGCGAGCTAATCAACTATCAAGAGTTGAACCCTCAGCGGGTGCCGCACATCCACTCACAAGATGGGGATCCTCCAAACCACGAGCTCCACTAGAGTAGCCAATTCATGAACTCCCGCGGGGAAGGCTCAAGAACCTCTCACAAACACTTGGTGAGGCTCGAAACAATCTCCAATCATGAGCTCAACACCACCGCTGTTCCAAGCCGTCTAGGGTGTCGGGAAACACCCAAGAGTAACAAGCATTCCGCAACTAACTCAAGAATCAAGTGTCACTAGATGCAACTCTCAATGCAATGCACTTAAATCTCACTCAATCTCTCTAGAGTATGCAACCAAGCAAGGAGATGAGTGGAGGAGAAGTTCTCTAGCTCAAAGTATGTCTCAAGTGTTCAAAGAGTCAAGAGAGAGCTGTCAAAACCCGACCACCATCTATTTATATCGAAGGGGTAAACAACTAGCCGTTGCAAAACAACGCAGTGAGGAACGTGATGACCGGACGCACCGGTCAGGGTGACCGGATGCGTCCGGTCACTATAGGACAAACAGCAGCAGTGCACGTTAGAGAGAGCCGTTGCCGTGACCGGACGCGCTACACCGTTTAACCGGACGTGCTGCACCCGACGTCTGATCGGAGTCCAGAGAGCTCCTCGCGCGATCGGACGCGTCTAGTTGCACGTGACCGGACATGCCACGGCGTCCGATCGGCACAGAGACACACGCTGCCCACTGGGTGCGTGATCGGACGCTCCACTTCCGCGAGGGACCGGACGCGTCGGTCTACGACCTTCATGTGTCCGGTAGGAGTTTTTTAGAGATAAACACTCCGGACTTTCGCCACCTTTTCTCGCCTCCGGCGCAATGGAAAATAGGCATTTTATTTTCTCGAAAACGCCTGAATCCCGCGCTCGCAACCTCGGCGGGAGGGAGAGAGGACCCCAAACCCCTCTCTACCGCTCAAACTCCACCGCCTTCGCAAATGTGCTAACACCACCAAGTGTACACCATCATGTGCATGTGTGTTAGCACTTTCACAATCATTTTTCAAGGCGTTATGTTAGCCCTCTGCTAGATCCTAATGCATATGCTCAAGATGATGACCTAGTAGCACTTGATTCATGAGTTAACTGTGATTGCCCCTCTTAATAGTTGGCTATCAATCCTAAATCCGGTTAATCACTTCTCTACTCATCTTAGACCAGCAAAAGCAAATCCTATGATTATACCTTTGCCTTGATCACTTTGTTCCATGTCCATCTCCTCATGCTTGATCACCATGATCATCATTTCATGTGCATCTCCACCATGATCATCATTTCATGTCCATGCACCATCATGCTCCTTGTTCCTTCATCACATGTGTTGCTATGCCTAACTTAATTCACTTAACACAATGACATTAGCAACTTGGTGTCATTAATTACCAAAACCAAATTTGGGCTTTCACTATTGTCACCCCAGGGTGTACGACGTGATCTTTAAGAAGTTATGTATCGGGGGCTCGAGCCATGGGATTGAGGAACGTAAGATCTTGGGCGATGGAAGGGACACGGTGTCTAGATTGTATGGTTATTAACGAAAGAGAGTAAGATCTCAGACGACGAAAGGCTCCTCATATGAAACAGTTTCAAGATCAAACGGTTATGAAAAGAGGGATAGCCCCCATAAATTACTATAAAAGAGCGAGTTTTTTAAGGGGGCTCTTTTTCTATAATAACTATGTGATCTAGACTTCATGTTATATGAGCCCTCCATCGTTCGTCATCTTACATGTAAGATGTAAGACTCCTGAGCCTCCCCATAATCTTTCCCGTAAAAGATTCCTAAACCAAGATACCTTGCCAGCACACAACCAGATCACGGCACAACATGTCAGCCGCCGGGCAAGCCATGTCCACGCTGGACACTGCACCCAACTTCGCACCACGCATGTGAGCATGCCCCGATCAACGCCTCTCTGTTTCCATCATAACCCCTCAATCATGCAGTACAGAACTGCTCCACCCCTCCCCCTCGCCGACAGGCGGAGGTTACCTTCTGCAGGGCGCGCTTCTTGGCCGCCTGGCAGTGGATTTCTGCCTCCAGGTCGTCGCCGTATGCGTGTGCGTCCTGTTCCTCGAAATTGCAGCGGCAGCGCTCGAAGCTGTACGTCGAGGACACCCTCGGCCCATGACTCTCCTCTTCAAATCCTCACGCGCTCGAAGCCATACATCGAGGATGCCCTTGGCCACGACTCTCCTCTTCGACTACTCACAAAGTTCTTGGTTCGTAGATGGAAGATGGAACGCTAGAACAGACGCAAGCAGTCGAGTAGAAACCGACAAAGTCGAATCGGTAGGGCTGGCCGAGCAACTCCTATGATGTGCAATCAGGATCCATCCTAGGGCAACGGGCGATCGGGCCGGCAGTTGGTGCCGTCGCGTGTGCGATCCGGCCAACAGTGGCACTGCGGCTGCCTACTGGCTGCTAGCTGCGTCTTGCACTCGTGGGAGTTGCACGTCAGCCATCTGCATGCAGCATGCAGCATGCAGCATACACGTTGAAGACTAAACTTGCACTTGTGGTCTCTTGAAGGTAATCAGATATGTGGACATGTAGGAGTCAATTCATTTTGTTGTTTTGCACTTGCACTAAACCTGATTAGTATTTAATATTTTGTAATTACCTTACCTAAATGGCTAAATCATCTATTGTAATACTATAATACTGGCTGACCGGCTAGATCAGCAGTTGTTTTCAACGAACCAACGGTGTTTTCCTCTCACAATATTTTAGCGTAAGCATAAGCATAAGTCAAATTTCAGCGAAACGGATAGTGTTTTCATTCTTTATCGCTCAACATATACATGAACTATTTGTTTGAAATGTCTAGAAAATATGATTCTTGTAATGAAAGGTACAAGAAGAAACAATGTAAAATCCAGAAAATATCCCCTTTTTATTTTAAATTCAAATTTCAATATCTTAGTAGAATTTGAAAAAGGTCAAAACATGAAAGTTGTAGATCTTCTCTTTTTGAGAAACTTTTGTATTTGGAGTTTTTCAAGTTCTTTAGAAATTTTTGGAGAAAAAGAAGAAAGAAGGGGCTGAAACAAAGCTATGAAACATTGCAACAACATTCCTTGTTGCAATGGGAGGGGCCTGCTGTCTGTTATCTGAAACTCTATTTCAGGTTCAATGTTCCCTCCTTTGCTGTTCTTTTTCTCTCAATCCTTTGACTTTTGGAGCTTGGGCTTGTAAGCAAAGATGAAGAGCATCGGTCAAGGAACAACTTCTATTTTTGGAGATTGTTGAGTAGCTTTATGTTTTCATGAGATATTGGAGGAGGAAGAGGGAGGTTCAGTGAACTCAGGGAGCCGCTCTCCTGTCTGCTTCACCAGTGAGGTCACCGCCCTAGTTCACCGCTCGCGCACGCTGTGACACGCAGCAGCTCCCGCGTCGGGGCCAGGCAGGTGGTGGCGAGGTTGTGGAAGCCCCCTGAGCTGTCTTAAGTCTCGAGCCGATCGCCTCATTTCCTTTTTCCTCTCCTCTGCTCACCGCCAGTGCTCTTGCTGCGCTTGTGAAATTAGTTTTCACCTTAGCACCTCGCACCATTTGCGTTTACCAGCATCTCCGTCTCGCCCTGTCACTCCTTCCCGACCTACTTGTCTCGCCTCTAGCGGTCTAGCACCACCGCACGGCGTCTTCTTCTTTGAAGCCGGTTGCAGCGCCGCCGCCACCCCCCTCACCGTGGCCAGCCTCCCCCTAGCGCCTCTGCCTGTACCGTGTGACCGTGCAAGCTCGCGGTGAGCTCCTGCTGTTGTTGCTCACCTCCAATTCACTTCTACCACGTCGAGGCGGCGTAGCCGCTGTCACACCGCCAGTCGAACCGGCACCGGGCCGCCATGGCCGCGGCCGTGTTCTGCACGGGTCCGTTTTCAGTCGTTTAACACCCTAGATAGGTTCGCATGTGGTTGACAAGCACGCGGGTGGTGGTCGCGTCGGCAGTGACTTCGTCGCCGGCGGGATGCGCCGCCGTTCTATCGGCCATGCCACTGTCGAGCGCGGGATAGGCCTGGATGGCCTCGGGCCTTCTTGTCTACGGTCGGCCTGGGTTGGACCGGGGCGCCTGGGGTGCGGCCTGGCCTTGCTGGGCCAGCCCAATCTGTTGGGCCAGGCAAGGAGAAGCAGGCTGGGGGAAAAGGAGAGAAGCGCGCATCTAGGTGGGCCGGTCGGGCCAGAGGGAAAAGGGAAGAAGTGGGTCGAGCTTGAGAATGGAGTTTTCCAATTTCTGTTTTTCTAAAATATTAAATAGTACCAGTTTTTGTTTATTTCATTGTGAATTATTTAGAGCTCCAAAAATGATAAATTTTTTTGTGTAGCCTCTCTGTGATGTGTACTATTTAGGAAAAATATGAAATGCCAATTTTGATTACTTTTTAATGTCAATTAATTAGCTCTATTAATTGATAAATGAGTTTTCCATAATTTTTCTAAGCTTAAATAATTATCCAAAAATTGTGAAAATTGTTTTGCCACTTAGTTATGATGTAAGTTTCTTAAAATAAAATTTTGAGCTTAATTGGATAAATTTTATTTTATACTTAATTTATGCTTTATTAATTAATTAGTTAATTAAGTAATTAGTATTTAATGATTTATGGTTTGTTTGACTTTGGAATTGGGTGTTGACCTTGGGTCATTAACACTTAATGATCTTTAGCATCTTATTTAGTTATTTGAGCTCTTGTTTAACTTGTAATTAGTGAACCCTAATGACATTTCATGTGGAGTAAAAGTTGTCGAAACCCTAATACACTTAGTTGGTTAGTTTTGTTGTTTTGCAACTGTACCGTGAAGGAAAGTTGTACTCAACTTCTTAATATTGTTATGCATCTACTGAGCATCATGTTTCATACTTCATCATATTGAGCATACATTATCATCTCGTGTAGTCCCCGTGAACGAGGAGATTAACGTGGTCAAACCAGTCCTCGAAGAAGAGTCATCATCAGTGGAGGTTGGGTTTGATATTTGTGGGACTGACCCGGAGCCTGAAATTTCCGTCGATCAAGGCAAGCCCCGGATGCATTTAAACCTTCCTTGCGTTTTGAAAATCTTTACTTCACTTATGTTAATGCTTTGTGGCATTAGGTGATAGGAGTTGAGTGATAACCTAATTACTGCATTACCATCCTTGATACTTCGATATTATCCTTGTTACTATTTTATTTGAAAATACTTAGCATGCTTAGCCTTGCTTAATGAGAAAACTTTGAAAATGTTTAACAAAGTTTGAAGGGTTGTTGTGGAACAACTGAAACTGAATGAATGATGATGTTAATTTGAGACTGGTCGGTGGACTTGCATTGGGAAAGGAGTCCCAATGTAGCGTCTTCGGTTGTGTCGATTAAGGACCGTTCGTTGTAGGCTTGCTTGGTTGAGACTTTGCAACTGATCGTATAATCCGGTAAGCCTAAGACCTCAGCTAATCTATCTCGTGGACGGCCGACCGTGCACTGAGAGTGGAGAGATGGCGAGAGTACTGTGTACCCTCGTGACCAAGGGCTAGATTGGAGGAGTACTGTGCTCTCGGGTGGTGCTGGACCCGATCACGTTTTGGAGGATCCGAGTGAAGGTTGATATATGTAGGTTTGAGTCCTGCATATGTCGTGCGGTTAGGGATCCCCAGCTAGGTATAATCGATTTAAATCGTCGTTGCTCCTCGGTTATGTAGACTCGATCAACTACCCTGCATCGTAGTTAATGGATGGAATTTTGGTCTTGGAAACATGAGATGAATGTTAAGAAGTGAATACTATAGTATAGACTCACCTAGTGATAGTCATAATAAATGATGAGTTTAAAAGATTGAAAGTAAGGTTTCACTAATAGTGAGCTTTTCTGCAAAGGACTTTGATTCTTGCTAAAGCCTTATCCTGAATCCTCTGAGCCTGCATTCCTGAGTCTTCTCCACTCTTTTTGTTGGTTAGGTCTTATGGAGTACTTTTGTACTCAGGGTTTGTTAAACCCTTGTTGCATGTACGTCTCATGAGCAAGTTTGTTTCGGACCCTGCTGCATGACCATTTTTGCGGTAAGCGACGACGAGTAGTATGTTTGGCTCTTGGACAGAGCAATGCATTTCCGTGATCTATAATAAAATTACTAATGCTACTCCACTACTATGGTTATAATAACTAAACTTAAGGTCTGTAAGGTTTGGAACAAATGGTTTGTAAATAATGTTATGTAAGACTTTCACACTTTTACTCTGATGTAATTTGTTATATAAACTATTGTAATACTGCAATGCCTCTGTAATGTGATCCTGCTCGGAAGATCGTGGATGATTTGGGTTTCCCGAGGACACCCGACAGACTTCTTAAGTTTTGTGGTACACATGCATAGCCATCAGAGGTCTTTGAGACAATGATAGGTGCATGTGGGCCATATTATTTAGGAGGTTCTGCCACAGTATCTCACCACCTCATTATTCTCATTCTGTTTTTGGATGAAAACCCATTTGAATCCCACATGAAAAACTTTTGGAGGTGTAGGTATTTCTTGAGAGAATACCTTCCTTTTTGAGAGCGAAGCAATTTCTGCTTGAATTGCCTCTTTTCGTTGATTCCAATCCGAGCGCAATCTGCACTCTGCCATGGTCTTAGGATCTAGATCATTTTGGATGAGTTCTGCAATCATTGTGGAGAAATAAATGTCGACAATTGTAGTCTTTCAGTCATATGATTCTCCAGACTCGAGATAATTGATGGAAATTTCGTGTACTTTTTCAGATGCATCATCATTTCCCAAAATGATTGCATCAGGGCATTCTGATGTCCCAACATCAGTAATTGAGTGCACTGTTGATGTGGGATGTGAAGGTTGAACCTCCACAGTGTGTTTCTCAATATGGTTTTGAGTTGCATTTACTATTTTAGAAGATTTGGTCTTCCTTTTCTTTTGCTTGCAAGAAGCTGCATCCGTGGAAATTGTCATACATCTCCCCCTCTTACAAGGGAGCTGAGTAGTTTTATTTGATACCTCTACTCTTGCAGGCGCATTTCTTGTAGGATTATAGGATTTTGTAACACCCTTGTAATCAGTAAATGCATCTAGCGTGTTATTTGCAATGTGTTGCAAATTGATTAATTTCTGAACTTGAAGTTCAGATTCTGAAGTACGTGGATCATTGTTGGAGATGGCTATGGCATCCCAATTAATTTCCTGGCATTGTTTATGTGGTATAATGTCTCCCCCCAATGCCAAGAAGTGATCTTCGTCGAATATACAATCAGCGTATCGGGCCGTAAATAAATCCCCTTTAAGAGGCTCTAAATATTTTATGATAGACAGTGATTGATATTTTCTGTGGGGGCCCATAGTTGTGCGTTGCGGTGGTGAAATCAGTATGTATGTAGCGCAACCGAATTTTCGCAGATGGGAAATGCTTGGAGGATTTTCATGTACTAGTTGCAATGGGGAGGTTGTATGATATGCAGTTGGACGCAATTGAATTAAGTCAGCTGCGTGTAAAACTGCACGACCCCAACATGATGTTGGTAGATTGCAATTCTGTAATAATGGTCTTGCAATAAGTTTGATTCTCTTGATGAGAGATTCTACTAACTCGTTCTGAGTGTGGACATATGGAATAGAGTGTTGAACTTGAATTCCTAAGGCCATACAATAGTCATTGAAGACACGAGAGAAAAATTCAGCGGCATTATCCATTCGAATTGATTGGATTTGTTGTTCAGGGTATTACGCTTTTAGTTTGATAACTTGAGCGATTATTTTTGCAAATGCATGGTTTCGTGTGGAAAGAAGGCATACATGAGACCATCGTGTGGATGTGTCTATCAAAACCATGAAATATCTAAATGGTCTAGACAACGGTTGGATAGGACCACATATGTCACCTTGAATGCGTTCAAGAAACTTGAGCGGTTTGGCTTGAATTTTAAGGTAAGAGGGTCTCAAAATTAATTTCTCAGTGGCACATGTGGTGCACACATAATCTGAGGATTGGGAAAATTTTGCATTACTTAAATTGTGACCAACAGAATTAGTTATAATTTTCCTCGTCATCCCTATGCCAGGGTGACCAAGGCGATCATGCCAAGTTTGGAATGCATTGACATTCTGGAAAATTACTTTATACGTAACATGTTGTACGGGTTTGAGATAAGTAAAGTACAATCCAGACGAGAGTGAGGGAACTTTTCAAGTGTCTCTTTGCCATATCCATTGTTCTTTATAATGAGAAGGAACTCCTCGTATAAAGTCTAAAATGACAAGGAGACTAAGCGCAGTCTCCGAACATATCCTCATAAGTGTATTCTAAGATCATATCGTTGATGTCGTCAGCGGTGGCATCAAGAAGAGGAGGAGCCTTGGTGTTGCTTGGTTCCACTACGGCGGAGCATCCTGGGGCATCATCTTGATAATTGAAGTGAGTTTCAAATTGTCCACCTTGATTGGATCAACCTTGATTGGAGCATCCACGTCCCATGGAATTCAAGTATAATTCCACTAGGTACTTTGAGGTATGACACTTCTTAGTCGGGTGATTGTAGCAACCACACCTCTCACAAGTTTTATACTTGTCTTTGTTGGACTTAGAATTGTCTTTGCCCTTGGCACCATTGTCTTTGCCCTTGGCAGCGCAAGGCCTATGTTGTCTCTTGCGCTTATTCTTAGCATTGGTGGTTCTAGGATTACCATTGTTAATGGCTCCCTTTTGTTTTTTGTTATGAGTGTTGGCATGCACTTCTGGCAAAGGTTTGGAACCCGTAGGGCCCTGATTGGAGTTCCATGGAAGGAGCTCATCGTGCCTTTTTGCTTGAAGCAATGTCTTGATCAACTCAGAATAAACAGTAAAACCCCTCTGGTGGTATTGTTGTTGAAGGACCATGTGAGCAGGAAGCATGGTAGACAGTGTCTTTTTAATTTTCTCCGTGTCAGATGGTTCCTTCTCACAAAATCTCAGCTTAGAGCTAATTTTATGCACAGCATGATTGAATTCTCCAACAGTCATGGGTAGCCTCAGGTAAAAGGACTGTATTTTGCTGTTCATACCGCTGCTGAAGAGCCTCCTAGAGAGCACGAGGATCCTCTTCCATCAGATACTCAGCTTTGAGATCTGGATGGATGTGGTTCCTTATGATGAATAAGGCATTATACTTGAAATTATCGGCCAAAGGAGGTACACCCTCTTGGGGAGCTGAAATGGCCAAATACAGTCCACACAACGATAGACTCACTTTTAGGTCTAGCGCCCATGTAGGGAAGTTGGAGCCATCGAGAGCGAGTTGGTCGAACTCTTGGTTTGTCATGATTCCTACAATTGTATGTTGCCATAGATTAAATTAATGAGTTAACAAATCTTAGGCATGAATGTAATAATGAAATATAAATTTTTTTTGTGGATTGAAAATAGTCAAGTGAAACTTGACTTGAAAAGGAAATGAAATTGCAATGAAATAAAAGTAACCACCATGAGGGTGCACTCTTTATTTATATTCCAAGGTTAAGCTGAAAGCTTAATCGTTACAATACTATGAAATAGTAAATTGATATGAGAAATTAAAATATATAAAGGTAATCGCGTTTTGCGCGACGGCCAGCATCAGACTGCGAACGCAGCCAGGGCGCTGCTCGGCTGGTCCGGCTGTGGCCCGACCTTCCCCCTCCCCCTCTTCCCCACATGATACTCAGGCGAGAGGAGCGCGGCCCTCACCCTCTATGGAGGGGAGGAAGCCCGCACTGTCTCCATTCGCGAGCTGGCGAGCCGACGGTCCATGAGGAACCCGAATCCATGTGCAGATGATGCGGGGAGGAGATGCAGCGACGTCGTCAATGCGTTCCGGCGATGCCGGTGATGGGGGTGGTGCAACAGGCATTGGATCAACACCAGCGTATGCCATGAGACACAACGGGGCGGACATGCGTGCTACCATCATCGTCGGTGGAGTCCGCGGTGGAGAAGGAGGTGTAGGTGTCCTCGCCGTGGTGTCAAAGTCCGGGTTCATGGGGCATGATTCGTGTGGTGGACACGGGGTGTAGCCATGCATGGGACATGGCGCCGGTGCCGGCATTAGAGATGTCGGTCCTTGTGTTGACGGCGCAGCCGCTTCCTGTATCTCCTCTTGTTCAGCCATGTGGGTGTCATCGCGTTGATCCCCGATGAGGTAAGAGATCATCCGCAGGAGATTGCTTTGAACAAGAGGATGTGAAAGATCATACCCACATAGGAGGGCATGATGAAATTACAGTATGACAGCTTGTAGGATGAGATAAGCCAAAGGCATGGACGGTGACGACATCCTACCTCAATGAACGGTGCTTTCTTCTTCACGGAAGAAGAAGCGATGAGCAACGTGCCAATAATGTATTTCAAGTAGAATTGTGAGAACAATGCGAGAAAGTAAAGTTTGACGAGAGAGAATATTGTCCAAGCACATTTTCATTGATCCTTTGATATGTATATATACATAATGCCACATCAATGTAATGGAGGTTATGTAAACCATAAAACCAGCCATAAGAGGACGTTAATCCCTATTAAAATAGAAGTTACAAGAAGGAATACATAAAGGATGGGATTAATATGTATTTGTTACACATACATCGACCTCAGTGCTTTGCTCGTGTGTGCAACTGTCAATTATGTGCAACAAATTTCCACGATGTTCGCTCTCAAATGAAGTACCTCTCCACATGTATGTTTCACAAACTCTCGTTGGTGTTGCTCAGAACCCTGCAGCCTTTTTTCTCTTATAATTAGGTGGACTACATGTTACATTAAGAAGCTAGAGCTAGCGACCATACAACTTGTTCAATTCAACCTCACCAGGTTCTGATTTCCTCTGCACTTGCAAAACTGATGAACGGGGACATTCTGACTCTTATATGTATTGATGAGTATTTTGCTTTCTTTCCAATTGAGCATGCAGGAAAATCGATTCTACTACAAGTTGCTTTGATCAATCCTAATGGCAGCCGCAGCACAGATGGTCAGTTCTGCAGTGGCCCAGGAGGCGGTTAGCCAAGCCTTATTGAATTTGAAGGAGAGGTACGGGCACAAATCAGATGGAAAGGAGCACATGGAAAGGATGGAGATGGCTCACATCAAGCTGGAGGCCGCCCTTGAGACATCCAACAAGTGGAACATCACTAGCTTGCCATTGCTGCACTGGCAGAGCAAGCTCAAGCGCGCCGTGTCGGAGTGCGACCACACCCTGCGCAGGTGCAAGCAGCACTTGGAAGAAGAGGAGAGACAACACAGGGTAAGCAGTTCCACCTTTCCCAAGCGAATTGCTCACACTACCAAGTCGTTCTTGACATCGCTCTTGAGTCGCGGTGGCGACGACGACGAGGCCGAGCTGACAGGATCTGCCATCCGGAGATTCGAGCGGTTTGCAGACGGTGCGAACGAGTTCCTAAGATATGTGGAGCTAGGTGGCACACCACGCCAATACATGTTCTTTGACCCTATTATAAGGCACCTTCTCTCTGGCAATGGAACAAGGCATTGCTCTGTTCATGGGGGTCAGCATCTCTCATTCCTTCTACAGCCGTTTAGTCTACCCGAGCATGGGATGGAGGGAATGCTAATATTCTTACTTGAAGATGGCAACGCGCCAGAGAATAATTTCTTTCTTTCCCTCAGTTTACGGCTTTCTGAGAGTACCAACATAGTTGGGGTTGTGATCAGATGCCTGGAGCTATTTACACCTCACATGAGCTCAATAGCCGAGATCGTGAAGACAAAGCTCACCCAGCTACCAACGCAGGACTTTTGCTGGATGCCAGATGCAGCTTATTCTGTTTTTGGGAGTGAAGAACACTGGGAAGATGTTCACACCATCCGTTATAAGTGGTTTCGACCCAACCCGCTTTGTTGTCAGCAAAAAGACCTTCGCTACGATGCTAGCAGGACAAGCTTGTCATCAGAGCCATTGCCATGTGATGTATACTTAGAATCAGTTACTCAAGTTCATTTGCTGGGCCAAGTCGCACTGTTAGCTGGGGACAACAGACAGAGTGCAGTCGTCAGTGGAGAAACGTGCCCCATGGGAGGATCTTCATTTCTTAAACTTGGAGGGGCACTTGTGTCCTCATGCCTCTTCTGAAGATATGTTGCCTGCAGTTGGAGGTTCAGCAACAGAGATGATAAACAGAGAGGTAGCGCCATGCGGCTTGTATGCAAACATTTCTTTTGAGCAGCTGGGTGAGATCATGCTATCAAAGGTGGAAGATTGCCTTGGCGGAAATGTTGCAGCTACCTCATATCAGATGCTGTGGAATTCCAAGCATGGAAGCGCATACCTTCAGGCTGAGAAGACCCCATGGCCGCCCATACCTTCAGGTCGGAGAGACAGAGGTGGAAAAAATCAGAAACAAAGTCGGTTCAAGAAGGTGCAGCACCCATGGACAAGTGAGACCAGTGAGTTCTTGAGCTCTTGGATTCTGCACGCGCCTGCCCAGCTCCAGGCCTCATTCGTGGACTGGATTGAAAACAAAAAGCGACCGCCGCTACCATTGTCCTCAAAAATTACTTCCTGCATCCATGGTTGTCCAATGCCGTCCTTGTCTTTGCCAGATTATCACACATCTTTAGCAAGGAAAATCAGGTCTTACAGCACGTTCGTTGCCTTAAGGACTTGATGTACCAAGTATTTGCCATCTGGTGATCCGAGCATTGCGTTCTACTAGAGGATGCTCATTATGATGGACAATTCAAATCCATATACATACTCTGTAATCTCTCTGAAATTAGGCTAGTAGTAATTATTCCGTATGTTTTTCCATGCATATTCAAAGTTTTCTCTTTTGTGTGGCACTATTGTATATCTTCAAAATGTATTTAATTGTATATCTAGAAAATAGCTTAACAAATCTACTACCACCCATATAGTGACACAGAGCCTCATAGGCTCCCGTAGCCTCCATTCCAAGAGACATGACGTGAATTCACGATTTAACCCTACATAGGTTTGTATCAGTCTACCCATGATTACCTTGACGAATTTTTCATCACACTTCCTTTGGCGCGACTCATAGTTAAAATACCGGACTTTCCCCATTTTCATATATTATAACTCATGGGTACTAGACTCGCCCCAGCCCAAACGAGTTCATGGTCGATACGGTTTCATACAGCACACATAATGAGTGAGGGGTTAGTCCTTATATTCATAGTCCTATGTAGAAAGAGTAGGATCCTCCCTAATTCATCATCGTATTCCATGAGCTCTCTCTACAAGGAATATTCAATTATCATCCATTATCCATCATGTTCATCCAGTTTAATTTAGGAAATAGTTTTTGATGCAAGTATTTTGGAAATGAGTTTGCTTATAAAAATTGGCCTTCTCATGATTTTCTTGCAAAAATCATAGAAATTCCATTAGAGAGAAATTGGAGAGATGCATGAGATGATAGAGCAAGAGATGACATTGGGATTACACTTGAGATGCTGGAGCAACTAGAAATCTTCATCTTGCATCCATGCATGGAGAAATCAAGAGTTAGGGTTTAAGAGATGATTCCAAGAAAAGGACATGGGGATTTCTTGAGCTCACCCAAGAATGGAGATGGGGATGAAGATTTCCACCTTCATCTTGAGATGATGATGCATGGGCTGGTCTTGATCTTCTTCTTGTTCTTCTTTTCTTTCTCTTCCTTCTCTTCTTCTCTCTTTCTTTCTCTCTCTAGTTCATCCTTGTTCTTCACTTGAGGAGAGGGAGAGTAGGGAATGAGTGAGTGGAGGCAAGCTAGTTTTGCTGGCCTTGAGCTCCAACTCATGCTGACAAGTGGGTCCAAGATGAGGGAGAGAAGCACAGGTCATCTAAACTAATTCTGCTAAATAAGTGATAGGGAGGACGGTCTGTGGGACCACCGGATGGTCCGATAGATCACTGAAATTTGGGAAACTTGGTTTAGAGACAAGGGTTTGATCTAATGATTTTCATCCATAGTCAGAGAGTCGATATAGGTCATTGGAGAGTTAGAGAACACTTTGGGAGCGATGATCTTGGAGAGTCCTTGTCAGATTATCTAAGGAGTTGACTAGGGTTGACCCTAGTTGACTTAGGTCTATTAGGGAAAGCCATAGGGTTGATTAGCGAATTTGGAGTCCTTGCCCTAATAGAGAGCGAGATTGATCCTTTGGGGAAAGGGATAAGACTTGTTCTTCAGCATAGAGGGGTCGTGCAAGGTCATCAAACAACTTAGGATAAGGTTCTTCAGGAGCTTGAGCCAAAATTCAGGGATAGGTTGGTGAGTCTTAGGGTATTCAATGTGAGTTTGAAAAGTTTTATTTGGAATGACCTTAGGTCATGACATCAGGTCATTAAGCGGGTTGGCCCGGTGGCATATTGTCTTTAGCTGCACCACAAGGCGAAGATTCATGACGTCTTCCATGTGGTCTTCCCCAGGCCATTTGTAGGGACACCGCTAGCGACGCTAGTGCCTCTTCCACCCTTATCGTGAGGCTGTGTGATGCCAACACCGGAATCCATCTCCTGCACTTGCCTCAACCGTGGTGGCTGGGAGCTTCTGCTGCATGGGTGGGCCAATTAGCTGCTGAAGCAACCTGGGAGGCATTGAACACCTTCAAAGATGCGCATCCAAAGTTCTAGCTCAAGGACAAGTTGTTTCTCTAGGAGGGGGTAGTGTTGTGGACGCTTTTGTTGGTGTTAGGGTGGAAGCGGTGGCTCCGACGCAGGCTTCTTCGTGTCTTTGCCACCGAGTTTGAGCTTCTCGAATTGCATGCAGCTGATTGATAGCCACAGAGAGGCGGCTCTGGTCGCTCTTCATCATCGTCATCTCATTCTTGATGGTGAAGAGATCGGCGAGGATGGTGTCCATGGCGGCCTTGAGGTCGGCAAGGGTGATGGAATCGCCCATGATTAGGTCATAGGATCACTAGGCTAATACCAAAGATGTTATGGTTGGAATGTTGGATGAATCTGGCTAGACTTAGAACAATGGCAAGGTTGTGAGCCTGATCACCCTCCCTAGGAGGCTATTATAATAACTAATTTCTTGCTTGACCCCTAAACCCAGACGGGTTACGGTAAATAGACATCAAGGCTAACCACTCCCTACAATCACTCTCATCTTTCCTGCATGCAACAAACTAGGCGCCGGCTAGCCACATGTGGACTTGGGCTACTTGTGTGTGTATGTTTTGCCGACAAAAGCATCCACACCATTTGGCTCGTTCAACCACTACCATCATGACCTCTAGCTTCACTATCCAGTCTTTTATATATCAGTATCCCTACATTTTATAACATCTAAATATAGGTGATTTTCTTGAATGCTCAAGGTAGCTGCATATCATCGGTTAAGTAGGAAAAGAAGTGCAAAACAGTCTTAAACAATTACAAATACACCTTGTAAATGTAGGTTTAATTTTGGTTGGTTATTGACAAAGTAACACTACTACACAAAATCTTTTGCGCAGCGTTTCCAAATTGGCCTCAGAGGCGGGCGGCCCAGTTTCCCGCCTCGGTTATTCGAGGTAGGGCAGCTGGGCCAGCAACCGCCTCAGTTAATACATTAACCGAGGCGGGCATTGTAACCAAACCGCCTCAGTAAATCATTAACCGAGGCAGGCATTATAACATAACTGCCTCGGTAAATCATTAACCAAGGTGGGCATTGTAACGCAACCGCCTCGATAAATCAGGCCTATCTGGCTAGCCCACACTAGCCCACTACCATCTCCAATATATAAACAAAAACAGAAAACCCTAAACACTCCCCTCTCCCTCTCTGTGGCGCGCCCTTCTCCACTCCGCTCCATGCCTCGCCCTTCTCCGCTTCATGCCCTCGTGACCACCCTCTCCGCTCCGCTCGGCCCCACACCACGCCCCTCCTCCCTCCTCACGACCTCCCTCTCCCACCCTCCTCCATCTCTCTAGAGAGTAGCGGCGACGGCGCCACCCTCCCCCATCCTCTCCCTCCCCTCTCCCTCAAATCTGGCGAGCAGCCAGTGACGGTGGTACCCTCTCCCTTAGATCCTGCGAGCCAGCGATGGTGGTGCCCTCCACCACACTCTCCCTCAGATCCGACGAGCCCAAGGCGGCCCAAGTGGCGGCGCCTGCTGCGGGAGCGGCCAGTGCTCGCGCCCTCTCTCCCTCGCGGCCACGAGCGATGGTCGTGCCCTCCCCACCCTCTCCCAGATCTGGCCCCCTCCTCCCGGATCCGGTCTTCTCCATGCGCGACGGCGGCTTCGCGCGTGGCGGCGCGACCCCAAGTGGCGGTGGCTTCATGTGGATCCAGTGGGGGCCGGAGGGGCCTCTCTCGCGGCGCGCCATGCCCTCGTTCCTCAGCGGCAGATCTGGTCCAGGAGCATGGCGCAGGGACAAGGCCCTCTCCCCCAGCCGGATCCGGTGGCGGCTCGGTGCGGGGACGCCGGATTCGTGCAAGGATGTGGCGGCGATGGTGGGGCCGCGCGGAGCAGGCGAGCTCGCCGGCGGGCTCCGAAACGGGCTAGCCGGTGGGCTTTGGGCTTTTTTTAATTTATTAACCGTGGCGGGCATTTGCAAGGCGCCCGCCTCGGTTAATCAATTAACCGAAGCGGTTTTTGCAACCGCCTCGGTTAAGGCCACGATTAACCGTGACCTTTTAGCTGAGGCTTGTTGCAAAAACCACCTTGGTTAAGCATTTTTGCCCGTCACGGTTAAAATTTCTATAGTAATGTAAACTTGTCAAAGTACTAGTTAACTTTTTTCTCCAGAAGCTTCTCTTCAGCCATGCTAAACGGTTCAGTGGTATCACTATATATAACAACAACATGTAAATATAAGTTTCAGCTCAATTGTTAATGAAATAAAACCGCTAAGGTTCTCGACAAGCAGGGCCATGCCCTCTTGTTTGAATCATCACCAGTGGCGGAACCAGGGGGGCAAGTAGGGGCCGTGCCCCCCCAAGCACAGTACATTTCAATAAATACCTATATAAATAATTGAATTTATAGTACAAAAATATCAATTTTCACTCATTTTGTATTAAAATATTATGATTTTGGTTATAAATAGTGTAAAAGTTTTTAAAAGTTGTTGAAACATATAATTATGTATATTTTATCACACTAAAAAATATGATCATATTTGTCTGGCCCCCCATAATCAAAATCGTCGGTTCCAATCATCACTACATATTAGAGATATGAGGCCGCGCCGCCTAGGCGGCCTCCCAGCATGTCCACGTAAGCTTCATTCGAGTGATACGTTGGATAGACATTGCACGGCCTAGATGAATCATCATGGTGTCTTTCCATGCTTTCAGCCATTCGCGTCTGTACATGAACCAACCAACTCAACCAAGTGGACACATGCACATTGAATGCAGCCTTGCAGCAGATTGATAAATGTGCAGCACACGGCAAGCCAAGCAGTCATGTCACTAATTTCTACCCCTACCGTCCACCACTTTTGTAAGCAGGTGGACACATTTAATACGTGTTGTCCTGAAAAAAGGAATTTACTATTAGCAAGTCAAAACGGTAAAAATGTACTATAGTTTTTAGGATCATATTATTACTACCCATCTCGCTTGCTAAATTTACCAGAAATATATATTACGTAACTAATCTAACAGTACTAACTTTACACCCTTCACGGTAATATATTTTATATATATAATTTTTGACAAAATTCTTCACACGCGCTAAGTAGGTCGAAAGCAGGTGAACATATTTAATGCACCTCCTCCTTTACATGCAGAGATTTTACTATCAGTAGATCAAAACCGTCCACCGGCCAAGGACCATGCATTGGCGTTCGTACTTTCTCATCCATCCGTACATGCAGCAACAGAACATGCACGTGTTCCTCTAGAGGCAGTAGTTGGACCTGATTTAATGAGCTTCAATAAACTTGTGCACCTAGCCGTGGCAGAGACGCCCGCTCCTCCACCAACTTCGCATGCCTACCGAGGCTTATCTTGCCTATATAAGCATGTGCCATTCGTTGGTTCATCGCAACCCTCACCCCTCCCAGTGTTTGTATGTGTCCTTGTTGTAGTTCATATATGAGGAATGAGTGGTTGGGGTTCATCGCAGCGCTCACCCTCCCAATGCTTACATGTGTCCTTGTAGTTCATATATGATGAATCAGTGGTTGTGCCCTCATTGTAGTTCATATATGAGGAATTAGTGGTTTGTGTTGTTGCTCTTGGTCTTTGTTTACACAAGAAACACCTTCAACAAGAACAGATTGCATAACAAAGACTACGTGATAGGTCTATGTTGTGAACTCGTACGAACAGATGGTTTTATACTCCGAACGTGCACTTGCTGAGCTGGCGCTTGATTATGCTTGTAGCAAGTGGTTGGACAAATGCTTTATCTGTGGCCGCGCCTTTAAAACCACACCCTCTATCCCATTCGTCTCTACATCGCACCACCGCTCTGCCCTCGCTGTTGTTTCTTGCACGCTGCAAGTGATGAGCTATGGCCACGGCAGCCGCGCCAAGCAATAGCGTGGCATCAGCAGTGAGGGGACGTTCCTTCAGCACCGCGGGGGGCGTCCTGCTACGGTACCAACAATGTCCACTCACCGTCGCACACAAAAGGGATTGGCTTGGACGGGCATGAGAGAGCGGCTCTGGGGCAGGTGGGCTACGAAGATCCATATCCGCGCACCCGATTCGGGCTGTGGATCGGCAGGTTTAAGCATGTCCTTCGGGCAGCGATAGCCTATGATGCTGCTATGTTCTGCTTCTATGGTGATCGCCTCTCCAACGAACGCAAGTTCAACTTCCCGGCCATTCAGCGTCCTATAATCCTTGACCACCTCCGCGTCCACCTCACCATGGCCAACATCAGACCGATCGCTGAGACTACGACCGAAGGTGTGCTGGCTTCCTTGCACTGCTCGTGTTGCCTACACTACCAGTAGCGCTATCAACACCACCTCTGATGACGACGGTGCCGGCTACTGATGGTGCTGCACTACCAATCAGGGGCCAAGCTAGAGTTTGGAGACCCTGCTGCACCACGTTGCATTGGTACATGTAACAATGTACTCTCCATCCATAAATGGATGGAATTATATAATTTATGTAAACAAAACCAACTTTACTTTCACCATATGTGTAGTAAACATTATTAACATTTAGGTTTCCAGCAAATGTACTGCGAAACTAGATTTCATAATTATTATAATAGTACATATTGTGTACCAGAAATGTTACTATTTTTATATAACTTGGGTCAAAATTCAAATTGTTTATGTCCTCAAAACTCGAAAATTGCATCCTTCTAAAGACGCGACAGAGTATTATGCTGCCCTAAATCCCTAGGCATTTATCAGGTGCAGATTTGATCACATTTTGGTCTATATCACTAAATCCTACAAATATTCGAATATAATTATGAAACATATTTTTGTGTCAGATTGGCCAAGGCCAAAACAAGATTTTGGTCTCTTTTTTTGGGTACCATATTTTCAAGGAATGTATATCTCTACCAAAAAAATTGCTCCAACAAATACTCAATGTTTTGGAGAAAAATATTGTTCGACATGCCATTGAACAAATGACTTACTACCTCCGTAGGAAAAGAAATACAATTCCAGGAACATTCTTTGTTAAAGTATCTAAAGTTCAATCAAATATATAGATAAAAATTTAAATATATCATAAATACTAATATTCTTCTATGTAATAGTTACTCAAATTTAGAATATTTTACTTGGATACTATGTTAGAATGGTATTCTTTTATAGATAATAAAAGGATTACTATGCTTTTATGAAGGCATTTGCTCAAGTTTTGCATCGCAATCTTGAATACTTGCATGCAAATTTTCTGCTACGCCTGCTGTAGTTTTGCTTAGAAGGAATCATAATACATTGTTCTAGCCGGAACACATTCGTCCAGATAAAAATCTCCAGCCCTCCTGCAGCCTACAGTTCAGCATGCCATTATTATACTTGCTCATTATCCCAAAACACAGTAGCAAAGGCACTGGGAACTGGATGTTAGCTACGGGCCGATGGGACTTGGCAGAGCTGCCCTTAACTCATTTTCTGCGTGCATCAGGGTTCAAACTTTTGGCAAACTTTCGGCTGGTATTCACGAATTTTGGTCTTCTTTGAGGTGGCCGACATTATTGATTTCGGTTAAAAATACTATAACTAGATGTCAAACAGGATCTTTGATCATTTGAGAGAGTTTCCGCCTCCACCTTGCAGAAGGTGCCAGGATCAAACTTCATATCATCCCCCCTACCCCACTTCATTCAAATCCAAGCACTATAGAATCGATTTATTTAATTTCATTGGACAGTAATTTCAGCCGCGACCAACACTAACATTTGAAACCCTGACATACATATCTATTGAAATGTTGAATAAGCAGCTGCATAATAATAACAATTAACAAGCTCCTACAAATATGAGAGATGTAAACAAATGAGTTGCCTAGCGTTTTTGTACGAATTGGGGAAAAGAACCAGAAACTTACATGAGCACCGACGAGGGGTGGCAAGCGCTGAGCCTCCGTGCGCAGCATCCATCGATTGTTGCCTCCGTGCGTCATGCCACCGCCAACCCTAGCCTCAGTGCGCAGCCACAGTAACCGGTTCTGGCCTCCATGCGGAACCACCACGGCCAGTCGTGGCGACCTCGCCTTCGGTGTAGGGAGGTAGGGTGCCAGCACGCCGCCGCGCTGGGGTGCCTCCGTGCCGGTGTAGGCCGGGCGCCAGATGGATTGCGAGCGACCATGGGCGGGCAATCGAGTCCGGGGCCTAGGCGCTGCCTGCGCTGGGCGATTAGGCGTGGGCGCTGGGCTTATGGCGGGTGGATCGGTCGAATCCGCCGGACAGACGACCATCGGGCCGCTGGTTCCAAGCGACCCTAGGGTTCCCCGCAACGGCGTTTCGGTGTATAGCAGTGTCGGAGACGAGAGGTTGACGACGGGACGACGGGAGTGGGGATGCGGTGGGATTTTTTGGGACTATATGATGTGGTGGGATCAGGAGATGCGCTGAAGCACTGGGCCTTCGGGAGTGCTAGCGGGCCAGAGGGGAATAGGCCGCGTTTGGGCTTGTTTGACGAATACGATGCTGGCAGCAATGATGTAGAAGCTTACCTCTAGAGCCTTCTCAAAAAAAAGAAGCTTAGCCCTAGAATACCATATATGTGTATATGTCCTACTGACTAAAATTTCCCTGAAGATGTTGGATATGCTCAGGAGTACCCCAGTGCAACTGTGTATGCACCCCTGTATCAGGTGCACACATCGCTATAGGCCATCAGCCCACCGCTGCTAGATTCATCAAGGAGTAAAGAAGAGGGTGAGAGGCATGATGACAGAGTGTCCCATACCAGATGGAATCCCAATTACAGCCATGGAAAAAAAATCCAACCAACGATTGTGGACGTGCCCCCGTGTCTCTCCCAACTGACGCCTCCCATGTAATTTCTGAAATAGGGTCAATTGATGGAGAAGAAATCCTCGCACTCAGCCATCGCCAGGGGATGGTGCCTGCTCTCATGCCATCCTCCCGAAGGATTCCTCAAGCTCTGAAGCATGATCTAAGTGGACACATCAGTACAGCACCCCTTCATGGAATGAAGCTAATACAGTCAGAAACTAGACCCTTAAAAGTTGTTCTGCATAGGAGGACCTCGCCAATGAATCCTGATTCACTCATTTGTAAACCCTCACGTCAAGAGATATACTTGTGTTGAAGTTTTTAATCTTTGCACCTATGATGTAATCCCACCCAATGTTGTGCTTTGAATCAAGTGTGTTAGTTTCTTGAGCCAAAATCCATTAAACACTTCTTTACACTAACGTGGCATTGATTAGTTGCTGTCCTAGAATAGGCATCATGTAATGACAACCAACCTCTATGTTCCTTTACAATACTGTAATGAAAAAAATATGTTACCTTTCCTTCTCATATTTTCCCAAAATTTAATTAATGTACTAAATAGACCAACGTTTCGTAGCAATGCAATGAGAAAACATATTAGACATATGATCTTCCTTTGCCGTATTTCTCAAGATTTCCTATACCAAACACATCACCCGCAGCGAAGCGCGGGCAGCAGTGGCTAGTTTGTAGGATGCCATTGTCAGCATGTTAGTCAAAACATGAAACATGTCAAAGTTATAACCTTTGCTCAGATTTTCTATTGCTCACGAGCTTCCATGAAGATCACTTGTGTTGCCTGCCTTGGAATGAAACCATTCAAGAACCTGTATTGTATATTATTCAAGGTCAAGCAAATGAAGTAGAAGCACGTATCTAAAGAAAGAACTTCTTTTGGCACTATTAGATCACCTACCAATTTCCTCTCTACCACATAACTAATACATGCAACATCATTGCTTGTTGTGGGTTTACTACCCTCAAAGATTTCATCATCCTTGCAATGGCGTATGTCATTGGAGAAAGAGGTTTCCTCACTGGCTTTATCAAGCGCAGCAAACAGTTCTCTCGATGTTGTTTTCTCAGAAGAACTGATAATATCCTGTAGAGAAAATAAAACAAAAAAATAATGTTAGCAAAACACAATATGCATATCAAAGAAAACAACTTCCATGGAAAAAACTTGCCTTCAATTGATTGGCAGTCGTAGCAAGTGGATGATTTTGATCTACAATTTTCAATCTGCGCTGAAGTTTCTTCCAATTGAAACCCTGAACGTTTGCATTTCAAATTTAGCTTAGATTGATGTCTAAATTTTTGTGGAGATAGAAACAACAATTACCATGATGCTTATTCCCCTCAAAGACAAGATTTTTCGAGTCTGATCAAAGGTAAGCTGGATAGCATAACAAAAAGAATCCAAAGTTAGGAAACTGGATTACAATGGAATTGAGAAATCTGTAAGAATCATCTTTCGTTGCAAAGGACTCACATCATCCCAATATTTACCAATGCCATCCCTGTTCTCCATAAAATCCTACAGAGCATTAGCAATGGGTTGGAAAAAAATCAGGCATGGTAAGATGAACGGAGCATTAAGGACATATAAGAATTAAAGAATATGCAAACCATGGGATCTGTTTCCATATGAATAAGTCCATGTCTATTGAAATTAATTTCCGAGGTGAATGTCATTCTACAGCTTGACTTTCCACACAAACGACTGTTTTCCTCCAGCTCTTGTGCAAGAAAAGCTGTCGCATGCCTTGTGGCTTCAGCAGTTTTATAATCAAGCCAACTAGAAACCTGTATTGTGTTGAATGTCAGAGATATGTAATACGTCTTTGCTTATATGAAACTTAAACCTACCAGATTTCTCTCCACGAAGTAGCAGCAGCTCGCCAAAACATTGTTCAAATCACATAACAAGAGCATCCCCAAACCAAATATGACCTTCTCAGGACAACGACATACATCAGTGGAAAAGGCTGTTTTCTCACTGCCTTCATCAAGAATAGTGAACAGCTCATCTGATGATATTTTTTCAGTGCCATCCAAAACAACCTGCAATGCAAAAAAGAAGAAAAAAAAGAAAGTTCATATATGTTCATGTGAATGAAAGGAACTAGTTGAAAAATAAATACCTTCATTCTATTAATTCTGTTGTAAAATTCATCTTCAGCTCCAATTTTTTCAATTATCCGGTGAAGTACACTACCAGGTATGTCCTGAAAATTTGCATCTTTTATCATAATTTTAAATTGTTTTCACAATGTTCTCTACAGAAAATTAGTATTAATAATTTATAATTACCTTTATTTTCATGTCCTCAATTGAAAGAATCTTACCAGCCTCCTCATGGCTCAACTGAAGAGGATAACAAACAATTTCAAGATTCAGGATTTGTTTATATGGGATTACTTCTAGACCCGAGTAAGCCATAGCAATAAATGTTAGGAATTGATTACCTCATCCCAATGTTTACTGAGATCAGCTTTACTGAAAGAAACCTAAAAACGTCAGAAAGAGGTGTCAACTGAGCTGACAAAAATAAGAAACAAGCTCGTATTAGGGAGGCAGCATGAAACTGCTATAAGAAGGAAGCATAACCATTTTCATTTTGAGATCTCTTCCATGAACTTGGTCATGCCGGTTCAAGTTCACCATAGATAAAAATTCTGCTTGACAATTATGCCTCTTGCATTTGTACACTCTTACTTTCAAACCTGCCTGTGCTGATTGGCTAGGAACTTCTGGGTGAGCATTTTGAACAACTGCATCCTCAGCTTGATTTTCAACAACTGGTACTGGCACAAAATTGCTGTTACAAAACTGACCATCATCAAGTACCTGTTGGTCACCAATTGTCATGCAGAAAGCATAAGGAAAAGAAGGGGGGTCAGTGATGGCTAAAATACAGTTTCGATCAACAAACAAGTATATATAACCAAAAAAAATAGAACATACATTGAACTCCTTCCATAACATGTCATTGGAGAAAGCATTTATATCATTGTTGAGTGCGAACAATGTCCCATTGTGCTACATGGAAAAGGATTAGAGACAAAAACAGCACATATTGTTTTAGTATCACAAGATGACAGCGCAGATTAGCATGAGCACATATTGTTTTAGTATCACAAGATGACAGTGCAGATTAGCATGTACCTTAGTCAAGGTATGGAAGGATCCATTCCAGAATAAAGCAAAGATTTGACCTTCCAATGTGGAGTTATGTAGAACCTGTATGCTGCAATGATTGAAGAAAGAAATGCCCACACAAATTAATATAAAAATAACATTGATGCACATTCCCGATAGTACTTAACATTACCCAAAAGGTGTCAACCCTGCACCCAGAAAGCTCAGTACCAATGGGTCTATAAGAAAAAAAATAAATACATTTAGACATCAGTTCAACATACAAAACTAAATATATTATTGATTTATACAAACATAAAAAACAATCAAATTCAGATACCTGCATTTTGGTCATGAACTGGTAGGGCACCCGGATCTGCAGCTCTAAATACATGATGATAATCATTTCCAACAATACCAGCAATAACAGTATCCTGAAATGAACAATAGCATAGCAGCATATATATTGAAGAAAAAGTTAGCATATATATTGAAGAAAAAGCTAGAGAACTTTACGGACAAACAATCTAAACTCAAAAACATACATCAGGGTGTATAAGCCAACAATGTAATAATTGGAATCCCATATGCTGAAACATATCAAGAGTAACAGTATCGCTTCGAATAAGAACATTGCTGCAACACATGCACGGAAACTATGTCAAAAGAGTAGATGTAATATTCACATAATCACTGACCAACAAATACAGCGCTTGCCTGGTAAAATCAAGGTCAATGTCAATGAGACCAGCCAATAAACTAACTGAATCATCCATTTGCTGTTTGGTGATAAATGCGTCACCACCAAGAGCCTGTGAAGTTCACAAAGAACACAAGCAATTAAAAATAAACATACTTATTGACACTTGAAAAATATGAGGCTACGAATAGACCAAACCAACCCTGTGCTTCATACGGTAACTGCGTCGCATGCGCAGTATCAAACTCTCCTGTGGGTAAGCATGGTCATCTTCTTCAGAAATAGTAATGTTGCCTCTCAATAGCATACAGTTCGCTGAACACAAAGTAAAGTGAAAAAAATAAATAAATTCGATATCAATAATTTCTAATCTTATTCCAAATCTATAAATTCCAGAACACTCTCCTTATCCGAAAACCAACCAAGAAATCAATCGGTGCTGATATGCCTTCCAACGTACAGAAAAAACCATCGGATTTTAAAATTCCCAACCCTAATCTATTAATCTCAGATCTGAGTCTGTTGATCCCTTTTAGGCGCCCAAACGACATATCCAAAAACACAAAAGAAATCAATTAGTGCTGATACGCCTTCCAATGCACAAAAGAAATCATTGGGTTTTAAAAATTCCCAGACCTAATCTATTGAATTCTGGATGTGAGTCAACTTCATCGCCCAAACACCCTACAAATATGATTATACATACCAAGAGCCAGGAGGGCAGTACGCGGATGTCCAGCCTGTGGGTATAGAATTCTTCTTTTCACCCCATGGAAATCTATTTCTCTGCATCTGTAAATGATGATTTCCGCCATGACCTAAGTTCCACCAGGAATCGTGATTAGTGTTTGACTGAAAGCTGCCGCCCCTTTTATCCCACTTTCGAGGGCAAGGCAGGGGATCTACAATCAAATTACTATCAAACATCAGATGCAAAGGTACACAGAAGGATTTCTGTTATCAAGTAAAATCTTCTGTGCTAACTGACCAAACACTGTAAACATCTAGTAACATATGGATGTAAAACCTCAGCTAACAGCAGTATATATAAAAGAAAATCTCCTGCACAGCTGTACTAACAGACAGAACACTACAGACAAGGATTTCAGTTTTAGATAGTATAAAATGAACTGTAGCACCAACTGAGTTAGTAGTGGCATGTACGGGCGAACGTACATGCGCACTCGCCGGGTCAGAAACGTCCGCAGGGCCGTGGCACGCGCGGTGAACGCGGGAGCAGAAGGCGCCGCGGTGACCACGGACATGCAGCAGGGCCACGACGCGATTGGTGGCTGATTTTCCTAAGATATTTATCAATTAAGATTTGTTAGTTTCCTTTATTTAGCACCTTAATTCTAGGAGCTTGCTGCTCTCGTGAGATGGGCCGATGGCTATATATATTCTGTAAACCGTGAATTGAAGAAGGAAGGAAGATTACTACCCTAATTTCTATCTCCCTCTATCGTTCTCAAGCCCGGCCGCCGTGAGGGGCATAACCTCCGCGATCGGAAGACAATGGCACAAGACTATGAGCTCCGTAGTCGAGGGCCACCTTCCCTAGATTACCAAGCCCTTGACAACCTGGTATTCAGCTTCCAGCGATCCTCCGCCTCCACGTCCGCTCCACCCTCCACAGCTGCCGCGCCTACAGCCCACCACGCCCAGCCGCCGCCACCACCACAATCCCCCACCGCGCCCACCGCGCCATCTGCCGCCATGGCCGAACCCACCCTCACCGATCTATTCGCCCAGCTCCAGACCATGAACGCTGAGATGACCGCCATGAATGCAGACATGGCCTCGCTGAAGGAGAAGAGCGCGTCGTCGGGCGCCGATGGCCGCCGTCCGGACGGGCCGCGTGAGCAGGCGTTCCACCCGAAACACAAGAAGTGGGATTTTCCCCACTTCGATGGTACGTCCGACCCGATGCTCTTCATCAACAAATGTGAGGCCTACTTCCGCCAGCATAACACCACCATGGATGAACGCGTGCTCATGGCGTCATACCATATGGATGACGTCGCGCAGCTATGGTTCACCCAGCTGCAAACCGATGATGGAACGCCGAACTGGAGCCACTTCAAGGACCTCCTCAACCTACGGTTTGGTCCTCCTCTCCGCTCCGCGCCAATGTTCGAGCTCGCCGAGTGCCGGCGCACGGGCACCGTGGAGGAATACTCCAACCGCTTCCAGGCTCTCCTTCCGCGCGCGGGCCGGCTCGAGGAGGCGCAACGCGTCTAGCTCTACACCGGGGGCCTCCTTCCACCGCTCAGCCACGCCATCCGGCTACATAACCCGATCAACCTCGCCGAAGCCATGAGTCTGGCGCGCCAAGTGGAGTTGATGGAGAGCGAGCGGTCGGCGCCGCAACCACCACGGGCGGCTCCGCGTGGCCCGCCCCCACCCGCGGCCAGGGCGGCTCTACCAGCGCCGCCACCTCTACTGGCGCTCCCGGCCCCTCCGGCGGCTGCACAGTAGGGCCGCGCCGAGGGTGGCCAACGCCGCCTCACTCCCGACGAGATGGCGGAACGACGCCGCCAAGGTTTGTGCTTCAATTGTAATGAGAAGTACTCACGTGGTCATAATAGGTTCTGTCGCCGCATCTTCTTCCTTGACGGCGTGGAAATCGACGCCCCCGACAGCGACGCTGCTGCTGCGGCTGACGACGGGGCGATGGAGGCCCCCGTCTTCTCCCTTCATGTCGTGGCGGGCGTGGCTGTGGGTGCCCCCATCCTGCTTCGCGTCACTCTGGGCACCACGACGCTCATCGCTCTGGTGGACACGGGGTCCACGCACAACTTCATCGGTGAGGCGGCCGCACACCGCACCGGGCTCCCCATCCTTCCCCGCCCACGGCTCACTACCACAGTCGCCAATGGCGAGAAGGTGGCCTACCTTGGCGTTCTCCGGTAGGCGGCTATCTCCATCGAGGGCATGACGTTCGACGTCAACTTATACGTCATGCCCCTTGCCGGCTACGACATGGTGCTGGGCACCCAGTGGATGGCTGCCCTGGGACGGATCGCATGGGATGTCGCCACCCACACCCTGTCCTTCGAGCATGCGGGGCGTTTCGGCTGCTGGACCGGCGTGGCCTCCGCCGCAACGCCGCCGGTCCACGCCGCGACCACGGACGGCTCGCTCCTAGAGCACCTCCTGGATTCCTTTGGAGACGTGTTCGTGGAACCCTCGGGGCTGCCTCCGCCGCGCAGCCGCGACCACCCCATTGTTCTCAAGGCCGGCGCGGCTCCGGTGGTGGTCCGGCCCTATCACTACCCGGCGGCCCACAAGGACGAACTCGAGCACCAGTGCAACTCCATGATCGCTCAAGGCATTGTCCGCCGCAGCAACTCCGCTTTCTCCTCGCCGGCCCTCCTTGTCAAGAAAGCGGACGGCGCGTGACGATTCTGCGTCGACTATCGCGCGCTGAACGCGCTCACCATTAAAGATGCATTCCCAATCCCCGTGGTGGAGGAGCTGCTCGACGAGCTTAAGGGAGTGCGCTTCTTCACCAAACTCAACCTCCGTTCTGGCTACCACCAAGTTCGCATGAGACCGGAGGATGTCCACAAGACGGCGTTCCGCACGCACGACGGCCTATATGAGTTCTTGGTGATGCTGTTCGGCTTGTGCAACGCGCCGGCAACATTCCAGTCGTTGACGAACGACGTGCTGCGCCCCTTCCTTCGCCGGTTTGTGCTCGTTGGTCTTCGATGATATTCTTATTTACAGCAGCTCCTGGGCGGATCACCTCCGACACCTCCGCACCGTGCTGTCCGAGCTTCGCCGCCACCGCCTCTTCGTCAAGCGCTCCAAGTGCGCGTTCGGCGTCGCGTCGGTCTCCTACCTCGGCCACATCATCTCCGAGCAGGGCGTGGCCATGGATCCGGCCAAGGTGCAGGCCGTCCTTGACTGGCCGATGCCCCGGTCGGCGCGCGCGGTCCGCGGCTTCCTTGGCCTGGCGGGCTACTATCGCCGCTTCGTCCTCAACTACGGCGTCATCGCCGCCCCCCTAACAGCGCTGCTCAAGAAAGATGGCTTCTTCTGGTCGGAGGCGGCGGCTGCGGCATTCACGGCCCTCAAAGCCGCCGTGACTTCGGCGCCGGTGCTCGCGTTGCCAGATTTCAGCCGTCCATTCATCGTTGAGTGCGACGCGTCGACGCATGGGTTTGGCGCCGTGCTGCTCCAAGACAAGTACCCCCTGGCATACTTCAGCAAGCCCATTGCACCCCAACACCGCTCCCTCGCCGCATATGAGCGGGAGTTGATTGGCCTGGTGCACGTCGTCCGCCACTGGCGCCCGTACCTTTGGGGCCAGCGATTCATAGTGAAGACGGACCACTACAACCTCAAGTACTTGCTCGATCAGAGGCTGGCCACGATCCCGCAACACCACTAGGTGGGCAAGCTTCTCGACTTTGACTTCGCGGTTGAGTACAAGCCGGGCGCCCAAAACACTGTCGCCGACGCCCTCTCCCGCCGGGACACCGACTGCGACGTTGAGACCGGCGCGGTGCTCGCTCTGTCCGCTCTGCGGTTTGCCTTTTTCGACCGACTCCGCCTTGCCCAGCAGACTGAACCGGCGCTCGTGGCACTCCACGACGAGGTCATGGCAGGCGCGAGGGCCGAGCCGTGGGCGGTGCACGATGGCCTCCTCACCTATGGCAGGCGCATCTACATCAGCTCGGATTCGCCGTTGGTGCAGGAGATCCTCGCTGCCGTGCACGAGGACGGTCACGAGGGCGTCCAACGCACTCTACATCGGTTGTGTCGGGATTTTCACTTCCCCGGCATGCAGACCATCGTCCAGGATTTCGTCCACGCGTGCGCCACATGCCAACGCAACAAGGCAGAGCACCTCCATCCTGCTGGGCTGCTGCTTCCTCTTCCGGTGCCCTCGGTGGTGTGGAGTGACATTGGCCTCGACTTCGTAGAAGCTCTTCCCAAGGTGAAGGGCAAGTCGGTCATCCTCACGGTGGTGGACCGTTTCAGCAAGTACGCCCACTTCATTCCGCTTGCGCACCCCTACTCCGCGGAGTCTGTGGCCCAGGCGTTCTTCGCCGAGATCGTTCGTCTTCATGGCATGCCGCAATCCATGGTGTCGGATCGAGATCCAGTGTTCACCTCGAAGTTCTGGCAAGAGATGATGCGGCTCATGGGGGCCAAGCTACACATGACGACGGCTTTCCACCCACAGTCGGATGGCCAGACGGAAGCCGCTAACCGTGTCATCACCATGTATTTGCGTTGTTTTACAGGGGATCGACCAAGGCAATGGCTCAGGTGGCTCCCATGGGCGGAGTTTGTCTACAATATGGCCTACCAGTCCTCCTTGCGCGACATGCCGTTTCGCGTTGTATATGGCCGCGACCCCCCGAGCATCCGGTCCTATGAACCCGGGGAGACGCGTGTCGCGGCTGTCGCCAAGACAATGGCGGAACATGACGAGTTCCTACAGGACGTGCGCTACAGACTCGAGCAGGCACAAACCGCTCAGAAGCGCCACTACGACAGGCTCCACCATGCCGTCTCCTACAAGCTCGGCGACTGGGTGATGCTCCGCCTTCACCACCGCCCAGTCGCCTCACTTGACGTCGTCGCCACCGGGAAGCTGAAGTCGCGCTACTTCGGCCCCTATCGCATCGTGGAAGTGATCAACGATGTCGCTGTTCGCCTGGAGCTGCCCCCTCGCGCCCGTCTTCATGACGTGTTCCATGTTGGCCTCCTCAAGCCATGGGTGGGCGCCCCTCCGACTACGCCACCGCCTCTACCGGTCGTCCATAACGGGGCCATGGTACCTGAGCCCGAGCGCGTCGTCAAGGCTCGGCTCGCATGCGGCGTGCGTCAGATCCTCGTCCACTGGAAGAATGAACCAGCGGCGTCTGCAACCTGGGAAGACTTGGACTCCTTCATCGCGCGCTTTCCACAATTCCAGCTCGAGGACGAGCTGTCTCTCGAGGGAGGGAGAGATTTCATGTACGGGCGAACGTACATGCGCACTCACCGGTCCAGAGACGTCCACAGGGCCGCGGCACGCGCGGCGAACACGGGAGCAGAAGGCGCCGTGGTGACCACGGACATGCAGCAGGGCCACAACGCGATTGGTGGCTGATTTTCCTAAGATATTTATCAATTAAGATTTGTTAGTTTCCTTTATTTAGCACCTTAATTCTAGGAGCTTGCTGCTCTCGTGAGATGGGCTGATGGCTATATATATTCTGTAAACCGTGAATTGAAGAAGGAAAGAAGATTACTACCCAAATTTCTATCTCCCTCTATCGTTCTCAAGCCCGGCCGCCGTGAGGGGCATAACCTCCGCGATCGGAAGACAACGGCACTAGACTATGAGCTCCGTAGTCGAGGGCCACCTTCCCTAGATTACCAAGCCCTTGACAGTAGAGTTCAGTGCAGTTGCAACTTGGAAGCGCTGAACACTTAATCTCTTGAGATCCAACATATAAGATTTCTACTAAAGGAGATGCAGTAAGATAGCTAGATCTAGAATTCCAGATGGGAAATCACTAGTCAGATACAAATCTGACTCTAACCTTTACTCTTTGGATAATGAATAATAATCCTTTGGCCTCTTGGTTTTTGTGGCGCCGGTTGAAGATTCGAGTCTGCCACCGCCGGTGATTCCTTCAAGCACGCGCCGTCCCAGAGCGAGGATAGCCTCTGTTAGGCCCCAATGATCTGAGGGCGTAGGGATGGATGATCAGTGGTCGCAGCTTGAAGGTACTGCGTCTGTGTTGTGGCGGCGCCGTGCTCGGCGCCTGGGGAAGTAGATGGGAAAGACGGCAACAGGAGATGGGAAACAGTTCGGCTGGGGGCCCAAGGGGAGATAAACTCTAATCCCAGGCTAGCCCTTTCTATTAACTGAATGTTCCATACTTATACTCAATCTTAACAAACCTGACTGCTAGTTTTAAGGAAATAACAAAGTAAATGTCCTAAATACTTGGATCCAGCAACTAACTAAACTAACTGGGCGACATGACAGCGCACGGCGTGGCTGGTGACCGCGCTCTGGTGCTTGGCACGGTCTCTGCTCAGCCACTAGTTTTGCCGCATCGCTGATACACGTTGCCCACCATAACAGCCTCGGTGGAGTATCCAAAGCGATCGGACTGAAACTTGCGACTGTGAGGCAGGCGCAGTGGTCATGGGACCAAGAAGAGGGTCATCAATGCCAAGCCACGGTGAGGTCGTCCCCGATCTAAACTTTTTTCATTTTTTTCTGTTCACAATCAACATGGTAACTGCAAGAGAGTTAGGACCAAATTCTTATTCGGCACACGTGCTTCTCTACCCTAAGCGGAGAAAATTGCTATTCTAGGACTTTCAAACATGTGGCTTTGCTAAAATAGGATTCCTAACGTTGGTATCGCTAAAACGACATCCGAAACGTTTACACTTTGTTTTCCATGATATTTGGTGTATTAAGTCTCTTTTCTCATCTAAATACATGTATTTCTCTTCTCTTTTGACTCTTTTACCCTTCTGTCATCTAGACGTTGATTACGTACAGGAATTTCATCGGTCGTTCGGTCTCGTTCACCGGGCTGGCTGGCTGGCTGCCGCCGCCGGCTGGGCAGCCCTGGCTGGCTGGCTGGGCAGTGCCTTGGCTGGCGCCGGCGCTTTGGCTGGGCATACCATATATGAAATGCACATGTTCATATATAGTAAAAATTAATAAACAATGAGGCATATGCAATAACATTATGAATTTAGCACAAACCAGTACATCTCAGAAATCCATGATTTTAGCATAAACGAGTTCATCTCACAAAACCATAATTTTGTTCCAAAAACGAGATCTAGTCATATGTAATAATAGTTTACATCTCATCACAACTAATAAAATTCATCCAATATGTAGCTTCCTCTTTGGAGTCATCTTTTTTGGTGCAGCCACAACAGGCATTCTCACTGGACTTGTTATGTCGGTTTGCGAAGAGGTGCCTTCTCCTAATAATAATGCAAGCTTGCTGCACAAAAATACGGTATGACAATTAGATGCATGACAATAATTAGTACATGGTAAAAAAATTAGTGTATGGTAAATGTGTCAATTTTTATATCATATATGTTTACCTTCTTGTGACCCTTCCTGGAATATCACGTAGAATTTCTTCTCTAGTCGGCCTCCGTGGAGTGCTAGGTTCCGCTGTCTCTTTTGTAATATTCTTCCTAGGTTGCCTCCGCTTCCTAGTCAATGCAAGATAACAATACATAAATTTAATCATTGCACTTTGTTTGCAACCAAAAAAACTAAACATACATGTACAGACTACTCAAACTATTTATGTAAAAACTAAGTTCATGCTAGCAATTTTCATTCAAGTTTGTGATAAAGAAAATAAGTACTTACCTCTTTTAGGCTGTCCCATTGAGTGGGCACTTGGCACTAGCTTGCCTATGACCTTTTTCACCGCATCTTTTGCAAGTCATAGGTCCTCTAATCATCTTCTTTCCCTTTGTATTTGTTGGTGCAGTATCATTCTCACATCCCTCTTCACCTTCACTTTCGTTGGTAAATTTACCATCTTTGGAACCTTTCTTTTTGTGTCCACCTTCCATCCATCCCTTCATTCTTAATTTCCTATGTCTTCCAACAGATAATTTAGCTAGAGGTGCACCAACCAAAAATGGTAGGTCGACTTGTGGCCATTGTGTTTTATCTGTCATCGGCTCAATCTCTCTTCCATAAGCAGCCCTGAACCTATTCACTGAGTAGTAGTCATGTACAAACTGTTCTAGGTCAATTCCCCTTTGGCGGGTGACATAGGCCAATACATGTTGACATGGCTTACCAGCGTGCTGTCATTCAAGACAAGTACATGCCCTTTGCTGTAACTTGACAATATGCCTCACAGAAATGCCGCTGCTATGGTCCCACACCTCTGCACTCCAATTAGAATATTTCACAATTTTCAAGTGTCCCAAACCTCTAGTATTTGCCCTTAGCTGAACCATAATAGCTAGGAGTATCCTACCCTCAGGTAGCCTATATGCAATAATTCTTCTCTTGTGCCACAGTATCATGATCATTTCTCTGATCTTATCAGCAAGGTCAGCAACAGGAAGGTCCTTATGGTCTCTAATCTAATTATTAAATGATTCAGCAATGTTACTAGTTATGTAGTCACACTTAATTTCTGGATTGAAACCACACCTATACCATAATAGCTTGTGATTGGTTCATAACCATTGCACTACTTCTGATGATTCACTTACCATTTTTGCTAAATGGTCATAGAAAATCTCCGCTCTGTAAGCCCTTGCAGCAGGATATATCTGGCCAAACCCTCTAAATCTCTTCTAAAAGTTTCTGACAAGATGATAAAAGCATTCCCTCTGCTCTGCATTTGAGAATACATTCTTCACAGCATTCTCCAATCCTTTGCAAGCATCAGAACAAATAGCAAGGAGTGGAGGATCACCTATGGCCTTCTTCAATTGTTCCATGAACCAAGTCCAGTTGTCTGTTGTTTCAGAAGCTATGAAGTCATAAGCAACTGGATACATCCAATTGTGACCATCAACTGCTACTGCTGCGGCCAAGTGACCATTCCACCTTCCATTTAGTGTTGTACCATCTATGCTCAAATGAGGCCTACAGCCTTCCAAGAAACCATCAATGCATGGTTTAAGAGCATAGAAAAAACGGTGGAAATATACCTCGCCATCCACCTCAAGAACATCAATCTCAACAAGACTCCCAGGGCTCCGCTTCTCTACCTCGGCCTTCCACCTAAACAATAGCTCAAAATTTTCTGACCATTTGCCATAAACCTCATCAAGAGCTCTTGCTTTACCCCGCCACACAGTGTCATATGCAATTTCACACAATGCCTCCAACCTCTTTTGCAATTCCCTAGCACCGATATTTGGTTCAGCTCTAAGTATACTCGCAGCCCATTGTGCTACCCACTTGCAATTTGGAGTTGTAGTTGCCATCCTCATGCTAGACACACATGTGTGGTCATCGACTAAGACGGTAACCCACAAGAAAAAATAAATCAATGAGATACTGCATGCATATGAGCAAAACAAAAAAGAAAAAGGGAGCTGTACGGTACAGACAATGGTACAGTAGCATGCATATATAGAAAAATCTTAGCATACAATTTCAATGTACAGTAGCATGCATATATAGAAAAAATCTTAGCATACAATTTCAATGTACAGTAGCATGCATATATAGAAAAATCTTAGCATACAATTTCAATGTACAGTAGCATGCATATATAGAAAAATCTTAGCATACAATTTCAATGTACAGTAGCATGCATATATAGACAAATCCATACATATATAGACAAATCTCAACATACAGAGGCATATACAAAGGAAAAGTAATAACATGAAATAATAAAAATATTATTCACCTCCATAGTAGGGCTGCCTTTCAATTTCCTGCCATTTATTCTCCAAGGGCAAGGGCAACCTTCCACACCGGACTTGCAAAAAGCCCTATATATCGTCTTACATGACTTCTCTACTCCTAAATGGAACTCCTTCTTGATGGCGAATTGCCTAACTGCTAACTTGAACTCCTCCATTGTTGGGTACATTGTCCCTACCTCCATTGATGGGTTCTTCTTATCATATGTGATGACCATCTCACCCGGTACGGCATCACTAGTCGGATTGGCAGCACCATCAATATCTTGCCCAAGCTCATTATCATCACCTTGTCCATTCATTAGGCAATCACTAGTAGGTATATTTGTTGTCTCATTTGTTGTGCCTTCTTCTGTCAAACCTAAAAGCTCACACATCTGACTCTCGCTCATAAGTTGAATTCGACCTTCATCATCATGTGTCTCCACGATTTGTAATGTTGCCCAATCAACTTTTTCCATATTTTCCACATCATTCACTTCGGACCTATAAACACGTGAAACCGAGTGTTACTACTATCTACTACTGTACTTGCAAATACTACTGTCTAGGTACAAAAATCAGAGATTAGTGCATGCAATTTATACCTTTCCACTCGAAAAACAGGAAGGTTATACTCTATTTCCGGATGTGGAGCAGTAGGCAGCAGTGTCCTTGCTAGGGCTACAGCATCAATGGGCCCCTCCACTGTCGGCTGTTGCAGGGCATCGGCTAGGGCTCCTAGCACCACGTTCAGGCCTCCAAGCGCTGCGTCCAAGCCTCCAGGTGTCGCAGCCAGGCCACCAGACGCTGTCGTGGCGAGGGCAGCAGGCGCACCCAAGGCTAGGGCTCCTGGCGCCGCAGCTTCGTCCTCCATGGCACTGGCCTCCACTGCTAGCAGTGGCAAGGCATCGGCCAGGGCTCTAGGCGCCACGACCAGGGCTCTAGGCGCCGCCGCGGCCAGGGCTCCAGGCGCCGCCGTGGCGAGGGTAGCAGGCGCGCCCAAGGCTAGGGCTCCTGGCGCCGTAGCTTCGTCCTCCATGGCACTGGCCTCCACTGCTGGCAGTGGCAAGGCATCGGCCAGGGCTCCAGGCGCCGCGGCTAGGGCTCCAAGCGCCGCCACGGCTTCGGTTGATTCGTCCTCCATGGCGAACGGCCCTCCATCAGTACCTTCGGGTGGAGGCTCTCCATCCATGGAGAAGAGAACGGCGGCGTGGGTAGGGAAGGAGGGGCGGCGGCCGTCTCATCTCCTCACGTACGGGGAGTCACGCGTACAGGAGGAGAAGCAACGGGAGGTGAAACGATCGATGGGATTGTTTAGATTACATTAGCAGAAGGGCAGTATGGTCATTATGAGAAAATGCATGTATTCCATATGACAAATATGATGAAAATGAACAAAATGTCATGAAAAACAAAGTATAAATGTTTCGGATGTCGCTTTAGCGATGTCAACGTTAGGAATCCTATTTTAGCAAAGCCACATGTTTGAGAGTCCTAGAATAGCAATTTTCTCCCCAAGCGACGCACACACAAGGATGGTGGCGAAATCTAAAGGGGGAGGGGGTGGGTGGTGGGTGGGATGGGTAGTGGCAAGTTCACCACGAGCTAGGGCGGTAGAGGAGGAGGAGGCGGTGGTAGTGGCGGTTAGGGTTTTTAGGGGAACCCTCCAAGGCTGGCGGGCTTAGAAAGGGAAGAGCCTAGCGGCAGAGGCCGGCACAGTGGTGGTGGAGGGTTGAGGGCGGCAAGCGAGGCAGTGCCGCTACCATCGAGCGGACGATGGGAGACAACCGGTTGACGGTGCTAGCGGTGGGGGTGAGGAGTCACCGCAGCAAACTCTTCAATTGGGATTAGGGAAGGGCAGCATGGTCTGGTGGGCTAGGAAGTCGCAGATGGGTCAAGCGGTGGTCGAGGCAGGTGGGAGCAGGGGTCAATACCCATAGCAGCGTGCGTGTCGGTAATAAGAGTCCTGGAGTTAGGAATTGGGATGGATAATGGAACTCCTGAAAGACCACTTCCTCCGATTCAATTCACTTAGGTTGATGATTGGATTACCCGCTACACAAAAGAAAAGGAGAGAGATGTAAGCCCAGCCCTGCCGCTCCTCCGCCTCTGCGTCCTCACTCCTAGCATTAACCTCTCCGCTACCAAGGACAGGGCCAATGCAACCAGTGAGGCTGGGCCATGTCTGTGTTCAACCTGCAATGGGAACACCAAGATCCTATAGCCATTCTTGTGCCAGTGTTGACGTGGGCGTGCTGTGCAATGGCAAACGCGCGGGGCTGCGCCGCTATGCTACGCTGGGGGTCGCGACGTGCACGAACCACGAGTTCTTCAAGGCAGTGGTGGACCCAGGCTAAAAATGGAGGTAGGACAAAATTAAACTACAAAACTTTGGCTAAAAAACAATAATATGCATATCATGAACAAAAGTTGTAGAACAGGAAACAAGGATCAAAATATTACCTTTTAAGATAGAAGTCAACAATAACGAATGTTTCAATTGAAAATTATAGTACAAAGCCTATCAATTTAAAACAGGGCATGGTGAAGAATGTAAAAGAGACATTTGGACATATTATTCCTAGAGTAAAGTGCATCTCCAGTCCCTAAACTTACGCCAGTGTGTCATCCCGGTCCCCAATCTTGTATAACGCAGATTTAGGTCCCTAATCACAGTTTGGGTCTCATCCCTATCCAATCGAGTCTGCACGCATGTAACCAGCTCGCGATTATTTTTCACGGAGACCCCTGAGCTCTCTCTCTTATCTATTCTCGGCCCCATTGCCCTTCTCCTTCTCGGTTTCATCGTTTAAGACTGACGCCTCTTTCCCTTCTCTATTTCGGGGTTCACGGCGGCGGCGAGGGTGTTATCAGAGCCGACGATCGGGGGTGGCACTGATGCCAGCGAGGATGGTGTGAAGCGCGGTGAAGGCTAGAAGCAAGCGAGGAACATGGATGCCGGTCTGCAACCGACGATGGTGGAAAGATTGCGAGGAAAAAGCAAAGCGGCGCCCATGTATGGTGAGTTCGTCTTTTTCATCCGTCATTGCCATTGCAGATTATGTTGCTGGTCAATTTTAGTCTTGCTTGTATGAAGACTTGATCTTTCCTACGGAAATCCTTAGGATGCTTGTGATTGGGCTTGTGCAAAATTCATAGGGTTAGGTATGGATTGGTTGTGATTGGGTTTGTGGCATTCTTTTGAGAACTCTGTTCTTTTTCATCTAACGTAGGTCATGATCATAAGAGGACTTATATGGATGAAAGGGTTAACTGGTTTGATAATGTGGAGGCTGAGACATGGTCACCACTGTTTTTTGAAGATTTCGCTGAGCAGTTAGGTTATGAGAAGGATCCAAGCCTGAAGTTTTACTGGTTTCTACCAGGAAAGGGATTAAATGATGGGTTGAGGGTAATAGTTTCAGATCATGACATACTCCCTCTGTATCGGATTTAGAAGTCATTTAGGACAGCGACACGGTCTCCAAAACACAACTTTGACCTCTTGTTTTTATAAAAAAATATTTATGGAAAGGTGATATATGTATACTTTTATGAAAGTATTTTTCAAGACAAATCTATTCATATAATTTTTACATTTGCAAACTCAACAACTTAAAAGTTATTGATGATTTATATTCCCAATGTTTGACCCAAACCTTGTCCAAAACGACTTCTAAATCCGATACGGAGGGAGTACTAGTTATGGCCTCAGTAGCGGAAGAGCATAGGAATTTGGTTGTGTACTTTGATCATGAGGATTTAATTGCCAGTGCTAATTGGGATGATTTACTAAGTAATCCAATTGCTGAATTGCCTAAGGTTCTTAGCCCACGTAAGATTGTGTTTATGGACAGGCAACCAGGCAAAAAGCTTCCAGTTTTCTACACTAATTTCAGCAGCAGAAGAGTTGATCAGGTGGTTGCTGATGGGGCTCAAGCAGATGAAGCAACCAGAGCTGATGGTAGTGCCTCTGAACAAGAGGAGTTTTTAGACAGTGACTATGAGATAGAGGAAGGAGATGACAACTTGCAGGAAGACAATGTCATAGAGGAAGGCATAAAAGTGAAGGAACTTAGGACATTGCAGACAAACAGACTAGTGCAAGCTGTTGATGATGAGGAGACAGATGATGATGGCTTAGAACTTCCAGAATCAGATGGTGAAGGAGAAGGCAGGCTTAGGTTTAATTCTTTCAGTGAGGAGGACATGAACAACCCATCTTTTTCTGTGGGACTTGTTTTTCCATCTGTTGAGAAACTAAGAGAGACAATAATAGAGTACAATGTGAAGAATAGAGTTGAGATCAAGCTACCTAGGAATGACCAGAGAAGAGTAAAGGCTCATTGTGCAGAGGGATGCCCATGGAATTTATATGCTTCACTGGATACTAGGGTCAAATCTTTTGTAGTCAAAACATACTATGGGGGACACAACTGTCACAAGGAATGGGTTCTGAGAAGGTGCACAACCAAATGGTTAGCTACTAAGTACTTGGGCTCCTTTAGAGCAAATGACAAGATGAGTATAACCAGCTTTGGCAGGATAGTCCAAAAGGATTGGAACCTAACACCTTCTAGGAGCAAACTTGCAAGAGCAAGAAGGCTCATCATGGCATCCATGCATGGAGATGAGGTGCAGCAGTACAATTGCTTGTGGGACTATGGTCAAGAATTGAGGAGAAGCAATCCTGGCAGTTCATTCTTCCTCAACCTCACTGGTAATATGTTCAGTACATGCTACATGTCAATAGATGCATGTAAGAGAGGCTTCTTAGCTGGTTGCAGGCCAGTAATCTGTCTTGATGGATGCCATATCAAGACAAAGTATGGAGGGCAACTATTGACAGCAGTAGGAATGGATCCAAATGACTGCATTTATCCTATTGCCATGGCTGTTGTTGAGGTGGAGAGCTATGCATCTTGGGTATGGTTCTTGGAAACACTCAAGGATGACCTTAAAATCGACAACACATTCCCTTGGACAATTATGACAGATAAGCAAATGGTACTCGCTGATTCCTCACTATTATTTTTTGCTTGCAGGGACTAATTAGTATACAGTTGTGACCTCACTACTATTTTGTGCTTGCAGGGACTAATCCCAGTAGTGAAAAAGGTGTTCCCTGACTCAGAACACAGGTTTTGTGTCAGGCACCTCTATGCCAATTTCCAAGAGAAGTTTAAGGGAGAAATATTGAAGAAGCAGTTATGGGCATGTGCAAGGTCATCTTCTGTTGCCCAGTGGACTCGAAACATGGAAAATATGAAAGGTTTAAATGTAGATGCATACAAGTGACTTGAGAAGATGCCTCCAAATACATGGACAAGAGCATATTTCTCTGAATTCCCAAAATGTGATATCTTGTTGAATAACAATTGTGAAGTGTTCAACAATAATATTCTAGATGCAAGAGATTTGCCTATCCTTACCATGTTAGAGAGAATCAAATGTCAGCTAATGACAAGGCACTACAGCAAGCAGAAAGAGCTGACTGAGGAGATGCAGGGGGCATTCTGTCCAAAGATAAGAAAGAAACTGAACAAAAATGCTGAGTTTGCAAATATGTGCTTTGCTATGCCTTCAGGTCAAGGAGTGTTCCAAGTGCAATACAGGGATTACCAGAACATTGTTGACATCAATGCACAGACTTGTGATTGTAGGAGATGGCAGCTCACAGGGATTCCTTGCTACCATGCTGTAGCATGCCTGAGACATGAGAGGATTAGGCCTGAATCTGTCCTTCCAGCTTGCTACTCGGTAGAGACATTCTATAAGGCATATAGTTTCAACATATGGCCATGCAAAGAAAAAACTGAGTGGAACAAAGTTGGTGGGCTAGAAGTATTGCCTCCAGTCTATGTGAAGAAAGTAGGAAGGCCACCAAAATCCAGGAAGAAGCAACCTCATGAATCACAGGGAAGGAATGGTCCAAAGTTGACTAAGCATGGAGTCACAATGCACTGTAAGTTCTGTTGTAAGCTGAAAAAAATGGGCTTCACTACTGAGGAGGCCAAGAAGCTAGTTGCAAATACTCACTCAAATGGAGAAGGAGGCTAAAGAATCTGCCCAACAAGCTGCTGCAGTTCAGGAACAAACAGTACACCAAACAAGTGCACAAGAAGAACTGCTAGGAAGAAATGAGCCAATCAATCAGGTTAAAATGATCCCCTCTTTGGTCCTCTCTGTTAATTGATAAAGTGCATTCTTTACGTTATTTTGACTGTCATCCTGTAGGAATTGAGACCTAGAGATGCTGAGGTGTACATGACACAAGGAAGTACAACTTTGTTGAATGATATGCTTTCACATGTATCACTCGCACATGTATTCATATATTCTACTGCACACACTTAAATCTATTGGGTAACAATAAGAATGTCTCAGGAAACACAATCCAGCATGCTAAGTCAGCCTACTGGGCCATTGCCAGACTCTGGATTCATCTTGACAAATCAACCAATCCCCAGATCAGTCCCATTGACAACCTGCACCAAACAAGGCAAAGCAGCAGCAACAAAGAAGAGGAAGCCACCTACAAGAAAGGATGCCAGGTCTGGGAAGGGAAGAAGCAAGGTGATAGGGCTAGGGTTCCTACCGGAGTTGCTACGTAGGTTGTATGAGTGAGAGGTGGCTGGACGAAGGCGACGACGGCGCGAGGGCGCCGTGATTGCAGTGCTGCGCGTAGAAGGAAGAAGCGGCGGCTAGGGCTACCCGGCTAGGGTTTCTCCCGGCTCCCTGAGGAAGCCGGAAACAATAATATGTTTCTGCTTAATTTTCCAAATAGAGTCTTACAAATATTTATATGCCTCTCTAATAGCGACAATTATAAAATAACCCTCTAGAAATAATATAAATGCGACAATTATATATGGGCCACAGCCCTTTGGTTGGCCGGCTTCCCCCTAGCCACTAGATGAGGCGCGCCGCCTGTAGGGGATGCCGGTCATAACATCTCTCCCCGCCTGCAGAAACAGCTCGTCCTCGAGCTGGAAGTCGGGGTGCTCGGTGCGAAACTCATCAAGAGACTCCCACGTAGCATCATCCACCGGAAGACCGCGCCACTTGATCAAAATCTGCCAGACACCTCGTCGCTGCTGAGCTTGCAGGACACGTTCCGGCTCGGGAAGGACCCGACCAGCCACTGCCGGGGGCAGAACGCCCGCCGCAGTAGGGGGATCGCCGCGGTGCTGCTTCAGGAGGCCCACATGGAACACATCGTGGATGCGGGCGCCCTCAGGCAGCTGAAGACGATAGGCAACGCGACCGATGCGCTCAAGCACGCGAAATGGTCCCGCCCAACGTGGCCCCAACTTGCGCTTGGAGCGAGGGTCGAGGGACTGCTGCGTGGTGCGATGAAGAAGACGCAGCCAGACCCACGCCCCCACCTCGAACTCCACGTCCCTGTGGTTGGCGTCGTAGTAGCGTTTAGAGAGCTGCTGGGCCTGAAGGAGCCGCTGACGAACTTCAGCGAGCATGTCGTCGCGGCTGCGAAGGAGGGCGTCGGCGTCCTCCGTACGAGCCGTCCCCGGCTTGTACGGAAGGATGGGAGGCGGGGGACGGCCGTAGACGACCTCGAAGGGCGTGGCGCGGAGGGCGGTATGGAAAGAAGTATTGTAACAATACTCCGCCCACGACAGCCAATCCACCCACGCACGAGGCCGATCACCTGTAACACAACGCAAATACATGGCAATCACCTTGTTGACCACCTCCGACTGGCCGTCCGTCTGTGGATGGAAAGCGGTACTCATGCGAAGCTTGACGCCCGCCATCTGGAAAAGGTCCCGCCACACATGGCCGGTGAACACGGGATCCCGGTCGCTGACGATGGAGAGGGGAAACCCGTGTAGCCGTACAACGCCATCGAAGAAGGCCCGCGCGACCGACGCGGCCGTGTAGGGGTGCCCGAGCGCGATGAAGTGCGCATACTTCGAGAAGCGGTCAACGACGGTGAGGATGACCGACTTGCCGGCCACCTTGGGCAGCCCCTCGATGAAGTCCATCGAGATGTCCGCCCAAACCTGGGACGGCACGTCGAGGGGCTGCAACAGTCCCGCCGGTTGCAACGCCTCCGTCTTGTTGCGCTGGCACGTGGTGCAAGAACGCACCAAATCCCGCACCAGTGCCGTGTCCCGCGGAAGGTAGAAGTCGGCGCGGAGGCGGTGCAGCGTCTTCTGGGTCCCCTCATGGCCGGCGGCATGGGCCAGGAGAAGGACCTGGTGGCGGAGGTCCCCGTGGTCCGGCACGAAAATGCGTGACCCGTGGAGGAGGAGGCCGCTGTCCAGGCGCCACGGCTCCCCGAGCTCCCCGGTCTGGAGCTGCTGTAGCAGTCGCTGACCATCCGGCGCCTCGGTCGTAGCGCGCTTGATGTCGTCGAGGAGGGCGAAAGAGGGGCCAGACACCGCCACCGCGGCCCCGGACACGTCCGCCTCGCTGTCGCGGCGTGACAAAGCGTCCGCCACTGTGTTGAGACGGCCCGGGCGATATTCCACCGTGAAGTCGAAGCCGAACAGTTTACTGATCCATTGATGCTGTGGAACAGTAGACAACCGCTGGTCAAGCAAAAACTTTAAACTGTAATGGTCAGTGCGAACCAGGAACGGACGCCCCCACAAATAGGGACGCCAATGGCGCACAGCTTGCACCAAGCCGATAAGCTCGCGTTCGTAGGCGGCGAGCTTGAGGTGGCGAGCTGCAAAAGGCCTGCTGAAGTAGGCGAGGGGTCCCGCGCCCTGATGAAGGACGGCACCGAACCCCGCGCCCGAAGCGTCGCAGTCGACCACGAACGTCTCGTCAAAATTCGGCATCTGAAGCACGGGCCCCGTCGTCAAGGCGCGCTTGAGCGCCTCGAAAGCTGTCGTCGCGTCGTCATCCCACACGAACGCGTCTCGCCGCAAGAGACGCGTAAGCGGGGCCGCGATGATGCCGAAGTCGCGGATGAACTTCCTGTAGTAGCCCGCCAAGCCCAAGAAGCCGCGAAGGCCCCGGGCCGAGCGAGGTAAAGGCCACGCTGCCACCGCCGCGACCTTATCAGCGTCCATGGCGACACCGCCCTCAGCGATGACATGGCCAAGATAGGCCACGGATGGCGCCCCAAACGAGCACTTGGAACGCTTCAGGTGGAGATGGTGCGCTCGCAAGGCGCTGAGGACGATGTTGATGTGCTGGAGATGCTCGGCCCATGACGAGCTGTAGATCAGGATATCGTCGAAGAAGACGAGCACAAACCGGCGTAGGTAGTCGCGAAGCACATCATTCATTAAGGCCTGGAAAGTGGCCGGGGCATTAGAAAGCCCGAAAGGCATCACCAGGAACTCGAAGTGGCCATGGTGAGTGCGAAACGCCGTCTTGGCGATGTCGTCGGGGTGCATCCGCACCTGGTGATACCCCGAACGGAGGTCCAGCTTTGTGAAAAAGCGAGCTCCATGGAGCTCGTCGAGGAGCTCATCGACCACCGGAATCGGAAACTTGTCCTTGGACGTCTTGGCGTTGAGGGCTCGGTAGTCGATGCAGAAGCGCCACGACTGGTCCGCCTTGCGCACCAGCAAGACGGGCGCTGAGAACGGCGAAGTGCTCGGCCTGATGATCCCTTGGGCGAGCATGGCTGCACATTGTCGCTCGAGCTCGTCCTTCTGCAGCTGTGGGTAGCGGTAGGGGCGCACTGCCACCGGCGCCGTGCCCGGCAGCAAGTGGATGCGGTGGTCGTACGAGCGCGCCGGCGGAAGGCCCGTGGGTTCGGTGAAGACGACGTCATGCTGCTGGAGAAGCACGTCCAGCAGCGGTTGGCGGACATCAGCGGCAGCCGCGGACAACAGCTGGGCCGAGGGAGCTGGAGATGGTGCTGCCGCCCCTGCCACCCCCTGCCAGGTGACGCGGCGGCCGTCTCGCCAAAACGACAGGGTGAGGGCCTCGCAGTCCCATAATATGGGGCCCAAGGTGCGGATGAAGTCGAAGCCGATGATGAAATCAAATCCGCCCAAGTTGAGGCCGACACACGTAATGGTGAAGTCCTCGTCGTAGATGCGAAGGGGAACATTGCGCGCGATGCCCTCACAAGGCATGCGGTCGCCATTGGCCACCGTGATCTTCAGACGCTCCCCACCCGCCGGGACAAGCCCCAAGCGGCGCATGGTCTCCCCCGACACGAAGTTATGGGTGGAGCCCGTGTCGAGGAGGGCCAGGAAGCGTTCGCCTTTGATGAGGACGGGCAACAGCATGGAATTGGCGGCCCGAATACCTGCAACAGCCTGCAGAGAAACCACTAAGGCGTTAGCGGCAGCCATCTCCCCGGCGGCCAACTCGGTAGAAGGAACGTCCGCTGCCGCCTCCACATGAGCCTCGTCGATGTAGTCGTCGGCCTCCAGGTAGAAGAGGCGCTTGCACACATGGCCACGCACGTAAGGCTCGTCACAGTTGAAGCACAGCCCCTGGCGACGGCGCTCCTGCTGTTCGGCCGGAGAGAGCCGACGAAACGTAGGTGTAGGCGCTGTCGTGGTCGGAGGGCCCGCTGCCGGTGTGCGCTGCTGCGGAGTCCAAGTCGCGCGCTGGGGAGGTCGGGCGCCGCGAGGCTGCGGGGCAGGTGGAGGCTCGCAGTCCTCGAACGCCCGCGCCAAGTACATGGCGGACTGAAGATCGGGCGGAGCGCGGAGCTGGACCTGCTTGCGAAGGTGATCCGGCAGCCCACCCACGTACAACTCCGCCTTTTGGCGAGCGGAGAGGTTGTGGGCATGGCACAGGACTGCGTTGTAGCGTTCCGAGTAATCCTGCACGGACGAACCAAAAGGAAGGCGGGCAAGCTCCGCCAACCGAGTACCCAAAACAGGAGGCCCGAAGCGAAGCGAGCATAATTCGCGGAAGCGCTCCCAAGGAGGCATGCCCTCGTCTTGCTCCAGGGCGTAGTACCATGTCTGGGCAACACCCCGAAGATGGTAGGACGCGAGCCATGTGCGAGCGGAGGCGAGCGTCTGCTGGCCGCGGAAGAACTGCTCGCACTGGTTCAACCAATTCAGGGGATCGGTCGAACCGTCGTACGTCGGGAACTCCAGCTTGTAGAATTTGGGCCCCGCCTGGGCGCCCGCGAGGGCAGCAGCAAGGGCTGGGTCGAGCCCCCCCTGCGGCTGGCCGCCCGAAGGAGAGGGCGCCCCGAAGAACAGCGGCCCGTCCACCCCCCCGAAAAGAGTGCTGGCGGGGGGTAGGGAGGACACCGCTGTCGCCGGCATCGTCGTGTAGGCTGTCGGAGAAGGTGATGTGGCCATCGAATAGATCGGAGTCGACGCCGGCGCGGACGGCTGCAGCCAAGCCGGCAAGGGTGATGGCGAGGCCGGCCACTGCATGAGGTGGAGCGGGACTCCAGCGCCTGGTGGAGGCGGTGCCGTGGGCACCGGCGGCGGAGGTGGTGGTGGGAGTGCAGAAGCTGGTGGCGCGGGCGCTCGGAGCAGGCCGGCCCACGCCTGCTGCATGGAGGCCAGCGCGTTGGCGATCATGTCCACCTTGGCTCCCAAGGATTCCAGCGTTAGGGGTTGAGCGGAGGCGGTGGAGGTTTCGGACAGATCCGACGACGCAGCTGGCGGCGGCGAAGTAGACGCCGGGATGGAAGAACTCGGGGGAGCAGATGTCATCGTGCCTGGCAATGCTGATACCAGGTTGATAGGGCTAGGGTTCCTACCGGAGTTGCTACGTAGGTTGTATGAGTGAGAGGTGGCTGGACGAAGGCGACGACGGCGCGAGGGCGCCGTGATTGCATTGCTGCGCGTAGAAGGAAGAAGCGGCGGCTAGGGCTACCCGGCTAGGGTTTCTCCCGGCTCCCTGAGGAAGCCGGAAACAATAATATGTTTCTGCTTAATTTTCCAAATAGAGTCTTACAAATATTTATATGCCTCTCTAATAGCGACAATTATAAAATAACCCTCTAGAAATAATATAAATGCGACAATTATATATGGGCCACAGCCCTTTGGTTGGCCGGCTTCCCCCTAGCCACTAGATGAGGCGCGCCGCCTGTAGGGGATGCCGGTCATAACACAAGGCCTGTGCAACTCAGCAGGAGCCGAACAGTGCTGAAGGTGACGTGCATCAGGAGATGTGAATGTAGATTGTTCTTTTGCAAGGAAGGCATTAAGTGATATGACAATCTCTTTTGTAGTCATTGTTTAAGGCTCTGCCTAGCTGCCTTAAGTTACAGATTCGAACTGTTTATGGCCCTGAACTTGTAAAGTTAAACATGGAAAAACTCAGCCATGCAAATTGGTCTTCTGTAATGGTGAATCATTCAGACACTTATTATGTTGCTGTCAGGATCTCCGATCAAAGGGAGCAGAGAAGGAGAACTCACCGTTTTCACATTCCCTTTTCCCTTCCTCCTCGAGATGAATTTTTCTGGAGTTCTGTGATTTATGGTTGAATCCATGCCAGGATCTGACAGCCACGAACACAGTTTACTGACGGCAGTGCCCGAGAATAGATAAGAGAGACAGCTTGGGGGTCTCCGTGAAAACAAATCACGAGCTGGTTACGTGCGTGCAGACCCGATTGGATGGGGATGAGACCCAAACTATGATTAGGAACCTAAATCTGCGTTTTACAAGATTATGGACTGGGATGACATACTGGCGCAAGTTTAGGGACCGGAGATACACTTTACTCTTACTAGGTAAATGCCCGTGCGTTGCAACGGGAACACATAATACCACGATAACATATGTATGAGCGTGTGTTACAATCGTGATGTTCCAATCAATATTACATAAGTCTTCGAGAAAGATAGATAGTTAAAATATAACTCTATTTGAATGCGAAACTGAAACATCAACTTCGCTGGTTCATAATGTAAGAACTTATTGTATCACTTTATGCCTATGATAAGCGAAAGATAAGCACAAACATTAAAGATTGTAAGTTACAACAGGTAGATCTAGTGGCAGTTAAGTGTGCATTTGGGCCACTTAGTATACAACTGCAATGAACTGTCACAGGTAAAAACATAAAAAGGTTGCAAGTTATATCTGATAGTGTAACTCCAGTTATTTCTATCATGTACCATTTACTGTCTTACCTCGCTGATCACTGCGTTTTTTATAGGAATGATCATATATCAAGAACTTGAAAGCTGCTAATATTATAGTGTCAAATGTCAAATTTCACTACTAACCTAATAGTATAATCTATTTGCTTATATATTGGGATATTGTTTATATGAATTTTGAGTGTTTACGATAACCAAATTATTTGAACATAAACCCCATGTCCAAGCATGGTCCCAAAAAACAGTACTACTATTTATTGGAAATCAAAATCTCACAACTAAAAAAACACCAAAAGTTCAACTCCTCATCTGCTACCTTTCCACAAACCCTTCCCATATCTCCAATGCAACCATTGAATTGGATATTCATAAATCAACTCCTCGTGTATTGCCTTTCTTCAAACCATTCCCTATGTCTCCAATCCAAATAAGTAACAGATCAATATGTAAGTTGGATGGATGAAGCTACCTGGGAAACGATGGATGAAGCACAGGGATGAAGATGGAACGCCGTTGGTCCGTTCTTCACGGACAGTACACGACGGAGAGACGGGGATGAAGAGCCTGCGCGCCGTCATGTTTGTGCTGTGAGCGGAGCAGATTAGCGAGGCGGCTGTAGTAGAGGCGAAGACCTGAATTGTTCGGCAGCAGAAGCTGTTTTAATACATGTGAACGTTCGGATTGAATAAAGTATTAATACACATAAACAAAAACCAAAAGATTGCATTCTCTAACTGAAAAATAAGACTGCATTGGAACATATAAGTTGTCCTCTATATTATTTGCAAACTGGAAACATGAAAAAATGGCAATGCTTTGATTCTTTCAAACTACTTCGTTTCCTCTCATCTCTGGTCAATTCAACAACTCAGGTGTCGGATGGAACATTTTTCCAGAAATAAAGCTTCTTCTACTAATACTGATGCTAAATGAGGAAGTGTACAGCCTGCTAATTATTGCCTGATGAGGTATGCCAGATAGGGCAGTAACAAAATTATGAATTCTGAGTGGCATAAATATTACCAAACTTCAAAACTCTCACTGCAATTTTGAATGAAAATTCTAGCATACCATCAGGATGCAATGGACAAAGTGCAAAACCTCAGGATTCTATCATAATTCGAGGTACTGTAATTCTGAATGAAAATGTAGTGTGAGGTACGGTTTCAGCAAAATCATCAGGATGCAATGGACAAAGTGCCACAACACGCAACAAAGCTATGAGCTTATCATTTGGTATGATCTCTCATTGGCATGTAATGAGTGAAAGCGTTCAGCAGTCCACAAGCAATTGTCATTCATAGAGCACGCACGAAGTAATCATGTTGCAAGAAGGACGTAGTTAAACAATTTGGATGTAATTACCTCCCTCGCAGCCGCTGCCCAAGAGCACGAGACAGCCGTGCGGGGCCACGGCGAAGCAGCCCTGACGGGGATGCGGCGCGCGGACAGGGCTTCGAGCCTGGCGACGTTGGCGGGTTGACGAAGCAGGAGCGGTTCAGCGGTGTCAGCGGAGCAGTTCATGGAGGCAGCGGATTGGCGGACCATCCGGCGTCGAGGCGGCGGCGCGTACGGCGCGCCCGGCAGCGGGTGGCGGCAGCAGCGGTAGCATCTGGCGGCAGATCCTCCTGCGGCGTCGAGGCAGCAGCGCGTACGGCGCGTCCAGCGGCGTCGCGTCCAGCGGCCCGTACGGGGCGCTCGGCAGCGGGCGGCGGCAGCAGCGGGTGCGTCCTGCGGCAGATCCTCCTGCGGCGTCGAGGCAGCAACGCGTACGGCGTGTCCAGCGGCGTCGCGTCCGGCTGTGGCATCGCGTACGTACAGCGGTGTCGTGTGCGAGCGAGCGAACGAGCTGTGGTATGGGCGAGCGAGGGGATGAGGGGAGAGGGCGCGATCGGCGAGGGGCACGGGGGAGAGGCTGGCGATGGTGTGGGGGAGCGTGATCGAAGGAGGAGATTGCGAGCCTGGGAACCACCGGGTGGCCCTGGCAGCGAGGGCGCATGCAAACTGCTGGCGCGGGGCCTGGGAGCCAGCGATTAGGTGTCGCCGGGTGGACGGAATGGTTATAGGTGTTTTAGTTGTAGAGATTCCTAAAACACGAAGAGCATCGAGGTGAGGTGCAGATGCTACCAGAGAAGTATCTTAGCCTTAGTTTCTGCCAGTGTGTAGCGCTTGGGCACAGAAAATCTACTTCCACACAAACGGCCGTTTCAGAGTTTGGTGATCCCTTAATACAAGAGCACTTGACAATGAACGTAATTACGTTACTGTACTCGACTAACAGCAACACGCGGTCATTAGTAACCTCCTGTTCTCCGCTTGGGATATAAGAAGAAAAAAAAATCTATTGATGTCATGTCTTGGAAGCAGCCATGCTTCGTAGTTCTTACACGAGTCACGCGGAGGCGAGATCCACCGGGCTATAGGAGCAGCCGATGCGCACAGCACACGTACCTATGGTTCGCGCGATCGATCTCGTCGTCGATGTGGGCCGCGGAGATGAAGCTGACGATCGAGGAGGCTGCTCTTGCCGCACGCCAGGCGCAGCCACGCAGGGCTGCCAGCCGGGAGAGGCGGAGCACGGAGTGTGAGACCGGGAGGCTAGGAGGGGAAGCCGTCGCCGCCGCCGCCGCCTCCTGTGGTGCACAGTGCCAGTGTGTGTGCCTTCGGGTTTGGTGAGTGCCGAGCGGTGCGCGGTACGGCGTATGGTCTGCCACGTAATGCCTAAATAAAGCCTAGTTCCCCCTCGATAGCCCACGTGGGACAGTCCGGCCCAGGCCGCCCTAAAGTCCAGTTCGCTCGTTGGCCGCCGCCCCTTTCCTCGTGCTGTCGTCCTACAACGGCTCCTGTAGTCCCGTCTTCAACCTTTGAAATTAGGGTCAGTCGAAGCCGCGAACCGCGTACCAGGTACGTCGACCAAAATCGAGGTACGGGGACGAGATGGGTCGACGTCCCATTTATCGATGGGTCACGCCCCGATTACAGCAGTGGTTCAAGAAGGGACGAGTCCCAATCCTAGATGAAGAGTGCACGGGAGGCTAGGAGCACGGGCAAGAGCACGAAAACAGGGTCTGGCGGCCAGAGTTACCTGAAGGAATTCGTTGCTCCTCGCGCCGATGGCGGCGCCGGCGCCGGCGGTGATGGAGAACCGAGCTCGAGATCGTCGCCAGCCCTCGCGCCTCCTTGCGTCACTACCGGCGTAGTGCCACCCAGTCACCCCACGCGCGTCGCCGGACCTCACGCCTCCTTGTGTTGCAGCCAGCGCAGTCCTACCCACAGCCACGCATGTGGACGATGGATGACGATGAGACTAGGAGAGAACGAGAGTCACCGGCGGCGGCTGCTTTGGTGTATTTTACAGTGCGAATAGGGCATCTCAAATTCACAAGGTGTAGATGAGTGGATGGGCCAGAAATTGCAGCCCATTTATATAACGGACTCAGATTGGGCTCAACTATTCTTTTGTTTTATTATTTTACTAGCAAAACATGTCTGTGCGTTGCACCGGGAGAAAAAAATTATCATATATTTATGAAAATGACAACGAAACGGTACACATGCACATGCACACACACAATAATATAAGTTAATGATGCTAATAATATATCAATATCCTATTAAAATATATCGAATTAAAATATAATCTCGATAGATTTCTTTTTCTCCCAATGCAAAGCATGGAAAAATTTAGACATATTATCATAACTTACTTACTAACTTTAATTTTCATACTATCCATGTGTTGTAATAGTTAAATATCGTGAGGATCTATAAAAATTCGTAGTTCTAATAAAAATTATAAGACGTTTTGGCATATCTGCATTCATAGCTTTTAATATGAATTTAGACATAATATATATCTAGATGCATAGCAAAAGTTATTAATCTAGAAAAGCCAAACGTCTTATAATTTATAACAAAGGGAGTACGTAATTTAAGCTAGCAAGTAGTTAGTTGTTGATGTGTGAACAATTAATTTGTCCATTGACGACTGTGATGGGAGACCTCTCCTAATTTCCCACATGGTAGTCCTGGTGGAGGATTACAGGGTTATATTTAGACTAAATTGGGCAACAAACTACTTAAGAGATCTCAGTTAAATTAGGCAACAAAGTACTTAAGAGATTTCAGTTCACATATTGATCTGTTAGACCATCTACTAATCTAGGTAACTTGCGGATAACAGTTCAGAATAAAAAAACAAAAACGGATAAATGATAGAAGCAAAGAGAAGCCACGGATAAAAATTCTGAATATAAAACATGGAAATGGAGAACGTTAGTAGGGATGTAGTTTTATTTTTGCAGAGAAAAGGCGAAACCAATGAACGGATGAAAAACTAAATTAAAACTAAATTAATATTAGGTATTATAGATAACAACTGTGTCCATGCATTGCAACGAAACGTATAGGAATCGAATCTGGATTATCGCTAGACCTACATGTAAGTTGTTCTAACTTGTATGAATGCGCGTCATGAATACCAGATACATATATACGAGATATGGAGGGTGCAACCATAATCCCTAGCATATGAGATAGGGACTCAAGGAAGAAAATAAGATACATGTTAATTTTTAGAGTCCAATATATTCATCGTGAACTATTTGCTTTGATAACTTGTATTTACGTGAGCTAACATGACCGAAGCTAACATAACCGAATTGAGTTAGAAATCTATTGAATTTATTAACATAATATCAGAATCAATCTAAAGGAACTTCTAGAAGTCGATATAGATAGATAAGACATAGTTTTATTTTTATAAGAAAAATTAAAGAATACCAGAAAAGAAATAGAAAACATGAATAAAAAGAGGCATATCTGTGCACCCCCAGGAGTCCAATTCAGAATTTTTCCCTTGTGCCGTGTACCACATGGAAGGTAACGTCTTCATGGAAGAAAAAAAAATGGACACACGGCGTGAAAAAAATGGATGACATATTCTATTTAAAGTAAGCTTGCAATAGGCGTTTGGTATATGGATTCTAAATATACGTGTATCTATTACCTAATAATAACACATATGAGCACTTACACAATACATTTTGGAATCGGACTCTGTATCACGCTAGACAAGAGCTATTCTAACTCGTATGAGCACGGATTGTATATATAAGTCCGGACAGAAGAAACTCTCCATTGTCCGGTAGTTAGAGGTAGACGGACAAAAAAAAATGGATGGACAAAAAAAATGCCTGAAATTTTGCCTCTTTATTATTAGATATAGATGATGAATAATATGTAACATTCTTTGCAACCTTGGTCCCAAATCAACAAGTCAACCACCGCAATACATACAAGACTCCATGCTTCATATCGGGGTCATTGACCCATATGCTTCGGGTTCATGTACCAAATATTTGGTTCTCATACAGCAGGGGTATGCCCCCCGTTCATACCATATTTTTGTCGAGTGTCGACCCGCGTCCCTCGACCCGGTTGACTTAGAATTCTTGTGACTATGCTCCTTCTCTCACCGGAGGGGTGAGGACGGTCGCCCTACCTCGCCCTATGGATCGCTTCGCCTCTGTTTCTAGGTGTGCGGGCTCGCTGTTGGATACCGATTGAGTCCCGTCCACGTCGAGGGAGTCCGAGGTTCTAGTAAAAAAAACCCTAGTTAAATACACTGATGGTTGTAGTAAAAACTTCTGGTGAATTTCGCCCTCTATGGAAATTTAATTAGGGTTTGCTTTACCGGCCCAGATTCATCGAAAATTTTGAACTTTTCGTTCTATGCGTGGGTTTAGGGTTTAGGGTTTAGATTCCTAAATTTTTATTTCCGATAATGAAAACCTTGGTGTATATAAAGGCGACAAGTGATGATGAAATACCCTGTCGCTACTCGCTAGCGTGGCTGCCGTGCAGGAGGCCGTGCGCGATCTTGTCTCGCGCTGCCTGCACTGCCGGTGCGGGGGGCGCGGTATCGTGAGCGACGACGTCGCCGTCGTCGTCATCGAGCTCATACTGCATGAGATCGGGGTCGAGCTCCTCGCCGGCGCGTTCGCAGACGTTGTGCAGCACGCAGCAGGCGGCGATCATGCTGGGGAGGTCCTGCATCTTCACCTCGCTGCGGCGCTGCAAGCAGCGCCACCGCGCCTTGAGCCGCCTGACCGCGCCCTGCGCCACACCGCGCGCGGCGGCGACCCGCTCGTTGAACGCGTGCTCCGTCCACGTCAGATTCTGGTGCGCGTACGGCACGAGCATCCAGTCCATGAGCGGATAGCTCGTGCCACCGACTAGCCGCTGCTCCTGCCCGTGGCCCCCTAGGAGCCCGCAAAGAGCCCACCTGCCAAGCACGGCTGCGTCAGATAGCGACCCCGGCTCGATCCAGACGTCCGTGAACGCTCCGTCGGCGTCAGCAACTGCCTGGACGGCGACGGAGTAGGACGCCTTCTGGTTCCGCTCCGTGAGGCCGCGGTCGTAGTACGCGGCGACGTTGGCCTTGGGCGCGACGACGGTGACGCGCGTGGTGTAGACGGCGCCGATGATGCCAGGGAGCCCGTAGGCGGCCTCAAACCTGGCGGCAACGGTCGCGGCGGAGTCAGGCTCAGGCCAGGTGATGGTCATGGGCCTGAGCACGGCGGCCAGGGCGTGGTAGACCTGGAGCACGATGCTGTGGCAGGTGGAGATGCCGAGGCCGAAGCGGCGGGAGACCTCGCGGAGGGGCTCCGCCGTGGCGAGGCGCCAGAGGCAGACAGCCACGCGCTGGCGCACAGGGATGGCAGTCCGCAGCGCGGTGTCCTCCTTGGCGACGGCGCCGCCGAGCGCGTCGCAGAGCGCGCCGAACGTGAGGCGCGACATGCGGAAGGCGCGCCGGAACTCGGCGTCCGGGCACGACGGCCCGTCCAGGTGGTCCCACCACTCGGTGCTCCGCTTCCGGACCCACACCCGGCGGCTGGCCCTGGCCCTATCTGGCGCATGGGCCTGGCCGCCGCTGCTCTCGCCGGGAGCATCGTTAGACTGCGAGCTGCTTCTCATCTGCGGCCGCCGTCTCTTGCCCAATCGCGAGGTGCTACCCGTGGCCCCGCCTTCGCCCGCGGCCGGGAATAATGATCCTTGAACCACACTGCTGGGAATGGGATTCACTGGAAGGTCAGCAAAAACCTGCGGCGGCAATGGCATCATCATCGCGTCAACGGCCTGCAGGTGGTGATCGTGTTCGTGGGCAGCAAATAAGAGCGGGAAATTAGCAGAGTCGGCGTCAGCTTCAGCTGCGAAGGGCGCATTAGGCTGTGACGACCCAGCACCGACGTCGTCGTCCATGGCAGCGAGGAGGGCGATGATGGAGGAAGAGAATTCAGCGTTGGGAGAGGCGAGGAAGGTGGGGGAGCACTCGGCGTCGGCAGAAACCGCGGTGGAGGAGAACTCGGTGTCCGCTGTGGGAAAGACGGGCTGGGGAGACGGGAATGGCGCGAGGAAGGTGCCCATGCACCGAAGCTTCCCGTTCTGTGTGGCCTCGTGAGCTGCCTTTGCTTGGGAGCTGGGGTGGTGACTGGTGAGGTTTTATAGGTATCGGCGGATGTGGCACTGTGGCCGTGTGGGTAGGAGTTTGAGAGGCCAACATAATCGCACATCTTTGCATTGGAAAAACAAGTGACCAAGATCTTCATCAAATCTTTGGCACAAATGACGCGGGGCTTACCGTTTACCGTTGAGGCTGACCTGGACCTGAATGGCGACGAACGAAGCTCAGCTGACAGGAGTACTGAGTACAGGACCACACGTTCGCCTGACCGGCTGTGACTGTGATGATGATGATTGCACGCGGCACGCGTCCCCGCCGCATTCTCTGTGGACTACGCCTGCCCATTTGTCTAATCGAGAACGATAGGGGGGCTGCATGTGTGAGTTCTTAACAGTGATACTACAATCAATTAACCTCGTATTAGCCCGTCTTAGTATGAACGGCACGTGCTACCCGTTTGTGTATAACTCCGGCGTGTCGTTTCAGTGTCACGTTTTGTAAAGTTCACTGTGTATGTCCCTGTTCCATCATGGCATCATGTAATAAAAGTATATAACTGGATCTCACACGAATACTTTAGGGGATTCTAATGCCTTGTTTTGTTGCCTCCACGATTTGTCATTTAGGGACACTCGTATCTCTATATCTATATCTATTATCTATTATTATTTTATTATTATTTACTATACTTACTATACTTATACTACAACTAAAACATACAGATTGTCAACGTCTACCTGGCAGCATCAAAACAACCCTGCGATCCATGTCTACCCGGTAGAAAAAAATCACCGTCAATCACGCACACGGGAAAAAAGTTGCCGTCAATCTCGTGCACGTGGCAAAAAAAATCCCTGCAAACACCGCATGGAAGGAAATGGAAACATAGGAAGGAATGTAATCCCCCACGGAATCACCGATAGGCAAATAATCACCGCATGGAAACACTGAAAGGCAAGTAAAATGGAATAAAACGGAAAGAGAATTATGGGAAGAGAAAGGAATGTATCATAATATCACCACAATGATCATGATCGTGATCCTAATCTCATCCGTCCTTCGCGTTTTACGCCGACAACGACGTCTCGCCTCAACCAGAGCGGCCATTGGTAGGCATCCCTCCTTTGTGCCCCTCAGGCCCTCACGGAAGACGACGCGCATGGCGGAGGAAAAATGATTTGTACTATTGTTATGACTATTAACAAATTATACACCTATACTTTTTGCCCGAACTTTGGAAAACTTAAGTTTTGGCTTACAATGATTTTGGTTAGGCAAGAATTGGAAGCCAACCAAGCAGGCCCTAATTCCCAAATCATCATTCTATAGTAATAAAACGGTTTGAGTTGCATCCTTTCTTATTATTTTCAAATCTATAAAACAATATAAAAAAATTGTGTTCAAAATTCTGGTTTTTGAACCTTTCTAAAGAATTGTTGAAAAAAATCCACCAACAATACTTTTTTTCCAAAACATGAATTGTTGCCATGCCTCATGCATATGGCTATGACATTGTAATTCTGAGCATACATGTTTTGGACAAGGTAGAGCATGGACAAATTCAATTCGATGCCTAGCAATAAATTTTCAGCCTTTCAGTCGTGCTTTTTTAGACAACAAGCTCTCAGCCTAGCTTTTATTTTAGATTCATTACGATAATGAATGTGTTTCTAGACATTATCATGGTATAACACACGTGCAAATTGAATCGATATATTCTTGATTTTGACTTTGTGGGGGTATAAACCCCTATACCCTTACGGCTAGACATGGGCAGGCCCAGACCAGTCGGTCCGGCCCATTACATGACGACGCGCGATCCAGATCATTGGGATGGAGTCTCGCGCAAGGCATCAAACCAGACTTGGGAATCAAGCAAGGTCTTGGTCGGTTAGATTAGGAATCCTTATCTGGCTCTATATGGCAATTGTAACCGGCTAAGATTAGTTTCCAGATCTGTAACCCTGCCTCCCAGACTATATAAGGAGGGCAGGGGACCCCCTCAAAAACATTGAAACATACTCTAGGGCAATCTAGCTTGTAATACATTGTTCGAGACAGCAATAACAAAGCAGTGCAGGACGTAAGGTATTACGCCCACACGGCGGCCTAAACCTGGGTAAACCCGCGTGTTGTTCTGCATCACCATCTCGTTCGTGGCTTGCACACCTGTCTGCCGACAATCTACTAACTTGGGCATACCCCTCGGTAGACTGCTGACCAGGTTTTGTCGACAATGGCGCGCCAGGTAGGGGGTGTGTGTACTGCTTTTCAGGCGTGCGAGATGTTCATCTTCCCCGATTCCATGGCCACGGCGGCGGGCCTCACGTTCACGATCGGCCAGATCACCTGGACCACCGGCTCCAATGACTTCGTCGTCACAGCCATGGAGGAGGTGCAGATCCGATCTGCATCGACTACTTCCCCGACACCGACGTCGACTACGACTACGCTAGCTCCGGCTTCGCCTGCACCAGCACCGTCACCGACCACGCCGGCAACTCATCGACTCCTCCCTCACTACCAGGGGAGGAAACTCGACAACACCGACCTGATCGACTCCACCGACCGGCTCGGTGGCAAACTCTCATTTACCCTAGCTCTGGTCGACTCGCTCCAAGAGCAGTTTACCGAGCAGAACTCGAATGGCTACAACAGATCTACCCGACCTGCTCGAGCCACCCGTTTTCAACGGTTGGGTACAGATGTAGTGGTCACTTCAACTCCTGAAGGGTGCTCCGCTCAACCTCGACCTCGACTACGCAACTTCGTCAATATGGTGGGCTCTGATCAAGTTTCGATCCATACCACCCAGACAGATAGCCGTTTGAGCTCCGGATCGAGCACTACGTCCGATGAGACTACTCAAACCATGGTATTACACCATGTGAGTAGCGGTGACGAAGAGAGGCTACATCCTCCAGGCTTTCCTCGAATCCCGGCCTTCCCTCCAAGGCATAGCGCCATGATCAACGTGGTTAGACAAGATGAAGATCCACCTGCTGGAGGCGAGACCGATCAACAGCGACAAGAGCGACAACAGCGCAATGCCAACTGAGCTCAACGTCGCATAGATGAAGATGCACGCCTAGCACAACAGCAAGTAGACCTCGACCAGCAAGAAGCTGACGCTACAGCTAGGCGTAATCGATTGCAAGGGCACAACCTCAATGATGCTTTCGACATGGTGGGGAACAGACCAGTATTCAAAACCCCAAGTGCCAACGTGGCTGTCGCCATTGAAAGCCTGAAGCAGTTACCGGATACCCCGGAAATCCAAAACATCCGGGAGGATTTGTAGGCTTATCTCCAGGCGGCCATGGTTCAGACCAATGAACGTGTCGTGGGGCCGTCCGTGTCTGGCACGACTAGCAGGAGCCGCCAGCACTCCAGTCGACCTTTCAGGTCAGGTCAACGTGGCTTACGCGCACCCACTGGCACAGACCACCACGTTATGGACAACATAGCTCCTGGTGTCAATCCAGGAGCTGACGGAGGCAACAACGGCAATCGCGGAAACCCTCCCCGCAATGATAACCGCCAGCTCGGCCACCGCCGCTATAACAACGACGACGACCGACGCAGCGACAACCGACGTAATGACCACCGGGACCACCGTCATCAAGGACAACAATATGGTGATGAACGAGATCGCCATGATGGCAATTACGATCTTCGTCGTGACCTCAACAACCATGACCTACGTCCTCGTATTGAACAGAGAGCTCGGGACCGTGAGTCCCATGAAACCAGTCATCGCATGGAGTACGATATGGTCCATGGTCCCCTGGGCCCCAAGCAATTTACCAACCACCTACGACAGGTCATCTGGCCTAGAGGTTTTAAGCTTGAAAAGCTTAACCATTACGACGGCAAAGTCAATCCCGAGCTATGGATCCAACTTTACGAGACCGCTTGCAGATCCGCTATGGGCGATGAGCATGTCATGGCCAACTACTTTCCCGTGGTGGTCTGCCCGGTGGGGGCACCAATGGCTTATTAGTCTCCCAGAGAACCACTTCGACTCCTGGTATGCTTTGCGTCAAGCCTTTGTCGAAAACTTCATTGCTCCCTATGAACAACCAGGCAACAAGTACGATCTGCAGCTCATCCGCGACGCCAGGGACGAACCATTGCGCGAGTACATCCGACGCTTCTCAGATATGCGCATCAGGATTCCCAGGATCACCGACAATGAGGCTATTGAAGCCTTCATTACTGGTCTACGCTACCACAACGACCTCAAGGACAAGCTCCTTCGTAAATGGCCTATAACGGTGGTTGACCTCCTCACCACCGCCAAGAAGTATGCGGATGCCGACGACACCAAGAAGCTGCTAAACGAGGGCACCGGCAAAGCATCGTACTCTCCACGACACAACGACTACCGTGACAACCGTCGCCACGATGACTTTAGAGGTTGCAGCGACATCAGAGACCACCGTAACGACAATCGTGATCGGCGCAACAACAGAAATCAGCACGGCAATCGCCGTGACAACTTCAAGGGCAAGCGTGCTCACGATGACGACGGCGAGGTCAACGCCTTGAAAAAATTTGGTGGGCGTCGCAATTATGAAGAAGACTACGCTAAAGCCTTGAGGGGGCCTTGCCCAGCTCATCCTAAGTCCAACCATACGTTAGAAAACTGCAAGGTCCTCAAGGAGATCTACCGTCGCAAACAGGCTTCGGAAAATGCCGACAAGCCTAATGACGCAACAGACCAGCGTAACCGCAGGGACGATGATGAGGACGATCCTGACAAGAACCCCAAGCACCAGTATCAGGACCGGTGAGGCATGTTGCAACCATCGTCAGGGGCAAGGTGTCTGTTGAAAGCAAACGCGAGCGGAAGCTGCTCGCCCGCGCTTACTTGAACGTGGCCAAGATAGACGACCTCATTGCAGATCCAAGACTACCCCCTGGTCACACCGAGAAATCAACTTTAGCAGGGTGGATCAATTGGCCACCATCCCCGAACCAGGTCATTTCGCTCTCATCCTCAGTCCCTGTATCAATAAAGTGCAATTTGACAGGGTGCTCATCGACGGCGGTAGTTTCATCAACATCCTGTTCAAGAATAGCCTGTCAGCATTGAACATATCTGAAGCTGATTTGAAGCCATACGATGCACAGTTCTGGGGGGTCCTGCCCAGAAAGAGCTCTATGCCTCTCGGGCAAATTACCTTACCTGTGTAGTTTGGCACGGCAGACCACTTCCGTACCGACTACATCAACTTTGTGGTCGCTGACTTCGAGGGCACCTACCATGCTATCCTTGGTCGCCCCGTGATCACCAAATTCATGGCCATACCTCATTATAGGTACTTGGTGCTTAAGATGCCAACGAAAAAGGGAGTCCTCACTCTCAGAGGCAATGTATTTGTTGCCTATACCTGTGAAGAGGATAGTTTTCGCGTAGCTGAAGCCCACGACCTCTCCCTACGCATGGCGGCAATGACGATGGAGGCAAAGAAGACTCCTCCAAACCAGCTGGAAATTCCAGAGCTTGAAGCACCATGCAAGTCTATCAAGTCTAAGGAGTACAAGGAGATCTAGCTGGTCGAGGGTGACTCCAGCAAGATTGCACTGATCGGGTCAAACCTTGACCCCAAATAGGAAGACACGCTCGTCCGGTTCTTGAGAGAGAATGTAAGCGTGTTCGCTTGGAAACCATCGGACATGCCTGGTGTATCTCGAGACCGGATGAGCACTCCTTGAACGTCGACCCCAAAGCAAAACCCGTCAAGCAGAAGATGCGGTGGTTCGGGAAGGACAAAAAGGAGGCTATTAGGGTAGAAGTTACACGGCTTCTTGCAGCCGGTTTTATCAAAGAGGTGTATCACCCGGACTGGTTAGCCAATCCGGTTCTTGTACGCAAAAAGAATAATGAATGGAGAATGTGCGTTGACTACACCGATCTCAACAAACACTGCCCTAAAGACCCCTTCGGCTTACCTCGCATTGACGAAGTCGTGGACTCCACGGCCGGCTGCGAGCTGCTATCCTTTCTCGACTATTACTCTGGTTATCACCAGATTGCTCTTAACAAGGACAATTAGATCAAGACGTCCTTTATTACACCCTTCGGAGCTTATTGCTACACGACCATGTCGTTTGGGCTTAAAAATGCCGGAGCTACTTATCAGCGTGCAATACAAGAGTGCCTCGAAAAGGAGATACAAGATGAACTAGTCGAAGCCTATGTAGACGACGTAGTTGTCAAAACCAAGGACTCCCACTCCTTGATTGACGATCTGACACGTACTTTTGCAGTGCTCAATCAATATCAATGGAAGTTGAACCCTAAAAAGTGCATCTTTGGTGTTCCCTTTGGTATATTACTAGGCAATGTCATCAGTCGTAACGGCATACGTCCTAGCCCAGAAAAGGTGCAAGTTGTACTCAATATGAAGTGACCAGCAAATGTCAAGGATGTCCAGAAGCTTACAGGGTGTATGGCTGCCCTAAGCCGATTTCTATCTCGATTTGGTGACAAGGGCTTACCTTTTTTCAAGTTACTCAAGGCAGGTGAGAAGTTTGAGTGGTCGGAGGAAGCAGATATTGCCTTTACACAACTAAAGCAGTACCTTGCATCACCTCCAGTCCTTACTGCCCCCAAGTCAGGAGAGGTCCTTCAACTCTACATTGCTGCGACTGATCGAGTCGTCTCCATTGTCCTTGTGGTCGAGCGCGAGGAGCCTGGCCACGCTTATGGTGTTCAGCGCCCAATCTATTTCATCAGTGAGGTGCTCAACGAGTCCAAAACTAGGTACACTCAGATTCAAAAATTGATCTACGCCATACTCATTACAACCCGAAAGTTGAAACATTACTTTGACGGGTTCCATGTGGTGATCAAAACTGAGTTTCCTCTTGGTACCATTATACGCAGCAAGGATGCAAATGGGCGCATCGCCAAATGGGCAATGGAATTATGTCCTTTTGACCTGGAGTTTGCACGCCGCGACACTATCAAATCCCAAACACTGGCTGACTTCATGGTTGAGTGGACAGACTTAAGTATCCCGACCTCTCAAGGACCCATTGACTACTGGAAAATGTATTTTGACGGCTCACTGACTATTGATGGTGCGGGAGCGGGCATATTATTCATATCACCAACCAATGAGCAATTGTGCTACGTCCTCAGGATTCACTTCCCGGCATCTAACAATGCTGCAGAATACGAGGCATGCTTTCATGGTTTGCGCATTGCAGTCGACCTCGGTATCAAGTGCCTTTACGTCCACGGCGACTCGGCCCTAGTTATTAACCAGCTCAACAAGGACTGGGATACAACTAGCGAGAAGATGGATGCATATTGCAAAGAAATTAGGAAGCTTGAAGGCAAATTTTATGGCATTGAATATTGCCATGTGGTCCGAGACAAAAATCAAGCAGCAGATGCGTGTCGAAGTTAGGATCATCTCGAGCTCAAGTATCGCATGGCGTTTTTGTTCAAGACCTTTTAAAACCATCAATTAAGAAAGAAGGTGACCCCGTGATCGAGAAGCCCCCGGACCAGCCTCTGGTAGCTATGGTTCCATGATCGACCACTACGGAGCCATCTCCCACCACCGCGGGACCATCTCAGACCTCGACTAAGATAGCAGACTGGCGTGTTCCATTCATTAAGTACCTAACAGATGGCACCGGGTACTCTGATCGAAATGAAAATGAACGCCTTATACGCCGCAGCAGACAATACCTGGTGGTCGAGGGTAAGTTGTGGCGCAAAAATGCGAAAGCAGAAGTATTGATGAAGTGCATTGAGCAAGAAGACGGTATTAAACTCTTGGAAGAAATACATTCTGGCACCTGTGGTAATCATGCCGCATCTCGGACACTGGTTGGTAAAGCATTCCGCGCAGGTTTTTACTGGCCATCCGCAGTAGCTGATGCAGAGAAGCTTGTTAGACACTGCGCCAATTGTCAGTTTTTCTCCAAAAGAATTAATGTGCCAGCCCATGAGATCCAGACCATACCAGCCTCCTGGCCCTTTGCGTGCTGGGGCCTGGATATGATTGGACCCTTCAAACCAACACCAGGCAACTTCAAGTTCGTATTCGCGCTGATTGATAAATTTTCCAAATGGATAGAGTACATGCCCTTGGTCAAGGCATCTTCTGAAAAAGCAGTCGAGTTCCTCGACCAGGTCATCCATCGCTTCGGTATACCCAACAACATCATTACAGACCTGAGGACTCAGTTTACCAGGAACATGTTTTGGGACTTCTGTGATGAATAGAGCATTATAGTGAAATACGTCTCAGTGGCACACCCCAGAGCTAATGGACAGGTCGAGCGGGCTAATGGAATGATTCTAGATGCATTGAAGAAAAGGATGTATAGAGAAAACGACAAAGCCCCTGGCCGGTGGATTAAGGAGTTACCAGCTGTGGTCTGGGGACTTCGGACACAACCTAGTCGCAATACTGGTGTCTCACCATATTTCATGGTTTACGGCGCCGAGGCTGTGCTCCTAGCAGACATTGAATTCCGGTCACCTCTGGTTGAGAAATACAACGAAGATCAAGTTACTGAACAATGAGAGCTCGAGGTGAATAGTGTAGAGAAACGACGCCTTGACTCCTGTATATGCACGGCCAAGTACCGCACTGTGTTACGAAGGTACTACAACAAAAATGTTCATGAACGTTTCTTTGTGGTCGGCGACATGGTATTGAAATGGAAGACTAGCCAAGATGGCGTCCACAAGTTGGCAACTCTATGGGAAGGGCCATACATCGTAAAGGCTGTTACACAACTTACTTCATACAGGCTTGCAAGACTTGACGGCACTGATGTGCCCAACTCCGTCCATATCGACAAGCTTAGGCGTTTTTACCCCTAATTCTCAAATACAGATATGTACCTTTTTTCTGTACTACTTTTGTACTTTGAATTATGATATATATATATATATCATAATTCAAAGTACAAAAGTAGTACAGAAAAAAGGTACATATCTGTACTATTAGAAAAAGGTGTATATATATATACTCGACTACAGTTGACTACTCTTTTTACATTGTTGATTATACAACTACAACAACTTTTTGATAAACCAGTACATCGATCACTAATCCTTTCGGGTTCTCGGAGCAGCTCTGTCCTCGACCTCACTCATAACGTGCACGAGATCCGCCCTCTACGTTTTGGGTGGTCGGCAGATGCCCTTTGGCCAGACCAGTCGTACTCTTACGTGTATACAGGTTCTGACAGCCTTACACTCGGATCACTGGCCTCTCCAAAGCCATACAGACCTACAGGATGACATCGATTACGCTGGAACAACTAAAAACAGAACATTCTGCTGTTCTAACTTAGTTCTCATCGATTACTCTGGAACAACTAAAATAGAACATTCTGCTGTTCTAACTTAGTTAAATTCACACGCAGTACAAAGCTTCAATGTTTTTTCATACAAAAACATAAACAACTTTACATTGTACTACTCATTACCTTATTACAAGCTCGCCTCTTTGCAGGCACAAGTTCACAATAAGCTTATGAAAATTAACTTCTCCTACGAACTATTCGTAGGTTCCTACTACTGTTGGCTTTTTGCTAGCTCAGAGACCTTTGGCATGGTCGAGGATGGAGTTGACTGTGCTTCGCTGGAAGCCAGAGATGGTGGCACAGGTATCTGTCCCACGTACAATTGAATTGTCCCTCCGGTTGATGGGGCGGCAGCTAGGCGTAAGATGATGTCCTTGGTGATCGCGGTAGCATGCTTCATCTCCTCTGACCGCAGCTCATCAGCTCGCTCCACCCCGACCTCCCTGGGATAACCGGCTTCTAGGCGAGCAGTATCCAACAAAGGGTAGTGGGCACGTACGAAGCTAAGTACATGTGCACCCACATACTCCTTGATGTCCTTCGTCCATTGTTGGAGCCATCCCTAGGTTTTTTGGGATTTCTCGACCAGTCCTATTTTTGGTGCCTCCACTCCAACTTCGGTGGAGTCGGCAGCAATGACGTCGAGCACTGGTGCGATCCCCTTTGCCATCTCAGCACAGGCGTGCTTCCAAGTCTCCCGCTCCTTGACGAGTATTTTGTATTTGCCATTAAGGGCTTCTTGCTCCTTCATGAGTTTGTTGCACTTCTGGGACCACGCCTCGATCTTTTTTGCACCAGCCTGGTTTTGAAGCTCTAGGTCGTCGCAATCTTTCTTCATCTTCTCAAGGTGCACTTTGACATTTTTTCTTTACAACTGCAAGGTGTCACGTTGATAAGAATTCAATGCCGCAAACTTCAATGAAAGCTACGACAACGATGAGGAATACTTACTCTCCAAATCCTTTGCTAATTTAGCATTCTCCTCCTTCATGGCCTGCTGTGTTTGCAGCCATTTGTTCTTCTCTTCAGTCAGCCGGTTACGCTCAGCAGCTACCTGAGCATTTTCTTCTCGAAGCCAGCTGACTTCGACGTCCAGACCTGTATCAATACTCCGATTATGACCACAAAATTTGCTTTCTTCTTCATAATGCCCGAGGATTTCTTCCATGCCTAGGGCTGAAGACTCGGCTTTTTCTCCTGGTCTAGCACTTCCAGTTGGCTCCTTGGTGGTCCCAACAACCTCTACAGATTTTGGGACTTGCTGTTCTGAGGTCGGCTGGGGCTGTTCTTGTTTCTCTGAGGCCGATTGGGGCTGTTCTAGGTTTTTTGGGGCTGGCTGGTGCTGTCCTTCTAGTTGTGGGGCCTCCTGTGGTTGTTCCGTCAGCTCTAGGGCCCCACCATCTCCTGCCTGCCCCAAAATTTCAGTTTGCAGACCAGGAGCAGATGCTGAAGGCGCTTGCAACTCGGGGACTACCCCCTCTGCTCTGGTCTGCTCCAGGACCTGCTGCTTGGCGATGGCCGTATTTGGTGGTGGCAGTGTTGCACTGCCAGACAGTTCTTCGAGCCTTTGGGTCGATGCAGAGCTATACAAATCCATGACAAATAACAAAGGTGATGATATTAACCAATTATTTTATACTCATACAAGTTCACGACCACTTACAGGTTTGTACAGCGGAATACGGTGGCGAACCGAGATTTCTTCGCCTTCTCGGGCCCGGCACCCTTCTCTGCCACTGAGCCAGTGGTCGGGACTGGCTTAGTCACGTCGCTTCTAACAGTGGTAGCAGGCTTTGGGATTCCTGAGGCCTGTGCCTGTGGTTGCGGTGGTTGAGGTGTTGGCTTAGTTGTCGGCACCGGCGGTGTCGGCTCCTGCCTTCTAGCGAGCCACTCCCTCCGGCTGTGTGCTACGATACCGGAGACCTCCTCGACCTCCTCATCTTCCTCTTCTGGCCAGTCAGCAATAAGGCGTCGACGTTTGCTTGCTGGGTCCTCTACTTCTTTCAGGTCAATTACCCCTTCTGGACTTTCATCCGAGGAGGTTCCTTGTGAAGTCTGGCCCCTTTTCTTCGTTGGGGCAACAATCGGTTTCTTGCCTGCAAGTCGGCTGGCTTGCTCTGATTCATCTTCAATTGCAAGCCAATCAACTTCGGAAGGATCGTCGTCTACGGGCAGCGGTTGTGCATCATGGGCCCGCGGCACGACCTCAGGCCACTCCACGCCTAGAGGACAAGACACGAATGTTTGCGCTCTCTCCTGTCCATTAAACTGGGCAACAGAGAGGAACACGCATATCAGAATGACAGCACATCACAAAAATGGTTATTATGTAGAGTTTTTATCACAAGGATAAACTAGCAGGCAACATTTGACTTACTAGTGGTGGTGGGCGAGTAAGCTTGAACACTGGCTCAATGACTGTCAGCTTCTTGAAGTTGGGATCCTTAAGATTAAACAGGTCTTGGACCCTGATCTTCACTTCTTTTGGTTCGAGATCTTCATTCCTCATCCTGGTCGGGTCCATGCAACCTTGGTATTCATATGTCGCGTGCACTCTGGCCTGACATGGTTGGATCCGACGACTAATAAAATTACCGACTACACTTCGTCCATCCAGCCTTGACCAAGGTAGCAGCTGCATTATTGCCTCAATCTGGATTGTGTTCTACGGCAGCTCTTTCCAACTGATAGTTTTTTTCTGGGACCAAGGATACGTCATAGTATGAGGCCTGGCTTGGTTATTAATGAATGTAAAACCAATGCATGTACCAGTCCTCTAATGTGGTCTTCCAAGGGTAGTGTAGATACTCCGACCTGATCCCTTCCCGCATGTTTAGATAGCAGCCACTAGCCACATTGGAGCCGCCTCGACCTCCCTTTTTCTTCAACCAAAACAAGTGGCGAAAATAGTCGAAGTGGGGTTGGAAACCACCGTATGCTTCGCAGAGATGGATGAAGCAAGCAACAAGCAACACAGAATTCGGATGCAGATTGCAAATACTGATTTCATAATATTTATAGATCCCTTGCAAGAATGGATGTACAGGAACACCAAATCCATGAGTGAAGTATTATTCAAAAACAATAATTTCACCTCCTTTGGGATCCGGGAATGGCTCCAGATCGGGTGCACGCCATCCCGCCAGTTCTTGGGCATGAAGCACACCCATCCGCACCAGTCGCTCAAGGCTGAGTGGGGTACACTTTGACATATTCCACTCCTTCTTCATGATCTCCTTGCGAACTTTGGCCTCCATCTTCGTCTTCCTCGTGGCCATTTCTTGACTCTTTTGACTCTTCCTTTCTACGGAGGAAAAGGAGGGCGCCACTCTTTCCAATGGCTAGGGTTTGGTGGCGGCGATTCAAGCGGCGGCGGCGCGTGAGTAACTTGGGTCAACTTCGTGGATGCCTACGGCGGCGACTGTGGATTGCACTACGGTGGTGGCACTGGGGCTTGAGAGGGCTATGTGATGACAATGGCGCAGTGGCGGCGGAAGCAAGAAGATGATTGATTGCGAATATGCGAGTGTGAGTAGATTGGAATCGTTCCCTTTCCCGGTCATTAAGAGGTGACGTCGATTCAGTTTCTGAAAGAATGGGGCATGTGGCGCGAGATTTGCAGTAACTAACAGATTTCTTCTGCAAAAATTGTGTCCCTTCGATTTTGGCGTCGTTTGGTCCGTGACCCAAACGTGTCTTGTTACAGGCACTGGGTCACTGTTCACATGATGCGATAGAAAGCAACTGCGGCGCCGCCCACGTCATCAGCGCGTCAGATTGGACTAGTTAAAAAAATGAAAATGAAAATGAAAAGAAGAAAAAAGCAAGAGAGATACAGAGACAGCGTGGTGATGGACTCACTAGCCAGCGTGCTATGGAACCTGTAGCCAGAGCTCTGAGCTCTGGAACCTGCAGCCAGACCTCCAAACTCGGGGACTCGCTAGACCAGCGTGCTCTAGAACCTGTAGCTAGAGCTCTGAGCTCTGGAACCTGCAGCCAGACCTCCAAGCCCGGGGACTCGCTAGACCAGCGTGCTCTAGAACCTGTAGCCAGAGCTCTAAGCTCTGGAACATGCAGCCAGACCTCCAAGCTCGGGGACTCGCTAGATCAGTGTGCTCTGGAACCTGTAGCCAGAGCTCTGAGCTCTGGAACCTGCAGCCAGACCTCCGAGCTCGGGGACTCATCGCTAGACCTCCGAGCTCGGGGACTCGTCGCTAGACCTCCGAGCTCGGGGACTCTTTGCTAGACCTATGAGCTCGGGGACTCTTTGCCAGACCTCTGAGCCCGGGGATTTGTCGCTAGAACTCCAAGCTCGGGGACTATTCGTTCGACCTTCGAGCTCGGGGACTTGTTACACCACTTCCTGCTCTAGGATTCGTCTTGCTTGACTACATATACTATGCTTGCATACAGTCGCTGGACGCTTGATATTCTTAGACCTTGGTACAAGGCTCATTTTTTGCCTTCCAGCAAGTTCGAGGACTACATCATATATGATGCACCTGACGGTGCATAATGATTATTGGTTCTTGAGGATTCTTTTTTAGACCCTAGCATCACGTGCCTACGTCACCTATTACCAGGCTCGGGGACTAAGTGGGTACACTTCACCTGACGGTGAATTGTTTCTATTTTTCGACCCCTACGCTCTGTAATTTTTCATAAGTTACTTCCATCAAGTACGCACACTTACATTTCTTTTTAGAAATACAAGTGGGTACACTTCACCAGGAAATAATTTTTTTCTTTTTTGGACCACTATGCAATCTTCATCAACAATCACGGTTTACTGATTCCTGAGCCAAACGGAACACTAGCGCATGTTTGGCTAACATTTCAAGGTGATGTGAAGACAAACCTCGTAACTTGAAGAAGACTAAAACAGTGTGTCGATACATAATACATAGTGCTCGGGGACTAGCTGTGGGGGTATAAACCCCTATACCCTTACGGCTAGACATGGGCAGGCCCAGACCAGTCGGTCCGGCCCATTACATGACGACGCGCGATCCAGATCATCGGGATGTAGTCTCGCGCAAGGCATCAAACTAGACTTGGGAATCAAGCAAGGTCTTGGTTGGTTAGATTAGGAATCCTTATTCGGCTCTATATGGCAATTGTAACCAGCTAAGATTAGTTTTCAGATCTGTAACCCTGCCTCCCGGACTATATAAGGAGGGCAGGGGACCCCCCTCAAAAACATTGAAACATACTCTAAGGCAATATAGCTTGTAATACATTGTTCGAGACAGCAATAACAAAGCAGAGTAGGACGTATGGTATTACGCCCACACGGTGGCCTGAACCTGGGTAAACCCGCGTGTTGTTCTGCATCACCATCTCGTTCGTGGCTTGCACAGCTGTCCGCCGATAATCTACTACCTTGGGCATACCTCTCCGCCATGTTTTAGATCTCATCAAGCTCTACAATCAGACGGACAGCCAGACCAAAAAAGGATTACATCATAATGAAAGTAAGGCAAACAACACTACACAACTAGTCTTGGACATTTTGCACCAAATGTCTTGATAGCCTTTCCGCCATGTTCGAAGCCCACCTCTTTTCCTTTTCCTTGAGTAAAATGCTCCGTTTATGTAGAAAGATGATTGATCAATGTACCACTACATTAGGGCATGTTATGATCTTATTTTTAAATACATAATCATTACGAATTAGCCAAAGACTCATGCAAATGCAAGCCAACAATAAAAATCATCTAGATTTTAGAACACCTCATTTTCCACCACTGATATCCTCTATTCTAGATTTCTCACTACAAATATATATAGAGAGCGAGATTGACTCTCTAGAGTGAGCATAATATATATAGAAAAATTGTTGAAAGGTGGAAAATATAGAAAGTGATTTATTTAAATGGCTGTCCAAATTATGATTTATTTGGAGTTGCTCTTATATTACATGGAAGGTCGATCGTCGTGATTGGTCTTCCGCGAAATTCTCCTGCGGATATAGGAGTACAATGGATAACGTGACATATCCATGTGACCTAACCTTAGAAGACGACGAGGAGGTGAGGTAAGGTGTTACGTTCAATTCAGAAAAAAAAGTGAGGTCAGGCGACAGGTCCGCCCAGGCGACGACGACCTACGCGTCACATTCTTGTGTTTTTTTAGAACTTCACATTCTTGTGTTGTATGTATACATACATTGCGGCGATGACCTACGAGTCATGCATCATTGAACGCACGTAATTACGCCTCACGGCTTAGTGCGTGGTCCGTGCTAATTGAGAAATCCTCTGTGAGCTAGTAGGTGTATACTACACGAGAGGACTGGGGCCGAAATTTCTAGCGGCTAGGTTTTGTTCAGATTTAAACTCGAACATTTGAAAAAAAACGCAATCATTCCCGGCCCTTTATTTCTTTCGTCGATCTGAACTTGAACGAGGAAACATTGAATCGGATCAAACGAAACAAGCTAGCGGCACCCAATTGTCACCGGCATATCATTGTCCTTTCACAATTCACATGGACCGTGCGTGAGTACGTAGTACCTTGACAGCAGTACACATGACAGGTAACATAATGATGGACGACAAACCAAATGCTGGTTTCGGCGTGGACACGTACACACAGCTGGTTGCGGCGGCCTCGGTGGAGTAGCTAGTTCGGTTCCTGCCGGACTGCGGCGACGTGGATAGTAGACCGTGACCGATTGCTGCGTGCGGTCGTCGTCCTAAAGTACTCTTTCCCCACATGGAAGTAGCACAACTGATATATGGTAGCAAGGCTGCGTTTAGTTCCACTAAAAAAGCACTATGCAAAAAAAAAATTCCCGTCACATTAAACTTGCGATACATGCATATAGTACTAAATGTAGATGAAATAAAAAACTAATTGTACAGCTTGGTTATACTTTGCGAGACGAACGTTTTGAAACTACTAGGTAGCGTGCCCGTGCGTTGCTACGGGACAGTTAAACTTTTATACTAAAACACATGGATTGCACGATAAGATAACAATATTATGAAATTAAATACCAACGTTAAAATGACATTTAATCCAAAAAGCAAAGTCCATGAAATTAACAGTCATAGAGAGCACAACGTCGCAGGCTCACAAACTCTAATATATAGATATTTCTGTGATACGGCTAAGATAATATATTATATCGACAAAAAGAAATCTCTGATATCTATTTTTCGTGAGCCAATAAATCAACAAGTTTTGCCGCAACGGTCATTTTTTCCCCCTAGATCATGCCCATGCGTTGCTACAGGAAAACAACAACCCGTACTCATGGTGATGAGCATCCCCGCCCACGCTTTGTCAGCGCCACTGCTATCCCACAGCTTTTTTTCTGGCTATTATGGTGCGGATCAGCTCCTATGACGCCAACATTAGCACACCGCTGATGTGCATATCATTCTATTTTGTGGCCAATCATCACCGTTACACGAAGCTTCAAATAGCATGAACAATTAATAGATAATTTTCACAACAAAAACACAACCACTTTGGTCACTCTGATCACTCGACCACCTAACCACTCTAGCATCTTTCACTCAGCCACCCTGACACTTGCAATGAGAATTGATAGTGTAGTGCACTTCGACCAAAAAGTTTTAAACATAACTGATCTGTCATTCTCCACAACATATAACATTGGAATATTATTACACAAGCAAAGGAAGCTTTGTCCAAGAAACGATATAAAAGTACAGGTGTTGATAGATAACCCTTACAATCTGAATATAAAAACTGAACACCAGAATGCAGGGTACATGTAACATCTACGAAGGGCTTCCAGCCGGCCAGAAAATTCTTGGACGATGCTTTCAGAAAATGGTTGGGATAAAGGTCATGGCATTTAGTTCCTGGAGTTATTTATGGTCCACTGGAAGAGATTCTTGTGTTATATAAACCATTAAACTACAAATCAGCCACTATTATGGAGTGGCAGTGAAATGCCTGATGAGTGAAATTAAACAATTCTATTGATACTTTTCTATTCTCACACTTTAATTTTGCAAACAGAGCCGAAAAAAGAGGGATGAAGAAGGAAAGGACACAATGCCTTATAGAAGAATAAAGGGCAAGAATAACCACATTCTAATGTGCAAATTAAAGAGCTAAAAAATAGCATTTCTATATCTGAAGAATTGTATTCGAATTAGCTCTATGCAAGTCAGGTCTCACCTCAGTGCCAAACACTGATAAGTTGCTTCTCCATTCTTATCGTACTATTTCTAGCAACCACTAATGTTGATGATCCCTTGTAAACATATATAATACGTCAATTGATATTCTAATTTAAGCAGCACAGTTTACAGAGAGGAAATAATGATTGTTTAGTAATCCATATCCTAGCAGCTTCTGTAGAGTTTCCTTCATTTATAAAAATTGGCTGTGCCCTTGACATTCGAGCAGACAGCAGATTAAGTGCATCTATAATCATGAATATGAAAGTTGTAGAAAACCTGAGCTAATGATAACAAACCTGGAATCTCCAAGGCACAAGATATATGTAATAGGTTGATCAATTTCCTCATTGATAATCTGTAAAGTATAGCAGTTGTATTTATAGCCTAAACATGACATCTGGAAGGGCAGGAGCAAAACAAAAATACTCAAACAAGAACTGAAGAAACATGGTTGCTAGGTAAATACAGATTAGAACCAGACATCATATTGGAGGAAAACCATGTAAATCAAGTGCAAAGCATCTGAACATGCCACCAAACAGTCAGCGATAGTCTGTAGAGTAGAACGATTGTATTTACAGCCTAAACATGGCAGCTAGAAGAATAAATTGGGCAGGAGCAAAGCAAAATTATTCAAACAAGAACTGAAAAAACATGGTTACCAACTAAATACAGATTGGAAGCATACATCATATTGGAGGAAAACCATGTAAGTCAAGAGCAGGGCATCTGAACATGCCACACCAAAAGAGGACTAACAAGTGGACCAATCAGACAACCCTTTAAATTGAAATTAAGTTAATGTGTTTCTCTTAGACATAAAAAATAGAACATCAGGGAAAGCAAATGGAATTTATCTGCACAACATTTCTGATTCCAATTTAACCATACATGGTACATCATCTCCTTACCTCCTTGCTTTCGCACTGCTACCAAAAGTCCTTGTAATAGTGAAGATTATGACCAGACAGGTGGCATTGGTCATGTGTCTAAGCCAAGGTAAAATTTTGTATGTCAATTTTCCTATGACTTGGTGAGCGAGGGGACGGCATAAAAGGAAGGAGGACGCAAGGTATGTCGGATGCGATCATACCAGCACTAAAGCACCGGATCCCATCAGAACTCCGAAGTTAAGCGTGCTTGGGCGAGAGTAGTACTAGGATGGGTGACCTCCTGGGAAGTCCTCGTGTTGCATTCCCTTTTTTGTTTGTTTGTATTTTTTTTAAAAAATTGGTTTTTGGCCGTCCGTTTGTCAGATTTTATTCGTTTTCCTAGGCGGCACCGTCCGAGCGAGGGGGAAGGCGGAAGGGCAACCGGCGCGGCGAAGCCACGGGCGGGCCGGACGCGGAGGCGCGGGCATAAAAGGAAGGAGGACGCAAGGTATGTCGGATGCGATCATACCAGCACTAAAGCACCGGATCCCATCAGAACTCCGAAGTTAAGCGTGCTTGGGCGAGAGTAGTACTAGGATGGGTGACCTCCTGGGAAGTCCTCGTGTTGCATTCCCTTTTTTGTTTGTTTGTATTTTTTTAAAAAAATTGGTTTTTGGCCGTCCGTTTGTCAGATTTTATTCGTTTTCCTAGGCGGCACCGTCCGAGCGAGGGGGAAGGCGGAAGGGCAACCGGCGCGGCGAAGCCACGGGCGGGCCGGACGCGGAGGCGCGGGCATAAAAGGAAGGAGGACGCAAGGTATGTCGGATGTGATCATACCAGCACTAAAGCACCGGATCCCATCAGAACTCCGAAGTTAAGCGTGCTTGGGCGAGAGTAGTACTAGGATGGGTGACCTCCTGGGAAGTCCTCGTGTTGCATTTCCTTTTTTGTTTGTTTGTATTTTTTTAAAAAAATTGGTTTTTGGCCGTCCGTTTGTCAGATTTTATTCGTTTTCCTAGGCGGCACCGTCCGAGCGAGGGGGAAGGCGGAAGGGCAACCGGCGCGGCGAAGCCACGGGCGGGCCGGACGCGGAGGCGCGGGCATAAAAGGAAGGAGGACGCAAGGTATGTCGGATGCGATCATACCAGCACTAAAGCACCGGATCCCATCAGAACTCCGAAGTTAAGCGTGCTTGGGCGAGAGTAGTACTAGGATGGGTGACCTCCTGGGAAGTCCTCGTGTTGCATTCCCTTTTTTGTTTGTTTGTATTTTTTTTAAAAAATTGGTTTTTGGCCGTCCGTTTGTCAGATTTTATTCGTTTTCCTAGGCGGCACCGTCCGAACGAGGGGGAAGGCGGAAGGGCAACCGGCGCGGCGAAGCCACGGGCGGGCCGGACGCGGAGGCGCGGGCATAAAAGGAAGGAGGACGCAAGGTATGTCGGATGCGATCATACCAGCACTAAAGCACCGGATCCCATCAGAACTCCGAAGTTAAGCGTGCTTGGGCGAGAGTAGTACTAGGATGGGTGACCTCCTGGGAAGTCCTCGTGTTGCATTCCCTTTTTTGTTTGTTTGTATTTTTTTTTAAAAAATTGGTTTTTGGCCGTCCGTTTGTCAGATTTTATTCGTTTTCCTAGGCGGCACCGTCCGAACGAGGGGGAAGGCGGAAGGGCAACCGGCGCGGCGAAGCCACGGGCGGGCCGGACGCGGAGGCGCGGGCATAAAAGGAAGGAGGACGCAAGGTATGTCGGATGCGATCATACCAGCACTAAAGCACCGGATCCCATCAGAACTCCGAAGTTAAGCGTGCTTGGGCGAGAGTAGTACTAGGATGGGTGACCTCCTGGGAAGTCCTCGTGTTGCATTCCCTTTTTTGTTTGTTTGTATTTTTTTAAAAAATTGGTTTTTGGCCGTCCGTTTGTCAGATTTTATTCGTTTTCCTAGGCGGCACCGTCCGAGCGAGGGGGAAGGCGGAAGGGCAACCGGCGCGGCGAAGCCACGGGCGGGCCGGACGTGGAGGCGCGGGCATAAAAGGAAGGAGGACGCAAGGTATGTCGGATGCGATCATACCAGCACTAAAGCACCGGATCCCATCAGAACTCCGAAGTTAAGCGTGCTTGGGCGAGAGTAGTACTAGGATGGGTGACCTCCTGGGAAGTCCTCGTGTTGCATTCCCTTTTTTGTTTGTTTGTATTTTTTTAAAAAAATTGGTTTTTGGCCGTCCGTTTGTCAGATTTTATTCGTTTTCCTAGGCGGCACCGTCCGAGCGAGGGGGAAGGCGGAAGGGCAACCGGCGCGGCGAAGCCACGGGCGGGCCGGACGCGGAGGCGCGGGCATAAAAGGAAGGAGGACGCAAGGTATGTCGGATGCGATCATACCAGCACTAAAGCACCGGATCCCATCAGAACTCCGAAGTTAAGCGTGCTTGGGCGAGAGTAGTACTAGGATGGGTGACCTCGTGGGAAGTCCTCGTGTTGCATTCCCTTTTTTGTTTGTTTGTATTTTTTTTAAAAAATTGGTTTTTGGCCGTCCGTTTGTCAGATTTTATTCGTTTTCCTAGGCGGCACCGTCCGAGCGAGGGGGAAGGCGGAAGGGCAACCGGCGCGGCGAAGCCACGGGCGGGCCGGACGCGGAGGCGCGGGCATAAAAGGAAGGAGGACGCAAGGTATGTCGGATGCGATCATACCAGCACTAAAGCACCGGATCCCATCAGAACTCCGAAGTTAAGCGTGCTTGGGCGAGGGTAGTACTAGGATGGGTGACCTCCTGGGAAGTCCTCGTGTTGCATTCCCTTTTTTGTTTGTTTGTATTTTTTTAAAAAAATTGGTTTTTGGCCGTCCGTTTGTCAGATTTTATTCGTTTTCCTAGGCGGCACCGTCCGAGCGAGGGGGAAGGCGGAAGGGCAACCGGCGCGGCGAAGCCACGGGCGGGCCGGACGCGGAGGCGCGGGCATAAAAGGAAGGAGGACGCAAGGTATGTCGGATGCGATCATACCAGCACTAAAGCACCGGATCCCATCAGAACTCCGAAGTTAAGCGTGCTTGGGCGAGAGTAGTACTAGGATGGGTGACCTCCTGGGAAGTCCTCGTGTTGCATTCCATTTTTTGTTTGTTTGTATTTTTTTTTAAAAAATTGGTTTTTGGCCGTCCGTTTGTCAGATTTTATTCGTTTTCCTAGGCGGCACCGTCCGAGCGAGGGGGAAGGCGGAAGGGCAACCGGCGCGGCGAAGCCACGGGCGGGCCGGACGCGGAGGCGCGGGCATAAAAGGAAGGAGGACGCAAGGTATGTCGGATGCGATCATACCAGCACTAAAGCACCGGATCCCATCAGAACTCCGAAGTTAAGCGTGCTTGGGCGAGAGTAGTACTAGGATGGGTGACCTCCTGGGAAGTCCTCGTGTTGCATTCCCTTTTTTGTTTGTTTGTATTTTTTTTAAAAAATTGGTTTTTGGCCGTCCGTTTGTCAGATTTTATTCGTTTTCCTAGGCGGCACCGTCCGAGCGAGGGGGAAGGCGGAAGGGCAACCGGCGCGGCGAAGCCACGGGCGGGCCGGACGCGGAGGCGCGGGCATAAAAGGAAGGAGGACGCAAGGTATGTCGGATGCGATCATACCAGCACTAAAGCACCGGATCCCATCAGAACTCCGAAGTTAAGCGTGCTTGGGCGAGAGTAGTACTAGGATGGGTGACCTCCTGGGAAGTCCTCGTGTTGCATTCCCTTTTTTGTTTGTTTGTATTTTTTTAAAAAAAATTGGTTTTTGGCCGTCCGTTTGTCAGATTTTATTCGTTTTCCTAGGCGGCACCGTCCGAGCGAGGGGGAAGGCGGAAGGGCAACCGGCGCGGCGAAGCCACGGGCGGGCCGGACGCGGAGGCGCGGGCATAAAAGGAAGGAGGACGCAAGGTATGTCGGATGCGATCATACCAGCACTAAAGCACCGGATCCCATCAGAACTCCGAAGTTAAGCGTGCTTGGGCGAGAGTAGTACTAGGATGGGTGACCTCTTGGGAAGTCCTCGTGTTGCATTCCCTTTTTTGTTTGTTTGTATTTTTTTAAAAAAATTGGTTTTTGGCCGTCCGTTTGTCAGATTTTATTCGTTTTCCTAGGCGGCACCGTCCGAGCGAGGGGGAAGGCGGAAGGGCAACCGGCGCGGCGAAGCCACGGGCGGGCCGGACGCGGAGGCGCGGGCATAAAAGGAAGGAGGACACAAGGTATGTCGGATGCGATCATACCAGCACTAAAGCACCGGATCCCATCAGAACTCCGAAGTTAAGCGTGCTTGGGCGAGAGTAGTACTAGGATGGGTGACCTCCTGGGAAGTCCTCGTGTTGCATTCCCTTTTTTGTTTGTTTGTATTTTTTTTAAAAAATTGGTTTTTGGCCGTCCGTTTGTCAGATTTTATTCGTTTTCCTAGGCGGCACCGTCCGAGCGAGGGGAAGGCGGAAGGGCAACCGGCGCGGCGAAGCCACGGGCGGGCCGGACGCGGAGGCGCGGGCATAAAAGGAAGGAGGACGCAAGGTATGTCGGATGCGATCATACCAGCACTAAAGCACCGGATCCCATCAGAACTCCGAAGTTAAGCGTGCTTGGGCGAGAGTAGTACTAGGATGGGTGACCTCCTGGGAAGTCCTCGTGTTGCATTCCCTTTTTTGTTTGTTTGTATTTTTTTAAAAAAATTGGTTTTTGGCCGTCCGTTTGTCAGATTTTATTCGTTTTCCTAGGCGGCACCGTCCGAGCGAGGGGGAAGGCGGAAGGGCAACCGGCGCGGCGAAGCCACGGGCGGGCCGGACGCGGAGGCGCGGGCATAAAAGGAAGGAGGACGCAAGGTATGTCGGATGCGATCATACCAGCACTAAAGCACCGGATCCCATCAGAACTCCGAAGTTAAGCGTGCTTGGGCGAGAGTAGTACTAGGATGGGTGACCTCCTGGGAAGTCCTCGTGTTGCATTCCCTTTTTTGTTTGTTTGTATTTTTTAAAAAAAATTGGTTTTTGGCCGTCCGTTTGTCAGATTTTATTCGTTTTCCTAGGCGGCACCGTCCGAGCGAGGGGGAAGGCGGAAGGGCAACCGGCGCGGCGAAGCCACGGGCGGGCCGGACGCGGAGGCGCGGGCATAAAAGGAAGGAGGACGCAAGGTATGTCGGATGCGATCATATCAGCACTAAAGCACCGGATCCCATCAGAACTCCGAAGTTAAGCGTGCTTGGGCGAGAGTAGTACTAGGATGGGTGACCTCCTGGGAAGTCCTCGTGTTGCATTCCCTTTTTTGTTTGTTTGTATTTTTTTAAAAAAATTGGTTTTTGGCCGTCCGTTTGTCAGATTTTATTCGTTTTCCTAGGCGGCACCGTCCGAGCGAGGGGGAAGGCGGAAGGGCAACCGGCGCGGCGAAGCCACGGGCGGGCCGGACGCGGAGGCGCGGGCATAAAAGGAAGGAGGACGCAAGGTATGTCGGATGCGATCATACCAGCACTAAAGCACCGGATCCCATCAGAACTCCGAAGTTAAGCGTGCTTGGGCGAGAGTAGTACTAGGATGGGTGACCTCCTGGGAAGTCCTCGTGTTGCATTCCCTTTTTTGTTTGTTTGTATTTTTTTAAAAAAATTGGTTTTTGGCCGTCCGTTTGTCAGATTTTATTCGTTTTCCTAGGCGGCACCGTCCGAGCGAGGGGGAAGGCGGAAGGGCAACCGGCGCGGCGAAGCCACGGGCGGGCCGGACGCGGAGGCGCGGGCATAAAAGGAAGGAGGACGCAAGGTATGTCGGATGCGATCATACCAGCACTAAAGCACCGGATCCCATCAGAACTCCGAAGTTAAGCGTGCTTGGGCGAGAGTAGTACTAGGATGGGTGACCTCCTGGGAAGTCCTCGTGTTGCATTCCCTTTTTTGTTTGTTTGTATTTTTTTAAAAAAATTGGTTTTTGGCCGTCCGTTTGTCAGATTTTATTCGTTTTCCTAGGCGGCACCGTCCGAGCGAGGGGGAAGGCGGAAGGGCAACCGGCGCGGCGAAGCCACGGGCGGGCCGGACGCGGAGGCGCGGGCATAAAAGGAAGGAGGACGCAAGGTATGTCGGATGCGATCATACCAGCACTAAAGCACCGGATCCCATCAGAACTCCGAAGTTAAGCGTGCTTGGGCGAGAGTAGTACTAGGATTGGTGACCTCCTGGGAAGTCCTCGTGTTGCATTCCCTTTTTTGTTTGTTTGTATTTTTTTAAAAAAATTGGTTTTTGGCCGTCCGTTTGTCAGATTTTATTCGTTTTCCTAGGCGGCACCGTCCGAGCGAGGGGGAAGGCGGAAGGGCAACCGGCGCGGCGAAGCCACGGGCGGGCCGGACGCGGAGGCGCGGGCATAAAAGGAAGGAGGACGCAAGGTATGTCGGATGCGATCATACCAGCACTAAAGCACCGGATCCCATCAGAACTCCGAAGTTAAGCGTGCTTGGGCGAGAGTAGTACTAGGATGGGTGACCTCCTGGAAAGTCCTCGTGTTGCATTCCCTTTTTTGTTTGTTTGTATTTTTTTAAAAAAATTGGTTTTTGGCCGTCCGTTTGTCAGATTTTATTCGTTTTCCTAGGCGGCACCGTCCGAGTGAGGGGGAAGGCGGAAGGGCAACCGGCGCGGCGAAGCCACGGGCGGGCCGGACGCGGAGGCGCGGGCATAAAAGGAAGGAGGACGCAAGGTATGTCGGATGCGATCATACCAGCACTAAAGCACCGGATCCCATCAGAACTCCGAAGTTAAGCGTGCTTGGGCGAGAGTAGTACTAGGATGGGTGACCTCCTGGGAAGTCCTCGTGTTGCATTCCCTTTTTTGTTTGTTTGTATTTTTTTAAAAAAATTGGTTTTTGGCCGTCCGTTTGTTAGATTTTATTCGTTTTCCTAGGCGGCACCGTCCGAGCGAGGGGGAAGGCGGAAGGGCAACCGGCGCGGCGAAGCCACGGGCGGGCCGGACGCGGAGGCGCGGGCATAAAAGGAAGGAGGACGCAAGGTATGTCGGATGCGATCATACCAGCACTAAAGCACCGGATCCCATCAGAACTCCGAAGTTAAGCGTGCTTGGGCGAGAGTAGTACTAGGATGGGTGACCTCCTGGGAAGTCCTCGTGTTGCATTCCCTTTTTTGTTTGTTTGTATTTTTTTAAAAAAATTGGTTTTTGGCCGTCCGTTTGTCAGATTTTATTCGTTTTCCTAGGCGGCACCGTCCGAGCGAGGGGGAAGGCGGAAGGGCAACCGGCGCGGCGAAGCCACGGGCGGGCCGGACGCGGAGGCGCGGGCATAAAAGGAAGGAGGACGCAAGGTATGTCGGATGCGATCATACCAGCACTAAAGCACCGGATCCCATCAGAACTCCGAAGTTAAGCGTGCTTGGGCGAGAGTAGTACTAGGATGGGTGACCTCCTGGGAAGTCCTCGTGTTGCATTCCCTTTTTTGTTTGTTTGTATTTTTTTTTAAAAATTGGTTTTTGGCCGTCCTTTTGTCAGATTTTATTCGTTTTCCTAGGCAGCACCGTCCGAGCGAGGGGGAAGGCGGAAGGGCAACCGGCGCGGCGAAGCCACGGGCGGGCCGGACGCGGAGGCGCGGGCATAAAAGGAAGGAGGACGCAAGGTATGTCGGATGCGATCATACCAGCACTAAAGCACCGGATCCCATCAGAACTCCGAAGTTAAGCGTGCTTGGGCGAGAGTAGTACTAGGATGGGTGACCTCCTGGGAAGTCCTCGTGTTGCATTCCCTTTTTTGTTTGTTTGTATTTTTTTTAAAAAAATTGGTTTTTGGCCGTCCGTTTGTCAGATTTTATTCGTTTTCCTAGGCGGCACCGTCCGAGCGAGGGGGAAGGCGGAAGGGCAACCGGCGCGGCGAAGCCACGGGCGGGCCGGACGCGGAGGCGCGGGCATAAAAGGAAGGAGGACGCAAGGTATGTCGGATGCGATCATACCAGCACTAAAGCACCGGATCCCATCAGAACTCCGAAGTTAAGCGTGCTTGGGCGAGAGTAGTACTAGGATGGGTGACCTCCTGGGAAGTCCTCGTGTTGCATTCCCTGTTTTGTTTGTTTGTATTTTTTTAAAAAAAATTGGTTTTTGGCCGTCCGTTTGTCAGATTTTATTCGTTTTCCTAGGCGGCACCGTCCGAGCGAGGGGGAAGGCGGAAGGGCAACCGGCGCGGCGAAGCCACGGGCGGGCCGGACGCGGAGGCGCGGGCATAAAAGGAAGGAGGACGCAAGGTATGTCGGATGCGATCATACCAGCACTAAAGCACCGGATCCCATCAGAACTCCGAAGTTAAGCGTGCTTTGGCGAGAGTAGTACTAGGATGGGTGACCTCCTGGGAAGTCCTCGTGTTGCATTCCCTTTTTTGTTTGTTTGTATTTTTTTAAAAATTGGTTTTTGGCCGTCCGTTTGTCAGATTTTATTCGTTTTCCTAGGCGGCACCGTCCGAGCGAGGGGGAAGGCGGAAGGGCAACCGGCGCGGCGAAGCCACGGGCGGGCCGGACGCGGAGGCGCGGGCATAAAAGGAAGGAGGACGCAAGGTATGTCGGATGCGATCATACCAGCACTAAAGCACCGGATCCCATCAGAACTCCGAAGTTAAGCGTGCTTGGGCGAGAGTAGTACTAGGATGGGTGACCTCCTGGGAAGTCCTCGTGTTGCATTCCCTTTTTTGTTTGTTTGTATTTTTTTAAAAAAATTGGTTTTTGGCCGTCCGTTTGTCAGATTTTATTCGTTTTCCTAGGCGGCACCGTCCGAGCGAGGGGGAAGGCGGAAGGGCAACCGGCGCGGCGAAGCCACGGGCGGGCCGGACGCGGAGGCGCGGGCATAAAAGGAAGGAGGACGCAAGGTATGTCGGATGCGATCATACCAGCACTAAAGCACCGGATCCCATCAGAACTCCGAAGTTAAGCGTGCTTTGGCGAGAGTAGTACTAGGATGGGTGACCTCCTGGGAAGTCCTCGTGTTGCATTCCCTTTTTTGTTTGTTTGTATTTTTTTAAAAATTGGTTTTTGGCCGTCCGTTTGTCAGATTTTATTCGTTTTCCTAGGCGGCACCGTCCGAGCGAGGGGGAAGGCGGAAGGGCAACCGGCGCGGCGAAGCCACGGGCGGGCCGGACGCGGAGGCGCGGGCATAAAAGGAAGGAGGACGCAAGGTATGTCGGATGCGATCATACCAGCACTAAAGCACCGGATCCCATCAGAACTCCGAAGTTAAGCGTGCTTGGGCGAGAGTAGTACTAGGATGGGTGACCTCCTGGGAAGTCCTCGTGTTGCATTCCCTTTTTTGTTTGTTTGTATTTTTTTAAAAAAATTGGTTTTTGGCCGTCCGTTTGTCAGATTTTATTCGTTTTCCTAGGCGGCACCGTCCGAGCGAGGGGGAAGGCGGAAGGGCAACCGGCGCGGCGAAGCCACGGGCGGGCCGGACGCGGAGGCGCGGGCATAAAAGGAAGGAGGACGCAAGGTATGTCGGATGCGATCATACCAGCACTAAAGCACCGGATCCCATCAGAACTCCGAAGTTAAGCGTGCTTGGGCGAGAGTAGTACTAGGATGGGTGACCTCCTGGGAAGTCCTCGTGTTGCATTCCCTTTTTTGTTTGTTTGTATTTTTTTAAAAAAAATTGGTTTTTGGCCGTCCGTTTGTCAGATTTTATTCGTTTTCCTAGGCGGCACCGTCCGAGCGAGGGGGAAGGCGGAAGGGCAACCGGCGCGGCGAAGCCACGGGCGGGCCGGACGCGGAGGCGCGGGCATAAAAGGAAGGAGGACGCAAGGTATGTCGGATGCGATCATACCAGCACTAAAGCACCGGATCCCATCAGAACTCCGAAGTTAAGCGTGCTTTGGCGAGAGTAGTACTAGGATGGGTGACCTCCTGGGAAGTCCTCGTGTTGCATTCCCTTTTTTGTTTGTTTGTATTTTTTTAAAAATTGGTTTTTGGCCGTCCGTTTGTCAGATTTTATTCGTTTTCCTAGGCGGCACCGTCCGAGCGAGGGGGAAGGCGGAAGGGCAACCGGCGCGGCGAAGCCACGGGCGGGCCGGACGCGGAGGCGCGGGCATAAAAGGAAGGAGGACGCAAGGTATGTCGGATGCGATCATACCAGCACTAAAGCACCGGATCCCATCAGAACTCCGAAGTTAAGCGTGCTTGGGCGAGAGTAGTACTAGGATGGGTGACCTCCTGGGAAGTCCTCGTGTTGCATTCCCTTTTTTGTTTGTTTGTATTTTTTTAAAAAAATTGGTTTTTGGCCGTCCGTTTGTCAGATTTTATTCGTTTTCCTAGGCGGCACCGTCCGAGCGAGGGGGAAGGCGGAAGGGCAACCGGCGCGGCGAAGCCACGGGCGGGCCGGACGCGGAGGCGCGGGCATAAAAGGAAGGAGGACGCAAGGTATGTCGGATGCGATCATACCAGCACTAAAGCACCGGATCCCATCAGAACTCCGAAGTTAAGCGTGCTTTGGCGAGAGTAGTACTAGGATGGGTGACCTCCTGGGAAGTCCTCGTGTTGCATTCCCTTTTTTGTTTGTTTGTATTTTTTTAAAAATTGGTTTTTGGCCGTCCGTTTGTCAGATTTTATTCGTTTTCCTAGGCGGCACCGTCCGAGCGAGGGGGAAGGCGGAAGGGCAACCGGCGCGGCGAAGCCACGGGCGGGCCGGACGCGGAGGCGCGGGCATAAAAGGAAGGAGGACGCAAGGTATGTCGGATGCGATCATACCAGCACTAAAGCACCGGATCCCATCAGAACTCCGAAGTTAAGCGTGCTTGGGCGAGAGTAGTACTAGGATGGGTGACCTCCTGGGAAGTCCTCGTGTTGCATTCCCTTTTTTGTTTGTTTGTATTTTTTTAAAAAAATTGGTTTTTGGCCGTCCGTTTGTCAGATTTTATTCGTTTTCCTAGGCGGCACCGTCCGAGCGAGGGGGAAGGCGGAAGGGCAACCGGCGCGGCGAAGCCACGGGCGGGCCGGACGCGGAGGCGCGGGCATAAAAGGAAGGAGGACGCAAGGTATGTCGGATGCGATCATACCAGCACTAAAGCACCGGATCCCATCAGAACTCCGAAGTTAAGCGTGCTTGGGCGAGAGTAGTACTAGGATGGGTGACCTCCTGGGAAGTCCTCGTGTTGCATTCCCTTTTTTGTTTGTTTGTATTTTTTTTAAAAAATTGGTTTTTGGCCGTCCGTTTGTCAGATTTTATTCGTTTTCCTAGGCGGCACCGTCCGAGCGAGGGGGAAGGCGGAAGGGCAACCGGCGCGGCGAAGCCACGGGCGGGCCGGACGCGGAGGCGCGGGCATAAAAGGAAGGAGGACGCAAGGTATGTCGGATGCGATCATACCAGCACTAAAGCACCGGATCCCATCAGAACTCCGAAGTTAAGCGTGCTTGGGCGAGAGTAGTACTAGGATGGGTGACCTCCTGGGAAGTCCTCGTGTTGCATTCCCTTTTTTGTTTGTTTGTATTTTTTTAAAAAAATTGGTTTTTGGCCGTCCGTTTGTCAGATTTTATTCGTTTTCCTAGGCGGCACCGTCCGAGCGAGGGGGAAGGCGGAAGGGCAACCGGCGCGGCGAAGCCACGGGCGGGCCGGACGCGGAGGCGCGCTCATAAAAGGAAGGAGGACGCAAGGTATGTCGGATGCGATCATACCAGCACTAAAGCACCGGATCCCATCAGAACTCCGAAGTTAAGCGTGCTTGGGCGAGAGTAGTACTAGGATGGGTGACCTCCTGGGAAGTACTCGTGTTGCATTCCCTTTTTTGTTTGTTTGTATTTTTTTTAAAAAATTGATTTTTGGCCGTCCGTTTGTCAGATTTTATTCGTTTTCCTAGGCGGCACCGTCCGAGCGAGGGGGAAGGCGGAAGGGCAACCGGCGCGGCGAAGCCACGGGCGGGCCGGACGCGGAGGCGCGGGCATAAAAGGAAGGAGGACGCAAGGTATGTCGGATGCGATCATACCAGCACTAAAGCACCGGATCCCATCAGAACTCCGAAGTTAAGCGTGCTTGGGCGAGAGTAGTACTAGGATGGGTGACCTCCTGGGAAGTCCTCGTGTTGCATTCCCTTTTTTGTTTGTTTGTATTTTTTTAAAAAAATTGGTTTTTGGCCGTCCGTTTGTCAGATTTTATTCGTTTTCCTAGGCGGCACCGTCCGAGCGAGGGGGAAGGCGGAAGGGCAACCGGCGCGGCGAAGCCGCGGGCGGGCCGGACGCGGAGGCGCGGGCATAAAAGGAAGGAGGACGCAAGGTATGTCGGATGCGATCATACCAGCACTAAAGCACCGGATCCCATCAGAACTCCGAAGTTAAGCGTGCTTGGGCGAGAGTAGTACTAGGATGGGTGACCTCCTGGGAGTCCTCATGTTGCATTCCCTTTTTTGTTTGTTTGTATTTTTTTAAAAAAATTGGTTTTTGGCCGTCCGTTTGTCAGATTTTATTCGTTTTCCTAGGCGGCACCGTCCGAGCGAGGGGGAAGGCAGAAGGGCAACCGGCGCGGCGAAGCCACGGGCGGGCCGGACGCGGAGGCGCGGGCATAAAAGGAAGGAGGACGCAAGGTATGTCGGATGCGATCATACCAGCACTAAAGCACCGGATCCCATCAGAACTCCGAAGTTAAGCGTGCTTGGGCGAGAGTAGTACTAGGATGGGTGACCTCCTGGGAAGTCCTCGTGTTGCATTCCCTTTTTTGTTTGTTTGTATTTTTTTAAAAAAATTGGTTTTTGGCCGTCCGTTTGTCAGATTTTATTCGTTTTCCTAGGCGGCACCGTCCGAGCGAGGGGGAAGGCGGAAGGGCAACCGGCGCGGCGAAGCCACGGGCGGGCCGGACGCGGAGGCGCGGGCATAAAAGGAAGGAGGACGCAAGGTATGTCGGATGCGATCATACCAGCACTAAAGCACCGGATCCCATCAGAACTCCGAAGTTAAGCGTGCTTGGGCGAGAGTAGTACTAGGATGGGTGACCTCCTGGGAAGTCCTCGTGTTGCATTCCCTTTTTTGTTTGTTTGTATTTTTTTTAAAAAATTGGTTTTTGGCCGTCCGTTTGTCAGATTTTATTCGTTTTCCTAGGCGGCACCGTCCGAGCGAGGGGGAAGGCGGAAGGGCAACCGGCGCGGCGAAGCCACGGGCGGGCCGGACGCGGAGGCGCGGGCATAAAAGGAAGGAGGACGCAAGGTATGTCGGATGCGATCATACCAGCACTAAAGCACCGGATCCCATCAGAACTCCGAAGTTAAGCGTGCTTGGGCGAGAGTAGTACTAGGATGGGTGACCTCCTGGGAAGTCCTCGTGTTGCATTCCCTTTTTTGTTTGTTTGTATTTTTTTAAAAAAATTGGTTTTTGGCCGTCCGTTTGTCAGATTTTATTCGTTTTCCTAGGCGGCACCGTCCGAGCGAGGGGGAAGGCGGAAGGGCAACCGGCGCGGCGAAGCCACGGGCGGGCCGGACGCGGAGGCGCGGGCATAAAAGGAAGGAGGACGCAAGGTATGTCGGATGCGATCATACCAGCACTAAAGCACCGGATCCCATCAGAACTCCGAAGTTAAGCGTGCTTGGGCGAGAGTAGTACTAGGATGGGTGACCTCCTGGGAAGTCCTCGTGTTGCATTCCCTTTTTTGTTTGTTTGTATTTTTTTTAAAAAAATTAGTTTTTGGCCGTCCGTTTGTCAGATTTTATTCGTTTTCCTAGGCGGCACCGTCCGAGCGAGGGGGAAGGCGGAAGGGCAACCGGCGCGGCGAAGCCACGGGCGGGCCGGACGCGGAGGCGCGGGCATAAAAGGAAGGAGGACGCAAGGTATGTCGGATGCGATCATACCAGCACTAAAGCACCGGATCCCATCAGAACTCCGAAGTTAAGCGTGCTTGGGCGAGAGTAGTACTAGGATGGGTGACCTCCTGGGAAGTCCTCGTGTTGCATTCCCTTTTTTGTTTGTTTGTATTTTTTTTAAAAAATTGGTTTTTGGCCGTCCGTTTGTCAGATTTTATTCGTTTTCCTAGGCGGCACCGTCCGAGCGAGGGGGAAGGCGGAAGGGCAACCGGCGCGGCGAAGCCACGGGCGGGCCGGACGCGGAGGCGCGGGCATAAAAGGAAGGAGGACGCAAGGTATGTCGGATGCGATCATACCAGCACTAAAGCACCGGATCCCATCAGAACTCCGAAGTTAAGCGTGCTTGGGCGAGAGTAGTACTAGGATGGGTGACCTCCTGGGAAGTCCTCGTGTTGCATTCCCTTTTTTGTTTGTTTGTATTTTTTTAAAAAAAATGGTTTTTGGCCGTCCGTTTGTCAGATTTTATTCGTTTTCCTAGGCGGCACCGTCCGAGCGAGGGGGAAGGCGGAAGGGCAACCGGCGCGGCGAAGCCGCGGGCGGGCCGGACGCGGAGGCGCGGGCATAAAAGGAAGGAGGACGCAAGGTATGTCGGATGCGATCATACCAGCACTAAAGCACCGGATCCCATCAGAACTCCGAAGTTAAGCGTGCTTGGGCAAGAGTAGTACTAGGATGGGTGACCTCCTGGGAAGTCCTCGTGTTGCATTTCCTTTTTTGTTTGTTTGTATTTTTTTAAAAAAAATGGTTTTTGGCCGTCCGTTTGTCAGATTTTATTCGTTTTCCTAGGCGGCACCGTCCGAGCGAGGGGGAAGGCGGAAGGGCAACCGGCGCGGCGAAGCCACGGGCGGGCCGGACGCGGAGGCGCGGGCATAAAAGGAAGGAGGACGCAAGGTATGTCGGATGCGATCATACCAGCACTAAAGCACCGGATCCCATCAGAACTCCGAAGTTAAGCGTGCTTGGGCGAGAGTAGTACTAGGATGGGTGACCTCCTGGGAAGTCCTCGTGTTGCATTCCCTTTTTTGTTTGTTTGTATTTTTTTTAAAAAATTAGTTTTTGGCCGTCCGTTTGTCAGATTTTATTCGTTTTCCTAGGCGGCACCGTCCGAGCGAGGGGGAAGGCGGAAGGGCAACCGGCGCGGCGAAGCCACGGGCGGGCCGGACGCGGAGGCGCGGGCATAAAAGGAAGGAGGACGCAAGGTATGTCGGATGCGATCATACCAGCACTAAAGCACCGGATCCCATCAGAACTCCGAAGTTAAGCGTGCTTGGGCGAGAGTAGTACTAGGATGGGTGACCTCCTGGGAAGTCCTCGTGTTGCATTCCCTTTTTTGTTTGTTTGTATTTTTTTAAAAAAATTGGTTTTTGGCCGTCCGTTTGTCAGATTTTATTCGTTTTCCTAGGCGGCACCGTCCGAGCGAGGGGGAAGGCGGAAGGGCAACCGGCGCGGCGAAGCCACGGGCGGGCCGGACGCGGAGGCGCGGGCATAAAAGGAAGAAGGACGCAAGGTATGTCGGATGCGATCATACCAGCACTAAAGCACCGGATCCCATCAGAACTCCGAAGTTAAGCGTGCTTGGGCGAGAGTAGTACTAGGATGGGTGACCTCCTAGGAAGTCCTCGTGTTGCATTCCCTTTTTTGTTTGTTTGTATTTTTTTTCAAAAATTGGTTTTTGGCCGTCCGTTTGTCAGATTTTATTCGTTTTCCTAGGCGGCACCGTCCGAGCGAGGGGGAAGGCGGAAGGGCAACCGGCGCGGCGAAGCCACGGGCGGGCCGGACGCGGAGGCGCGGGCATAAAAGGAAGGAGGACGCAAGGTATGTCGGATGCGATCATACCAGCACTAAAGCACCGGATCCCATCAGAACTCCGAAGTTAAGCGTGCTTGGGCGAGAGTAGTACTAGGATGGGTGACCTCCTGGGAAGTCCTCGTGTTGCATTCTCTTTTTTGTTTGTTTGTATTTTTTTAAAAAAATTGGTTTTTGGCCGTCCGTTTGTCAGATTTTATTCGTTTTCCTAGGCGGCACCGTCCGAGCGAGGGGGAAGGCGGAAGGGCAACCGGCGCGGCGAAGCCGCGGGCGGGCCGGACGCGGAGGCGCGGGCATAAAAGGAAGGAGGACGCAAGGTATGTCGGATGCGATCATACCAGCACTAAAGCATCGGATCCCATCAGAACTCCGAAGTTAAGCGTGCTTGGGCGAGAGTAGTACTAGGATGGGTGACCTCCTGGGAAGTCCTCGTGTTGCATTTCCTTTTTTGTTTGTTTGTATTTTTTTAAAAAAATTGGTTTTTGGCCGTCCGTTTGTCAGATTTTATTCGTTTTCCTAGGCGGCACCGTCCGAGCGAGGGGGAAGGCGGAAGGGCAACCGGCGCGGCGAAGCCGCGGGCGGGCCGGACGCGGAGGCGCGGGCATAAAAGGAAGGAGGACGCAAGGTATGTCGGATGCGATCATACCAGCACTAAAGCACCGGATCCCATCAGAACTCCGAAGTTAAGCGTGCTTGGGCGAGAGTAGTACTAGGATGGGTGACCTCCTGGGAAGTCCTCGTGTTGCATTTCCTTTTTTGTTTGTTTGTATTTTTTTAAAAAAATTGGTTTTTGGCCGTCCGTTTGTCAGATTTTATTCGTTTTCCTAGGCGGCACCGTCCGAGCGAGGGGGAAGGCGGAAGGGCAACCGGCGCGGCGAAGCCACGGGCGGGCCGGACGCGGAGGCGCGGGCATAAAAGGAAGGAGGACGCAAGGTATGTCGGATGCGATCATACCAGCACTAAAGCACCGGATCCCATCAGAACTCCGAAGTTAAGCGTGCTTGGGCGAGAGTAGTACTAGGATGGGTGACCTCCTGGGAAGTCCTCGTGTTGCATTCCCTTTTTTGTTTGTTTGTATTTTTTTAAAAAAATTGGTTTTTGGCCGTCCGTTTGTCAGATTTTATTCGTTTTCCTAGGCGGCACCGTCCGAGCGAGGGGGAAGGCGGAAGGGCAACCGGCGCGGCGAAGCCACGGGCGGGCCGGACGCGGAGGCGCGGGCATAAAAGGAAGGAGGACGCAAGGTATGTCGGATGCGATCATACCAGCACTAAAGCACCGGATCCCATCAGAACTCCGAAGTTAAGCGTGCTTGGGCGAGAGTAGTACTAGGATGGGTGACCTCCTGGGAAGTCCTCGTGTTGCATTCCCTTTTTTGTTTGTTTGTATTTTTTTAAAAAAATTGGTTTTTGGCCGTCCGTTTGTCAGATTTTATTCGTTTTCCTAGGCGGCACCGTCCGAGCGAGGGGGAAGGCGGAAGGGCAACCGGCGCGGCGAAGCCACGGGCGGGCCGGACACGGAGGCGCGGGCATAAAAGGAAGGAGGACGCAAGGTATGTCGGATGCGATCATACCAGCACTAAAGCACCGGATCCCATCAGAACTCCGAAGTTAAGCGTGCTTGGGCGAGAGTAGTACTAGGATGGGTGACCTCCTGGGAAGTCCTCGTGTTGCATTCCCTTTTTTGTTTGTTTGTATTTTTTTAAAAAAATTGGTTTTTGGCCGTCCGTTTGTCAGATTTTATTCGTTTTCCTAGGCGGCACCGTCCGAGCGAGGGGGAAGGCGGAAGGGCAACCGGCGCGGCGAAGCCACGGGCGGGCCGGACGCGGAGGCGCGGGCATAAAAGGAAGGAGGACGCAAGGTATGTCGGATGCGATCATACCAGCACTAAAGCACCGGATCCCATCAGAACTCCGAAGTTAAGCGTGCTTGGGCGAGAGTAGTACTAGGATGGGTGACCTCCTGGGAAGTCCTCGTGTTGCATTCCCTTTTTTGTTTGTTTGTATTTTTTTAAAAAAATTGGTTTTTGGCCGTCCGTTTGTCAGATTTTATTCGTTTTCCTAGGCGGCACCGTCCGAGCGAGGGGGAAGGCGGAAGGGCAACCGGCGCGGCGAAGCCACGGGCAGGCCGGACGCGGAGGCGCGGGCATAAAAGGAAGGAGGACGCAAGGTATGTCGGATGCGATCATACCAGCACTAAAGCACCGGATCCCATCAGAACTCCGAAGTTAAGCGTGCTTGGGCGAGAGTAGTACTAGGATGGGTGACCTCCTGGGAAGTCCTCGTGTTGCATTCCCTTTTTTGTTTGTTTGTATTTTTTTAAAAAAATTGGTTTTTGGCCGTCCGTTTGTCAGATTTTATTCGTTTTCCTAGGCGGCACCGTCCGAGCGAGGGGGAAGGCGGAAGGGCAACCGGCGCGGCGAAGCCACGGGCGGGCCGGACGCGGAGGCGCGGGCATAAAAGGAAGGAGGACGCAAGGTATGTCGGATGCGATCATACCAGCACTAAAGCACCGGATCCCATCAGAACTCCGAAGTTAAGCGTGCTTGGGCGAGAGTAGTACTAGGATGGGTGACCTCCTGGGAAGTCCTCGTGTTGCATTCCCTTTTTTGTTTGTTTGTATTTTTTTAAAAAAAATGGTTTTTGGCCGTCCGTTTGTCAGATTTTATTCGTTTTCCTAGGCGGCACCGTCCGAGCGAGGGGGAAGGCGGAAGGGCAACCGGCGCGGCGAAGCCGCGGGCGGGCCGGACGCGGAGGCGCGGGCATAAAAGGAAGGAGGACGCAAGGTATGTCGGATGCGATCATACCAGCACTAAAGCACCGGATCCCATCAGAACTCCGAAGTTAAGCGTGCTTGGGCAAGAGTAGTACTAGGATGGGTGACCTCCTAGGAAGTCCTCGTGTTGCATTTCCTTTTTTGTTTGTTTGTATTTTTTTAAAAAAATTGGTTTTTGGCCGTCCGTTTGTCAGATTTTATTCGTTTTCCTAGGCGGCACCGTCCGAGCGAGGGGGAAGGCGGAAGGGCAACCGGCGCGGCGAAGCCACGGGCGGGCCGGACGCGGAGGCGCGGGCATAAAAGGAAGGAGGACGCAAGGTATGTCGGATGCGATCATACCAGCACTAAAGCACCGGATCCCATCAGAACTCCGAAGTTAAGCGTGCTTGGGCGAGAGTAGTACTAGGATGGGTGACCTCCTGGGAAGTCCTCGTGTTGCATTCCCTTTTTTGTTTGTTTGTATTTTTTTTAAAAAATTAGTTTTTGGCCGTCCGTTTGTCAGATTTTATTCGTTTTCCTAGGCGGCACCGTCCGAGCGAGGGGGAAGGCGGAAGGGCAACCGGCGCGGCGAAGCCACGGGCGGGCCGGACGCGGAGGCGCGGGCATAAAAGGAAGGAGGACGCAAGGTATGTCGGATGCGATCATACCAGCACTAAAGCACCGGATCCCATCAGAACTCCGAAGTTAAGCGTGCTTGGGCGAGAGTAGTACTAGGATGGGTGACCTCCTGGGAAGTCCTCGTGTTGCATTCCCTTTTTTGTTTGTTTGTATTTTTTTAAAAAAATTGGTTTTTGGCCGTCCGTTTGTCAGATTTTATTCGTTTTCCTAGGCGGCACCGTCCGAGCGAGGGGGAAGGCGGAAGGGCAACCGGCGCGGCGAAGCCACGGGCGGGCCGGACGCGGAGGCGCGGGCATAAAAGGAAGAAGGACGCAAGGTATGTCGGATGCGATCATACCAGCACTAAAGCACCGGATCCCATCAGAACTCCGAAGTTAAGCGTGCTTGGGCGAGAGTAGTACTAGGATGGGTGACCTCCTAGGAAGTCCTCGTGTTGCATTCCCTTTTTTGTTTGTTTGTATTTTTTTTCAAAAATTGGTTTTTGGCCGTCCGTTTGTCAGATTTTATTCGTTTTCCTAGGCGGCACCGTCCGAGCGAGGGGGAAGGCGGAAGGGCAACCGGCGCGGCGAAGCCACGGGCGGGCCGGACGCGGAGGCGCGGGCATAAAAGGAAGGAGGACGCAAGGTATGTCGGATGCGATCATACCAGCACTAAAGCACCGGATCCCATCAGAACTCCGAAGTTAAGCGTGCTTGGGCGAGAGTAGTACTAGGATGGGTGACCTCCTGGGAAGTCCTCGTGTTGCATTCTCTTTTTTGTTTGTTTGTATTTTTTTAAAAAAATTGGTTTTTGGCCGTCCGTTTGTCAGATTTTATTCGTTTTCCTAGGCGGCACCGTCCGAGCGAGGGGGAAGGCGGAAGGGCAACCGGCGCGGCGAAGCCGCGGGCGGGCCGGACGCGGAGGCGCGGGCATAAAAGGAAGGAGGACGCAAGGTATGTCGGATGCGATCATACCAGCACTAAAGCATCGGATCCCATCAGAACTCCGAAGTTAAGCGTGCTTGGGCGAGAGTAGTACTAGGATGGGTGACCTCCTGGGAAGTCCTCGTGTTGCATTTCCTTTTTTGTTTGTTTGTATTTTTTTAAAAAAATTGGTTTTTGGCCGTCCGTTTGTCAGATTTTATTCGTTTTCCTAGGCGGCACCGTCCGAGCGAGGGGGAAGGCGGAAGGGCAACCGGCGCGGCGAAGCCGCGGGCGGGCCGGACGCGGAGGCGCGGGCATAAAAGGAAGGAGGACGCAAGGTATGTCGGATGCGATCATACCAGCACTAAAGCACCGGATCCCATCAGAACTCCGAAGTTAAGCGTGCTTGGGCGAGAGTAGTACTAGGATGGGTGACCTCCTGGGAAGTCCTCGTGTTGCATTTCCTTTTTTGTTTGTTTGTATTTTTTTAAAAAAATTGGTTTTTGGCCGTCCGTTTGTCAGATTTTATTCGTTTTCCTAGGCGGCACCGTCCGAGCGAGGGGGAAGGCGGAAGGGCAACCGGCGCGGCGAAGCCACGGGCGGGCCGGACGCGGAGGCGCGGGCATAAAAGGAAGGAGGACGCAAGGTATGTCGGATGCGATCATACCAGCACTAAAGCACCGGATCCCATCAGAACTCCGAAGTTAAGCGTGCTTGGGCGAGAGTAGTACTAGGATGGGTGACCTCCTGGGAAGTCCTCGTGTTGCATTCCCTTTTTTGTTTGTTTGTATTTTTTTAAAAAAATTGGTTTTTGGCCGTCCGTTTGTCAGATTTTATTCGTTTTCCTAGGCGGCACCGTCCGAGCGAGGGGGAAGGCGGAAGGGCAACCGGCGCGGCGAAGCCACGGGCGGGCCGGACGCGGAGGCGCGGGCATAAAAGGAAGGAGGACGCAAGGTATGTCGGATGCGATCATACCAGCACTAAAGCACCGGATCCCATCAGAACTCCGAAGTTAAGCGTGCTTGGGCGAGAGTAGTACTAGGATGGGTGACCTCCTGGGAAGTTCTCGTGTTGCATTCCCTTTTTTGTTTGTTTGTATTTTTTTTAAAAAATTGGTTTTTGGCCGTCCGTTTGTCAGATTTTATTCGTTTTCCTAGGCGGCACCGTCCGAGCGAGGGGGAAGGCGGAAGGGCAACCGGCGCGGCGAAGCCACGGGCGGGCCGGACACGGAGGCGCGGGCATAAAAGGAAGGAGGACGCAAGGTATGTCGGATGCGATCATACCAGCACTAAAGCACCGGATCCCATCAGAACTCCGAAGTTAAGCGTGCTTGGGCGAGAGTAGTACTAGGATGGGTGACCTCCTGGGAAGTCCTCGTGTTGCATTCCCTTTTTTGTTTGTTTGTATTTTTTTAAAAAAATTGGTTTTTGGCCGTCCGTTTGTCAGATTTTATTCGTTTTCCTAGGCGGCACCGTCCGAGCGAGGGGGAAGGCGGAAGGGCAACCGGCGCGGCGAAGCCACGGGCGGGCCGGACGCGGAGGCGCGGGCATAAAAGGAAGGAGGACGCAAGGTATGTCGGATGCGATCATACCAGCACTAAAGCACCGGATCCCATCAGAACTCCGAAGTTAAGCGTGCTTGGGCGAGAGTAGTACTAGGATGGGTGACCTCCTGGGAAGTCCTCGTGTTGCATTCCCTTTTTTGTTTGTTTGTATTTTTTTAAAAAAATTGGTTTTTGGCCGTCCGTTTGTCAGATTTTATTCGTTTTCCTAGGCGGCACCGTCCGAGCGAGGGGGAAGGCGGAAGGGCAACCGGCGCGGCGAAGCCACGGGCAGGCCGGACGCGGAGGCGCGGGCATAAAAGGAAGGAGGACGCAAGGTATGTCGGATGCGATCATACCAGCACTAAAGCACCGGATCCCATCAGAACTCCGAAGTTAAGCGTGCTTGGGCGAGAGTAGTACTAGGATGGGTGACCTCCTGGGAAGTCCTCGTGTTGCATTCCCTTTTTTGTTTGTTTGTATTTTTTTTCAAAAATTGGTTTTTGGCCGTCCGTTTGTCAGATTTTATTCGTTTTCCTAGGCGGCACCGTCCGAGCGAGGGGGAAGGCGGAAGGGCAACCGGCGCGGCGAAGCCACGGGCGGGCCGGACGCGGAGGCGCGGGCATAAAAGGAAGGAGGACGCAAGGTATGTCGGATGCGATCATACCAGCACTAAAGCACCGGATCCCATCAGAACTCCGAAGTTAAGCGTGCTTGGGCGAGAGTAGTACTAGGATGGGTGACCTCCTGGGAAGTCCTCGTGTTGCATTCCCTTTTTTGTTTGTTTGTATTTTTTTAAAAAAATTGGTTTTTGGCCGTCCGTTTGTCAGATTTTATTCGTTTTCCTAGGCGGCACCGTCCGAGCGAGGGGGAAGGCGGAAGGGCAACCGGCGCGGCGAAGCCACGGGCGGGCCGGACGCGGAGGCGCGGGCATAAAAGGAAGAAGGACGCAAGGTATGTCGGATGCGATCATACCAGCACTAAAGCACCGGATCCCATCAGAACTCCGAAGTTAAGCGTGCTTGGGCGAGAGTAGTACTAGGATGGGTGACCTCCTGGGAAGTCCTCGTGTTGCATTCCCTTTTTTGTTTGTTTGTATTTTTTTTCAAAAATTGGTTTTTGGCCGTCCGTTTGTCAGATTTTATTCGTTTTCCTAGGCGGCACCGTCCGAGCGAGGGGGAAGGCGGAAGGGCAACCGGCGCGGCGAAGCCACGGGCGGGCCGGACGCGGAGGCGCGGGCATAAAAGGAAGGAGGACGCAAGGTATGTCGGATGCGATCATACCAGCACTAAAGCACCGGATCCCATCAGAACTCCGAAGTTAAGCGTGCTTGGGCGAGAGTAGTACTAGGATGGGTGACCTCCTGGGAAGTCCTCGTGTTGCATTCCCTTTTTTGTTTGTTTGTATTTTTTTTAAAAAATTGGTTTTTGGCCGTCCGTTTGTCAGATTTTATTCGTTTTCCTAGGCGGCACCGTCCGAGCGAGGGGGAAGGCGGAAGGGCAACCGGCGCGGCGAAGCCACGGGCGGGCCGGACGCGGAGGCGCGGGCATAAAAGGAAGGAGGACGCAAGGTATGTCGGATGCGATCATACCAGCACTAAAGCACCGGATCCCATCAGAACTCCGAAGTTAAGCGTGCTTGGGCGAGAGTAGTACTAGGATGGGTGACCTCCTGGGAAGTCCTCGTGTTGCATTCCCTTTTTTGTTTGTTTGTATTTTTTTAAAAAAATTGGTTTTTGGCCGTCCGTTTGTCAGATTTTATTCGTTTTCCTAGGCGGCACCGTCCGAGCGAGGGGGAAGGCGGAAGGGCAACCGGCGCGGCGAAGCCACGGGCGGGCCGGACGCGGAGGCGCGGGCATAAAAGGAAGGAGGACGCAAGGTATGTCGGATGCGATCATACAAGCACTAAAGCACCGGATCCCATCAGAACTCCGAAGTTAAGCGTGCTTGGGCGAGAGTAGTACTAGGATGGGTGACCTCCTGGGAAGTCCTCGTGTTGCATTCCCTTTTTTGTTTGTTTGTATTTTTTTAAAAAAATTGGTTTTTGGCCGTCCGTTTGTCAGATTTTATTCGTTTTCCTAGGCCGCACCGTCCGAGCGAGGGGGAAGGCGGAAGGGCAACCGGCGCGGCGAAGCCACGGGCGGGCCGGACGCGGAGGCGCGGGCATAAAAGGAAGGAGGACGCAAGGTATGTCGGATGCGATCATACCAGCACTAAAGCACCGGATCCCATCAGAACTCCGAAGTTAAGCGTGCTTGGGCGAGAGTAGTACTAGGATGGGTGACCTCCTGGGAAGTTCTCGTGTTGCATTCCCTTTTTTGTTTGTTTGTATTTTTTTTAAAAAATTGGTTTTTGGCCGTCCGTTTGTCAGATTTTATTCGTTTTCCTAGGCGGCACCGTCCGAGCGAGGGGGAAGGCGGAAGGGCAACCGGCGCGGCGAAGCCACGGGCGGGCCGGACACGGAGGCGCGGGCATAAAAGGAAGGAGGACGCAAGGTATGTCGGATGCGATCATACCAGCACTAAAGCACCGGATCCCATCAGAACTCCGAAGTTAAGCGTGCTTGGGCGAGAGTAGTACTAGGATGGGTGACCTCCTGGGAAGTCCTCGTGTTGCATTCCCTTTTTTGTTTGTTTGTATTTTTTTAAAAAAATTGGTTTTTGGCCGTCCGTTTGTCAGATTTTATTCGTTTTCCTAGGCGGCACCGTCCGAGCGAGGGGGAAGGCGGAAGGGCAACCGGCGCGGCGAAGCCACGGGCGGGCCGGACGCGGAGGCGCGGGCATAAAAGGAAGGAGGACGCAAGGTATGTCGGATGCGATCATACCAGCACTAAAGCACCGGATCCCATCAGAACTCCGAAGTTAAGCGTGCTTGGGCGAGAGTAGTACTAGGATGGGTGACCTCCTGGGAAGTCCTCGTGTTGCATTCCCTTTTTTGTTTGTTTGTATTTTTTTAAAAAAATTGGTTTTTGGCCGTCCGTTTGTCAGATTTTATTCGTTTTCCTAGGCGGCACCGTCCGAGCGAGGGGGAAGGCGGAAGGGCAACCGGCGCGGCGAAGCCACGGGCAGGCCGGACGCGGAGGCGCGGGCATAAAAGGAAGGAGGACGCAAGGTATGTCGGATGCGATCATACCAGCACTAAAGCACCGGATCCCATCAGAACTCCGAAGTTAAGCGTGCTTGGGCGAGAGTAGTACTAGGATGGGTGACCTCCTGGGAAGTCCTCGTGTTGCATTCCCTTTTTTGTTTGTTTGTATTTTTTTTCAAAAATTGGTTTTTGGCCGTCCGTTTGTCAGATTTTATTCGTTTTCCTAGGCGGCACCGTCCGAGCGAGGGGGAAGGCGGAAGGGCAACCGGCGCGGCGAAGCCACGGGCGGGCCGGACGCGGAGGCGCGGGCATAAAAGGAAGGAGGACGCAAGGTATGTCGGATGCGATCATACCAGCACTAAAGCACCGGATCCCATCAGAACTCCGAAGTTAAGCGTGCTTGGGCGAGAGTAGTACTAGGATGGGTGACCTCCTGGGAAGTCCTCGTGTTGCATTCCCTTTTTTGTTTGTTTGTATTTTTTTAAAAAAATTGGTTTTTGGCCGTCCGTTTGTCAGATTTTATTCGTTTTCCTAGGCGGCACCGTCCGAGCGAGGGGGAAGGCGGAAGGGCAACCGGCGCGGCGAAGCCACGGGCGGGCCGGACGCGGAGGCGCGGGCATAAAAGGAAGAAGGACGCAAGGTATGTCGGATGCGATCATACCAGCACTAAAGCACCGGATCCCATCAGAACTCCGAAGTTAAGCGTGCTTGGGCGAGAGTAGTACTAGGATGGGTGACCTCCTGGGAAGTCCTCGTGTTGCATTCCCTTTTTTGTTTGTTTGTATTTTTTTTCAAAAATTGGTTTTTGGCCGTCCGTTTGTCAGATTTTATTCGTTTTCCTAGGCGGCACCGTCCGAGCGAGGGGGAAGGCGGAAGGGCAACCGGCGCGGCGAAGCCACGGGCGGGCCGGACGCGGAGGCGCGGGCATAAAAGGAAGGAGGACGCAAGGTATGTCGGATGCGATCATACCAGCACTAAAGCACCGGATCCCATCAGAACTCCGAAGTTAAGCGTGCTTGGGCGAGAGTAGTACTAGGATGGGTGACCTCCTGGGAAGTCCTCGTGTTGCATTCCCTTTTTTGTTTGTTTGTATTTTTTTTAAAAAATTGGTTTTTGGCCGTCCGTTTGTCAGATTTTATTCGTTTTCCTAGGCGGCACCGTCCGAGCGAGGGGGAAGGCGGAAGGGCAACCGGCGCGGCGAAGCCACGGGCGGGCCGGACGCGGAGGCGCGGGCATAAAAGGAAGGAGGACGCAAGGTATGTCGGATGCGATCATACCAGCACTAAAGCACCGGATCCCATCAGAACTCCGAAGTTAAGCGTGCTTGGGCGAGAGTAGTACTAGGATGGGTGACCTCCTGGGAAGTCCTCGTGTTGCATTCCCTTTTTTGTTTGTTTGTATTTTTTTAAAAAAATTGGTTTTTGGCCGTCCGTTTGTCAGATTTTATTCGTTTTCCTAGGCGGCACCGTCCGAGCGAGGGGGAAGGCGGAAGGGCAACCGGCGCGGCGAAGCCACGGGCGGGCCGGACGCGGAGGCGCGGGCATAAAAGGAAGGAGGACGCAAGGTATGTCGGATGCGATCATACAAGCACTAAAGCACCGGATCCCATCAGAACTCCGAAGTTAAGCGTGCTTGGGCGAGAGTAGTACTAGGATGGGTGACCTCCTGGGAAGTCCTCGTGTTGCATTCCCTTTTTTGTTTGTTTGTATTTTTTTAAAAAAATTGGTTTTTGGCCGTCCGTTTGTCAGATTTTATTCGTTTTCCTAGGCCGCACCGTCCGAGCGAGGGGGAAGGCGGAAGGGCAACCGGCGCGGCGAAGCCACGGGCGGGCCGGACGCGGAGGCGCGGGCATAAAAGGAAGGAGGACGCAAGGTATGTCGGATGCGATCATACCAGCACTAAAGCACCGGATCCCATCAGAACTCCGAAGTTAAGCGTGCTTGGGCGAGAGTAGTACTAGGATGGGTGACCTCCTGGGAAGTCCTCGTGTTGCATTCCCTTTTTTGTTTGTTTGTATTTTTTTAAAAAAATTGGTTTTTGGCCGTCCGTTTGTCAGATTTTATTCGTTTTCCTAGGCGGCACCGTCCGAGCGAGGGGGAAGGCGGAAGGGCAACCGGCGCGGCGAAGCCACGGGCGGGCCGGACGCGGAGGCGCGGGCATAAAAGGAAGGAGGACGCAAGGTATGTCGGATGCGATCATACCAGCACTAAAGCACCGGATCCCATCAGAACTCCGAAGTTAAGCGTGCTTGGGCGAGAGTAGTACTAGGATGGGTGACCTCCTGGGAAGTCCTCGTGTTGCATTCCCTTTTTTGTTTGTTTGTATTTTTTTAAAAAAATTGGTTTTTGGCCGTCCGTTTGTCAGATTTTATTCGTTTTCCTAGGCGGCACCGTCCGAGCGAGGGGGAAGGCGGAAGGGCAACCGGCGCGGCGAAGCCACGGGCGGGCCGGACGCGGAGGCGCGGGCATAAAAGGAAGGAGGACGCAGGGCGAGAGTAGTACTAGGATGGGTGACCTCCTGGGAAGTCCTCGTGTTGCATTCCCTTTTTTGTTTGTTTGTATTTTTTTTAAAAAATTGGTTTTTGGCCGTCCGTTTGTCAGATTTTATTCGTTTTCCTAGGCGGCACCGTCCGAGCGAGGGGGAAGGCGGAAGGGCAACCGGCGCGGCGAAGCCACGGGCGGGCCGGACGCGGAGGCACGGGCATAAAAGGAAGGAGGACGCAAGGTATGTCGGATGCGATCATACCAGCACTAAAGCACCGGATCCCATCAGAACTCTGAAGTTAAGCGTGCTTGGGCGAGAGTAGTACTAGGATGGGTGACCTCCTGGGAAGTCCTCGTGTTGCATTCCCTTTTTTGTTTGTTTGTATTTTTTTAAAAAAATTGGTTTTTGGCCGTCCGTTTGTCAGATTTTATTCGTTTTCCTAGGCGGCACCGTCCGAGCGAGGGGGAAGGCGGAAGGGCAACCGGCGCGGCGAAGCCACAGGCGGGCCGGACGCGGAGGCGCGGGCATAAAAGGAAGGAGGACGCAAGGTATGTCGGATGCGATCATACCAGCACTAAAGCACCGGATCCCATCAGAACTCCGAAGTTAAGCGTGCTTGGGCGAGAGTAGTACTAGGATGGGTGACCTCTTGGGAAGTCCTCGTGTTGCATTCCCTTTTTTGTTTGTTTGTATTTTTTTAAAAAAATTGGTTTTTGGCCGTCCGTTTGTCAGATTTTATTCGTTTTCCTAGGCGGCACCGTCCGAGCGAGGGGGAAGGCGGAAGGGCAACCGGCGCGGCGAAGCCACGGGCGGGCCGGACGCGGAGGCGCGGGCATAAAAGGAAGGAGGACGCAAGGTATGTCGGATGCGATCATACCAGCACTAAAGCACCGGATCCCATCAGAACTCCGAAGTTAAGCGTGCTTGGGCGAGAGTAGTACTAGGATGGGTGACCTCCTGGGAAGTCCTCGTGTTGCATTCCCTTTTTTGTTTGTTTGTATTTTTTTTAAAAAATTGGTTTTTGGCCGTCCGTTTGTCAGATTTTATTCGTTTTCCTAGGCGGCACCGTCCGAGCGAGGGGGAAGGCGGAAGGGCAACCGGCGCGGCGAAGCCACGGGCGGGCCGGACGCGGAGGCGCGGGCATAAAAGGAAGGAGGACGCAAGGTATGTCGGATGCGATCATACAAGCACTAAAGCACCGGATCCCATCAGAACTCCGAAGTTAAGCGTGCTTGGGCGAGAGTAGTACTAGGATGGGTGACCTCCTGGGAAGTCCTCGTGTTGCATTCCCTTTTTTGTTTGTTTGTATTTTTTTTAAAAAATTGGTTTTTGGCCGTCCGTTTGTCAGATTTTATTCGTTTTCCTAGGCGGCACCGTCCGAGCGAGGGGGAAGGCGGAAGGGCAACCGGCGCGGCGAAGCCACGGGCGGGCCGGACGCGGAGGCGCGGGCATAAAAGGAAGGAGGACGCAAGGTATGTCGGATGCGATCATACCAGCACTAAAGCACCGGATCCCATCAGAACTCCGAAGTTAAGCGTGCTTGGGCGAGAGTAGTACTAGGATGGGTGACCTCCTGGGAAGTCCTCGTGTTGCATTCCCTTTTTTGTTTGTTTGTATTTTTTTAAAAAAATTGGTTTTTGGCCGTCCGTTTGTCAGATTTTATTCGTTTTCCTAGGCGGCACCGTCCGAGCGAGGGGGAAGGCGGAAGGGCAACCGGCGCGGCGAAGCCACGGGCGGGCCGGACGCGGAGGCGCGGGCATAAAAGGAAGGAGGACGCAAGGTATGTCGGATGCGATCATACCAGCACTAAAGCACCGGATCCCATCAGAACTCCGGAGTTAAGCGTGCTTGGGCGAGAGTAGTACTAGGATGGGTGACCTCCTGGGAAGTCCTCGTGTTGCATTCCCTTTTTTGTTTGTTTGTATTTTTTTTAAAAAATTGGTTTTTGGCCGTCCGTTTGTCAGATTTTATTCGTTTTCCTAGGCGGCACCGTCCGAGCGAGGGGGAAGGCGGAAGGGCAACCGGCGCGGCGAAGCCACGGGCGGGCCGGACGCGGAGGCGCGGGCATAAAAGGAAGGAGGACGCAAGGTATGTCGGATGCGATCATACCAGCACTAAAGCACCGGATCCCATCAGAACTCCGAAGTTAAGCGTGCTTGGGCGAGAGTAGTACTAGGATGGGTGACCTCCTGGGAAGTCCTCGTGTTGCATTCCCTTTTTTGTTTGTTTGTATTTTTTTTAAAAAAATTGGTTTTTGGCCGTCCGTTTGTCAGATTTTATTCGTTTTCCTAGGCGGCACCGTCCGAGCGAGGGGGAAGGCGGAAGGGCAACCGGCGCGGCGAAGCCACGGGCGGGCCGGACGCGGAGGCGCGGGCATAAAAGGAAGGAGGACGCAAGGTATGTCGGATGCGATCATACCAGCACTAAAGCACCGGATCCCATCAGAACTCCGGAGTTAAGCGTGCTTGGGCGAGAGTAGTACTAGGATGGGTGACCTCCTGGGAAGTCCTCGTGTTGCATTCCCTTTTTTGTTTGTTTGTATTTTTTTTTAAAAAATTGGTTTTTGGCCGTCCGTTTGTCAGATTTTATTCGTTTTCCTAGGCGGCACCGTCCGAGCGAGGGGGAAGGCGGAAGGGCAACCGGCGCGGCGAAGCCACGGGCGGGCCGGACGCGGAGGCGCGGGCATAAAAGGAAGGAGGACGCAAGGTATGTCGGATGCGATCATACCAGCACTAAAGCACCGGATCCCATCAGAACTCCGAAGTTAAGCGTGCTTGGGCGAGAGTAGTACTAGGATGGGTGACCTCCTGGGAAGTCCTCGTGTTGCATTCCCTTTTTTGTTTGTTTGTATTTTTTAAAAAAAATTGGTTTTTGGCCGTCCGTTTGTCAGATTTTATTCGTTTTCCTAGGCGGCACCGTCCGAGCGAGGGGGAAGGCGGAAGGGCAACCGGCGCGGCGAAGCCACGGGCGGGCCGGACGCGGAGGCGCGGGCATAAAAGGAAGGAGGACGCAAGGTATGTCGGATGCGATCATACCAGCACTAAAGCACCGGATCCCATCAGAACTCCGGAGTTAAGCGTGCTTGGGCGAGAGTAGTACTAGGATGGGTGACCTCCTGGGAAGTCCTCGTGTTGCATTCCCTTTTTTGTTTGTTTGTATTTTTTTTAAAAAATTGGTTTTTGGCCATCCGTTTGACAGATTTTATTCGTTTTCCTAGGCGGCACCGTCCGAGCGAGGGGGAAGGCGGAAGGGCAACCGGCGCGGCGAAGCCACGGGCGGGCCGGACGCGGAGGCGCGGGCATAAAAGGAAGGAGGACGCAAGGTATGTCGGATGCGATCATACCAGCACTAAAGCACCGGATCCCATCAGAACTCCGAAGTTAAGCGTGCTTGGGCGAGAGTAGTACTAGGATGGGTGACCTCCTGGGAAGTCCTCGTGTTGCATTCCCTTTTTTGTTTGTTTGTATTTTTTTTCAAAAATTGGTTTTTGGCCGTCCGTTTGTCAGATTTTATTCGTTTTCCTAGGCGGCACCGTCCGAGCGAGGGGGAAGGCGGAAGGGCAACCGGCGCGGCGAAGCCACGGGCGGGCCGGACGCGGAGGCGCGGGCATAAAAGGAAGGAGGACGCAAGGTATGTCGGATGCGATCATACCAGCACTAAAGCACCGGATCCCATCAGAACTCCGGAGTTAAGCGTGCTTGGGCGAGAGTAGTACTAGGATGGGTGACCTCCTGGGAAGTCCTCGTGTTGCATTCCCTTTTTTGTATGTTTGTATTTTTTTTCAAAAATTGGTTTTTGGCCGTCCGTTTGTCAGATTTTATTCGTTTTCCTAGGCGGCACCGTCCGAGCGAGGGGGAAGGCGGAAGGGCAACCGGCGCGGCGAAGCCACGGGCGGGCCGGACGCGGAGGCGCGGGCATAAAAGGAAGGAGGACGCAAGGTATGTCGGATGCGATCATACCAGCACTAAAGCACCGGATCCCATCAGAACTCCGAAGTTAAGCGTGCTTGGTCGAGAATAGTACTAGGATGGGTGACCTCCTGGGAAGTCCTCGTGTTGCATTCCCTTTTTTGTTTGTTTGTATTTTTTTTAAAAAATTGGTTTTTGGCCGTCCGTTTGTCAGATTTTATTCGTTTTCCTAGGCGGCACCGTCCGAGCGAGGGGGAAGGCGGAAGGGCAACCGGCGCGGCGAAGCCACGGGCGGGCCGGACGCGGAGGCGCGGGCATAAAAGGAAGGAGGACGCAAGGTATGTCGGATGCGATCATACAAGCACTAAAGCACCGGATCCCATCAGAACTCCGAAGTTAAGCGTGCTTGGGCGAGAGTAGTACTAGGATGGGTGACCTCCTGGGAAGTCCTCGTGTTGCATTCCCTTTTTTGTTTGTTTGTATTTTTTTAAAAAAATTGGTTTTTGGCCGTCCGTTTGTCAGATTTTATTCGTTTTCCTAGGCGGCACCGTCCGAGCGAGGGGGAAGGCGGAAGGGCAACCGGCGCGGCGAAGCCACGGGCGGGCCGGACGCGGAGGCGCGGGCATAAAAGGAAGGAGGACGCAAGGTATGTCGGATGCGATCATACCAGCACTAAAGCACCGGATCCCATCAGAACTCCGAAGTTAAGCGTGCTTGGGCGAGAGTAGTACTAGGATGGGTGACCTCCTGGGAAGTCCTCGTGTTGCATTCCCTTTTTTGTTTGTTTGTATTTTTTTTAAAAAATTGGTTTTTGGCCGTCCGTTTGTCAGATTTTATTCGTTTTCCTAGGCGGCACCGTCCGAGCGAGGGGGAAGGCGGAAGGGCAACCGGCGCGGCGAAGCCACGGGCGGGCCGGACGCGGAGGCGCGGGCATAAAAGGAAGGAGGACGCAAGGTATGTCGGATGCGATCATACAAGCACTAAAGCACCGGATCCCATCAGAACTCCGAAGTTAAGCGTGCTTGGGCGAGAGTAGTACTAGGATGGGTGACCTCCTGGGAAGTCCTCGTGTTGCATTCCCTTTTTTGTTTGTTTGTATTTTTTTAAAAAAATTGGTTTTTGGCCGTCCGTTTGTCAGATTTTATTCGTTTTCCTAGGCGGCACCGTCCGAGCGAGGGGGAAGGCGGAAGGGCAACCGGCGCGGCGAAGCCACGGGCGGGCCGGACGCGGAGGCGCGGGCATAAAAGGAAGGAGGACGCAAGGTATGTCGGATGCGATCATACCAGCACTAAAGCACCGGATCCCATCAGAACTCCGAAGTTAAGCGTGCTTGGGCGAGAGTAGTACTAGGATGGGTGACCTCCTGGGAAGTCCTCGTGTTGCATTCCCTTTTTTGTTTGTTTGTATTTTTTTTAAAAAATTGGTTTTTGGCCGTCCGTTTGTCAGATTTTATTCGTTTTCCTAGGCGGCACCGTCCGAGCGAGGGGGAAGGCGGAAGGGCAACCGGCGCGGCGAAGCCACGGGCGGGCCGGACGCGGAGGCGCGGGCATAAAAGGAAGGAGGACGCAAGGTATGTCGGATGCGATCATACCAGCACTAAAGCACCGGATCCCATCAGAACTCCGAAGTTAAGCGTGCTTGGGCGAGAGTAGTACTAGGATGGGTGACCTCCTGGGAAGTCCTCGTGTTGCATTCCCTTTTTTGTTTGTTTGTATTTTTTTAAAAAAATTGGTTTTTGGCCGTCCGTTTGTCAGATTTTATTCGTTTTCCTAGGCGGCACCGTCCGAGCGAGGGGGAAGGCGGAAGGGCAACCGGCGCGGCGAAGCCACGGGCGGGCCGGACGCGGAGGCGCGGGCATAAAAGGAAGGAGGACGCAAGGTATGTCGGATGCGATCATACCAGCACTAAAGCACCGGATCCCATCAGAACTCCGAAGTTAAGCGTGCTTGGGCGAGAGTAGTACTAGGATGGGTGACCTCCTGGGAAGTCCTCGTGTTGCATTCCCTTTTTTGTTTGTTTGTATTTTTTTTAAAAAATTGGTTTTTGGCCGTCCGTTTGTCAGATTTTATTCGTTTTCCTAGGCGGCACCGTCCGAGCGAGGGGGAAGGCGGAAGGGCAACCGGCGCGGCGAAGCCACGGGCGGGCCGGACGCGGAGGCGCGGGCATAAAAGGAAGGAGGACGCAAGGTATGTCGGATGCGATCATACCAGCACTAAAGCACCGGATCCCATCAGAACTCCGAAGTTAAGCGTGCTTGGGCGAGAGTAGTACTAGGATGGGTGACCTCCTGGGAAGTCCTCGTGTTGCATTCCCTTTTTTGTTTGTTTGTATTTTTTTTCAAAAATTGGTTTTTGGCCGTCCGTTTGTCAGATTTTATTCGTTTTCCTAGGCGGCACCGTCCGAGCGAGGGGGAAGGCGGAAGGGCAACCGGCGCGGCGAAGCCACGGGCGGGCCGGACGCGGAGGCGCGGGCATAAAAGGAAGGAGGACGCAAGGTATGTCGGATGCGATCATACCAGCACTAAAGCACCGGATCCCATCAGAACTCCGAAGTTAAGCGTGCTTGGGCGAGAGTAGTACTAGGATGGGTGACCTCCTGGGAAGTCCTCGTGTTGCATTCCCTTTTTTGTTTGTTTGTATTTTTTTTAAAAAATTGGTTTTTGGCCGTCCGTTTGTCAGATTTTATTCGTTTTCCTAGGCGGCACCGTCCGAGCGAGGGGGAAGGCGGAAGGGCAACCGGCGCGGCGAAGCCACGGGCGGGCCGGACGCGGAGGCGCGGGCATAAAAGGAAGGAGGACGCAAGGTATGTCGGATGCGATCATACCAGCACTAAAGCACCGGATCCCATCAGAACTCCGAAGTTAAGCGTGCTTGGGCGAGAGTAGTACTAGGATGGGTGACCTCCTGGGAAGTCCTCGTGTTGCATTCCCTTTTTTGTTTGTTTGTATTTTTTTAAAAAAATTGGTTTTTGGCCGTCCGTTTGTCAGATTTTATTCGTTTTCCTAGGCGGCACCGTCCGAGCGAGGGGGAAGGCGGAAGGGCAACCGGCGCGGCGAAGCCACGGGCGGGCCGGACGCGGAGGCGCGGGCATAAAAGGAAGGAGGACGCAAGGTATGTCGGATGCGATCATACCAGCACTAAAGCACCGGATCCCATCAGAACTCCGAAGTTAAGCGTGCTTGGGCGAGAGTAGTACTAGGATGGGTGACCTCCTGGGAAGTCCTCGTGTTGCATTCCCTTTTTTGTTTGTTTGTATTTTTTTAAAAAAATTGGTTTTTGGCCGTCCGTTTGTCAGATTTTATTCGTTTTCCTAGGCGGCACCGTCCGAGCGAGGGGGAAGGCGGAAGGGCAACCGGCGCGGCGAAGCCACGGGCGGGCCGGACGCGGAGGCGCGGGCATAAAAGGAAGGAGGACGCAAGGTATGTCGGATGCGATCATACCAGCACTAAAGCACCGGATCCCATCAGAACTCCGAAGTTAAGCGTGCTTGGGCGAGAGTAGTACTAGGATGGGTGACCTCCTGGGAAGTCCTCGTGTTGCATTCCCTTTTTTGTTTGTTTGTATTTTTTTTCAAAAATTGGTTTTTGGCCGTCCGTTTGTCAGATTTTATTCGTTTTCCTAGGCGGCACCGTCCGAGCGAGGGGGAAGGCGGAAGGGCAACCGGCGCGGCGAAGCCACGGGCGGGCCGGACGCGGAGGCGCGGGCATAAAAGGAAGGAGGACGCAAGGTATGTCGGATGCGATCATACCAGCACTAAAGCACCGGATCCCATCAGAACTCCGAAGTTAAGCGTGCTTGGGCGAGAGTAGTACTAGGATGGGTGACCTCCTGGGAAGTCCTCGTGTTGCATTCCCTTTTTTGTTTGTTTGTATTTTTTTAAAAAAATTGGTTTTTGGCCGTCCGTTTGTCAGATTTTATTCGTTTTCCTAGGCGGCACCGTCCGAGCGAGGGGGAAGGCGGAAGGGCAACCGGCGCGGCGAAGCCACGGGCGGGCCGGACGCGGAGGCGCGGGCATAAAAGGAAGGAGGACGCAAGGTATGTCGGATGCGATCATACCAGCACTAAAGCACCGGATCCCATCAGAACTCCGAAGTTAAGCGTGCTTGGGCGAGAGTAGTACTAGGATGGGTGACCTCCTGGGAAGTCCTCGTGTTGCATTCCCTTTTTTGTTTGTTTGTATTTTTTTTCAAAAATTGGTTTTTGGCCGTCCGTTTGTCAGATTTTATTCGTTTTCCTAGGCGGCACCGTCCGAGCGAGGGGGAAGGCGGAAGGGCAACCGGCGCGGCGAAGCCACGGGCGGGCCGGACGCGGAGGCGCGGGCATAAAAGGAAGGAGGACGCAAGGTATGTCGGATGCGATCATACCAGCACTAAAGCACCGGATCCCATCAGAACTCCGAAGTTAAGCGTGCTTGGGCGAGAGTAGTACTAGGATGGGTGACCTCCTGGGAAGTCCTCGTGTTGCATTCCCTTTTTTGTTTGTTTGTATTTTTTTTAAAAAATTGGTTTTTGGCCGTCCGTTTGTCAGATTTTATTCGTTTTCCTAGGCGGCACCGTCCGAGCGAGGGGGAAGGCGGAAGGGCAACCGGCGCGGCGAAGCCACGGGCGGGCCGGACGCGGAGGCGCGGGCATAAAAGGAAGGAGGACGCAAGGTATGTCGGATGCGATCATACCAGCACTAAAGCACCGGATCCCATCAGAACTCCGAAGTTAAGCGTGCTTGGGCGAGAGTAGTACTAGGATGGGTGACCTCCTGGGAAGTCCTCGTGTTGCATTCCCTTTTTTGTTTGTTTGTATTTTTTTAAAAAAATTGGTTTTTGGCCGTCCGTTTGTCAGATTTTATTCGTTTTCCTAGGCGGCACCGTCCGAGCGAGGGGGAAGGCGGAAGGGCAACCGGCGCGGCGAAGCCACGGGCGGGCCGGACGCGGAGGCGCGGGCATAAAAGGAAGGAGGACGCAAGGTATGTCGGATGCGATCATACCAGCACTAAAGCACCGGATCCCATCAGAACTCCGAAGTTAAGCGTGCTTGGGCGAGAGTAGTACTAGGATGGGTGACCTCCTGGGAAGTCCTCGTGTTGCATTCCCTTTTTTGTTTGTTTGTATTTTTTTAAAAAAATTGGTTTTTGGCCGTCCGTTTGTCAGATTTTATTCGTTTTCCTAGGCGGCACCGTCCGAGCGAGGGGGAAGGCGGAAGGGCAACCGGCGCGGCGAAGCCACGGGCGGGCCGGACGCGGAGGCGCGGGCATAAAAGGAAGGAGGACGCAAGGTATGTCGGATGCGATCATACCAGCACTAAAGCACCGGATCCCATCAGAACTCCGAAGTTAAGCGTGCTTGGGCGAGAGTAGTACTAGGATGGGTGACCTCCTGGGAAGTCCTCGTGTTGCATTCCCTTTTTTGTTTGTTTGTATTTTTTTTCAAAAATTGGTTTTTGGCCGTCCGTTTGTCAGATTTTATTCGTTTTCCTAGGCGGCACCGTCCGAGCGAGGGGGAAGGCGGAAGGGCAACCGGCGCGGCGAAGCCACGGGCGGGCCGGACGCGGAGGCGCGGGCATAAAAGGAAGGAGGACGCAAGGTATGTCGGATGCGATCATACCAGCACTAAAGCACCGGATCCCATCAGAACTCCGAAGTTAAGCGTGCTTGGGCGAGAGTAGTACTAGGATGGGTGACCTCCTGGGAAGTCCTCGTGTTGCATTCCCTTTTTTGTTTGTTTGTATTTTTTTAAAAAAATTGGTTTTTGGCCGTCCGTTTGTCAGATTTTATTCGTTTTCCTAGGCGGCACCGTCCGAGCGAGGGGGAAGGCGGAAGGGCAACCGGCGCGGCGAAGCCACGGGCGGGCCGGACGCGGAGGCGCGGGCATAAAAGGAAGGAGGACGCAAGGTATGTCGGATGCGATCATACCAGCACTAAAGCACCGGATCCCATCAGAACTCCGAAGTTAAGCGTGCTTGGGCGAGAGTAGTACTAGGATGGGTGACCTCCTGGGAAGTCCTCGTGTTGCATTCCCTTTTTTGTTTGTTTGTATTTTTTTTCAAAAATTGGTTTTTGGCCGTCCGTTTGTCAGATTTTATTCGTTTTCCTAGGCGGCACCGTCCGAGCGAGGGGGAAGGCGGAAGGGCAACCGGCGCGGCGAAGCCACGGGCGGGCCGGACGCGGAGGCGCGGGCATAAAAGGAAGGAGGACGCAAGGTATGTCGGATGCGATCATACCAGCACTAAAGCACCGGATCCCATCAGAACTCCGAAGTTAAGCGTGCTTGGGCGAGAGTAGTACTAGGATGGGTGACCTCCTGGGAAGTCCTCGTGTTGCATTCCCTTTTTTGTTTGTTTGTATTTTTTTTAAAAAATTGGTTTTTGGCCGTCCGTTTGTCAGATTTTATTCGTTTTCCTAGGCGGCACCGTCCGAGCGAGGGGGAAGGCGGAAGGGCAACCGGCGCGGCGAAGCCACGGGCGGGCCGGACGCGGAGGCGCGGGCATAAAAGGAAGGAGGACGCAAGGTATGTCGGATGCGATCATACCAGCACTAAAGCACCGGATCCCATCAGAACTCCGAAGTTAAGCGTGCTTGGGCGAGAGTAGTACTAGGATGGGTGACCTCCTGGGAAGTCCTCGTGTTGCATTCCCTTTTTTGTTTGTTTGTATTTTTTTTAAAAAAATTGGTTTTTGGCCGTCCGTTTGTCAGATTTTATTCGTTTTCCTAGGCGGCACCGTCCGAGCGAGGGGGAAGGCGGAAGGGCAACCGGCGCGGCGAAGCCACGGGCGGGCCGGACGCGGAGGCGCGGGCATAAAAGGAAGGAGGACGCAAGGTATGTCGGATGCGATCATACAAGCACTAAAGCACCGGATCCCATCAGAACTCCGAAGTTAAGCGTGCTTGGGCGAGAGTAGTACTAGGATGGGTGACCTCCTGGGAAGTCCTCGTGTTGCATTCCCTTTTTTGTTTGTTTGTATTTTTTTAAAAAAATTGGTTTTTGGCCGTCCGTTTGTCAGATTTTATTCGTTTTCCTAGGCGGCACCGTCCGAGCGAGGGGGAAGGCGGAAGGGCAACCGGCGCGGCGAAGCCACGGGCGGGCCGGACGCGGAGGCGCGGGCATAAAAGGAAGGAGGACGCAAGGTATGTCGGATGCGATCATACCAGCACTAAAGCACCGGATCCCATCAGAACTCCGAAGTTAAGCGTGCTTGGGCGAGAGTAGTACTAGGATGGGTGACCTCCTGGGAAGTCCTCGTGTTGCATTCCCTTTTTTGTATGTTTGTATTTTTTTTCAAAAATTGGTTTTTGGCCGTCCGTTTGTCAGATTTTATTCGTTTTCCTAGGCGGCACCGTCCGAGCGAGGGGGAAGGCGGAAGGGCAACCGGCGCGGCGAAGCCACGGGCGGGCCGGACGCGGAGGCGCGGGCATAAAAGGAAGGAGGACGCAAGGTATGTCGGATGCGATCATACCAGCACTAAAGCACCGGATCCCATCATAACTCCGAAGTTAAGCGTGCTTGGTCGAGAATAGTACTAGGATGGGTGACCTCCTGGGAAGTCCTCGTGTTGCATTCCCTTTTTTGTTTGTTTGTATTTTTTTTAAAAAATTGGTTTTTGGCCGTCCGTTTGTCAGATTTTATTCGTTTTCCTAGGCGGCACCGTCCGAGCGAGGGGGAAGGCGGAAGGGCAACCGGCGCGGCGAAGCCACGGGCGGGCCGGACGCGGAGGCGCGGGCATAAAAGGAAGGAGGACGCAAGGTATGTCGGATGCGATCATACAAGCACTAAAGCACCGGATCCCATCAGAACTCCGAAGTTAAGCGTGCTTGGGCGAGAGTAGTACTAGGATGGGTGACCTCCTGGGAAGTCCTCGTGTTGCATTCCCTTTTTTGTTTGTTTGTATTTTTTTAAAAAAATTGGTTTTTGGCCGTCCGTTTGTCAGATTTTATTCGTTTTCCTAGGCGGCACCGTCCGAGCGAGGGGGAAGGCGGAAGGGCAACCGGCGCGGCGAAGCCACGGGCGGGCCGGACGCGGAGGCGCGGGCATAAAAGGAAGGAGGACGCAAGGTATGTCGGATGCGATCATACAAGCACTAAAGCACCGGATCCCATCATAACTCCGAAGTTAAGCGTGCTTGGGCGAGAGTAGTACTAGGATGGGTGACCTCCTGGGAAGTCCTCGTGTTGCATTCCCTTTTTTGTTTGTTTGTATTTTTTTAAAAAAATTGGTTTTTGGCCGTCCGTTTGTCAGATTTTATTCGTTTTCCTAGGCGGCACCGTCCGAGCGAGGGGGAAGGCGGAAGGGCAACCGGCGCGGCGAAGCCACGGGCGGGCCGGACGCGGAGGCGCGGGCATAAAAGGAAGGAGGACGCAAGGTATGTCGGATGCGATCATACCAGCACTAAAGCACCGGATCCCATCAGAACTCCGAAGTTAAGCGTGCTTGGGCGAGAGTAGTACTAGGATGGGTGACCTCCTGGGAAGTCCTCGTGTTGCATTCCCTTTTTTGTTTGTTTGTATTTTTTTAAAAAAATTGGTTTTTGGCCGTCCGTTTGTCAGATTTTATTCGTTTTCCTAGGCGGCACCGTCCGAGCGAGGGGGAAGGCGGAAGGGCAACCGGCGCGGCGAAGCCACGGGCGGGCCGGACGCGGAGGCGCGGGCATAAAAGGAAGGAGGACGCAAGGTATGTCGGATGCGATCATACCAGCACTAAAGCACCGGATCCCATCAGAACTCCGAAGTTAAGCGTGCTTGGGCGAGAGTAGTACTAGGATGGGTGACCTCCTGGGAAGTCCTCGTGTTGCATTCCCTTTTTTGTTTGTTTGTATTTTTTTAAAAAAATTGGTTTTTGGCCGTCCGTTTGTCAGATTTTATTCGTTTTCCTAGGCGGCACCGTCCGAGCGAGGGGGAAGGCGGAAGGGCAACCGGCGCGGCGAAGCCACGGGCGGGCCGGACGCGGAGGCGCGGGCATAAAAGGAAGGAGGACGCAAGGTATGTCGGATGCGATCATACCAGCACTAAAGCACCGGATCCCATCAGAACTCCGAAGTTAAGCGTGCTTGGGCGAGAGTAGTACTAGGATGGGTGACCTCCTGGGAAGTCCTCGTGTTGCATTCCCTTTTTTGTTTGTTTGTATTTTTTTAAAAAAATTGGTTTTTGGCCGTCCGTTTGTCAGATTTTATTCGTTTTCCTAGGCGGCACCGTCCGAGCGAGGGGGAAGGCGGAAGGGCAACCGGCGCGGCGAAGCCACGGGCGGGCCGGACGCGGAGGCGCGGGCATAAAAGGAAGGAGGACGCAAGGTATGTCGGATGCGATCATACCAGCACTAAAGCACCGGATCCCATCAGAACTCCGAAGTTAAGCGTGCTTGGGCGAGAGTAGTACTAGGATGGGTGACCTCCTGGGAAGTCCTCGTGTTGCATTCCCTTTTTTGTTTGTTTGTATTTTTTAAAAAAAATTGGTTTTTGGCCGTCCGTTTGTCAGATTTTATTCGTTTTCCTAGGCGGCACCGTCCGAGCGAGGGGGAAGGCGGAAGGGCAACCGGCGCGGCGAAGCCACGGGCGGGCCGGACGCGGAGGCGCGGGCATAAAAGAAAGGAGGACGCAAGGTATGTCGGATGCGATCATACCAGCACTAAAGCACCGGATCCCATCAGAACTCCGAAGTTAAGCGTGCTTGGGCGAGAGTAGTACTAGGATGGGTGACCTCCTGGGAAGTCCTCGTGTTGCATTCCCTTTTTTGTTTGTTTGTATTTTTTTAAAAAAATTGGTTTTTGGCCGTCCGTTTGTCAGATTTTATTCGTTTTCCTAGGCGGCACCGTCCGAGCGAGGGGGAAGGCGGAAGGGCAACCGGCGCGGCGAAGCCACGGGCGGGCCGGACGCGGAGGCGCGGGCATAAAAGGAAGGAGGACGCAAGGTATGTCGGATGCGATCATACCAGCACTAAAGCACCGGATCCCATCAGAACTCCGAAGTTAAGCGTGCTTGGGCGAGAGTAGTACTAGGATGGGTGACCTCCTGGGAAGTCCTCGTGTTGCATTCCCTTTTTTGTTTGTTTGTATTTTTTAAAAAAAATTGGTTTTTGGCCGTCCGTTTGTCAGATTTTATTCGTTTTCCTAGGCGGCACCGTCCGAGCGAGGGGGAAGGCGGAAGGGCAACCGGCGCGGCGAAGCCACGGGCGGGCCGGACGCGGAGGCGCGGGCATAAAAGGAAGGAGGACGCAAGGTATGTCGGATGCGATCATACCAGCACTAAAGCACCGGATCCCATCAGAACTCCGAAGTTAAGCTTGCTTGGGCGAGGGTAGTACTAGGATGGGTGACCTCCTGGGAAGTCCTCGTGTTGCATTCCCTTTTTTGTTTGTTTGTATTTTTTTAAAAAAATTGGTTTTTGGCCGTCCGTTTGTCAGATTTTATTCGTTTTCCTAGGCGGCACCGTCCGAGCGAGGGGGAAGGCGGAAGGGCAACCGGCGCGGCGAAGCCACGGGCGGGCCGGACGCGGAGGCGCGGGCATAAAAGGAAGGAGGACGCAAGGTATGTCGGATGCGATCATACCAGCACTAAAGCACCGGATCCCATCAGAACTCCGAAGTTAAGCGTGCTTGGGCGAGAGTAGTACTAGGATGGGTGACCTCCTGGGAAGTCCTCGTGTTGCATTCCCTTTTTTGTTTGTTTGTATTTTTTTAAAAAAATTGGTTTTTGGCCGTCCGTTTGTCAGATTTTATTCGTTTTCCTAGGCGGCACCGTCCGAGCGAGGGGGAAGGCGGAAGGGCAACCGGCGCGGCGAAGCCACGGGCGGGCCGGACGCGGAGGCGCGGGCATAAAAGGAAGGAGGACGCAAGGTATGTCGGATGCGATCATACCAGCACTAAAGCACCGGATCCCATCAGAACTCCGAAGTTAAGCGTGCTTGGGCGAGAGTAGTACTAGGATGGGTGACCTCCTGGGAAGTCCTCGTGTTGCATTCCCTTTTTTGTTTGTTTGTATTTTTTAAAAAAAATTGGTTTTTGGCCGTCCGTTTGTCAGATTTTATTCGTTTTCCTAGGCGGCACCGTCCGAGCGAGGGGGAAGGCGGAAGGGCAACCGGCGCGGCGAAGCCACGGGCGGGCCGGACGCGGAGGCGCGGGCATAAAAGGAAGGAGGACGCAAGGTATGTCGGATGCGATCATACCAGCACTAAAGCACCGGATCCCATCAGAACTCCGAAGTTAAGCGTGCTTGGGCGAGAGTAGTACTAGGATGGGTGACCTCCTGGGAAGTCCTCGTGTTGCATTCCCTTTTTTGTTTGTTTGTATTTTTTTTAAAAAATTGGTTTTTGGCCGTCCGTTTGTCAGATTTTATTCGTTTTCCTAGGCGGCACCGTCCGAGCGAGGGGGAAGGCGGAAGGGCAACCGGCGCGGCGAAGCCACGGGCGGGCCGGACGCGGAGGCGCGGGCATAAAAGGAAGGAGGACGCAAGGTATGTCGGATGCGATCATACCAGCACTAAAGCACCGGATCCCATCAGAACTCCGAAGTTAAGCGTGCTTGGGCGAGGGTAGTACTAGGATGGGTGACCTCCTGGGAAGTCCTCGTGTTGCATTCCCTTTTTTGTTTGTTTGTATTTTTTTAAAAAAATTGGTTTTTGGCCGTCCGTTTGTCAGATTTTATTCGTTTTCCTAGGCGGCACCGTCCGAGCGAGGGGGAAGGCGGAAGGGCAACCGGCGCGGCGAAGCCACGGGCGGGCCGGACGCGGAGGCGCGGGCATAAAAGGAAGGAGGACGCAAGGTATGTCGGATGCGATCATACCAGCACTAAAGCACCGGATCCCATCAGAACTCCGAAGTTAAGCGTGCTTGGGCGAGAGTAGTACTAGGATGGGTGACCTCCTCGGAAGTCCTCGTGTTGCATTCCCTTTTTTGTTTGTTTGTATTTTTTTAAAAAAATTGGTTTTTGGCCGTCCGTTTGTCAGATTTTATTCGTTTTCCTAGGCGGCACCGTCCGAGCGAGGGGGAAGGCGGAAGGGCAACCGGCGCGGCGAAGCCACGGGCGGGCCGGACGCGGAGGCGCGGGCATAAAAGGAAGGAGGACGCAAGGTATGTCGGATGCGATCATACCAGCACTAAAGCACCGGATCCCATCAGAACTCCGAAGTTAAGCGTGCTTGGGCGAGGGTAGTACTAGGATGGGTGACCTCCTGGGAAGTCCTCGTGTTGCATTCCCTTTTTTGTTTGTTTGTATTTTTTTAAAAAAATTGGTTTTTGGCCGTCCGTTTGTCAGATTTTATTCGTTTTCCTAGGCGGCACCGTCCGAGCGAGGGGGAAGGCGGAAGGGCAACCGGCGCGGCGAAGCCACGGGCGGGCCGGACGCGGAGGCGCGGGCATAAAAGGAAGGAGGACGCAAGGTATGTCGGATGCGATCATACCAGCACTAAAGCACCGGATCCCATCAGAACTCCGAAGTTAAGCGTGCTTGGGCGAGAGTAGTACTAGGATGGGTGACCTCCTGGGAAGTCCTCGTGTTGCATTCCCTTTTTTGTTTGTTTGTATTTTTTTTAAAAAATTGGTTTTTGGCCGTCCGTTTGTCAGATTTTATTCGTTTTCCTAGGCGGCACCGTCCGAGCGAGGGGGAAGGCGGAAGGGCAACCGGCGCGGCGAAGCCACGGGCGGGCCGGACGCGGAGGCGCGGGCATAAAAGGAAGGAGGACGCAAGGTATGTCGGATGCGATCATACCAGCACTAAAGCACCGGATCCCATCAGAACTCCGAAGTTAAGCGTGCTTGGGCGAGAGTAGTACTAGGATGGGTGACCTCCTGGGAAGTCCTCGTGTTGCATTCCCTTTTTTGTTTGTTTGTATTTTTTTAAAAAAATTGGTTTTTGGCCGTCCGTTTGTCAGATTTTATTCGTTTTCCTAGGCGGCACCGTCCGAGCGAGGGGGAAGGCGGAAGGGCAACCGGCGCGGCGAAGCCACGGGCGGGCCGGACGCGGAGGCGCGGGCATAAAAGGAAGGAGGACGCAAGGTATGTCGGATGCGATCATACCAGCACTAAAGCACCGGATCCCATCAGAACTCCGAAGTTAAGCGTGCTTGGGCGAGAGTAGTACTAGGATGGGTGACCTCCTGGGAAGTCCTCGTGTTGCATTCCCTTTTTTGTTTGTTTGTATTTTTTTAAAAAAATTGGTTTTTGGCCGTCCGTTTGTCAGATTTTATTCGTTTTCCTAGGCGGCACCGTCCGAGCGAGGGGGAAGGCGGAAGGGCAACCGGCGCGGCGAAGCCACGGGCGGGCCGGACGCGGAGGCGCGGGCATAAAAGGAAGGAGGACGCAAGGTATGTCGGATGCGATCATACCAGCACTAAAGCACCGGATCCCATCAGAACTCCGAAGTTAAGCGTGCTTGGGCGAGAGTAGTACTAGGATGGGTGACCTCCTGGGAAGTCCTCGTGTTGCATTCCCTTTTTTGTTTGTTTGTATTTTTTTAAAAAATTGGTTTTTGGCCGTCCGTTTGTCAGATTTTATTCGTTTTCCTAGGCGGCACCGTCCGAGCGAGGGGGAAGGCGGAAGGGCAACCGGCGCGGCGAAGCCACGGGCGGGCCGGACGCGGAGGCGCGGGCATAAAAGGAAGGAGGACGCAAGGTATGTCGGATGCGATCATACCAGCACTAAAGCACCGGATCCCATCAGAACTCCGAAGTTAAGCGTGCTTGGGCGAGAGTAGTACTAGGATGGGTGACCTCCTGGGAAGTCCTCGTGTTGCATTCCCTTTTTTGTTTGTTTGTATTTTTTTAAAAAAATTGGTTTTTGGCCGTCCGTTTGTCAGATTTTATTCGTTTTCCTAGGCGGCACCGTCCGAGCGAGGGGGAAGGCGGAAGGGCAACCGGCGCGGCGAAGCCACGGGCGGGCCGGACGCGGAGGCGCGGGCATAAAAGGAAGGAGGACGTAAGGTATGTCGGATGCGATCATACCAGCACTAAAGCACCGGATCCCATCAGAACTCCGAAGTTAAGCGTGCTTGGGCGAGAGTAGTACTAGGATGGGTGACCTCCTGGGAAGTCCTCGTGTTGCATTCCCTTTTTTGTTTGTTTGTATTTTTTTTAAAAAATTGGTTTTTGGCCGTCCGTTTGTCAGATTTTATTCGTTTTCCTAGGCGGCACCGTCCGAGCGAGGGGGAAGGCGGAAGGGCAACCGGCGCGGCGAAGCCACGGGCGGGCCGGACGCGGAGGCGCGGGCATAAAAGGAAGGAGGACGCAAGGTATGTCGGATGCGATCATACCAGCACTAAAGCACCGGATCCCATCAGAACTCCGAAGTTAAGCGTGCTTGGGCGAGAGTAGTACTAGGATGGGTGACCTCCTGGGAAGTCCTCGTGTTGCATTCCCTTTTTTGTTTGTTTGTATTTTTTTAAAAAAATTGGTTTTTGGCCGTCCGTTTGTCAGATTTTATTCGTTTTCCTAGGCGGCACCGTCCGAGCGAGGGGGAAGGCGGAAGGGCAACCGGCGCGGCGAAGCCACGGGCGGGCCGGACGCGGAGGCGCGGGCATAAAAGGAAGGAGGACGCAAGGTATGTCGGATGCGATCATACCAGCACTAAAGCACCGGATCCCATCAGAACTCCGAAGTTAAGCGTGCTTGGGCGAGAGTAGTACTAGGATGGGTGACCTCCTGGGAAGTCCTCGTGTTGCATTCCCTTTTTTGTTTGTTTGTATTTTTTTAAAAAAATTGGTTTTTGGCCGTCCGTTTGTCAGATTTTATTCGTTTTCCTAGGCGGCACCGTCCGAGCGAGGGGGAAGGCGGAAGGGCAACCGGCGCGGCGAAGCCACGGGCGGGCCGGACGCGGAGGCGCGGGCATAAAAGGAAGGAGGACGCAAGGTATGTCGGATGCGATCATACCAGCACTAAAGCACCGGATCCCATCAGAACTCCGAAGTTAAGCGTGCTTGGGCGAGAGTAGTACTAGGATGGGTGACCTCCTGGGAAGTCCTCGTGTTGCATTCCCTTTTTTGTTTGTTTGTATTTTTTTAAAAAAATTGGTTTTTGGCCGTCCGTTTGTCAGATTTTATTCGTTTTCCTAGGCGGCACCGTCCGAGCGAGGGGGAAGGCGGAAGGGCAACCGGCGCGGCGAAGCCACGGGCGGGCCGGACGCGGAGGCGCGGGCATAAAAGGAAGGAGGACGCAAGGTATGTCGGATGCGATCATACCAGCACTAAAGCACCGGATCCCATCAGAACTCCGAAGTTAAGCGTGCTTGGGCGAGAGTAGTACTAGGATGGGTGACCTCCTGGGAAGTCCTCGTGTTGCATTCCCTTTTTTGTTTGTTTGTATTTTTTTAAAAAAATTGGTTTTTGGCCGTCCGTTTGTCAGATTTTATTCGTTTTCCTAGGCGGCACCGTCCGAGCGAGGGGGAAGGCGGAAGGGCAACCGGCGCGGCGAAGCCACGGGCGGGCCGGACGCGGAGGCGCGGGCACAAAAGGAAGGAGGACGCAAGGTATGTCGGATGCGATCATACCAGCACTAAAGCACCGGATCCCATCAGAACTCCGAAGTTAAGCGTGCTTGGGCGAGAGTAGTACTAGGATGGGTGACCTCCTGGGAAGTCCTCGTGTTGCATTCCCTTTTTTGTTTGTTTGTATTTTTTTAAAAAAATTGGTTTTTGGCCGTCCGTTTGTCAGATTTTATTCGTTTTCCTAGGCGGCACCGTCCGAGCGAGGGGGAAGGCGGAAGGGCAACCGGCGCGGCGAAGCCACGGGCGGGCCGGACGCGGAGGCGCGGGCATAAAAGGAAGGAGGACGCAAGGTATGTCGGATGCGATCATACCAGCACTAAAGCACCGGATCCCATCAGAACTCCGAAGTTAAGCGTGCTTGGGCGAGAGTAGTACTAGGATGGGTGACCTCCTGGGAAGTCCTCGTGTTGCATTCCCTTTTTTGTTTGTTTGTATTTTTTTAAAAAAATTGGTTTTTGGCCGTCCGTTTGTCAGATTTTATTCGTTTTCCTAGGCGGCACCGTCCGAGCGAGGGGGAAGGCGGAAGGGCAACCGGCGCGGCGAAGCCACGGGCGGGCCGGACGCGGAGGCGCGGGCATAAAAGGAAGGAGGACGCAAGGTATGTCGGATGCGATCATACCAGCACTAAAGCACCGGATCCCATCAGAACTCCGAAGTTAAGCGTGCTTGGGCGAGAGTAGTACTAGGATGGGTGACCTCCTGGGAAGTCCTCGTGTTGCATTCCCTTTTTTGTTTGTTTGTATTTTTTTAAAAAAATTGGTTTTTGGCCGTCCGTTTGTCAGATTTTATTCGTTTTCCTAGGCGGCACCGTCCGAGCGAGGGGGAAGGCGGAAGGGCAACCGGCGCGGCGAAGCCACGGGCGGGCCGGACGCGGAGGCGCGGGCATAAAAGGAAGGAGGACGCAAGGTATGTCGGATGCGATCATACCAGCACTAAAGCACCGGATCCCATCAGAACTCCGAAGTTAAGCGTGCTTGGGCGAGAGTAGTACTAGGATGGGTGACCTCCTGGGAAGTCCTCGTGTTGCATTCCCTTTTTTGTTTGTTTGTATTTTTTTTAAAAAATTGGTTTTTGGCCGTCCGTTTGTCAGATTTTATTCGTTTTCCTAGGCGGCACCGTCCGAGCGAGGGGGAAGGCGGAAGGGCAACCGGCGCGGCGAAGCCACGGGCGGGCCGGACGCGGAGGCGCGGGCATAAAAGGAAGGAGGACGCAAGGTATGTCGGATGCGATCATACCAGCACTAAAGCACCGGATCCCATCAGAACTCCGAAGTTAAGCGTGCTTGGGCGAGAGTAGTACTAGGATGGGTGACCTCCTGGGAAGTCCTCGTGTTGCATTCCCTTTTTTGTTTGTTTGTATTTTTTTAAAAAAATTGGTTTTTGGCCGTCCGTTTGTCAGATTTTATTCGTTTTCCTAGGCGGCACCGTCCGAGCGAGGGGGAAGGCGGAAGGGCAACCGGCGCGGCGAAGCCACGGGCGGGCCGGACGCGGAGGCGCGGGCATAAAAGGAAGGAGGACGCAAGGTATGTCGGATGCGATCATACCAGCACTAAAGCACCGGATCCCATCAGAACTCCGAAGTTAAGCGTGCTTGGGCGAGAGTAGTACTAGGATGGGTGACCTCCTGGGAAGTCCTCGTGTTGCATTCCCTTTTTTGTTTGTTTGTATTTTTTTAAAAAAATTGGTTTTTGGCCGTCCGTTTGTCAGATTTTATTCGTTTTCCTAGGCGGCACCGTCCGAGCGAGGGGGAAGGCGGAAGGGCAACCGGCGCGGCGAAGCCACGGGCGGGCCGGACGCGGAGGCGCGGGCATAAAAGGAAGGAGGACGCAAGGTATGTCGGATGCGATCATACCAGCACTAAAGCACCGGATCCCATCAGAACTCCGAAGTTAAGCGTGCTTGGGCGAGAGTAGTACTAGGATGGGTGACCTCCTGGGAAGTCCTCGTGTTGCATTCCCCTTTTTGTTTGTTTGTATTTTTTTCAAAAATTGGTTTTTGGCCGTCCGTTTGTCAGATTTTATTCGTTTTCCTAGGCGGCACCGTCCGAGCGAGGGGGAAGGCGGAAGGGCAACCGGCGCGGCGAAGCCACGGGCGGGCCGGACGCGGAGGCGCGGGCATAAAAGGAAGGAGGACGCAAGGTATGTCGGATGCGATCATACCAGCACTAAAGCACCGGATCCCATCAGAACTCCGAAGTTAAGCGTGCTTGGGCGAGAGTAGTACTAGGATGGGTGACCTCCTGGGAAGTCCTCGTGTTGCATTCCCTTTTTTGTTTGTTTGTATTTTTTTAAAAAAATTGGTTTTTGGCCGTCCGTTTGTCAGATTTTATTCGTTTTCCTAGGCGGCACCGTCCGAGCGAGGGGGAAGGCGGAAGGGCAACCGGCGCGGCGAAGCCACGGGCGGGCCGGACGCGGAGGCGCGGGCATAAAAGGAAGGAGGACGCAAGGTATGTCGGATGCGATCATACCAGCACTAAAGCACCGGATCCCATCAGAACTCCGAAGTTAAGCGTGCTTGGGCGAGAGTAGTACTAGGATGGGTGACCTCCTGGGAAGTCCTCGTGTTGCATTCCCTTTTTTGTTTGTTTGTATTTTTTTAAAAAAATTGGTTTTTGGCCGTCCGTTTGTCAGATTTTATTCGTTTTCCTAGGCGGCACCGTCCGAGCGAGGGGGAAGGCGGAAGGGCAACCGGCGCGGCGAAGCCACGGGCGGGCCGGACGCGGAGGCGCGGGCATAAAAGGAAGGAGGACGCAAGGTATGTCGGATGCGATCATACCAGCACTAAAGCACCGGATCCCATCAGAACTCCGAAGTTAAGCGTGCTTGGGCGAGAGTAGTACTAGGATGGGTGACCTCCTGGGAAGTCCTCGTGTTGCATTCCCTTTTTTGTTTGTTTGTATTTTTTTAAAAAATTGGTTTTTGGCCGTCCGTTTGTCAGATTTTATTCGTTTTCCTAGGCGGCACCGTCCGAGCGAGGGGGAAGGCGGAAGGGCAACCGGCGCGGCGAAGCCACGGGCGGGCCGGACGCGGAGGCGCGGGCATAAAAGGAAGGAGGACGCAAGGTATGTCGGATGCGATCATACCAGCACTAAAGCACCGGATCCCATCAGAACTCCGAAGTTAAGCGTGCTTGGGCGAGAGTAGTACTAGGATGGGTGACCTCCTGGGAAGTCCTCGTGTTGCATTCCCTTTTTTGTTTGTTTGTATTTTTTTAAAAAATTGGTTTTTGGCCGTCCGTTTGTCAGATTTTATTCGTTTTCCTAGGCGGCACCGTCCGAGCGAGGGGGAAGGCGGAAGGGCAACCGGCGCGGCGAAGCCACGGGCGGGCCGGACGCGGAGGCGCGGGCATAAAAGGAAGGAGGACGCAAGGTATGTCGGATGCGATCATACCAGCACTAAAGCACCGGATCCCATCAGAACTCCGAAGTTAAGCGTGCTTGGGCGAGAGTAGTACTAGGATGGGTGACCTCCTGGGAAGTCCTCGTGTTGCATTCCCTTTTTTGTTTGTTTGTATTTTTTTTAAAAAATTGGTTTTTGGCCGTCCGTTTGTCAGATTTTATTCGTTTTCCTAGGCGGCACCGTCCGAGCGAGGGGGAAGGCGGAAGGGCAACCGGCGCGGCGAAGCCACGGGCGGGCCGGACGCGGAGGCGCGGGCATAAAAGGAAGGAGGACGCAAGGTATGTCGGATGCGATCATACCAGCACTAAAGCACCGGATCCCATCAGAACTCTGAAGTTAAGCGTGCTTGGGCGAGAGTAGTACTAGGATGGGTGACCTCCTGGGAAGTCCTCGTGTTGCATTCCCTTTTTTGTTTGTTTGTATTTTTTTAAAAAAATTGGTTTTTGGCCGTCCTTTTGTCAGATTTTATTCGTTTTCCTAGGCGGCACCGTCCGAGCGAGGGGGAAGGCGGAAGGGCAACCGGCGCGGCGAAGCCACGGGCGGGCCGGACGCGGAGGCGCGGGCATAAAAGGAAGGAGGACGCAAGGTATGTCGGATGCGATCATACCAGCACTAAAGCACCGGATCCCATCAGAACTCCGAAGTTAAGCGTGCTTGGGCGAGAGTAGTACTAGGATGGGTGACCTCCTGGGAAGTCCTCGTGTTGCATTCCCTTTTTTGTTTGTTTGTATTTTTTTAAAAAAATTGGTTTTTGGCCGTCCGTTTGTCAGATTTTATTCGTTTTCCTAGGCGGCACCGTCCGAGCGAGGGGGAAGGCGGAAGGGCAACCGGCGCGGCGAAGCCACGGGCGGGCCGGACGCGGAGGCGCGGGCATAAAAGGAAGGAGGACGCAAGGTATGTCGGATGCGATCATACCAGCACTAAAGCACCGGATCCCATCAGAACTCCGAAGTTAAGCGTGCTTGGGCGAGAGTAGTACTAGGATGGGTGACCTCCTGGGAAGTCCTCGTGTTGCATTCCCTTTTTTGTTTGTTTGTATTTTTTTAAAAAAATTGGTTTTTGGCCGTCCTTTTGTCAGATTTTATTCGTTTTCCTAGGCGGCACCGTCCGAGCGAGGGGGAAGGCGGAAGGGCAACCGGCGCGGCGAAGCCACGGGCGGGCCGGACGCGGAGGCGCGGGCATAAAAGGAAGGAGGACGCAAGGTATGTCGGATGCGATCATACCAGCACTAAAGCACCGGATCCCATCAGAACTCCGAAGTTAAGCGTGCTTGGGCGAGAGTAGTACTAGGATGGGTGACCTCCTGGGAAGTCCTCGTGTTGCATTCCCTTTTTTGTTTGTTTGTATTTTTTTAAAAAAATTGGTTTTTGGCCGTCCGTTTGTCAGATTTTATTCGTTTTCCTAGGCGGCACCGTCCGAGCGAGGGGGAAGGCGGAAGGGCAACCGGCGCGGCGAAGCCACGGGCGGGCCGGACGCGGAGGCGCGGGCATAAAAGGAAGGAGGACGCAAGGTATGTCGGATGCGATCATACCAGCACTAAAGCACCGGATCCCATCAGAACTCCGAAGTTAAGCGTGCTTGGGCGAGAGTAGTATAGGATGGGTGACCTCCTGGGAAGTCCTCGTGTTGCATTCCCTTTTTTGTTTGTTTGTATTTTTTTAAAAAAATTAGTTTTTGGCCGTCCGTTTGTCAGATTTTATTCGTTTTCCTAGGCGGCACCGTCCGAGCGAGGGGGAAGGCGGAAGGGCAACCGGCGCGGCGAAGCCACGGGCGGGCCGGACGCGGAGGCGCGGGCATAAAAGGAAGGAGGACGCAAGGTATGTCGGATGCGATCATACCAGCACTAAAGCACCGGATCCCATCAGAACTCCGAAGTTAAGCGTGCTTGGGCGAGAGTAGTACTAGGATGGGTGACCTCCTGGGAAGTCCTCGTGTTGCATTCCCTTTTTTGTTTGTTTGTATTTTTTTTAAAAAAATTGGTTTTTGGCCGTCCGTTTGTCAGATTTTATTCGTTTTCCTAGGCGGCACCGTCCGAGCGAGGGGGAAGGCGGAAGGGCAACCGGCGCGGCGAAGCCACGGGCGGGCCGGACGCGGAGGCGCGGGCATAAAAGGAAGGAGGACGCAAGGTATGTCGGATGCGATCATACCAGCACTAAAGCACCGGATCCCATCAGAACTCCGAAGTTAAGCGTGCTTGGGCGAGAGTAGTACTAGGATGGGTGACCTCCTGGGAAGTCCTCGTGTTGCATTCCCTTTTTTGTTTGTTTGTATTTTTTTTAAAAAATTGGTTTTTGGCCGTCCGTTTGTCAGATTTTATTCGTTTTCCTAGGCGGCACCGTCCGAGCGAGGGGGAAGGCGGAAGGGCAACCGGCGCGGCGAAGCCACGGGCGGGCCGGACGCGGAGGCGCGGGCATAAAAGGAAGGAGGACGCAAGGTATGTCGGATGCGATCATACCAGCACTAAAGCACCGGATCCCATCAGAACTCCGAAGTTAAGCGTGCTTGGGCGAGAGTAGTACTAGGATGGGTGACCTCCTGGGAAGTCCTCGTGTTGCATTCCCTTTTTTGTTTGTTTGTATTTTTTTAAAAAAATTGGTTTTTGGCCGTCCGTTTGTCAGATTTTATTCGTTTTCCTAGGCGGCACCGTCCGAGCGAGGGGGAAGGCGGAAGGGCAACCGGCGCGGCGAAGCCACGGGCGGGCCGGACGCGGAGGCGCGGGCATAAAAGGAAGGAGGACGCAAGGTATGTCGGATGCGATCATACCAGCACTAAAGCACCGGATCCCATCAGAACTCCGAAGTTAAGCGTGCTTGGGCGAGAGTAGTACTAGGATGGGTGACCTCCTGGGAAGTCCTCGTGTTGCATTCCCTTTTTTGTTTGTTTGTATTTTTTTAAAAAAATTGGTTTTTGGCCGTCCGTTTGTCAGATTTTATTCGTTTTCCTAGGCGGCACCGTCCGAGCGAGGGGGAAGGCGGAAGGGCAACCGGCGCGGCGAAGCCACGGGCGGGCCGGACGCGGAGGCGCGGGCATAAAAGGAAGGAGGACGCAAGGTATGTCGGATGCGATCATACCAGCACTAAAGCACCGGATCCCATCAGAACTCCGAAGTTAAGCGTGCTTGAGCGAGAGTAGTACTAGGATGGGTGACCTCCTGGGAAGTCCTCGTGTTGCATTCCCTTTTTTGTTTGTTTGTATTTTTTAAAAAAAATTGGTTTTTGGCCGTCCGTTTGTCAGATTTTATTCGTTTTCCTAGGCGGCACCGTCCGAGCGAGGGGGAAGGCGGAAGGGCAACCGGCGCGGCGAAGCCACGGGCGGGCCGGACGCGGAGGCGCGTGCATAAAAGGAAGGAGGACGCAAGGTATGTCGGATGCGATCATACCAGCACTAAAGCACCGGATCCCATCAGAACTCCGAAGTTAAGCGTGCTTGGGCGAGAGTAGTACTAGGATGGGTGACCTCCTGGGAAGTCCTCGTGTTGCATTCCCTTTTTTGTTTGTTTGTATTTTTTTTCAAAAATTGGTTTTTGGCCGTCCGTTTGTCAGATTTTATTCGTTTTCCTAGGCGGCACCGTCCGAGCGAGGGGGAAGGCGGAAGGGCAACCGGCGCGGCGAAGCCACGGGCGGGCCGGACGCGGAGGCGCGGGCATAAAAGGAAGGAGGACGCAAGGTATGTCGGATGCGATCATACCAGCACTAAAGCACCGGATCCCATCAGAACTCCGAAGTTAAGCGTGCTTGGGCGAGAGTAGTACTAGGATGGGTGACCTCCTGGGAAGTCCTCGTGTTGCATTCCCTTTTTTGTTTGTTTGTATTTTTTTAAAAAAATTGGTTTTTGGCCGTCCGTTTGTCAGATTTTATTCGTTTTCCTAGGCGGCACCGTCCGAGCGAGGGGGAAGGCGGAAGGGCAACCGGCGCGGCGAAGCCACGGGCGGGCCGGACGCGGAGGCGCGGGCATAAAAGGAAGGAGGACGCAAGGTATGTCGGATGCGATCATACCAGCACTAAAGCACCGGATCCCATCAGAACTCCGAAGTTAAGCGTGCTTGGGCGAGAGTAGTACTAGGATGGGTGACCTCCTGGGAAGTCCTCGTGTTGCATTCCCTTTTTTGTTTGTTTGTATTTTTTTTAAAAAATTGGTTTTTGGCCGTCCGTTTGTCAGATTTTATTCGTTTTCCTAGGCGGCACCGTCCGAGCGAGGGGGAAGGCGGAAGGGCAACCGGCGCGGCGAAGCCACGGGCGGGCCGGACGCGGAGGCGCGGGCATAAAAGGAAGGAGGACGCAAGGTATGTCGGATGCGATCATACCAGCACTAAAGCACCGGATCCCATCAGAACTCCGAAGTTAAGCGTGCTTGGGCGAGAGTAGTACTAGGATGGGTGACCTCCTGGGAAGTCCTCGTGTTGCATTCCCTTTTTTGTTTGTTTGTATTTTTTTTCAAAAATTGGTTTTTTGCCGTCCGTTTGTCAGATTTTATTCGTTTTCCTAGGCGGCACCGTCCGAGCGAGGGGGAAGGCGGAAGGGCAACCGGCGCGGCGAAGCCACGGGCGGGCCGGACGCGGAGGCGCGGGCATAAAAGGAAGGAGGACGCAAGGTATGTCGGATGCGATCATACCAGCACTAAAGCACCGGATCCCATCAGAACTCCGAAGTTAAGCGTGCTTGGGCGAGAGTAGTACTAGGATGGGTGACCTCCTGGGAAGTCCTCGTGTTGCATTCCCTTTTTTGTTTGTTTGTATTTTTTTAAAAAAATTGGTTTTTGGCCGTCCGTTTGTCAGATTTTATTCGTTTTCCTAGGCGGCACCGTCCGAGCGAGGGGGAAGGCGGAAGGGCAACCGGCGCGGCGAAGCCACGGGCGGGCCGGACGCGGAGGCGCGGGCATAAAAGGAAGGAGGACGCAAGGTATGTCGGATGCGATCATACCAGCACTAAAGCACCGGATCCCATCAGAACTCCGAAGTTAAGCGTGCTTGGGCGAGAGTAGTACTAGGATGGGTGACCTCCTGGGAAGTCCTCGTGTTGCATTCCCTTTTTTGTTTGTTTGTATTTTTTTAAAAAAATTGGTTTTTGGCCGTCCGTTTGTCAGATTTTATTCGTTTTCCTAGGCGGCACCGTCCGAGCGAGGGGGAAGGCGGAAGGGCAACCGGCGCGGCGAAGCCACGGGCGGGCCGGACGCGGAGGCGCGGGCATAAAAGGAAGGAGGACGCAAGGTATGTCGGATGCGATCATACCAGCACTAAAGCACCGGATCCCATCAGAACTCCGAAGTTAAGCGTGCTTGGGCGAGAGTAGTACTAGGATGGGTGACCTCCTGGGAAGTCCTCGTGTTGCATTCCCTTTTTTGTTTGTTTGTATTTTTTTTCAAAAATTGGTTTTTGGCCGTCCGTTTGTCAGATTTTATTCGTTTTCCTAGGCGGCACCGTCCGAGCGAGGGGGAAGGCGGAAGGGCAACCGGCGCGGCGAAGCCACGGGCGGGCCGGACGCGGAGGCGCGGGCATAAAAGGAAGGAGGACGCAAGGTATGTCGGATGCGATCATACCAGCACTAAAGCACCGGATCCCATCAGAACTCCGAAGTTAAGCGTGCTTGGGCGAGAGTAGTACTAGGATGGGTGACCTCCTGGGAAGTCCTCGTGTTGCATTCCCTTTTTTGTTTGTTTGTATTTTTTTTTCAAAAATTGGTTTTTGGCCGTCCGTTTGTCAGATTTTATTCGTTTTCCTAGGCGGCACCGTCCGAGCGAGGGGGAAGGCGGAAGGGCAACCGGCGCGGCGAAGCCACGGGCGGGCCGGACGCGGAGGCGCGGGCATAAAAGGAAGGAGGACGCAAGGTATGTCGGATGCGATCATACCAGCACTAAAGCACCGGATCCCATCAGAACTCCGAAGTTAAGCGTGCTTGGGCGAGAGTAGTACTAGGATGGGTGACCTCCTGGGAAGTCCTCGTGTTGCATTCCCTTTTTTGTTTGTTTGTATTTTTTTAAAAAAATTGGTTTTTGGCCGTCCGTTTGTCAGATTTTATTCGTTTTCCTAGGCGGCACCGTCCGAGCGAGGGGGAAGGCGGAAGGGCAACCGGCGCGGCGAAGCCACGGGCGGGCCGGACGCGGAGGCGCGGGCATAAAAGGAAGGAGGACGCAAGGTATGTCGGATGCGATCATACCAGCACTAAAGCACCGGATCCCATCAGAACTCCGAAGTTAAGCGTGCTTGGGCGAGAGTAGTACTAGGATGGGTGACCTCCTGGGAAGTCCTCGTGTTGCATTCCCTTTTTTGTTTGTTTGTATTTTTTTAAAAAAAATTGGTTTTTGGCCGTCCGTTTGTCAGATTTTATTCGTTTTCCTAGGCGGCACCGTCCGAGCGAGGGGGAAGGCGGAAGGGCAACCGGCGCGGCGAAGCCACGGGCGGGCCGGACGCGGAGGCGCGGGCATAAAAGGAAGGAGGACGCAAGGTATGTCGGATGCGATCATACCAGCACTAAAGCACCGGATCCCATCAGAACTCCGAAGTTAAGCGTGCTTGGGCGAGAGTAGTACTAGGATGGGTGACCTCCTGGGAAGTCCTCGTGTTGCATTCCCTTTTTTGTTTGTTTGTATTTTTTTAAAAAAATTGGTTTTTGGCCGTCCGTTTGTCAGATTTTATTCGTTTTCCTAGGCGGCACCGTCCGAGCGAGGGGGAAGGCGGAAGGGCAACCGGCGCGGCGAAGCCACGGGCGGGCCGGACGCGGAGGCGCGGGCATAAAAGGAAGGAGGACGCAAGGTATGTCGGATACGATCATACCAGCACTAAAGCACCGGATCCCATCAGAACTCCGAAGTTAAGCGTGCTTGGGCGAGAGTAGTACTAGGATGGGTGACCTCCTGGGAAGTCCTCGTGTTGCATTCCCTTTTTTGTTTGTTTGTATTTTTTTAAAAAAATTGGTTTTTGGCCGTCCGTTTGTCAGATTTTATTCGTTTTCCTAGGCGGCACCGTCCGAGCGAGGGGGAAGGCGGAAGGGCAACCGGCGCGGCGAAGCCACGGGCGGGCCGGACGCGGAGGCGCGGGCATAAAAGGAAGGAGGACGCAAGGTATGTCGGATGCGATCATACCAGCACTAAAGCACCGGATCCCATCAGAACTCCGAAGTTAAGCGTGCTTGGGCGAGAGTAGTACTAGGATGGGTGACCTCCTGGGAAGTCCTCGTGTTGCATTCCCTTTTTTGTTTGTTTGTATTTTTTAAAAAAAATTGGTTTTTGGCCGTCCGTTTGTCAGATTTTATTCGTTTTCCTAGGCGGCACCGTCCGAGCGAGGGGGAAGGCGGAAGGGCAACCGGCGCGGCGAAGCCACGGGCGGGCCGGACGCGGAGGCGCGGGCATAAAAGGAAGGAGGACGCAAGGTATGTCGGATGCGATCATACCAGCACTAAAGCACCGGATCCCATCAGAACTCCGAAGTTAAGCGTGCTTGGGCGAGAGTAGTACTAGGATGGGTGACCTCCTGGGAAGTCCTCGTGTTGCATTCCCTTTTTTGTTTGTTTGTATTTTTTTAAAAAATTGGTTTTTGGCCGTCCGTTTGTCAGATTTTATTCGTTTTCCTAGGCGGCACCGTCCGAGCGAGGGGGAAGGCGGAAGGGCAACCGGCGCGGCGAAGCCACGGGCGGGCCGGACGCGGAGGCGCGGGCATAAAAGGAAGGAGGACGCAAGGTATGTCGGATGCGATCATACCAGCACTAAAGCACCGGATCCCATCAGAACTCCGAAGTTAAGCGTGCTTGGGCGAGAGTAGTACTAGGATGGGTGACCTCCTGGGAAGTCCTCGTGTTGCATTCCCTTTTTTGTTTGTTTGTATTTTTTTTAAAAAATTGGTTTTTTGCCGTCCGTTTGTCAGATTTTATTCGTTTTCCTAGGCGGCACCGTCCGAGCGAGGGGGAAGGCGGAAGGGCAACCGGCGCGGCGAAGCCACGGGCGGGCCGGACGCGGAGGCGCGGGCATAAAAGGAAGGAGGACGCAAGGTATGTCGGATGCGATCATACCAGCACTAAAGCACCGGATCCCATCAAAACTCCGAAGTTAAGCGTGCTTGGGCGAGAGTAGTACTAGGATGGGTGACCTCCTGGGAAGTCCTCGTGTTGCATTCCCTTTTTTGTTTGTTTGTATTTTTTAAAAAAATTGGTTTTTGGCCGTCCGTTTGTCAGATTTTATTCGTTTTCCTAGGCGGCACCGTCCGAGCGAGGGGGAAGGCGGAAGGGCAACCGGCGCGGCGAAGCCACGGGCGGGCCGGACGCGGAGGCGCGGGCATAAAAGGAAGGAGGACGCAAGGTATGTCGGATGCGATCATACCAGCACTAAAGCACCGGATCCCATCAGAACTCTGAAGTTAAGCGTGCTTGGGCGAGAGTAGTACTAGGATGGGTGACCTCCTGGGAAGTCCTCGTGTTGCATTCCCTTTTTTGTTTGTTTGTATTTTTTTTAAAAAATTGGTTTTTGGCCGTCCGTTTGTCAGATTTTATTCGTTTTCCTAGGCGGCACCGTCCGAGCGAGGGGGAAGGCGGAAGGGCAACCGGCGCGGCGAAGCCACGGGCGGGCCGGACGCGGAGGCGCGGGCATAAAAGGAAGGAGGACGCAAGGTATGTCGGATGCGATCATACCAGCACTAAAGCACCGGATCCCATCAGAACTCCGAAGTTAAGCGTGCTTGGGCGAGAGTAGTACTAGGATGGGTGACCTCCTGGGAAGTCCTCGTGTTGCATTCCCTTTTTTGTTTGTTTGTATTTTTTTTAAAAAATTGGTTTTTGGCCGTCCGTTTGTCAGATTTTATTCGTTTTCCTAGGCGGCACCGTCCGAGCGAGGGGGAAGGCGGAAGGGCAACCGGCGCGGCGAAGCCACGGGCGGGCCGGACGCGGAGGCGCGGGCATAAAAGGAAGGAGGACGCAAGGTATGTCGGATGCGATCATACCAGCACTAAAGCACCGGATCCCATCAGAACTCCGAAGTTAAGCGTGCTTGGGCGAGAGTAGTACTAGGATGGGTGACCTCCTGGGAAGTACTCGTGTTGCATTCCTTTTTTTGTTTGTTTGTATTTTTTTTAAAAAATTGGTTTTTGGCCGTCCGTTTGTCAGATTTTATTCGTTTTCCTAGGCGGCACCGTCCGAGCGAGGGGGAAGGCGGAAGGGCAACCGGCGCGGCGAAGCCACGGGCGGGCCGGACGCGGAGGCGCGGGCATAAAAGGAAGGAGGACGCAAGGTATGTCGGATGCGATCATACCAGCACTAAAGCACCGGATCCCATCAGAACTCCGAAGTTAAGCGTGCTTGGGCGAGAGTAGTACTAGGATGGGTGACCTCCTGGGAAGTCCTCGTGTTGCATTCCCTTTTTTGTTTGTTTGTATTTTTTTAAAAAAATTGGTTTTTGGCCGTCCGTTTGTCAGATTTTATTCGTTTTCCTAGGCGGCACCGTCCGAGCGAGGGGGAAGGCGGAAGGGCAACCGGCGCGGCGAAGCCACGGGCGGGCCGGACACGGAGGCGCGGGCATAAAAGGAAGGAGGACGCAAGGTATGTCGGATGCGATCATACCAGCACTAAAGCACCGGATCCCATCAGAACTCCGAAGTTAAGCGTGCTTGGGCGAGAGTAGTACTAGGATGGGTGACCTCCTGGGAAGTCCTCGTGTTGCATTCCCTTTTTTGTTTGTTTGTATTTTTTTTAAAAAAATGGTTTTTGGCCGTCCGTTTGTCAGATTTTATTCGTTTTCCTAGGCGGCACCGTCCGAGCGAGGGGGAAGGCGGAAGGGCAACCGGCGCGGCGAAGCCACGGGCGGGCCGGACGCGGAGGCGCGGGCATAAAAGGAAGGAGGACGCAAGGTATGTCGGATGCGATCATACCAGCACTAAAGCACCGGATCCCATCAGAACTCCGAAGTTAAGCGTGCTTGGGCGAGAGTAGTACTAGGATGGGTGACCTCCTGGGAAGTCCTCGTGTTGCATTCCCTTTTTTGTTTGTTTGTATTTTTTTAAAAAAAATTGGTTTTTGGCCGTCCGTTTGTCAGATTTTATTCGTTTTCCTAGGCGGCACCGTCCGAGCGAGGGGGAAGGCGGAAGGGCAACCGGCGCGGCGAAGCCACGGGCGGGCCGGACGCGGAGGCGCGGGCATAAAAGGAAGGAGGACGCAAGGTATGTCGGATGCGATCATACCAGCACTAAAGCACCGGATCCCATCAGAACTCCGAAGTTAAGCGTGCTTGGGCGAGAGTAGTACTAGGATGGGTGACCTCCTGGGAAGTCCTCGTGTTGCATTCCCTTTTTTGTTTGTTTGTATTTTTTTAAAAAAATTGGTTTTTGGCCGTCCGTTTGTCAGATTTTATTCGTTTTCCTAGGCGGCACCGTCCGAGCGAGGGGGAAGGCGGAAGGGCAACCGGCGCGGCGAAGCCACGGGCGGGCCGGACGCGGAGGCGCGGGCATAAAAGGAAGGAGGACGCACGGTATGTCGGATGCGATCATACCAGCACTAAAGCACCGGATCCCATCAGAACTCCGAAGTTAAGCGTGCTTGGGCGAGAGTAGTACTAGGATGGGTGACCTCCTGGGAAGTCCTCGTGTTGCATTCCCTTTTTTGTTTGTTTGTATTTTTTTAAAAAAATTGGTTTTTGGCCGTCCGTTTGTCAGATTTTATTCGTTTTCCTAGGCGGCACCGTCCGAGCGAGGGGGAAGGCGGAAGGGCAACCGGCGTGGCGAAGCCACGGGCGGGCCGGACGCGGAGGCGCGGGCATAAAAGGAAGGAGGACGCAAGGTATGTCGGATGCGATCATACCAGCACTAAAGCACCGGATCCCATCAGAACTCCGAAGTTAAGCGTGCTTGGGCGAGAGTAGTACTAGGATGGGTGACCTCCTGGGAAGTACTCGTGTTGCATTCCCTTTTTTGTTTGTTTGTATTTTTTTTAAAAAATTGGTTTTTGGCCGTCCGTTTGTCAGATTTTATTCGTTTTCCTAGGCGGCACCGTCCGAGCGAGGGGGAAGGCGGAAGGGCAACCGGCGCGGCGAAGCCACGGGCGGGCCGGACGCGGAGGCGCGGGCATAAAAGGAAGGAGGACGCAAGGTATGTCGGATGCGATCATACCAGCACTAAAGCACCGGATCCCATCAGAACTCCGAAGTTAAGCGTGCTTGGGCGAGAGTAGTACTAGGATGGGTGACCTCCTGGGAAGTACTCGTGTTGCATTCCCTTTTTTGTTTGTTTGTATTTTTTTTAAAAAATTGGTTTTTGGTCGTCCGTTTGTCAGATTTTATTCGTTTTCCTAGGCGGCACCGTCCGAGCGAGGGGGAAGGCGGAAGGGCAACCGGCGCGGCGAAGCCACGGGCGGGCCGGACGCGGAGGCGCGGGCATAAAAGGAAGGAGGACGCAAGGTATGTCGGATGCGATCATACCAGCACTAAAGCACCGGATCCCATCAGAACTCCGAAGTTAAGCGTGCTTGGGCGAGAGTAGTACTAGGATGGGTGACCTCCTGGGAAGTCCTCGTGTTGCATTCCCTTTTTTGTTTGTTTGTATTTTTTTTAAAAAAATTGGTTTTTGGCCGTCCGTTTGTCAGATTTTATTCGTTTTCCTTGGCGGCACCGTCCGAGCGAGGGGGAAGGCGGAAGGGCAACCGGCGCGGCGAAGCCACGGGCGGGCCGGACGCGGAGGCGCGGGCATAAAAGGAAGGAGGACGCAAGGTATGTCGGATGCGATCATACCAGCACTAAAGCACCGGATCCCATCAGAACTCCGAAGTTAAGCGTGCTTGGGCGAGAGTAGTACTAGGATGGGTGACCTCCTGGGAAGTCCTCGTGTTGCATTCCCTTTTTTGTTTGTTTGTATTTTTTTAAAAAAATTGGTTTTTGGCCGTCCGTTTGTCAGATTTTATTCGTTTTCCTAGGCGGCACCGTCCGAGCGAGGGGGAAGGCGGAAGGGCAACCGGCGCGGCGAAGCCACGGGCGGGCCGGACGCGGAGGCGCGGGCATAAAAGGAAGGAGGACGCAAGGTATGTCGGATGCGATCATACCAGCACTAAAGCACCGGATCCCATCAGAACTCCGAAGTTAAGCGTGCTTGGGCGAGAGTAGTACTAGGATGGGTGACCTCCTGGGAAGTCCTCGTGTTGCATTCCCTTTTTTGTTTGTTTGTATTTTTTTTAAAAAAATTGGTTTTTGGCCGTCCGTTTGTCAGATTTTATTCGTTTTCCTAGGCGGCACCGTCCGAGCGAGGGGGAAGGCGGAAGGGCAACCGGCGCGGCGAAGCCACGGGCGGGCCGGACGCGGAGGCGCGGGCATAAAAGGAAGGAGGACGCAAGGTATGTCGGATGCGATCATACCAGCACTAAAGCACCGGATCCCATCAGAACTCCGAAGTTAAGCGTGCTTGGGCGAGAGTAGTACTAGGATGGGTGACCTCCTGGGAAGTCCTCGTGTTGCATTCCCTTTTTTGTTTGTTTGTATTTTTTTAAAAAAATTGGTTTTTGGCCGTCCGTTTGTCAGATTTTATTCGTTTTCCTAGGCGGCACCGTCCGAGCGAGGGGGAAGGCGGAAGGGCAACCGGCGCGGCGAAGCCACGGGCGGGCCGGACGCGGAGGCGCGGGCATAAAAGGAAGGAGGACGCAAGGTATGTCGGATGCGATCATACCAGCACTAAAGCACCGGATCCCATCAGAACTCCAAAGTTAAGCGTGCTTGGGCGAGAGTAGTACTAGGATGGGTGACCTCCTGGGAAGTCCTCGTGTTGCATTCCCTTTTTTGTTTGTTTGTATTTTTTTAAAAAAATTGGTTTTTGGCCGTCCGTTTGTCAGATTTTATTCGTTTTCCTAGGCGGCACCGTCCGAGCGAGGGGGAAGGCGGAAGGGCAACCGGCGCGGCGAAGCCACGGGCGGGCCGGACGCGGAGGCGCGGGCATAAAAGGAAGGAGGACGCAAGGTATGTCGGATGCGATCATACCAGCACTAAAGCACCGGATCCCATCAGAACTCCGAAGTTAAGCGTGCTTGGGCGAGAGTAGTACTAGGATGGGTGACCTCCTGGGAAGTCCTCGTGTTGCATTCCCTTTTTTGTTTGTTTGTATTTTTTTTAAAAAAATTGGTTTTTGGCCGTCCGTTTGTCAGATTTTATTCGTTTTCCTAGGCGGCACCGTCCGAGCGAGGGGGAAGGCGGAAGGGCAACCGGCGCGGCGAAGCCACGGGCGGGCCGGACGCGGAGGCGCGGGCATAAAAGGAAGGAGGACGCAAGGTATGTCGGATGCGATCATACCAGCACTAAAGCACCGGATCCCATCAGAACTCCGAAGTTAAGCGTGCTTGGGCGAGAGTAGTACTAGGATGGGTGACCTCCTGGGAAGTCCTCGTGTTGCATTCCCTTTTTTGTTTGTTTGTATTTTTTTAAAAAAATTGGTTTTTGGCCGTCCGTTTGTCAGATTTTATTCGTTTTCCTAGGCGGCACCGTCCGAGCGAGGGGGAAGGCGGAAGGGCAACCGGCGCGGCGAAGCCACGGGCGGGCCGGACGCGGAGGCGCGGGCATAAAAGGAAGGAGGACGCAAGGTATGTCAGATGCGATCATACCAGCACTAAAGCACCGGATCCCATCAGAACTCCGAAGTTAAGCGTGCTTGGGCGAGAGTAGTACTAGGATGGGTGACCTCCTGGGAAGTCCTCGTGTTGCATTCCCTTTTTTGTTTGTTTGTATTTTTTTAAAAAAATTGGTTTTTGGCCGTCCGTTTGTCAGATTTTATTCGTTTTCCTAGGCGGCACCGTCCGAGCGAGGGGGAAGGCGGAAGGGCAACCGGCGCGGCGAAGCCACGGGCGGGCCGGACGCGGAGGCGCGGGCATAAAAGGAAGGAGGACGCAAGGTATGTCGGATGCGATCATACCAGCACTAAAGCACCGGATCCCATCAGAACTCCGAAGTTAAGCGTGCTTGGGCGAGAGTAGTACTAGGATGGGTGACCTCCTGGGAAGTCCTCGTGTTGCATTCCCTTTTTTGTTTGTTTGTATTTTTTTTCAAAAATTGGTTTTTGGCCGTCCGTTTGTCAGATTTTATTCGTTTTCCTAGGCGGCACCGTCCGAGCGAGGGGGAAGGCGGAAGGGCAACCGGCGCGGCGAAGCCACGGGCGGGCCGGACGCGGAGGCGCGGGCATAAAAGGAAGGAGGACGCAAGGTATGTCGGATGCGATCATACCAGCACTAAAGCACCGGATCCCATCAGAACTCCGAAGTTAAGCGTGCTTGGGCGAGAGTAGTACTAGGATGGGTGACCTCCTGGGAAGTCCTCGTGTTGCATTCCCTTTTTTGTTTGTTTGTATTTTTTTAAAAAAATTGGTTTTTGGCCGTCCGTTTGTCAGATTTTATTCGTTTTCCTAGGCGGCACCGTCCGAGCGAGGGGGAAGGCGGAAGGGCAACCGGCGCGGCGAAGCCACGGGCGGGCCGGACGCGGAGGCGCGGGCATAAAAGGAAGGAGGACGCAAGGTATGTCGGATGCGATCATACCAGCACTAAAGCACCGGATCCCATCAGAACTCCGAAGTTAAGCGTGCTTGGGCGAGAGTAGTACTAGGATGGGTGACCTCCTGAGAAGTCCTCGTGTTGCATTCCCTTTTTTGTTTGTTTGTATTTTTTTAAAAAAATTGGTTTTTGGCCGTCCGTTTGTCAGATTTTATTCGTTTTCCTAGGCGGCACCGTCCGAGCGAGGGGGAAGGCGGAAGGGCAACCGGCGCGGCGAAGCCACGGGCGGGCCGGACGCGGAGGCGCGGGCATAAAAGGAAGGAGGACGCAAGGTATGTCGGATGCGATCATACCAGCACTAAAGCACCGGATCCCATCAGAACTCCGAAGTTAAGCGTGCTTGGGCGAGAGTAGTACTAGGATGGGTGACCTCCTGGGAAGTCCTCGTGTTGCATTCCCTTTTTTGTTTGTTTGTATTTTTTTAAAAAAATTGGTTTTTGGCCGTCCGTTTGTCAGATTTTATTCGTTTTCCTAGGCGGCACCGTCCGAGCGAGGGGGAAGGCGGAAGGGCAACCGGCGCGGCGAAGCCACGGGCGGGCCGGACGCGGAGGCGCGGGCATAAAAGGAAGGAGGACGCAAGGTATGTCGGATGCGATCATACCAGCACTAAAGCACCGGATCCCATCAGAACTCCGAAGTCAAGCGTGCTTGGGCGAGAGTAGTACTAGGATGGGTGACCTCCTGGGAAGTCCTCGTGTTGCATTCCCTTTTTTGTTTGTTTGTATTTTTTTAAAAAAATTGGTTTTTGGCCGTCCGTTTGTCAGATTTTATTCGTTTTCCTAGGCGGCACCGTCCGAGCGAGGGGGAAGGCGGAAGGGCAACCGGCGCGGCGAAGCCACGGGCGGGCCGGACGCGGAGGCGCGGGCATAAAAGGAAGGAGGACGCAAGGTATGTCGGATGCGATCATACCAGCACTAAAGCACCGGATCCCATCAGAACTCCGAAGTTAAGCGTGCTTGGGCGAGAGTAGTACTAGGATGGGTGACCTCCTGGGAAGTCCTCGTGTTGCATTCCCTTTTTTGTTTGTTTATATTTTTTTTTCAAAAATTGGTTTTTGGCCGTCCGTTTGTCAGATTTTATTCGTTTTCCTAGGCGGCACCGTCCGAGCGAGGGGGAAGGCGGAAGGGCAACCGGCGCGGCGAAGCCACGGGCGGGCCGGACGCGGAGGCGCGGGCATAAAAGGAAGGAGGACGCAAGGTATGTCGGATGCGATCATACCAGCACTAAAGCACCGGATCCCATCAGAACTCCGAAGTTAAGCGTGCTTGGGCGAGAGTAGTACTAGGATGGGTGACCTCCTGGGAAGTCCTCGTGTCGCATTCCCTTTTTTGTTTGTTTGTATTTTTTTTTAAAAATTGGTTTTTGGCCGTCCGTTTGTCAGATTTTATTCGTTTTCCTAGGCGGCACCGTTCGAGCGAGGGGGAAGGCGGAAGGGCAACCGGCGCGGCGAAGCCACGGGCGGGCCGGACGCGGAGGCGCGGGCATAAAAGGAAGGAGGACGCAAGGTATGTCGGATGCGATCATACCAGCACTAAAGCACCGGATCCCATCAGAACTCCGAAGTTAAGCGTGCTTGGGCGAGAGTAGTACTAGGATGGGTGACCTCCTGGGAAGTCCTCGTGTTGCATTCCCTTTTTTGTTTGTTTGTATTTTTTTAAAAAAATTGGTTTTTGGCCGTCCGTTTGTCAGATTTTATTCGTTTTCCTAGGCGGCACCGTCCGAGCGAGGGGGAAGGCGGAAGGGCAACCGGCGCGGCGAAGCCACGGGCGGGCCGGACGCGGAGGCGCGGGCATAAAAGGAAGGAGGACGCAAGGTATGTCGGATGCGATCATACCAGCACTAAAGCACCGGATCCCATCAGAACTCCGAAGTTAAGCGTGCTTGGGCGAGAGTAGTACTAGGATGGGTGACCTCCTGGGAAGTCCTCGTGTTGCATTCCCTTTTTTGTTTGTTTGTATTTTTTTTAAAAAATTGGTTTTTGGCCGTCCGTTTGTCAGATTTTATTCGTTTTCCTAGGCGGCACCGTCCGAGCGAGGGGGAAGGCGGAAGGGCAACCGGCGCGGTGAAGCCACGGGCGGGCCGGACGCGGAGGCGCGGGCATAAAAGGAAGGAGGACGCAAGGTATGTCGGATGCGATCATACCAGCACTAAAGCACCGGATCCCATCAGAACTCCGAAGTTAAGCGTGCTTGGGCGAGAGTAGTACTAGGATGGGTGACCTCCTGGGAAGTCCTCGTGTTGCATTCCCTTTTTTGTTTGTTTGTATTTTTTTAAAAAAATTGGTTTTTGGCCGTCCGTTTGTCAGATTTTATTCGTTTTCCTAGGCGGCACCGTCCGAGCGAGGGGGAAGGCGGAAGGGCAACCGGCGCGGCGAAGCCACGGGCGGGCCGGACGCGGAGGCGCGGGCATAAAAGGAAGGAGGACGCAAGGTATGTCGGATGCGATCATACCAGCACTAAAGCACCGGATCCCATCAGAACTCCGAAGTTAAGCGTGCTTGGGCGAGAGTAGTACTAGGATGGGTGACCTTCTGGGAAGTCCTCGTGTTGCATTCCCTTTTTTGTTTGTTTGTATTTTTTAAAAAAAATTGGTTTTTGGCCGTCCGTTTGTCAGATTTTATTCGTTTTCCTAGGCGGCACCGTCCGAGCGAGGGGGAAGGCGGAAGGGCAACCGGCGCGGCGAAGCCACGGGCGGGCCGGACGCGGAGGCGCGGGCATAAAAGGAAGGAGGACGCAAGGTATGTCGGATGCGATCATACCAGCACTAAAGCACCGGATCCCATCAGAACTCCGAAGTTAAGCGTGCTTGGGCGAGAGTAGTACTAGGATGGGTGACCTCCTGGGAAGTCCTCGTGTTGCATTCCCTTTTTTGTTTGTTTGTATTTTTTTAAAAAAATTGGTTTTTGGCCGTCCGTTTGTCAGATTTTATTCGTTTTCCTAGGCGGCACCGTCCGAGCGAGGGGGAAGGCGGAAGGGCAACCGGCGCGGCGAAGCCACGGGCGGGCCGGACGCGGAGGCGCGGGCATAAAAGGAAGGAGGATGCAAGGTATGTCGGATGCGATCATACCAGCACTAAAGCACCGGATCCCTTCAGAACTCCGAAGTTAAGCGTGCTTGGGCGAGAGTAGTACTAGGATGGGTGACCTCCTGGGAAGTCCTCGTGTTGCATTCCCTTTTTTGTTTGTTTGTATTTTTTTAAAAAAATTGGTTTTTGGCCGTCCGTTTGTCAGATTTTATTCGTTTTCCTAGGCGGCATCGTCCGAGCGAGGGGGAAGGCGGAAGGGCAACCGGCGCGGCGAAGCCACGGGCGGGCCGGACGCGGAGGCGCGGGCATAAAAGGAAGGAGGACGCAAGGTATGTCGGATGCGATCATACCAGCACTAAAGCACCGGATCCCATCAGAACTCCGAAGTTAAGCGTGCTTGGGCGAGAGTAGTACTAGGATGGGTGACCTCCTGGGAAGTCCTCGTGTTGCATTCCCTTTTTTGTTTGTTTGTATTTTTTAAAAAAATTGGTTTTTGGCCGTCCGTTTGTCAGATTTTATTCGTTTTCCTAGGCGGCACCGTCCGAGCGAGGGGGAAGGCGGAAGGGCAACCGGCGCGGCGAAGCCACGGGCGGGCCGGACGCGGAGGCGCGGGCATAAAAGGAAGGAGGACGCAAGGTATGTCGGATGCGATCATACCAGCACTAAAGCACCGGATCCCATCAGAACTCCGAAGTTAAGCGTGCTTGGGCGAGAGTAGTACTAGGATGGGTGACCTCCTGGGAAGTCCTCGTGTTGCATTCCCTTTTTTGTTTGTTTGTATTTTTTTTAAAAAAATTGGTTTTTGGCCGTCCGTTTGTCAGATTTTATTCGTTTTCCTAGGCGGCACCGTCCGAGCGAGGGGGAAGGCGGAAGGGCAACCGGCGCGGCGAAGCCACGGGCGGGCCGGACGCGGAGGCGCGGGCATAAAAGGAAGGAGGACGCAAGGTATGTCGGATGCGATCATACCAGCACTAAAGCACCGGATCCCATCAGAACTCCGAAGTTAAGCGTGCTTGGGCGAGAGTAGTACTAGGATGGGTGACCTCCTGGGAAGTCCTCGTGTTGCATTCCCTTTTTTGTTTGTTTGTATTTTTTTTAAAAATTGGTTTTTGGCCGTCCGTTTGTCAGATTTTATTCGTTTTCCTAGGCGGCACCGTCCGAGCGAGGGGGAAGGCGGAAGGGCAACCGGCGCGGCGAAGCCACGGGCGGGCCGGACGCGGAGGCGCGGGCATAAAAGGAAGGAGGACGCAAGGTATGTCGGATGCGATCATACCAGCACTAAAGCTCCGGATCCCATCAGAACTCCGAAGTTAAGCGTGCTTGGGCGAGAGTAGTACTAGGATGGGTGACCTCCTGGGAAGTCCTCGTGTTGCATTCCCTTTTTTGTTTGTTTGTATTTTTTTAAAAAAATTGGTTTTTGGCCGTCCGTTTGTCAGATTTTATTCGTTTTCCTAGGCGGCACCGTCCGAGCGAGGGGGAAGGCGGAAGGGCAACCGGCGCGGCGAAGCCACGGGCGGGCCGGACGCGGAGGCGCGGGCATAAAAGGAAGGAGGACGCAAGGTATGTCGGATGCGATCATACCAGCACTAAAGCACCGGATCCCATCAGAACTCCGAAGTTAAGCGTGCTTGGGCGAGAGTAGTACTTGGATGGGTGACCTCCTGGGAAGTCCTCGTGTTGCATTCCCTTTTTTGTTTGTTTGTATTTTTTTAAAAAAATTGGTTTTTGGCCGTCCGTTTGTCAGATTTTATTCGTTTTCCTAGGCGGCACCATCCGAGCGAGGGGGAAGGCGGAAGGGCAACCGGCGCGGCGAAGCCACGGGCGGGCCGGACGCGGAGGCGCGGGCATAAAAGGAAGGAGGACGCAAGGTATGTCGGATGCGATCATACCAGCACTAAAGCACCGGATCCCATCAGAACTCCGAAGTTAAGCGTGCTTGGGCGAGAGTAGTACTAGGATGGGTGACCTCCTGGGAAGTCCTCGTGTTGCATTCCCTTTTTTGTTTGTTTGTATTTTTTTTCAAAAATTGGTTTTTGGCCGTCCGTTTGTCAGATTTTATTCGTTTTCCTAGGCGGCACCGTCCGAGCGAGGGGGAAGGCGGAAGGGCAACCGGCGCGGCGAAGCCACGGGCAGGCCGGACGCGGAGGCGCGGGCATAAAAGGAAGGAGGACGCAAGGTATGTCGGATGCGATCATACCAGCACTAAAGCACCGGATCCCATCAGAACTCCGAAGTTAAGCGTGCTTGGGCGAGAGTAGAACTAGGATGGGTGACCTCCTGGGAAGTCCTCGTGTTGCATTCCCTTTTTTGTTTGTTTGTATTTTTTTTCAAAAATTGGTTTTTGGCCGTCCGTTTGTCAGATTTTATTCGTTTTCCTAGGCGGCACCGTCCGAGCGAGGGGGAAGGCGGAAGGGCAACCGGCGCGGCGAAGCCACGGGCGGGCCGGACGCGGAGGCGCGGGCATAAAAGGAAGGAGGACGCAAGGTATGTCGGATGCGATCATACCAGCACTAAAGCACCGGATCCCATCAGAACTCCGAAGTTAAGCGTGCTTGGGCGAGAGTAGTACTAGGATGGGTGACCTCCTGGGAAGTCCTCGTGTTGCATTCCCTTTTTTGTTTGTTTGTATTTTTTTTCAAAAATTGGTTTTTGGCCGTCCGTTTGTCAGATTTTATTCGTTTTCCTAGGCGGCACCGTCCGAGCGAGGGGGAAGGCGGAAGGGCAACCGGCGCGGCGAAGCCACGGGCGGGCCGGACGCGGAGGCGCGGGCATAAAAGGAAGGAGGACGCAAGGTATGTCGGATGCGATCATACCAGCACTAAAGCACCGGATCCCATCAGAACTCCGAAGTTAAGCGTGCTTGGGCGAGAGTAGTACTAGGATGGGTGACCTCCTGGGAAGTCCTCGTGTTGCATTCCCTTTTTGTTTGTTTGTATTTTTTTAAAAAAATTGGTTTTTGGCCGTCCGTTTGTCAGATTTTATTCGTTTTCCTAGGCGGCACCGTCCGAGCGAGGGGGAAGGCGGAAGGGCAACCGGCGCGGCGAAGCCACGGGCGGGCCGGACGCGGAGGCGCGGGCATAAAAGGAAGGAGGACGCGAGGTATGTCGGATGCGATCATACCAGCACTAAAGCACCGGATCCCATCAGAACTCCGAAGTTAAGCGTGCTTGGGCGAGAGTAGTACTAGGATGGGTGACCTCCTGGGAAGTCCTCGTGTTGCATTCCCTTTTTTGTTTGTTTGTATTTTTTTTAAAAATTGGTTTTTGGCCGTCCGTTTGTCAGATTTTATTCGTTTTCCTAGGCGGCACCGTCCGAGCGAGGGGGAAGGCGGAAGGGCAACCGGCGCGGCGAAGCCACGGGCGGGCCGGACGCGGAGGCGCGGGCATAAAAGGAAGGAGGACGCAAGGTATGTCGGATGCGATCATACCAGCACTAAAGCTCCGGATCCCATCAGAACTCCGAAGTTAAGCGTGCTTGGGCGAGAGTAGTACTAGGATGGGTGACCTCCTGGGAAGTCCTCGTGTTGCATTCCCTTTTTTGTTTGTTTGTATTTTTTTAAAAAAATTGGTTTTTGGCCGTCCGTTTGTCAGATTTTATTCGTTTTCCTAGGCGGCACCGTCCGAGCGAGGGGGAAGGCGGAAGGGCAACCGGCGCGGCGAAGCCACGGGCGGGCCGGACGCGGAGGCGCGGGCATAAAAGGAAGGAGGACGCAAGGTATGTCGGATGCGATCATACCAGCACTAAAGCTCCGGATCCCATCAGAACTCCGAAGTTAAGCGTGCTTGGGCGAGAGTAGTACTAGGATGGGTGACCTCCTGGGAAGTCCTCGTGTTGCATTCCCTTTTTTGTTTGTTTGTATTTTTTTAAAAAAATTGGTTTTTGGCCGTCCGTTTGTCAGATTTTATTCGTTTTCCTAGGCGGCACCGTCCGAGCGAGGGGGAAGGCGGAAGGGCAACCGGCGCGGCGAAGCCACGGGCGGGCCGGACGCGGAGGCGCGGGCATAAAAGGAAGGAGGACGCAAGGTATGTCGGATGCGATCATACCAGCACTAAAGCACCGGATCCCATCAGAACTCCGAAGTTAAGCGTGCTTGGGCGAGAGTAGTACTTGGATGGGTGACCTCCTGGGAAGTCCTCGTGTTGCATTCCCTTTTTTGTTTGTTTGTATTTTTTTAAAAAAATTGGTTTTTGGCCGTCCGTTTGTCAGATTTTATTCGTTTTCCTAGGCGGCACCGTCCGAGCGAGGGGGAAGGCGGAAGGGCAACCGGCGCGGCGAAGCCACGGGCGGGCCGGACGCGGAGGCGCGGGCATAAAAGGAAGGAGGACGCAAGGTATGTCGGATGCGATCATACCAGCACTAAAGCACCGGATCCCATCAGAACTCCGAAGTTAAGCGTGCTTGGGCGAGAGTAGTACTAGGATGGGTGACCTCCTGGGAAGTCCTCGTGTTGCATTCCCTTTTTTGTTTGTTTGTATTTTTTTTCAAAAATTGGTTTTTGGCCGTCCGTTTGTCAGATTTTATTCGTTTTCCTAGGCGGCACCGTCCGAGCGAGGGGGAAGGCGGAAGGGCAACCGGCGCGGCGAAGCCACGGGCGGGCCGGACGCGGAGGCGCGGGCATAAAAGGAAGGAGGACGCAAGGTATGTCGGATGCGATCATACCAGCACTAAAGCACCGGATCCCATCAGAACTCCGAAGTTAAGCGTGCTTGGGCGAGAGTAGAACTAGGATGGGTGACCTCCTGGGAAGTCCTCGTGTTGCATTCCCTTTTTTGTTTGTTTGTATTTTTTTTCAAAAATTGGTTTTTGGCCGTCCGTTTGTCAGATTTTATTCGTTTTCCTAGGCGGCACCGTCCGAGCGAGGGGGAAGGCGGAAGGGCAACCGGCGCGGCGAAGCCACGGGCGGGCCGGACGCGGAGGCGCGGGCATAAAAGGAAGGAGGACGCAAGGTATGTCGGATGCGATCATACCAGCACTAAAGCACCGGATCCCATCAGAACTCCGAAGTTAAGCGTGCTTGGGCGAGAGTAGTACTAGGATGGGTGACCTCCTGGGAAGTCCTCGTGTTGCATTCCCTTTTTTGTTTGTTTGTATTTTTTTTCAAAAATTGGTTTTTGGCCGTCCGTTTCTCAGATTTTATTCGTTTTCCTAGGCGGCACCGTCCGAGCGAGGGGGAAGGCGGAAGGGCAACCGGCGCGGCGAAGCCACGGGCGGGCCGGACGCGGAGGCGCGGGCATAAAAGGAAGGAGGACGCAAGGCATGTCGGATGCGATCATACCAGCACTAAAGCACCGGATCCCATCAGAACTCCGAAGTTAAGCGTGCTTGGGCGAGAGTAGTACTAGGATGGGTGACCTCCTGGGAAGTCCTCGTGTTGCATTCCCTTTTTTGTTTGTTTGTATTTTTTTAAAAAAATTGGTTTTTGGCCGTCCGTTTGTCAGATTTTATTCGTTTTCCTAGGCGGCACCGTCCGAGCGAGGGGGAAGGCGGAAGGGCAACCGGCGCGGCGAAGCCACGGGCGGGCCGGACGCGGAGGCGCGGGCATAAAAGGAAGGAGGACGCAAGGTATGTCGGATGCGATCATACCAGCACTAAAGCACCGGATCCCATCAGAACTCTGAAGTTAAGCGTGCTTGGGCGAGAGTAGTACTAGGATGGGTGACCTCCTGGGAAGTCCTCGTGTTGCATTCCCTTTTTTGTTTGTTTGTATTTTTTTAAAAAAATTGGTTTTTGGCCGTCCGTTTGTCAGATTTTATTCGTTTTCCTAGGCGGCACCGTCCGAGCGAGGGGGAAGGCGGAAGGGCAACCGGCGCGGCGAAGCCACGGGCGGGCCGGACGCGGAGGCGCGGGCATAAAAGGAAGGAGGACGCAAGGTATGTCGGATGCGATCATACCAGCACTAAAGCTCCGGATCCCATCAGAACTCCGAAGTTAAGCGTGCTTGGGCGAGAGTAGTACTAGGATGGGTGACCTCCTGGGAAGTCCTCGTGTTGCATTCCCTTTTTTGTTTGTTTGTATTTTTTTAAAAAAATTGGTTTTTGGCCGTCCGTTTGTCAGATTTTATTCGTTTTCCTAGGCGGCACCGTCCGAGCGAGGGGGAAGGCGGAAGGGCAACCGGCGCGGCGAAGCCACGGGCGGGCCGGACGCGGAGGCGCGGGCATAAAAGGAAGGAGGACGCAAGGTATGTCGGATGCGATCATACCAGCACTAAAGCACCGGATCCCATCAGAACTCCGAAGTTAAGCGTGCTTGGGCGAGAGTAGTACTTGGATGGGTGACCTCCTGGGAAGTCCTCGTGTTGCATTCCCTTTTTTGTTTGTTTGTATTTTTTTAAAAAAATTGGTTTTTGGCCGTCCGTTTGTCAGATTTTATTCGTTTTCCTAGGCGGCACCGTCCGAGCGAGGGGGAAGGCAGAAGGGCAACCGGCGCGGCGAAGCCACGGGCGGGCCGGACGCGGAGGCGCGGGCATAAAAGGAAGGAGGACGCAAGGTATGTCGGATGCGATCATACCAGCACTAAAGCACCGGATCCCATCAGAACTCCGAAGTTAAGCGTGCTTGGGCGAGAGTAGTACTAGGATGGGTGACCTCCTGGGAAGTCCTCGTGTTGCATTCCCTTTTTTGTTTGTTTGTATTTTTTTTCAAAAATTGGTTTTTGGCCGTCCGTTTGTCAGATTTTATTCGTTTTCCTTGGCGGCACCGTCCGAGCGAGGGGGAAGGCGGAAGGGCAACCGGCGCGGCGAAGCCACGGGCGGGCCGGACGCGGAGGCGCGGGCATAAAAGGAAGGAGGACGCAAGGTATGTCGGATGCGATCATACCAGCACTAAAGCACCGGATCCCATCAGAACTCCGAAGTTAAGCGTGCTTGGGCGAGAGTAGAACTAGGATGGGTGACCTCCTGGGAAGTCCTCGTGTTGCATTCCCTTTTTTGTTTGTTTGTATTTTTTTTCAAAAATTGGTTTTTGGCCGTCCGTTTGTCAGATTTTATTCGTTTTCCTAGGCGGCACCGTCCGAGCGAGGGGGAAGGCGGAAGGGCAACCGGCGCGGCGAAGCCACGGGCGGGCCGGACGCGGAGGCGCGGGCATAAAAGGAAGGAGGACGCAAGGTATGTCGGATGCGATCATACCAGCACTAAAGCACCGGATCCCATCAGAACTCCGAAGTTAAGCGTGCTTGGGCGAGAGTAGTACTAGGATGGGTGACCTCCTGGGAAGTCCTCGTGTTGCATTCCCTTTTTTGTTTGTTTGTATTTTTTTTCAAAAATTGGTTTTTGGCCGTCCGTTTGTCAGATTTTATTCGTTTTCCTAGGCGGCACCGTCCGAGCGAGGGGGAAGGCGGAAGGGCAACCGGCGCGGCGAAGCCACGGGCGGGCCGGACGCGGAGGCGCGGGCATAAAAGGAAGGAGGACGCAAGGTATGTCGGATGCGATCATACCAGCACTAAAGCACCGGATCCCATCAGAACTCCGAAGTTAAGCGTGCTTGGGCGAGAGTAGTACTAGGATGGGTGACCTCCTGGGAAGTCCTCGTGTTGCATTCCCTTTTTTGTTTGTTTGTATTTTTTTTAAAAAATTGGTTTTTGGCCGTCCGTTTGTCAGATTTTATTCGTTTTCCTAGGCGGCACCGTCCGAGCGAGGGGGAAGGCGGAAGGGCAACCGGCGCGGCGAAGCCACGGGCGGGCCGGACGCGGAGGCGCGGGCATAAAAGGAAGGAGGACGCAAGGTATGTCGGATGCGATCATACCAGCACTAAAGCACCGGATCCCATCAGAACTCCGAAGTTGAGCGTGCTTGGGCGAGAGTAGTACTAGGATGGGTGACCTCCTGGGAAGTCCTCGTGTTGCATTCCCTTTTTTGTTTGTTTGTATTTTTTTTAAAAAATTGGTTTTTGGCCGTCCGTTTGTCAGATTTTATTCGTTTTCCTAGGCGGCACCGTCCGAGCGAGGGGGAAGGCGGAAGGGCAACCGGCGCGGCGAAGCCACGGGCGGGCCGGACGCGGAGGCGCGGGCATAAAAGGAAGGAGGACGCAAGGTATGTCGGATGCGATCATACCAGCACTAAAGCACCGGATCCCATCAGAACTCCGAAGTTGAGCATGCTTGGGCGAGAGTAGTACTAGGATGGGTGACCTCCTGGGAAGTCCTCGTGTTGCATTCCCTTTTTTGTTTGTTTGTATTTTTTTTAAAAAATTGGTTTTTGGCCGTCCGTTTGTCAGATTTTATTCGTTTTCCTAGGCGGCACCGTCCGAACGAGGGGGAAGGCGGAAGGGCAACCGGCGCGGCGAAGCCACGGGCGGGCCGGACGCGGAGGCGCGGGCATAAAAGGAAGGAGGACGCAAGGTATGTCGGATGCGATCATACCAGCACTAAAGCACCGGATCCCATCAGAACTCCGAAGTTGAGCGTGCTTGGGCGAGAGTAGTACTAGGATGGGTGACCTCCTGGGAAGTCCTCGTGTTGCATTCCCTTTTTTGTTTGTTTGTATTTTTTTAAAAAAATTGGTTTTTGGCCGTCCGTTTGTCAGATTTTATTCGTTTTCCTAGGCGGCACCGTCCGAGCGAGGGGGAAGGCGGAAGGGCAACCGGCGCGGCGAAGCCACGGGCGGGCCGGACGCGGAGGCGCGGGCATAAAAGGAAGGAGGACGCAAGGTATGTCGGATGCGATCATACCAGCACTAAAGCACCGGATCCCATCAGAATTCCGAAGTTAAGCGTGCTTGGGCGAGAGTAGTACTAGGATGGGTGACCTCCTGGGAAGTCCTCGTGTTGCATTCCCTTTTTTGTTTGTTTGTATTTTTTTTAAAAAATTGGTTTTTGGCCGTCCGTTTGTCAGATTTTATTCGTTTTCCTAGGCGGCACCGTCCGAGCGAGGGGGAAGGCGGAAGGGCAACCGGCGCGGCGAAGCCACGGGCGGGCCGGACGCGGAGGCGCGGGCATAAAAGGAAGGAGGACGCAAGGTATGTCGGATGCGATCATACCAGCACTAAAGCACCGGATCCCATCAGAACTCCGAAGTTAAGCGTGCTTGGGCGAGAGTAGTACTAGGATGGGTGACCTCCTGGGAAGTCCTCGTGTTGCATTCCCTTTTTTGTTTGTTTGTATTTTTTTTAAAAAATTGGTTTTTGGCCGTCCGTTTGTCAGATTTTATTCGTTTTCCTAGGCGGCACCGTCCGAGCGAGGGGGAAGGCGGAAGGGCAACCGGCGCGGCGAAGCCACGGGCGGGCCGGACGCGGAGGCGCGGGCATAAAAGGAAGGAGGACGCAAGGTATGTCGGATGCGATCATACCAGCACTAAAGCACCGGATCCCATCAGAACTCCGAAGTTAAGCGTGCTTGGGCGAGAGTAGTACTAGGATGGGTGACCTCCTGGGAAGTCCTCGTGTTGCATTCCCTTTTTTGTTTGTTTGTATTTTTTTTAAAAAATTGGTTTTTGGCCGTCCGTTTGTCAGATTTTATTCGTTTTCCTAGGCGGCACCGTCCGAGCGAGGGGGAAGGCGGAAGGGCAACCGGCGCGGCGAAGCCACGGGCGGGCCGGACGCGGAGGCGCGGGCATAAAAGGAAGGAGGACGCAAGGTATGTCGGATGCGATCATACCAGCACTAAAGCACCGGATCCCATCAGAACTCCGAAGTTAAGCGTGCTTGGGCGAGAGTAGTACTAGGATGGGTGACCTCCTGGGAAGTCCTCGTGTTGCATTCCCTTTTTTGTTTGTTTGTATTTTTTTAAAAAAATTGGTTTTTGGCCGTCCGTTTGTCAGATTTTATTCGTTTTCCTAGGCGGCACCGTCCGAGCGAGGGGGAAGGCGGAAGGGCAACCGGCGCGGCGAAGCCACGGGCGGGCCGGACGCGGAGGCGCGGGCATAAAAGGAAGGAGGACGCAAGGTATGTCGGATGCGATCATACCAGCACTAAAGCACCGGATCCCATCAGAACTCCGAAGTTAAGCGTGCTTGGGCGAGAGTAGTACTAGGATGGGTGACCTCCTGGGAAGTCCTCGTGTTGCATTCCCTTTTTTGTTTGTTTGTATTTTTTTAAAAAATTGGTTTTTGGCCGTCCGTTTGTCAGATTTTATTCGTTTTCCTAGGCGGCACCGTCCGAGCGAGGGGGAAGGCGGAAGGGCAACCGGCGCGGCGAAGCCACGGGCGGGCCGGACGCGGAGGCGCCGGCATAAAAGGAAGGAGGACGCAAGGTATGTCGGATGCGATCATACCAGCACTAAAGCACCGGATCCCATCAGAACTCCGAAGTTAAGCGTGCTTGGGCGAGAGTAGTACTAGGATGGGTGACCTCCTGGGAAGTTCTCGTGTTGCATTCCCTTTTTTGTTTGTTTGTATTTTTTTAAAAAAATTGGTTTTTGGCCGTCCGTTTGTCAGATTTTATTCGTTTTCCTAGGCGGCACCGTCCGAGCGAGGGGGAAGGCGGAAGGGCAACCGGCGCGGCGAAGCCACGGGCGGGCCGGACGCGGAGGCGCGGGCATAAAAGGAAGGAGGACGCAAGGTATGTCGGATGCGATCATACCAGCACTAAAGCACCGGATCCCATCAGAACTCCGAAGTTGAGCGTGCTTGGGCGAGAGTAGTACTAGGATGGGTGACCTCCTGGGAAGTCCTCGTGTTGCATTCCCTTTTTTGTTTGTTTGTATTTTTTTTAAAAAATTGGTTTTTGGCCGTCCGTTTGTCAGATTTTATTCGTTTTCCTAGGCGGCACCGTCCGAGCGAGGGGGAAGGCGGAAGGGCAACCGGCGCGGCGAAGCCACGGGCGGGCCGGACGCGGAGGCGCGGGCATAAAAGGAAGGAGGACGCAAGGTATGTCGGATGCGATCATACCAGCACTAAAGCACCGGATCCCATCAGAACTCCGAAGTTAAGCGTGCTTGGGCGAGAGTAGTACTAGGATGGGTGACCTCCTGGGAAGTCCTCGTGTTGCATTCCCTTTTTTGTTTGTTTGTATTTTTTTAAAAAAATTGGTTTTTGGCCGTCCGTTTGTCAGATTTTATTCGTTTTCCTAGGCGGCACCGTCCGAGCGAGGGGGAAGGCGGAAGGGCAACCGGCGCGGCGAAGCCACGGGCGGGCCGGACGCGGAGGCGCGGGCATAAAAGGAAGGAGGACGCAAGGTATGTCGGATGCGATCATACCAGCACTAAAGCACCGGATCCCATCAGAACTCCGAAGTTAAGCGTGCTTGGGCGAGAGTAGTACTAGGATGGGTGACCTCCTGGGAAGTCCTCGTGTTGCATTCCCTTTTTTGTTTGTTTGTATTTTTTTAAAAAATTGGTTTTTGGCCGTCCGTTTGTCAGATTTTATTCGTTTTCCTAGGCGGCACCGTCCGAGCGAGGGGGAAGGCGGAAGGGCAACCGGCGCGGCGAAGCCACGGGCGGGCCGGACGCGGAGGCGCCGGCATAAAAGGAAGGAGGACGCAAGGTATGTCGGATGCGATCATACCAGCACTAAAGCACCGGATCCCATCAGAACTCCGAAGTTAAGCGTGCTTGGGCGAGAGTAGTACTAGGATGGGTGACCTCCTGGGAAGTCCTCGTGTTGCATTCCCTTTTTTGTTTGTTTGTATTTTTTTAAAAAAATTGGTTTTTGGCCGTCCGTTTGTCAGATTTTATTCGTTTTCCTAGGCGGCACCGTCCGAGCGAGGGGGAAGGCGGAAGGGCAACCGGCGCGGCGAAGCCACGGGCGGGCCGGACGCGGAGGCGCGGGCATAAAAGGAAGGAGGACGCAAGGTATGTCGGATGCGATCATACCAGCACTAAAGCACCGGATCCCATCAGAACTCCGAAGTTGAGCGTGCTTGGGCGAGAGTAGTACTAGGATGGGTGACCTCCTGGGAAGTCCTCGTGTTGCATTCCCTTTTTTGTTTGTTTGTATTTTTTTTTAAAAATTGGTTTTTGGCCGTCCGTTTGTCAGATTTTATTTGTTTTCCTAGGCGGCACCGTCCGAGCGAGGGGGAAGGCGGAAGGGCAACCGGCGCGGCGAAGCCACGGGCGGGCCAGACGCGGAGGCGCGGGCATAAAAGGAAGGAGGACGCAAGGTATGTCGGATGCGATCATACCAGCACTAAAGCACCGGATCCCATCAGAACTCCGAAGTTGAGCGTGCTTGGGCGAGAGTAGTACTAGGATGGGTGACCTCCTGGGAAGTCCTCGTGTTGCATTCCCTTTTTTGTTTGTTTGTATTTTTTAAAAAAAATTGGTTTTTGGCCGTCCGTTTGTCAGATTTTATTCGTTTTCCTAGGCGGCACCGTCCGAGCGAGGGGGAAGGCGGAAGGGCAACCGGCGCGGCGAAGCCACGGGCGGGCCGGACGCGGAGGCGCGGGCATAAAAGGAAGGAGGACGCAAGGTATGTCGGATGCGATCATACCAGCACTAAAGCACCGGATCCCATCAGAACTCCGAAGTTAAGCGTGCTTGGGCGAGAGTAGTACTAGGATGGGTGACCTCCTGGGAAGTCCTCGTGTTGCATTCCCTTTTTTGTTTGTTTGTATTTTTTTAAAAAAATTGGTTTTTGGCCGTCCGTTTGTCAGATTTTATTCGTTTTCCTAGGCGGCACCGTCCGAGCGAGGGGGAAGGCGGAAGGGCAACCGGCGCGGCGAAGCCACGGGCGGGCCGGACGCGGAGGCGCGGGCATAAAAGGAAGGAGGACGCAAGGTATGTCGGATGCGATCATACCAGCACTAAAGCACCGGATCCCATCAGAACTCCGAAGTTGAGCGTGCTTGGGCGAGAGTAGTACTAGGATGGGTGACCTCCTGGGAAGTCCTCGTGTTGCATTCCCTTTTTTGTTTGTTTGTATTTTTTTAAAAAAATTGGTTTTTGGCCGTCCGTTTGTCAGATTTTATTCGTTTTCCTAGGCGGCACCGTCCGAGCGAGGGGGAAGGCGGAAGGGCAACCGGCGCGGCGAAGCCACGGGCGGGCCGGACGCGGAGGCGCGGGCATAAAAGGAAGGAGGACGCAAGGTATGTCGGATGCGATCATACCAGCACTAAAGCACCGGATCCCATCAGAACTCTGAAGTTGAGCGTGCTTGGGCGAGAGTAGTACTAGGATGGGTGACCTCCTGGGAAGTCCTCGTGTTGCATTCCCTTTTTTGTTTGTTTGTATTTTTTTTAAAAAATTGGTTTTTGGCCGTCCGTTTGTCAGATTTTATTCGTTTTCCTAGGCGGCACCGTCCGAGCGAGGGGGAAGGCGGAAGGGCAACCGGCGCGGCGAAGCCACGGGCGGGCCGGACGCGGAGGCGCGGGCATAAAAGGAAGGAGGACGCAAGGTATGTCGGATGCGATCATACCAGCACTAAAGCACCGGATCCCATCAGAACTCCGAAGTTAAGCGTGCTTGGGCGAGAGTAGTACTAGGATGGGTGACCTCCTGGGAAGTCCTCGTGTTGCATTCCCTTTTTTGTTTGTTTGTATTTTTTTTAAAAAATTGGTTTTTGGCCGTCCGTTTGTCAGATTTTATTCGTTTTCCTAGGCGGCACCGTCCGAGCGAGGGGGAAGGCGGAAGGGCAACCGGCGCGGCGAAGCCACGGGCGGGCCGGACGCGGAGGCGCGGGCATAAAAGGAAGGAGGACGCAAGGTATGTCGGATGCGATCATACCAGCACTAAAGCACCGGATCCCATCAGAACTCCGAAGTTGAGCGTGCTTGGGCGAGAGTAGTACTAGGATGGGTGACCTCCTGGGAAGTCCTCGTGTTGCATTCCCTTTTTTGTTTGTTTGTATTTTTTTAAAAAAATTGGTTTTTGGCCGTCCGTTTGTCAGATTTTATTCGTTTTCCTAGGCGGCACCGTCCGAGCGAGGGGGAAGGCGGAAGGGCAACCGGCGCGGCGAAGCCACGGGCGGGCCGGACGCGGAGGCGCGGGCATAAAAGGAAGGAGGACGCAAGGTATGTCGGATGCGATCATACCAGCACTAAAGCACCGGATCCCATCAGAATTCCGAAGTTAAGCGTGCTTGGGCGAGAGTAGTACTAGGATGGGTGACCTCCTGGGAAGTCCTCGTGTTGCATTCCCTTTTTTGTTTGTTTGTATTTTTTTTAAAAAATTGGTTTTTGGCCGTCCGTTTGTCAGATTTTATTCGTTTTCCTAGGCGGCACCGTCCGAGCGAGGGGGAAGGCGGAAGGGCAACCGGCGCGGCGAAGCCACGGGCGGGCCGGACGCGGAGGCGCGGGCATAAAAGGAAGGAGGACGCAAGGTATGTCGGATGCGATCATACCAGCACTAAAGCACCGGATCCCATCAGAACTCCGAAGTTAAGCGTGCTTGGGCGAGAGTAGTACTAGGATGGGTGACCTCCTGGGAAGTCCTCGTGTTGCATTCCCTTTTTTGTTTGTTTGTATTTTTTTTAAAAAATTGGTTTTTGGCCGTCCGTTTGTCAGATTTTATTCGTTTTCCTAGGCGGCACCGTCCGAGCGAGGGGGAAGGCGGAAGGGCAACCGGCGCGGCGAAGCCACGGGCGGGCCGGACGCGGAGGCGCGGGCATAAAAGGAAGGAGGACGCAAGGTATGTCGGATGCGATCATACCAGCACTAAAGCACCGGATCCCATCAGAACTCCGAAGTTGAGCGTGCTTGGGCGAGAGTAGTACTAGGATGGGTGACCTCCTGGGAAGTCCTCGTGTTGCATTCCCTTTTTTGTTTGTTTGTATTTTTTTAAAAAAATTGGTTTTTGGCCGTCCGTTTGTCAGATTTTATTCGTTTTCCTAGGCGGCACCGTCCGAGCGAGGGGGAAGGCGGAAGGGCAACCGGCGCGGCGAAGCCACGGTCGGGCCGGACGCGGAGGCGCGGGCATAAAAGGAAGGAGGACGCAAGGTATGTCGGATGCGATCATACCAGCACTAAAGCACCGGATCCCATCAGAACTCCGAAGTTGAGCGTGCTTGGGCGAGAGTAGTACTAGGATGGGTGACCTCCTGGGAAGTCCTCGTGTTGCATTCCCTTTTTTGTTTGTTTGTATTTTTTTAAAAAAATTGGTTTTTGGCCGTCCGTTTGTCAGATTTTATTCGTTTTCCTAGGCGGCACCGTCCGAGCGAGGGGGAAGGCGGAAGGGCAACCGGCGCGGCGAAGCCACGGGCGGGCCGGACGCGGAGGCGCGGGCATAAAAGGAAGGAGGACGCAAGGTATGTCGGATGCGATCATACCAGCACTAAAGCACCGGATCCCATCAGAACTCCGAAGTTAAGCGTGCTTGGGCGAGAGTAGTACTAGGATGGGTGACCTCCTGGGAAGTCCTCGTGTTGCATTCCCTTTTTTGTTTGTTTGTATTTTTTTTAAAAAATTGGTTTTTGGCCGTCCGTTTGTCAGATTTTATTCGTTTTCCTAGGCGGCACCGTCCGAGCGAGGGGGAAGGCGGAAGGGCAACCGGCGCGGCGAAGCCACGGGCGGGCCGGACGCGGAGGCGCGGGCATAAAAGGAAGGAGGACGCAAGGTATGTCGGATGCGATCATACCAGCACTAAAGCACCGGATCCCATCAGAACTCCGAAGTTGAGCGTGCTTGGGCGAGAGTAGTACTAGGATGGGTGACCTCCTGGGAAGTCCTCGTGTTGCATTCCCTTTTTTGTTTGTTTGTATTTTTTTAAAAAAATTGGTTTTTGGCCGTCCGTTTGTCAGATTTTATTCGTTTTCCTAGGCGGCACCGTCCGAGCGAGGGGGAAGGCGGAAGGGCAACCGGCGCGGCGAAGCCACGGGCGGGCCGGACGCGGAGGCGCGGGCATAAAAGGAAGGAGGACGCAAGGTATGTCGGATGCGATCATACCAGCACTAAAGCACCGGATCCCATCAGAACTCCGAAGTTGAGCGTGCTTGGGCGAGAGTAGTACTAGGATGGGTGACCTCCTGGGAAGTCCTCGTGTTGCATTCCCTTTTTTGTTTGTTTGTATTTTTTTTAAAAAATTGGTTTTTGGCCGTCCGTTTGTCAGATTTTATTCGTTTTCCTAGGCGGCACCGTCCGAGCGAGGGGGAAGGCGGAAGGGCAACCGGCGCGGCGAAGCCACGGGCGGGCCGGACGCGGAGGCGCGGGCATAAAAGGAAGGAGGACGCAAGGTATGTCGGATGCGATCATACCAGCACTAAAGCACCGGATCCCATCAGAACTCCGAAGTTGAGCGTGCTTGGGCGAGAGTAGTACTAGGATGGGTGACCTCCTGGGAAGTCCTCGTGTTGCATTCCCTTTTTTGTTTGTTTGTATTTTTTTTAAAAAATTGGTTTTTGGCCGTCCGTTTGTCAGATTTTATTCGTTTTCCTAGGCGGCACCGTCCGAGCGAGGGGGAAGGCGGAAGGGCAACCGGCGCGGCGAAGCCACGGGCGGGCCGGACGCGGAGGCGCGGGCATAAAAGGAAGGAGGACGCAAGGTATGTCGGATGCGATCATACCAGCACTAAAGCACCGGATCCCATCAGAACTCCGAAGTTGAGCGTGCTTGGGCGAGAGTAGTACTAGGATGGGTGACCTCCTGGGAAGTCCTCGTGTTGCATTCCCTTTTTTGTTTGTTTGTATTTTTTTTAAAAAATTGGTTTTTGGCCGTCCGTTTGTCAGATTTTATTCGTTTTCCTAGGCGGCACCGTCCGAGCGAGGGGGAAGGCGGAAGGGCAACCGGCGCGGCGAAGCCACGGGCGGGCCGGACGCGGAGGCGCGGGCATAAAAGGAAGGAGGACGCAAGGTATGTCGGATGCGATCATACCAGCACTAAAGCACCGGATCCCATCAGAACTCCGAAGTTGAGCGTGCTTGGGCGAGAGTAGTACTAGGATGGGTGACCTCCTGGGAAGTCCTCGTGTTGCATTCCCTTTTTTGTTTGTTTGTATTTTTTTAAAAAAATTGGTTTTTGGCCGTCCGTTTGTCAGATTTTATTCGTTTTCCTAGGCGGCACCGTCCGAGCGAGGGGGAAGGCGGAAGGGCAACCGGCGCGGCGAAGCCACGGGCGGGCCGGACGCGGAGGCGCGGGCATAAAAGGAAGGAGGACGCAAGGTATGTCGGATGCGATCATACCAGCACTAAAGCACCGGATCCCATCAGAACTCCGAAGTTAAGCGTGCTTGGGCGAGAGTAGTACTAGGATGGGTGACCTCCTGGGAAGTCCTCGTGTTGCATTCCCTTTTTTGTTTGTTTGTATTTTTTTAAAAAAATTGGTTTTTGGCCGTCCGTTTGTCAGATTTTATTCGTTTTCCTAGGCGGCACCGTCCGAGCGAGGGGGAAGGCGGAAGGGCAACCGGCGCGGCGAAGCCACGGGCGGGCCGGACGCGGAGGCGCGGGCATAAAAGGAAGGAGGACGCAAGGTATGTCGGATGCGATCATACCAGCACTAAAGCACCGGATCCCATCAGAACTCCGAAGTTAAGCGTGCTTGGGCGAGAGTAGTACTAGGATGGGTGACCTCCTGGGAAGTCCTCGTGTTGCATTCCCTTTTTTGTTTGTTTGTATTTTTTTAAAAAAATTGGTTTTTGGCCGTCCGTTTGTCAGATTTTATTCGTTTTCCTAGGCGGCACCGTCCGAGCGAGGGGGAAGGCGGAAGGGCAACCGGCGCGGCGAAGCCACGGGCGGGCCGGACGCGGAGGCGCGGGCATAAAAGGAAGGAGGACGCAAGGTATGTCGGATGCGATCATACCAGCACTAAAGCACCGGATCCCATCAGAACTCCGAAGTTAAGCGTGCTTGGGCGAGAGTAGTACTAGGATGGGTGACCTCCTGGGAAGTCCTCGTGTTGCATTCCCTTTTTTGTTTGTTTGTATTTTTTAAAAAAAATTGGTTTTTGGCCGTCCGTTTGTCAGATTTTATTCGTTTTCCTAGGCGGCACCGTCCGAGCGAGGGGGAAGGCGGAAGGGCAACCGCCGCGGCGAAGCCACGGGCGGGCCGGACGCGGAGGCGCGGGCATAAAAGGAAGGAGGACGCAAGGTATGTCGGATGCGATCATACCAGCACTAAAGCACCGGATCCCATCAGAACTCCGAAGTTAAGCGTGCTTGGGCGAGAGTAGTACTAGGATGGGTGACCTCCTGGGAAGCCCTCGTGTTGCATTCCCTTTTTTGTTTGTTTGTATTTTTTTAAAAAAATTGGTTTTTGGCCGTCCGTTTGTCAGATTTTATTCGTTTTCCTAGGCGGCACCGTCCGAGCGAGGGGGAAGGCGGAAGGGCAACCGGCGCGGCGAAGCCACGGGCGGGCCGGACGCGGAGGCGCGGGCATAAAAGGAAGGAGGACGCAAGGTATGTCGGATGCGATCATACCAGCACTAAAGCACCGGATCCCATCAGAACTCCGAAGTTAAGCGTGCTTGGGCGAGAGTAGTACTAGGATGGGTGACCTCCTGGGAAGTCCTCGTGTTGCATTCCCTTTTTTGTTTGTTTGTATTTTTTTAAAAAAATTGGTTTTTGGCCGTCCGTTTGTCAGATTTTATTCGTTTTCCTAGGCGGCACCGTCCGAGCGAGGGGGAAGGCGGAAGGGCAACCGGCGCGGCGAAGCCACGGGCGGGCCGGACGCGGAGGCGCGGGCATAAAAGGAAGGAGGACGCAAGGTATGTCGGATGCGATCATACCAGCACTAAAGCACCGGATCCCATCAGAACTCCGAAGTTAAGCGTGCTTGGGCGAGAGTAGTACTAGGATGGGTGACCTCCTGGGAAGTCCTCGTGTTGCATTCCCTTTTTTGTTTGTTTGTATTTTTTTAAAAAAATTGGTTTTTGGCAGTCCGTTTGTCAGATTTTATTCGTTTTCCTAGGCGGCACCGTCCGAGCGAGGGGGAAGGCGGAAGGGCAACCGGCGCGGCGAAGCCACGGGCGGGCCGGACGCGGAGGCGCGGGCATAAAAGGAAGGAGGACGCAAGGTATGTCGGATGCGATCATACCAGCACTAAAGCACCGGATCCCATCAGAACTCCGAAGTTAAGCGTGCTTGGGCGAGAGTAGTACTAGGATGGGTGACCTCCTGGGAAGTCCTCGTGTTGCATTCCCTTTTTTGTTTGTTTGTATTTTTTTAAAAAAATTGGTTTTTGGCCGTCCGTTTGTCAGATTTTATTCGTTTTCCTAGGCGGCACCGTCCGAGCGAGGGGGAAGGCGGAAGGGCAACCGGCGCGGCGAAGCCACGGGCGGGCCGGACGCGGAGGTGCGGGCATAAAAGGAAGGAGGACGCAAGGTATGTCGGATGCGATCATACCAGCACTAAAGCACCGGATCCCATCAGAACTCCGAAGTTAAGCGTGCTTGGGCGAGAGTAGTACTAGGATGGGTGACCTCCTGGGAAGTCCTCGTGTTGCATTCCCTTTTTTGTTTGTTTGTATTTTTTTAAAAAAATTGGTTTTTGGCCGTCCGTTTGTCAGATTTTATTCGTTTTCCTAGGCGGCACCGTCCGAGCGAGGGGGAAGGCGGAAGGGCAACCGGCGCGGCGAAGCCACGGGCGGGCCGGACGCGGAGGCGCGGGCATAAAAGGAAGGAGGACGCAAGGTATGTCGGATGCGATCATACCAGCACTAAAGCACCGGATCCCATCAGAACTCCGAAGTTAAGCGTGCTTGGGCGAGAGTAGTACTAGGATGGGTGACCTCCTGGGAAGTCCTCGTGTTGCATTCCCTTTTTTGTTTGTTTGTATTTTTTTAAAAAAATTGGTTTTTGGCCGTCCGTTTGTCAGATTTTATTCGTTTTCCTAGGCGGCACCGTCCGAGCGAGGGGGAAGGCGGAAGGGCAACCGGCGCGGCGAAGCCACGGGCGGGCCGGACGCGGAGGCGCGGGCATAAAAGGAAGGAGGACGCAAGGTATGTCGGATGCGATCATACCAGCACTAAAGCACCGGATCCCATCAGAACTCCGAAGTTAAGCGTGCTTGGGCGAGAGTAGTACTAGGATGGGTGACCTCCTGGGAAGTCCTCGTGTTGCATTCCCTTTTTTGTTTGTTTGTATTTTTTTAAAAAATTGGTTTTTGGCCGTCCGTTTGTCAGATTTTATTCGTTTTCCTAGGCGGCACCGTCCGAGCGAGGGGGAAGGCGGAAGGGCAACCGGCGCGGCGAAGCCACGGGCGGGCCGGACGCGGAGGCGCGGGCATAAAAGGAAGGAGGACGCAAGGTATGTCGGATGCGATCATACCAGCACTAAAGCACCGGATCCCATCAGAACTCCGAAGTTAAGCGTGCTTGGGCGAGAGTAGTACTAGGATGGGTGACCTCCTGGGAAGTCCTCGTGTTGCATTCCCTTTTTTGTTTGTTTGTATTTTTTTAAAAAATTGGTTTTTGGCCGTCCGTTTGTCAGATTTTATTCGTTTTCCTAGGCGGCACCGTCCGAGCGAGGGGGAAGGCGGAAGGGCAACCGGCGCGGCGAAGCCACGGGCGGGCCGGACGCGGAGGCGCGGGCATAAAAGGAAGGAGGACGCAAGGTATGTCGGATGCGATCATACCAGCACTAAAGCACCGGATCCCATCAGAACTCCGAAGTTAAGCGTGCTTGGGCGAGAGTAGTACTAGGATGGGTGACCTCCTGGGAAGTCCTCGTGTTGCATTCCCTTTTTTGTTTGTTTGTATTTTTTTAAAAAAATTGGTTTTTGGCCGTCCGTTTGTCAGATTTTATTCGTTTTCCTAGGCGGCACCGTCCGAGCGAGGGGGAAGGCGGAAGGGCAACCGCCGCGGCGAAGCCACGGGCGGGCCGGACGCGGAGGCGCGGGCATAAAAGGAAGGAGGACGCAAGGTATGTCGGATGCGATCATACCAGCACTAAAGCACCGGATCCCATCAGAACTCCGAAGTTAAGCGTGCTTGGGCGAGAGTAGTACTAGGATGGGTGACCTCCTGGGAAGCCCTCGTGTTGCATTCCCTTTTTTGTTTGTTTGTATTTTTTTTAAAAAATTGGTTTTTGGCCGTCCGTTTGTCAGATTTTATTCGTTTTCCTAGGCGGCACCGTCCGAGCGAGGGGGAAGGCGGAAGGGCAACCGGCGCGGCGAAGCCACGGGCGGGCCGGACGCGGAGGCGCGGGCATAAAAGGAAGGAGGACGCAAGGTATGTCGGATGCGATCATACCAGCACTAAAGCACCGGATCCCATCAGAACTCCGAAGTTAAGCGTGCTTGGGCGAGAGTAGTACTAGGATGGGTGACCTCCTGGGAAGTCCTCGTGTTGCATTCCCTTTTTTGTTTGTTTGTATTTTTTTAAAAAAATTGGTTTTTGGCCGTCCGTTTGTCAGATTTTATTCGTTTTCCTAGGCGGCACCGTCCGAGCGAGGGGGAAGGCGGAAGGGCAACCGGCGCGGCGAAGCCACGGGCGGGCCGGACGCGGAGGCGCGGGCATAAAAGGAAGGAGGACGCAAGGTATGTCGGATGCGATCATACCAGCACTAAAGCACCGGATCCCATCAGAACTCCGAAGTTAAGCGTGCTTGGGCGAGAGTAGTACTAGGATGGGTGACCTCCTGGGAAGTCCTCGTGTTGCATTCCCTTTTTTGTTTGTTTGTATTTTTTTAAAAAAATTGGTTTTTGGCCGTCCGTTTGTCAGATTTTATTCGTTTTCCTAGGCGGCACCGTCCGAGCGAGGGGGAAGGCGGAAGGGCAACCGGCGCGGCGAAGCCACGGGCGGGCCGGACGCGGAGGCGCGGGCATAAAAGGAAGGAGGACGCAAGGTATGTCGGATGCGATCATACCAGCACTAAAGCACCGGATCCCATCAGAACTCCGAAGTTAAGCGTGCTTGGGCGAGAGTAGTACTAGGATGGGTGACCTCCTGGGAAGTCCTCGTGTTGCATTCCCTTTTTTGTTTGTTTGTATTTTTTAAAAAAAATTGGTTTTTGGCCGTCCGTTTGTCAGATTTTATTCGTTTTCCTAGGCGGCACCGTCCGAGCGAGGGGGAAGGCGGAAGGGCAACCGGCGCGGCGAAGCCACGGGCGGGCCGGACGCGGAGGTGCGGGCATAAAAGGAAGGAGGACGCAAGGTATGTCGGATGCGATCATACCAGCACTAAAGCACCGGATCCCATCAGAACTCCGAAGTTAAGCGTGCTTGGGCGAGAGTAGTACTAGGATGGGTGACCTCCTGGGAAGTCCTCGTGTTGCATTCCCTTTTTTGTTTGTTTGTATTTTTTTAAAAAAATTGGTTTTTGGCCGTCCGTTTGTCAGATTTTATTCGTTTTCCTAGGCGGCACCGTCCGAGCGAGGGGGAAGGCGGAAGGGCAACCGGCGCGGCGAAGCCACGGGCGGGCCGGACGCGGAGGCGCGGGCATAAAAGGAAGGAGGACGCAAGGTATGTCGGATGCGATCATACCAGCACTAAAGCACCGGATCCCATCAGAACTCCGAAGTTAAGCGTGCTTGGGCGAGAGTAGTACTAGGATGGGTGACCTCCTGGGAAGTCCTCGTGTTGCATTCCCTTTTTTGTTTGTTTGTATTTTTTTTAAAAAATTGGTTTTTGGCCGTCTGTTTGTCAGATTTTATTCGTTTTCCTAGGCGGCACCGTCCGAGCGAGGGGGAAGGCGGAAGGGCAACCGGCGCGGCGAAGCCACGGGCGGGCCGGACGCGGAGGCGCGGGCATAAAAGGAAGGAGGACGCAAGGTATGTCGGATGCGATCATACCAGCACTAAAGCACCGGATCCCATCAGAACTCCGAAGTTAAGCGTGCTTGGGCGAGAGTAGTACTAGGATGGGTGACCTCCTGGGAAGTCCTCGTGTTGCATTCCCTTTTTTGTTTGTTTGTATTTTTTTTAAAAAATTGGTTTTTGGCCGTCCGTTTGTCAGATTTTTTTCGTTTTCCTAGGCGGCACCGTCCGAGCGAGGGGGAAGGCGGAAGGGCAACCGGCGCGGCGAAGCCACGGGCGGGCCGGACGCGGAGGCGCGGGCATAAAAGGAAGGAGGACGCAAGGTATGTCGGATGCGATCATACCAGCACTAAAGCACCGGATCCCATCAGAACTCCGAAGTTAAGCGTGCTTGGGCGAGAGTAGTACTAGGATGGGTGACCTCCTGGGAAGTCCTCGTGTTGCATTCCCTTTTTTGTTTGTTTGTATTTTTTTTTAAAAAATTGGTTTTTGGCCGTCCGTTTGTCAGATTTTATTCGTTTTCCTAGGCGGCACCGTCCGAGCGAGGGGGAAGGCGGAAGGGCAACCGGCGCGGCGAAGCCACGGGCGGGCCGGACGCGGAGGCGCGGGCATAAAAGGAAGGAGGACGCAAGGTATGTCGGATGCGATCATACCAGCACTAAAGCACCGGATCCCATCAGAACTCCGAAGTTAAGCGTGCTTGGGCGAGAGTAGTACTAGGATGGGTGACCTCCTGGGAAGTCCTCGTGTTGCATTCCCTTTTTTGTTTGTTTGTATTTTTTTTAAAAAATTGGTTTTTGGCCGTCCGTTTGTCAGATTTTATTCGTTTTCCTAGGCGGCACCGTCCGAGCGAGGGGGAAGGCGGAAGGGCAACCGGCGCGGCGAAGCCACGGGCGGGCCGGACGCGGAGGCGCGGGCATAAAAGGAAGGAGGACGCAAGGTATGTCGGATGCGATCATACCAGCACTAAAGCACCGGATCCCATCAGAACTCCGAAGTTAAGCGTGCTTGGGCGAGAGTAGTACTAGGATGGGTGACCTCCTGGGAAGTCCTCGTGTTGCATTCCCTTTTTTGTTTGTTTGTATTTTTTTTAAAAAATTGGTTTTTGGCCGTCCGTTTGTCAGATTTTATTCGTTTTCCTAGGCGGCACCGTCCGAGCGAGGGGGAAGGCGGAAGGGCAACCGGCGCGGCGAAGCCACGGGCGGGCCGGACGCGGAGGCGCGGGCATAAAAGGAAGGAGGACGCAAGGTATGTCGGATGCGATCATACCAGCACTAAAGCACCGGATCCCATCAGAACTCCGAAGTTAAGCGTGCTTGGGCGAGAGTAGTACTAGGATGGGTGACCTCCTGGGAAGTCCTCGTGTTGCATTCCCCTTTTTGTTTGTTTGTATTTTTTTAAAAAAATTGGTTTTTGGCCGTCCGTTTGTCAGATTTTATTCGTTTTCCTAGGCGGCACCGTCCGAGCGAGGGGGAAGGCGGAAGGGCAACCGGCGCGGCGAAGCCACGGGCGGGCCGGACGCGGAGGCGCGGGCATAAAAGGAAGGAGGACGCAAGGTATGTCGGATGCGATCATACCAGCACTAAAGCACCGGATCCCATCAGAACTCCGAAGTTAAGCGTGCTTGGGCGAGAGTAGTACTAGGATGGGTGACCTCCTGGGAAGTCCTCGTGTTGCATTCCCTTTTTTGTTTGTTTGTATTTTTTTAAAAAAATTGGTTTTTGGCCGTCCGTTTGTCAGATTTTATTCGTTTTCCTAGGCGGCACCGTCCGAGCGAGGGGGAAGGCGGAAGGGCAACCGGCGCGGCGAAGCCACGGGCGGGCCGGACGCGGAGGCGCGGGCATAAAAGGAAGGAGGACGCAAGGTATGTCGGATGCGATCATACCAGCACTAAAGCACCGGATCCCATCAGAACTCCGAAGTTAAGCGTGCTTGGGCGAGAGTAGTACTAGGATGGGTGACCTCCTGGGAAGTCCTCGTGTTGCATTCCCCTTTTTGTTTGTTTGTATTTTTTTAAAAAAATTGGTTTTTGGCCGTCCGTTTGTCAGATTTTATTCGTTTTCCTAGGCGGCACCGTCCGAGCGAGGGGGAAGGCGGAAGGGCAACCGGCGCGGCGAAGCCACGGGCGGACCGGACGCGGAGGCGCGGGCATAAAAGGAAGGAGGACGCAAGGTATGTCGGATGCGATCATACCAGCACTAAAGCACCGGATCCCATCAGAACTCCGAAGTTAAGCGTGCTTGGGCGAGAGTAGTACTAGGATGGGTGACCTCCTGGGAAGTCCTCGTGTTGCATTCCCTTTTTTGTTTGTTTGTATTTTTTTAAAAAAATTGGTTTTTGGCCGTCCGTTTGTCAGATTTTATTCGTTTTCCTAGGCGGCACCGTCCGAGCGAGGGGGAAGGCGGAAGGGCAACCGGCGCGGCGAAGCCACGGGCGGGCCGGACGCGGAGGCGCGGGCATAAAAGGAAGGAGGACGCAAGGTATGTCGGATGCGATCATACCAGCACTAAAGCACCGGATCCCATCAGAACTCCGAAGTTAAGCGTGCTTGGGCGAGAGTAGTACTAGGATGGGTGACCTCCTGGGAAGTCCTCGTGTTGCATTCCCTTTTTTGTTTGTTTGTATTTTTTTTAAAAAATTGGTTTTTGGCCGTCCGTTTGTCAGATTTTATTCGTTTTCCTAGGCGGCACCGTCCGAGCGAGGGGAAGGCGGAAGGGCAACCGGCGCGGCGAAGCCACGGGCGGGCCGGACGCGGAGGCGCGGGCATAAAAGGAAGGAGGACGCAAGGTATGTCGGATGCGATCATACCAGCACTAAAGCACCGGATCCCATCAGAACTCCGAAGTTAAGCGTGCTTGGGCGAGAGTAGTACTAGGATGGGTGACCTCCTGGGAAGTCCTCGTGTTGCATTCCCTTTTTTGTTTGTTTGTATTTTTTTTAAAAAATTGGTTTTTGGCCGTCCGTTTGTCAGATTTTATTCGTTTTCCTAGGCGGCACCGTCCGAGCGAGGGGGAAGGCGGAAGGGCAACCGGCGCGGCGAAGCCACGGGCGGGCCGGACGCGGAGGCGCGGGCATAAAAGGAAGGAGGACGCAAGGTATGTCGGATGCGATCATACCAGCACTAAAGCACCGGATCCCATCAGAACTCCGAAGTTAAGCGTGCTTGGGCGAGAGTAGTACTAGGATGGGTGACCTCCTGGGAAGTCCTCGTGTTGCATTCCCTTTTTTGTTTGTTTGTATTTTTTTAAAAAAATTGGTTTTTGGCCGTCCGTTTGTCAGATTTTATTCGTTTTCCTAGGCGGCACCGTCCGAGCGAGGGGGAAGGCGGAAGGGCAACCGGCGCGGCGAAGCCACGGGCGGGCCGGACGCGGAGGCGCGGGCATAAAAGGAAGGAGGACGCAAGGTATGTCGGATGCGATCATACCAGCACTAAAGCACCGGATCCCATCAGAACTCCGAAGTTAAGCGTGCTTGGGCGAGAGTAGTACTAGGATGGGTGAACTCCTGGGAAGTCCTCGTGTTGCATTCCCTTTTTTGTTTGTTTGTATTTTTTTAAAAAAATTGGTTTTTGGCCGTCCGTTTGTCAGATTTTATTCGTTTTCCTAGGCGGCACCGTCCGAGCGAGGGGGAAGGCGGAAGGGCAACCGGCGCGGCGAAGCCACGGGCGGGCCGGACGCGGAGGCGCGGGCATAAAAGGAAGGAGGACGCAAGGTATGTCGGATGCGATCATACCAGCACTAAAGCACCGGATCCCATCAGAACTCCGAAGTTAAGCGTGCTTGGGCGAGAGTAGTACTAGGATGGGTGACCTCCTGGGAAGTCCTCGTGTTGCATTCCCTTTTTTGTTTGTTTGTATTTTTTTAAAAAAATTGGTTTTTGGCCGTCCGTTTGTCAGATTTTATTCGTTTTCCTAGGCGGCACCGTCCGAGCGAGGGGGAAGGCGGAAGGGCAACCGGCGCGGCGAAGCCACGGGCGGGCCGGACGCGGGCATAAAAGGAAGGAGGACGCAAGGTATGTCGGATGCGATCATACCAGCACTAAAGCACCGGATCCCATCAGAACTCCGAAGTTAAGCGTGCTTGGGCGAGAGTAGTACTAGGATGGATGACCTCCTGGGAAGTCCTCGTGTTGCATTCCCTTTTTTGTTTGTTTGTATTTTTTTAAAAAAATTGGTTTTTGGCCGTCCGTTTGTCAGATTTTATTCGTTTTCCTAGGCGGCACCGTCCGAGCGAGGGGGAAGGCGGAAGGGCAACCGGCGCGGCGAAGCCACGGGCGGGCCGGACGCGGGCATAAAAGGAAGGAGGACGCAAGGTATGTCGGATGCGATCATACCAGCACTAAAGCACCGGATCCCATCAGAACTCCGAAGTTAAGCGTGCTTGGGCGAGAGTAGTACTAGGATGGGTGACCTCCTGGGAAGTCCTCGTGTTGCATTCCCTTTTTTGTTTGTTTGTATTTTTTTAAAAAAATTGGTTTTTGGCCGTCCGTTTGTCAGATTTTATTCGTTTTCCTAGGCGGCACCGTCCGAGCGAGGGGGAAGGCGGAAGGGCAACCGGCGCGGCGAAGCCACGGGCGGGCCGGACGCGGAGGCGCGGGCATAAAAGGAAGGAGGACGCAAGGTATGTCGGATGCGATCATACCAGCACTAAAGCACCGGATCCCATCAGAACTCCGAAGTTAAGCGTGCTTGGGCGAGAGTAGTACTAGGATGGGTGACCTCCTGGGAAGTCCTCGTGTTGCATTCCCTTTTTTGTTTGTTTGTATTTTTTTAAAAAAAATTGGTTTTTGGCCGTCCGTTTGTCAGATTTTATTCGTTTTCCTAGGCGGCACCGTCCGAGCGAGGGGGAAGGCGGAAGGGCAACCGGCGCGGCGAAGCCACGGGCGGGCCGGACGCGGAGGCGCGGGCATAAAAGGAAGGAGGACGCAAGGTATGTCGGATGCGATCATACCAGCACTAAAGCACCGGATCCCATCAGAACTCCGAAGTTAAGCGTGCTTGGGCGAGAGTAGTACTAGGATGGGTGACCTCCTGGGAAGTCCTCGTGTTGCATTCCCTTTTTTGTTTGTTTGTATTTTTTTAAAAAAAATTGGTTTTTGGCCGTCCGTTTGTCAGATTTTATTCGTTTTCCTAGGCGGCACCGTCCGAGCGAGGGGGAAGGCGGAAGGGCAACCGGCGCGGCGAAGCCACGGGCGGGCCGGACGCGGAGGCGCGGGCATAAAAGGAAGGAGGACGCAAGGTATGTCGGATGCGATCATACCAGCACTAAAGCACCGGATCCCATCAGAACTCCGAAGTTAAGCGTGCTTGGGCGAGAGTAGTACTAGGATGGGTGACCTCCTGGGAAGTCCTCGTGTTGCATTCCATTTTTTGTTTGTTTGTATTTTTTTAAAAAAATTGGTTTTTGGCCGTCCGTTTGTCAGATTTTATTCGTTTTCCTAGGCGGCACCGTCCGAGCGAGGGGGAAGGCGGAAGGGCAACCGGCGCGGCGAAGCCACGGGCGGGCCGGACGCGGAGGCGCGGGCATAAAAGGAAGGAGGACGCAAGGTATGTCGGATGCGATCATACCAGCACTAAAGCACCGGATCCCATCAGAACTTCGAAGTTAAGCGTGCTTGGGCGAGAGTAGTACTAGGATGGGTGACCTCCTGGGAAGTCCTCGTGTTGCATTCCCTTTTTTGTTTGTTTGTATTTTTTTTCAAAAATTGGTTTTTGGCCGTCCGTTTGTCAGATTTTATTCGTTTTCCTAGGCGGCACCGTCCGAGCGAGGGGGAAGGCGGAAGGGCAACCGGCGCGGCGAAGCCACGGGCGGGCCGGACGCGGAGGCGCGGGCATAAAAGGAAGGAGGACGCAAGGTATGTTGGATGCGATCATACCAGCACTAAAGCACCGGATCCCATCAGAACTCCGAAGTTAAGCGTGCTTGGGCGAGAGTAGTACTAGGATGGGTGACCTCCTGGGAAGTCCTCGTGTTGCATTCCCTTTTTTTGTTTGTTTGTATTTTTTTTAAAAATTGGTTTTTGGCCGTCCGTTTGTCAGATTTTATTCGTTTTCCTAGGCGGCACCGTCCGAGCGAGGGGGAAGGCGGAAGGGCAACCGGCGCGGCGAAGCCACGGGCGGGCTGGACGCGGAGGCGCGGGCATAAAAGGAAGGAGGACGCAAGGTATGTCGGATGCGATCATACCAGCACTAAAGCACCGGATCCCATCAGAACTCCGAAGTTAAGCGTGCTTGGGCGAGAGTAGTACTAGGATGGGTGACCTCCTGGGAAGTCCTCGTGTTGCATTCCCTTTTTTGTTTGTTTGTATTTTTTTAAAAAAATTGGTTTTTGGCCGTCCGTTTGTCAGATTTTATTCGTTTTCCTAGGCGGCACCGTCCGAGCGAGGGGGAAGGCGGAAGGGCAACCGGCGCGGCGAAGCCACGGGCGGGCCGGACGCGGAGGCGCGGGCATAAAAGGAAGGAGGACGCAAGGTATGTCGGATGCGATCATACCAGCACTAAAGCACCGGATCCCATCAGAACTCCGAAGTTAAGCGTGCTTGGGCGAGAGTAGTACTAGGATGGGTGACCTCCTGGGAAGTCCTCGTGTTGCATTCCCTTTTTTGTTTGTTTGTATTTTTTAAAAAAAATTGGTTTTTGGCCGTCCGTTTGTCAGATTTTATTCGTTTTCCTAGGCGGCACCGTCCGAGCGAGGGGGAAGGCGGAAGGGCAACCGGCGCGGCGAAGCCACGGGCGGGCCGGACGCGGAGGCGCGGGCATAAAAGGAAGGAGGACGCAAGGTATGTCGGATGCGATCATACCAGCACTAAAGCACCGGATCCCATCAGAACTCCGAAGTTAAGCGTGCTTGGGCGAGAGTAGTACTAGGATGGGTGACCTCCTGGGAAGTCCTCGTGTTGCATTCCCTTTTTTGTTTGTTTGTATTTTTTTTAAAAAATTGGTTTTTGGCCGTCCGTTTGTCAGATTTTATTCGTTTTCCTAGGCGGCACCGTCCGAGCGAGGGGGAAGGCGGAAGGGCAACCGGCGCGGCGAAGCCACGGGCGGGCCGGACGCGGGCATAAAAGGAAGGAGGACGCAAGGTATGTCGGATGCGATCATACCAGCACTAAAGCACCGGATCCCATCAGAACTCCGAAGTTAAGCGTGCTTGGGCGAGAGTAGTACTAGGATGGATGACCTCCTGGGAAGTCCTCGTGTTGCATTCCCTTTTTTGTTTGTTTGTATTTTTTTAAAAAAATTGGTTTTTGGCCGTCCGTTTGTCAGATTTTATTCGTTTTCCTAGGCGGCACCGTCCGAGCGAGGGGGAAGGCGGAAGGGCAACCGGCGCGGCGAAGCCACGGGCGGGCCGGACGCGGGCATAAAAGGAAGGAGGACGCAAGGTATGTCGGATACGATCATACCAGCACTAAAGCACCGGATCCCATCAGAACTCCGAAGTTAAGCGTGCTTGGGCGAGAGTAGTACTAGGATGGGTGACCTCCTGGGAAGTCCTCGTGTTGCATTCCCTTTTTTGTTTGTTTGTATTTTTTTAAAAAAATTGGTTTTTGGCCGTCCGTTTGTCAGATTTTATTCGTTTTCCTAGGCGGCACCGTCCGAGCGAGGGGGAAGGCGGAAGGGCAACCGGCGCGGCGAAGCCACGGGCGGGCCGGACGCGGAGGCGCGGGCATAAAAGGAAGGAGGACGCAAGGTATGTCGGATGCGATCATACCAGCACTAAAGCACCGGATCCCATCAGAACTCCGAAGTTAAGCGTGCTTGGGCGAGAGTAGTACTAGGATGGGTGACCTCCTGGGAAGTCCTCGTGTTGCATTCCCTTTTTTGTTTGTTTGTATTTTTTTAAAAAAAATTGGTTTTTGGCCGTCCGTTTGTCAGATTTTATTCGTTTTCCTAGGCGGCACCGTCCGAGCGAGGGGGAAGGCGGAAGGGCAACCGGCGCGGCGAAGCCACGGGCGGGCCGGACGCGGAGGCGCGGGCATAAAAGGAAGGAGGACGCAAGGTATGTCGGATGCGATCATACCAGCACTAAAGCACCGGATCCCATCAGAACTCCGAAGTTAAGCGTGCTTGGGCGAGAGTAGTACTAGGATGGGTGACCTCCTGGGAAGTCCTCGTGTTGCATTCCCTTTTTTGTTTGTTTGTATTTTTTTAAAAAAAATTGGTTTTTGGCCGTCCGTTTGTCAGATTTTATTCGTTTTCCTAGGCGGCACCGTCCGAGCGAGGGGGAAGGCGGAAGGGCAACCGGCGCGGCGAAGCCACGGGCGGGCCGGACGCGGAGGCGCGGGCATAAAAGGAAGGAGGACGCAAGGTATGTCGGATGCGATCATACCAGCACTAAAGCACCGGATCCCATCAGAACTCCGAAGTTAAGCGTGCTTGGGCGAGAGTAGTACTAGGATGGGTGACCTCCTGGGAAGTCCTCGTGTTGCATTCCATTTTTTGTTTGTTTGTATTTTTTTAAAAAAATTGGTTTTTGGCCGTCCGTTTGTCAGATTTTATTCGTTTTCCTAGGCGGCACCGTCCGAGCGAGGGGGAAGGCGGAAGGGCAACCGGCGCGGCGAAGCCACGGGCGGGCCGGACGCGGAGGCGCGGGCATAAAAGGAAGGAGGACGCAAGGTATGTCGGATGCGATCATACCAGCACTAAAGCACCGGATCCCATCAGAACTTCGAAGTTAAGCGTGCTTGGGCGAGAGTAGTACTAGGATGGGTGACCTCCTGGGAAGTCCTCGTGTTGCATTCCCTTTTTTGTTTGTTTGTATTTTTTTTCAAAAATTGGTTTTTGGCCGTCCGTTTGTCAGATTTTATTCGTTTTCCTAGGCGGCACCGTCCGAGCGAGGGGGAAGGCGGAAGGGCAACCGGCGCGGCGAAGCCACGGGCGGGCCGGACGCGGAGGCGCGGGCATAAAAGGAAGGAGGACGCAAGGTATGTTGGATGCGATCATACCAGCACTAAAGCACCGGATCCCATCAGAACTCCGAAGTTAAGCGTGCTTGGGCGAGAGTAGTACTAGGATGGGTGACCTCCTGGGAAGTCCTCGTGTTGCATTCCCTTTTTTTGTTTGTTTGTATTTTTTTTAAAAATTGGTTTTTGGCCGTCCGTTTGTCAGATTTTATTCGTTTTCCTAGGCGGCACCGTCCGAGCGAGGGGGAAGGCGGAAGGGCAACCGGCGCGGCGAAGCCACGGGCGGGCTGGACGCGGAGGCGCGGGCATAAAAGGAAGGAGGACGCAAGGTATGTCGGATGCGATCATACCAGCACTAAAGCACCGGATCCCATCAGAACTCCGAAGTTAAGCGTGCTTGGGCGAGAGTAGTACTAGGATGGGTGACCTCCTGGGAAGTCCTCGTGTTGCATTCCCTTTTTTGTTTGTTTGTATTTTTTTAAAAAAATTGGTTTTTGGCCGTCCGTTTGTCAGATTTTATTCGTTTTCCTAGGCGGCACCGTCCGAGCGAGGGGGAAGGCGGAAGGGCAACCGGCGCGGCGAAGCCACGGGCGGGCCGGACGCGGAGGCGCGGGCATAAAAGGAAGGAGGACGCAAGGTATGTCGGATGCGATCATACCAGCACTAAAGCACCGGATCCCATCAGAACTCCGAAGTTAAGCGTGCTTGGGCGAGAGTAGTACTAGGATGGGTGACCTCCTGGGAAGTCCTCGTGTTGCATTCCCTTTTTTGTTTGTTTGTATTTTTTAAAAAAAATTGGTTTTTGGCCGTCCGTTTGTCAGATTTTATTCGTTTTCCTAGGCGGCACCGTCCGAGCGAGGGGGAAGGCGGAAGGGCAACCGGCGCGGCGAAGCCACGGGCGGGCCGGACGCGGAGGCGCGGGCATAAAAGGAAGGAGGACGCAAGGTATGTCGGATGCGATCATACCAGCACTAAAGCACCGGATCCCATCAGAACTCCGAAGTTAAGCGTGCTTGGGCGAGAGTAGTACTAGGATGGGTGACCTCCTGGGAAGTCCTCGTGTTGCATTCCCTTTTTTGTTTGTTTGTATTTTTTTTAAAAAATTGGTTTTTGGCCGTCCGTTTGTCAGATTTTATTCGTTTTCCTAGGCGGCACCGTCCGAGCGAGGGGGAAGGCGGAAGGGCAACCGGCGCGGCGAAGCCACGGGCGGGCCGGACGCGGGCATAAAAGGAAGGAGGACGCAAGGTATGTCGGATGCGATCATACCAGCACTAAAGCACCGGATCCCATCAGAACTCCGAAGTTAAGCGTGCTTGGGCGAGAGTAGTACTAGGATGGATGACCTCCTGGGAAGTCCTCGTGTTGCATTCCCTTTTTTGTTTGTTTGTATTTTTTTAAAAAAATTGGTTTTTGGCCGTCCGTTTGTCAGATTTTATTCGTTTTCCTAGGCGGCACCGTCCGAGCGAGGGGGAAGGCGGAAGGGCAACCGGCGCGGCGAAGCCACGGGCGGGCCGGACGCGGGCATAAAAGGAAGGAGGACGCAAGGTATGTCGGATGCGATCATACCAGCACTAAAGCACCGGATCCCATCAGAACTCCGAAGTTAAGCGTGCTTGGGCGAGAGTAGTACTAGGATGGGTGACCTCCTGGGAAGTCCTCGTGTTGCATTCCCTTTTTTGTTTGTTTGTATTTTTTTTAAAAAATTGGTTTTTGGCCGTCCGTTTGTCAGATTTTATTCGTTTTCCTAGGCGGCACCGTCCGAGCGAGGGGGAAGGCGGAAGGGCAACCGGCGCGGCGAAGCCACGGGCGGGCCGGACGCGGAGGCGCGGGCATAAAAGGAAGGAGGACGCAAGGTATGTCGGATGCGATCATACCAGCACTAAAGCACCGGATCCCATCAGAACTCCGAAGTTAAGCGTGCTTGGGCGAGAGTAGTACTAGGATGGGTGACCTCCTGGGAAGTCCTCGTGTTGCATTCCCTTTTTTGTTTGTTTGTATTTTTTTAAAAAAATTGGTTTTTGGCCGTCCGTTTGTCAGATTTTATTCGTTTTCCTAGGCGGCACCGTCCGAGCGAGGGGGAAGGCGGAAGGGCAACCGGCGCGGCGAAGCCACGGGCGGGCCGGACGCGGAGGCGCGGGCATAAAAGGAAGGAGGACGCAAGGTATGTCGGATGCGATCATACCAGCACTAAAGCACCGGATCCCATCAGAACTCCGAAGTTAAGCGTGCTTGGGCGAGAGTAGTACTAGGATGGGTGACCTCCTGGGAAGTCCTCGTGTTGCATTCCCTTTTTTGTTTGTTTGTATTTTTTTAAAAAAATTGGTTTTTGGCCGTCCGTTTGTCAGATTTTATTCGTTTTCCTAGGCGGCACCGTCCGAGCGAGGGGGAAGGCGGAAGGGCAACCGGCGCGGCGAAGCCACGGGCGGGCCGGACGCGGAGGCGCGGGCATAAAAGGAAGGAGGACGCAAGGTATGTCGGATGCGATCATACCAGCACTAAAGCACCGGATCCCATCAGAACTCCGAAGTTAAGCGTGCTTGGGCGAGAGTAGTACTAGGATGGGTGACCTCCTGGAAAGTCCTCGTGTTGCATTCCCTTTTTTGTTTGTTTGTATTTTTTTAAAAAAATTGGTTTTTGGCCGTCCGTTTGTCAGATTTTATTCGTTTTCCTAGGCGGCACCGTCCGAGCGAGGGGGAAGGCGGAAGGGCAACCGGCGCGGCGAAGCCACGGGCGGGCCGGACGCGGAGGCGCGGGCATAAAAGGAAGGAGGACGCAAGGTATGTCGGATGCGATCATACCAGCACTAAAGCACCGGATCCCATCAGAACTCCGAAGTTAAGCGTGCTTGGGCGAGAGTAGTACTAGGATGGGTGACCTCCTGGGAAGTCCTCGTGTTGCATTCCCTTTTTTGTTTGTTTGTATTTTTTTTCAAAAATTGGTTTTTGGCCGTCCGTTTGTCAGATTTTATTCGTTTTCCTAGGCGGCACCGTCCGAGCGAGGGGGAAGGCGGAAGGGCAACCGGCGCGGCGAAGCCACGGGCGGGCCGGACGCGGAGGCGCGGGCATAAAAGGAAGGAGGACGCAAGGTATGTCGGATGCGATCATACCAGCACTAAAGCACCGGATCCCATCAGAACTCCGAAGTTAAGCGTGCTTGGGCGAGAGTAGTACTAGGATGGGTGACCTCCTAGGAAGTCCTCGTGTTGCATTCCCTTTTTTTGTTTGTTTGTATTTTTTTTAAAAAATTGGTTTTTGGCCGTCCGTTTGTCAGATTTTATTCGTTTTCCTAGGCGGCACCGTCCGAGCGAGGGGGAAGGCGGAAGGGCAACCGGCGCGGCGAAGCCACGGGCGGGCCGGACGCGGAGGCGCGGGCATAAAAGGAAGGAGGACGCAAGGTATGTCGGATGCGATCATACCAGCACTAAAGCACCGGATCCCATCAGAACTCCGAAGTTAAGCGTGCTTGGGTGAGAGTAGTACTAGGATGGGTGACCTCCTGGGAAGTCCTCGTGTTGCATTCCCTTTTTTGTTTGTTTGTATTTTTTTAAAAAAATTGGTTTTTGGCCGTCCGTTTGTCAGATTTTATTCGTTTTCCTAGGCGGCACCGTCCGAGCGAGGGGGAAGGCGGAAGGGCAACCGGCGCGGCGAAGCCACGGGCGGGCCGGACGCGGAGGCGCGGGCATAAAAGGAAGGAGGACGCAAGGTATGTCGGATGCGATCATACCAGCACTAAAGCACCGGATTCCATCAGAACTCCGAAGTTAAGCGTGCTTGGGCGAGAGTAGTACTAGGATGGGTGACCTCCTGGGAAGTCCTCGTGTTGCATTCCCTTTTTTGTTTGTTTGTATTTTTTTTAAAAAATTGGTTTTTGGCCGTCCGTTTGTCAGATTTTATTCGTTTTCCTAGGCGGCACCGTCCGAGCGAGGGGGAAGGCGGAAGGGCAACCGGCGCGGCGAAGCCACGGGCGGGCCGGACGCGGGCATAAAAGGAAGGAGGACGCAAGGTATGTCGGATGCGATCATACCAGCACTAAAGCACCGGATCCCATCAGAACTCCGAAGTTAAGCGTGCTTGGGCGAGAGTAGTACTAGGATGGATGACCTCCTGGGAAGTCCTCGTGTTGCATTCCCTTTTTTGTTTGTTTGTATTTTTTTAAAAAAATTGGTTTTTGGCCGTCCGTTTGTCAGATTTTATTCGTTTTCCTAGGCGGCACCGTCCGAGCGAGGGGGAAGGCGGAAGGGCAACCGGCGCGGCGAAGCCACGGGCGGGCCGGACGCGGGCATAAAAGGAAGGAGGACGCAAGGTATGTCGGATGCGATCATACCAGCACTAAAGCACCGGATCCCATCAGAACTCCGAAGTTAAGCGTGCTTGGGCGAGAGTAGTACTAGGATGGGTGACCTCCTGGGAAGTCCTCGTGTTGCATTCCCTTTTTTGTTTGTTTGTATTTTTTTTAAAAAATTGGTTTTTGGCCGTCCGTTTGTCAGATTTTATTCGTTTTCCTAGGCGGCACCGTCCGAGCGAGGGGGAAGGCGGAAGGGCAACCGGCGCGGCGAAGCCACGGCGGGCCGGACGCGGAGGCGCGGGCATAAAAGGAAGGAGGACGCAAGGTATGTCGGATGCGATCATACCAGCACTAAAGCACCGGATCCCATCAGAACTCCGAAGTTAAGCGTGCTTGGGCGAGAGTAGTACTAGGATGGGTGACCTCCTGGGAAGTCCTCGTGTTGCATTCCCTTTTTTGTTTGTTTGTATTTTTTTAAAAAAATTGGTTTTTGGCCGTCCGTTTGTCAGATTTTATTCGTTTTCCTAGGCGGCACCGTCCGAGCGAGGGGGAAGGCGGAAGGGCAACCGGCGCGGCGAAGCCACGGGCGGGCCGGACGCGGAGGCGCGGGCATAAAAGGAAGGAGGACGCAAGGTATGTCGGATGCGATCATACCAGCACTAAAGCACCGGATCCCATCAGAACTCCGAAGTTAAGCGTGCTTGGGCGAGAGTAGTACTAGGATGGGTGACCTCCTGGGAAGTCCTCGTGTTGCATTCCCTTTTTTGTTTGTTTGTATTTTTTTAAAAAAATTGGTTTTTGGCCGTCCGTTTGTCAGATTTTATTCGTTTTCCTAGGCGGCACCGTCCGAGCGAGGGGGAAGGCGGAAGGGCAACCGGCGCGGCGAAGCCACGGGCGGGCCGGACGCGGAGGCGCGGGCATAAAAGGAAGGAGGACGCAAGGTATGTCGGATGCGATCATACCAGCACTAAAGCACCGGATCCCATCAGAACTCCGAAGTTAAGCGTGCTTGGGCGAGAGTAGTACTAGGATGGGTGACCTCCTGGGAAGTCCTCGTGTTGCATTCCCTTTTTTGTTTGTTTGTATTTTTTTAAAAAAATTGGTTTTTGGCCGTCCGTTTGTCAGATTTTATTCGTTTTCCTAGGCGGCACCGTCCGAGCGAGGGGGAAGGCGGAAGGGCAACCGGCGCGGCGAAGCCACGGGCGGGCCGGACGCGGAGGCGCGGGCATAAAAGGAAGGAGGACGCAAGGTATGTCGGATGCGATCATACCAGCACTAAAGCACCGGATCCCATCAGAACTCCGAAGTTAAGCGTGCTTGGGCGAGAGTAGTACTAGGATGGGTGACCTCCTGGGAAGTCCTCGTGTTGCATTCCCTTTTTTGTTTGTTTGTATTTTTTTTCAAAAATTGGTTTTTGGCCGTCCGTTTGTCAGATTTTATTCGTTTTCCTAGGCGGCACCGTCCGAGCGAGGGGGAAGGCGGAAGGGCAACCGGCGCGGCGAAGCCACGGGCGGGCCGGACGCGGAGGCGCGGGCATAAAAGGAAGGAGGACGCAAGGTATGTCGGATGCGATCATACCAGCACTAAAGCACCGGATCCCATCAGAACTCCGAAGTTAAGCGTGCTTGGGCGAGAGTAGTACTAGGATGGGTGACCTCCTAGGAAGTCCTCGTGTTGCATTCCCTTTTTTTGTTTGTTTGTATTTTTTTTAAAAAATTGGTTTTTGGCCGTCCGTTTGTCAGATTTTATTCGTTTTCCTAGGCGGCACCGTCCGAGCGAGGGGGAAGGCGGAAGGGCAACCGGCGCGGCGAAGCCACGGGCGGGCCGGACGCGGAGGCGCGGGCATAAAAGGAAGGAGGACGCAAGGTATGTCGGATGCGATCATACCAGCACTAAAGCACCGGATCCCATCAGAACTCCGAAGTTAAGCGTGCTTGGGTGAGAGTAGTACTAGGATGGGTGACCTCCTGGGAAGTCCTCGTGTTGCATTCCCTTTTTTGTTTGTTTGTATTTTTTTAAAAAAATTGGTTTTTGGCCGTCCGTTTGTCAGATTTTATTCGTTTTCCTAGGCGGCACCGTCCGAGCGAGGGGGAAGGCGGAAGGGCAACCGGCGCGGCGAAGCCACGGGCGGGCCGGACGCGGAGGCGCGGGCATAAAAGGAAGGAGGACGCAAGGTATGTCGGATGCGATCATACCAGCACTAAAGCACCGGATCCCATCAGAACTCCGAAGTTAAGCGTGCTTGGGCGAGAGTAGTACTAGGATGGGTGACCTCCTGGGAAGTCCTCGTGTTGTATTCCCTTTTTTGTTTGTTTGTATTTTTTTTCAAAAATTGGTTTTTGGCCGTCCGTTTGTCAGATTTTATTCGTTTTCCTAGGCGGCACCGTCCGAGCGAGGGGGAAGGCGGAAGGGCAACCGGCGCGGCGAAGCCACGGGCGGGCCGGACGCGGAGGCGCGGGCATAAAAGGAAGGAGGACGCAAGGTATGTCGGATGCGATCATACCAGCACTAAAGCACCGGATCCCATCAGAACTCCGAAGTTAAGCGTGCTTGGGCGAGAGTAGTACTAGGATGGGTGACCTCCTGGGAAGTCCTCGTGTTGCATTCCCTTTTTTGTTTGTTTGTATTTTTTTTCAAAAATTGGTTTTTGGCCGTCCGTTTGTCAGATTTTATTCGTTTTCCTAGGCGGCACCGTCCGAGCGAGGGGGGAAGGCGGAAGGGCAACCGGCGCGGCGAAGCCACGGGCGGGCCGGACGCGGAGGCGCGGGCATAAAAGGAAGGAGGACGCAAGGTATGTCGGATGCGATCATACCAGCACTAAAGCACCGGATCCCATCAGAACTCCGAAGTTAAGCGTGCTTGGGCGAGAGTAGTACTAGGATGGGTGACCTCCTGGGAAGTCCTCGTGTTGCATTCCCTTTTTTTGTTTGTTTGTATTTTTTTTAAAAAATTGGTTTTTGGCCGTCCGTTTGTCAGATTTTATTCGTTTTCCTAGGCGGCACCGTCCGAGCGAGGGGGAAGGCGGAAGGGCAACCGGCGCGGCGAAGCCACGGGCGGGCCGGACGCGGAGGCGCGGGCATAAAAGGAAGGAGGACGCAAGGTATGTCGGATGCGATCATACCAGCACTAAAGCACCGGATCCCATCAGAACTCCGAAGTTAAGCGTGCTTGGGCGAGAGTAGTACTAGGATGGGTGACCTCCTGGGAAGTCCTCGTGTTGCATTCCCTTTTTTGTTTGTTTGTATTTTTTTAAAAAATTGGTTTTTGGCCGTCCGTTTGTCAGATTTTATTCGTTTTCCTAGGCGGCACCGTCCGAGCGAGGGGGAAGGCGGAAGGGCAACCGGCGCGGCGAAGCCACGGGCGGGCCGGACGCGGAGGCGCGGGCATAAAAGGAAGGAGGACGCAAGGTATGTCGGATGCGATCATACCAGCACTAAAGCACCGGATCCCATCAGAACTCCGAAGTTAAGCGTGCTTGGGCGAGAGTAGTACTAGGATGGGTGACCTCCTGGGAAGTCCTCGTGTTGCATTCCCTTTTTTGTTTGTTTGTATTTTTTTAAAAAAATTGGTTTTTGGCCGTCCGTTTGTCAGATTTTATTCGTTTTCCTAGGCGGCACCGTCCGAGCGAGGGGGAAGGCGGAAGGGCAACCGGCGCGGCGAAGCCACGGGCGGGCCGGACGCGGAGGCGCGGGTATAAAAGGAAGGAGGACGCAAGGTATGTCGGATGCGATCATACCAGCACTAAAGCACCGGATCCCTTCAGAACTCCGAAGTTAAGCGTGCTTGGGCGAGAGTAGTACTAGGATGGGTGACCTCCTGGGAAGTCCTCGTGTTGCATTCCCTTTTTTGTTTGTTTGTATTTTTTTTCAAAAATTGGTTTTTGGCCGTCCGTTTGTCAGATTTTATTCGTTTTCCTAGGCGGCACCGTCCGAGCGAGGGGGAAGGCGGAAGGGCAACCGGCGCGGCGAAGCCACGGGCGGGCCGGACGCGGAGGCGCGGGCATAAAAGGAAGGAGGACGCAAGGTATGTCGGATGCGATCATACCAGCACTAAAGCACCGGATCCCATCAGAACTCCGAAGTTAAGCGTGCTTGGGCGAGAGTAGTACTAGGATGGGTGACCTCCTGGGAAGTCCTCGTGTTGCATTCCCTTTTTTTGTTTGTTTGTATTTTTTTTAAAAAATTGGTTTTTGGCCGTCCGTTTGTCAGATTTTATTCGTTTTCCTAGGCGGCACCGTCCGAGCGAGGGGGAAGGCGGAAGGGCAACCGGCGCGGCGAAGCCACGGGCGGGCCGGACGCGGAGGCGCGGGCATAAAAGGAAGGAGGACGCAAGGTATGTCGGATGCGATCATATCAGCACTAAAGCACCGGATCCCATCAGAACTCCGAAGTTAAGCGTGCTTGGGCGAGAGTAGTACTAGGATGGGTGACCTCCTGGGAAGTCCTCGTGTTGCATTCCCTTTTTTGTTTGTTTGTATTTTTTTAAAAAAATTGGTTTTTGGCCGTCCGTTTGTCAGATTTTATTCGTTTTCCTAGGCGGCACCGTCCGAGCGAGGGGGAAGGCGGAAGGGCAACCGGCGCGGCGAAGCCACGGGCGGGCCGGACGCGGAGGCGCGGGCATAAAAGGAAGGAGGACGCAAGGTATGTCGGATGCGATCATACCAGCACTAAAGCACCGGATCCCATCAGAACTCCGAAGTTAAGCGTGCTTGGGCGAGAGTAGTACTAGGATGGGTGACCTCCTGGGAAGTCCTCGTGTTGTATTCCCTTTTTTGTTTGTTTGTATTTTTTTTCAAAAATTGGTTTTTGGCCGTCCGTTTGTCAGATTTTATTCGTTTTCCTAGGCGGCACCGTCCGAGCGAGGGGGAAGGCGGAAGGGCAACCGGCGCGGCGAAGCCACGGGCGGGCCGGACGCGGAGGCGCGGGCATAAAAGGAAGGAGGACGCAAGGTATGTCGGATGCGATCATACCAGCACTAAAGCACCGGATCCCATCAGAACTCCGAAGTTAAGCGTGCTTGGGCGAGAGTAGTACTAGGATGGGTGACCTCCTGGGAAGTCCTCGTGTTGCATTCCCTTTTTTGTTTGTTTGTATTTTTTTTCAAAAATTGGTTTTTGGCCGTCCGTTTGTCAGATTTTATTCGTTTTCCTAGGCGGCACCGTCCGAGCGAGGGGGAAGGCGGAAGGGCAACCGGCGCGGCGAAGCCACGGGCGGGCCGGACGCGGAGGCGCGGGCATAAAAGGAAGGAGGACGCAAGGTATGTCGGATGCGATCATACCAGCACTAAAGCACCGGATCCCATCAGAACTCCGAAGTTAAGCGTGCTTGGGCGAGAGTAGTACTAGGATGGGTGACCTCCTGGGAAGTCCTCGTGTTGCATTCCCTTTTTTTGTTTGTTTGTATTTTTTTTAAAAAATTGGTTTTTGGCCGTCCGTTTGTCAGATTTTATTCGTTTTCCTAGGCGGCACCGTCCGAGCGAGGGGGAAGGCGGAAGGGCAACCGGCGCGGCGAAGCCACGGGCGGGCCGGACGCGGAGGCGCGGGCATAAAAGGAAGGAGGACGCAAGGTATGTCGGATGCGATCATACCAGCACTAAAGCACCGGATCCCATCAGAACTCCGAAGTTAAGCGTGCTTGGGCGAGAGTAGTACTAGGATGGGTGACCTCCTGGGAAGTCCTCGTGTTGCATTCCCTTTTTTGTTTGTTTGTATTTTTTTAAAAAATTGGTTTTTGGCCGTCCGTTTGTCAGATTTTATTCGTTTTCCTAGGCGGCACCGTCCGAGCGAGGGGGAAGGCGGAAGGGCAACCGGCGCGGCGAAGCCACGGGCGGGCCGGACGCGGAGGCGCGGGCATAAAAGGAAGGAGGACGCAAGGTATGTCGGATGCGATCATACCAGCACTAAAGCACCGGATCCCATCAGAACTCCGAAGTTAAGCGTGCTTGGGCGAGAGTAGTACTAGGATGGGTGACCTCCTGGGAAGTCCTCGTGTTGCATTCCCTTTTTTGTTTGTTTGTATTTTTTTAAAAAAATTGGTTTTTGGCCGTCCGTTTGTCAGATTTTATTCGTTTTCCTAGGCGGCACCGTCCGAGCGAGGGGGAAGGCGGAAGGGCAACCGGCGCGGCGAAGCCACGGGCGGGCCGGACGCGGAGGCGCGGGTATAAAAGGAAGGAGGACGCAAGGTATGTCGGATGCGATCATACCAGCACTAAAGCACCGGATCCCATCAGAACTCCGAAGTTAAGCGTGCTTGGGCGAGAGTAGTACTAGGATGGGTGACCTCCTGGGAAGTCCTCGTGTTGCATTCCCTTTTTTGTTTGTTTGTATTTTTTTTAAAAAATTGGTTTTTGGCCGTCCGTTTGTCAGATTTTATTCGTTTTCCTAGGCGGCACCGTCCGAGCGAGGGGGAAGGCGGAAGGGCAACCGGCGCGGCGAAGCCACGGGCGGGCCGGACGCGGAGGCGCGGGCATAAAAGGAAGGAGGACGCAAGGTATGTCGGATGCGATCATACCAGCACTAAAGCACCGGATCCCATCAGAACTCCGAAGTTAAGCGTGCTTGGGCAAGAGTAGTACTAGGATGGGTGACCTCCTGGGAAGTCCTCGTGTTGCATTCCATTTTTTGTTTGTTTGTATTTTTTTAAAAAAATTGGTTTTTGGCCGTCCGTTTGTCAGATTTTATTCGTTTTCCTAGGCGGCACCGTCCGAGCGAGGGGGAAGGCGGAAGGGCAACCGGCGCGGCGAAGCCACGGGCGGGCCGGACGCGGAGGCGCGGGCATAAAAGGAAGGAGGACGCAAGGTATGTCGGATGCGATCATACCAGCACTAAAGCACCGGATCCCATCAGAACTCCGAAGTTAAGCGTGCTTGGGCGAGAGTAGTACTAGGATGGGTGACCTCCTGGGAAGTCCTCGTGTTGCATTCCCTTTTTTGTTTGTTTGTATTTTTTTAAAAAAATTGGTTTTTGGCCGTCCGTTTGTCAGATTTTATTCGTTTTCCTAGGCGGCACCGTCCGAGCGAGGGGGAAGGCGGAAGGGCAACCGGCGCGGCGAAGCCACGGGCGGGCCGGACGCGGAGGCGCGGGCATAAAAGGAAGGAGGACGCAAGGTATGTCGGATGCGATCATACCAGCACTAAAGCACCGGATCCCATCAGAACTCCGAAGTTAAGCGTGCTTGGGCGAGAGTAGTACTAGGATGGGTGACCTCCTGGGAAGTCCTCGTGTTGCATTCCCTTTTTTGTTTGTTTGTATTTTTTTAAAAAAATTGGTTTTTGGCCGTCCGTTTGTCAGATTTTATTCGTTTTCCTAGGCGGCACCGTCCGAGCGAGGGGGAAGGCGGAAGGGCAACCGGCGCGGCGAAGCCACGGGCGGGCCGGACGCGGAGGCGCGGGCATAAAAGGAAGGAGGACGCAAGGTATGTCGGATGCGATCATACCAGCACTAAAGCACCGGATCCCATCAGAACTCCGAAGTTAAGCGTGCTTGGGCGAGAGTAGTACTAGGATGGGTGACCTCCTGGGAAGTCGTCGTGTTGCATTCCCTTTTTTGTTTGTTTGTATTTTTTTAAAAAAATTGGTTTTTGGCCGTCCGTTTGTCAGATTTTATTCGTTTTCCTAGGCGGCACCGTCCGAGCGAGGGGGAAGGCGGAAGGGCAACCGGCGCGGCGAAGCCACGGGCGGGCCGGACGCGGAGGCGCGGGCATAAAAGGAAGGAGGACGCAAGGTATGTCGGATGCGATCATACCAGCACTAAAGCACCGGATCCCATCAGAACTCCGAAGTTAAGCGTGCTTGGGCGAGAGTAGTACTAGGATGGGTGACCTCCTGGGAAGTCCTCGTGTTGCATTCCCTTTTTTGTTTGTTTGTATTTTTTTTCAAAAATTGGTTTTTGGCCGTCCGTTTGTCAGATTTTATTCGTTTTCCTAGGCGGCACCGTCCGAGCGAGGGGGAAGGCGGAAGGGCAACCGGCGCGGCGAAGCCACGGGCGGGCCGGACGCGGAGGCGCGGGCATAAAAGGAAGGAGGACGCAAGGTATGTCGGATGCGATCATACCAGCACTAAAGCACCGGATCCCATCAGAACTCCGAAGTTAAGCGTGCTTGGGCGAGAGTAGTACTAGGATGGATGACCTCCTGGGAAGTCCTCGTGTTGCATTCCCTTTTTTGTTTGTTTGTATTTTTTTAAAAAAATTGGTTTTTGGCAGTCCGTTTGTCAGATTTTATTCGTTTTCCTAGGCGGCACCGTCCGAGCGAGGGGGAAGGCGGAAGGGCAACCGGCGCGGCGAAGCCAGGGGCGGGCCGGACGCGGAGGCGCGGGCATAAAAGGAAGGAGGACGCAAGGTATGTCGGATGCGATCATACCAGCACTAAAGCACCGGATCCCATCAGAACTCCGAAGTTAAGCGTGCTTGGGCGAGAGTAGTACTAGGATGGGTGACCTCCTGGGAAGTCCTCGTGTTGCATTCCCTTTTTTGTTTGTTTGTATTTTTTTAAAAAAATTGGTTTTTGGCAGTCCGTTTGTCAGATTTTATTCGTTTTCCTAGGCGGCACCGTCCGAGCGAGGGGGAAGGCGGAAGGGCAACCGGCGCGGCGAAGCCACGGGCGGGCCGGACGCGGAGGCGCGGGCATAAAAGGAAGGAGGACGCAAGGTATGTCGGATGCGATCATACCAGCACTAAAGCACCGGATCCCATCAGAACTCCGAAGTTAAGCGTGCTTGGGCGAGAGTAGTACTAGGATGGGTGACCTCCTGGGAAGTCCTCGTGTTGCATTCCCTTTTTTGTTTGTTTGTATTTTTTTTTCAAAAATTGGTTTTTGGCCGTCCGTTTGTCAGATTTTATTCGTTTTCCTAGGCGGCACCGTCCGAGCGAGGGGGAAGGCGGAAGGGCAACCGGCGCGGCGAAGCCACGGGCGGGCCGGACGCGGAGGCGCGGGCATAAAAGGAAGGAGGACACAAGGTATGTCGGATGCGATCATACCAGCACTAAAGCACCGGATCCCATCAGAACTCCGAAGTTAAGCGTGCTTGGGCGAGAGTAGTACTAGGATGGGTGACCTCCTGGGAAGTCCTCGTGTTGCATTCCCTTTTTTGTTTGTTTGTATTTTTTTTTCAAAAATTGGTTTTTGGCCGTCCGTTTGTCAGATTTTATTCATTTTCCTAGGCGGCACCGTCCGAGCGAGGGGGAAGGCGGAAGGGCAACCGGCGCGGCGAAGCCACGGGCGGGCCGGACGCGGAGGCACGGGCATAAAAGGAAGGAGGACGCAAGGTATGTCGGATGCGATCATACCAGCACTAAAGCACCGGATCCCATCAGAACTCCGAAGTTAAGCGTGCTTGGGCGAGAGTAGTACTAGGATGGGTGACCTCCTGGGAAGTCCTCGTGTTGCATTCCCTTTTTTGTTTGTTTGTATTTTTTAAAAAAAATTGGTTTTTGGCCGTCCGTTTGTCAGATTTTATTCGTTTTCCTAGGCGGCACCGTCCGAGCGAGGGGGAAGGCGGAAGGGCAACCGGCGCGGCGAAGCCACGGGCGGGCCGGACGCAGAGGCGCGGGCATAAAAGGAAGGAGGACGCAAGGTATGTCGGATGCGATCATACCAGCACTAAAGCACCGGATCCCATCAGAACTCCGAAGTTAAGCGTGCTTGGGCGAGAGTAGTACTAGGATGGGTGACCTCCTGGGAAGTCCTCGTGTTGCATTCCCTTTTTTGTTTGTTTGTATTTTTTTAAAAAAATTGGTTTTTGGCCGTCCGTTTGTCAGATTTTATTCGTTTTCCTAGGCGGCACCGTCCGAGCGAGGGGGAAGGCGGAAGGGCAACCGGCGCGGCGAAGCCACGGGCGGGCCGGACGCGGAGGCGCGGGCATAAAAGGAAGGAGAACGCAAGGTATGTCGGATGCGATCATACCAGCACTAAAGCACCGGATCCCATCAGAACTCCGAAGTTAAGCGTGCTTGGGCGAGAGTAGTACTAGGATGGGTGACCTCCTGGGAAGTCCTCGTGTTGCATTCCCTTTTTTGTTTGTTTGTATTTTTTTAAAAAAATTGGTTTTTGGCCGTCCGTTTGTCAGATTTTATTCGTTTTCCTAGGCGGCACCGTCCGAGCGAGGGGGAAGGCGGAAGGGCAACCGGCGCGGCGAAGCCACGGGCGGGCCGGACGCGGAGGCGCGGGCATAAAAGGAAGGAGGACGCAAGGTATGTCGGATGCGATCATACCAGCACTAAAGCACCGGATCCCATCAGAACTCCGAAGTTAAGCGTGCTTGGGCGAGAGTAGTACTAGGATGGGTGACCTCCTGGGAAGTCCTCGTGTTGCATTCCCTTTTTTGTTTGTTTGTATTTTTTTTAAAAAATTGGTTTTTGGCCGTCCGTTTGTCAGATTTTATTCGTTTTCCTAGGCGGCACCGTCCGAGCGAGGGGGAAGGCGGAAGGGCAACCGGCGCGGCGAAGCCACGGGCGGGCCGGACGCGGAGGCGCGGGCATAAAAGGAAGGAGGACGCAAGGTATGTCGGATGCGATCATACCAGCACTAAAGCACCGGATCCCATCAGAACTCCGAAGTTAAGCGTGCTTGGGCGAGAGTAGTACTAGGATGGGTGACCTCCTGGGAAGTCCTCGTGTTGCATTCCCTTTTTTGTTTGTTTGTATTTTTTTTAAAAAATTGGTTTTTGGCCGTCCGTTTGTCAGATTTTATTCGTTTTCCTAGGCGGCACCGTCCGAGCGAGGGGGAAGGCGGAAGGGCAACCGGCGCGGCGAAGCCACGGGCGGGCCGGACGCGGAGGCGCGGGCATAAAAGGAAGGAGGACGCAAGGTATGTCGGATGCGATCATACCAGCACTAAAGCACCGGATCCCATCAGAACTCCGAAGTTAAGCGTGCTTGGGCGAGAGTAGTACTAGGATGGGTGACCTCCTGGGAAGTCCTCGTGTTGCATTCCCTTTTTTGTTTGTTTGTATTTTTTTAAAAAAATTGGTTTTTGGCCGTCCGTTTGTCAGATTTTATTCGTTTTCCTAGGCGGCACCGTCCGAGCGAGGGGGAAGGCGGAAGGGCAACCGGCGCGGCGAAGCCACGGGCGGGCCGGACGCGGAGGCGCGGGCATAAAAGGAAGGAGGACGCAAGGTATGTCGGATGCGATCATACCAGCACTAAAGCACCGGATCCCATCAGAACTCCGAAGTTAAGCGTGCTTGGGCGAGAGTAGTACTAGGATGGGTGACCTCCTGGGAAGTCCTCGTGTTGCATTCCCTTTTTTGTTTGTTTGTATTTTTTAAAAAAAATTGGTTTTTGGCCGTCCGTTTGTCAGATTTTATTCGTATTCCTAGGCGGCACCGTCCGAGCGAGGGGGAAGGCGGAAGGGCAACCGGCGCGGCGAAGCCACGGGCGGGCCGGACGCGGAGGCGCGGGCATAAAAGGAAGGAGGACGCAAGGTATGTCGGATGCGATCATACCAGCACTAAAGCACCGGATCCCATCAGAACTCCGAAGTTAAGCGTGCTTGGGCGAGAGTAGTACTAGGATGGGTGACCTCCTGGGAAGTCCTCGTGTTGCATTCCCTTTTTTGTTTGTTTGTATTTTTTTTCAAAAATTGGTTTTTGGCCGTCCGTTTGTCAGATTTTATTCGTTTTCCTAGGCGGCACCGTCCGAGCGAGGGGGAAGGCGGAAGGGCAACCGGCGCGGCGAAGCCACGGGCGGGCCGGACGCGGAGGCGCGGGCATAAAAGGAAGGAGGACGCAAGGTATGTCGGATGCGATCATACCAGCACTAAAGCACCGGATCCCATCAGAACTCCGAAGTTAAGCGTGCTTGGGCGAGAGTAGTACTAGGATGGGTGACCTCCTGGGAAGTCCTCGTGTTGCATTCCCTTTTTTGTTTGTTTGTATTTTTTTAAAAAAATTGGTTTTTGGCCGTCCGTTTGTCAGATTTTATTCGTTTTCCTAGGCGGCACCGTCCGAGCGAGGGGGAAGGCGGAAGGGCAACCGGCGCGGCGAAGCCACGGGCGGGCCGGACGCGGAGGCGCGGGCATAAAAGGAAGGAGGACGCAAGGTATGTCGGATGCGATCATACCAGCACTAAAGCACCGGATCCCATCAGAACTCCGAAGTTAAGCGTGCTTGGGCGAGAGTAGTACTAGGATGGGTGACCTCCTGGGAAGTTCTCGTGTTGCATTCCCTTTTTTGTTTGTTTGTATTTTTTTTAAAAAATTGGTTTTTGGCCGTCCGTTTGTCAGATTTTATTCGTTTTCCTAGGCGGCACCGTCCGAGCGAGGGGGAAGGCGGAAGGGCAACCGGCGCGGCGAAGCCACGGGCGGGCCGGACGCGGAGGCGCGGGCATAAAAGGAAGGAGGACGCAAGGTATGTCGGATGCGATCATACCAGCACTAAAGCACCGGATCCCATCAGAACTCCGAAGTTAAGCGTGCTTGGGCGAGAGTAGTACTAGGATGGGTGACCTCCTGGGAAGTCCTCGTGTTGCATTCCCTTTTTTGTTTGTTTGTATTTTTTTAAAAAAATTGGTTTTTGGCCGTCCGTTTGTCAGATTTTATTCGTTTTCCTAGGCGGCACCGTCCGAGCGAGGGGGAAGGCGGAAGGGCAACCGGCGCGGCGAAGCCACGGGCGGGCCGGACGCGGAGGCGCGGGCATAAAAGGAAGGAGGACGCAAGGTATGTCGGATGCGATCATACCAGCACTAAAGCACCGGATCCCATCAGAACTCCGAAGTTAAGCGTGCTTGGGCGAGAGTAGTACTAGGATGGGTGACCTCCTGGGAAGTCCTCGTGTTGCATTCCCTTTTTTGTTTGTTTGTATTTTTTTTAAAAAATTGGTTTTTGGCCGTCCGTTTGTCAGATTTTATTCGTTTTCCTAGGCGGCACCGTCCGAGCGAGGGGGAAGGCGGAAGGGCAACCGGCGCGGCGAAGCCACGGGCGGGCCGGACGCGGAGGCGCGGGCATAAAAGGAAGGAGGACGCAAGGTATGTCGGATGCGATCATACCAGCACTAAAGCACCGGATCCCATCAGAACTCCGAAGTTAAGCGTGCTTGGGCGAGAGTAGTACTAGGATGGGTGACCTCCTGGGAAGTCCTCGTGTTGCATTCCCCTTTTTGTTTGTTTGTATTTTTTTAAAAAAATTGGTTTTTGGCCGTCCGTTTGTCAGATTTTATTCGTTTTCCTAGGCGGCACCGTCCGAGCGAGGGGGAAGGCGGAAGGGCAACCGGCGCGGCGAAGCCACGGGCGGGCCGGACGCGGAGGCGCGGGCATAAAAGGAAGGAGGACGCAAGGTATGTCGGATGCGATCATACCAGCACTAAAGCACCGGATCCCATCAGAACTCCGAAGTTAAGCGTGCTTGGGCGAGAGTAGTACTAGGATGGGTGACCTCCTGGGAAGTCCTCGTGTTGCATTCCCTTTTTTGTTTGTTTGTATTTTTTTTCAAAAATTGGTTTTTGGCCGTCCGTTTGTCAGATTTTATTCGTTTTCCTAGGCGACACCGTCCGAGCGAGGGGGAAGGCGGAAGGGCAACCGGCGCGGCGAAGCCACGGGCGGGCCGGACGCGGAGGCGCGGGCATAAAAGGAAGGAGGACGCAAGGTATGTCGGATGCGATCATACCAGCACTAAAGCACCGGATCCCATCAGAACTCCGAAGTTAAGCGTGCTTGGGCGAGAGTAGTACTAGGATGGGTGACCTCCTGGGAAGTCCTCGTGTTGCATTCCCTTTTTTGTTTGTTTGTATTTTTTTTCAAAAAATGGTTTTTGGCCGTCCGTTTGTCAGATTTTATTCGTTTTCCTAGGCGGCACCGTCCGAGCGAGGGGGAAGGCGGAAGGGCAACCGGCGCGGCGAAGCCACGGGCGGGCCGGACGCGGAGGCGCGGGCATAAAAGGAAGGAGGACGCAAGGTATGTCGGATGCGATCATACCAGCACTAAAGCACCGGATCCCATCAGAACTCCGAAGTTAAGCGTGCTTGGGCGAGAGTAGTACTAGGATGGGTGACCTCCTGGGAAGTCCTCGTGTTGCATTCCCTTTTTTGTTTGTTTGTATTTTTTTAAAAAAATTAGTTTTTGGCCGTCCGTTTGTCAGATTTTATTCGTTTTCCTAGGCGGCACCGTCCGAGCGAGGGGGAAGGCGGAAGGGCAACCGGCGCGGCGAAGCCACGGGCGGGCCGGACGCGGAGGCGCGGGCATAAAAGGAAGGAGGACGCAAGGTATGTCGGATGCGATCATACCAGCACTAAAGCACCGGATCCCATCAGAACTCCGAAGTTAAGCGTGCTTGGGCGAGAGTAGTACTAGGATGGGTGACCTCCTGGGAAGTCCTCGTGTTGCATTCCCTTTTTTGTTTGTTTGTATTTTTTAAAAAAAATTGGTTTTTGGCCGTCCGTTTGTCAGATTTTATTCGTTTTCCTAGGCGGCACCGTCCGAGCGAGGGGGAAGGCGGAAGGGCAACCGGCGCGGCGAAGCCACGGGCGGGCCGGACGCGGAGGCGCGGGCATAAAAGGAAGGAGGACGCAAGGTATGTCGGATGCGATCATACCAGCACTAAAGCACCGGATCCCATCAGAACTCCGAAGTTAAGCGTGCTTGGGCGAGAGTAGTACTAGGATGGGTGACCTCCTGGGAAGTCCTCGTGTTGCATTCCCTTTTTTGTTTGTTTGTATTTTTTTAAAAAAATTGGTTTTTGGCCGTCCGTTTGTCAGATTTTATTCGTTTTCCTAGGCGGCACCGTCCGAGCGAGGGGGAAGGCGGAAGGGCAACCGGCGCGGCGAAGCCACGGGCGGGCCGGACGCGGAGGCGCGGGCATAAAAGGAAGGAGGACGCAAGGTATGTCGGATGCGATCATACCAGCACTAAAGCACCGGATCCCATCAGAACTCCGAAGTTAAGCGTGCTTGGGCGAGAGTAGTACTAGGATGGGTGACCTCCTGGGAAGTCCTCGTGTTGCATTCCCTTTTTTGTTTGTTTGTATTTTTTTTTCAAAAATTGGTTTTTGGCCGTCCGTTTGTCAGATTTTATTCGTTTTCCTAGGCGGCACCGTCCGAGCGAGGGGGAAGGCGGAAGGGCAACCGGCGCGGCGAAGCCACGGGCGGGCCGGACGCGGAGGCGCGGGCATAAAAGGAAGGAGGACGCAAGGTCTGTCGGATGCGATCATACCAGCACTAAAGCACCGGATCCCATCAGAACTCCGAAGTTAAGCGTGCTTGGGCGAGAGTAGTACTAGGATGGGTGACCTCCTGGGAAGTCCTCGTGTTGCATTCCCTTTTTTGTTTGTTTGTATTTTTTTTCAAAAATTGGTTTTTTGCCGTCCGTTTGTCAGATTTTATTCGTTTTCCTAGGCGGCACCGTCCGAGCGAGGGGGAAGGCGGAAGGGCAACCGGCGCGGCGAAGCCACGGGCGGGCCGGACGCGGAGGCGCGGGCATAAAAGGAAGGAGGACGCAAGGTATGTCGGATGCGATCATACCAGCACTAAAGCACCGGATCCCATCAGAACTCCGAAGTTAAGCGTGCTTGGGCGAGAGTAGTACTAGGATGGGTGACCTCCTGGGAAGTTCTCGTGTTGCATTCCCTTTTTTGTTTGTTTGTATTTTTTTTAAAAAATTGGTTTTTGGCCGTCCGTTTGTCAGATTTTATTCGTTTTCCTAGGCGGCACCGTCCGAGCGAGGGGGAAGGCGGAAGGGCAACCGGCGCGGCGAAGCCACGGGCGGGCCGGACGCGGAGGCGCGGGCATAAAAGGAAGGAGGACGCAAGGTATGTCGGATGCGATCATACCAGCACTAAAGCACCGGATCCCATCAGAACTCCGAAGTTAAGCGTGCTTGGGCGAGAGTAGTACTAGGATGGGTGACCTCCTGGGAAGTCCTCGTGTTGCATTCCCTTTTTTGTTTGTTTGTATTTTTTTTAAAAAATTGGTTTTTGGCCGTCCGTTTGTCAGATTTTATTCGTTTTCCTAGGCGGCACCGTCCGAGCGAGGGGGAAGGCGGAAGGGCAACCGGCGCGGCGAAGCCACGGGCGGGCCGGACGCGGAGGCGCGGGCATAAAAGGAAGGAGGACGCAAGGTATGTCGGATGCGATCATACCAGCACTAAAGCACCGGATCCCATCAGAACTCCGAAGTTAAGCGTGCTTGGGCGAGAGTAGTACTAGGATGGGTGACCTCCTGGGAAGTCCTCGTGTTGCATTCCCTTTTTTGTTTGTTTGTATTTTTTTAAAAAAATTGGTTTTTGGCCGTCCGTTTGTCAGATTTTATTCGTTTTCCTAGGCGGCACCGTCCGAGCGAGGGGGAAGGCGGAAGGGCAACCGGCGCGGCGAAGCCACGGGCGGGCCGGACGCGGAGGCGCGGGCATAAAAGGAAGGAGGACGCAAGGTATGTCGGATGCGATCATACCAGCACTAAAGCACCGGATCCCATCAGAACTCCGAAGTTAAGCGTGCTTGGGCGAGAGTAGTACTAGGATGGGTGACCTCCTGGGAAGTCCTCGTGTTGCATTCCCCTTTTTGTTTGTTTGTATTTTTTTAAAAAAATTGGTTTTTGGCCGTCCGTTTGTCAGATTTTATTCGTTTTCCTAGGCGGCACCGTCCGAGCGAGGGGGAAGGCGGAAGGGCAACCGGCGCGGCGAAGCCACGGGCGGGCCGGACGCGGAGGCGCGGGCATAAAAGGAAGGAGGACGCAAGGTATGTCGGATGCGATCATACCAGCACTAAAGCACCGGATCCCATCAGAACTCCGAAGTTAAGCGTGCTTGGGCGAGAGTAGTACTAGGATGGGTGACCTCCTGGGAAGTCCTCGTGTTGCATTCCCTTTTTTGTTTGTTTGTATTTTTTTTCAAAAATTGGTTTTTGGCCGTCCGTTTGTCAGATTTTATTCGTTTTCCTAGGCGACACCGTCCGAGCGAGGGGGAAGGCGGAAGGGCAACCGGCGCGGCGAAGCCACGGGCGGGCCGGACGCGGAGGCGCGGGCATAAAAGGAAGGAGGACGCAAGGTATGTCGGATGCGATCATACCAGCACTAAAGCACCGGATCCCATCAGAACTCCGAAGTTAAGCGTGCTTGGGCGAGAGTAGTACTAGGATGGGTGACCTCCTGGGAAGTCCTCGTGTTGCATTCCCTTTTTTGTTTGTTTGTATTTTTTTTCAAAAAATGGTTTTTGGCCGTCCGTTTGTCAGATTTTATTCGTTTTCCTAGGCGGCACCGTCCGAGCGAGGGGGAAGGCGGAAGGGCAACCGGCGCGGCGAAGCCACGGGCGGGCCGGACGCGGAGGCGCGGGCATAAAAGGAAGGAGGACGCAAGGTATGTCGGATGCGATCATACCAGCACTAAAGCACCGGATCCCATCAGAACTCCGAAGTTAAGCGTGCTTGGGCGAGAGTAGTACTAGGATGGGTGACCTCCTGGGAAGTCCTCGTGTTGCATTCCCTTTTTTGTTTGTTTGTATTTTTTTAAAAAAATTAGTTTTTGGCCGTCCGTTTGTCAGATTTTATTCGTTTTCCTAGGCGGCACCGTCCGAGCGAGGGGGAAGGCGGAAGGGCAACCGGCGCGGCGAAGCCACGGGCGGGCCGGACGCGGAGGCGCGGGCATAAAAGGAAGGAGGACGCAAGGTATGTCGGATGCGATCATACCAGCACTAAAGCACCGGATCCCATCAGAACTCCGAAGTTAAGCGTGCTTGGGCGAGAGTAGTACTAGGATGGGTGACCTCCTGGGAAGTCCTCGTGTTGCATTCCCTTTTTTGTTTGTTTGTATTTTTTAAAAAAAATTGGTTTTTGGCCGTCCGTTTGTCAGATTTTATTCGTTTTCCTAGGCGGCACCGTCCGAGCGAGGGGGAAGGCGGAAGGGCAACCGGCGCGGCGAAGCCACGGGCGGGCCGGACGCGGAGGCGCGGGCATAAAAGGAAGGAGGACGCAAGGTATGTCGGATGCGATCATACCAGCACTAAAGCACCGGATCCCATCAGAACTCCGAAGTTAAGCGTGCTTGGGCGAGAGTAGTACTAGGATGGGTGACCTCCTGGGAAGTCCTCGTGTTGCATTCCCTTTTTTGTTTGTTTGTATTTTTTTAAAAAAATTGGTTTTTGGCCGTCCGTTTGTCAGATTTTATTCGTTTTCCTAGGCGGCACCGTCCGAGCGAGGGGGAAGGCGGAAGGGCAACCGGCGCGGCGAAGCCACGGGCGGGCCGGACGCGGAGGCGCGGGCATAAAAGGAAGGAGGACGCAAGGTATGTCGGATGCGATCATACCAGCACTAAAGCACCGGATCCCATCAGAACTCCGAAGTTAAGCGTGCTTGGGCGAGAGTAGTACTAGGATGGGTGACCTCCTGGGAAGTCCTCGTGTTGCATTCCCTTTTTTGTTTGTTTGTATTTTTTTTTCAAAAATTGGTTTTTGGCCATCCGTTTGTCAGATTTTATTCGTTTTCCTAGGCGGCACCGTCCGAGCGAGGGGGAAGGCGGAAGGGCAACCGGCGCGGCGAAGCCACGGGCGGGCCGGACGCGGAGGCGCGGGCATAAAAGGAAGGAGGACGCAAGGTCTGTCGGATGCGATCATACCAGCACTAAAGCACCGGATCCCATCAGAACTCCGAAGTTAAGCGTGCTTGGGCGAGAGTAGTACTAGGATGGGTGACCTCCTGGGAAGTCCTCGTGTTGCATTCCCTTTTTTGTTTGTTTGTATTTTTTTTCAAAAATTGGTTTTTTGCCGTCCGTTTGTCAGATTTTATTCGTTTTCCTAGGCGGCACCGTCCGAGCGAGGGGGAAGGCGGAAGGGCAACCGGCGCGGCGAAGCCACGGGCGGGCCGGACGCGGAGGCGCGGGCATAAAAGGAAGGAGGACGCAAGGTATGTCGGATGCGATCATACCAGCACTAAAGCACCGGATCCCATCAGAACTCCGAAGTTAAGCGTGCTTGGGCGAGAGTAGTACTAGGATGGGTGACCTCCTGGGAAGTCCTCGTGTTGCATTCCCTTTTTTGTTTGTTTGTATTTTTTTTAAAAAATTGGTTTTTGGCCGTCCGTTTGTCAGATTTTATTCGTTTTCCTAGGCGGCACCGTCCGAGCGAGGGGGAAGGCGGAAGGGCAACCGGCGCGGCGAAGCCACGGGCGGGCCGGACGCGGAGGCGCGGGCATAAAAGGAAGGAGGACGCAAGGTATGTCGGATGCGATCATACCAGCACTAAAGCACCGGATCCCATCAGAACTCCGAAGTTAAGCGTGCTTGGGCGAGAGTAGTACTAGGATGGGTGACCTCCTGGGAAGTCCTCGTGTTGCATTCCCTTTTTTGTTTGTTTGTATTTTTTTTTCAAAAATTGGTTTTTGGCCGTCCGTTTGTCAGATTTTATTCGTTTTCCTAGGCGGCACCGTCCGAGCGAGGGGGAAGGCGGAAGGGCAACCGGCGCGGCGAAGCCACGGGCGGGCCGGACGCGGAGGCGCGGGCATAAAAGGAAGGAGGACGCAAGGTCTGTCGGATGCGATCATACCAGCACTAAAGCACCGGATCCCATCAGAACTCCGAAGTTAAGCGTGCTTGGGCGAGAGTAGTACTAGGATGGGTGACCTCCTGGGAAGTCCTCGTGTTGCATTCCCTTTTTTGTTTGTTTGTATTTTTTTTCAAAAATTGGTTTTTTGCCGTCCGTTTGTCAGATTTTATTCGTTTTCCTAGGCGGCACCGTCCGAGCGAGGGGGAAGGCGGAAGGGCAACCGGCGCGGCGAAGCCACGGGCGGGCCGGACGCGGAGGCGCGGGCATAAAAGGAAGGAGGACGCAAGGTATGTCGGATGCGATCATACCAGCACTAAAGCACCGGATCCCATCAGAACTCCGAAGTTAAGCGTGCTTGGGCGAGAGTAGTACTAGGATGGGTGACCTCCTGGGAAGTCCTCGTGTTGCATTCCCTTTTTTGTTTGTTTGTATTTTTTTAAAAAAATTGGTTTTTGGCCGTCCGTTTGTCAGATTTTATTCGTTTTCCTAGGCGGCACCGTCCGAGCGAGGGGGAAGGCGGAAGGGCAACCGGCGCGGCGAAGCCACGGGCGGGCCGGACGCGGAGGCGCGGGCATAAAAGGAAGGAGGACGCAAGGTATGTCGGATGCGATCATACCAGCACTAAAGCACCGGATCCCATCAGAACTCCGAAGTTAAGCGTGCTTGGGCGAGAGTAGTACTAGGATGGGTGACCTCCTGGGAAGTCCTCGTGTTGCATTCCCTTTTTTGTTTGTTTGTATTTTTTTTAAAAAATTGGTTTTTGGCCGTCCGTTTGTCAGATTTTATTCGTTTTCCTAGGCGGCACCGTCCGAGCGAGGGGGAAGGCGGAAGGGCAACCGGCGCGGCGAAGCCACGGGCGGGCCGGACGCGGAGGCGCGGGCATAAAAGGAAGGAGGACGCAAGGTATGTCGGATGCGATCATACCAGCAGTAAAGCACCGGATCCCATCAGAACTCCGAAGCTAAGCGTGCTTGGGCGAGAGTAGTACTAGGATGGGTGACCTCCTGGGAAGTCCTCGTGTTGCATTCCCCTTTTTGTTTGTTTGTATTTTTTTTCAAAAATTGGTTTTTGGCCGTCCGTTTGTCAGATTTTATTCGTTTTCCTAGGCGGCACCGTCCGAGCGAGGGGGAAGGCGGAAGGGCAACCGGCGCGGCGAAGCCACGGGCGGGCCGGACGCGGAGGCGCGGGCATAAAAGGAAGGAGGACGCAAGGTATGTCGGATGCGATCATACCAGCACTAAAGCACCGGATCCCATCAGAACTCCGAAGTTAAGCGTGCTTGGGCGAGAGTAGTACTAGGATGGGTGACCTCCTGGGAAGTCCTCGTGTTGCATTCCCTTTTTTGTTTGTTTGTATTTTTTTAAAAAATTGGTTTTTGGCCGTCCGTTTGTCAGATTTTATTCGTTTTCCTAGGCGGCACCGTCCGAGCGAGGGGGAAGGCGGAAGGGCAACCGGCGCGGCGAAGCCACGGGCGGGCCGGACGCGGAGGCGCGGGCATAAAAGGAAGGAGGACGCAAGGTATGTCGGATGCGATCATACCAGCACTAAAGCACCGGATCCCATCAGAACTCCGAAGTTAAGCGTGCTTGGGCGAGAGTAGTACTAGGATGGGTGACCTCCTGGGAAGTCCTCGTGTTGCATTCCCCTTTTTGTTTGTTTGTATTTTTTTCAAAAATTGGTTTTTGGCCGTCCGTTTGTCAGATTTTATTCGTTTTCCTAGGCGGCACCGTCCGAGCGAGGGGGAAGGCGGAAGGGCAACCGGCGCGGCGAAGCCACGGGCGGGCCGGACGCGGAGGCGCGGGCATAAAAGGAAGGAGGACGCAAGGTATGTCGGATGCGATCATACCAGCACTAAAGCACCGGATCCCATCAGAACTCCGAAGCTAAGCGTGCTTGGGCGAGAGTAGTACTAGGATGGGTGACCTCCTGGGAAGTCCTCGTGTTGCATTCCCCTTTTTGTTTGTTTGTATTTTTTTTCAAAAATTGGTTTTTGGCCGTCCGTTTGTCAGATTTTATTCGTTTTCCTAGGCGGCACCGTCCGAGCGAGGGGGAAGGCGGAAGGGCAACCGGCGCGGCGAAGCCACGGGCGGGCCGGACGCGGAGGCGCGGGCATAAAAGGAAGGAGGACGCAAGGTATGTCGGATGCGATCATACCAGCACTAAAGCACCGGATCCCATCAGAACTCCGAAGGTAAGCGTGCTTGGGCGAGAGTAGTACTAGGATGGGTGACCTCCTGGGAAGTCCTCGTGTTGCATTCCCCTTTTTGTTTGTTTGTATTTTTTTTCAAAAATTGGTTTTTGGCCGTCCGTTTGTCAGATTTTATTCGTTTTCCTAGGCGGCACCGTCCGAGCGAGGGGGAAGGCGGAAGGGCAACCGGCGCGGCGAAGCCACGGGCGGGCCGGACGCGGAGGCGCGGGCATAAAAGGAAGGAGGACGCAAGGTATGTCGGATGCGATCATACCAGCACTAAAGCACCGGATCCCATCAGAACTCTGAAGTTAAGCGTGCTTGGGCGAGAGTAGTACTAGGATGGGTGACCTCCTGGGAAGTCCTCGTGTTGCATTCCCTTTTTTGTTTGTTTGAATTTTTTTAAAAAAATTGGTTTTTGGCCGTCCGTTTGTCAGATTTTATTCGTTTTCCTAGGCGGCACCGTCCGAGCGAGGGGGAAGGCGGAAGGGCAACCGGCGCGGCGAAGCCACGGGCGGGCCGGACGCGGAGGCGCAGGCATAAAAGGAAGGAGGACGCAAGGTATGTCGGATGCGATCATACCAGCACTAAAGCACCGGATCCCATCAGAACTCCGAAGTTAAGCGTGCTTGGGCGAGAGTAGTACTAGGATGGGTGACCTCCTGGGAAGTCCTCGTGTTGCATTCCCTTTTTTGTTTGTTTGTATTTTTTTAAAAAAATTGGTTTTTGGCCGTCCGTTTGTCAGATTTTATTCGTTTTCCTAGGCGGCACCGTCCGAGTGAGGGGGAAGGCGGAAGGGCAACCGGCGCGGCGAAGCCACGGGCGGGCCGGACGCGGAGGCGCGGGCATAAAAGGAAGGAGGACGCAAGGTATGTCGGATGCGATCATACCAGCACTAAAGCACCGGATCCCATCAGAACTCCGAAGTTAAGCGTGCTTGGGCGAGAGTAGTACTAGGATGGGTGACCTCCTGGGAAGTCCTCGTGTTGCATTCCCCTTTTTGTTTGTTTGTATTTTTTTCAAAAATTGGTTTTTGGCCGTCCGTTTGTCAGATTTTATTCGTTTTCCTAGGCGGCACCGTCCGAGCGAGGGGGAAGGCGGAAGGGCAACCGGCGCGGCGAAGCCACGGGCGGGCCGGACGCGGAGGCGCGGCCATAAAAGGAAGGAGGACGCAAGGTATGTCGGATGCGATCATACCAGCACTAAAGCACCGGATCCCATCAGAACTCCGAAGTTAAGCGTGCTTGGGCGAGAGTAGTACTAGGATGGGTGACCTCCTGGGAAGTCCTCGTGTTGCATTCCCCTTTTTGTTTGTTTGTATTTTTTTTCAAAAATTGGTTTTTGGCCGTCCGTTTGTCAGATTTTATTCGTTTTCCTAGGCGGCACCGTCCGAGCGAGGGGGAAGGCGGAAGGGCAACCGGCGCGGCGAAGCCACGGGCGGGCCGGACGCGGAGGCGCGGGCATAAAAGGAAGGAGGACGCAAGGTATGTCGGATGCGATCATACCAGCACTAAAGCACCGGATCCCATCAGAACTCCGAAGCTAAGCGTGCTTGGGCGAGAGTAGTACTAGGATGGGTGACCTCCTGGGAAGTCCTCGTGTTGCATTCCCCTTTTTGTTTGTTTGTATTTTTTTTCAAAAATTGGTTTTTGGCCGTCCGTTTGTCAGATTTTATTCGTTTTCCTAGGCGGCACCGTCCGAGCGAGGGGGAAGGCGGAAGGGCAACCGGCGCGGCGAAGCCACGGGCGGGCCGGACGCGGAGGCGCGGCCATAAAAGGAAGGAGGACGCAAGGTATGTCGGATGCGATCATACCAGCACTAAAGCACCGGATCCCATCAGAACTCCGAAGCTAAGCGTGCTTGGGCGAGAGTAGTACTAGGATGGGTGACCTCCTGGGAAGTCCTCGTGTTGCATTCCCTTTTTTGTTTGTTTGTATTTTTTTAAAAAAATTGGTTTTTGGCCGTCCGTTTGTCAGATTTTATTCGTTTTCCTAGGCGGCACCGTCCGAGCGAGGGGGAAGGCGGAAGGGCAACCGGCGCGGCGAAGCCACGGGCGGGCCGGACGCGGAGGCGCAGGCATAAAAGGAAGGAGGACGCAAGGTATGTTGGATGCGATCATACCAGCACTAAAGCACCGGATCCCATCAGAACTCCGAAGTTAAGCGTGCTTGGGCGAGAGTAGTACTAGGATGGGTGACCTCCTGGGAAGTCCTCGTGTTGCATTCCCCTTTTTGTTTGTTTGTATTTTTTTAAAAAAATTGGTTTTTGGCCGTCCGTTTGTCAGATTTTATTCGTTTTCCTAGGCGGCACCGTCCGAGCGAGGGGGAAGGCGGAAGGGCAACCGGCGCGGCGAAGCCACGGGCGGGCCGGACGCGGAGGCGCGGGCATAAAAGGAAGGAGGACGCAAGGTATGTCGGATGCGATCATACCAGCACTAAAGCACCGGATCCCATCAGAACTCCGAAGTTAAGCGTGCTTGGGCGAGAGTAGTACTAGGATGGGTGACCTCCTGGGAAGTCCTCGTGTTGCATTCCCCTTTTTGTTTGTTTGTATTTTTTTTAAAAAATTGGTTTTTGGCCGTCCGTTTGTCAGATTTTATTCGTTTTCCTAGGCGGCACCGTCCGAGCGAGGGGGAAGGCGGAAGGGCAACCGGCGCGGCGAAGCCACGGGCGGGCCGGACGCGGAGGCGCGGCCATAAAAGGAAGGAGGACGCAAGGTATGTCGGATGCGATCATACCAGCACTAAAGCACCGGATCCCATCAGAACTCCGAAGTTAAGCGTGCTTGGGCGAGAGTAGTACTAGGATGGGTGACCTCCTGGGAAGTCCTCGTGTTGCATTCCCCTTTTTGTTTGTTTGTATTTTTTTTCAAAAATTGGTTTTTGGCCGTCCGTTTGTCAGATTTTATTCGTTTTCCTAGGCGGCACCGTCCGAGCGAGGGGGAAGGCGGAAGGGCAACCGGCGCGGCGAAGCCACGGGCGGGCCGGACGCGGAGGCGCGGGCATAAAAGGAAGGAGGACGCAAGGTATGTCGGATGCGATCATACCAGCACTAAAGCACCGGATCCCATCAGAACTCCGAAGGTAAGCGTGCTTGGGCGAGAGTAGTACTAGGATGGGTGACCTCCGGGGAAGTCCTCGTGTTGCATTCCCCTTTTTGTTTGTTTGTATTTTTTTTCAAAAATTGGTTTTTGGCCGTCCGTTTGTCAGATTTTATTCGTTTTCCTAGGCGGCACCGTCCGAGCGAGGGGGAAGGCGGAAGGGCAACCGGCGCGGCGAAGCCACGGGCGGGCCGGACGCGGAGGCGCGGGCATAAAAGGAAGGAGGACGCAAGGTATGTCGGATGCGATCATACCAGCACTAAAGCACCGGATCCCATCAGAACTCCGAAGTTAAGCGTGCTTGGGCGAGAGTAGTACTAGGATGGGTGACCTCCTGGGAAGTCCTCGTGTTGCATTCCCTTTTTTGTTTGTTTGTATTTTTTTAAAAAAATTGGTTTTTGGCCGTCCGTTTGTCAGATTTTATTCGTTTTCCTAGGCGGCACCGTCCGAGCGAGGGGGAAGGCGGAAGGGCAACCGGCGCGGCGAAGCCACGGGCGGGCCGGACGCGGAGGCGCGGGCATAAAAGGAAGGAGGACGCAAGGTATGTCGGATGCGATCATACCAGCACTAAAGCACCGGATCCCATCAGAACTCCGAAGTTAAGCGTGCTTGGGCGAGAGTAGTACTAGGATGGGTGACCTCCTGGGAAGTCCTCGTGTTGCATTCCCTTTTTTGTTTGTTTGTATTTTTTTAAAAAAATTGGTTTTTGGCCGTCCGTTTGTCAGATTTTATTCGTTTTCCTAGGCGGCACCGTCCGAGTGAGGGGGAAGGCGGAAGGGCAACCGGCGCGGCGAAGCCACGGGCGGGCCGGACGCGGAGGCGCGGGCATAAAAGGAAGGAGGACGCAAGGTATGTCGGATGCGATCATACCAGCACTAAAGCACCGGATCCCATCAGAACTCCGAAGTTAAGCGTGCTTGGGCGAGAGTAGTACTAGGATGGGTGACCTCCTGGGAAGTCCTCGTGTTGCATTCCCCTTTTTGTTTGTTTGTATTTTTTTCAAAAATTGGTTTTTGGCCGTCCGTTTGTCAGATTTTATTCGTTTTCCTAGGCGGCACCGTCCGAGCGAGGGGGAAGGCGGAAGGGCAACCGGCGCGGCGAAGCCACGGGCGGGCCGGACGCGGAGGCGCGGGCATAAAAGGAAGGATGACGCAAGGTATGTCGGATGCGATCATACCAGCACTAAAGCACCGGATCCCATCAGAACTCCGAAGCTAAGCGTGCTTGGGCGAGAGTAGTACTAGGATGGGTGACCTCCTGGGAAGTCCTCGTGTTGCATTCCCCTTTTTGTTTGTTTGTATTTTTTTAAAAAAATTGGTTTTTGGCCGTCCGTTTGTCAGATTTTATTCGTTTTCCTAGGCGGCACCGTCCGAGCGAGGGGGAAGGCGGAAGGGCAACCGGCGCGGCGAAGCCACGGGCGGGCCGGACGCGGAGGCGCGGGCATAAAAGGAAGGAGGACGCAAGGTATGTCGGATGCGATCATACCAGCACTAAAGCACCGGATCCCATCAGAACTCCGAAGGTAAGCGTGCTTGGGCGAGAGTAGTACTAGGATGGGTGACCTCCTGGGAAGTCCTCGTGTTGCATTCCCCTTTTTGTTTGTTTGTATTTTTTTAAAAAAATTGGTTTTTGGCCGTCCGTTTGTCAGATTTTATTCGTTTTCCTAGGCGGCACCGTCCGAGCGAGGGGGAAGGCGGAAGGGCAACCGGCGCGGCGAAGCCACGGGCGGGCCGGACGCGGAGGCGCGGGCATAAAAGGAAGGAGGACGCAAGGTATGTCGGATGCGATCATACCAGCACTAAAGCACCGGATCCCATCAGAACTCCGAAGTTAAGCGTGCTTGGGCGAGAGTAGTACTAGGATGGGTGACCTCCTGGGAAGTCCTCGTGTTGCATTCCCCTTTTTGTTTGTTTGTATTTTTTTTAAAAAATTGGTTTTTGGCCGTCCGTTTGTCAGATTTTATTCGTTTTCCTAGGCGGCACCGTCCGAGCGAGGGGGAAGGCGGAAGGGCAACCGGCGCGGCGAAGCCACGGGCGGGCCGGACGCGGAGGCGCGGCCATAAAAGGAAGGAGGACGCAAGGTATGTCGGATGCGATCATACCAGCACTAAAGCACCGGATCCCATCAGAACTCCGAAGTTAAGCGTGCTTGGGCGAGAGTAGTACTAGGATGGGTGACCTCCTGGGAAGTCCTCGTGTTGCATTCCCCTTTTTGTTTGTTTGTATTTTTTTTCAAAAATTGGTTTTTGGCCGTCCGTTTGTCAGATTTTATTCGTTTTCCTAGGCGGCACCGTCCGAGCGAGGGGGAAGGCGGAAGGGCAACCGGCGCGGCGAAGCCACGGGCGGGCCGGACGCGGAGGCGCGGGCATAAAAGGAAGGAGGACGCAAGGTATGTCGGATGCGATCATACCAGCACTAAAGCACCGGATCCCATCAGAACTCCGAAGGTAAGCGTGCTTGGGCGAGAGTAGTACTAGGATGGGTGACCTCCGGGGAAGTCCTCGTGTTGCATTCCCCTTTTTGTTTGTTTGTATTTTTTTTCAAAAATTGGTTTTTGGCCGTCCGTTTGTCAGATTTTATTCGTTTTCCTAGGCGGCACCGTCCGAGCGAGGGGGAAGGCGGAAGGGCAACCGGCGCGGCGAAGCCACGGGCGGGCCGGACGCGGAGGCGCGGGCATAAAAGGAAGGAGGACGCAAGGTATGTCGGATGCGATCATACCAGCACTAAAGCACCGGATCCCATCAGAACTCTGAAGTTAAGCGTGCTTGGGCGAGAGTAGTACTAGGATGGGTGACCTCCTGGGAAGTCCTCGTGTTGCATTCCCTTTTTTGTTTGTTTGTATTTTTTTAAAAAAATTGGTTTTTGGCCGTCCGTTTGTCAGATTTTATTCGTTTTCCTAGGCGGCACCGTCCGAGCGAGGGGGAAGGCGGAAGGGCAACCGGCGCGGCGAAGCCACGGGCGGGCCGGACGCGGAGGCGCGGGCATAAAAGGAAGGAGGACGCAAGGTATGTCGGATGCGATCATACCAGCACTAAAGCACCGGATCCCATCAGAACTCCGAAGTTAAGCGTGCTTGGGCGAGAGTAGTACTAGGATGGGTGACCTCCTGGGAAGTCCTCGTGTTGCATTCCCTTTTTTGTTTGTTTGTATTTTTTTAAAAAAATTGGTTTTTGGCCGTCCGTTTGTCAGATTTTATTCGTTTTCCTAGGCGGCACCGTCCGAGTGAGGGGGAAGGCGGAAGGGCAACCGGCGCGGCGAAGCCACGGGCGGGCCGGACGCGGAGGCGCGGGCATAAAAGGAAGGAGGACGCAAGGTATGTCGGATGCGATCATACCAGCACTAAAGCACCGGATCCCATCAGAACTCCGAAGTTAAGCGTGCTTGGGCGAGAGTAGTACTAGGATGGGTGACCTCCTGGGAAGTCCTCGTGTTGCATTCCCCTTTTTGTTTGTTTGTATTTTTTTCAAAAATTGGTTTTTGGCCGTCCGTTTGTCAGATTTTATTCGTTTTCCTAGGCGGCACCGTCCGAGCGAGGGGGAAGGCGGAAGGGCAACCGGCGCGGCGAAGCCACGGGCGGGCCGGACGCGGAGGCGCGGGCATAAAAGGAAGGATGACGCAAGGTATGTCGGATGCGATCATACCAGCACTAAAGCACCGGATCCCATCAGAACTCCGAAGCTAAGCGTGCTTGGGCGAGAGTAGTACTAGGATGGGTGACCTCCTGGGAAGTCCTCGTGTTGCATTCCCCTTTTTGTTTGTTTGTATTTTTTTAAAAAAATTGGTTTTTGGCCGTCCGTTTGTCAGATTTTATTCGTTTTCCTAGGCGGCACCGTCCGAGCGAGGGGGAAGGCGGAAGGGCAACCGGCGCGGCGAAGCCACGGGCGGGCCGGACGCGGAGGCGCGGGCATAAAAGGAAGGAGGACGCAAGGTATGTCGGATGCGATCATACCAGCACTAAAGCACCGGATCCCATCAGAACTCCGAAGGTAAGCGTGCTTGGGCGAGAGTAGTACTAGGATGGGTGACCTCCTGGGAAGTCCTCGTGTTGCATTCCCCTTTTTGTTTGTTTGTATTTTTTTTCAAAAATTGGTTTTTGGCCGTCCGTTTGTCAGATTTTATTCGTTTTCCTAGGCGGCACCGTCCGAGCGAGGGGGAAGGCGGAAGGGCAACCGGCGCGGCGAAGCCACGGGCGGGCCGGACGCGGAGGCGCGGGCATAAAAGGAAGGAGGACGCAAGGTATGTCGGATGCGATCATACCAGCACTAAAGCACCGGATCCCATCAGAACTCCGAAGTTAAGCGTGCTTGGGCGAGAGTAGTACTAGGATGGGTGACCTCCTGGGAAGTCCTCGTGTTGCATTCCCCTTTTTGTTTGTTTGTATTTTTTTTCAAAAATTGGTTTTTGGCCGTCCGTTTGTCAGATTTTATTCGTTTTCCTAGGCGGCACCGTCCGAGCGAGGGGGAAGGCGGAAGGGCAACCGGCGCGGCGAAGCCACGGGCGGGCCGGACGCGGAGGCGCGGGCATAAAAGGAAGGAGGACGCAAGGTATGTCGGATGCGATCATACCAGCACTAAAGCACCGGATCCCATAACTCCGAAGCTAAGCGTGCTTGGGCGAGAGTAGTACTAGGATGGGTGACCTCCTGGGAAGTCCTCGTGTTGCATTCCCCTTTTTGTTTGTTTGTATTTTTTTTCAAAAATTGGTTTTTGGCCGTCCGTTTGTCAGATTTTATTCGTTTTCCTAGGCGGCACCGTCCGAGCGAGGGGGAAGGCGGAAGGGCAACCGGCGCGGCGAAGCCACGGGCGGGCCGGACGCGGAGGCGCGGGCATAAAAGGAAGGAGGACGCAAGGTATGTCGGATGCGATCATACCAGCACTAAAGCACCGGATCCCATCAGAACTCCGAAGTTAAGCGTGCTTGGGCGAGAGTAGTACTAGGATGGGTGACCTCCTGGGAAGTCCTCGTGTTGCATTCCCCTTTTTGTTTGTTTGTATTTTTTTTCAAAAATTGGTTTTTGGCCGTCCGTTTGTCAGATTTTATTCGTTTTCCTAGGCGGCACCGTCCGAGCGAGGGGGAAGGCGGAAGGGCAACCGGCGCGGCGAAGCCACGGGCGGGCCGGACGCGGAGGCGCGGGCATAAAAGGAAGGAGGACGCAAGGTATGTCGGATGCGATCATACCAGCACTAAAGCACCGGATCCCATCAGAACTCCGAAGTTAAGCGTGCTTGGGCGAGAGTAGTACTAGGATGGGTGACCTCCTGGGAAGTCCTCGTGTTGCATTCCCCTTTTTGTTTGTTTGTATTTTTTTTCAAAAATTGGTTTTTGGCCGTCCGTTTGTCAGATTTTATTCGTTTTCCTAGGCGGCACCGTCCGAGCGAGGGGGAAGGCGGAAGGGCAACCGGCGCGGCGAAGCCACGGGCGGGCCGGACGCGGAGGCGCGGGCATAAAAGGAAGGAGGACGCAAGGTATGTCGGATGCGATCATACCAGCACTAAAGCACCGGATCCCATCAGAACTCCGAAGCTAAGCGTGCTTGGGCGAGAGTAGTACTAGGATGGGTGACCTCCTGGGAAGTCCTCGTGTTGCATTCCCCTTTTTGTTTGTTTGTATTTTTTTTCAAAAATTGGTTTTTGGCCGTCCGTTTGTCAGATTTTATTCGTTTTCCTAGGCGGCACCGTCCGAGCGAGGGGGAAGGCGGAAGGGCAACCGGCGCGGCGAAGCCACGGGCGGGCCGGACGCGGAGGCGCGGGCATAAAAGGAAGGAGGACGCAAGGTATGTCGGATGCGATCATACCAGCACTAAAGCACCGGATCCCATCAGAACTCCGAAGTTAAGCGTGCTTGGGCGAGAGTAGTACTAGGATGGGTGACCTCCTGGGAAGTCCTCGTGTTGCATTCCCCTTTTTGTTTGTTTGTATTTTTTTCAAAAATTGGTTTTTGGCCGTCCGTTTGTCAGATTTTATTCGTTTTCCTAGGCGGCACCGTCCGAGCGAGGGGGAAGGCGGAAGGGCAACCGGCGCGGCGAAGCCACGGGCGGGCCGGACGCGGAGGCGCGGGCATAAAAGGAAGGAGGACGCAAGGTATGTCGGATGCGATCATACCAGCACTAAAGCACCGGATCCCATCAGAAGTCCGAAGCTAAGCGTGCTTGGGCGAGAGTAGTACTAGGATGGGTGACCTCCTGGGAAGTCCTCGTGTTGCATTCCCCTTTTTGTTTGTTTGTATTTTTTTTCAAAAATTGGTTTTTGGCCGTCCGTTTGTCAGATTTTATTCGTTTTCCTAGGCGGCACCGTCCGAGCGAGGGGGAAGGCGGAAGGGCAACCGGCGCGGCGAAGCCACGGGCGGGCCGGACGCGGAGGCGCGGGCATAAAAGGAAGGAGGACGCAAGGTAGGTCGGATGCGATCATACCAGCACTAAAGCACCGGATCCCATCAGAACTCCGAAGTTAAGCGTGCTTGGGCGAGAGTAGTACTAGGATGGGTGACCTCCTGGGAAGTCCTCGTGTTGCATTCCCCTTTTTGTTTGTTTGTATTTTTTTTCAAAAATTGGTTTTTGGCCGTCCGTTTGTCAGATGTTATTCGTTTTCCTAGGCGGCACCGTCCGAGCGAGGGGGAAGGCGGAAGGGCAACCGGCGCGGCGAAGCCACGGGCGGGCCGGACGCGGAGGCGCGGGCATAAAAGGAAGGAGGACGCAAGGTATGTCGGATGCGATCATACCAGCACTAAAGCACCGGATCCCATCAGAACTCCGAAGTTAAGCGTGCTTGGGCGAGAGTAGTACTAGGATGGGTGACCTCCTGGGAAGTCCTCGTGTTGCATTCCCCTTTTTGTTTGTTTGTATTTTTTTTCAAAAATTGGTTTTTGGCCGTCCGTTTGTCAGATTTTATTCGTTTTCCTAGGCGGCACCGTCCGAGCGAGGGGGAAGGCGGAAGGGCAACCGGCGCGGCGAAGCCACGGGCGGGCCGGACGCGGAGGCGCGGGCATAAAAGGAAGGAGGACGCAAGGTATGTCGGATGCGATCATACCAGCACTAAAGCACCGGATCCCATCAGAACTCCGAAGTTAAGCGTGCTTGGGCGAGAGTAGTACTAGGATGGGTGACCTCCTGGGAAGTCCTCGTGTTGCATTCCCCTTTTTGTTTGTTTGTATTTTTTTCAAAAATTGGTTTTTGGCCGTCCGTTTGTCAGATTTTATTCGTTTTCCTAGGCGGCACCGTCCGAGCGAGGGGGAAGGCGGAAGGGCAACCGGCGCGGCGAAGCCACGGGCGGGCCGGACGCGGAGGCGCGGGCATAAAAGGAAGGAGGACGCAAGGTATGTCGGATGCGATCATACCAGCACTAAAGCACCGGATCCCATCAGAAGTCCGAAGCTAAGCGTGCTTGGGCGAGAGTAGTACTAGGATGGGTGACCTCCTGGGAAGTCCTCGTGTTGCATTCCCCTTTTTGTTTGTTTGTATTTTTTTTCAAAAATTGGTTTTTGGCCGTCCGTTTGTCAGATTTTATTCGTTTTCCTAGGCGGCACCGTCCGAGCGAGGGGGAAGGCGGAAGGGCAACCGGCGCGGCGAAGCCACGGGCGGGCCGGACGCGGAGGCGCGGGCATAAAAGGAAGGAGGACGCAAGGTAGGTCGGATGCGATCATACCAGCACTAAAGCACCGGATCCCATCAGAACTCCGAAGTTAAGCGTGCTTGGGCGAGAGTAGTACTAGGATGGGTGACCTCCTGGGAAGTCCTCGTGTTGCATTCCCCTTTTTGTTTGTTTGTATTTTTTTTCAAAAATTGGTTTTTGGCCGTCCGTTTGTCAGATGTTATTCGTTTTCCTAGGCGGCACCGTCCGAGCGAGGGGGAAGGCGGAAGGGCAACCGGCGCGGCGAAGCCACGGGCGGGCCGGACGCGGAGGCGCGGGCATAAAAGGAAGGAGGACGCAAGGTATGTCGGATGCGATCATACCAGCACTAAAGCACCGGATCCCATCAGAACTCCGAAGTTAAGCGTGCTTGGGCGAGAGTAGTACTAGGATGGGTGACCTCCTGGGAAGTCCTCGTGTTGCATTCCCCTTTTTGTTTGTTTGTATTTTTTTTCAAAAATTGGTTTTTGGCCGTCCGTTTGTCAGATTTTATTCGTTTTCCTAGGCGGCACCGTCCGAGCGAGGGGGAAGGCGGAAGGGCAACCGGCGCGGCGAAGCCACGGGCGGGCCGGACGCGGAGGCGCGGGCATAAAAGGAAGGAGGACGCAAGGTAGGTCGGATGCGATCATACCAGCACTAAAGCACCGGATCCCATCAGAACTCCGAAGTTAAGCGTGCTTGGGCGAGAGTAGTACTAGGATGGGTGACCTCCTGGGAAGTCCTCGTGTTGCATTCCCCTTTTTGTTTGTTTGTATTTTTTTTCAAAAATTGGTTTTTGGCCGTCCGTTTGTCAGATTTTATTCGTTTTCCTAGGCGGCACCGTCCGAGCGAGGGGGAAGGCGGAAGGGCAACCGGCGCGGCGAAGCCACGGGCGGGCCGGACGCGGAGGCGCGGGCATAAAAGGAAGGAGGACGCAAGGTATGTCGGATGCGATCATACCAGCACTAAAGCACCGGATCCCATCAGAACTCCGAAGTTAAGCGTGCTTGGGCGAGAGTAGTACTAGGATGGGTGACGTCCTGGGAAGTCCTCGTGTTGCATTCCCCTTTTTGTATGTTTGTATTTTTTTTCAAAAATTGGTTTTTGGCCGTCCGTTTGTCAGATTTTATTCGTTTTCCTAGGCGGCACCGTCCGAGCGAGGGGGAAGGCGGAAGGGCAACCGGCGCGGCGAAGCCACGGGCGGGCCGGACGCGGAGGCGCGGGCATAAAAGGAAGGAGGACGCAAGGTATGTCGGATGCGATCATACCAGCACTATAAAGCACCGGATCCCATCAGAACTCCGAAGTTAAGCGTGCTTGGGCGAGAGTAGTACTAGGATGGGTGACGTCCTGGGAAGTCCTCGTGTTGCATTCCCCTTTTTGTTTGTTTGTATTTTTTTTCAAAAATTGGTTTTTGGCCGTCCGTTTGTCAGATTTTATTCGTTTTCCTAGGCGGCACCGTCCGAGCGAGGGGGAAGGCGGAAGGGCAACCGGCGCGGCGAAGCCACGGGCGGGCCGGACGCGGAGGCGCGGGCATAAAAGGAAGGAGGACGCAAGGTATGTCGGATGCGATCATACCAGCACTAAAGCACCGGATCCCATCAGAACTCCGAAGTTAAGCGTGCTTGGGCGAGAGTAGTACTAGGATGGGTGACCTCCTGGGAAGTCCTCGTGTAGCATTCCCCTTTTTGTTTGTTTGTATTTTTTTTCAAAAATTGGTTTTTGGCCGTCCGTTTGTCAGATTTTATTCGTTTTCCTAGGCGGCACCGTCCGAGCGAGGGGGAAGGCGGAAGGGCAACCGGCGCGGCGAAGCCACGGGCGGGCCGGACGCGGAGGCGCGGGCATAAAAGGAAGGAGGACGCAAGGTATGTCGGATGCGATCATACCAGCACTAAAGCACCGGATCCCATCAGAACTCCGAAGTTAAGCGTGCTTGGGCGAGAGTAGTACTAGGATGGGTGACGTCCTGGGAAGTCCTCGTGTTGCATTCCCCTTTTTGTTTGTTTGTATTTTTTTTCAAAAATTGGTTTTTGGCCGTCCGTTTGTCAGATTTTATTCGTTTTCCTAGGCGGCACCGTCCGAGCGAGGGGGAAGGCGGAAGGGCAACCGGCGCGGCGAAGCCACGGGCGGGCCGGACGCGGAGGCGCGGGCATAAAAGGAAGGAGGACGCAAGGTATGTCGGATGCGATCATACCAGCACTAAAGCACCGGATCCCATCAGAACTCCGAAGTTAAGCGTGCTTGGGCGAGAGTAGTACTAGGATGGGTGACCTCCTGGGAAGTCCTCGTGTTGCATTCCCCTTTTTGTTTGTTTGTATTTTTTTTCAAAAATTGGTTTTTGGCCGTCCGTTTGTCAGATTTTATTCGTTTTCCTAGGCGGCACCGTCCGAGCGAGGGGGAAGGCGGAAGGGCAACCGGCGCGGCGAAGCCACGGGCGGGCCGGACGCGGAGGCGCGGGCATAAAAGGAAGGAGGACGCAAGGTATGTCGGATGCGATCATACCAGCACTAAAGCACCGGATCCCATCAGAACTCCGAAGTTAAGCGTGCTTGATCGAGAGTAGTACTAGGATGGGTGACGTCCTGGGAAGTCCTCGTGTTGCATTCCCCTTTTTGTTTGTTTGTATTTTTTTTCAAAAATTGGTTTTTGGCCGTCCGTTTGTCAGATTTTATTCGTTTTCCTAGGCGGCACCGTCCGAGCGAGGGGGAAGGCGGAAGGGCAACCGGCGCGGCGAAGCCACGGGCGGGCCGGACGCGGAGGCGCGGGCATAAAAGGAAGGAGGACGCAAGGTATGTCGGATGCGATCATACCAGCACTAAAGCACCGGATCCCATCAGAACTCCGAAGTTAAGCGTGCTTGGGCGAGAGTAGTACTAGGATGGGTGACCTCCTGGGAAGTCCTCGTGTTGCATTCCCCTTTTTGTTTGTTTGTATTTTTTTTCAAAAATTGGTTTTTGGCCGTCCGTTTGTCAGATTTTATTCGTTTTCCTAGGCGGCACCGTCCGAGCGAGGGGGAAGGCGGAAGGGCAACCGGCGCGGCGAAGCCACGGGCGGGCCGGACGCGGAGGCGCGGGCATAAAAGGAAGGAGGACGCAAGGTATGTCGGATGCGATCATACCAGCACTATAAAGCACCGGATCCCATCAGAACTCCGAAGTTAAGCGTGCTTGGGCGAGAGTAGTACTAGGATGGGTGACCTCCTGGGAAGTCCTCGTGTTGCATTCCCCTTTTTGTTTGTTTGTATTTTTTTTCAAAAATTGGTTTTTGGCCGTCCGTTTGTCAGATTTTATTCGTTTTCCTAGGCGGCACCGTCCGAGCGAGGGGGAAGGCGGAAGGGCAACCGGCGCGGCGAAGCCACGGGCGGGCCGGACGCGGAGGCGCGGGCATAAAAGGAAGGAGGACGCAAGGTATGTCGGATGCGATCATACCAGCACTAAAGCACCGGATCCCATCAGAACTCCGAAGTTAAGCGTGCTTGGGCGAGAGTAGTACTAGGATGGGTGACCTCCTGGGAAGTCCTCGTGTTGCATTCCCCTTTTTGTTTGTTTGTATTTTTTTTCAAAAATTGGTTTTTGGCCGTCCGTTTGTCAGATTTTATTCGTTTTCCTAGGCGGCACCGTCCGAGCGAGGGGGAAGGCGGAAGGGCAACCGGCGCGGCGAAGCCACGGGCGGGCCGGACGCGGAGGCGCGGGCATAAAAGGAAGGAGGACGCAAGGTATGTCGGATGCGATCATACCAGCACTAAAGCACCGGATCCCATCAGAACTCCGAAGTTAAGCGTGCTTGGGCGAGAGTAGTACTAGGATGGGTGACCTCCTGGGAAGTCCTCGTGTTGCATTCCCCTTTTTGTTTGTTTGTATTTTTTTTTCAAAAATTGGTTTTTGGCCGTCCGTTTGTCAGATTTTATTCGTTTTCCTAGGCGGCACCGTCCGAGCGAGGGGGAAGGCGGAAGGGCAACCGGCGCGGCGAAGCCACGGGCGGGCCGGACGCGGAGGCGCGGGCATAAAAGGAAGGAGGACGCAAGGTATGTCGGATGCGATCATACCAGCACTAAAGCACCGGATCCCATCAGAACTCCGAAGTTAAGCGTGCTTGGGCGAGAGTAGTACTAGGATGGGTGACCTCCTGGGAAGTCCTCGTGTTGCATTCACCTTTTTGTTTGTTTGTATTTTTTTTCAAAAATTGGTTTTTGGCCGTCCGTTTGTCAGATTTTATTCGTTTTCCTAGGCGGCACCGTCCGAGCGAGGGGGAAGGCGGAAGGGCAACCGGCGCGGCGAAGCCACGGGCGGGCCGGACGCGGAGGCGCGGGCATAAAAGGAAGGAGGACGCAAGGTAAGTCGGATGCGATCATACCAGCACTAAAGCACCGGATCCCATCAGAACTCCGAAGTTAAGCGTGCTTGGGCGAGAGTAGTACTAGGATGGGTGACCTCCTGGGAAGTCCTCGTGTTGCATTCCCCTTTTTGTTTGTTTGTATTTTTTTCAAAAATTGGTTTTTGGCCGTCCGTTTGTCAGATTTTATTCGTTTTCCTAGGCGGCACCGTCCGAGCGAGGGGGAAGGCGGAAGGGCAACCGGCGCGGCGAAGCCACGGGCGGGCCGGACGCGGAGGCGCGGGCATAAAAGGAAGGAGGACGCAAGGTATGTCGGATGCGATCATACCAGCACTAAAGCACCGGATCCCATCAGAACTCCGAAGTTAAGCGTGCTTGGGCGAGAGTAGTACTAGGATGGGTGACCTCCTGGGAAGTCCTCGTGTTGCATTCCCCTTTTTGTTTGTTTGTATTTTTTTTCAAAAATTGGTTTTTGGCCGTCCGTTTGTCAGATTTTATTCGTTTTCCTAGGCGGCACCGTCCGAGCGAGGGGGAAGGCGGAAGGGCAACCGGCGCGGCGAAGCCACGGGCGGGCCGGACGCGGAGGCGCGGGCATAAAAGGAAGGAGGATGCAAGGTAAGTCGGATGCGATCATACCAGCACTAAAGCACCGGATCCCATCAGAACTCCGAAGTTAAGCGTGCTTGGGCGAGAGTAGTACTAGGATGGGTGACCTCCTGGGAAGTCCTCGTGTTGCATTCCCCTTTTTGTTTGTTTGTATTTTTTTTTCAAAAATTGGTTTTTGGCCGTCCGTTTGTCAGATTTTATTCGTTTTCCTAGGCGGCACCGTCCGAGCGAGGGGGAAGGCGGAAGGGCAACCGGCGCGGCAAAGCCACGGGCGGGCCGGACGCGGAGGCGCGGGCATAAAAGGAAGGAGGACGCAAGGTATGTCGGATGCGATCATACCAGCACTAAAGCACCGGATCCCATCAGAACTCCGAAGTTAAGCGTGCTTGGGCGAGAGTAGTACTAGGATGGGTGACCTCCTGGGAAGTCCTCGTGTTGCATTCCCCTTTTTGTTTGTTTGTATTTTTTTTCAAAAATTGGTTTTTGGCCGTCCGTTTGTCAGATTTTATTCGTTTTCCTAGGCGGCACCGTCCGAGCGAGGGGGAAGGCGGAAGGGCAACCGGCGCGGCGAAGCCACGGGCGGGCCGGACGCGGAGGCGCGGGCATAAAAGGAAGGAGGACGCAAGGTAAGTCGGATGCGATCATACCAGCACTAAAGCACCGGATCCCATCAGAACTCCGAAGTTAAGCGTGCTTGGGCGAGAGTAGTACTAGGATGGGTGACCTCCTGGGAAGTCCTCGTGTTGCATTCCCCTTTTTGTTTGTTTGTATTTTTTTCAAAAATTGGTTTTTGGCCGTCCGTTTGTCAGATTTTATTCGTTTTCCTAGGCGGCACCGTCCGAGCGAGGGGGAAGGCGGAAGGGCAACCGGCGCGGCGAAGCCACGGGCGGGCCGGACGCGGAGGCGCGGGCATAAAAGGAAGGAGGACGCAAGGTATGTCGGATGCGATCATACCAGCACTAAAGCACCGGATCCCATCAGAACTCCGAAGTTAAGCGTGCTTGGGCGAGAGTAGTACTAGGATGGGTGACCTCCTGGGAAGTCCTCGTGTTGCATTCACCTTTTTGTTTGTTTGTATTTTTTTCAAAAATTGGTTTTTGGCCGTCCGTTTGTCAGATTTTATTCGTTTTCCTAGGCGGCACCGTCCGAGCGAGGGGGAAGGCGGAAGGGCAACCGGCGCGGCGAAGCCACGGGCGGGCCGGACGCGGAGGCGCGGGCATAAAAGGAAGGAGGACGCAAGGTAAGTCGGATGCGATCATACCAGCACTAAAGCACCGGATCCCATCAGAACTCCGAAGTTAAGCGTGCTTGGGCGAGAGTAGTACTAGGATGGGTGACCTCCTGGGAAGTCCTCGTGTTGCATTCCCCTTTTTGTTTGTTTGTATTTTTTTCAAAAATTGGTTTTTGGCCGTCCGTTTGTCAGATTTTATTCGTTTTCCTAGGCGGCACCGTCCGAGCGAGGGGGAAGGCGGAAGGGCAACCGGCGCGGCGAAGCCACGGGCGGGCCGGACGCGGAGGCGCGGGCATAAAAGGAAGGAGGACGCAAGGTATGTCGGATGCGATCATACCAGCACTAAAGCACCGGATCCCATCAGAACTCCGAAGTTAAGCGTGCTTGGGCGAGAGTAGTACTAGGATGGGTGACCTCCTGGGAAGTCCTCGTGTTGCATTCCCCTTTTTGTTTGTTTGTATTTTTTTTCAAAAATTGGTTTTTGGCCGTCCGTTTGTCAGATTTTATTCGTTTTCCTAGGCGGCACCGTCCGAGCGAGGGGGAAGGCGGAAGGGCAACCGGCGCGGCGAAGCCACGGGCGGGCCGGATGCGGAGGCGCGGGCATAAAAGGAAGGAGGACGCAAGGTATGTCGGATGCGATCATACCAGCACTAAAGCACCAGATCCCATCAGAACTCCGAAGTTAAGCGTGCTTGGGCGAGAGTAGTACTAGGATGGGTGACCTCCTGGGAAGTCCTCGTGTTGCATTCCCCTTTTTGTTTGTTTGTATTTTTTTCAAAAATTGGTTTTTGGCCGTCCGTTTGTCAGATTTTATTCGTTTTCCTAGGCGGCACCGTCCGAGCGAGGGGGAAGGCGGAAGGGCAACCGGCGCGGCGAAGCCACGGGCGGGCCGGACGCGGAGGCGCGGGCATAAAAGGAAGGAGGACGCAAGGTATGTCGGATGCGATCATACCAGCACTAAAGCACCGGATCCCATCAGAACTCCGAAGTTAAGCGTGCTTGGGCGAGAGTAGTACTAGGATGGGTGACCTCCTGGGAAGTCCTCGTGTTGCATTCCCCTTTTTGTTTGTTTGTATTTTTTTCAAAATTTGGTTTTTGGCCGTCCGTTTGTCAGATTTTATTCGTTTTCCTAGGCGGCACCGTCCGTGCGAGGGGGAAGGCGGAAGGGCAACCGGCGCGGCGAAGCCACGGGCGGGCCGGACGCGGAGGCGCGGGCATAAAAGGAACGAGGACGCAAGGTATGTCGGATGCGATCATACCAGCACTAAAGCACCGGATCCCATCAGAACTCCGAAGTTAAGCGTGCTTGGGCGAGAGTAGTACTAGGATGGGTGACCTCCTGGGAAGTCCTCGTGTTGCATTCCCCTTTTTGTTTGTTTGTATTTTTTTCAAAAATTGGTTTTTGGCCGTCCGTTTGTCAGATTTTATTCGTTTTCCTAGGCGGCACCGTCCGAGCGAGGGGGGAGGCGGAAGGGCAACCGGCGCGGCGAAGCCACGGGCGGGCCGGACGCGGAGGCGCGGGCATAAAAGGAAGGAGGGCGCAAGGTATGTTGGATGCGATCATACCAGCACTAAAGCACCGGATCCCATCAGAACTCCGAAGTTAAGCGTGCTTGGGCGAGAGTAGTACTAGGATGGGTGACCTCCTGGGAAGTCCTCGTGTTGCATTCCCCTTTTTGTTTGTTTGTATTTTTTTCAAAAATTGGTTTTTGGCCGTCCGTTTGTCAGATTTTATTCGTTTTCCTAGGCGGCACCGTCCGAGCGAGGGGAAGGCGGAAGGGCAACCGGCGCGGCGAAGCCACGGGCGGGCCGGACGCGGAGGCGCGGGCATAAAAGGAAGGAGGACGCAAGGTAAGTCGGATGCGATCATACCAGCACTAAAGCACCGGATCCCATCAGAACTCCGAAGTTAAGCGTGCTTGGGCGAGAGTAGTACTAGGATGGGTGACCTCCTGGGAAGTCCTCGTGTTGCATTCCCCTTTTTGTTTGTTTGTATTTTTTTTCAAAAATTGGTTTTTGGCCGTCCGTTTGTCAGATTTTATTCGTTTTCCTAGGCGGCACCGTCCGAGCGAGGGGGAAGGCGGAAGGGCAACCGGCGCGGCGAAGCCACGGGCGGGCCGGACGCGGAGGCGCGGGCATAAAAGGAAGGAGGACGCAAGGTAAGTCGGATGCGATCATACCAGCACTAAAGCACCGGATCCCATCAGAACTCCGAAGTTAAGCGTGCTTGGGCGAGAGTAGTACTAGGATGGGTGACCTCCTGGGAAGTCCTCGTGTTGCATTCCCCTTTTTGTTTGTTTGTATTTTTTTCAAAAATTGGTTTTTGGCCGTCCGTTTGTCAGATTTTATTCGTTTTCCTAGGCGGCACCGTCCGAGCGAGGGGGAAGGCGGAAGGGCAACCGGCGCGGCGAAGCCACGGGCGGGCCGGACGCGGAGGCGCGGGCATAAAAGGAAGGAGGACGCAAGGTATGTCGGATGCGATCATACCAGCACTAAAGCACCGGATCCCATCAGAACTCCGAAGTTAAGCGTGCTTGGGCGAGAGTAGTACTAGGATGGGTGACCTCCTGGGAAGTCCTCGTGTTGCATTCACCTTTTTGTTTGTTTGTATTTTTTTCAAAAATTGGTTTTTGGCCGTCCGTTTGTCAGATTTTATTCGTTTTCCTAGGCGGCACCGTCCGAGCGAGGGGGAAGGCGGAAGGGCAACCGGCGCGGCGAAGCCACGGGCGGGCCGGACGCGGAGGCGCGGGCATAAAAGGAAGGAGGACGCAAGGTAAGTCGGATGCGATCATACCAGCACTAAAGCACCGGATCCCATCAGAACTCCGAAGTTAAGCGTGCTTGGGCGAGAGTAGTACTAGGATGGGTGACCTCCTGGGAAGTCCTCGTGTTGCATTCCCCTTTTTGTTTGTTTGTATTTTTTTCAAAAATTGGTTTTTGGCCGTCCGTTTGTCAGATTTTATTCGTTTTCCTAGGCGGCACCGTCCGAGCGAGGGGGAAGGCGGAAGGGCAACCGGCGCGGCGAAGCCACGGGCGGGCCGGACGCGGAGGCGCGGGCATAAAAGGAAGGAGGACGCAAGGTATGTCGGATGCGATCATACCAGCACTAAAGCACCGGATCCCATCAGAACTCCGAAGTTAAGCGTGCTTGGGCGAGAGTAGTACTAGGATGGGTGACCTCCTGGGAAGTCCTCGTGTTGCATTCACCTTTTTGTTTGTTTGTATTTTTTTCAAAAATTGGTTTTTGGCCGTCCGTTTGTCAGATTTTATTCGTTTTCCTAGGCGGCACCGTCCGAGCGAGGGGGAAGGCGGAAGGGCAACCGGCGCGGCGAAGCCACGGGCGGGCCGGACGCGGAGGCGCGGGCATAAAAGGAAGGAGGACGCAAGGTAAGTCGGATGCGATCATACCAGCACTAAAGCACCGGATCCCATCAGAACTCCGAAGTTAAGCGTGCTTGGGCGAGAGTAGTACTAGGATGGGTGACCTCCTGGGAAGTCCTCGTGTTGCATTCCCCTTTTTGTTTGTTTGTATTTTTTTCAAAAATTGGTTTTTGGCCGTCCGTTTGTCAGATTTTATTCGTTTTCCTAGGCGGCACCGTCCGAGCGAGGGGGAAGGCGGAAGGGCAACCGGCGCGGCGAAGCCACGGGCGGGCCGGACGCGGAGGCGCGGGCATAAAAGGAAGGAGGACGCAAGGTATGTCGGATGCGATCATACCAGCACTAAAGCACCGGATCCCATCAGAACTCCGAAGTTAAGCGTGCTTGGGCGAGAGTAGTACTAGGATGGGTGACCTCCTGGGAAGTCCTCGTGTTGCATTCCCCTTTTTGTTTGTTTGTATTTTTTTTCAAAAATTGGTTTTTGGCCGTCCGTTTGTCAGATTTTATTCGTTTTCCTAGGCGGCACCGTCCGAGCGAGGGGGAAGGCGGAAGGGCAACCGGCGCGGCGAAGCCACGGGCGGGCCGGATGCGGAGGCGCGGGCATAAAAGGAAGGAGGACGCAAGGTATGTCGGATGCGATCATACCAGCACTAAAGCACCAGATCCCATCAGAACTCCGAAGTTAAGCGTGCTTGGGCGAGAGTAGTACTAGGATGGGTGACCTCCTGGGAAGTCCTCGTGTTGCATTCCCCTTTTTGTTTGTTTGTATTTTTTTCAAAAATTGGTTTTTGGCCGTCCGTTTGTCAGATTTTATTCGTTTTCCTAGGCGGCACCGTCCGAGCGAGGGGGAAGGCGGAAGGGCAACCGGCGCGGCGAAGCCACGGGCGGGCCGGACGCGGAGGCGCGGGCATAAAAGGAAGGAGGACGCAAGGTATGTCGGATGCGATCATACCAGCACTAAAGCACCAGATCCCATCAGAACTCCGAAGTTAAGCGTGCTTGGGCGAGAGTAGTACTAGGATGGGTGACCTCCTGGGAAGTCCTCGTGTTGCATTCCCCTTTTTGTTTGTTTGTATTTTTTTCAAAATTTGGTTTTTGGCCGTCCGTTTGTCAGATTTTATTCGTTTTCCTAGGCGGCACCGTCCGTGCGAGGGGGAAGGCGGAAGGGCAACCGGCGCGGCGAAGCCACGGGCGGGCCGGACGCGGAGGCGCGGGCATAAAAGGAACGAGGACGCAAGGTATGTCGGATGCGATCATACCAGCACTAAAGCACCGGATCCCATCAGAACTCCGAAGTTAAGCGTGCTTGGGCGAGAGTAGTACTAGGATGGGTGACCTCCTGGGAAGTCCTCGTGTTGCATTCCCCTTTTTGTTTGTTTGTATTTTTTTCAAAAATTGGTTTTTGGCCGTCCGTTTGTCAGATTTTATTCGTTTTCCTAGGCGGCACCGTCCGAGCGAGGGGGGAGGCGGAAGGGCAACCGGCGCGGCGAAGCCACGGGCGGGCCGGACGCGGAGGCGCGGGCATAAAAGGAAGGAGGGCGCAAGGTATGTTGGATGCGATCATACCAGCACTAAAGCACCGGATCCCATCAGAACTCCGAAGTTAAGCGTGCTTGGGCGAGAGTAGTACTAGGATGGGTGACCTCCTGGGAAGTCCTCGTGTTGCATTCCCCTTTTTGTTTGTTTGTATTTTTTTTCAAAAATTGGTTTTTGGCCGTCCGTTTGTCAGATTTTATTCGTTTTCCTAGGCGGCACCGTCCGAGCGAGGGGGAAGGCGGAAGGGCAACCGGCGCGGCGAAGCCACGGGCGGGCCGGACGCGGAGGCGCGGGCATAAAAGGAAGGAGGACGCAAGGTATGTCGGATGCGATCATACCAGCACTAAAGCACCGGATCCCATCAGAACTCCGAAGTTAAGCGTGCTTGGGCGAGAGTAGTACTAGGATGGGTGACCTCCTGGGAAGTCCTCGTGTTGCATTCCCCTTTTTGTTTGTTTGTATTTTTTTCAAAAATTGGTTTTTGGCCGTCCGTTTGTCAGATTTTATTCGTTTTCCTAGGCGGCACCGTCCGAGCGAGGGGGAAGGCGGAAGGGCAACCGGCGCGGCGAAGCCACGGGCGGGCCGGACGCGGAGGCGCGGGCATAAAAGGAAGGAGGACGCAAGGTATGTCGGATGCGATCATACCAGCACTAAAGCACCGGATCCCATCAGAACTCCGAAGTTAAGCGTGCTTGGGCGAGAGTAGTACTAGGATGGGTGACCTCCTGGGAAGTCCTCGTGTTGCATTCACCTTTTTGTTTGTTTGTATTTTTTTCAAAAATTGGTTTTTGGCCGTCCGTTTGTCAGATTTTATTCGTTTTCCTAGGCGGCACCGTCCGAGCGAGGGGAAGGCGGAAGGGCAACCGGCGCGGCGAAGCCACGGGCGGGCCGGACGCGGAGGCGCGGGCATAAAAGGAAGGAGGACGCAAGGTATGTCGGATGCGATCATACCAGCACTAAAGCACCAGATCCCATCAGAACTCCGAAGTTAAGCGTGCTTGGGCGAGAGTAGTACTAGGATGGGTGACCTCCTGGGAAGTCCTCGTGTTGCATTCCCCTTTTTGTTTGTTTGTATTTTTTTCAAAAATTGGTTTTTGGCCGTCCGTTTGTCAGATTTTATTCGTTTTCCTAGGCGGCACCGTCCGAGCGAGGGGGAAGGCGGAAGGGCAACCGGCGCGGCGAAGCCACGGGCGGGCCGGACGCGGAGGCGCGGGCATAAAAGGAAGGAGGACGCAAGGTATGTCGGATGCGATCATACCAGCAATAAAGCACCGGATCCCATCAGAACTCCGAAGTTAAGCGTGCTTGGGCGAGAGTAGTACTAGGATGGGTGACCTCCTGGGAAGTCCTCGTGTTGCATTCCCCTTTTTGTTTGTTTGTATTTTTTTCAAAATTTGGTTTTTGGCCGTCCGTTTGTCAGATTTTATTCGTTTTCCTAGGCGGCACCGTCCGTGCGAGGGGGAAGGCGGAAGGGCAACCGGCGCGGCGAAGCCACGGGCGGGCCGGACGCGGAGGCGCGGGCATAAAAGGAACGAGGACGCAAGGTATGTCGGATGCGATCATACCAGCACTAAAGCACCGGATCCCATCAGAACTCCGAAGTTAAGCGTGCTTGGGCGAGAGTAGTACTAGGATGGGTGACCTCCTGGGAAGTCCTCGTGTTGCATTCCCCTTTTTGTTTGTTTGTATTTTTTTCAAAAATTGGTTTTTGGCCGTCCGTTTGTCAGATTTTATTCGTTTTCCTAGGCGGCACCGTCCGAGCGAGGGGGAAGGCGGAAGGGCAACCGGCGCGGCGAAGCCACGGGCGGGCCGGACGCGGAGGCGCGGGCATAAAAGGAAGGAGGACGCAAGGTATGTCGGATGCGATCATACCAGCAATAAAGCACCGGATCCCATCAGAACTCCGAAGTTAAGCGTGCTTGGGCGAGAGTAGTACTAGGATGGGTGACCTCCTGGGAAGTCCTCGTGTTGCATTCCCCTTTTTGTTTGTTTGTATTTTTTTCAAAATTTGGTTTTTGGCCGTCCGTTTGTCAGATTTTATTCGTTTTCCTAGGCGGCACCGTCCGTGCGAGGGGGAAGGCGGAAGGGCAACCGGCGCGGCGAAGCCACGGGCGGGCCGGACGCGGAGGCGCGGGCATAAAAGGAACGAGGACGCAAGGTATGTCGGATGCGATCATACCAGCACTAAAGCACCGGATCCCATCAGAACTCCGAAGTTAAGCGTGCTTGGGCGAGAGTAGTACTAGGATGGGTGACCTCCTGGGAAGTCCTCGTGTTGCATTCCCCTTTTTGTTTGTTTGTATTTTTTTTCAAAAATTGGTTTTTGGCCGTCCGTTTGTCAGATTTTATTCGTTTTCCTAGGCGGCACCGTCCGAGCGAGGGGGAAGGCGGAAGGGCAACCGGCGCGGCGAAGCCACGGGCGGGCCGGACGCGGAGGCGCGGGCATAAAAGGAAGGAGGACGCAAGGTATGTCGGATGCGATCATACCAGCACTAAAGCACCGGATCCCATCAGAACTCCGAAGTTAAGCGTGCTTGGGCGAGAGTAGTACTAGGATGGGTGACCTCCTGGGAAGTCCTCGTGTTGCATTCCCCTTTTTGTTTGTTTGTATTTTTTTCAAAAATTGGTTTTTGGCCGTCCGTTTGTCAGATTTTATTCGTTTTCCTAGGCGGCACCGTCCGAGCGAGGGGGAAGGCGGAAGGGCAACCGGCGCGGCGAAGCCACGGGCAGGCCGGACGCGGAGGCGCGGGCATAAAAGGAAGGAGGACGCAAGGTATGTCGGATGCGATCATACCAGCACTAAAGCACCGGATCCCATCAGAACTCCGAAGTTAAGCGTGCTTGGGCGAGAGTAGTACTAGGATGGGTGACCTCCTGGGAAGTCCTCGTGTTGCATTCACCTTTTTGTTTGTTTGTATTTTTTTCAAAAATTGGTTTTTGGCCGTCCGTTTGTCAGATTTTATTCGTTTTCCTAGGCGGCACCGTCCGAGCGAGGGGGAAGGCGGAAGGGCAACCGGCGCGGCGAAGCCACGGGCGGGCCGGACGCGGAGGCGCGGGCATAAAAGGAAGGAGGACGCAAGGTAAGTCGGATGCGATCATACCAGCACTAAAGCACCGGATCCCATCAGAACTCCGAAGTTAAGCGTGCTTGGGCGAGAGTAGTACTAGGATGAGTGACCTCCTGGGAAGTCCTCGTGTTGCATTCCCCTTTTTGTTTGTTTGTATTTTTTTCAAAAATTGGTTTTTGGCCGTCTGTTTGTCAGATTTTATTCGTTTTCCTAGGCGGCACCATCCGAGCGAGGGGGAAGGCGGAAGGGCAACCGGCGCGGCGAAGCCACGGGCGGGCCGGACGCGGAGGCGCGGGCATAAAAGGAAGGAGGACGCAAGGTATGTCGGATGCGATCATACCAGCACTAAAGCACCGGATCCCATCAGAACTCCGAAGTTAAGCGTGCTTGGGCGAGAGTAGTACTAGGATGGGTGACCTCCTGGGAAGTCCTCGTGTTGCATTCCCCTTTTTGTTTGTTTGTATTTTTTTTCAAAAATTGGTTTTTGGCCGTCCGTTTGTCAGATTTTATTCGTTTTCCTCGGCGGCACCGTTCGAGCGAGGGGGAAGGCGGAAGGGCAACCGGCGCGGCGAAGCCACGGGCGGGCCGGACGCGGAGGCGCGGGCATAAAAGGAAGGAGGACGCAAGGTATGTCGGATGCGATCATACCAGCACTATAAAGCACCGGATCCCATCAGAACTCCGAAGTTAAGCGTGCTTGGGCGAGAGTAGTACTAGGATGGGTGACCTCCTGGGAAGTCCTCGTGTTGCATTCCCCTTTTTGTTTGTTTGTATTTTTTTTCAAAAATTGGTTTTTGGCCGTTCGTTTGTCAGATTTTATTCGTTTTCCTAGGCGGCACCGTCCGAGCGAGGGGGAAGGCGGAAGGGCAACCGGCGCGGCGAAGCCACGGGCGGGCCGGACGCGGAGGCGCGGGCATAAAAGGAAGGAGGACGCAAGGTATGTCGGATGCGATCATACCAGCACTAAAGCACCGGATCCCATCAGAACTCCGAAGTTAAGCGTGCTTGGGCGAGAGTAGTACTAGGATGGGTGACGTCCTGGGAAGTCCTCGTGTTGCATTCCCCTTTTTGTTTGTTTGTATTTTTTTTCAAAAATTGGTTTTTGGCCGTCCGTTTGTCAGATTTTATTCGTTTTCCTAGGCGGCACCGTCCGAGCGAGGGGGAAGGCGGAAGGGCAACCGGCGCGGCGAAGCCACGGGCGGGCCGGACGCGGAGGCGCGGGCATAAAAGGAAGGAGGACGCAAGGTATGTCGGATGCGATCATACCAGCACTAAAGCACCGGATCCCATCAGAACTCCGAAGTTAAGCGTGCTTGGGCGAGAGTAGTACTAGGATGGGTGACCTCCTGGGAAGTCCTCGTGTTGCATTCCCCTTTTTGTTTGTTTGTATTTTTTTTCAAAAATTGGTTTTTGGCCGTCCGTTTGTCAGATTTTATTCGTTTTCCTAGGCGGCACCGTCCGAGCGAGGGGGAAGGCGGAAGGGCAACCGGCGCGGCGAAGCCACGGGCGGGCCGAACGCGGAGGCGCGGGCATAAAAGGAAGGAGGACGCAAGGTATGTCGGATGCGATCATACCAGCACTAAAGCACCGGATCCCATCAGAACTCCGAAGTTAAGCGTGCTTGATCGAGAGTAGTACTAGGATGGGTGACGTCCTGGGAAGTCCTCGTGTTGCATTCCCCTTTTTGTTTGTTTGTATTTTTTTTCAAAAATTGGTTTTTGGCCGTCCGTTTGTCAGATTTTATTCGTTTTCCTAGGCGGCACCGTCCGAGCGAGGGGGAAGGCGGAAGGGCAACCGGCGCGGCGAAGCCACGGGCGGGCCGGACGCGGAGGCGCGGGCATAAAAGGAAGGAGGACGCAAGGTATGTCGGATGCGATCATACCAGCACTAAAGCACCGGATCCCATCAGAACTCCGAAGTTAAGCGTGCTTGGGCGAGAGTAGTACTAGGATGGGTGACCTCCTGGGAAGTCCTCGTGTTGCATTCCCCTTTTTGTTTGTTTGTATTTTTTTTCAAAAATTGGTTTTTGGCCGTCCGTTTGTCAGATTTTATTCGTTTTCCTAGGCGGCACCGTCCGAGCGAGGGGGAAGGCGGAAGGGCAACCGGCGCGGCGAAGCCACGGGCGGGCCGGACGCGGAGGCGCGGGCATAAAAGGAAGGAGGACGCAAGGTATGTCGGATGCGATCATACCAGCACTATAAAGCACCGGATCCCATCAGAACTCCGAAGTTAAGCATGCTTGGGCGAGAGTAGTACTAGGATGGGTGACCTCCTGGGAAGTCCTCGTGTTGCATTCCCCTTTTTGTTTGTTTGTATTTTTTTTCAAAAATTGGTTTTTGGCCGTCCGTTTGTCAGATTTTATTCGTTTTCCTAGGCGGCACCGTCCGAGCGAGGGGGAAGGCGGAAGGGCAACCGGCGCGGCGAAGCCACGGGCGGGCCGGACGCGGAGGCGCTGGCATAAAAGGAAGGAGGACGCAAGGTATGTCGGATGCGATCATACCAGCTCTAAAGCACCGGATCCCATCAGAACTCCGAAGTTAAGCGTGCTTGGGCGAGAGTAGTACTAGGATGGGTGACCTCCTGGGAAGTCCTCGTGTTGCATTCCCCTTTTTGTTTGTTTGTATTTTTTTTCAAAAATTGGTTTTTGGCCGTTCGTTTGTCAGATTTTATTCGTTTTCCTAGGCGGCACCGTCCAAGCGAGGGGGAAGGCGGAAGGGCAACCGGCGCAGCGAAGCCACGGGCGGGCCGGACGCGGAGGCGCGGGCATAAAAGGAAGGAGGACGCAAGGTATGTCGGATGCGATCATACCAGCACTAAAGCACCGGATCCCATCAGAACTCCGAAGTTAAGCGTGCTTGGGCGAGAGTAGTACTAGGATGGGTGACCTCCTGGGAAGTCCTCGTGTTGCATTCCCCTTTTTGTTTGTTTGTATTTTTTTCAAAAATTGGTTTTTGGCCGTCCGTTTGTCAGATTTTATTCGTTTTCCTAGGCGGCACCGTCCGAGCGAGGGGGAAGGCGGAAGGGCAACCGGCGCGGCGAAGCCACGGGCGGGCCGGACGCGGAGGCGCGGGCATAAAAGGAAGGAGGACGCAAGGTATGTCGGATGCGATCATACCAGCAATAAAGCACCGGATCCCATCAGAACTCCGAAGTTAAGCGTGCTTGGGCGAGAGTAGTACTAGGATGGGTGACCTCCTAGGAAGTCCTCGTGTTGCATTCCCCTTTTTGTTTGTTTGTATTTTTTTCAAAATTTGGTTTTTGGCCGTCCGTTTGTCAGATTTTATTCGTTTTCCTAGGCGGCACCGTCCGTGCGAGGGGGAAGGCGGAAGGGCAACCGGCGCGGCGAAGCCACGGGCGGGCCGGACGCGGAGGCGCGGGCATAAAAGGAACGAGGACGCAAGGTATGTCGGATGCGATCATACCAGCACTAAAGCACCGGATCCCATCAGAACTCCGAAGTTAAGCGTGCTTGGGCGAGAGTAGTACTAGGATGGGTGACCTCCTGGGAAGTCCTCGTGTTGCATTCCCCTTTTTGTTTGTTTGTATTTTTTTTCAAAAATTGGTTTTTGGCCGTCCGTTTGTCAGATTTTATTCGTTTTCCTAGGCGGCACCGTCCGAGCGAGGGGGAAGGCGGAAGGGCAACCGGCGCGGCGAAGCCACGGGCGGGCCGGACGCGGAGGCGCGGGCATAAAAGGAAGGAGGACGCAAGGTATGTCGGATGCGATCATACCAGCACTAAAGCACCGGATCCCATCAGAACTCCGAAGTTAAGCGTGCTTGGGCGAGAGTAGTACTAGGATGGGTGACCTCCTGGGAAGTCCTCGTGTTGCATTCCCCTTTTTGTTTGTTTGTATTTTTTTCAAAAATTGGTTTTTGGCCGTCCGTTTGTCAGATTTTATTCGTTTTCCTAGGCGGCACCGTCCGAGCGAGGGGGAAGGCGGAAGGGCAACCGGCGCGGCGAAGCCACGGGCGGGCCGGACGCGGAGGCGCGGGCATAAAAGGAAGGAGGACGCAAGGTATGTCGGATGCGATCATACCAGCACTAAAGCACCGGATCCCATCAGAACTCCGAAGTTAAGCGTGCTTGGGCGAGAGTAGTACTAGGATGGGTGACCTCCTGGGAAGTCCTCGTGTTGCATTCACCTTTTTGTTTGTTTGTATTTTTTTTCAAAAATTGGTTTTTGGCCGTCCGTTTGTCAGATTTTATTCGTTTTCCTAGGCGGCACCGTCCGAGCGAGGGGGAAGGCGGAAGGGCAACCGGCGCGGCGAAGCCACGGGCGGGCCGGACGCGGAGGCGCGGGCATAAAAGGAAGGAGGACGCAAGGTAAGTCGGATGCGATCATACCAGCACTAAAGCACCGGATCCCATCAGAACTCCGAAGTTAAGCGTGCTTGGGCGAGAGTAGTACTAGGATGAGTGACCTCCTGGGAAGTCCTCGTGTTGCATTCCCCTTTTTGTTTGTTTGTATTTTTTTCAAAAATTGGTTTTTGGCCGTCTGTTTGTCAGATTTTATTCGTTTTCCTAGGCGGCACCATCCGAGCGAGGGGGAAGGCGGAAGGGCAACCGACGCGGCGAAGCCACGGGCGGGCCGGACGCGGAGGCGCGGGCATAAAAGGAAGGAGGACGCAAGGTATGTCGGATGCGATCATACCAGCACTAAAGCACCGGATCCCATCAGAACTCCGAAGTTAAGCGTGCTTGGGCGAGAGTAGTACTAGGATGGGTGACCTCCTGGGAAGTCCTCGTGTTGCATTCCCCTTTTTGTTTGTTTGTATTTTTTTTCAAAAATTGGTTTTTGGCCGTCCGTTTGTCAGATTTTATTTGTTTTCCTCGGCGGCACCGTTCGAGCGAGGGGGAAGGCGGAAGGGCAACCGGCGCGGCGAAGCCACGGGCGGGCCGGACGCGGAGGCGCGGGCATAAAAGGAAGGAGGACGCAAGGTATGTCGGATGCGATCATACCAGCACTAAAGCACCGGATCCCATCAGAACTCCGAAGTTAAGCGTGCTTGGGCGAGAGTAGTACTCGGATGGGTGACCTCCTGGGAAGTCCTCGTGTTGCATTCCCCTTTTTGTTTGTTTGTATTTTTTTCAAAAATTGGTTTTTGGCCGTCCGTTTGTCAGATTTTATTCGTTTTCCTAGGCGGCACCGTCCGAGCGAGGGGGAAGGCGGAAGGGCAACCGGCGCGGCGAAGCCACGGGCGGGCCGGACGCGGAGGCGTGGGCATAAAAGGAAGGAGGACGCAAGGTATGTCGGATGCGATCATACCAGCACTAAAGCACCGGATCCCATCAGAACTCCGAAGTTAAACGTGCTTGGGCGAGAGTAGTACTAGGATGGGTGACCTCCTGGGAAGTCCTCGTGTTGCATTCACCTTTTTGTTTGTTTGTATTTTTTTCAAAAATTGGTTTTTGGCCGTCCGTTTGTCAGATTTTATTCGTTTTCCTAGGCGGCACCGTCCGAGCGAGGGGGAAGGCGGAAGGGCAACCGGCGCGGCGAAGCCACGGGCGGGCCGGACGCGGAGGCGCGGGCATAAAAGGAAGGAGGACGCAAGGTAAGTCGGATGCGATCATACCAGCACTAAAGCACCGGATCCCATCAGAACTCCGAAGTTAAGCGTGCTTGGGCGAGAGTAGTACTAGGATGAGTGACCTCCTGGGAAGTCCTCGTGTTGCATTCCCCTTTTTGTTTGTTTGTATTTTTTTCAAAAATTGGTTTTTGGCCGTCCGTTTGTCAGATTTTATTCGTTTTCCTAGGCGGCACCATCCGAGCGAGGGGGAAGGCGGAAGGGCAACCGGCGCGGCGAAGCCACGGGCGGGCCGGACGCGGAGGCGCGGGCATAAAAGGAAGGAGGACGCAAGGTATGTCGGATGCGATCATACTAGCACTAAAGCACCGGATCCCATCAGAACTCCGAAGTTAAGCGTGCTTGGGCGAGAGTAGTACTAGGATGGGTGACCTCCTGGGAAGTCCTCGTGTTGCATTCCCCTTTTTGTTTGTTTGTATTTTTTTTCAAAAATTGGTTTTTGGCCGTCCGTTTGTCAGATTTTATTTGTTTTCCTCGGCGGCACCGTTCGAGCGAGGGGGAAGGCGGAAGGGCAACCGGCGCGGCGAAGCCACGGGCGGGCCGGACGCGGAGGCGCGGGCATAAAAGGAAGGAGGACGCAAGGTATGTCGGATGCGATCATACCAGCACTATAAAGCACCGGATCCCATCAGAACTCCGAAGTTAAGCGTGCTTGGGCGAGAGTAGTACTAGGATGGGTGACCTCCTGGGAAGTCCTCGTGTTGCATTCCCCTTTTTGTTTGTTTGTATTTTTTTTCAAAAATTGGTTTTTGGCCGTTCGTTTGTCAGATTTTATTCGTTTTCCTAGGCGGCACCGTCCGAGCGAGGGGGAAGGCGGAAGGGCAACCGGCGCGGCGAAGCCACGGGCGGGCCGGACGCGGAGGCGCGGGCATAAAAGGAAGGAGGACGCAAGGTATGTCGGATGCGATCATACCAGCACTAAAGCACCGGATCCCATCAGAACTCCGAAGTTAAGCGTGCTTGGGCGAGAGTAGTACTAGGATGGGTGACGTCCTGGGAAGTCCTCGTGTTGCATTCCCCTTTTTGTTTGTTTGTATTTTTTTTCAAAAATTGGTTTTTGGCCGTCCGTTTGTCAGATTTTATTCGTTTTCCTAGGCGGCACCGTCCGAGCGAGGGGGAAGGCGGAAGGGCAACCGGCGCGGCGAAGCCACGGGCGGGCCGGACGCGGAGGCGCGGGCATAAAAGGAAGGAGGACGCAAGGTATGTCGGATGCGATCATACCAGCACTAAAGCACCGGATCCCATCAGAACTCCGAAGTTAAGCGTGCTTGGGCGAGAGTAGTACTAGGATGGGTGACCTCCTGGGAAGTCCTCGTGTTGCATTCCCCTTTTTGTTTGTTTGTATTTTTTTTCAAAAATTGGTTTTTGGCCGTCCGTTTGTCAGATTTTATTCGTTTTCCTAGGCGGCACCGTCCGAGCGAGGGGGAAGGCGGAAGGGCAACCGGCGCGGCGAAGCCACGGGCGGGCCGGACGCGGAGGCGCGGGCATAAAAGGAAGGAGGACGCAAGGTATGTCGGATGCGATCATACCAGCACTAAAGCACCGGATCCCATCAGAACTCCGAAGTTAAGCGTGCTTGATCGAGAGTAGTACTAGGATGGGTGACGTCCTGGGAAGTCCTCGTGTTGCATTCCCCTTTTTGTTTGTTTGTATTTTTTTTCAAAAATTGGTTTTTGGCCGTCCGTTTGTCAGATTTTATTCGTTTTCCTAGGCGGCACCGTCCGAGCGAGGGGGAAGGCGGAAGGGCAACCGGCGCGGCGAAGCCACGGGCGGGCCGGACGCGGAGGCGCGGGCATAAAAGGAAGGAGGACGCAAGGTATGTCGGATGCGATCATACCAGCACTAAAGCACCGGATCCCATCAGAACTCCGAAGTTAAGCGTGCTTGGGCGAGAGTAGTACTAGGATGGGTGACCTCCTGGGAAGTCCTCGTGTTGCATTCCCCTTTTTGTTTGTTTGTATTTTTTTTCAAAAATTGGTTTTTGGCCGTCCGTTTGTCAGATTTTATTCGTTTTCCTAGGCGGCACCGTCCGAGCGAGGGGGAAGGCGGAAGGGCAACCGGCGCGGCGAAGCCACGGGCGGGCCGGACGCGGAGGCGCGGGCATAAAAGGAAGGAGGACGCAAGGTATGTCGGATGCGATCATACCAGCACTATAAAGCACCGGATCCCATCAGAACTCCGAAGTTAAGCATGCTTGGGCGAGAGTAGTACTAGGATGGGTGACCTCCTGGGAAGTCCTCGTGTTGCATTCCCCTTTTTGTTTGTTTGTATTTTTTTTCAAAAATTGGTTTTTGGCCGTCCGTTTGTCAGATTTTATTCGTTTTCCTAGGCGGCACCGTCCGAGCGAGGGGGAAGGCGGAAGGGCAACCGGCGCGGCGAAGCCACGGGCGGGCCGGACGCGGAGGCGCTGGCATAAAAGGAAGGAGGACGCAAGGTATGTCGGATGCGATCATACCAGCACTAAAGCACCGGATCCCATCAGAACTCCGAAGTTAAGCGTGCTTGGGCGAGAGTAGTACTAGGATGGGTGACCTCCTGGGAAGTCCTCGTGTTGCATTCCCCTTTTTGTTTGTTTGTATTTTTTTTCAAAAATTGGTTTTTGGCCGTTCGTTTGTCAGATTTTATTCGTTTTCCTAGGCGGCACCGTCCAAGCGAGGGGGAAGGCGGAAGGGCAACCGGCGCAGCGAAGCCACGGGCGGGCCGGACGCGGAGGCGCGGGCATAAAAGGAAGGAGGACGCAAGGTATGTCGGATGCGATCATACCAGCACTAAAGCACCGGATCCCATCAGAACTCCGAAGTTAAGCGTGCTTGGGCGAGAGTAGTACTAGGATGGGTGACGTCCTGGGAAGTCCTCGTGTTGCATTCCCCTTTTTGTTTGTTTGTATTTTTTTTCAAAAATTGGTTTTTGGCCGTCCGTTTGTCAGATTTTATTCGTTTTCCTAGGCGGCACCGTCCGAGCGAGGGGGAAGGCGGAAGGGCAACCGGCGCGGCGAAGCCACGGGCGGGCCGGACGCGGAGGCGCGGGCATAAAAGGAAGGAGGACGCAAGGTATGTCGGATGCGATCATACCAGCACTAAAGCACCGGATCCCATCAGAACTCCGAAGTTAAGCGTGCTTGGGCGAGAGTAGTACTAGGATGGGTGACCTCCTGGGAAGTCCTCGTGTTGCATTCCCCTTTTTGTTTGTTTGTATTTTTTTTCAAAAATTGGTTTTTGGCCGTCCGTTTGTCAGATTTTATTCGTTTTCCTAGGCGGCACCGTCCGAGCGAGGGGGAAGGCGGAAGGGCAACCGGCGCGGCGAAGCCACGGGCGGGCCGGACGCGGAGGCGCGGGCATAAAAGGAAGGAGGACGCAAGGTATGTCGGATGCGATCATACCAGCACTAAAGCACCGGATCCCATCAGAACTCCGAAGTTAAGCGTGCTTGATCGAGAGTAGTACTAGGATGGGTGACGTCCTGGGAAGTCCTCGTGTTGCATTCCCCTTTTTGTTTGTTTGTATTTTTTTCAAAAATTGGTTTTTGGCCGTCCGTTTGTCAGATTTTATTCGTTTTCCTAGGCGGCACCGTCCGAGCGAGGGGGAAGGCGGAAGGGCAACCGGCGCGGCGAAGCCACGGGCGGGCCGGACGCGGAGGCGCGGGCATAAAAGGAAGGAGGACGCAAGGTATGTCGGATGCGATCATACCAGCACTAAAGCACCGGATCCCATCAGAACTCCGAAGTTAAGCGTGCTTGGGCGAGAGTAGTACTAGGATGGGTGACCTCCTGGGAAGTCCTCGTGTTGCATTCCCCTTTTTGTTTGTTTGTATTTTTTTTCAAAAATTGGTTTTTGGCCGTCCGTTTGTCAGATTTTATTCGTTTTCCTAGGCGGCACCGTCCGAGCGAGGGGGAAGGCGGAAGGGCAACCGGCGCGGCGAAGCCACGGGCGGGCCGGACGCGGAGGCGCGGGCATAAAAGGAAGGAGGACGCAAGGTATGTCGGATGCGATCATACCAGCACTAAAGCACCGGATCCCATCAGAACTCCGAAGTTAAGCGTGCTTGGGCGAGAGTAGTACTAGGATGGGTGACCTCCTGGGAAGTCCTCGTGTTGCATTCCCCTTTTTGTTTGTTTGTATTTTTTTTCAAAAATTGGTTTTTGGCCGTCCGTTTGTCAGATTTTATTCGTTTTCCTAGGCGGCACCGTCCGAGCGAGGGGGAAGGCGGAAGGGCAACCGGCGCGGCGAAGCCACGGGTGGGCCGGACGCGGAGGCGCGGGCATAAAAGGAAGGAGGACGCAAGGTATGTCGGATGCGATCATACCAGCACTAAAGCACCGGATCCCATCAGAACTCCGAAGTTAAGCGTGCTTGGGCGAGAGTAGTACTAGGATGGGTGACCTCCTGGGAAGTCCTCGTGTTGCATTCACCTTTTTGTTTGTTTGTATTTTTTTCAAAAATTGGTTTTTGGCCGTCCGTTTGTCAGATTTTATTCGTTTTCCTAGGCGGCACCGTCCGAGCGAGGGGGAAGGCGGAAGGGCAACCGGCGCGGCGAAGCCACGGGCGGGCCGGACGCGGAGGCGCGGGCATAAAAGGAAGGAGGACGCAAGGTAAGTCGGATGCGATCATACCAGCACTAAAGCACCGGATCCCATCAGAACTCCGAAGTTAAGCGTGCTTGGGCGAGAGTAGTACTAGGATGGGTGACCTCCTGGGAAGTCCTCGTGTTGCATTCCCCTTTTTGTTTGTTTGTATTTTTTTCAAAAATTGGTTTTTGGCCGTCCGTTTGTCAGATTTTATTCGTTTTCCTAGGCGGCACCGTCCGAGCGAGGGGGAAGGCGGAAGGGCAACCGGCGCGGCGAAGCCACGGGCGGGCCGGACGCGGAGGCGCGGGCATAAAAGGAAGGAGGACGCAAGGTATGTCGGATGCGATCATACCAGCACTAAAGCACCGGATCCCATCAGAACTCCGAAGTTAAGCGTGCTTGGGCGAGAGTAGTACTAGGATGGGTGACCTCCTGGGAAGTCCTCGTGTTGCATTCCCCTTTTTGTTTGTTTGTATTTTTTTTCAAAAATTGGTTTTTGGCCGTCCGTTTGTCAGATTTTATTCGTTTTCCTAGGCGGCACCGTCCGAGCGAGGGGGAAGGCGGAAGGGCAACCGGCGCGGCGAAGCCACGGGCGGGCCGGACGCGGAGGCGCGGGCATAAAAGGAAGGAGGACGCAAGGTAAGTCGGATGCGATCATACCAGCACTAAAGCACCGGATCCCATCAGAACTCCGAAGTTAAGCGTGCTTGGGCGAGAGTAGTACTAGGATGGGTGACCTCCTGGGAAGTCCTCGTGTTGCATTCCCCTTTTTGTTTGTTTGTATTTTTTTCAAAAATTGGTTTTTGGCCGTCCGTTTGTCAGATTTTATTCGTTTTCCTAGGCGGCACCGTCCGAGCGAGGGGGAAGGCGGAAGGGCAACCGGCGCGGCGAAGCCACGGGCGGGCCGGACGCGGAGGCGCGGGCATAAAAGGAAGGAGGACGCAAGGTATGTCGGATGCGATCATACCAGCACTAAAGCACCGGATCCCATCAGAACTCCGAAGTTAAGCGTGCTTGGGCGAGAGTAGTACTAGGATGGGTGACCTCCTGGGAAGTCCTCGTGTTGCATTCCCCTTTTTGTTTGTTTGTATTTTTTTTCAAAAATTGGTTTTTGGCCGTCCGTTTGTCAGATTTTATTCGTTTTCCTAGGCGGCACCGTCCGAGCGAGGGGGAAGGCGGAAGGGCAACCGGCGCGGCGAAGCCACGGGCGGGCCGGACGCGGAGGCGCGGGCATAAAAGGAAGGAGGACGCAAGGTATGTCGGATGCGATCATACCAGCACTAAAGCACCGGATCCCATCAGAACTCCGAAGTTAAGCGTGCTTGGGCGAGAGTAGTACTAGGATGGGTGACCTCCTGGGAAGTCCTCGAGTTGCATTCCCCTTTTTGTTTGTTTGTATTTTTTTCAAAAATTGGTTTTTGGCCGTCCGTTTGTCAGATTTTATTCGTTTTCCTAGGCGGCACCGTCCGAGCGAGGGGGAAGGCGGAAGGGCAACCGGCGCGGCGAAGCCACGGGCGGGCCGGACGCGGAGGCGCGGGCATAAAAGGAAGGAGGACGCAAGGTATGTCGGATGCGATCATACCAGCACTAAAGCACCGGATCCCATCAGAACTCCGAAGTTAAGCGTGCTTGGGCGAGAGTAGTACTAGGATGGGTGACCTCCTGGGAAGTCCTCGTGTTGCATTCACCTTTTTGTTTGTTTGTATTTTTTTCAAAAATTGGTTTTTGGCCGTCCGTTTGTCAGATTTTATTCGTTTTCCTAGGCGGCACCGTCCGAGCGAGGGGGAAGGCGGAAGGGCAACCGGCGCGGCGAAGCCACGGGCGGGCCGGACGCGGAGGCGCGGGCATAAAAGGAAGGAGGACGCAAGGTAAGTCGGATGCGATCATACCAGCACTAAAGCACCGGATCCCATCAGAACTCCGAAGTTAAGCGTGCTTGGGCGAGAGTAGTACTAGGATGGGTGACCTCCTGGGAAGTCCTCGTGTTGCATTCCCCTTTTTGTTTGTTTGTATTTTTTTCAAAAATTGGTTTTTGGCCGTCCGTTTGTCAGATTTTATTCGTTTTCCTAGGCGGCACCGTCCGAGCGAGGGGGAAGGCGGAAGGGCAACCGGCGCGGCGAAGCCACGGGCGGGCCGGACGCGGAGGCGCGGGCATAAAAGGAAGGAGGACGCAAGGTATGTCGGATGCGATCATACCAGCACTAAAGCACCGGATCCCATCAGAACTCCGAAGTTAAGCGTGCTTGGGCGAGAGTAGTACTAGGATGGGTGACCTCCTGGGAAGTCCTCGTGTTGCATTCCCCTTTTTGTTTGTTTGTATTTTTTTCAAAAATTGGTTTTTGGCCGTCCGTTTGTCAGATTTTATTCGTTTTCCTAGGCGGCACCGTCCGAGCGAGGGGGAAGGCGGAAGGGCAACCGGCGCGGCGAAGCCACGGGCGGGCCGGACGCGGAGGCGCGGGCATAAAAGGAAGGAGGACGCAAGGTAAGTCGGATGCGATCATACCAGCACTAAAGCACCGGATCCCATCAGAACTCCGAAGTTAAGCGTGCTTGGGCGAGAGTAGTACTAGGATGGGTGACCTCCTGGGAAGTCCTCGTGTTGCATTCCCCTTTTTGTTTGTTTGTATTTTTTTTCAAAAATTGGTTTTTGGCCGTCCGTTTGTCAGATTTTATTCGTTTTCCTAGGCGGCACCGTCCGAGCGAGGGGGAAGGCGGAAGGGCAACCGGCGCGGCGAAGCCACGGGCGGGCCGGACGCGGAGGCGCGGGCATAAAAGGAAGGAGGACGCAAGGTATGTCGGATGCGATCATACCAGCACTAAAGCACCGGATCCCATCAGAACTCCGAAGTTAAGCGTGCTTGGGCGAGAGTAGTACTAGGATGGGTGACCTCCTGGGAAGTCCTCGAGTTGCATTCCCCTTTTTGTTTGTTTGTATTTTTTTCAAAAATTGGTTTTTGGCCGTCCGTTTGTCAGATTTTATTCGTTTTCCTAGGCGGCACCGTCCGAGCGAGGGGGAAGGCGGAAGGGCAACCGGCGCGGCGAAGCCACGGGCGGGCCGGACGCGGAGGCGCGGGCATAAAAGGAAGGAGGACGCAAGGTATGTCGGATGCGATCATACCAGCACTAAAGCACCGGATCCCATCAGAACTCCGAAGTTAAGCGTGCTTGGGCGAGAGTAGTACTAGGATGGGTGACCTCCTGGGAAGTCCTCGTGTTGCATTCCCCTTTTTGTTTGTTTGTATTTTTTTTCAAAAATTGGTTTTTGGCCGTCCGTTTGTCAGATTTTATTCGTTTTCCTAGGCGGCACCGTCCGAGCGAGGGGGAAGGCGGAAGGGCAACCGGCGCGGCGAAGCCACGGGCGGGCCGGACGCGGAGGCGCGGGCATAAAAGGAAGGAGGACGCAAGGTATGTCGGATGCGATCATACCAGCACTAAAGCACCAGATCCCATCAGAACTCCGAAGTTAAGCGTGCTTGGGCGAGAGTAGTACTAGGATGGGTGACCTCCTGGGAAGTCCTCGTGTTGCATTCCCCTTTTTGTTTGTTTGTATTTTTTTCAAAAATTGGTTTTTGGCCGTCCGTTTGTCAGATTTTATTCGTTTTCCTAGGCGGCACCGTCCGAGCGAGGGGGAAGGCGGAAGGGCAACCGGCGCGGCGAAGCGACGGGCGGGCCGGACGCGGAGGCGCGGGCATAAAAGGAAGGAGGACGCAAGGTATGTCGGATGCGATCATACCAGCACTAAAGCACCGGATCCCATCAGAACTCCGAAGTTAAGCGTGCTTGGGCGAGAGTAGTACTAGGATGGGTGACCTCCTGGGAAGTCCTCGTGTTGCATTCCCCTTTTTGTTTGTTTGTATTTTTTTCAAAATTTGGTTTTTGGCCGTCCGTTTGTCAGATTTTATTCGTTTTCCTAGGCGGCACCGTCCGAGCGAGGGGGAAGGCGGAAGGGCAACCGGCGCGGCGAAGCCACGGGCGGGCCGGACGCGGAGGCGCGGGCATAAAAGGAAGGAGGACGCAAGGTATGTCGGATGCGATCATACCAGCACTAAAGCACCGGATCCCATCAGAACTCCGAAGTTAAGCGTGCTTGGGCGAGAGTAGTACTAGGATGGGTGACCTCCTGGGAAGTCCTCGTGTTGCATTCCCCTTTTTGTTTGTTTGTATTTTTTTCAAAAATTGGTTTTTGGCCGTCCGTTTGTCAGATTTTATTCGTTTTCCTAGGCGGCACCGTCCGTGCGAGGGGGAAGGCGGAAGGGCAACCGGCGCGGCGAAGCCACGGGCGGGCCGGACGCGGAGGCGCGGGCATAAAAGGAACGAGGACGCAAGGTATGTCAGATGCGATCATACCAGCACTAAAGCACCGGATCCCATCAGAACTCCGAAGTTAAGCGTGCTTGGGCGAGAGTAGTACTAGGATGGGTGACCTCCTGGGAAGTCCTCGTGTTGCATTCCTCTTTTTGTTTGTTTGTATTTTTTTTCAAAAATTGGTTTTTGGCCGTCCGTTTGTCAGATTTTATTCGTTTTCCTAGGCGGCACCGTCCGAGCGAGGGGGAAGGCGGAAGGGCAACCGGCGCGGCGAAGCCACGGGCGGGCCGGACGCGGAGGCGCGGGCATAAAAGGAAGGAGGACGCAAGGTATGTCGGATGCGATCATACCAGCACTAAAGCACCGGATCCCATCAGAACTCCGAAGTTAAGCGTGCTTGGGCGAGAGTAGTACTAGGATGGGTGACCTCCTGGGAAGTCCTCGTGTTGCATTCCCCTTTTTGTTTGTTTGTATTTTTTTCAAAAATTGGTTTTTGGCCGTCCGTTTGTCAGATTTTATTCGTTTTCCTAGGCGGCACCGTCCGAGCGAGGGGGAAGGCAGAAGGGCAACCGGCGCGGCGAAGCCACGGGCGGGCCGGACGCGGAGGCGCGGGCATAAAAGGAAGGAGGACGCAAGGTATGTCGGATGCGATCATACCAGCACTAAAGCACCGGATCCCATCAGAACTCCGAAGTTAAGCGTGCTTGGGCGAGAGTAGTACTAGGATGGGTGACCTCCTGGGAAGTCCTCGTGTTGCATTCACCTTTTTGTTTGTTTGTATTTTTTTCAAAAATTGGTTTTTGGCCGTCCGTTTGTCAGATTTTATTCGTTTTCCTAGGCGGCACCGTCCGAGCGAGGGGGAAGGCGGAAGGGCAACCGGCGCGGCGAAGCCACGGGCGGGCCGGACGCGGAGGCGCGGGCATAAAAGGAAGGAGGACGCAAGGTAAGTCGGATGCGATCATACCAGCACTAAAGCACCGGATCCCATCAGAACTCCGAAGTTAAGCGTGCTTGGGCGAGAGTAGTACTAGGATGAGTGACCTCCTGGGAAGTCCTCGTGTTGCATTCCCCTTTTTGTTTGTTTGTATTTTTTTCAAAAATTGGTTTTTGGCCGTCCGTTTGTCAGATTTTATTCGTTTTCCTAGGCGGCACCATCCGAGCGAGGGGGAAGGCGGAAGGGCAACCGGCGCGGCGAAGCCACGGGCGGGCCGGACGCGGAGGCGCGGGCATAAAAGGAAGGAGGACGCAAGGTATGTCGGATGCGATCATACCAGCACTAAAGCACCGGATCCCATCAGAACTCCGAAGTTAAGCGTGCTTGGGCGAGAGTAGTACTAGGATGGGTGACCTCCTGGGAAGTCCTCGTGTTGCATTCCCCTTTTTGTTTGTTTGTATTTTTTTTCAAAAATTGGTTTTTGGCCGTCCGTTTGTCAGATTTTATTTGTTTTCCTCGGCGGCACCGTTCGAGCGAGGGGGAAGGCGGAAGGGCAACCGGCGCGGCGAAGCCACGGGCGGGCCGGACGCGGAGGCGCGGGCATAAAAGGAAGGAGGACGCAAGGTATGTCGGATGCGATCATACCAGCACTAAAGCACCGGATCCCATCAGAACTCCGAAGTTAAGCATGCTTGGGCGAGAGTAGTACTAGGATGGGTGACCTCCTGGGAAGTCCTCGTGTTGCATTCCCCTTTTTGTTTGTTTGTATTTTTTTCAAAAATTGGTTTTTGGCCGTCCGTTTGTCAGATTTTATTCGTTTTCCTAGGCGGCACCGTCCGAGCGAGGGGGAAGGCGGAAGGGCAACCGGCGCGGCGAAGCCACGGGCGGGCCGGACGCGGAGGCGCGGGCATAAAAGGAAGGAGGACGCAAGGTATGTCGGATGCGATCATACCAGCACTAAAGCACCGGATCCCATCAGAACTTCGAAGTTAAGCGTGCTTGGGCGAGAGTAGTACTAGGATGGGTGACCTCCTGGGAAGTCCTCGTGTTGCATTCCCCTTTTTGTTTGTTTGTATTTTTTTCAAAAATTGGTTTTTGGCCGTCCGTTTGTCAGATTTTATTCGTTTTCCTAGGCGGCACCGTCCGAGCGAGGGGGAAGGCGGAAGGGCAACCGGCGCGGCGAAGCCACGGGCGGGCCGGACGCGGAGGCGCGGGCATAAAAGGAAGGAGGACGCAAGGTATGTCGGATGCGATCATACCAGCACTAAAGCACCGGATCCCATCAGAACTCCGAAGTTAAGCGTGCTTGGGCGAGAGTAGTACTAGGATGGGTGACCTCTTGGGAAGTCCTCGTGTTGCATTCACCTTTTTGTTTGTTTGTATTTTTTTCAAAAATTGGTTTTTGGCCGTCCGTTTGTCAGATTTTATTCGTTTTCCTAGGCGGCACCGTCCGAGCGAGGGGGAAGGCGGAAGGGCAACCGGCGCGGCGAAGCCACGGGCGGGCCGGACGCGGAGGCGCGGGCATAAAAGGAAGGAGGACGCAAGGTAAGTCGGATGCGATCATACCAGCACTAAAGCACCGGATCCCATCAGAACTCCGAAGTTAAGCGTGCTTGGGCGAGAGTAGTACTAGGATGAGTGACCTCCTGGGAAGTCCTCGTGTTGCATTCCCCTTTTTGTTTGTTTGTATTTTTTTCAAAAATTGGTTTTTGGCCGTCCGTTTGTCAGATTTTATTCGTTTTCCTAGGCGGCACCATCCGAGCGAGGGGGAAGGCGGAAGGGCAACCGGCGCGGCGAAGCCACGGGCGGGCCGGACGCGGAGGCGCGGGCATAAAAGGAAGGAGGACGCAAGGTATGTCGGATGCGATCATACCAGCACTAAAGCACCGGATCCCATCAGAACTCCGAAGTTAAGCGTGCTTGGGCGAGAGTAGTACTAGGATGGGTGACCTCCTGGGAAGTCCTCGTGTTGCATTCCCCTTTTGGTTTGTTTGTATTTTTTTTCAAAAATTGGTTTTTGGCCGTCCGTTTGTCAGATTTTATTCGTTTTCCTAGGCGGCACCGTCCGAGCGAGGGGGAAGGCGGAAGGGCAACCGGCGCGGCGAAGCCACGGGCGGGCCGGACGCGGAGGCGCGGGCATAAAAGGAAGGAGGACGCAAGGTATGTCGGATGCGATCATACCAGCACTAAAGCACCGGATCCCATCAGAACTCCGAAGTTAAGCGTGCTTGGGCGAGAGTAGTACTAGGATGGGTGACCTCCTGGGAAGTCCTCGTGTTGCATTCCCCTTTTTGTTTGTTTGTATTTTTTTCAAAAATTGGTTTTTGGCCGTCCGTTTGTCAGATTTTATTCGTTTTCCTAGGCGGCACCGTCCGAGCGAGGGGGAAGGCGGAAGGGCAACCGGCGCGGCGAAGCCACGGGCGGGCCGGACGCGGAGGCGCGGGCATAAAAGGAAGGAGGACGCAAGGTATGTCGGATGCGATCATACCAGCACTAAAGCACCGGATCCCATCAGAACTCCGAAGTTAAGCGTGCTTGGGCGAGAGTAGTACTAGGATGGGTGACCTCCTGGGAAGTCCTCGTGTTGCATTCCCCTTTTTGTTTGTTTGTATTTTTTTCAAAATTTGATTTTTGGCCGTCCGTTTGTCAGATTTTATTCGTTTTCCTAGGCGGCACCGTCCGAGCGAGGGGGAAGGCGGAAGGGCAACCGGCGCGGCGAAGCCACGGGCGGGCCGGACGCGGAGGCGCGGGCATAAAAGGAACGAGGACGCAAGGTATGTCGGATGCGATCATACCAGCACTAAAGCACCGGATCCCATCAGAACTCCGAAGTTAAGCGTGCTTGGGCGAGAGTAGTACTAGGATGGGTGACCTCCTGGGAAGTCCTCGTGTTGCATTCCCCTTTTTGTTTGTTTGTATTTTTTTCAAAAATTGGTTTTTGGCCGTCCGTTTGTCAGATTTTATTCGTTTTCCTAGGCGGCACCGTCCGAGCGAGGGGGAAGGCGGAAGGGCAACCGGCGCGGCGAAGCCACGGGCGGGCCGGACGCGGAGGCGCGGGCATAAAAGGAAGGAGGGCGCAAGGTAAGTCGGATGCGATCATACCAGCACTAAAGCACCGGATCCCATCAGAACTCCGAAGTTAAGCGTGCTTGGGCGAGAGTAGTACTAGGATGGGTGACCTCCTGGGAAGTCCTCGTGTTGCATTCCCCTTTTTGTTTGTTTGTATTTTTTTCAAAAATTGGTTTTTGGCCGTCCGTTTGTCAGATTTTATTCGTTTTCCTAGGCGGCACCGTCCGAGCGAGGGTGAAGGCGGAAGGGCAACCGGCGCGGCGAAGCCACGGGCGGGCCGGACGCGGAGGCGCGGGCATAAAAGGAAGGAGGACGCAAGGTATGTCGGATGCGATCATACCAGCACTAAAGCACCGGATCCCATCAGAACTCCGAAGTTAAGCGTGCTTGGGCGAGAGTAGTACTAGGATGGGTGACCTCCTGGGAAGTCCTCGTGTTGCATTCCCCTTTTGGTTTGTTTGTATTTTTTTTCAAAAATTGGTTTTTTGCCGTCCGTTTGTCAGATTTTATTCGTTTTCCTAGGCGGCACCGTCCGAGCGAGGGGGAAGGCGGAAGGGCAACCGGCGCGGCGAAGCCACGGGCGGGCCGGACGCGGAGGCGCGGGCATAAAAGGAAGGAGGACGCAAGGTATGTCGGATGCGATCATACCAGCACTAAAGCACCGGATCCCATCAGAACTCCGAAGTTAAGCGTGCTTGGGCGAGAGTAGTACTAGGATGGGTGACCTCCTGGGAAGTCCTCGTGTTGCATTCCCCTTTTTGTTTGTTTGTATTTTTTTCAAAATTTGGTTTTTGGCCGTCCGTTTGTCAGATTTTATTCGTTTTCCTAGGCGGCACCGTCCGAGCGAGGGGGAAGGCGGAAGGGCAACCGGTGCGGCGAAGCCACGGGCGGGCCGGACGCGGAGGCGCGGGCATAAAAGGAAGGAGGACGCAAGGTATGTCGGATGCGATCATACCAGCACTAAAGCACCGGATCCCATCAGAACTCCGAAGTTAAGCGTGCTTGGGCGAGAGTAGTACTAGGATGGGTGACCTCCTGGGAAGTCCTCGTGTTGCATTCCCCTTTTTGTTTGTTTGTATTTTTTTCAAAAATTGGTTTTTGGCCGTCCGTTTGTCAGATTTTATTCGTTTTCCTAGGCGGCACCGTCCGAGCGAGGGGGAAGGAGGAAGGGCAACCGGCGCGGCGAAGCCACGGGCGGGCCGGACGCGGAGGCGCGGGCATAAAAGGAAGGAGGGCGCAAGGTAAGTCGGATGCGATCATACCAGCACTAAAGCACCGGATCCCATCAGAACTCCGAAGTTAAGCGTGCTTGGGCGAGAGTAGTACTAGGATGGGTGACCTCCTGGGAAGTCCTCGTGTTGCATTCCCCTTTTTGTTTGTTTGTATTTTTTTCAAAAATTGGTTTTTGGCCGTCCGTTTGTCAGATTTTATTCGTTTTCCTAGGCGGCACCGTCCGAGCGAGGGGGAAGGCGGAAGGGCAACCGGCGCGGCGAAGCCACGGGCGGGCCGGACGCGGAGGCGCGGGCATAAAAGGAAGGAGGACGCAAGGTATGTCGGATGCGATCATACCAGCACTAAAGCACCGGATCCCATCAGAACTCCGAAGTTAAGCGTGCTTGGGCGAGAGTAGTACTAGGATGGGTGACCTCCTGGGAAGTCCTCGTGTTGCATTCCCCTTTTTGTTTGTTTGTATTTTTTTCAAAATTTGGTTTTTGGCCGTCCGTTTGTCAGATTTTATTCGTTTTCCTAGGCGGCACCGTCCGAGCGAGGGGGAAGGCGGAAGGGCAACCGGCGCGGCGAAGCCACGGGCGGGCCGGACGCGGAGGCGCGGGCATAAAAGGAACGAGGACGCAAGGTATGTCGGATGCGATCATACCAGCACTAAAGCACCGGATCCCATCAGAACTCCGAAGTTAAGCGTGCTTGGGCGAGAGTAGTACTAGGATGGGTGACCTCCTGGGAAGTCCTCGTGTTGCATTCCCCTTTTTGTTTGTTTGTATTTTTTTCAAAAATTGGTTTTTGGCCGTCCGTTTGTCAGATTTTATTCGTTTTCCTAGGCGGCACCGTCCGAGCGAGGGGGAAGGCGGAAGGGCAACCGGCGCGGCGAAGCCACGGGCGGGCCGGACGCGGAGGCGCGGGCATAAAAGGAAGGAGGGCGCAAGGTAAGTCGGATGCGATCATACCAGCACTAAAGCACCGGATCCCATCAGAACTCCGAAGTTAAGCGTGCTTGGGCGAGAGTAGTACTAGGATGGGTGACCTCCTGGGAAGTCCTCGTGTTGCATTCCCCTTTTTGTTTGTTTGTATTTTTTTCAAAAATTGGTTTTTGGCCGTCCGTTTGTCAGATTTTATTCGTTTTCCTAGGCGGCACCGTCCGAGCGAGGGTGAAGGCGGAAGGGCAACCGGCGCGGCGAAGCCACGGGCGGGCCGGACGCGGAGGCGCGGGCATAAAAGGAAGGAGGACGCAAGGTATGTCGGATGCGATCATACCAGCACTAAAGCACCGGATCCCATCAGAACTCCGAAGTTAAGCGTGCTTGGGCGAGAGTAGTACTAGGATGGGTGACCTCCTGGGAAGTCCTCGTGTTGCATTCCCCTTTTGGTTTGTTTGTATTTTTTTTCAAAAATTGGTTTTTTGCCGTCCGTTTGTCAGATTTTATTCGTTTTCCTAGGCGGCACCGTCCGAGCGAGGGGGAAGGCGGAAGGGCAACCGGCGCGGCGAAGCCACGGGCGGGCCGGACGCGGAGGCGCGGGCATAAAAGGAAGGAGGACGCAAGGTATGTCGGATGCGATCATACCAGCACTAAAGCACCGGATCCCATCAGAACTCCGAAGTTAAGCGTGCTTGGGCGAGAGTAGTACTAGGATGGGTGACCTCCTGGGAAGTCCTCGTGTTGCATTCCCCTTTTTGTTTGTTTGTATTTTTTTCAAAATTTGGTTTTTGGCCGTCCGTTTGTCAGATTTTATTCGTTTTCCTAGGCGGCACCGTCCGAGCGAGGGGGAAGGCGGAAGGGCAACCGGTGCGGCGAAGCCACGGGCGGGCCGGACGCGGAGGCGCGGGCATAAAAGGAAGGAGGACGCAAGGTATGTCGGATGCGATCATACCAGCACTAAAGCACCGGATCCCATCAGAACTCCGAAGTTAAGCGTGCTTGGGCGAGAGTAGTACTAGGATGGGTGACCTCCTGGGAAGTCCTCGTGTTGCATTCCCCTTTTTGTTTGTTTGTATTTTTTTCAAAAATTGGTTTTTGGCCGTCCGTTTGTCAGATTTTATTCGTTTTCCTAGGCGGCACCGTCCGAGCGAGGGGGAAGGAGGAAGGGCAACCGGCGCGGCGAAGCCACGGGCGGGCCGGACGCGGAGGCGCGGGCATAAAAGGAAGGAGGGCGCAAGGTAAGTCGGATGCGATCATACCAGCACTAAAGCACCGGATCCCATCAGAACTCCAAAGTTAAGCGTGCTTGGGCGAGAGTAGTACTAGGATGGGTGACCTCCTGGGAAGTCCTCGTGTTGCATTCCCCTTTTTGTTTGTTTGTATTTTTTTCAAAAATTGGTTTTTGGCCGTCCGTTTGTCAGATTTTATTCGTTTTCCTAGGCGGCACCGTCCGAGCGAGGGGGAAGGCGGAAGGGCAACCGGCGCGGCGAAGCCACGGGCGGGCCGGACGCAGAGGCGCGGGCATAAAAGGAAGGAGGACGCAAGGTATGTCGGATGCGATCATACCAGCACTAAAGCACCGGATCCCATCAGAACTCCGAAGTTAAGGGTGCTTGGGCGAGAGTAGTACTAGGATGGGTGACCTCCTGGGAAGTCCTCGTGTTGCATTCCCCTTTTTGTTTGTTTGTATTTTTTTCAAAATTTGGTTTTTGGCCGTCCGTTTGTCAGATTTTATTCGTTTTCCTAGGCGGCACCGTCCTAGCGAGGGGGAAGGCGGAAGGGCAACCGGCGCGGCGAAGCCACTGGCGGGCCGGACACGAAGGCGCGGGCATAAAAGGAAGGAGGACGCAAGGTATGTCGGATGCGATCATACCAGCACTAAAGCACCGGATCCCATCAGAACTCTGAAGTTAAGCGTGCTTGGGCGAGAGTAGTACTAGGATGGGTGACCTCCTGGGAAGTCCTCGTGTTGCATTCCCCTTTTTGTTTGTTTGTATTTTTTTCAAAAATTGGTTTTTGGCTGTCCGTTTGTCAGATTTTATTCGTTTTCCTAGGCGGCACCGTCCGAGCGAGGGGGAAGGCGGAAGGGCAACCGGCGCGGCGAAGCCACGGGCGGGCCGGACGCAGAGGCGCGGGCATAAAAGGAAGGAGGACGCAAGGTATGTCGGATGCGATCATACCAGCACTAAAGCACCGGATCCCATCAGAACTCCGAAGTTAAGCGTGCTTGGGCGAGAGTAGTACTAGGATGGGTGACCTGAAGTCCTCGTGTTGCATTCCCCTTTTTGTTTGTTTGTATTTTTTTCAAAAATTGGTTTTTGGCCGTCCGTTTGTCAGATTTTATTCGTTTTCCTAGGCGGCACCGTCCGAGCGAGGGGGAAGGCGGAAGGGCAACCGGCGCGGCGAAGCCACGGGCGGGCCGGACGCGGAGGCGCGGGCATAAAAGGAAGGAGGACGCAAGGTAAGTCGGATGCGATCATACCAGCACTAAAGCACCGGATCCCATCAGAACTCCGAAGTTAAGCGTGCTTGGGCGAGAGTAGTACTAGGATGGGTGACCTCCTGGGAAGTCCTCGTGTTGCATTCCCCTTTTTGTTTGTTTGTATTTTTTTCAAAAATTGGTTTTTGGCCGTCCGTTTGTCAGATTTTATTCGTTTTCCTAGGCGGCACCGTCCGAGCGAGGGGGAAGGCGGAAGGGCAACCGGCGCGGCGAAGCCACGGGCGGGCCGGACGCAGAGGCGCGGGCATAAAAGGAAGGAGGACGCAAGGTATGTCGGATGCGATCATACCAGCACTAAAGCACCGGATCCCATCAGAACTCCGAAGTTAAGGGTGCTTGGGCGAGAGTAGTACTAGGATGGGTGACCTCCTGGGAAGTCCTCGTGTTGCATTCCCCTTTTTGTTTGTTTGTATTTTTTTCAAAATTTGGTTTTTGGCCGTCCGTTTGTCAGATTTTATTCGTTTTCCTAGGCGGCACCGTCCTAGCGAGGGGGAAGGCGGAAGGGCAACCGGCGCGGCGAAGCCACTGGCGGGCCGGACACGGAGGCGCGGGCATAAAAGGAAGGAGGACGCAAGGTATGTCGGATGCGATCATACCAGCACTAAAGCACCGGATCCCATCAGAACTCTGAAGTTAAGCGTGCTTGGGCGAGAGTAGTACTAGGATGGGTGACCTCCTGGGAAGTCCTCGTGTTGCATTCCCCTTTTTGTTTGTTTGTATTTTTTTCAAAAATTGGTTTTTGGCTGTCCGTTTGTCAGATTTTATTCGTTTTCCTAGGCGGCACCGTCCGAGCGAGGGGGAAGGCGGAAGGGCAACCGGCGCGGCGAAGCCACGGGCGGGCCGGACGCAGAGGCGCGGGCATAAAAGGAAGGAGGACGCAAGGTATGTCGGATGCGATCATACCAGCACTAAAGCACCGGATCCCATCAGAACTCCGAAGTTAAGCGTGCTTGGGCGAGAGTAGTACTAGGATGGGTGACCTGAAGTCCTCGTGTTGCATTCCCCTTTTTGTTTGTTTGTATTTTTTTCAAAAATTGGTTTTTGGCCGTCCGTTTGTCAGATTTTATTCGTTTTCCTAGGCGGCACCGTCCGAGCGAGGGGGAAGGCGGAAGGGCAACCGGCGCGGCGAAGCCACGGGCGGGCCGGACGCGGAGGCGCGGGCATAAAAGGAAGGAGGACGCAAGGTAAGTCGGATGCGATCATACCAGCACTAAAGCACCGGATCCCATCAGAACTCCGAAGTTAAGCGTGCTTGGGCGAGAGTAGTACTAGGATGGGTGACCTCCTGGGAAGTCCTCGTGTTGCATTCCCCTTTTTGTTTGTTTGTATTTTTTTCAAAAATTGGTTTTTGGCCGTCCGTTTGTCAGATTTTATTCGTTTTCCTAGGCGGCACCGTCCGAGCGAGGGGGAAGGCGGAAGGGCAACCGGCGCGGCGAAGCCACGGGCGGGCCGGACGCAGAGGCGCGGGCATAAAAGGAAGGAGGACGCAAGGTATGTCGGATGCGATCATACCAGCACTAAAGCACCGGATCCCATCAGAACTCCGAAGTTAAGCGTGCTTGGGCGAGAGTAGTACTAGGATGGGTGACCTCCTGGGAAGTCCTCGTGTTGCATTCCCCTTTTTGTTTGTTTGTATTTTTTTTCAAAAATTGGTTTTTGGCCGTCCGTTTGTCAGATTTTATTCGTTTTCCTAGGCGGCACCGTCCGAGCGAGGGGGAAGGCGGAAGGGCAACCGGCGCGGCGAAGCCACGGGCGGGCCGGACGCGGAGGCGCGGGCATAAAAGGAAGGAGGGCGCAAGGTAAGTCGGATGCGATCATACCAGCACTAAAGCACCGGATCCCATCAGAACTCCGAAGTTAAGCGTGCTTGGGCGAGAGTAGTACTAGGATGGGTGACCTCCTGGGAAGTCCTCGTGTTGCATTCCCCTTTTTGTTTGTTTGTATTTTTTTCAAAAATTGGTTTTTGGCCGTCCGTTTGTCAGATTTTATTCATTTTCCTAGGCGGCACCGTCCGAGCGAGGGGGAAGGCGGAAGGGCAACCGGCGCGGCGAAGCCACGGGCGGGCCGGACGCAGAGGCGCGGGCATAAAAGGAAGGAGGACGCAAGGTATGTCGGATGCGATCATACCAGCACTAAAGCACCGGATCCCATCAGAACTCCGAAGTTAAGCGTGCTTGGGCGAGAGTAGTACTAGGATGGGTGACCTCCTAGGAAGTCCTCGTGTTGCATTCCCCTTTTTGTTTGTTTGTATTTTTTTCAAAATTTGGTTTTTGGCCGTCCGTTTGTCAGATTTTATTCGTTTTCCTAGGCGGCACCGTCCTAGCGAGGGGGAAGGCGGAAGGGCAACCGGCGCGGCGAAGCCACGGGCGGGCCGGACGCGGAGGCGCGGGCATAAAAGGAAGGAGGACGCAAGGTATGTCGGATGCGATCATACCAGCACTAAAGCACCGGATCCCATCAGAACTCCGAAGTTAAGCGTGCTTGGGCGAGAGTAGTACTAGGATGGGTGACCTCCTGGGAAGTCCTCGTGTTGCATTCCCCTTTTTGTTTGTTTGTATTTTTTTCAAAAATTGGTTTTTGGCCGTCCGTTTGTCAGATTTTATTCGTTTTCCTAGGCGGCACCGTCCGAGCGAGGGGGAAGGCGGAAGGGCAACCGGCGTGGCGAAGCCACGGGCGGGCCGGACGCGGAGGCGCGGGCATAAAAGGAAGGAGGGCGCAAGGTAAGTCGGATGCGATCATACCAGCACTAAAGCACCGGATCCCATCAGAACTCCGAAGTTAAGCGTGCTTGGGCGAGAGTAGTACTAGGATGGGTGACCTCCTGGGAAGTCCTCGTGTTGCATTCCCCTTTTTGTTTGTTTGTATTTTTTTCAAAAATTGGTTTTTGGCCGTCCGTTTGTCAGATTTTATTCGTTTTCCTAGGCGGCACCGTCCGAGCGAGGGGGGAGGCGGAAGGGCAACCGGCGCGGCGAAGCCACGGGCGGGCCGGACGCAGAGGCGCGGGCATAAAAGGAAGGAGGACGCAAGGTATGTCAGATGCGATCATACCAGCACTAAAGCACCGGATCCCATCAGAACTCCGAAGTTAAGCGTGCTTGGGCGAGAGTAGTACTAGGATGGGTGACCTCCTGGGAAGTCCTCGTGTTGCATTCCCCTTTTTGTTTGTTTGTATTTTTTTCAAAAATTGGTTTTTGGCCGTCCGTTTGTCAGATTTTATTCGTTTTCCTAGGCGGCACCGTCCGAGCGAGGGGGAAGGCGGAAGGGCAACCGGCGCGGCGAAGCCACGGGCGGGCCGGACGCGGAGGCGCGGGCATAAAAGGAAGGAGGACACAAGGTAAGTCGGATGCGATCATACCAGCACTAAAGCACCGGATCCCATCAGAACTCCGAAGTTAAGCGTGCTTGGGCGAGAGTAGTACTAGGATGGGTGACCTCTTGGGAAGTCCTCGTGTTGCATTCCCCTTTTTGTTTGTTTGTATTTTTTTCAAAAATTGGTTTTTGGCCGTCCGTTTGTCAGATTTTATTCGTTTTCCTAGGCGGCACCGTCCGAGCGAGGGGGAAGGCGGAAGGGCAACCGGCGCGGCGAAGCCACGGGCGGGCCGGACGCAGAGGCGCGGGCATAAAAGGAAGGAGGACGCAAGGTATGTCTGATGCGATCATACCAGCACTAAAGCACCGGATCCCATCAGAACTCCGAAGTTAAGCGTGCTTGGGCGAGAGTAGTACTAGGATGGGTGACCTCCTGGGAAGTCCTCGTGTTGCATTCCCCTTTTTGTTTGTTTGTATTTTTTTTCAAAAATTGGTTTTTGGCCGTCCGTTTGTCAGATTTTATTCGTTTTCCTAGGCGGCACCGTCCGAGCGAGGGGGAAGGCGGAAGGGCAACCGGCGCGGCGAAGCCACGGGCGGGCCGGACGCGGAGGCGCGGGCATAAAAGGAAGGAGGACGCAAGGTATGTCGGATGCGATCATACCAGCACTAAAGCACCGGATCCCATCAGAACTCCGAAGTTAAGCGTGCTTGGGCGAGAGTAGTACAAGGATGGGTGACCTCCTGGGAAGTCCTCGTGTTGCATTCCCCTTTTTGTTTGTTTGTATTTTTTTTCAAAAATTGGTTTTTGGCCGTCCGTTTGTCAGATTTTATTCGTTTTCCTAGGCGGCACCGTCCGAGCGAGGGGGAAGGCGGAAGGGCAACCGGCGCGGCGAAGCCACGGGCGGGCCGGACGCGGAGGCGCGGGCATAAAAGGAAGGAGGACGCAAGGTATGTCGGATGCGATCATACCAGCACTAAAGCACCGGATCCCATCAGAACTCCGAAGTTAAGCGTGCTTGGGCGAGAGTAGTACTAGGATGGGTGACCTCCTGGGAAGTCCTCGTGTTGCATTCCCTTTTTTGTTTGTTTGTATTTTTTTTCAAAAATTGGTTTTTGGCCGTCCGTTTGTCAGATTTTATTCGTTTTCCTAGGCGGCACCGTCCGAGCGAGGGGGAAGGCGGAAGGGCAACCGGCGCGGCGAAGCCACGGGCGGGCCGGACGCGGAGGCGCAGGCATAAAAGGAAGGAGGACGCAAGGTATGTCGGATGCGATCATACCAGCACTAAAGCACCGGATCCCATCAGAACTCCGAAGTTAAGCATGCTTGGGCGAGAGTAGTACTAGGATGGGTGACCTCCTGGGAAGTCCTCGTGTTGCATTCCCTTTTTTGTTTGTTTGTATTTTTTTCAAAAATTGGTTTTTGGCCGTCCGTTTGTCAGATTTTATTCGTTTTCCTAGGCGGCACCGTCCGAGCGAGGGGGAAGGCGGAAGGGCAACCGGCGCGGCGAAGCCACGGGCGGGCCGGACGCGGAGGCGCGGGCATAAAAGGAAGGAGGACGCAAGGTATGTCGGATGCGATCATACCAGCACTAAAGCACCGGATCCCATCAGAACTCCGAAGTTAAGCGTGCTTGGGCGAGAGTAGTACTAGGATGGGTGACCTCCTGGGAAGTCCTCGTGTTGCATTCCCTTTTTTGTTTGTTTGTATTTTTTTTTAAAAAATTGGTTTTTGGCCGTCCGTTTGTCAGATTTTATTCGTTTTCCTAGGCGGCACCGTCCGAGCGAGGGGGAAGGCGGAAGGGCAACCGGCGCGGCGAAGCCACGGGTGGGCCGGACGCGGAGGCGCGGGCATAAAAGGAAGGAGGACGCAAGGTATGTCGGATGCGATCATACCAGCACTAAAGCACCGGATCCCATCAGAACTCCGAAGTTAAGCGTGCTTGGACGAGAGTAGTACTAGGATGGGTGACCTCCTGGGAAGTCCTCGTGTTGCATTCCCTTTTTTGTTTGTTTGTATTTTTTTTCAAAAATTGGTTTTTGGCCGTCCGTTTGTCAGATTTTATTCGTTTTCCTAGGCGGCACCGTCCGAGCGAGGGGGAAGGCGGAAGGGCAACTGGCGCGGCGAAGCCACGGGCGGGCCGGACGCGGAGGCGCGGGCATAAAAGGAAGGAGGACGCAAGGTATGTCGGATGCGATCATACCAGCACTAAAGCACCGGATCCCATCAGAACTCCGAAGTTAAGCGTGCTTGGACGAGAGTAGTACTAGGATGGGTGACCTCCTGGGAAGTCCTCGTGTTGCATTCCCTTTTTTGTTTGTTTGTATTTTTTTTCAAAAATTGGTTTTTGGCCGTCCGTTTGTCAGATTTTATTCGTTTTCCTAGGCGGCACCGTCCGAGCGAGGGGGAAGGCGGAAGGGCAACCGGCGCGGCGAAGCCACGGGCGGGCCGGACGCGGAGGCGCGGGCATAAAAGGAAGGAGGACGCAAGGTATGTCGGATGCGATCATACCAACACTAAAGCACCGGATCCCATCAGAACTCCGAAGTTAAGCGTGCTTGGGCGAGAGTAGTACTAGGATGGGTGACCTCCTGGGAACTCCTCGTGTTGCATTCCCTTTTTTGTTTGTTTGTATTTTTTTCAAAAATTGGTTTTTGGCCGTCCGTTTGTCAGATTTTATTCGTTTTCCTAGGCGGCACCGTCCGAGCGAGGGGGAAGGCGGAAGGGCAACCGGCGCGGCGAAGCCATGGGCGGGCCGGACGCGGAGGCGCGGGCATAAAAGGAAGGAGGACGCAAGGTATGTCGGATGCGATCATACCAGCACTAAAGCACCGGATCCCATCAGAACTCCGAAGTTAAGCGTGCTTGGGCGAGAGTAGTACTAGGATGGGTGACCTCCTGGGAAGTCCTCGTGTTGCATTCCCTTTTTTGTTTGTTTGTATTCTTTTCAAAAATTGGTTTTTGGCCGTCCGTTTGTCAGATTTTATTCGTTTTCCTAGGCGGCACCGTCCGAGCGAGGGGGAAGGCGGAAGGGCAACCGGCGCGGCGAAGCCACGGGCGGGCCGGACGCGGAGGCGCGGGCATAAAAGGAAGGAGGACGCAAGGTATGTCGGATGCGATCATACCAGCACTAAAGCACCGGATCCCATCAGAACTCCGAAGTTAAGCGTGCTTGGGCGAGAGTAGTACTAGGATGGGTGACCTCCTGGGAACTCCTCGTGTTGCATTCCCTTTTTTGTTTGTTTGTATTTTTTTCAAAAATTGGTTTTTGGCCGTCCGTTTGTCAGATTTTATTCGTTTTCCTAGGCGGCACCGTCCGAGCGAGGGGGAAGGCGGAAGGGCAACCGGCGCGGCGAAGCCACGGGCGGGCCGGACGCGGAGGCGCGGGCATAAAAGGAAGGAGGACGCAAGGTATGTCGGATGCGATCATACCAGCACTAAAGCACCGGATCCCATCAGAACTCCTGAGTTAAGCGTGCTTGGGCGAGAGTAGTACTAGGATGGGTGACCTCTTGGGAACTCCTCGTGTTGCATTTCCTTTTTTGTTTGTTTGTATTTTTTTCAAAAATTGGTTTTTGGCCGTCCGTTTGTCAGATTTTATTCGTTTTCCTAGGCGGCACCGTCCGAGCGAGGGGGAAGGCGGAAGGGCAACCGGCGCGGCGAAGCCACGGGCGGGCCGGACGCGGAGGCGCGGGCATAAAAGGAAGGAGGACGCAAGGTATGTCGGATGCGATCATACCAGCACTAAAGCACCGGACCCCATCAGAACTCCGAAGTTAAGCGTGCTTGGGCGAGAGTAGTACTAGGATGGGTGACCTCCTGGGAAGTCCTTGTGTTGCATAAAAGGAAGGAGGACGCAAGGTAAGTCGGATGCGATCATACCAGCACTAAAGCACCGGATCCCATCAGAACTCCGAAGTTAAGCGTGCTTGGGCGAGAGTAGTACTAGGATGGGTGACCTCTTGGGAAGTCCTCGTGTTGCATTCCCCTTTTTGTTTGTTTGTATTTTTTTCAAAAATTGGTTTTTGGCCGTCCGTTTGTCAGATTTTATTCGTTTTCCTAGGCGGCACCGTCCGAGCGAGGGGGAAGGCGGAAGGGCAACCGGCGCGGCGAAGCCACGGGCGGGCCGGACGCAGAGGCGCGGGCATAAAAGGAAGGAGGACGCAAGGTATGTCTGATGCGATCATACCAGCACTAAAGCACCGGATCCCATCAGAACTCCGAAGTTAAGCGTGCTTGGGCGAGAGTAGTACTAGGATGGGTGACCTCCTGGGAAGTCCTCGTGTTGCATTCCCCTTTTTGTTTGTTTGTATTTTTTTTCAAAAATTGGTTTTTGGCCGTCCGTTTGTCAGATTTTATTCGTTTTCCTAGGCGGCACCGTCCGAGCGAGGGGGAAGGCGGAAGGGCAACCGGCGCGGCGAAGCCACGGGCGGGCCGGACGCGGAGGCGCGGGCATAAAAGGAAGGAGGACGCAAGGTATGTCGGATGCGATCATACCAGCACTAAAGCACCGGATCCCATCAGAACTCCGAAGTTAAGCGTGCTTGGGCGAGAGTAGTACAAGGATGGGTGACCTCCTAGGAAGTCCTCGTGTTGCATTCCCCTTTTTGTTTGTTTGTATTTTTTTTCAAAAATTGGTTTTTGGCCGTCCGTTTGTCAGATTTTATTCGTTTTCCTAGGCGGCACCGTCCGAGCGAGGGGGAAGGCGGAAGGGCAACCGGCGCGGCGAAGCCACGGGCGGGCCGGACGCGGAGGCGCGGGCATAAAAGGAAGGAGGACGCAAGGTATGTCGGATGCGATCATACCAGCACTAAAGCACCGGATCCCATCAGAACTCCGAAGTTAAGCGTGCTTGGGCGAGAGTAGTACTAGGATGGGTGACCTCCTGGGAAGTCCTCGTGTTGCATTCCCTTTTTTGTTTGTTTGTATTTTTTTTCAAAAATTGGTTTTTGGCCGTCCGTTTGTCAGATTTTATTCGTTTTCCTAGGCGGCACCGTCCGAGCGAGGGGGAAGGCGGAAGGGCAACCGGCGCGGCGAAGCCACGGGCGGGCCGGACGCGGAGGCGCGGGCATAAAAGGAAGGAGGACGCAAGGTATGTCGGATGCGATCATACCAGCACTAAAGCACCGGATCCCATCAGAACTCCGAAGTTAAGCATGCTTGGGCGAGAGTAGTACTAGGATGGGTGACCTCCTGGGAAGTCCTCGTGTTGCATTCCCTTTTTTGTTTGTTTGTATTTTTTTCAAAAATTGGTTTTTGGCCGTCCGTTTGTCAGATTTTATTCGTTTTCCTAGGCGGCACCGTCCGAGCGAGGGGGAAGGCGGAAGGGCAACCGGCGCGGCGAAGCCACGGGCGGGCCGGACGCGGAGGCGCGGGCATAAAAGGAAGGAGGACGCAAGGTATGTCGGATGCGATCATACCAGCACTAAAGCACCGGATCCCATCAGAACTCCGAAGTTAAGCGTGCTTGGGCGAGAGTAGTACTAGGATGGGTGACCTCCTGGGAAGTCCTCGTGTTGCATTGCCTTTTTTGTTTGTTTGTATTTTTTTTCAAAAATTGGTTTTTGGCCGTCCGTTTGTCAGATTTTATTCGTTTTCCTAGGCGGCACCGTCCGAGCGAGGGGGAAGGCGGAAGGGCAACTGGCGCGGCGAAGCCACGGGCGGGCCGAACGCGGAGGCGCGGGCATAAAAGGAAGGAGGACGCAAGGTATGTCGGATGCGATCATACCAGCACTAAAGCACCGGATCCCATCAGAACTCCGAAGTTAAGCGTGCTTGGACGAGAGTAGTACTAGGATGGGTGACCTCCTGGGAAGTCCTCGTGTTGCATTCCCTTTTTTGTTTGTCTGTATTTTTTTTCAAAAATTGGTTTTTGGCCGTTCGTTTGTCAGATTTTATTCGTTTTCCTAGGCGGCACCGTCCGAGCGAGGGGGAAGGCGGAAGGGCAACCGGCGCGGCGAAGCCACGGGCGGGCCGGACGCGGAGGCGCGGGCATAAAAGGAAGGAGGACGCAAGGTATGTCGGATGCGATCATACCAGCACTAAAGCACCGGATCCCATCAGAACTCCGAAGTTAAGCGTGCTTGGACGAGAGTAGTACTAGGATGGGTGACCTCCTGGGAAGTCCTCGTGTTGCATTCCCTTTTTTGTTTGTTTGTATTTTTTTTCAAAAATTGGTTTTTGGCCGTCCGTTTGTCAGATTTTATTCGTTTTCCTAGGCGGCACCGTCCGAGCGAGGGGGAAGGCGGAAGGGCAACCGGCGCGGCGAAGCCACGGGCGGGCCGGACGCGGAGGCGCGGGCATAAAAGGAAGGAGGACGCAAGGTATGTCGGATGCGATCATACCAACACTAAAGCACCGGATCCCATCAGAACTCCGAAGTTAAGCGTGCTTGGGCGAGAGTAGTACTAGGATGGGTGACCTCCTGGGAACTCCTCGTGTTGCATTCCCTTTTTTGTTTGTTTGTATTTTTTTCAAAAATTGGTTTTTGGCCGTCCGTTTGTCAGATTTTATTCGTTTTCCTAGGCGGCACCGTCCGAGCGAGGGGGAAGGCGGAAGGGCAACCGGCGCGGCGAAGCCACGGGCGGGCCGGACGCGGAGGCGCGGGCATAAAAGGAAGGAGGACGCAAGGTATGTCGGATGCGATCATACCAGCACTAAAGCACCGGATCCCATCAGAACTCCGAAGTTAAGCGTGCTTGGGCGAGAGTAGTACTAGGATGGGTGACCTCCTGGGAAGTCCTCGTGTTGCATTCCCTTTTTTGTTTGTTTGTATTCTTTTCAAAAATTGGTTTTTGGCCGTCCGTTTGTCAGATTTTATTCGTTTTCCTAGGCGGCACCGTCCGAGCGAGGGGGAAGGCGGAAGGGCAACCGGCGCGGCGAAGCCACGGGCGGGCCGGACGCGGAGGCGCGGGCATAAAAGGAAGGAGGACGCAAGGTATGTCGGATGCGATCATACCAGCACTAAAGCACCGGATCCCATCAGAACTCCGAAGTTAAGCGTGCTTGGGCGAGAGTAGTACTAGGATGGGTGACCTCCTGGGAACTCCTCGTGTTGCATTCCCTTTTTTGTTTGTTTGTATTTTTTTCAAAAATTGGTTTTTGGCCGTCCGTTTGTCAGATTTTATTCGTTTTCCTAGGCGGCACCGTCCGAGCGAGGGGGAAGGCGGAAGGGCAACCGGCGCGGCGAAGCCACGGGCGGGCCGGACGCGGAGGCGCGGGCATAAAAGGAAGGAGGACGCAAGGTATGTCGGATGCGATCATACCAGCACTAAAGCACCGGATCCCATCAGAACTCCTGAGTTAAGCGTGCTTGGGCGAGAGTAGTACTAGGATGGGTGACCTCTTGGGAACTCCTCGTGTTGCATTTCCTTTTTTGTTTGTTTGTATTTTTTTCAAAAATTGGTTTTTGGCCGTCCGTTTGTCAGATTTTATTCGTTTTCCTAGGCGGCACCGTCCGAGCGAGGGGGAAGGCGGAAGGGCAACCGGCGCGGCGAAGCCACGGGCGGGCCGGACGCGGAGGCGCGGGCATAAAAGGAAGGAGGACGCAAGGTATGTCGGATGCGATCATACCAGCACTAAAGCACCGGACCCCATCAGAACTCCGAAGTTAAGCGTGCTTGGGCGAGAGTAGTACTAGGATGGGTGACCTCCTGGGAAGTCCTTGTGTTGCATAAAAGGAAGGAGGACGCAAGGTAAGTCGGATGCGATCATACCAGCACTAAAGCACCGGATCCCATCAGAACTCCGAAGTTAAGCGTGCTTGGGCGAGAGTAGTACTAGGATGGGTGACCTCTTGGGAAGTCCTCGTGTTGCATTCCCCTTTTTGTTTGTTTGTATTTTTTTCAAAAATTGGTTTTTGGCCGTCCGTTTGTCAGATTTTATTCGTTTTCCTAGGCGGCACCGTCCGAGCGAGGGGGAAGGCGGAAGGGCAACCGGCGCGGCGAAGCCACGGGCGGGCCGGACGCAGAGGCGCGGGCATAAAAGGAAGGAGGACGCAAGGTATGTCTGATGCGATCATACCAGCACTAAAGCACCGGATCCCATCAGAACTCCGAAGTTAAGCGTGCTTGGGCGAGAGTAGTACTAGGATGGGTGACCTCCTGGGAAGTCCTCGTGTTGCATTCCCCTTTTTGTTTGTTTGTATTTTTTTTCAAAAATTGGTTTTTGGCCGTCCGTTTGTCAGATTTTATTCGTTTTCCTAGGCGGCACCGTCCGAGCGAGGGGGAAGGCGGAAGGGCAACCGGCGCGGCGAAGCCACGGGCGGGCCGGACGCGGAGGCGCGGGCATAAAAGGAAGGAGGACGCAAGGTATGTCGGATGCGATCATACCAGCACTAAAGCACCGGATCCCATCAGAACTCCGAAGTTAAGCGTGCTTGGGCGAGAGTAGTACAAGGATGGGTGACCTCCTAGGAAGTCCTCGTGTTGCATTCCCCTTTTTGTTTGTTTGTATTTTTTTTCAAAAATTGGTTTTTGGCCGTCCGTTTGTCAGATTTTATTCGTTTTCCTAGGCGGCACCGTCCGAGCGAGGGGGAAGGCGGAAGGGCAACCGGCGCGGCGAAGCCACGGGCGGGCCGGACGCGGAGGCGCGGGCATAAAAGGAAGGAGGACGCAAGGTATGTCGGATGCGATCATACCAGCACTAAAGCACCGGATCCCATCAGAACTCCGAAGTTAAGCGTGCTTGGGCGAGAGTAGTACTAGGATGGGTGACCTCCTGGGAAGTCCTCGTGTTGCATTCCCTTTTTTGTTTGTTTGTATTTTTTTTCAAAAATTGGTTTTTGGCCGTCCGTTTGTCAGATTTTATTCGTTTTCCTAGGCGGCACCGTCCGAGCGAGGGGGAAGGCGGAAGGGCAACCGGCGCGGCGAAGCCACGGGCGGGCCGGACGCGGAGGCGCGGGCATAAAAGGAAGGAGGACGCAAGGTATGTCGGATGCGATCATACCAGCACTAAAGCACCGGATCCCATCAGAACTCCGAAGTTAAGCATGCTTGGGCGAGAGTAGTACTAGGATGGGTGACCTCCTGGGAAGTCCTCGTGTTGCATTCCCTTTTTTGTTTGTTTGTATTTTTTTCAAAAATTGGTTTTTGGCCGTCCGTTTGTCAGATTTTATTCGTTTTCCTAGGCGGCACCGTCCGAGCGAGGGGGAAGGCGGAAGGGCAACCGGCGCGGCGAAGCCACGGGCGGGCCGGACGCGGAGGCGCGGGCATAAAAGGAAGGAGGACGCAAGGTATGTCGGATGCGATCATACCAGCACTAAAGCACCGGATCCCATCAGAACTCCGAAGTTAAGCGTGCTTGGGCGAGAGTAGTACTAGGATGGGTGACCTCCTGGGAAGTCCTCGTGTTGCATTGCCTTTTTTGTTTGTTTGTATTTTTTTTCAAAAATTGGTTTTTGGCCGTCCGTTTGTCAGATTTTATTCGTTTTCCTAGGCGGCACCGTCCGAGCGAGGGGGAAGGCGGAAGGGCAACTGGCGCGGCGAAGCCACGGGCGGGCCGAACGCGGAGGCGCGGGCATAAAAGGAAGGAGGACGCAAGGTATGTCGGATGCGATCATACCAGCACTAAAGCACCGGATCCCATCAGAACTCCGAAGTTAAGCGTGCTTGGACGAGAGTAGTACTAGGATGGGTGACCTCCTGGGAAGTCCTCGTGTTGCATTCCCTTTTTTGTTTGTCTGTATTTTTTTTCAAAAATTGGTTTTTGGCCGTTCGTTTGTCAGATTTTATTCGTTTTCCTAGGCGGCACCGTCCGAGCGAGGGGGAAGGCGGAAGGGCAACCGGCGCGGCGAAGCCACGGGCGGGCCGGACGCGGAGGCGCGGGCATAAAAGGAAGGAGGACGCAAGGTATGTCGGATGCGATCATACCAACACTAAAGCACCGGATCCCATCAGAACTCCGAAGTTAAGCGTGCTTGGGCGAGAGTAGTACTAGGATGGGTGACCTCCTGGGAACTCCTCGTGTTGCATTCCCTTTTTTGTTTGTTTGTATTTTTTTCAAAAATTGGTTTTTGGCCGTCCGTTTGTCAGATTTTATTCGTTTTCCTAGGCGGCACCGTCCGAGCGAGGGGGAAGGCGGAAGGGCAACCGGCGCGGCGAAGCCACGGGCGGGCCGGACGCGGAGGCGCGGGCATAAAAGGAAGGAGGACGCAAGGTATGTCGGATGCGATCATACCAGCACTAAAGCACCGGATCCCATCAGAACTCCGAAGTTAAGCGTGCTTGGGCGAGAGTAGTACTAGGATGGGTGACCTCCTGGGAAGTCCTCGTGTTGCATTCCCTTTTTTGTTTGTTTGTATTCTTTTCAAAAATTGGTTTTTGGCCGTCCGTTTGTCAGATTTTATTCGTTTTCCTAGGCGGCACCGTCCGAGCGAGGGGGAAGGCGGAAGGGCAACCGGCGCGGCGAAGCCACGGGCGGGCCGGACGCGGAGGCGCGGGCATAAAAGGAAGGAGGACGCAAGGTATGTCGGATGCGATCATACCAGCACTAAAGCACCGGATCCCATCAGAACTCCTGAGTTAAGCGTGCTTGGGCGAGAGTAGTACTAGGATGGGTGACCTCCTGGGAACTCCTCGTGTTGCATTTCCTTTTTTGTTTGTTTGTATTTTTTTCAAAAATTGGTTTTTGGCCGTCCGTTTGTCAGATTTTATTCGTTTTCCTAGGCGGCACCGTCCGAGCGAGGGGGAAGGCGGAAGGGCAACCGGCGCGGCGAAGCCACGGGCGGGCCGGACGCGGAGGCGCGGGCATAAAAGGAAGGAGGACGCAAGGTATGTCGGATGCGATCATACCAGCACTAAAGCACCGGACCCCATCAGAACTCCGAAGTTAAGCGTGCTTGGGCGAGAGTAGTACTAGGATGGGTGACCTCCTGGGAAGTCCTTGTGTTGCATAAAAGGAAGGAGGACGCAAGGTATGTCGGATGCGATCATACCAGCACTAAAGCACCGGACCCCATCAGAACTCCGAAGTTAAGCCTGCTTGGGCGAGAGTAGTACTAGGATGGGTGACCTCCTGGGAAGTCCTCGTGTTGCATTCCCTTTTTTGTTTGTTTGTATTTTTTTTCAAAAATTGGTTTTTGGCCGTCCGTTTTATCAGATTTTATTCATTTTCCTAGGCGGCACCGTCCGAGCGAGGGGGAAGGCGGAAGGGCAACCGGCGCGGCGAAGCCACGGGCGGGCCGGACGCGGAGGCGCGGGCATAAAAGGAAGGAGGACGCAAGGTATGTCGGATGCGATCATACCAGCACTAAAGCACCGGACCCCATCAGAACTCCGAAGTTAAGCGTGCTTGGGCGAGAGTAGTACTAGGATGGGTGACCTCCTGGGAAGTCCTCGTGTTGCATTCCCTTTTTTGTTTGTTTGTATTTTTTTCAAAAATTGGTTTTTGGCCGTCCGTTTGTCAGATTTTATTCGTTTTCCTAGGCGGCACCGTCCGAGCGAGGGGGAAGGCGGAAGGGCAACCGGCGCGGCGAAGCCACGGGCGGGCCGGACGCGGAGGCGCGGGCATAAAAGGAAGGAGGACGCAAGGTATGTCCGATGCGATCATACCAGCACTAAAGCACCGGATCCCATCAGAACTCCGAAGTTAAGCGTGCTTGGGCGAGAGTAGTACTAGGATGGGTGACCTCCTGAGAAGTCCTCGTGTTGCATTCCCTTTTTTGTTTGTTTGTATTTTTTTTCAAAAATTGGTTTTTGGCCGTCCGTTTGTCAGATTTTATTCGTTTTCCTAGGCGGCACCGTCCGAGCGAGGGGGAAGGCGGAAGGGCAACCGGCGCGGCGAAGCCACGGGCGGGCCGGATGCGGAGGCGCGGGCATAAAAGGAAGGAGGACGCAAGGTATGTCCGATGCGATCATACCAGCACTAAAGCACCGGATCCCATCAGAACTCCGAAGTTAAGCGTGCTTGGGCGAGAGTAGTACAAGGATGGGTGACCTCCTGGGAAGTCCTCGTGTTGCATTCCCTTTTTTGTTTGTTTGTATTTTTTTTCAAAAATTGGTTTTTGGCCGTCCGTTTGTCAGATTTTATTCGTTTTCCTAGGCGGCACCGTCCGAGCGAGGGGGAAGGCGGAAGGGCAACCGGCGCGGCGAAGCCACGGGCGGGCCGGACGCGGAGGCGCGGGCATAAAAGGAAGGAGGACGCAAGGTATGTCGGATGCGATCATACCAGCACTAAAGCACCGGACCCCATCAGAACTCCGAAGTTAAGCGTGCTTGGGCGAGAGTAGTACTAGGATGGGTGACCTCCTGGGAAGTCCTCGTGTTGCATTCCCTTTTTTGTTTGTTTGTATTTTTTTTCAAAAATTGGTTTTTGGCCGTCCGTTTGTCAGATTTTATTCGTTTTCCTAGGCGGCACCGTCCGAGCGAGGGGGAAGGCGGAAGGGCAACCGGCGCGGCGAAGCCACGGGCGGGCCGGACGCGGAGGCGCGAGCATAAAAGGAAGGAGGACGCAAGGTATGTCCGATGCGATCATACCAGCACTAAAGCACCGGATCCCATCAGAACTCCGAAGTTAAGCGTGCTTGGGCGAGAGTAGTACTAGGATGGGTGACCTCCTGGGAAGTCCTCGTGTTGCATTCCCTTTTTTGTTTGTTTGTATTTTTTTTCAAAAATTGGTTTTTGGCCGTCCGTTTGTCAGATTTTATTCGTTTTCCTAGGCGGCACAGTCCGAGCGAGGGGGAAGGCGGAAGGGCAACCGGCGCGGCGAAGCCACGGGCGGGCCGGACGCGGAGGCGCGGGCATAAAAGGAAGGAGGACGCAAGGTATGTCCGATGCGATCATACCAGCACTAAAGCACCGGATCCCATCAGAACTCCGAAGTTAAGCGTGCTTGGGCGAGAGTAGTACTAGGATGGGTGACCTCCTGGGAAGTCCTCGTGTTGCATTCCCTTTTTTGTTTGTTTGTATTTTTTTTCAAAAATTGGTTTTTGGCCGTCCGTTTGTCAGATTTTATTCGTTTTCCTAGGCGGCACCGTCCGAGCGAGGGGGAAGGCGGAAGGGCAACCGGCGCGGCGAAGCCACGGGCGGGCCGGACGCGGAGGCGCGGGCATAAAAGGAAGGAGGACGCAAGGTATGTCGGATGCGATCATACCAGCACTAAAGCACCGGACCCCATCAGAACTCCGAAGTTAAGCGTGCTTGGGCGAGAGTAGTACTAGGATGGGTGACCTACTGGGAAGTCCTCGTGTTGCATTCCCTTTTTTGTTTGTTTGTATTTTTTTCAAAAATTGGTTTTTGGCCGTCCGTTTGTCAGATTTTATTCGTTTTCCTAGGCGGCACCGTCCGAGCGAGGGGGAAGGCGGAAGGGCAACCGGCGCGGCGAAGCCACGGGCGGGCCGGACGCGGAGGCGCGGGCATAAAAGGAAGGAGGACGCAAGGTATGTCGGATGCGATCATACCAGCACTAAAGCACCGGACCCCATCAGAACTCCGAAGTTAAGCGTGCTTGGGCGAGAGTAGTACTAGGATGGGTGACCTCCTGGGAAGTCCTCGTGTTGCATAAAAGGAAGGAGGACGCAAGGTATGTCGGATGCGATCATACCAGCACTAAAGCACCGGACCCCATCAGAACTCCGAAGTTAAGCGTGCTTGGGCGAGAGTAGTACTAGGATGGGTGACCTCCTGGGAAGTCCTCGTGTTGCATTCCCTTTTTTGTTTGTTTGTATTTTTTTTCAAAAATTGGTTTTTGGCCGTCCGTTTGTCAGATTTTATTCGTTTTCCTAGGCGGCACCGTCCGAGCGAGGGGGAAGGCGGAAGGGCAACCGGCGCGGCGAAGCCACGGGCGGGCCGGACGCGGAGGCGCGGGCATAAAAGGAAGGAGGACGCAAGGTATGTCGGATGCGATCATACCAGCACTAAAGCACCGGACCCATCAGAACTCCGAAGTTAAGCGTGCTTGGGCGAGAGTAGTACTAGGATGGGTGACCTCCTGGGAAGTCCTCGTGTTGCATTCCCTTTTTTGTTTGTTTGTATTTTTTTCAAAAATTGGTTTTTGGCCGTCCGTTTGTCAGATTTTATTCGTTTTCCTAGGCGGCACCGTCCGAGCGAGGGGGAAGGCGGAAGGGCAACCGGCGCGGCGAAGCCACGGGCGGGCCGGACGCGGAGGCGCGGGCATAAAAGGAAGGAGGTCGCAAGGTATGTCCGATGCGATCATACCAGCACTAAAGCACCGGATCCCATCAGAACTCCGAAGTTAAGCGTGCTTGGGCGAGAGTAGTACTAGGATGGGTGACCTCCTGGGAAGTCCTCGTGTTGCATTCACCTTTTTGTTTGTTTGTATTTTTTTTCAAAAATTGGTTTTTGGCCGTCCGTTTGTCAGATTTTATTCGTTTTCCTAGGCGGCACCGTCCGAGCGAGGGGGAAGGCGGAAGGGCAACCGGCGCGGCGAAGCCACGGGCGGGCCGGACGCGGAGGCGCGGGCATAAAAGGAAGGAGGACGCAAGGTATGTCGGATGCGATCATACCAGCACTAAAGCACCGGATCCCATCAGAACTCCGAAGTTAAGCGTGCTTGGGCGAGAGTAGTACTAGGATGGGTGACCTCCTGGGAAGTCCTCGTGTTGCATTCCCTTTTTTGTTTGTTTGTATTTTTTTTCAAAAATTGGTTTTTGGCCGTCCGTTTGTCAGATTTTATTCGTTTTCCTAGGCGGCACCGTCCGAGCGAGGGGGAGGGCGGAAGGGCAACCGGCGCGGCGAAGCCACGGGCGGGCCGGACGCGGAGGCGCGGGCATAAAAGGAAGGAGGACGCAAGGTATGTCGGATGCGATCATACCAGCACTAAAGCACCGGATCCCATCAGAACTCCGAAGTTAAGCGTGCTTGGGCGAGAGTAGTACTAGGATGGGTGACCTCCTGGGAAGTCCTCGTGTTGCATTCCCTTTTTTGTTCGTTTGTATTTTTTTTCAAAAATTGGTTTTTGGCCGTCCGTTTGTCAGATTTTATTCGTTTTCCTAGGCGGCACCGTCCGAGCGAGGGGGAGGGCGGAAGGGCAACCGGCGCGGCGAAGCCACAGGCGGGCCGGACGCGGAGGCGCGGGCATAAAAGGAAGGAGGACGCAAGGTATGTCGGATGCGATCATACCAGCACTAAAGCACCGGATCCCATCAGAACTCCGAAGTTAAACGTGCTTGGGCGAGAGTAGTACTAGGATGGGTGACCTCCTGGGAAGTCCTCGTGTTGCATTCCCTTTTTTGTTTGTTTGTATTTTTTTTCAAAAATTGGTTTTTGGCCGTCCGTTTGTCAGATTTTATTCGTTTTCCTAGGCGGCACCGTCCGAGCGAGGGGGAGGGCGGAAGGGCAACCGGCGCGGCGAAGCCACGGGCGGGCCGGACGCGGAGGCGCGGGCATAAAAGGAGGAGGACGCAAGGTATGTCGGATGCGATCATACCAGCACTAAAGCACCGGATCCCATCAGAACTTCGAAGTTAAGCGTGCTTGGGCGAGAGTAGTACTAGGATGGGTGACCTCCTGGGAAGTCCTCGTGTTGCATTCCCTTTTTTGTTTGTTTGTATTTTTTTCAAAAATTGTTTTTTGGCCGTCCGTTTGTCGGATTTTATTCGTTTTCCTAGGCGGCACCGTCCGAGCGAGGGGGAGGGCGGAAGGGCAACCGGCGCGGCGAAGCCACGGGCGGGCCGGACGCGGAGGCGCGGGCATAAAAGGAAGGAGGACGCAAGGTATGTCGGATGCGATCATACCAGCACTAAAGCACCGGATCCCATCAGAACTCCGAAGTTAAGCGTGCTTGGGCGAGAGTAGTACTAGGATGGGTGACCTCCTGGGAAGTCCTCGTGTTGCATTCCCTTTTTTGTTTGTTTGTATTTTTTTCAAAAATTGTTTTTTGGCCGTCCGTTTGTCGGATTTTATTCGTTTTCCTAGGCGGCACCGTCCGAGCGAGGGGGAGGGCGGAAGGGCAACCGGCGCGGCGAAGCCACGGGCGGGCCGGACGCGGAGGCGCGGGCATAAAAGGAAGGAGGACGCAAGGTATGTCGGATGCGATCATACCAGCACTAAAGCACCGGATCCCATCAGAACTCCGAAGTTAAGCGTGCTTGGGCGAGAGTAGTACTAGGATGGGTGACCTCCTGGGAAGTCCTCGTGTTGCATTCCCTTTTTTGTTTGTTTGTATTTTTTTCAAAAATTGGTTTTTGGCCGTCCGTTTGTCAGATTTTATTCGTTTTCCTAGGCGGCACCGTCCGAGCGAGGGGGAGGGCGGAAGGGCAACCGGCGCGGCGAAGCCACGGGCGGGCCGGACGCGGAGGCGCGGGCATAAAAGGAAGGAGGACGCAAGGTATGTCGGATGCGATCATACCAGCACTAAAGCACCGGATCCCATCAGAACTCCGAAGTTAAGCGTGCTTGGGCGAGAGTAGTACTAGGATGGGTGACCTCCTGGGAAGTCCTCGTGTTGCATTCCCTTTTTTGTTTGTTTGTATTTTTTTTCAAAAATTGTTTTTTGGCCGTCCGTTTGTCAGATTTTATTCGTTTTCCTAGGCGGCACCGTCCGAGCGAGGGGGAGGGCGGAAGGGCAACCGGCGCGGCGAAGCCACGGGCGGGCCGGACGCGGAGGCGCGGGCATAAAAGGAAGGAGGACGCAAGGTATGTCGGATGCGATCATACCAGCACTAAAGCACCGGATCCCATCAGAACTCCGAAGTTAAGCGTGCTTGGGCGAGAGTAGTACTAGGATGGGTGACCTCCTGGAAAGTCCTCGTGTTGCATTCCCTTTTTTGTTTGTTTGTATTTTTTTCAAAAATTGGTTTTTGGCCGTCCGTTTGTCAGATTTTATTCGTTTTCCTAGGCGGCACCGTCCGAGCGAGGGGGAGGGCGGAAGGGCAACCGGCGCGGCGAAGCCACGGGCGGGCCGGACGCGGAGGCGCGGGCATAAAAGGAAGGAGGACGCAAGGTATGTCGGATGCGATCATACCAGCACTAAAGCACCGGATCCCATCAGAACTCCGAAGTTAAGCGTGCTTGGGCGAGAGTAGTACTAGGATGGGTGACCTCCTGGGAAGTCCTCGTGTTGCATTCCCTTTTTTGTTTGTTTGTATTTTTTTCAAAAATTGTTTTTTGGCCGTCCGTTTGTCAGATTTTATTCGTTTTCCTAGGCGGCACCGTCCGAGCGAGGGGGAGGGCGGAAGGGCAACCGGCGCGGCGAAGCCACGGGCGGGCCGGACGCGGAGGCGCGGGCATAAAAGGAAGGAGGACGCAAGGTATGTCGGATGCGATCATACCAGCACTAAAGCACCGGATCCCATCAGAACTCCGAAGTTAAGCGTGCTTGGGCGAGAGTAGTACTAGGATGGGTGACCTCCTGGGAAGTCCTCGTGTTGCATTCCCTTTTTTGTTCGTTTGTATTTTTTTTCAAAAATTGGTTTTTGGCCGTCCGTTTGTCAGATTTTATTCGTTTTCCTAGGCGGCACCGTCCGAGCGAGGGGGAAGGCGGAAGGGCAACCGGCGCGGCGAAGCCACGGGCGGGCCGGACGCGGAGGCGCGGGCATAAAAGGAAGGAGGACGCAAGGTATGTCGGATGCGATCATACCAGCACTAAAGCACCGGATCCCATCAGAACTCCGAAGTTAAGCGTGCTTGGGCGAGAGTAGTACTAGGATGGGTGACCTCCTGGGAAGTCCTCGTGTTGCATTCCCTTTTTTGTTTGTTTGTATTTTTTTCAAAAATTGGTTTTTGGCCGTCCGTTTGTCAGATTTTATTCGTTTTCCTAGGCGGCACCGTCCGAGCGAGGGGGAGGGCGGAAGGGCAACCGGCGCGGCGAAGCCACGGGCGGGCCGGACGCGGAGGCGCGGGCATAAAAGGAAGGAGGACGCAAGGTATGTCGGATGCGATCATACCAGCACTAAAGCACCGGATCCCATCAGAACTCCGAAGTTAAGCGTGCTTGGGCGAGAGTAGTACTAGGATGGGTGACCTCCTGGGAAGTCCTCGTGTTGCATTCCCTTTTTTGTTTGTTTGTATTTTTTTTCAAAAATTGTTTTTTGGCCGTCCGTTTGTCAGATTTTATTCGTTTTCCTAGGCGGCACCGTCCGAGCGAGGGGGAGGGCGGAAGGGCAACCGGCGCGGCGAAGCCACGGGCGGGCCGGACGCGGAGGCGCGGGCATAAAAGGAAGGAGGACGCAAGGTATGTCGGATGCGATCATACCAGCACTAAAGCACCGGATCCCATCAGAACTCCGAAGTTAAGCGTGCTTGGGCGAGAGTAGTACTAGGATGGGTGACCTCCTGGAAAGTCCTCGTGTTGCATTCCCTTTTTTGTTTGTTTGTATTTTTTTCAAAAATTGGTTTTTGGCCGTCCGTTTGTCAGATTTTATTCGTTTTCCTAGGCGGCACCGTCCGAGCGAGGGGGAGGGCGGAAGGGCAACCGGCGCGGCGAAGCCACGGGCGGGCCGGACGCGGAGGCGCGGGCATAAAAGGAAGGAGGACGCAAGGTATGTCGGATGCGATCATACCAGCACTAAAGCACCGGATCCCATCAGAACTCCGAAGTTAAGCGTGCTTGGGCGAGAGTAGTACTAGGATGGGTGACCTCCTGGGAAGTCCTCGTGTTGCATTCCCTTTTTTGTTTGTTTGTATTTTTTTCAAAAATTGTTTTTTGGCCGTCCGTTTGTCAGATTTTATTCGTTTTCCTAGGCGGCACCGTCCGAGCGAGGGGGAGGGCGGAAGGGCAACCGGCGCGGCGAAGCCACGGGCGGGCCGGACGCGGAGGCGCGGGCATAAAAGGAAGGAGGACGCAAGGTATGTCGGATGCGATCATACCAGCACTAAAGCACCGGATCCCATCAGAACTCCGAAGTTAAGCGTGCTTGGGCGAGAGTAGTACTAGGATGGGTGACCTCCTGGGAAGTCCTCGTGTTGCATTCCCTTTTTTGTTCGTTTGTATTTTTTTTCAAAAATTGGTTTTTGGCCGTCCGTTTGTCAGATTTTATTCGTTTTCCTAGGCGGCACCGTCCGAGCGAGGGGGAAGGCGGAAGGGCAACCGGCGCGGCGAAGCCACGGGCGGGCCGGACGCGGAGGCGCGGGCATAAAAGGAAGGAGGACGCAAGGTATGTCGGATGCGATCATACCAGCACTAAAGCACCGGATCCCATCAGAACTCCGAAGTTAAGCGTGCTTGGGCGAGAGTAGTACTAGGATGGGTGACCTCCTGGGAAGTCCTCGTGTTGCATTCCCTTTTTTGTTTGTTTGTATTTTTTTCAAAAATTGGTTTTTGGCCGTCCGTTTGTCAGATTTTATTCGTTTTCCTAGGCGGCACCGTCCGAGCGAGGGGGAGGGCGGAAGGGCAACCGGCGCGGCGAAGCCACGGCCGGGCCGGACGCGGAGGCGCGGGCATAAAAGGAAGGAGGACGCAAGGTATGTCGGATGCGATCAAACCAGCACTAAAGCACCGGATCCCATCAGAACTCCGAAGTTAAGCGTGCTTGGGCGAGAGTAGTACTAGGATGGGTGACCTCCTGGGAAGTCCTCGTGTTGCATTCCCTTTTTTGTTCGTTTGTATTTTTTTTCAAAAATTGGTTTTTGGCCGTCCGTTTGTCAGATTTTATTCGTTTTCCTAGGCGGCACCGTCCGAGCGAGAGGGAAGGCAGAAGGGCAACCGGCGCGGCGAAGCCACGGGCGGGCCGGACGCGGAGGCGCGGGCATAAAAGGAAGGAGGACGCAAGGTATGTCGGATGCGATCATACCAGCACTAAAGCACCGGATCCCATCAGAACTCCGAAGTTAAGCGTGCTTGGGCGATAGTAGTACTAGGATGGGTGACCTCCTGGGAAGTCCTCGTGTTGCATTCCCTTTTTTGTTTGTTTGTATTTTTTTTCAAAAATTGGTTTTTGGCCGTCCGTTTGTCAGATTTTATTCGTTTTCCTAGGCGGCACCGTCCGAGCGAGGGGGAGGGCGGAAGGGCAACCGGCGCGGCGAAGCCACGGGCGGGCCGGACGCGGAGGCGCGGGCATAAAAGGAAGGAGGACGCAAGGTATGTCGGATGCGATCATACCAGCACTAAAGCACCGGATCCCATAAGAACTCCGAAGTTAAGCGTGCTTGGGCGAGAGTAGTACTAGGATGGGTGACCTCCTGGGAAGTCCTCGTGTTGCATTCCCTTTTTTGTTTGTTTGTATTTTTTTCAAAAATTGGTTTTTGGCCGTCCGTTTGTCAGATTTTATTCGTTTTCCTAGGCGGCACCGTCCGAGCGAGGAGGAGGGCGGAAGGGCAACCGGCGCGGCGAAGCCACGGGCGGGCCGGACGCGGAGGCGCGGGCATAAAAGGAAGGAGGACGCAAGGTATGTCGGATGCGATCATACCAGCACTAAAGCACCGGATCCCATCAGAACTCCGATGTTAAGCAACTCCGAAGTTAAGCGTGCTTGGGCGAGAGTAGTACTAGGATGGGTGACCTCCTGGGAAGTCCTCGTGTTGCAATCCCTTTTTTGTTTGTTTGTATTTTTTTTCAAAAATTGGTTTTTGGCCGTCCGTTTGTCAGATTTAATTCGTTTTCCTAGGCGGCACCGTCCGAGCGAGGGGGAGGGCGGAAGGGCAACCGGCGCGGCGAAGCCACGGGCGGGCCGGACGCGGAGGCGCGGGCATAAAAGGAAGGAGGATGCAAGGTATGTCGGATGCGATCATACCAGCACTAAAGCACCGGATCCCATCAGAACTCCAAAGTTAAGCGTGCTTGGGCGAGAGTAGTACTAGGATGGGTGACCACCTGGGAAGTCCTCGTGTTGCATTCCCTTTTTTGTTCGTTTGTATTTTTTTTCAAAAATTGGTTTTTGGCCGTCCGTTTGTCAGATTTTATTCGTTTTCCTAGGCGGCACCGTCCGAGCGAGGGGGAAGGCGGAAGGGCAACCGGCGCGGCGAAGCCACGGGCGGGCCGGACGCGGAGGCGCGGGCATAAAAGGAAGGAGGACGCAAGGTATGTCGGATGCGATCATACCAGCACTAAAGCACCGGATCCCATCAGAACTCCGAAGTTAAGCGTGCTTGGGCGAGAGTAGTACTAGGATGGGTGACCTCCTGGGAAGTCCTCGTGTTGCATTCCCTTTTTTGTTTGTTTGTATTTTTTTTCAAAAATTGGTTTTTGGCCGTCCGTTTGTCAGATTTTATTCGTTTTCCTAGGCGGCACCGTCCGAGCGAGGGGGAGGGCGGAAGGGCAACCGGCGCGGCGAAGCCACGGGCGGGCCGGACGCGGAGGCGCGGGCATAAAAGGAAGGAGGACGCAAGGTATGTCGGATGCGATCATACCAGCACTAAAGCACCGGATCCCATCAGAACTCCGAAGTTAAGCGTGCTTGGGCGAGAGTAGTACTAGGATGGGTGACCTCCTGGGAAGTCCTCGTGTTGCATTCCCTTTTTTGTTTGTTTGTATTTTTTTTCAAAAATTGGTTTTTGGCCGTCCGTTTGTCAGATTTTATTCGTTTTCCTAGGCGGCACCGTCCGAGCGAGGAGGAGGGCGGAAGGGCAACCGGCGCGGCGAAGCCACGGGCGGGCCGGACGCGGAGGCGCGGGCATAAAAGGAAGGAGGACTTAAGGTATGTCGGATGCGATCATACCAGCACTAAAGCACCGGATCCCATCAGAACTCCGATGTTAAGCAACTCCGAAGTTAAGCGTGCTTGGGCGAGAGTAGTACTAGGATGGGTGACCTCCTGGGAAGTCCTCGTGTTGCATTCCCTTTTTTGTTTGTTTGTATTTTTTTCAAAAATTGGTTTTTGGCCGTCCGTTTGTCAGATTTAATTCGTTTTCCTAGGCGGCACCGTCCGAGCGAGGGGGAGGGCGGAAGGGCAACCGGCGCGGCGAAGCCACGGGCGGGCCGGACGCGGAGGCGCGGGCATAAAAGGAAGGAGGATGCAAGGTATGTCGGATGCGATCATACCAGCACTAAAGCACCGGATCCCATCAGAACTCCGAAGTTAAGCCTGCTTGGGCGAGAGTAGTACTAGGATGGGTGACCTCCTGGGAAGTCCTCGTGTTGCATTCCCTTTTTTGTTCGTTTGTATTTTTTTTCAAAAATTGGTTTTTGGCCGTCCGTTTGTCAGATTTTATTCGTTTTCCTAGGCGGCACCGTCCGAGCGAGGGGGAAGGCGGAAGGGCAACCGGCGCGGCGAAGCCACGGGCGGGCCGGACGCGGAGGCGCGGGCATAAAAGGAAGGAGGACGCAAGGTATGTCGGATGCGATCATACCAGCACTAAAGCACCGGATCCCATCAGAACTCCGAAGTTAAGCGTGCTTGGGCGAGAGTAGTACTAGGATGGGTGACCTCCTGGGAAGTCCTCGTGTTGCATTCCCTTTTTTGTTTGTTTGTATTTTTTTCAAAAATTGGTTTTTGGCCGTCCGTTTGTCAGATTTTATTCGTTTTCCTAGGCGGCACCGTCCGAGCGAGGGGGAAGGCGGAAGGGCAACCGGCGCGGCGAAGCCACGGGCGGGCCGGACGCGGAGGCGCGGGCATAAAAGGAAAGAGGACGCAAGGTATGTCGGATGCGATCATACCAGCACTAAAGCACCGGATCCCATCAGAACTCCAAAGTTAAGCGTGCTTGGGCGAGAGTAGTACTAGGATGGGTGACCTCCTGGGAAGTCCTCGTGTTGCATTCCCTTTTTTGTTTGTTTGTATTTTTTTTCAAAAATTGGTTTTTGGCCGTCCGTTTGTCAGATTTTATTCGTTTTCCTAGGCGGCACCGTCCGAGCGAGGGGGAAGGCGGAAGGGCAACCGGCGCGGCGAAGCCACGGGCGGGCCGGACGCGGAGGCGCGGGCATAAAAGGAAGGAGGACGCAAGGTATGTCCGATGCGATCATACCAGCACTAAAGCACCGGATCCCATCAGAACTCCGAAGTTAAGCGTGCTTGGGCGAGAGTAGTACTAGGATGGGTGACCTCCTGGGAAGTCCTCGTGTTGCATTCCCTTTTTTGTTCGTTTGTATTTTTTTTCAAAAATTGGTTTTTGGCCGTCCGTTTGTCAGATTTTATTCGTTTCCGAGCGAGGGGGAAGGCGGAAGGGCAACCGGCGCGGCGAAGCCACGGGCGGGCCGGACGCGGAGGCGCGGGCATAAAAGGAAGGAGGACGCAAGGTATGTCCGATGCGATCATACCAGCACTAAAGCACCGGATCCCATCAGAACTCCGAAGTTAAGCGTGCTTGGGCGAGAGTAGTACTAGGATGGGTGACCTCCTGGGAAGTCCTCGTGTTGGGTTTGTATTTTTTTTCAAAAATTGGTTTTTGGCCGTCCGTTTGTCAGATTTTATTCGTTTTCCTAGGGGCACCGTCCGAGCGAGGGGGAAGGCGGAAGGGCAACCGGCGCGGCGAAGCCACGGGCGGGCCGGACGCGGAGGCGCGAGCATAAAAGGAAGGAGGACGCAAGGTACGTCGGATGCGATCATACCAGCACTAAAGCACCGGATCCCATCAGAACTCCGAAGTTAAGCGTGCTTGGGCGAGAGTAGTACTAGGATGGGTGACCTCCTGGGAAGTCCTCGTGTTGCATTCCCTTTTTTGTTCGTTTGTATTTTTTTTCAAAAATTGGTTTTTGGCCGTCCGTTTGTCAGATTTTATTCGTTTTCCTAGGCGGCACCGTCCGAGCGAGGGGGAGGGCGGAAGGGCAACCGGCGCGGCGAAGCCACGGGCGGGCCGGACGCGGAAGCGCGGGCATAAAAGGAAGGAGGACGCAAGGTATGTCGGATGCGATCATACCAGCACCAAAGCACCGGATCCCATCAGAACTCTGAAGTTAAGCGTGCTTGGGCGAGAGTAGTACTAGGATGGGTGACCTCCTGGGAAGTCCTCGTGTTGCATTCCCTTTTTTGTTTGTTTGTATTTTTTTCAAAAATTGGTTTTTATCCGTCCGTTTGTCAGATTTTATTCGTTTTCCTAGGCGGCACCGTCCGAGCGAGGGGGAGGGCGGAAGGGCAACCGGCGCGGCGAAGCCACGGGCGGGCCGGACGCGGAGGCGCGGGCATAAAAGGAAGGAGGACGCAAGGTATGTTGGATGCGATCATACCAGCACTAAAGCACCGGATCCCATCAGAACTCCGAAGTTAAGCGTGCTTGGGCGAGAGTAGTACTAGGATGGGTGACCTCCTGGGAAGTCCTCGTGTTGCATTCCCTTTTTTGTTTGTTTGTATTTTTTTCAAAAATTGGTTTTTGGCCGTCCGTTTGTCAGATTTTATTCGTTTTCCTAGGCGGCACCGTCCGAGCGAGGGGGAGGGCGGAAGGGCAACCGGCGCGGCGAAGCCACGGGCGGGCCGGACGCGGAGGCGCGGGCATAAAAGGAAGGAGGACGCAAGGTATGTCGGATGCGATCATACCAGCACTAAAGCACCAGATCCTATCAGAACTCCGAAGTTAAGCGTGCTTGGGCGAGAGTAGTACTAGGATGGGTGACCTCCTGGGAAGTCCTCGTGTTGCATTCCCTTTTTTGTTTGTTTGTATTTTTTTCAAAAATTAGTTTTTGGCCGTCCGTTTGTCAGATTTTATTCGTTTTCCTAGGCGGCACCGTCCGAGCGAGGGGGAGGGCGGAAGGGCAACCGGCGCGGCGAAGCCACGGGCGGGCCGGACGCGGAGGCGCGGGCATAAAAGGAAGGAGGACGCAAGGTATGTCGGATGCGATCATACCAGCACTAAAGCACCGGATCCCATCAGAACTCCGAAGTTAAGCGTGATTGGGCGAGAGTAGTACTAGGATGGGTGACCTCCTGGGAAGTCCTCGTGTTGCATTCCCTTTTTTGTTTGTTTGTATTTTTTTTCAAAAATTGGTTTTTGGCCGTCCGTTTGTCAGATTTTATTCATTTTCCTAGGCGGCACCGTCCGAGCGAGGGGGAAGGCGGAAGGGCAACCGGCGCGGCGAAGCCACGGGCGGGCCGGACGTGGAGGCGCGGGCATAAAAGGAAGGAGGACGCAAGGTATGTCGGATGCGATCATACCAGCACTAAAGCACCGGATCCCATCAGAACTCCGAAGTTAAGCGTGCTTGGGCGAGAGTAGTACTAGGATGGGTGACCTCCTGGGAAGTCCTCGTGTTGCAATCCCTTTTTTGTTTGTTTGTATTTTTTTTCAAAAATTGGTTTTTGGCCGTCCGTTTGTCAGATTTTATTCGTTTTCCTAAGCGGCACCGTCCGAGCGAGGGGGAGGGCGGAAGGGCAACCGGCGCGGCGAAGCCACGGGCAGGCCGGATGCGGAGGCGCGGGCATAAAAGGAAGGAGGACGCAAGGTATGTCGGATGCGATCATACCAGCACTAAAGCACCGGATCCCATCAGAACTCCGAAGTTAAGCGTGCTTGGGCGAGAGTAGTACTAGGATGGGTGACCTCCTGGGAAGTCCTCGTGTTGCATTCCCTTTTTTGTTTGTTTGTATTTTTTTTCAAAAATTGGTTTTTGGCCGTCCGTTTGTCAGATTTTATTCGTTTTCCTAGGCGGCACCGTCCGAGCGAGGGGGAGGGCGGAAGGGCAACCGGCGCGGCGAAGCCACGGGCGGGCCGGACGCGGAGGCGCGGGCATAAAAGGAAGGAGGACGCAAGGTATGTCGGATGCGATCATACCAGCACTAAAGCACCGGATCCCATCAGAACTCCGAAGTTAAGCGTGCTTGGGCGAGAGTAGTACTAGGATGGGTGACCTCCTGAGAAGTCCTCGTGTTGCATTACCTTTTTTGTTTGTTTGTATTTTTTTTCAAAAATTGGTTTTTGGCCGTCCGTTTGTCAGATTTTATTCGTTTTCCTAGGCGGCACCGTCCGAGCGAGGGGGAGGGCGGAAGGGCAACCGGCGCGGCGAAGCCACGGGCGGGCCGGACGCGGAGGCGCGGGCATAAAAGGAAGGAGGACGCAAGGTATGTCGGATGCGATCATACCAGCACTAAAGCACCGGATCCCATCAGAACTCCGAAGTTAAGCGTGCTTGGGCGAGAGTAGTACTAGGATGGGTGACCTCCTGGGAAGTCCTCGTGTTGCATTCCCTTTTTTGTTTGTTTGTATTTTTTTCAAAAATTGGTTTTTGGCCGTCCGTTTGTCAGATTTTATTCGTTTTCCTAGGCGGCACCGTCCGAGCGAGGGGGAGGGCGGAAGGGCAACCGGCGCGTCGAAGCCACGGGCGGGCCGGACGCGGAGGCGCGGGCATAAAAGGAAGGAGGACGCAAGGTATGTCGGATGCGATCATACCAGCACTAAAGCACCGGATCCTATCAGAACTCCGAAGTTAAGCGTGCTTGGGCGAGAGTAGTACTAGGATGGGTGACCTCCTGGGAAGTCCTCGTGTTGCATTCCCTTTTTTGTTTGTTTGTATTTTTTTCAAAAATTGGTTTTTGGCCGTCCGTTTGTCAGATTTTATTCATTTTCCTAGGCGGCACCGTCCGAGCGAGGGGGAGGGCGGAAGGGCAACCGGCGCGGCGAAGCCACGGGCGGGCCGGACGCGGAGGCGCGGGCATAAAAGGAAGGAGGACGCAAGGTATGTCGGATGCGATCATACCAGCACTAAAGCACCGGATCCCATCAGAACTCCGAAGTTAAGCGTGATTGGGTGAGAGTAGTACTAGGATGGGTGACCTCCTGGGAAGTCCTCGTGTTGCATTCCCTTTTTTGTTTGTTTGTATTTTTTTTCAAAAATTGGTTTTTGGCCGTCCGTTTGTCAGATCTTATTCATTTTCCTAGGCGGCACCGTCCGAGCGAGGGGGAAGGCGGAAGGGCAACCGGCGCGGCGAAGCCACGGGCGGGCCGGACGTGGAGGCGCGGGCATAAAAGGAAGGAGGACGCAAGGTATGTCGGATGCGATCATACTAGCACTAAAGCACCGGATCCCATCAGAACTCCGAAGTTAAGCGTGCTTGGGCGAGAGTAGTACTAGGATGGGTGACCTCCTGGGAAGTCCTCGTGTTGCAATCCCTTTTTTGTTTGTTTGTATTTTTTTTCAAAAATTGGTTTTTGGCCGTCCGTTTGTCAGATTTTATTCGTTTTCCTAGGCGGCACCGTCCGAGCGAGGGGGAGGGCGGAAGGGCAACCGGCGCGGCGAAGCCACGGGCGGGCCGGATGCGGAGGCGCGGGCATAAAAGGAAGGAGGACGCAAGGTATGTCGGATGCGATCATACCAGCACTAAAGCACCGGATCCCATCAGAACTCCGAAGTTAAGCGTGCTTGGGCGAGAGTAGTACTAGGATGGGTGACCTCCTGGGAAGTCCTCGTGTTGCATTCCCTTTTTTGTTTGTTTGTATTTTTTTTCAAAAATTGGTTTTTGGCCGTCCGTTTATCAGATTTTATTCGTTTTCCTAGGCGGCACCGTCCGAGCGAGGGGGAGGGCGGAAGGGCAACCGGCGCGGCGAAGCCACGGGCGGGCCGGACGCGGAGGCGCGGGCATAAAAGGAAGGAGGACGCAAGGTATGTCGGATGCGATCATACCAGCACTAAAGCACCGGATCCCATCAGAACTCCGAAGTTAAGCGTGCTTGGGCGAGAGTAGTACTAAGATGGGTGACCTCCTGAGAAGTCCTCGTGTTGCATTCCCTTTTTTGTTTGTTTGTATTTTTTTAAAAAAATTGGTTTTTGGCGGTCCGTTTGTCAGATTTTATTCGTTTTCCTAGGCGGCACCGTCCGAGCGAGGGGGAGGGCGGAAGGGCAACCGGCGCGACGAAGCCACGGGCGGGCCGGACGCGCAGGCGCGGGCATAAAAGGAAGGAGGACGCAAGGTATGTCGGATGCGATCATACCAGCACTAAAGCACCGGATCCCATCAGAACTCCGAAGTTAAGCGTGCTTGGGCGAGAGTAGTACTAGGATGGGTGACCTCCTGGGAAGTCCTCGTGTTGCATTCCCTTTTTTGTTTGTTTGTATTTTTTTCAAAAATTGGTTTTTGGCCGTCCGTTTGTCAGATTTTATTCGTTTTCCTAGGCGGCACCGTCCGAGCGAGGGGGAGGGCGGAAGGGCAACCGGCGCGGCGAAGCAACGGGCGGGCCGGACGCGGAGGCGCGGGCATAAAAGGAAGGAGGACGCAAGGTATATCGGATGCGATCATACCAGCACTAAAGCACCGGATCCCATCAGAACTCCGAAGTTAAGCGTGCTTGGGCGAGAGTAGTACTAGGATGGGTGACCTCCTGGGAAGTCCTCGTGTTGCATTCCCTTTTTTGTTTGTTTGTATTTTTTTTCAAAAATTGGTTTTTGGCCGTCCGTTTGTCAGATTTTATTCGTTTTCCTAGGCGGCACCGTCCGAGCGAGGGGGAGGGCGGAAGGGCAACCGGCACGGCGAAGCCACGGGCGGGCCGGACGCGGAGGCGCGGGCATAAAAGGAAGGAGGACGCAAGGTATGTCGGATGCGATCATACCAGCACTAAAGCACCGGATCCCATCAGAACTCCGAAGTTAAGCGTGCTTGGGCGAGAGTAGTACTAGGATGGGTGACCTCCTGGGAAGTCCTCGTGTTGCATTCCCTTTTTTTTTGTTTGTATTTTTTTTCAAAAATTGGTTTTTGGCCGTCCGTTTGTCAGATTTTATTCGTTTTCCTAGGCGGCACCGTCCGAGCGAGGGGGAGGGCGGAAGGGCAACCGGCGCGGCGAAGCCACGGGCGGGCCGGACGCGGAGGCGCGGGCATAAAAGGAAGGAGGACGCAAGGTATGTCGGATGCGATCATACCAGCACTAAAGCACCGGATCCCATCAGAACTTCGAAGTTAAGCGTGCTTGGGCGAGAGTAGTACTAGGATGGGTGACCTCCTGGGAAGTCCTCGTGTTGCATTCCCTTTTTTGTTTGTTTGTATTTTTTTTTCAAAAATTGGTTTTTGGCCGTCCGTTTGTCAGATTTTATTCGTTTTCCTAGGCGGCACCGTCCGAGCGAGGGGGAGGGCGGAAGGGCAACCGGCGCGGCGAAGCCACGGGCGGGCCGGACGCGGAGGCGCGGGCATAAAAGGAAGGAGGACGCAAGGTATGTCGGATGCGATCATACCAGCACTAAAGCACCGGATCCCATCAGAACTCCGAAGTTAAGCGTGCTTGGGCGAGAGTAGTACTAGGATGGGTGACCTCCTCGGAAGTCCTCGTGTTGCATTCCCTTTTTTGTTTGTTTGTATTTTTTTCAAAAATTGGTTTTTGGCCGTCCGTTTGTCAGATTTAATTCGTTTTCCTAGGCGGCACCGTCCGATTGAGGGGGAAGGCGGAAGGGCAACCGGCGCGGCGAAGCCACGGGCGGGCCGGACGCGGAGGCGCGGGCACAAAAGGAAGGAGGACGCAAGGTATGTCGGATGCGATCATACCAGCACTAAAGCACCGGATCCCATCAGAACTCCGAAGTTAAGTGTGCTTGGGCGAGAGTAGTACTAGGATGGGTGACCTCCTGGGAAGTCCTCGTGTTGCATTCCCTTTTTTGTTTGTTTGTATTTTTTTTCAAAAATTGGTTTTTGGCCGTCCGTTTGTCAGATTTTATTCGTTTTCCTAGGCGGCACCGTCCGAGCGAGGGGGAGGGCGGAAGGGCAACCGGCGCGGCGAAGCCACGGGCGGGCCGGACGCGGAGGCGCGGGCATAAAAGGAAGGAGGACGCAAGGTATGTCGGATGCGATCATACCAGCACTAAAGCACCGGATCCCATCAGAACTCCGAAGTTAAGCGTGCTTGGGCGAGAGTAGTACTAGGATGGGTGACCTCCTGGGAAGTCCTCGTGTTGCATTCCCTTTTTTGTTTGTTTGTATTTTTTTCAAAAATTGGTTTTTGGCCGTCCGTTTGTCAGATTTAATTCGTTTTCCTAGGCGGCACCGTCCGATTGAGGGGGAAGGCGGAAGGGCAACCGGCGCGGCGAAGCCACGGGCGGGCCGGACGCGGAGGCGCGGGCACAAAAGGAAGGAGGACGCAAGGTATGTCGGATGCGATCATACCAGCACTAAAGCACCGGATCCCATCAGAACTCCGAAGTTAAGCGTGCTTGGGCGAGAGTAGTACTAGGATGGGTGACCTCCTGGGAAGTCCTCGTGTTGCATTCCCTTTTTTGTTTGTTTGTATTTTTTTTTTCAAAAATTGGTTTTTGGCCGTCCGTTTGTCAGATTTTATTCGTTTTCCTAGGCGGCACCGTCCGAGCGAGGGGGAGGGCGGAAGGGCAACCGGCGCGGCGAAGCCACGGGCGGGCCGGACGCGGAGGCGCGGGTATAAAAGGAAGGAGGACGCAAGGTATGTCGGATGCGATCATACCAGCACTAAAGCACCGGATCCCATCAGAACTCCGAAGTTAAACGTGCTTGGGCGAGAGTAGTACTAGGATGGGTGACCTCCTGGGAAGTCCTCGTGTTGCATTCCCTTTTTTGTTTGTTTGTATTTTTTTCAAAAATTGGTTTTTGGCCGTCCGTTTGTCAGATTTTATTCGTTTTCCTAGGCGGCACCGTCCGAGCGAGGGGGAGGGCGGAAGGGCAACCGGCGCGGCGAAGCCACGGGCGGGCCGGACGCGGAGGCGCGGGCATAAAAGGAAGGAGGACGCAAGGTATGTCGGATGCGATCATACCAGCACTAAAGCACCGGATCCCATCAGAACTCCGAAGTTAAGCGTGCTTGGGCGAGAGTAGTACTAGGATGGGTGACCTCCTGGGAAGTCCTCGTGTTGCATTCCCTTTTTTGTTTGTTTGTATTTTTTTCAAAAATTGGTTTTTGGCCGTCCGTTTGTCAGATTTTATTCGTTTTCCTAGGCGGCACCGTCCGAGCGAGGGGGAAGGCGGAAGGGCAACCGGCGCGGCGAAGCCACGGGCGGGCCGGACGCGGAGGCGCGGGCACAAAAGGAAGGAGGACGCAAGGTATGTCGGATGCGATCATACCAGCACTAAAGCACCGGATCCCATCAGAACTCCGAAGTTAAGCGTGCTTGGGCGAGAGTAGTACTAGGATGGGTGACCTCCTGGGAAGTCCTCGTGTTGCATTCCCTTTTTTGTTTGTTTGTATTTTTTTTCAAAAATTGGTTTTTGGCCGTCCGTTTGTCAGATTTTATTCGTTTTCCTAGGCGGCACCGTCCGAGCGAGGGGGAGGGCGGAAGGGCAACCGGCGCGGCGAAGCCACGGGCGGGCCGGACGCGGAGGCGCGGGCATAAAAGGAAGGAGGACGCAAGGTATGTCGGATGCGATCATACCAGCACTAAAGCACCGGATCCCATCAGAACTCCGAAGTTAAGCGTGCTTGGGCGAGAGTAGTACTAGGATGGGTGACCTCCTGGGAAGTCCTCGTGTTGCATTCCCTTTTTTGTTTGTTTGTATTTTTTTCAAAAATTGGTTTTTGGCCGTCCGTTTGTCAGATTTTATTCGTTTTCCTAGGCGGCACCGTCCGAGCGAGGGGGAGGGCGGAAGGGCAACCGGCGCGGCGAAGCCACGGGCGGGCCGGACGTGGAGGCGCGGGCATAAAAGGAAGGAGGACGCAAGGTATGTCGGATGCGATCATACCAGCACTAAAGCACCGGATCCCATCAGAACTCCGAAGTTAAGCGTGCTTGGGCGAGAGTAGTACTAGGATGGGTGACCTCCTGGGAAGTCCTCGTGTTGCATTCCCTTTTTTGTTTGTTTGTATTTTTTTCAAAAATTGGTTTTTGGCCGTCCGTTTGTCAGATTTTATTCGTTTTCCTAGGCGGCACCGTCCGAGCGAGGGGGAAGGCGGAAGGGCAACCGGCGCGGCGAAGCCACGGGCGGGCCGGACGCGGAGGCGCGGGCATAAAAGGAAGGAGGACGCAAGGTATATCGGATGCGATCATACCAACACTAAAGCACCGGATCCCATCAGAACTCCGAAGTTAAGCGTGCTTGGGCGAGAGTAGTACTAGGATGGGTGACCTCCTGGGAAGTCCTCGTGTTGCATTCCCTTTTTTGTTTGTTTGTATTTTTTTTCAAAAATTGGTTTTTGGCCGTCCGTTTGTCAGATTTTATTCGTTTTACTAGGCGGCACCGTCCGAGCGAGGGGGAGGGCGGAAGGGCAACCGGCGCGGCGAAGCCACGGGCGGGCCGGACGCGGAGGCGCGGGCATAAAAGGAAGGAGGACGCAAGGTATGTCGGATGCGATCATACCAGCACTAAAGCACCGGATCCCATCAGAACTCCGAAGTTAAGCGTGCTTGGGCGAGAGTAGTACTAGGATGGGTGACCTCCTGGGAAGTCCTCGTGTTGCATTCCCTTTTTTGTTTGTTTGTATTTTTTTCAAAAATTGGTGTTTCGCCGTCCGTTTGTCAGATTTTATTCGTTTTCCTAGGCGGCACCGTCCGAGCGAGGGGGAGGGCGGAAGGGCAACCGGCGCGGCGAAGCCACGGGCGGGCCGGACGCGGAGGCGCGGGCATAAAAGGAAGGAGGACGCAAGGTATGTCGGATGCGATCATACCAGCACTAAAGCACCGGATCTCATCAGAACTCCGAAGTTAAGCGTGCTTGGGCGAGAGTAGTACTAGGATGGGTGACCTCCTGGGAAGTCCTCGTGTTGCATTCCCTTTTTTGTTTGTTTGTATTTTTTTCAAAAATTGGTTTTTGGCCGTCCGTTTGTCAGATTTTATTCGTTTTCCTAGGCGGCACCGTCCGAGCGAGGGGGAAGGCGGAAGGGCAACCGGCGCGGCGAAGCCACGGGCGGGCCGGACGCGGAGGCGCGGGCACAAAAGGAAGGAGGACGCAAGGTATGTCTGATGCGATCATACCAGCACTAAAGCACCGGATCCCATCAGAACTCCGAAGTTAAGCGTGCTTGGGCGAGAGTAGTACTAGGATGGGTGACCTCCTGGGAAGTCCTCGTGTTGCATTCCCTTTTTTGTTTGTTTGTATTTTTTTCAAAAATTGGTTTTTGGCCGTCCGTTTGTCAGATTTTATTCGTTTTCCTAGGCGGCACCGTCCGAGCGAGGGGGAAGGCGGAAGGGCCACCGGCGCGGCGAAGCCACGGGCGGGCCGGACGCGGAGGCGCGGGCACAAAAGGAAGGAGGACGCAAGGTATGTCGGATGCGATCATACCAGCACTAAAGCACCGGATCCCATCAGAACTCCGAAGTTAAGCGTGCTTGGGCGAGAGTAGTACTAGGATGGGTGACCTCCTGGGAAGTCCTCGTGTTGCATTCCCTTTTTTGTTTGTTTGTATTTTTTTTCAAAAATTGGTTTTTGGCCGTCCGTTTGTCAGATTTTATTCGTTTTACTAGGCGGCACCGTCCGAGCGAGGGGGAGGGCGGAAGGGCAACCGGCGCGGCGAAGCCACGGGCGGGCCGGACGCGGAGGCGCGGGCATAAAAGGAAGGAGGACGCAAGGTATGTCGGATGCGATCATACCAGCACTAAAGCACCGGATCCCATCAGAACTCCGAAGTTAAGCGTGCTTGGGCGAGAGTAGTACTAGGATGGGTGACCTCCTGGGAAGTCCTCGTGTTGCATTCCCTTTTTTGTTTGTTTGTATTTTTTTCAAAAATTGGTGTTTCGCCGTCCGTTTGTCAGATTTTATTCGTTTTCCTAGGCGGCACCGTCCGAGCGAGGGGGAGGGCGGAAGGGCAACCGGCGCGGCGAAGCCACGGGCGGGCCGGACGCGGAGGCGCGGGCATAAAAGGAAGGAGGACGCAAGGTATGTCGGATGCGATCATACCAGCACTAAAGCACCGGATCTCATCAGAACTCCGAAGTTAAGCGTGCTTGGGCGAGAGTAGTACTAGGATGGGTGACCTCCTGGGAAGTCCTCGTGTTGCATTCCCTTTTTTGTTTGTTTGTATTTTTTTCAAAAATTGGTTTTTGGCCGTCCGTTTGTCAGATTTTATTCGTTTTCCTAGGCGGCACCGTCCGAGCGAGGGGGAAGGCGGAAGGGCAACCGGCGCGGCGAAGCCACGGGCGGGCCGGACGCGGAGGCGCGGGCACAAAAGGAAGGAGGACGCAAGGTATGTCTGATGCGATCATACCAGCACTAAAGCACCGGATCCCATCAGAACTCCGAAGTTAAGCGTGCTTGGGCGAGAGTAGTACTAGGATGGGTGACCTCCTGGGAAGTCCTCGTGTTGCATTCCCTTTTTTGTTTGTTTGTATTTTTTTCAAAAATTGGTTTTTGGCCGTCCGTTTGTCAGATTTTATTCGTTTTCCTAGGCAGCACCGTCCGAGCGAGGGGGAAGGCGGAAGGGCCACCGGCGCGGCGAAGCCACGGGCGGGCCGGACGCGGAGGCGCGGGCACAAAAGGAAGGAGGACGCAAGGTATGTCGGATGCGATCATACCAGCACTAAAGCACCGGATCCCATCAGAACTCCGAAGTTAAGCGTGCTTGGGCGAGAGTAGTACTAGGATGGGTGACCTCCTGGGAAGTCCTCGTGTTGCATTCCCTTTTTTGTTTGTTTGTATTTTTTTTCAAAAATTGGTTTTTGGCCGTCCGTTTGTCAGATTTTATTCGTTTTCCTAGGCGGCACCGTCCGAGCGAGGGGGAGGGCGGAAGGGCAACCGGCGCGGCGAAGCCACGGGCGGGCCGGACGCGGAGGCGCGGGCATAAAAGGAAGGAGGACGCAAGGTATGTCGGATGCGATCATACCAGCACTAAAGCACCGGATCCCATCAGAACTCCGAAGTTAAGCGTGCTTGGGCGAGAGTAGTACTAGGATGGGTGACCTCCTGGGAAGTCCTCGTGTTGCATTCCCTTTTTTGTTTGTTTGTATTTTTTTCAAAAATTGGTTTTTGGCCGTCCGTTTGTCAGATTTTATTCGTTTTCCTAGGCGGCACCGTCCGAGCGAGGGGGAGGGCGGAAGGGCAACCGGCGCGGCGAAGCCACGGGCGGGCCGGACGCGGAGGCGCGGGCATAAAAGGAAGGAGGACGCAAGGTATGTCGGATGCGATCATACCAGCACTAAAGCACCGGATCCCATCAGAACTCCGAAGTTAAGCGTGCTTGGGCGAGAGTAGTACTAGGATGGGTGACCTCCTGGGAAGTCCTCGTGTTGCATTCCCTTTTTTGTTTGTTTGTATTTTTTTCAAAAATTGGTTTTTGGCCGTCCGTTTGTCAGATTTTATTCGTTTTCCTAGGCGGCACCGTCCGAGCGAGGGGGAAGGCGGAAGGGCAACCGGCGCGGCGAAGCCACGGGCGGGCCGGACGCGGAGGCGCGGGCATAAAAGGAAGGAGGACGCAAGGTATATCGGATGCGATCATACCAGCACTAAAGCACCGGATCCCATCAGAACTCCGAAGTTAAGCGTGCTTGGGCGAGAGTAGTACTAGGATGGGTGACCTCCTGGGAAGTCCTCGTGTTGCATTCCCTTTTTTGTTTGTTTGTATTTTTTTTCAAAAATTGGTTTTTGGCCGTCCGTTTGTCAGATTTTATTCGTTTTCCTAGGCGGCACCGTCCGAGCGAGGGGGAGGGCGGAAGGGCAACCGGCGCGGCGAAGCCACGGGCGGGCCGGACGCGGAGGCGCGGGCATAAAAGGAAGGAGGACGCAAGGTATGTCGGATGCGATCATACCAGCACTAAAGCACCGGATCCCATCAGAACTCCGAAGTTAAGCGTGCTTGGGCGAGAGTAGTACTAGGATGGGTGACCTCCTGGGAAGTCCTCGTGTTGCATTCCCTTTTTTGTTTGTTTGTATTTTTTTCAAAAATTGGTGTTTCGCCGTCCGTTTGTCAGATTTTATTCGTTTTCCTAGGCGGCACCGTCCGAGCGAGGGGGAGGGCGGAAGGGCAACCGGCGCGGCGAAGCCACGGGCGGGCCGGACGCGGAGGCGCGGGCATAAAAGGAAGGAGGACGCAAGGTATGTCGGATGCGATCATACCAGCACTAAAGCACCGGATCCCATCAGAACTCCGAAGTTAAGCGTGCTTGGGCGAGAGTAGTACTAGGATGGGTGACCTCCTGGGAAGTCCTCGTGTTGCATTCCCTTTTTTGTTTGTTTGTATTTTTTTCAAAAATTGGTTTTTGGCCGTCCGTTTGTCAGATTTTATTCGTTTTCCTAGGCGGCACCGTCCGAGCGAGGGGGAAGGCGGAAGGGCAACCGGCGCGGCGAAGCCACGGGCGGGCCGGACGCGGAGGCGCGGGCACAAAAGGAAGGAGGACGCAAGGTATGTCGGATGCGATCATACCAGCACTAAAGCACCGGATCCCATCAGAACTCCGAAGTTAAGCGTGCTTGGGCGAGAGTAGTACTAGGATGGGTGACCTCCTGGGAAGTCCTCGTGTTGCATTCCCTTTTTTGTTTGTTTGTATTTTTTTCAAAAATTGGTTTTTGGCCGTCCGTTTGTCAGATTTTATTCGTTTTCCTAGGCGGCACCGTCCGAGCGAGGGGGAGGGCGGAAGGGCAACCGGCGCGGCGAAGCCACGGGCGGGCCGGACGCGGAGGCGCGGGCATAAAAGGAAGGAGGACGCAAGGTATGTCGGATGCGATCATACCAGCACTAAAGCACCGGATCCCATCAGAACTCCGAAGTTAAGCGTGCTTGGGCGAGAGTAGTACTAGGATGGGTGACCTCCTGGGAAGTCCTCGTGTTGCATTCCCTTTTTTGTTTGTTTGTATTTTTTTCAAAAATTGGTTTTTGGCCGTCCGTTTGTCAGATTTTATTCGTTTTCCTAGGCGGCACCGTCCGAGCGAGGGGGAAGGCGGAAGGGCAACCGGCGCGGCGAAGCCACGGGCGGGCCGGACGCGGAGGCGCGGGCATAAAAGGAAGGAGGACGCAAGGTATATCGGATGCGATCATACCAGCACTAAAGCACCGGATCCCATCAGAACTCCGAAGTTAAGCGTGCTTGGGCGAGAGTAGTACTAGGATGGGTGACCTCCTGGGAAGTCCTCGTGTTGCATTCCCTTTTTTGTTTGTTTGTATTTTTTTTCAAAAATTGGTTTTTGGCCGTCCGTTTGTCAGATTTTATTCGTTTTCCTAGGCGGCACCGTCCGAGCGAGGGGGAGGGCGGAAGGGCAACCGGCGCGGCGAAGCCACGGGCGGGCCGGACGCGGAGGCGCGGGCATAAAAGGAAGGAGGACGCAAGGTATGTCGGATGCGATCATACCAGCACTAAAGCACCGGATCCCATCAGAACTCCGAAGTTAAGCGTGCTTGGGCGAGAGTAGTACTTGGATGGGTGACCTCCTGGGAAGTCCTCGTGTTGCATTCCCTTTTTTGTTTGTTTGTATTTTTTTCAAAAATTGGTGTTTCGCCGTCCGTTTGTCAGATTTTATTCGTTTTCCTAGGCGGCACCGTCCGAGCGAGGGGGAGGGCGGAAGGGCAACCGGCGCGGCGAAGCCACGGGCGGGCCGGACGCGGAGGCGCGGGCATAAAAGGAAGGAGGACGCAAGGTATGTCGGATGCGATCATACCTGCACTAAAGCACCGGATCCCATCAGAACTCCGAAGTTAAGCGTGCTTGGGCGAGAGTAGTACTAGGATGGGTGACCTCCTGGGAAGTCCTCGTGTTGCATTCCCTTTTTTGTTTGTTTGTATTTTTTTCAAAAATTGGTTTTTGGCCGTCCGTTTGTCAGATTTTATTCGTTTTCCTAGGCGGCACCGTCCGAGCGAGGGGGAAGGCGGAAGGGCAACCGGCGCGGCGAAGCCACGGGCGGGCCGGACGCGGAGGCGCGGGCACAAAAGGAAGGAGGACGCAAGGTATGTCGGATGCGATCATACCAGCACTAAAGCACCGGATCCCATCAGAACTCCGAAGTTAAGCGTGCTTGGGCGAGAGTAGTACTAGGATGGGTGACCTCCTGGGAAGTCCTCGTGTTGCATTCCCTTTTTTGTTTGTTTGTATTTTTTTCAAAAATTGGTTTTTGGCCGTCCGTTTGTCAGATTTTATTCGTTTTCCTAGGCGGCACCGTCCGAGCGAGGGGGAAGGCGGAAGGGCAACCGGCGCGGCGAAGCCACGGGCGGGCCGGACGCGGAGGCGCGGGCATAAAAGGAAGGAGGACGCAAGGTATATCGGATGCGATCATACCAGCACTAAAGCACCGGATCCCATCAGAACTCCGAAGTTAAGCGTGCTTGGGCGAGAGTAGTACTAGGATGGGTGACCTCCTGGGAAGTCCTCGTGTTGCATTCCCTTTTTTGTTTGTTTGTATTTTTTTTCAAAAATTGGTTTTTGGCCGTCCGTTTGTCAGATTTTATTCGTTTTCCTAGGCGGCACCGTCCGAGCGAGGGGGAGGGCGGAAGGGCAACCGGCGCGGCGAAGCCACGGGCGGGCCGGACGCGGAGGCGCGGGCATAAAAGGAAGGAGGACGCAAGGTATGTCGGATGCGATCATACCAGCACTAAAGCACCGGATCCCATCAGAACTCCGAAGTTAAGCGTGCTTGGGCGAGAGTAGTACTTGGATGGGTGACCTCCTGGGAAGTCCTCGTGTTGCATTCCCTTTTTTGTTTGTTTGTATTTTTTTCAAAAATTGGTGTTTCGCCGTCCGTTTGTCAGATTTTATTCGTTTTCCTAGGCGGCACCGTCCGAGCGAGGGGGAGGGCGGAAGGGCAACCGGCGCGGCGAAGCCACGGGCGGGCCGGACGCGGAGGCGCGGGCATAAAAGGAAGGAGGACGCAAGGTATGTCGGATGCGATCATACCTGCACTAAAGCACCGGATCCCATCAGAACTCCGAAGTTAAGCGTGCTTGGGCGAGAGTAGTACTAGGATGGGTGACCTCCTGGGAAGTCCTCGTGTTGCATTCCCTTTTTTGTTTGTTTGTATTTTTTTCAAAAATTGGTTTTTGGCCGTCCGTTTGTCAGATTTTATTCGTTTTCCTAGGCGGCACCGTCCGAGCGAGGGGGAAGGCGGAAGGGCAACCGGCGCGGCGAAGCCACGGGCGGGCCGGACGCGGAGGCGCGGGCACAAAAGGAAGGAGGACGCAAGGTATGTCGGATGCGATCATACCAGCACTAAAGCACCGGATCCCATCAGAACTCCGAAGTTAAGCGTGCTTGGGCGAGAGTAGTACTAGGATGGGTGACCTCCTGGGAAGTCCTCGTGTTGCATTCCCTTTTTTGTTTGTTTGTATTTTTTTCAAAAATTGGTTTTTGGCCGTCCGTTTGTCAGATTTTATTCGTTTTCCTAGGCGGCACCGTCCGAGCGAGGGGGAGGGCGGAAGGGCAACCGGCGCGGCGAAGCCACGGGCGGGCCGGACGCGGAGGCGCGGGCATAAAAGGAAGGAGGACGCAAGGTATGTCGGATGCGATCATACCAGCACTAAAGCACCGGATCCCATCAGAACTCCGAAGTTAAGCGTGCTTGGGCGAGAGTAGCACTAGGATGGGTGACCTCCTGGGAAGTCCTCGTGTTGCATTCCCTTTTTTGTTTGTTTGTATTTTTTTTCAAAAATTGGTTTTTGGCCGTCCGTTTGTCAGATTTTATTCGTTTTCCTAGGCGGCACCATCCGAGCGAGGGGGAAGGCGGAAGGGCAACCGGCGCGGCGAAGCCACGGGCAGGCCGGACGCGGAGGCGCGGGCATAAAAGGAAGGAGGACGCAAGGTATGTCGGATGCGATCATACCAGCACTAAAGCACCGGATCCCATCAGAACTCCGAAGTTAAGCGTGCTTGGGCGAGAGTAGTACTAGGATGGGTGACCTCCTGGGAAGTCCTCGTGTTGCATTCCCTTTTTTGTTTGTTTGTATTTTTTTTCAAAAATTGGTTTTTGGCCGTCCGTTTGTCAGATTTTATTCGTTTTCCTAGGCGGCACCGTCCGAGCGAGGGGGAAGGCGGAAGGGCAACCGGCGCGGCGAAGCCACGGGCGGGCCGGACGCGGAGGCGCGGGCATAAAAGGAAGGAGGACGCAAGGTATGTCGGATGCGATCATACCAGCACTAAAGCACCGGATCCCATCAGAACTCCGAAGTTAAGCGTGCTTGGGCGAGAGTAGTACTAGGATGGGTGACCTCCTGGGAAGTCCTCGTGTTGCATTCCCTTTTTTGTTTGTTTGTATTTTTTTTCAAAAATTGGTTTTTGGCCGTCCGTTTGTCAGATTTTATTCGTTTTCCTAGGCGGCACCGTCCGAGCGAGGGGGAAGGCGGAAGGGCAACCGGCGCGGCGAAGCAACGGGCGGGCCGGACGCGGAGGCGCGGGCATAAAAGGAAGGAGGACGCAAGGTATGTCGGATGCGATCATACCAGACTAAAGCACCGGATCCCATCAGAACTCCGAAGTTAAGCGTGCTTGGGCGAGAGTAGTACTAGGATGGGTGACCTCCTGGGAAGTCCTCGTGTTGCATTCCCTTTTTTGTTTGTTTGTATTTTTTTTCAAAAATTGGTTTTTGGCCGTCCGTTTGTCAGATTTTATTCGTTTTCCTAGGCGGCACCGTCCGAGCGAGGGGGAAGGCGGAAGGGCAACCGGCGCGGCGAAGCCACGGGCGGGCCGGACGCGGAGGCGCGGGCATAAAAGGAAGGAGGACGCAAGGTATGTCGGATGCGATCATACCAGCACTAAAGCACCGGATCCCATCAGAACTCCGAAGTTAAGCGTGCTTGGGCGAGAGTAGCACTAGGATGGGTGACCTCCTGGGAAGTCCTCGTGTTGCATTCCCTTTTTTATTTGTTTGTATTTTTTTCAAAAATTGGTTTTTGGCAGTCCGTTTGTCAGATTTTATTCGTTTTCCTAGGCGGCACCGTCCGAGCGAGGGGGAAGGCGGAAGGGCAACCGGCGCGGCGAAGCCACGGGCGGGCCGGACGCGGAGGCGCGGGCATAAAAGGAAGGAGGACGCAAGGTATGTCGGATGCGATCATACCAGCACTAAAGCACCGGATCCCATCAGAACTCCGAAGTTAAGCGTGCTTGGGCGAGAGTAGTACTAGGATGGGTGACCTCCTGGGAAGTCCTCGTGTTGCATTCCCTTTTTTGTTTGTTTGTATTTTTTTCAAAAATTGGTTTTTGGCCGTCCGTTTGTCAGATTTTATTCGTTTTCCTAGGCGGCACCGTCCGAGCGAGGGGGAAGGCGGAAGGGCAACCGGCGCGGCGAAGCCACGGGCGGGCCGGACGCGGAGGCGCGGGCATAAAAGGAAGGAGGACGCAAGGTATGTCGGATGCGATCATACCAGCACTAAAGCACCGGATCCCATCAGAACTCCGAAGTTAAGCGTGCTTGGGCGAGAGTAGCACTAGGATGGGTGACCTCCTGGGAAGTGCTCGTGTTGCATTCCCTTTTTTGTTTGTTTGTATTTTTTTTCAAAAATTGGTTTTTGGCCGTCCGTTTGTCAGATTTTATTCGTTTTCCTAGGCGGCACCGTCCGAGCGAGGGGGAAGACGGAAGGGCAACCGGCGCGGCGAAGCCACGGGCGTGCCGGACGCGGAGGCGCGGGCATAAAAGGAAGGAGGACGCAAGGTATGTCGGATGCGATCATACCAGCACTAAAGCACCGGATCCCATCAGAACTCCGAAGTTAAGCGTGCTTGGGCAAGAGTAGCACTAGGATGGGTGACCTCGTGGGAAGTCCTCGTGTTGCATTTCCTTTTTTGTTTGTTTGTATTTTTTTTCAAAAATTGGTTTTTGGCCGTCCGTTTGTCAGATTTTATTCGTTTTCCTAGGCGGCACCGTCCGAGCGAGGGGGAAGGCGGAAGGGCAACCGGCGCGGCGAAGCCACGGGCGGGCCGGACGCGGAGGCGCGGGCATAAAAGGAAGGAGGACGCAAGGTATGTCAGATGCGATCATACCAGCACTAAAGCACCGGATCCCATCAGAACTCCGAAGTTAAGCGTGCTTGGGCGAGAGTAGTACTAGGATGGGTGACCTCCTTGGAAGTCCTCGTGTTGCATTCCCTTTTTTGTTTGTTTGTATTTTTTTTCAAAAATTGGTTTTTGGCCGTCCGTTTGTCAGATTTTATTCGTTTTCCTAGGCGGCACCGTCTGAGCGAGGGGGAAGGCGGAAGGGCAACCGGCGCGGCGAAGCCACGGGCGTGCCGGACGCGGAGGCGCGGGCATAAAAGGAAGGAGGACGCAAGGTATGTTGGAAGCGATCATACCAGCACTAAAGCACCGGATCCCATCAGAACTCCGAAGTTAAGCGTGCTTGGGCGAGAGTAGTACTAGGATGGGTGACCTCCTGGGAAGTCCTCGTGTTGCATTCCCTTTTTTGTTTGTTTGTATTTTTTTCAAAAATTGGTTTTTGGCCGTCCGTTTGTCAGATTTTATTCGTTTTCCTAGGCGGCACCGTCCGAGCGAGGGGGAGGGCGGAAGGGCAACCGGCGCGGCGAAGCCACGGGCGGGCCGGACGCGGAGGCGCGGGCATAAAAGGAAGGAGGACGCAAGGTATGTCGGATGCGATCATACCAGCACTAAAGCACCGGATCCCATCAGAACTCCGAAGTTAAGCGTGCTTGGGCGAGAGTAGCACTAGGATGGGTGACCTCCTGGGAAGTCCTCGTGTTGCATTCCCTTTTTTGTTTGTTTGTATTTTTTTTCAAAAATTGGTTTTTGGCCGTCCGTTTGTCAGATTTTATTCGTTTTCCTAGGCGGCACCGTCCGAGCGAGGGGGAAGGCGGAAGGGCAACCGGCGCGGCGAAGCCACGGGCGGGCCGGACGCGGAGGCGCGGGCATAAAAGGAAGGAGGACGCAAGGTATGTCGGATGCGATCATACCAGCACTAAAGCACCGGATCCCATCAGAACTCCGAAGTTAAGCGTGCTTGGGCGAGAGTAGTACTAGGATGGGTGACCTCCTGGGAAGTCTCCGAAGTTAAGCGTGCTTGGGCGAGAGTAGTACTAGGATGGGTGACCTCCTGGGAAGTCCTCGTGTTGCATTCCCTTTTTTGTTTGTTTGTATTTTTTTTCAAAAATTGGTTTTTGGCCGTCCGTTTGTCAGATTTTAATCGTTTTCCTAGGTGGCACCGTCCGAGCGAGGGGGAAGGCGGAAGGGCAACCGGCGCGGCGAAGCCACGGGCGTGCCGGACGCGGAGGCGCGGGCATAAAAGGAAGGAGGACGCAAGGTATGTCGGAAGCGATCATACCAGCACTAAAGCACCGGATCCCATCAGAACTCCGAAGTTAAGCGTGCTTGGGCGAGAGTAGTACTAGGATGGGTGACCTCCTGGGAAGTTCTCGTGTTGCATTCCCTTTTTTGTTTGTTTGTATTTTTTTCAAAAATTGGTTTTTGGCCGTCCGTTTGTCAGATTTTATTCGTTTTCCTAGGCGGCACCGTCCGAGCGAGGGGGAAGGCGGAAGGGCAACCGGCGCGGCGAAGCCACGGGCGGGCCGGACGCGGAGGCGCGGGCATAAAAGGAAGGAGGACGCAAGGTATGTCGGATGCGATCATACCAGCACTAAAGCACCGGATCCCATCAGAACTCCGAAGTTAAGCGTGCTTGGGCGAGAGTAGCACTAGGATGGGTGACCTCCTGGGAAGTCCTCGTGTTGCATTCCCTTTTTTGTTTGTTTGTATTTTTTTTCAAAAATTGGTTTTTGGCCGTCCGTTTGTCAGATTTTATTCGTTTTCCTAGGCGGCACCGTCCGAGCGAGGGGGAAGGCGGAAGGGCAACCGGCGCGGCGAAGCCACGGGCGGGCCGGACGCGGAGGCGCGAGCATAAAAGGAAGGAGGACGCAAGGTATGTCGGATGCGATCATACCAGCACTAAAGCACCGGATCCCATCAGAACTCCGAAGTTAAGCGTGCTTGGGCGAGAGTAGCACTAGGATGGGTGACCTCCTGGGAAGTCCTCGTGTTGCATTCCCTTTTTTGTTTGTTTGTATTTTTTTCAAAAATTGGTTTTTGGCCGTCCGTTTGTCAGATTTTATTCGTTTTCCTAGGCGGCACCGTCCGAGCGAGGGGGAAGGCGGAAGGGCAACCGGCGCGGCGAAGCCACGGGCGGGCCGGACGCGGAGGCGCGGGCATAAAAGGAAGGAGGACGCAAGGTATGTCGGATGCGATCATACCAGCACTAAAGCACCGGATCCCATCAGAACTCCGAAGTTAAGCGTGCTTGGGCGAGAGTAGTACTAGGATGGGTGACCTCCTGGGAAGTCCTCGTGTTGCATTCCCTTTTTTGTTTGTTTGTATTTTTTTTTTCAAAAATTGGTTTTTGGCCGTCCGTTTGTCAGATTTTATTCGTTTTCCTAGGCGGCACCGTCCGAGCGAGGGGGAAGGCGGAAGGGCAACCGGCGCGGCGAAGCCACGGGCGGGCCGGACGCGGAGGCGCGGGCATAAAAGGAAGGAGGACGCAAGGTATGTCGGATGCGATCATACCAGCACTAAAGCACCGGATCCCATCAGAACTCCGAAGTTAAGCGTGCTTGGGCGAGAGTAGTACTAGGATGGGTGACCTCCTGGGAAGTCCTCGTGTTGCATTCCCTTTTTTGTTTGTTTGTATTTTTTTTCAAAAATTGGTTTTTGGCCGTCCGTTTGTCAGATTTTATTCGTTTTCCTAGGCAGCACCGTCCGAGCGAGGGGGGAGGCGGAAGGGCAACCGGCGCGGCGAAGCCACGGGCGGGCCGGACGCGGAGGCGTGGGCATAAAAGGAAGGAGGACGCAAGGTATGTCGGATGCGATCATACCAGCACTAAAGCACCGGATCCCATCAGAACTCTGAAGTTAAGCGTGCTTGGGCGAGAGTAGTACTAGGATGGGTGACCTCCTGGGAAGTCCTCGTGTTGCATTCCCTTTTTTGTTTGTTTGTATTTTTTTTCAAAAATTGGTTTTTGGCCGTCCGTTTGTCAGATTTTATTCGTTTTCCTAGGTGGCACCGTCCGAGCGAGGGGGAAGGCGGAAGGGCAACCGGCGCGGCGAAGCCACGGCGGGCCGGACGCGGAGGCGCGGGCATAAAAGGAAGGAGGACGCAAGGTATGTCGGATGCGATCATACCAGCACTAAAGCACCGGATCCCATCAGAACTCCGAAGTTAAGCGTGCTTGGGCGAGAGTAGTACTAGGATGGGTGACCTCCTGGGAAGTCCTCGTGTTGCATTCCCTTTTTTGTTTGTTTGTATTTTTTTTCAAAAATTGGTTTTTGGCCGTCCGTTTGTCAGATTTTATTTGTTTTCCTAGGCGGCACCGTCCGAGCGAGGGGGAAGGCGGAAGGGCAACCGGCGCGGCGAAGCCACGGGCGGGCCGGACGCGGAGGCGCGGGCATAAAAGAAAGGAGGACGCAAGGTATGTCGGATGCGATCATACCAGCACTAAAGCACCGGATCCCATCAGAACTACGAAGTTAAGCGTGCTTGGGCGAGAGTAGTACTAGGATGGGTGACCTCCTGGGAAGTCCTCGTGTTGCATTCCCTTTTTTGTTTGTTTGTATTTTTTTCAAAAATTGGTTTTTGGCCGTCCGTTTGTCAGATTTTATTCGTTTTCCTAGGCGGCACCGTCCGAGCGAGGGGGAAGGCGGAAGGGCAACCGGCGCGGCGAAGCCACGGGCGGGCCGGACGCGGAGGCGCGGGCACAAAAGGAAGGAGGACGCAAGGTATGTCGGATGCGATCATACCAGCACTAAAGCACCGGATCCCATCAGAACTCCGAAGTTAAGCGTGCTTGGGCGAGAGTAGTACTAGGATGGGTGACCTCCTGGGGAGTTAAGCGTGCTTGGGCGAGAGTAGTACTAGGATGGGTGACCTCCTGGTAAGTCCTCGTGTTGCATTCCCTTTTTTGTTTGTTTGTATTTTTTTTCAAAAATTGGTTTTTGGCCGTCCGTTTGTCAGATTTTATTCGTTTTCCTAGGCGGCACCGTCCGAGCGAGGGGGAAGGCGGAAGGGCAACCGGCGCGGCGAAGCCACGGGCGGGCCTGACGCGGAGGCGCGGGCATAAAAGGAAGGAGGACGCAAGGTATGTCGGATGCGATCATACCAGCACTAAAGCACCGGATCCCATCAGAACTCCGAAGTTAAGCGTGCTTGGGCGAGAGTAGTACTAGGATGGGTGACCTCCTGGGAAGTCCTCGTGTTGCATTCCCTTTTTTGTTTGTTTGTAATTTTTTCAAAAATTGGTTTTTGGCCGTCCGTTTGTCAGATTTTATTCGTTTTCCTAGGCGGCACCGTCCGAGCGAGGGGGAAGGCGGAAGGGCAACCGGCGCGGCGAAGCCACGGGCGGGCCGGACGCGGAGGCGCGGGCATAAAAGGAAGGAGGACGCAAGGTATGTCGGATGCGATCATACCAGCACTAAAGCACCGGATCCCATCAGAACTCCGAAGTTAAGCGTGCTTGGGCGAGAGTAGTACTAGGATGGGTGACCTCCTGGGAAGTCCTCGTGTTGCATTCCCTTTTTTGTTTGTTTGTATTTTTTTTCAAAAATTGGTTTTTGGCCGTCCGTTTGTCAGATTTTATTCGTTTTCCTAGGCGGCACCGTCCGAGCGAGGGGGAAGGCGGAAGGGCAACCGGCGCGGCGGAGCCACAGGCGGGCCGGACGCGGAGGCGCGGGCATAAAAGAAAGGAGGACGCAAGGTATGTCGGATGCGATCATACCAGCACTAAAGCACCGGATCCCATCAGAACTCCGAAGTTAAGCGTGCTTGGGCGAGAGTAGTACTAGGATGGGTGACCTCCTGGGAAGTCCTCGTGTTGCATTCCCTTTTTTGTTTGTTTGTATTTTTTTCAAAAATTGGTTTTTGGCCGTCCGTTTGTCAGATTTTATTCGTTTTCCTAGGCGGCACCGTCCGAGCGAGGGGGAAGGCGGAAGGGCAACCGGCGCGGCGAAGCCACGGGCGGGCCGGACGCGGAGGCGCGGGCACAAAAGGAAGGAGGACGCAAGGTATGTCGGATGCGATCATACCAGCACTAAAGCACCGGATCCCATCAGAACTCTGAAGTTAAGCGTGCTTGGGCGAGAGTAGTACTAGGATGGGTGACCTCCTGGGGAGTTAAGCGTGCTTGGGCGAGAGTAGTACTAGGATGGGTGACCTCCTGGGAAGTCCTCGTGTTGCATTCCTTTTTTGTTTGTTTGTATTTTTTTCAAAAATTGGTTTTTGGCCGTCCGTTTGTCAGATTTTATTCGTTTTCCTAGGCGGCACCGTCCGAGCGAGGGGGAAGGCGGAAGGGCAACTAGCGCGGCGAAGCCACGGGCGGGCCGGACGCGGAGGCGCGGGCATAAAAGGAAGGAGGACGCAAGGTATGTCGGATGCGATCATACCAGCACTAAAGCACCGGATCCCATCAGAACTCCGAAGTTAAGCGTGCTTGGGCGAGAGTAGTACTAGGATGGGTGACCTCCTGGGAAGTCCTCGTGTTGCATTCCCTTTTTTGTTTGTTTGTATTTTTTTCAAAAATTGGTTTTTGGCCGTCCGTTTGTCAGATTTTATTCGTTTTCCTAGGCGGCACCGTCCGAGCGAGGGGGAAGGCGGAAGGGCAACCGGCGCGGCGAAGCCACGGGCGGGCCGGACGCGGAGGCGCGGGCATAAAAGGAAGGAGGACGCAAGGTATGTCGGATGCGATCATACCAGCACTAAAGCACCGGATCCCATCAGAACTCCGAAGTTAAGCGTGCTTGGGCGAGAGTAGTACTAGGATGGGTGACCTCCTGGGAAGTCCTCGTGTTGCATTCTCTTTTTTGTTTGTTTGTATTTTTTTCAAAAATTGGTTTTTGGCCGTCCGTTTGTCAGATTTTATTCGTTTTCCTAGGCGGCACCGTCCGAGCGAGGGGGAAGGCGGAAGGGCAACCGGCGCGGCGAAGCCACGGGCGGGCCGGACGCGGAGGCGCGGGCATAAAAGGAAGGAGGACGCAAGGTATGTCGGATGCGATCATACCAGCACTAAAGCACCGGATCCCATCAGAACTCCGAAGTTAAGCGTGCTTGGGCGAGAGTAGTACTAGGATGGGTGACCTCCTGGGAAGTCCTCGTGTTGCATTCCCTTTTTTGTTTGTTTGTATTTTTTTTCAAAAATTGGTTTTTGGCCGTCCGTTTGTCAGATTTTATTCGTTTTCCTAGGCGGCACCGTCCGAGCGAGGGGGAAGGCGGAAGGGCAACCGGCGCGGCGAAGCCACGGGCGGGCCGGACGCGGAGGCGCGGGCATAAAAGGAAGGAGGACGCAAGGTATGTCGGATGCGATCATACCAGCACTAAAGCACCGGATCCCATCAGAACTCCGAAGTTAAGCGTGCTTGGGCGAGAGTAGTACTAGGATGGGTGACCTCCTGGGAAGTCCTCGTGTTGCATTCCCTTTTTTGTTTGTTTGTATTTTTTTCAAAAATTAGTTTTTGGCCGTCCGTTTGTCAGATTTTATTCGTTTTCCTAGGCGGCACCGTCCGAGCGAGGGGGAAGGCGGAAGGGCAACCGGCGCGGCGAAGCCACGGGCGGGCCGGACGCGGAGGCGCGGGCATAAAAGGAAGGAGGACGCAAGGTATGTCGGATGCGATCATACCAGCACTAAAGCACCGGATCCCATTAGAACTCCGAAGTTAAGCGTGCTTGGGCGAGAGTAGTACTAGGATGGGTGACCTCCTGGGAAGTCCTCGTGTTGCATTCCCTTTTTTGTTTGTTTGTATTTTTTTCAAAAATTGGTTTTTGGCCGTCCGTTTGTCAGATTTTATTCGTTTTCCTAGGCGGCACCGTCCGAGCGAGGGGGAAGGCGGAAGGGCAACCGGCGCGGCGAAGCCACGGGCGGGCCGGACGCGGAGGCGCGGGCATAAAAGAAAGGAGGACGCAAGGTATGTCAGATGCGATCATACCAGCACTAAAGCACCGGATCCCATCAGAACTCCGAAGTTAAGCGTGCTTGGGCGAGAGTAGTACTAGGATGGGTGACCTCCTGGAAGTCCTCGTGTTGCATTCCCTTTTTTGTTTGTTTGTATTTTTTTCAAAAATTGGTTTTTGGCCGTCCGTTTGTCAGATTTTATTCGTTTTCCTAGGCGGCACCGTCCGAGCGAGGGGGAAGGCGGAAGGGCAACCGGCGCGGCGAAGCCACGGGCGGGCCGGACGCGGAGGCGCGGGCATAAAAGGAAGGAGGACGCAAGGTATGTCGGATGCGATCATACCAGCACTAAAGCACCGGATCCCATCAGAACTCCGAAGTTAAGCGTGCTTGGGCGAGAGTAGTACTAGGATGGGTGACCTCCTGGGAAGTCCCTCGTGTTGCATTCCCTTTTTTGTTTGATTGTATTTTTTTCAAAAATTGGTTTTTGGCCGTCCGTTTGTCAGATTTTATTCGTTTTCCTAGGCGGCACCGTCCGAGCGAGGGGGATGGCGGAAGGGCAACCGGCGCGGCGAAGCCACGGGTGGGCCGGACGCGGAGGCGCGGGCATAAAAGGAAGGAGGACGCAAGGTATGTCGGATGCGATCATACCAGCACTAAAGCACCGGATCCCATCAGAACTCCGAAGTTAAGCGTGCTTGGGCGAGAGTAGTACTAGGATGGGTGACCTCCTGGGAAGTCCTCGTGTTGCATTCCCTTTTTTGTTTGTTTGTATTTTTTTTCAAAAATTGGTTTTTGGCCGTCCGTTTGTCAGATTTTATTCGTTTTCCTAGGCGGCACCGTCCGAGCGAGGGGGAAGGCGGAAGGGCAACCGGCGCGGCGAAGCCACGGGCGGGCCGGACGCGGAGGCGCGGGCATAAAAGGAAGGAGGACGCAAGGTATGTCGGATGCGATCATACCAGCACTAAAGCACCGGATCCCATCAGAACTCCGATGTTAAGCGTGCTTGGGCGAGAGTAGTACTAGGATGGGTGACCTCCTGGGAAGTCCTCGTGTTGCATTCCCTTTTTTGTTTGTTTGTATTTTTTTTCAAAAATTGGTTTTTGGCCGTCCGTTTGTCAGATTTTATTCGTTTTCCTAGGCGGCACCGTCCGAGCGAGGGGGAAGGCGGAAGGGCAACCGGCGCGGCGAAGCCACGGGCGGGCCGGACGCGGAGGCGCGGGCATAAAAGGAAGGAGGACGCAAGGTATGTCGGATGCGATCATACCAGCACTAAAGCACCGGATCCCATCAGAACTCCGAAGTTAAGTGTGCTTGGGCGAGAGTAGTACTAGGATGGGTGACCTCCTGGGAAGTCCTCGTGTTGCATTCCCTTTTTTGTTTGTTTGTATTTTTTTTCAAAAATTGGTTTTTGGCCGTCCGTTTGTCAGATTTTATTCGTTTTCCTAGGCGGCACCGTCCGAGCGAGGGGGAAGGCGGAAGGGCAACCGGCGCGGCGAAGCCACGGGCGGGCCGGACGCGGAGGCGCGGGCATAAAAGGAAGGAGGACGCAAGGTATGTCGGATGCGATCATACCAGCACTAAAGCACCGGATCCCATCAGAACTCCGAAGTTAAGCGTGCTTGGGCGAGAGTAGTACTAGGATGGGTGACCTCCTGGGAAGTCCTCGTGTTGCATTCCCTTTTTTGTTTGTTTGTATTTTTTTCAAAAATTGGTTTTTGGCCGTCCGTTTGTCAGATTTTATTCGTTTTCCTAGGAGGCACCGTCCGAGCGAGGGGGAAGGCGGAAGGGCAACCGGCGCGGCGAAGCCACGGGCGGGCCGGACGCGGAGGCGCGGGCATAAAAGGAAGGAGGACGCAAGGTATGTCGGATGCGATCATACCAGCACTAAAGCACCGGATCCCATCAGAACTCCGAAGTTAAGCGTGCTTGGGCGAGAGTAGTACTAGGATGGGTGACCTCCTGGGAAGTCCTCGTGTTGCATTCCCTTTTTTGTTTGTTTGTATTTTTTTCAAAAATTGGTTTTTGGCCGTCCGTTTGTCAGATTTTATTCGTTTTCCTAGGCGGCACCGTCCGAGCGAGGGGGAAGGCGGAAGGGCAACCGGCGCGGCGAAGCCACGGGCGGGCCGGACGCGGAGGCGCGGGCATAAAAGGAAGGAGGACGCAAGGTATGTCGGATGCGATCATACCAGCACTAAAGCACCGGATCCCATTAGAACTCCGAAGTTAAGCGTGCTTGGGCGAGAGTAGTACTAGGATGGGTGACCTCCTGGGAAGTCCTCGTGTTGCATTCCCTTTTTTGTTTGTTTGTATTTTTTTCAAAAATTGGTTTTTGGCCGTCCGTTTGTCAGATTTTATTCGTTTTCCTAGGCGGCACCGTCCGAGCGAGGGGGAAGGCGGAAGGGCAACCGGCGCGGCGCAGCCACGGGCGGGCCGGACGCGGAGGCGCGGGCATAAAAGAAAGGAGGACGCAAGGTATGTCAGATGCGATCATACCAGCACTAAAGCACCGGATCCCATCAGAACTCCGAAGTTAAGCGTGCTTGGGCGAGAGTAGTACTAGGATGGGTGACCTCCTGGAAGTCCTCGTGTTGCATTCCCTTTTTTGTTTGTTTGTATTTTTTTCAAAAATTGGTTTTTGGCCGTCCGTTTGTCAGATTTTATTCGTTTTCCTAGGCGGCACCGTCCGAGCGAGGGGGAAGGCGGAAGGGCAACCGGCGCGGCGAAGCCACGGGCGGGCCGGACGCGGAGGCGCGGGCATAAAAGGAAGGAGGACGCAAGGTATGTCGGATGCGATCATACCAGCACTAAAGCACCGGATCCCATCAGAACTCCGAAGTTAAGCGTGCTTGGGCGAGAGTAGTACTAGGATGGGTGACCTCCTGGGAAGTCCCTCGTGTTGCATTCCCTTTTTTGTTTGATTGTATTTTTTTCAAAAATTGGTTTTTGGCCGTCCGTTTGTCAGATTTTATTCGTTTTCCTAGGCGGCACCGTCCGAGCGAGGGGGAAGGCGGAAGGGCAACCGGCGCGGCGAAGCCACGGGCGGGCCGGACGCGGAGGCGCGGGCATAAAAGGAAGGAGGACGCAAGGTATGTCGGATGCGATCATACCAGCACTAAAGCACCGGATCCCATCAGAACTCCGAAGTTAAGCGTGCTTGGGCGAGAGTAGTACTAGGATGGGTGACCTCCTGGGAAGTCCTCGTGTTGCATTCCCTTTTTTGTTTGTTTGTATTTTTTTTCAAAAATTGGTTTTTGGCCGTCCGTTTGTCAGATTTTATTCGTTTTCCTAGGCGGCACCGTCCGAGCGAGGGGGAAGGCGGAAGGGCAACCGGCGCGGCGAAGCCACGGGCGGGCCGGACGCGGAGGCGCGGGCATAAAAGGAAGGAGGACGCAAGGTATGTCGGATGCGATCATACCAGCACTAAAGCACCGGATCCCATCAGAACTCCGATGTTAAGCGTGCTTGGGCGAGAGTAGTACTAGGATGGGTGACCTCCTGGGAAGTCCTCGTGTTGCATTCCCTTTTTTGTTTGTTTGTATTTTTTTTCAAAAATTGGTTTTTGGCCGTCCGTTTGTCAGATTTTATTCGTTTTCCTAGGCGGCACCGTCCGAGCGAGGGGGAAGGCGGAAGGGCAACCGGCGCGGCGAAGCCACGGGCGGGCCGGACGCGGAGGCGCGGGCATAAAAGGAAGGAGGACGCAAGGTATGTCGGATGCGATCATACCAGCACTAAAGCACCGGATCCCATCAGAACTCCGAAGTTAAGTGTGCTTGGGCGAGAGTAGTACTAGGATGGGTGACCTCCTGGGAAGTCCTCGTGTTGCATTCCCTTTTTTGTTTGTTTGTATTTTTTTTCAAAAATTGGTTTTTGGCCGTCCGTTTGTCAGATTTTATTCGTTTTCCTAGGCGGCACCGTCCGAGCGAGGGGGAAGGCGGAAGGGCAACCGGCGCGGCGAAGCCACGGGCGGGCCGGACGCGGAGGCGCGGGCATAAAAGGAAGGAGGACGCAAGGTATGTCGGATGCGATCATACCAGCACTAAAGCACCGGATCCCATCAGAACTCCGAAGTTAAGCGTGCTTGGGCGAGAGTAGTACTAGGATGGGTGACCTCCTGGGAAGTCCTCGTGTTGCATTCCCTTTTTTGTTTGTTTGTATTTTTTTCAAAAATTGGTTTTTGGCCGTCCGTTTGTCAGATTTTATTCGTTTTCCTAGGAGGCACCGTCCGAGCGAGGGGGAAGGCGGAAGGGCAACCGGCGCGGCGAAGCCACGGGCGGGCCGGACGCGGAGGCGCGGGCATAAAAGGAAGGAGGACGCAAGGTATGTCGGATGCGATCATACCAGCACTAAAGCACCGGATCCCATCAGAACTCCGAAGTTAAGCGTGCTTGGGCGAGAGTAGTACTAGGATGGGTGACCTCCTGGGAAGTCCTCGTGTTGCATTCCCTTTTTTGTTTGTTTGTATTTTTTTTTCAAAAATTGGTTTTTGGCCGTCCGTTTGTCAGATTTTATTCGTTTTCCTAGGCGGCACCGTCCGAGCGAGGGGGAAGGCGGAAGGGCAACCGGCGCGGCGAAGCCACGGGCGGGCCGGACGCGGAGGCGCGGGCATAAAAGGAAGGAGGACGCAAGGTATGTCGGATGCGATCATACCAGCACTAAAGCACCGGATCCCATCAGAACTCCGAAGTTAAGCGTGCTTGGGCGAGAGTAGTACTAGGATGGGTGACCTCCTGGGAAGTCCTCGTGTTGCATTCCCTTTTTTGTTTGTTTGTATTTTTTTTCAAAAATTGGTTTTTGGCCGTCCGTTTGTCAGATTTTATTCGTTTTCCTAGGCGGCACCGTCCGAGCGAGGGGGAAGGCGAAAGGGCAACCGGCGCGGCGAAGCCACGGGCGGGCCGGACGCGGAGGCGCGGGCATAAAAGGAAGGAGGACGCAAGGTATGTCGGATGCGATCATACCAGCACTAAAGCACCGGATCCCATCAGAACTCCGAAGTTAAGTGTGCTTGGGCGAGAGTAGTACTAGGATGGGTGACCTCCTGGGAAGTCCTCGTGTTGCATTCCCTTTTTTGTTTGTTTGTATTTTTTTTCAAAAATTGGTTTTTGGCCGTCCGTTTGTCAGATTTTATTCGTTTTCCTAGGCGGCACCGTCCGAGCGAGGGGGAAGGCGGAAGGGCAACCGGCGCGGCGAAGCCACGGGCGGGCCGGACGCGGAGGCGCGGGCATAAAAGGAAGGAGGACGCAAGGTATGTCGGATGCGATCATACCAGCACTAAAGCACCGGATCCCATCAGAACTCCGAAGTTAAGCGTGCTTGGGCGAGAGTAGTACTAGGATGGGTGACCTCCTGGGAAGTCCTCGTGTTGCATTCCCTTTTTTGTTTGTTTGTATTTTTTTTTCAAAAATTGGTTTTTGGCCGTCCGTTTGTCAGATTTTATTCGTTTTCCTAGGCGGCACCGTCCGAGCGAGGGGGAAGGCGGAAGGGCAACCGGCGCGGCGAAGCCACGGGCGGGCCGGACGCGGAGGCGCGGGCATAAAAGGAAGGAGGACGCAAGGTATGTCGGATGCGATCATACCAGCACTAAAGCACCGGATCCCATCAGAACTCCGAAGTTAAGCGTGCTTGGGCGAGAGTAGTACTAGGATGGGTGACCTCCTGGGAAGTCCTCGTGTTGCATTCCCTTTTTTGTTTGTTTGTATTTTTTTTTCAAAAATTGGTTTTTGGCCGTCCGTTTGTCAGATTTTATTCGTTTTCCTAGGCGGCACCGTCCGAGCGAGGGGGAAGGCGGAAGGGCAACCGGCGCGGCGAAGCCACGGGCGGGCCGGACGCGGAGGCGCGGGCATAAAAGGAAGGAGGACGCAAGGTATGTCGGATGCGATCATACCAGCACTAAAAGCACCGGATCCCATCAGAACTCCGAAGTTAAGTGTGCTTGGGCGAGAGTAGTACTAGGATGGGTGACCTCCTGGGAAGTCCTCGTGTTGCATTCCCTTTTTTGTTTGTTTGTATTTTTTTTCAAAAATTGGTTTTTGGCCGTCCGTTTGTCAGATTTTATTCGTTTTCCTAGGCGGCACCGTCCGAGCGAGGGGGAAGGCGGAAGGGCAACCGGCGCGGCGAAGCCACGGGCGGGCCGGACGCGGAGGCGCGGGCATAAAAGGAAGGAGGACGCAAGGTATGTCGGATACGATCATACCAGCACTAAAGCACCGGATCCCATCAGAACTCCGAAGTTAAGCGTGCTTGGGCGAGAGTTGTACTAGGATGGGTGACCTCCTGGGATGTCCTCGTGTTGCATTCCCTTTTTTGTTTGTTTGTATTTTTTTCAAAAATTGGTTTTTGGCCGTCCGTTTGTCAGATTTTATTCGTTTTCCTAGGCGGCACCGTCCGAGCGAGGGGGAAGGCGGAAGGGCAACCGGCGCGGCGAAGCCACGGGCGGGCCGGACGCGGAGGCGCGGGCATAAAAGGAAGGAGGACGCAAGGTATGTCGGATGCGATCATACCAGCACAAAAGCACCGGATCCCATCAGAACTTCGAAGTTAAGCGTGCTTGGGCGAGAGTAGTACTAGGATGGGTGACCTCCTGGGAAGTCCTCGTGTTGCATTCCCTTTTTTGTTTGTTTGTATTTTTTTTTCAAAAATTGGTTTTTGGCTGTCCGTTTGTCAGATTTTATTCGTTTTCCTAGGCGGCACCGTCCGAGCGAGGGGGAAGGCGGAAGGGCAACCGGCGCGGCGAAGCCACGGGCGGGCCGGACGCGGAGGCGCGGGCATAAAAGGAAGGAGGACGCAAGGTATGTCGGATGCGATCATACCAGCACTAAAGCACCGGATCCCATCAGAACTCCGAAGTTAAGCGTGCTTGGGCGAGAGTAGTACTAGGATGGGTGACCTCCTGGGAAGTCCTCGTGTTGCATTCCCTTTTTTGTTTGTTTGTATTTTTTTTTTCAAAAATTGGTTTTTGGCCGTCCGTTTGTCAGATTTTATTCGTTTTCCTAGGCGGCACCGTCCGAGCGAGGGGGAAGGCGGAAGGGCAACCGGCGCGGCGAAGCCACGGGCGGGCCGGACGCGGAGGCGCGGGCATAAAAGGAAGGAGGACGCAAGGTATGTCGGATGCGATCATACCAGCACTAAAGCACCGGATCCCATCAGAACTCCGAAGTTAAGCGTGCTTGGGCGAGAGTAGTACTAGGATGGGTGACCTCCTGGGAAGTCCTCGTGTTGCATTCCCTTTTTTGTTTGTTTGTATTTTTTTCAAAAATTGGTTTTTGGCCGTCCGTTTGTCAGATTTTATTCGTTTTCCTAGGCGGCACCGTCCGAGCGAGGGGGAAGGCGGAAGGGCAACCGGCGCGGCGAAGCCACGGGCGGGCCGGACGCGGAGGCGCGGGCATAAAAGGAAGGAGGACGCAAGGTATGTCGGATGCGATCATACCAGCACTAAAGCACCGGATCCCATTAGAACTCCGAAGTTAAGCGTGCTTGGGCGAGAGTAGTACTAGGATGGGTGACCTCCTGGGAAGTCCTCGTGTTGCATTCCCTTTTTTGTTTGTTTGTATTTTTTTCAAAAATTGGTTTTTGGCCGTCCGTTTGTCAGATTTTATTCGTTTTCCTAGGCGGCACCGTCCGAGCGAGGGGGAAGGCGGAAGGGCAACCGGCGCGGCGAAGCCACGGGCGGGCCGGACGCGGAGGCGCGGGCATAAAAGAAAGGAGGACGCAAGGTATGTCAGATGCGATCATACCAGCACTAAAGCACCGGATCCCATCAGAACTCCGAAGTTAAGCGTGCTTGGGCGAGAGTAGTACTAGGATGGGTGACCTCCTGGAAGTCCTCGTGTTGCATTCCCTTTTTTGTTTGTTTGTATTTTTTTCAAAAATTGGTTTTTGGCCGTCCGTTTGTCAGATTTTATTCGTTTTCCTAGGCGGCACCGTCCGAGCGAGGGGGAAGGCGGAAGGGCAACCGGCGCGGCGAAGCCACGGGCGGGCCGGACGCGGAGGCGCGGGCATAAAAGGAAGGAGGACGCAAGGTATGTCGGATGCGATCATACCAGCACTAAAGCACCGGATCCCATCAGAACTCCGAAGTTAAGCGTGCTTGGGCGAGAGTAGTACTAGGATGGGTGACCTCCTGGGAAGTCCCTCGTGTTGCATTCCCTTTTTTGTTTGATTGTATTTTTTTCAAAAATTGGTTTTTGGCCGTCCGTTTGTCAGATTTTATTCGTTTTCCTAGGCAGCACCGTCCGAGCGAGGGGGAAGGCGGAAGGGCAACCGGCGCGGCGAAGCCACGGGCGGGCCGGACGCGGAGGCGCGGGCATAAAAGGAAGGAGGACGCAAGGTATGTCGGATGCGATCATACCAGCACTAAAGCACCGGATCCCATCAGAACTCCGAAGTTAAGCGTGCTTGGGCGAGAGTAGTACTAGGATGGGTGACCTCCTGGGAAGTCCTCGTGTTGCATTCCCTTTTTTGTTTGTTTGTATTTTTTTTCAAAAATTGGTTTTTGGCCGTCCGTTTGTCAGATTTTATTCGTTTTCCTAGGCGGCACCGTCCGAGCGAGGGGGAAGGCGGAAGGGCAACCGGCGCGGCGAAGCCACGGGCGGGCCGGACGCGGAGGCGCCGGCATAAAAGGAAGGAGGACGCAAGGTATGTCGGATGCGATCATACCAGCACTAAAGCACCGGATCCCATCAGAACTCCGAAGTTAAGCGTGCTTGGGCGAGAGTAGTACTTGGATGGGTGACCTCCTGGGAAGTCCTCGTGTTGCATTCCCTTTTTTGTTTGTTTGTATTTTTTTTCAAAAATTGGTTTTTGGCCGTCCGTTTGTCAGATTTTATTCGTTTTCCTAGGCGGCACCGTCCGAGCGAGGGGGAAGGCGGAAGGGCAACCGGCGCGGCGAAGCCACGGGCGGGCCGGACGCGGAGGCGCGGGCATAAAAGGAAGGAGGACGCAAGGTATGTCGGATGCGATCATACCAGCACTAAAGCACCGGATCCCATCAGAACTCCGAAGTTAAGCGTGCTTGGGCGAGAGTAGTACTAGGATGGGTGACCTCCTGGGAAGTCCTCGTGTTGCATTCCCTTTTTTGTTTGTTTGTATTTTTTTTCAAAAATTGGTTTTTGGCCGTCCGTTTGTCAGATTTTATTCGTTTTCCTAGGCGGCACCGTCCGAGCGAGGGGGAAGGCGGAAGGGCAACTGGCGCGGCGAAGCCACGGGCGGGCCGGACGCGGAGGCGCGGGCATAAAAGGAAGGAGGACGCAAGGTATGTCGGATGCGATCATACCAGCACTAAAGCACCGGATCCCATCAGAACTCCGAAGTTAAGCGTGCTTGGGCGAGAGTAGTACAAGGATGGGTGACCTCCTGGGAAGTCCTCGTGTTGCATTCCCTTTTTTGTTTGTTTGTATTTTTTTCAAAAATTGGTTTTTGGCCGTCCGTTTGTCAGATTTTATTCGTTTTCCTAGGCGGCACCGTCCGAGCGAGGGGGAAGGCGGAAGGGCAACCGGCGCGGCGAAGCCACGGGCGGGCCGGACGTGGAGGCGCGGGCATAAAAGGAAGGAGGACGCAAGGTATGTCGGATGCGATCATACCAGCACTAAAGCACCGGATCCCATCAGAACTCCGAAGTTAAGCGTGCTTGGGCGAGAGTAGTACTAGGATGGGTGACCTCCTGGGAAGTCCTCGTGTTGCATTCCCTTTTTTGTTTGTTTGTATTTTTTTTCAAAAATTGGTTTTTGGCCGTCCGTTTGTCAGATTTTATTCGTTTTCCTAGGCGGCACCGTCCGAGCGAGGGGGAAGGCGGAAGGGCAACCGGCGCGGCGAAGCCACGGGCGGGCCGGACGCGGAGGTGCGGGCATAAAAGGAAGGAGGACGCAAGGTATGTCGGATGCGATCATACCAGCACTAAAGCACCAGATCCCATCAGAACTCCGAAGTTAAGCGTGCTTGGGCGAGAGTAGTACTAGGATGGGTGACCTCCTGGGAAGTCCTCGTATTGCATTCCCTTTTTTGTTTGTTTGTATTTTTTTCAAAAATTGGTTTTTGGCCGTCCGTTTGTCAGATTTTATTCGTTTTCCTAGGCGGCACCGTCCGAGCGAGGGGGAAGGCGGAAGGGCAACCGGCGCGGCGAAGCCACGGGCGGGCCGGATGCGGAGGCGCGGGCATAAAAGGAAGGAGGACGCAAGGTATGTCGGATGCGATCATACCAGCACTAAAGCACCGGATCCCATCAGAACTCTGAAGTTAAGCGTGCTTGGGCGAGAGTAGTACTAGGATGGGTGACCTCCTGGGAAGTCCTCGTGTTGCATTCCCTTTTTTGTTTGTTTGTATTTTTTTCAAAAATTGGTTTTTGGCCGTCCGTTTGTCAGATTTTATTCGTTTTCCTAGGCGGCACCGTCCGAGCGAGGGGGAAGGCGGAAGGGCAACCGGCGCGGCGAAGCCACGGGCGGGCCGGACGCGGAGGCGCGGGCATAAAAGGAAGGAGGACGCAAGGTATGTCGGATGCGATCATACCAGCACTAAAGCACCGGATCCCATCAGAACTCCGAAGTTAAGCGTGCTTGGGCGAGAGTAGTACTAGGATGGGTGACCTCCTGGGAAGTCCTCGTGTTGCATTCCCTTTTTTGTTTGTTTGTATTTTTTTCAAAAATTGGTTTTTGGCCGTCCGTTTGTCAGATTTTATTCGTTTTCCTAGGCGGCACCGTCCGAGCGAGGGGGAATTCGGAAGGGCAACCGGCGCGGCGAAGCCACGGGCGGGCCGGACGCGGAGGCGCGGGCATAAAAGGAAGGAGGATGCAAGGTATGTCGGATGCGATCATACCAGCACTAAAGCACCGGATCCCATCAGAACTCCGAAGTTAAGCGTGCTTGGGTGAGAGTAGTACTAGGATGGGTGACCTCCTGGGAAGTCCTCGTGTTGCATTCTCTTTTTTGTTTGTTTGTATTTTTTTTCAAAAATTGGTTTTTGGCCGTCTGTTTGTCAGATTTTATTCGTTTTCCTAGGCGGCACCGTCCGAGCGAGGGGGAAGGCGGAAGGGCAACCGGCGCGGCGAAGCCACGGGCGGGCCGGACGCGGAGGCGCGGGCATAAAAAGAAGGAGGACGCAAGGTATGTCGGATGCGATCATACCAGCACTAAAGCACCGGATCCCATCAGAACTCCGAAGTTAAGCGTGCTTGGGCGAGAGTAGTACTAGGATGGGTGACCTCCTGGGAAGTCCTCGTGTTGCATTCCCTTTTTTGTTTGTTTGTATTTTTTTTCAAAAATTGGTTTTTGGCCGTCCGTTTGTCAGATTTTATTCGTTTTCCTAGGCGGCACCGTCCGAGCGAGGGGGAAGGCGGAAGGGCAACCGGCGCGGCGAAGCCACGGGCGGGCCGGACGCGGAGGCGCGGGCATAAAAGGAAGGAGGACGCAAGGTATGTCGGATGCGATCATACCAGCACTAAAGCACCGGATCCCATCAGAACTCCGAAGTTAAGCGTGCTTGGGCGAGAGTAGTACTAGGATGGGTGACCTCCTGGGAAGTCCTCGTGTTGCATTCCCTTTTTTGTTTGTTTGTATTTTTTTTCAAAAATTGGTTTTTGGCCGTCCGTTTGTCAGATTTTATTCGTTTTCCTAGGCGGCACCGTCCGAGCGAGGGGGAAGGCGGAAGGGCAACCGGCGTGGCGAAGCCACGGGCGGGCCGGACGCGGAGGCGCGTGCATAAAAGGAAGGAGGACGCAAGGTATGTCGGATGCGATCATACCAGCACTAAAGCACCGGATCCCATCAGAACTCCGAAGTTAAGCGTGCTTGGGCGAGAGTAGTACTAGGATGGGTGACCTCCTGGGAAGTCCTCGTGTTGCATTCCCTTTTTTGTTTGTTTGTATTTTTTTCAAAAATTGGTTTTTGGCCGTCCGTTTGTCAGATTTTATTCGTTTTCCTAGGCGGCACCGTCCGAGCGAGGGGGAATTCGGAAGGGCAACCGGCGCGGCGAAGCCACGGGCGGGCCGGACGCGGAGGCGCGGGCATAAAAGGAAGGAGGATGCAAGGTATGTCGGATGCGATCATACCAGCACTAAAGCACCGGATCCCATCAGAACTCCGAAGTTAAGCGTGCTTGGGTGAGAGTAGTACTAGGATGGGTGACCTCCTGGGAAGTCCTCGTGTTGCATTCTCTTTTTTGTTTGTTTGTATTTTTTTTCAAAAATTGGTTTTTGGCCGTCTGTTTGTCAGATTTTATTCGTTTTCCTAGGCGGCACCGTCCGAGCGAGGGGGAAGGCGGAAGGGCAACCGGCGCGGCGAAGCCACGGGCGGGCCGGACGCGGAGGCGCGGGCATAAAAAGAAGGAGGACGCAAGGTATGTCGGATGCGATCATACCAGCACTAAAGCACCGGATCCCATCAGAACTCCGAAGTTAAGCGTGCTTGGGCGAGAGTAGTACTAGGATGGGTGACCTCCTGGGAAGTCCTCGTGTTGCATTCCCTTTTTTGTTTGTTTGTATTTTTTTTCAAAAATTGGTTTTTGGCCGTCCGTTTGTCAGATTTTATTCGTTTTCCTAGGCGGCACCGTCCGAGCGAGGGGGAAGGCGGAAGGGCAACCGGCGCGGCGAAGCCACGGGCGGGCCGGACGCGGAGGCGCGGGCATAAAAGGAAGGAGGACGCAAGGTATGTCGGATGCGATCATACCAGCACTAAAGCACCGGATCCCATCAGAACTCCGAAGTTAAGCGTGCTTGGGCGAGAGTAGTACTAGGATGGGTGACCTCCTGGGAAGTCCTCGTGTTGCATTCCCTTTTTTGTTTGTTTGTATTTTTTTCAAAAATTGGTTTTTGGCCGTCCGTTTGTCAGATTTTATTCGTTTTCCTAGGCGGCACCGTCCGAGCGAGGGGGAAGGCGGAAGGGCAACCGGCGTGGCGAAGCCACGGGCGGGCCGGACGCGGAGGCGCGTGCATAAAAGGAAGGAGGACGCAAGGTATGTCGGATGCGATCATACCAGCACTAAAGCACCGGATCCCATCAGAACTCCGAAGTTAAGCGTGCTTGGGCGAGAGTAGTACTAGGATGGGTGACCTCCTGGGAAGTCCTCGTGTTGCATTCCCTTTTTTGTTTGTTTGTATTTTTTTTCAAAAATTGGTTTTTGGCCGTCCGTTTGTCAGATTTTATTCGTTTTCCTAGGCGGCACCGTCCGAGCGAGGGGGAAGGCGGAAGGGCAACCGACGCGGCGAAGCCACGGGCGGGCCGGATGCGGAGGCGCGGGCATAAAAGGAAGGAGGACGCAAGGTATGTCGGATGCGATCATACCAGCACTAAAGCACCGGATCCCATCAGAACTCCGAAGTTAAGCGTGCTTGGGCGAGAGTAGTACTAGGATGGGTGACCTCCAGGGAAGTCCTCGTGTTGCATTCCCTTTTTTGTTTGTTTGTATTTTTTTCAAAAATTGGTTTTTGGCCGTCCGTTTGTCAGATTTTATTCGTTTTCCTAGGCGGCACCGTCCGAGCGAGGGGGAAGGCGGAAGGGCAACCGGCGCGGCGAAGCCACGGGCGGGCCGGACGCGGAGGCGCGGGCATAAAAGGAAGGAGGACGCAAGGTATGTCGGATGCGATCATACCAGCACTAAAGCACCGGATCCCATCAGAACTCTGAAGTTAAGCGTGCTTGGGCGAGAGTAGTACTAGGATGGGTGACCTCCTGGGAAGTCCTCGTGTTGCATTCCCTTTTTTGTTTGTTTGTATTTTTTTCAAAAATTGGTTTTTGGCCGTCCGTTTGTCAGATTTTATTCATTTTCCTAGGCGGCACCGTCCGAGCGAGGGGGAAGGCGGAAGGGCAACCGGCGCGGCGAAGCCACGGGCGGGCCGGACGCGGAGGCGCGGGCATAAAAGGAAGGAGGACGCAAGGTATGTCGGATGCGATCATACCAGCACTAAAGCACCGGATCCCATCAGAACTCCGAAGTTAAGCGTGCTTGGGCGAGAGTAGTACTAGGATGGGTGACCTCCTAGGAAGTCCTCGTGTTGCATTCCCTTTTTTGTTTGTTTGTATTTTTTTTCAAAAATTGGTTTTTGGCCGTCCGTTTGTCAGATTTTATTCGTTTTCCTAGGCGGCACCGTCCGAGCGAGGGGGAAGGCGGAAGGGCAACCGGCGCGGCGAAGCCACGGGCGGGCCGGACGCGGAGGCACGGGCATAAAAGGATGGAGGACGCAAGGTATGTCGGATGCGATCATACCAGCACTAAAGCACCGGATCCCATCAGAACTCCGAAGTTAAGCGTGCTTGGGCGAGAGTAGTACTGGGAAGTCCTCGTGTTGCATTCCCTTTTTTGGTTGTTTGTATTTTTTTTCAAAAATTGGTTTTTGGCCGTCCGTTTGTCAGATTTTATTCGTTTTCCTAGGCGGCACCGTCCGAGCGAGGGGGAAGGCGGAAGGGCAACCGGCGCGGCGAAGACACGGGCGGGCCGGACGCGGAGGCGCGGGCATAAAAGGAAGGAGGACGCAAGGTATGTCGGATGCGATCATACCAGCACTAAAGCACCGGATCCCATCAGAACTCCGAAGTTAAGCGTGCTTGGGCGAGAGTAGTACTAGGATGGGTGACCTCCTGGGAAGTCCTCGTGTTGCATTCCCTTTTTTGTTTGTTTGTATTTTTTTTCAAAAATTGGTTTTTGGCCGTCCGTTTGTCAGATTTTATTCGTTTTCCTAGGCGGCACCGTCCGAGCGAGGGGGAAGGCGGAAGGGCAACCGGCGCGGCGAAACCACGGGCGGGCCGGACGCGGAGGCGCGGGCATAAAAGAAAGGAGGACGCAAGGTATGTCGGATGCGATCATACCAGCACTAAAGCACCGGATCCCATCAGAACTACGAAGTTAAGCGTGCTTGGGCGAGAGTAGTACTAGGATGGGTGACCTCCTGGGAAGTCCTCGTGTTGCATTCCCTTTTTTGTTTGTTTGTATTTTTTTCAAAAATTGGTTTTTGGCCGTCCGTTTGTCAGATTTTATTCGTTTTCCTAGGCGGCACCGTCCGAGCGAGGGGGAAGGCGGAAGGGCAACCGGCGCGGCGAAGCCACGGGCGGGCCGGACGCGGAGGCGCGGGCACAAAAGGAAGGAGGACGCAAGGTATGTCGGATGCGATCATACCAGCACTAAAGCACCGGATCCCATCAGAACTCCGAAGTTAAGCGTGCTTGGGCGAGAGTAGTACTGGGAAGTCCTCGTGTTGCATTCCCTTTTTTGGTTGTTTGTATTTTTTTTCAAAAATTGGTTTTTGGCCGTCCGTTTGTCAGATTTTATTCGTTTTCCTAGGCGGCACCGTCCGAGCGAGGGGGAAGGCGGAAGGGCAACCGGCGCGGCGAAGACACGGGCGGGCCGGACGCGGAGGCGCGGGCATAAAAGGAAGGAGGACGCAAGGTATGTCGGATGCGATCATACCAGCACTAAAGCACCGGATCCCATCAGAACTCCGAAGTTAAGCGTGCTTGGGCGAGAGTAGTACTAGGATGGGTGACCTCCTGGGAAGTCCTCGTGTTGCATTCCCTTTTTTGTTTGTTTGTATTTTTTTTCAAAAATTGGTTTTTGGCCGTCCGTTTGTCAGATTTTATTCGTTTTCCTAGGCGGCACCGTCCGAGCGAGGGGGAAGGCGGAAGGGCAACCGGCGCGGCGAAACCACGGGCGGGCCGGACGCGGAGGCGCGGGCATAAAAGAAAGGAGGACGCAAGGTATGTCGGATGCGATCATACCAGCACTAAAGCACCGGATCCCATCAGAACTACGAAGTTAAGCGTGCTTGGGCGAGAGTAGTACTAGGATGGGTGACCTCCTGGGAAGTCCTCGTGTTGCATTCCCTTTTTTGTTTGTTTGTATTTTTTTCAAAAATTGGTTTTTGGCCGTCCGTTTGTCAGATTTTATTCGTTTTCCTAGGCGGCACCGTCCGAGCGAGGGGGAAGGCGGAAGGGCAACCGGCGCGGCGAAGCCACGGGCGGGCCGGACGCGGAGGCGCGGGCACAAAAGGAAGGAGGACGCAAGGTATGTCGGATGCGATCATACCAGCACTAAAGCACCGGATCCCATCAGAACTCCGAAGTTAAGCGTGCTTGGGCGAGAGTAGTACTAGGATGGGTGACCTCCTGGGGAGTTAAGCGTGCTTGGGCGAGAGTAGTACTAGGATGGGTGACCTCCTGGTAAGTCCTCGTGTTGCATTCCCTTTTTTGTTTGTTTGTATTTTTTTTCAAAAATTGGTTTTTGGCCGTCCGTTTGTCAGATTTTATTCGTTTTCCTAGGCGGCACCGTCCGAGCGAGGGGGAAGGCGGAAGGGCAACCGGCGCGGCGAAGTCACGGGCGGGCCTGACGCGGAGGCGCGGGCATAAAAGGAAGGAGGACGCAAGGTATGTCGGATGCGATCATACCAGCACTAAAGCACCGGATCCCATCAGAACTCCGAAGTTAAGCGTGCTTGGGCGAGAGTAGTACTAGGATGGGTGACCTCCTGGGAAGTCCTCGTGTTGCATTCCCTTTTTTGTTTGTTTGTATTTTTTTCAAAAATTGGTTTTTGGCCGTCCGTTTGTCAGATTTTATTCGTTTTCCTAGGCGGCACCGTCCGAGCGAGGGGGAAGGCGGAAGGGCAACCGGCGCGGCGAAGCCACAGGCGGGCCGGACGCGGAGGCGCGGGCATAAAAGAAAGGAGGACGCAAGGTATGTCGGATGCGATCATACCAGCACTAAAGCACCGGATCCCATCAGAACTCCGAAGTTAAGCGTGCTTGGGCGAGAGTAGTACTAGGATGGGTGACCTCCTGGGAAGTCCTCGTGTTGCATTCCCTTTTTTGTTTGTTTGTATTTTTTTCAAAAATTGGTTTTTGGCCGTCCGTTTGTCAGATTTTATTCGTTTTCCTAGGCGGCACCGTCCGAGCGAGGGGGAAGGCGGAAGGGCAACCGGCGCGGTGAAGCCACGGGCGGGCCGGACGCGGAGGCGCGGGCACAAAAGGAAGGAGGACGCAAGGTATGTCGGATGCGATCATACCAGCACTAAAGCACCGGATCCCATCAGAACTCTGAAGTTAAGCGTGCTTGGGCGAGAGTAGTACTAGGATGGGTGACCTCCTGGGGAGTTAAGCGTGCTTGGGCGAGAGTAGTACTAGGATGGGTGACCTCCTGGGAAGTCCTCGTGTTGCATTCCCTTTTTTGTTTGTTTGTATTTTTTTCAAAAATTGGTTTTTGGCCGTCCGTATGTCAGATTTTATTCGTTTTCCTAGGCGGCACCGTCCGAGCGAGGGGGAAGGCGGAAGGGCAACTGGCGCGGCGAAGCCACGGGCGGGCCGGACGCGGAGGCGCGGGCATAAAAGGAAGGAGGACGCAAGGTATGTCGGATGCGATCATACCAGCACTAAAGCACCGGATCCCATCAGAACTCCGAAGTTAAGCGTGCTTGGGCGAGAGTAGTACTAGGATGGGTGACCTCCTGGGAAGTCCTCGTGTTGCATTCCCTTTTTTGTTTGTTTGTATTTTTTTCAAAAATTGGTTTTTGGCCGTCCGTTTGTCAGATTTTATTCGTTTTCCTAGGCGGCACCGTCCGAGCGAGGGGGAAGGCGGAAGGGCAACCGGCGCGGCGAAGCCACGGGCGGGCCGGACGCGGAGGCGCGGGCATAAAAGGAAGGAGGACGCAAGGTATGTCGGATGCGATCATACCAGCACTAAAGCACCGGATCCCATCAGAACTCCGAAGTTAAGCGTGCTTGGGCGTGAGTAGTACTAGGATGGGTGACCTCCTGGGAAGTCCTCGTGTTGCATTCTCTTTTTTGTTTGTTTGTATTTTTTTCAAAAATTGGTTTTTGGCCGTCCGTTTGTCAGATTTTATTCGTTTTCCTAGGCGGCACCGTCCGAGCGAGGGGGAAGGCGGAAGGGCAACCGGCGCGGCGAAGCCACGGGCGGGCCGGACGCGGAGGCGCGGGCATAAAAGGAAGGAGGACGCAAGGTATGTCGGATGCGATCATACCAGCACTAAAGCACCGGATCCCATCAGAACTCCGAAGTTAAGCGTGCTTGGGCGAGAGTAGTACTAGGATGGGTGACCTCCTGGGAAGTCCTCGTGTTGCATTCCCTTTTTTGTTTGTTTGTATTTTTTTTCAAAAATTGGTTTTTGGCCGTCCGTTTGTCAGATTTTATTCGTTTTCCTAGGCGGCACCGTCCGAGCGAGGGGGAAGGCGGAAGGGCAACCGGCGCGGCGAAGCCACGGGCGGGCCGGACGCGGAGGCGCGGGCATAAAAGGAAGGAGGACGCAAGGTATGTCGGATGCGATCATACCAGCACTAAAGCACCGGATCCCATCAGAACTCCGAAGTTAAGCGTGCTTGGGCGAGAGTAGTACTAGGATGGGTGACCTCCTGGGAAGTCCTCGTGTTGCATTCCCTTTTTTGTTTGTTTGTATTTTTTTCAAAAATTGGTTTTTGGCCGTCCGTTTGTCAGATTTTATTCGTTTTCCTAGGCGGCACCGTCCGAGCGAGGGGGAAGGCGGAAGGGCAACCGGCGCGGCGAAGCCACGGGCGGGCCGGACGCGGAGGCGCGGGCATAAAAGGAAGGAGGACGCAAGGTATGTCGGATGCGATCATACCAGCACTAAAGCACCGGATCCCATTAGAACTCCGAAGTTAAGCGTGCTTGGGCGAGAGTAGTACTAGGATGGGTGACCTCCTGGGAAGTCCTCGTGTTGCATTCCCTTTTTTGTTTGTTTGTATTTTTTTCAAAAATTGGTTTTTGGCCGTCCGTTTGTCAGATTTTATTCGTTTTCCTAGGCGGCACCGTCCGAGCGAGGGGGAAGGCGGAAGGGCAACCGGCGCGGCGAAGCCACGGGCGGGCCGGACGCGGAGGCGCGGGCATAAAAGAAAGGAGGACGCAAGGTATGTCAGATGCGATCATACCAGCACTAAAGCACCGGATCCCATCAGAACTCCGAAGTTAAGCGTGCTTGGGCGAGAGTAGTACTAGGATGGGTGACCTCCTGGAAGTCCTCGTGTTGCATTCCCTTTTTTGTTTGTTTGTATTTTTTTCAAAAATTGGTTTTTGGCCGTCCGTTTGTCAGATTTTATTCGTTTTCCTAGGCGGCACCGTCCGAGCGAGGGGGAAGGCGGAAGGGCAACCGGCGCGGCGAAGCCACGGGCGGGCCGGACGCGGAGGCGCGGGCATAAAAGGAAGGAGGACGCAAGGTATGTCGGATGCGATCATACCAGCACTAAAGCACCGGATCCCATCAGAACTCCGAAGTTAAGCGTGCTTGGGCGAGAGTAGTACTAGGATGGGTGACCTCCTGGGAAGTCCCTCGTGTTGCATTCCCTTTTTTGTTTGATTGTATTTTTTTCAAAAATTGGTTTTTGGCCGTCCGTTTGTCAGATTTTATTCGTTTTCCTAGGCAGCACCGTCCGAGCGAGGGGGAAGGCGGAAGGGCAACCGGCGCGGCGAAGCCACGGGCGGGCCGGACGCGGAGGCGCGGGCATAAAAGGAAGGAGGACGCAAGGTATGTCGGATGCGATCATACCAGCACTAAAGCACCGGATCCCATCAGAACTCCGAAGTTAAGCGTGCTTGGGCGAGAGTAGTACTAGGATGGGTGACCTCCTGGGAAGTCCTCGTGTTGCATTCCCTTTTTTGTTTGTTTGTATTTTTTTTCAAAAATTGGTTTTTGGCCGTCCGTTTGTCAGATTTTATTCGTTTTCCTAGGCGGCACCGTCCGAGCGAGGGGGAAGGCGGAAGGGCAACCGGCGCGGCGAAGCCACGGGCGGGCCGGACGCGGAGGCGCGGGCATAAAAGGAAGGAGGACGCAAGGTATGTCGGATGCGATCATACCAGCACTAAAGCACCGGATCCCATCAGAACTCCGAAGTTAAGCGTGCTTGGGCGAGAGTAGTACTTGGATGGGTGACCTCCTGGGAAGTCCTCGTGTTGCATTCCCTTTTTTGTTTGTTTGTATTTTTTTTCAAAAATTGGTTTTTGGCCGTCCGTTTGTCAGATTTTATTCGTTTTCCTAGGCGGCACCGTCCGAGCGAGGGGGAAGGCGGAAGGGCAACCGGCGCGGCGAAGCCACGGGCGGGCCGGACGCGGAGGCGCGGGCATAAAAGGAAGGAGGACGCAAGGTATGTCGGATGCGATCATACCAGCACTAAAGCACCGGATCCCATCAGAACTCCGAAGTTAAGCGTGCTTGGGCGAGAGTAGTACTAGGATGGGTGACCTCCTGGGAAGTCCTCGTGTTGCATTCCCTTTTTTGTTTGTTTGTATTTTTTTTCAAAAATTGGTTTTTGGCCGTCCGTTTGTCAGATTTTATTCGTTTTCCTAGGCGGCACCGTCCGAGCGAGGGGGAAGGCGGAAGGGCAACTGGCGCGGCGAAGCCACGGGCGGGCCGGACGCGGAGGCGCGGGCATAAAAGGAAGGAGGACGCAAGGTATGTCGGATGCGATCATACCAGCACTAAAGCACCGGATCCCATCAGAACTCCGAAGTTAAGCGTGCTTGGGCGAGAGTAGTACAAGGATGGGTGACCTCCTGGGAAGTCCTCGTGTTGCATTCCCTTTTTTGTTTGTTTGTATTTTTTTCAAAAATTGGTTTTTGGCCGTCCGTTTGTCAGATTTTATTCGTTTTCCTAGGCGGCACCGTCCGAGCGAGGGGGAAGGCGGAAGGGCAACCGGCGCGGCGAAGCCACGGGCGGGCCGGACGTGGAGGCGCGGGCATAAAAGGAAGGAGGACGCAAGGTATGTCGGATGCGATCATACCAGCACTAAAGCACCGGATCCCATCAGAACTCCGAAGTTAAGCGTGCTTGGGCGAGAGTAGTACTAGGATGGGTGACCTCCTGGGAAGTCCTCGTGTTGCATTCCCTTTTTTGTTTGTTTGTATTTTTTTTCAAAAATTGGTTTTTGGCCGTCCGTTTGTCAGATTTTATTCGTTTTCCTAGGCGGCACCGTCCGAGCGAGGGGGAAGGCGGAAGGGCAACCGGCGCGGCGAAGCCACGGGCGGGCCGGACGCGGAGGCGCGGGCATAAAAGGAAGGAGGACGCAAGGTATGTCGGATGCGATCATACCAGCACTAAAGCACCGGATCCCATTAGAACTCCGAAGTTAAGCGTGCTTGGGCGAGAGTAGTACTAGGATGGGTGACCTCCTGGGAAGTCCTCGTGTTGCATTCCCTTTTTTGTTTGTTTGTATTTTTTTCAAAAATTGGTTTTTGGCCGTCCGTTTGTCAGATTTTATTCGTTTTCCTAGGCGGCACCGTCCGAGCGAGGGGGAAGGCGGAAGGGCAACCGGCGCGGCGCAGCCACGGGCGGGCCGGACGCGGAGGCGCGGGCATAAAAGAAAGGAGGACGCAAGGTATGTCAGATGCGATCATACCAGCACTAAAGCACCGGATCCCATCAGAACTCCGAAGTTAAGCGTGCTTGGGCGAGAGTAGTACTAGGATGGGTGACCTCCTGGAAGTCCTCGTGTTGCATTCCCTTTTTTGTTTGTTTGTATTTTTTTCAAAAATTGGTTTTTGGCCGTCCGTTTGTCAGATTTTATTCGTTTTCCTAGGCGGCACCGTCCGAGCGAGGGGGAAGGCGGAAGGGCAACCGGCGCGGCGAAGCCACGGGCGGGCCGGACGCGGAGGCGCGGGCATAAAAGGAAGGAGGACGCAAGGTATGTCGGATGCGATCATACCAGCACTAAAGCACCGGATCCCATCAGAACTCCGAAGTTAAGCGTGCTTGGGCGAGAGTAGTACTAGGATGGGTGACCTCCTGGGAAGTCCCTCGTGTTGCATTCCCTTTTTTGTTTGATTGTATTTTTTTCAAAAATTGGTTTTTGGCCGTCCGTTTGTCAGATTTTATTCGTTTTCCTAGGCGGCACCGTCCGAGCGAGGGGGAAGGCGGAAGGGCAACCGGCGCGGCGAAGCCACGGGCGGGCCGGACGCGGAGGCGCGGGCATAAAAGGAAGGAGGACGCAAGGTATGTCGGATGCGATCATACCAGCACTAAAGCACCGGATCCCATCAGAACTCCGAAGTTAAGCGTGCTTGGGCGAGAGTAGTACTAGGATGGGTGACCTCCTGGGAAGTCCTCGTGTTGCATTCCCTTTTTTGTTTGTTTGTATTTTTTTTCAAAAATTGGTTTTTGGCCGTCCGTTTGTCAGATTTTATTCGTTTTCCTAGGCGGCACCGTCCGAGCGAGGGGGAAGGCGGAAGGGCAACCGGCGCGGCGAAGCCACGGGCGGGCCGGACGCGGAGGCGCGGGCATAAAAGGAAGGAGGACGCAAGGTATGTCGGATGCGATCATACCAGCACTAAAGCACCGGATCCCATCAGAACTCCGATGTTAAGCGTGCTTGGGCGAGAGTAGTACTAGGATGGGTGACCTCCTGGGAAGTCCTCGTGTTGCATTCCCTTTTTTGTTTGTTTGTATTTTTTTTCAAAAATTGGTTTTTGGCCGTCCGTTTGTCAGATTTTATTCGTTTTCCTAGGCGGCACCGTCCGAGCGAGGGGGAAGGCGGAAGGGCAACCGGCGCGGCGAAGCCACGGGCGGGCCGGACGCGGAGGCGCGGGCATAAAAGGAAGGAGGACGCAAGGTATGTCGGATGCGATCATACCAGCACTAAAGCACCGGATCCCATCAGAACTCCGAAGTTAAGTGTGCTTGGGCGAGAGTAGTACTAGGATGGGTGACCTCCTGGGAAGTCCTCGTGTTGCATTCCCTTTTTTGTTTGTTTGTATTTTTTTTCAAAAATTGGTTTTTGGCCGTCCGTTTGTCAGATTTTATTCGTTTTCCTAGGCGGCACCGTCCGAGCGAGGGGGAAGGCGGAAGGGCAACCGGCGCGGCGAAGCCACGGGCGGGCCGGACGCGGAGGCGCGGGCATAAAAGGAAGGAGGACGCAAGGTATGTCGGATGCGATCATACCAGCACTAAAGCACCGGATCCCATCAGAACTCCGAAGTTAAGCGTGCTTGGGCGAGAGTAGTACTAGGATGGGTGACCTCCTGGGAAGTCCTCGTGTTGCATTCCCTTTTTTGTTTGTTTGTATTTTTTTTTCAAAAATTGGTTTTTGGCCGTCCGTTTGTCAGATTTTATTCGTTTTCCTAGGCGGCACCGTCCGAGCGAGGGGGAAGGCGGAAGGGCAACCGGCGCGGCGAAGCCACGGGCGGGCCGGACGCGGAGGCGCGGGCATAAAAGGAAGGAGGACGCAAGGTATGTCGGATGCGATCATACCAGCACTAAAGCACCGGATCCCATCAGAACTCCGAAGTTAAGCGTGCTTGGGCGAGAGTAGTACTAGGATGGGTGACCTCCTGGGAAGTCCTCGTGTTGCATTCCCTTTTTTGTTTGTTTGTATTTTTTTTTCAAAAATTGGTTTTTGGCCGTCCGTTTGTCAGATTTTATTCGTTTTCCTAGGCGGCACCGTCCGAGCGAGGGGGAAGGCGGAAGGGCAACCGGCGCGGCGAAGCCACGGGCGGGCCGGACGTGGAGGCGCGGGCATAAAAGGAAGGAGGACGCAAGGTATGTCGGATGCGATCATACCAGCACTAAAGCACCGGATCCCATCAGAACTCCGAAGTTAAGCGTGCTTGGGCGAGAGTAGTACTGGGAAGTCCTCGTGTTGCATTCCCTTTTTTGTTTGTTTGTATTTTTTTTCAAAAATTGGTTTTTGGCCGTCCGTTTGTCAGATTTTATTCGTTTTCCTAGGCGGCACCGTCCGAGCGAGGGGGAAGGCGGAAGGGCAACCGGCGCGGCGAAGCCACGGGCGGGCCGGACGCGGAGGCGCGGGCATAAAAGGAAGGAGGACGCAAGGTATGTCGGATGCGATCATACCAGCACTAAAGCACCGGATCCCATCAGAACTCCGAAGTTAAGCGTGCTTGGGCGAGAGTAGTACTAGGATGGGTGACCTCCTGGGAAGTCCTCGTGTTGCATTCCCTTTTTTGTTTGTTTGTATTTTTTTTTCAAAAATTGGTTTTTGGCCGTCCGTTTGTCAGATTTTATTCGTTTTCCTAGGCGGCACCGTCCGAGCGAGGGGGAAGGCGGAAGGGCAACCGGCGCGGCGAAGCCACGGGCGGGCCGGACGCGGAGGCGCGGGCATAAAAGGAAGGAGGACGCAAGGTATGTCGGATGCGATCATACCAGCACTAAAGCACCGGATCCCATCAGAACTCCGAAGTTAAGCGTGCTTGGGCGAGAGTAGTACTAGGATGGGTGACCTCCTGGGAAGTCCTCGTGTTGCATTCCCTTTTTTGTTTGTTTGTATTTTTTTTTCAAAAATTGGTTTTTGGCCGTCCGTTTGTCAGATTTTATTCGTTTTCCTAGGCGGCACCGTCCGAGCGAGGGGGAAGGCGGAAGGGCAACCGGCGCGGCGAAGCCACGGGCGGGCCGGACGCGGAGGCGCGGGCATAAAAGGAAGGAGGACGCAAGGTATGTCGGATGCGATCATACCAGCACTAAAAGCACCGGATCCCATCAGAACTCCGAAGTTAAGTGTGCTTGGGCGAGAGTAGTACTAGGATGGGTGACCTCCTGGGAAGTCCTCGTGTTGCATTCCCTTTTTTGTTTGTTTGTATTTTTTTTCAAAAATTGGTTTTTGGCCGTCCGTTTATCAGATTTTATTCGTTTTCCTAGGCGGCACCGTCCGAGCGAGGGGGAAGGCGGAAGGGCAACCGGCGCGGCGAAGCCACGGGCGGGCCGGACGCGGAGGCGCGGGCATAAAAGGAAGGAGGACGCAAGGTATGTCGGATGCGATCATACCAGCGCTAAAGCACCGGATCCCATCAGAACTCCGAAGTTAAGCGTGCTTGGGCGAGAGTAGTACTAGGATGGGTGACCTCCTGGGAAGTCCTCGTGTTGCATTTCCTTTTTTGTTTGTTTGTATTTTTTTCAAAAATTGGTTTTTGGCCGTCCGTTTGTCAGATTTTATTCGTTTTCCTAGGCGGCACCGTCCGAGCGAGGGGGAAGGCGGAAGGGCAACCGGCGCGGCGAAGCCACGGGCGGGCCGGACGCGGAGGCGCGGGCATAAAAGGAAGGAGGACGCAAGGTATGTCGGATGCGATCATACCAGCACTAAAGCACCGGATCCCATCAGAACTTCGAAGTTAAGCGTGCTTGGGCGAGAGTAGTACTAGGATGGGTGACCTCCTGGGAAGTCCTCGTGTTGCATTCCCTTTTTTGTTTGTTTGTATTTTTTTTTCAAAAATTGGTTTTTGGCTGTCCGTTTGTCAGATTTTATTCGTTTTCCTAGGCGGCACCGTCCGAGCGAGGGGGAAGGCGGAAGGGCAACCGGCGCGGCGAAGCCACGGGCGGGCCGGACGCGGAGGCGCGGGCATAAAAGGAAGGAGGACGCAAGGTATGTCGGATGCGATCATACCAGCACTAAAGCACCGGATCCCATCAGAACTCCGAAGTTAAGCGTGCTTGGGCGAGAGTAGTACTAGGATGGGTGACCTCCTGGGAAGTCCTCGTGTTGCATTCCCTTTTTTGTTTGTTTGTATTTTTTTTTTCAAAAATTGGTTTTTGGCCGTCCGTTTGTCAGATTTTATTCGTTTTCCTAGGCGGCACCGTCCGAGCGAGGGGGAAGGCGGAAGGGCAACCGTCGCGGCGAAGCCACGGGCGGGCCGGACGCGGAGGCGCGGGCATAAAAGGAAGGAGGACGCAAGGTATGTCGGATGCGATCATACCAGCACTAAAGCACCGGATCCCATCAGAACTCCGAAGTTAAGTGTGCTTGGGCGAGAGTAGTACTAGGATGGGTGACCTCCTGGGAAGTCCTCGTGTTGCATTCCCTTTTTTGTTTGTTTGTATTTTTTTCAAAAATTGGTTTTTGGCCGTCCGTTTGTCAGATTTTATTCGTTTTCCTAGGCGGCACCGTCCGAGCGAGGGGGAAGGCGGAAGGGCAACCGGCGCGGCGAAGCCACGGGCGGGCCGGACGCGGAGGCGCGGGCATAAAAGGAAGGAGGACGCAAGGTATGTCGGATGCGATCATACCAGCACTAAAGCACCGGATCCCATCAGAACTCCGAAGTTAAGCGTGCTTGGGCGAGAGTAGTACTAGGATGGGTGACCTCCTGAGAAGTCCTCGTGTTGCATTCCCTTTTTTGTTTGTTTGTATTTTTTTCAAAAATTGGTTTTTGGCCGTCCGTTTGTCAGATTTTATTCGTTTTCCTAGGCGGCACCGTCCGAGCGAGGGGGAAGGCGGAAGGGCAACCGGCGCGGCGAAGCCACGGGCGGGCCGGACGCGGAGGCGCGGGCATAAAAGGAAGGAGGACGCAAGGTATGTCGGATGCGATCATACCAGCACTAAAGCACCGGATCCCATCAGAACTCCGAAGTTAAGTGTGCTTGGGCGAGAGTAGTACTAGGATGGGTGACCTCCTGGGAAGTCCTCGTGTTGCATTCCCTTTTTTGTTTGTTTGTATTTTTTTCGAAAATTGGTTTTTGGCCGTCCGTTTGTCAGATTTTATTCGTTTTCCTAGGCGGCACCGTCCGAGCGAGGGGGAAGGCGGAAGGGCAACCGGCGCGGCGAAGCCACGGGCGGGCCGGACGCGGAGGCGCGGGCATAAAAGGAAGGAGGACGCAAGGTATGTCGGATGCGATCATACCAGCACTAAAGCACCGGATCCCATCAGAACTCCGAAGTTAAGCGTGCTTGGGCGAGAGTAGTACTAGGATGGGTGACCTCCTGGGAAGTCCTCGTGTTGCATTCCCTTTTTTGTTTGTTTGTATTTTTTTCAAAAATTGGTTTTTGGCCGTCCGTTTGTCAGATTTTATTCGTTTTCCTAGGCGGCACCGTCCGAGCGAGGGGGAAGGCGGAAGGGCAACCGGCGCGGCGAAGCCACGGGCGGGCCGGACGCGGAGGCGCGGGCATAAAAGGAAGGAGGACGCAAGGTATGTCGGATGCGATCATACCAGCACTAAAGCACCGGATCCCATCAGAACTCCGAAGTTAAGCGTGCTTGGGCGAGAGTAGTACTTGGATGGGTGACCTCCTGGGAAGTCCTCGTGTTGCATTCCCTTTTTTGTTTGTTTGTATTTTTTTTCAAAAATTGGTTTTTGGCCGTCCGTTTGTCAGATTTTATTCGTTTTCCTAGGCGGCACCGTCCGAGCGAGGGGGAAGGCGGAAGGGCAACCGGCGCGGCGAAGCCACGGGCGGGCCGGACGCGGAGGCGCGGGCATAAAAGGAAGGAGGACGCAAGGTATGTCGGATGCGATCATACCAGCACTAAAGCACCGGATCCCATCAGAACTCCGAAGTTAAGCGTGCTTGGGCGAGAGTAGTACTAGGATGGGTGACCTCCTGGGAAGTCCTCGTGTTGCATTCCCTTTTTTGTTTGTTTGTATTTTTTTTCAAAAATTGGTTTTTGGCCGTCCGTTTGTCAGATTTTATTCGTTTTCCTAGGCGGCACCGTCCGAGCGAGGGGGAAGGCGGAAGGGCAACTGGCGCGGCGAAGCCACGGGCGGGCCGGACGCGGAGGCGCGGGCATAAAAGGAAGGAGGACGCAAGGTATGTCGGATGCGATCATACCAGCACTAAAGCACCGGATCCCATTAGAACTCCGAAGTTAAGCGTGCTTGGGCGAGAGTAGTACAAGGATGGGTGACCTCCTGGGAAGTCCTCGTGTTGCATTCCCTTTTTTGTTTGTTTGTATTTTTTTCAAAAATTGGTTTTTGGCCGTCCGTTTGTCAGATTTTATTCGTTTTCCTAGGCGGCACCGTCCGAGCGAGGGGGAAGGCGGAAGGGCAACCGGCGCGGCGAAGCCACGGGCGGGCCGGACGTGGAGGCGCGGGCATAAAAGGAAGGAGGACGCAAGGTATGTCGGATGCGATCATACCAGCACTAAAGCACCGGATCCCATCAGAACTCCGAAGTTAAGCGTGCTTGGGCGAGAGTAGTACTAGGATGGGTGACCTCCTGGGAAGTCCTCGTGTTGCATTCCCTTTTTTGTTTGTTTGTATTTTTTTTCAAAAATTGGTTTTTGGCCGTCCGTTTGTCAGATTTTATTCGTTTTCCTAGGCGGCACCGTCCGAGCGAGGGGGAAGGCGGAAGGGCAACCGGCGCGGCGAAGCCACGGGCGGGCCGGACGCGGAGGTGCGGGCATAAAAGGAAGGAGGACGCAAGGTATGTCGGATGCGATCATACCAGCACTAAAGCACCAGATCCCATCAGAACTCCGAAGTTAAGCGTGCTTGGGCGAGAGTAGTACTAGGATGGGTGACCTCCTGGGAAGTCCTCGTATTGCATTCCCTTTTTTGTTTGTTTGTATTTTTTTCAAAAATTGGTTTTTGGCCGTCCGTTTGTCAGATTTTATTCGTTTTCCTAGGCGGCACCATCCGAGCGAGGGGGAAGGCGGAAGGGCAACCGGCGCGGCGAAGCCACGGGCGGGCCGGATGCGGAGGCGCGGGCATAAAAGGAAGGAGGACGCAAGGTATGTCGGATGCGATCATACCAGCACTAAAGCACCGGATCCCATCAGAACTCCGAAGTTAAGCGTGCTTGGGCGAGAGTAGTACTAGGATGGGTGACCTCCTGGGAAGTCCTCGTGTTGCATTCCCTTTTTTGTTTGTTTGTATTTTTTTCAAAAATTGGTTTTTGGCCGTCCGTTTGTCAGATTTTATTCGTTTTCCTAGGCGGCACCGTCCGAGCGAGGGGGAAGGCGGAAGGGCAACCGGCGCGGCGAAGCCACGGGCGGGCCGGACGCGGAGGCGCGGGCATAAAAGGAAGGAGGACGCAAGGTATGTCGGATGCGATCATACCAGCACTAAAGCACCGGATCCCATCAGAACTCCGAAGTTAAGCGTGCTTGGGCGAGAGTAGTACTAGGATGGGTGACCTCCTGGGAAGTCCTCGTGTTGCATTCCCTTTTTTGTTTGTTTGTATTTTTTTCAAAAATTGGTTTTTGGCCGTCCGTTTGTCAGATTTTATTCGTTTTCCTAGGCGGCACCGTCCGAGCGAGGGGGAATTCGGAAGGGCAACCGGCGCGGCGAAGCCACGGGCGGGCCGGACGCGGAGGCGCGGGCATAAAAGGAAGGAGGATGCAAGGTATGTCGGATGCGATCATACCAGCACTAAAGCACCGGATCCCATCAGAACTCCGAAGTTAAGCGTGCTTGGGTGAGAGTAGTACTAGGATGGGTGACCTCCTGGGAAGTCCTCGTGTTGCATTCCCTTTTTTGTTTGTTTGTATTTTTTTTCAAAAATTGGTTTTTGGCCGTCTGTTTGTCAGATTTTATTCGTTTTCCTAGGCGGCACCGTCCGAGCGAGGGGGAAGGCGGAAGGGCAACCGGCGCGGCGAAGCCACGGGCGGGCCGGACGCGGAGGCGCGGGCATAAAAAGAAGGAGGACGCAAGGTATGTCGGATGCGATCATACCAGCACTAAAGCACCGGATCCCATCAGAACTCCGAAGTTAAGCGTGCTTGGGCGAGAGTAGTACTAGGATGGGTGACCTCCTGGGAAGTCCTCGTGTTGCATTCCCTTTTTTGTTTGTTTGTATTTTTTTTCAAAAATTGGTTTTTGGCCGTCCGTTTGTCAGATTTTATTCGTTTTCCTAGGCGGCACCGTCCGAGCGAGGGGGAAGGCGGAAGGGCAACCGGCGCGGCGAAGCCACGGGCGGGCCGGACGCGGAGGCGCGGGCATAAAAGGAAGGAGGACGCAAGGTATGTCGGATGCGATCATACCAGCACTAAAGCACCGGATCCCATCAGAACTCCGAAGTTAAGCGTGCTTGGGCGAGAGTAGTACTAGGATGGGTGACCTCCTGGGAAGTCCTCGTGTTGCATTCCCTTTTTTGTTTGTTTGTATTTTTTTTCAAAAATTGGTTTTTGGCCGTCCGTTTGTCAGATTTTATTCGTTTTCCTAGGCGGCACCGTCCGAGCGAGGGGGAAGGCGGAAGGGCAACCGGCGTGGCGAAGCCACGGGCGGGCCGGACGCGGAGGCGCGTGCATAAAAGGAAGGAGGACGCAAGGTATGTCGGATGCGATCATACCAGCACTAAAGCACCGGATCCCATCAGAACTCCGAAGTTAAGCGTGCTTGGGCGAGAGTAGTACTAGGATGGGTGACCTCCTGGGAAGTCCTCGTGTTGCATTCCCTTTTTTGTTTGTTTGTATTTTTTTTCAAAAATTGGTTTTTGGCCGTCCGTTTGTCAGATTTTATTCGTTTTCCTAGGCGGCACCGTCCGAGCGAGGGGGAAGGCGGAAGGGCAACCGGCGCGGCGAAGCCACGGGCGGGCCGGATGCGGAGGCGCGGGCATAAAAGGAAGGAGGACGCAAGGTATGTCGGATGCGATCATACCAGCACTAAAGCACCGGATCCCATCAGAACTCCGAAGTTAAGCGTGCTTGGGCGAGAGTAGTACTAGGATGGGTGACCTCCTGGGAAGTCCTCGTGTTGCATTCCCTTTTTTGTTTGTTTGTATTTTTTTCAAAAATTGGTTTTTGGCCGTCCGTTTGTCAGATTTTATTCGTTTTCCTAGGCGGCACCGTCCGAGCGAGGGGGAAGGCGGAAGGGCAACCGGCGCGGCGAAGCCACGGGCGGGCCGGACGCGGAGGCGCGGGCATAAAAGGAAGGAGGACGCAAGGTATGTCGGATGCGATCATACCAGCACTAAAGCACCGGATCCCATCAGAACTCCGAAGTTAAGCGTGCTTGGGCGAGAGTAGTACTAGGATGGGTGACCTCCTGGGAAGTCCTCGTGTTGCATTCCCTTTTTTGTTTGTTTGTATTTTTTTTCAAAAATTGGTTTTTGGCCGTCCGTTTGTCAGATTTTATTCGTTTTCCTAGGCGGCACCGTCCGAGCGAGGGGGAAGGCGGAAGGGCAACCGGCGCGGCGAAGCCACGGGCGGGCCGGACGCGGAGGCGCGGGCATAAAAGGAAGGAGGACGCAAGTTATGTCGGATGCGATCATACCAGCACTAAAGCACCGGATCCCATCAGAACTCCGAAGTTAAGCGTGCTTGGGCGAGAGTAGTACTAGGAAGGGTGACCTCCTAGGAAGTCCTCGTGTTGCATTCCCTTTTTTGTTTGTTTGTATTTTTTTTCAAAAATTGGTTTTTGGCCGTCCGTTTGTCAGATTTTATTCGTTTTCCTAGGCGGCACCGTCCGAGCGAGGGGGAAGGCGGAAGGGCAACCGGCGCGGCGAAGCCACGGGCGGGCCGGACGCGGAGGCACGGGCATAAAAGGAAGGAGGACGCAAGGTATGTCGGATGCGATCATACCAGCACTAAAGCACCGGATCCCATCAGAACTCCGAAGTTAAGCGTGCTTGGGCGAGAGTAGTACTGGGAAGTCCTCGTGTTGCATTCCCTTTTTTGGTTGTTTGTATTTTTTTTCAAAAATTGGTTTTTGGCCGTCCGTTTGTCAGATTTTATTCGTTTTCCTAGGCGGCACCGTCCGAGCGAGGGGGAAGGCGGAAGGGCAACCGGCGCGGCGAAGCCACGGGCGGGCCGGACGCGGAGGCGCGGGCATAAAAGGAAGGAGGACGCAAGGTATGTCGGATGCGATCATACCAGCACTAAAGCACCGGATCCCATCAGAACTCCGAAGTTAAGCGTGCTTGGGCGAGAGTAGTACTAGGATGGGTGACCTCCTGGGAAGTCCTCGTGTTGCATTCCCTTTTTTGTTTGTTTGTATTTTTTTTCAAAAATTGGTTTTTGGCCGTCCGTTTGTCAGATTTTATTCGTTTTCCTAGGCGGCACCGTCCGAGCGAGGGGGAAGGCGGAAGGGCAACCGGCGCGGCGAAGCCACGGGCGGGCCGGACGCGGAGGCGCGGGCATAAAAGGAAGGAGGACGCAAGGTATGTCGGATGCGATCATACCAGCGCTAAAGCACCGGATCCCATCAGAACTCCGAAGTTAAGCGTGCTTGGGTGAGAGTAGTACTAGGATGGGTGACCTCCTGGGAAGTCCTCGTGTTGCATTCCCTTTTTTGTTTGTTTGTATTTTTTTTCAAAAATTGGTTTTTGGCCGTCCGTTTGTCAGATTTTATTCATTTTCCTAGGCGGCACCGTCCGAGCGAGGGGGAAGGCGGAAGGGCAACCGGCGCGGCGAAGCCACGGGCGGGCCGGACGCGGAGGCGCGGGCATAGAAGGAAGGAGGACGCAAGGTATGTCGGATGCGATCATACCAGCACTAAAGCACCGGATCCCATCAGAACTCCGAAGTTAAGCGTGGTTGGGTGAGAGTAGTACTAGGATGGGTGACCTCCTAGGAAGTCCTCGTGTTGCATTCCATTTTTTGTTTGTTTGTATTTTTTTTCAAAAATTGGTTTTTGGCCGTCCGTTTGTCAGATTTTATTCGTTTTCCTAGGCGGCACCGTCCGAGCGAGGGGGAAGGCGGAAGGGCAACCGGCGCGGCGAAGCCACGGGCGGGCCGGACGCGGAGGCGCGGGCATAAAAGGAAGGAGGACGCAAGGTATGTCGGATGCGATCATACCAGCACTAAAGCACCGGATCCCATCAGAACTCCGAAGTTAAGCGTGCTTGGGCGAGAGTAGTACTAGGATGGGTGACCTCCTGGGAAGTCCTCGTGTTGCATTCCCTTTTTTGTTTGTTTGTATTTTTTTTCAAAAATTGGTTTTTGGCCGTCCGTTTGTCAGATATTATTCGTTTTCCTAGGCGGCACCGTCCGAGCGAGGGGGAAGGCGGAAGGGCAACCGGCGCGGCGAAGCCACGGGCGGGCCGGACGCGGAGGCGCGGGCATAAAAGGAAGGAGGACGCAAGGTATGTCGGATGCAATCATACCAGCGCTAAAGCACCGGATCCCATCAGAACTCCGAAGTTAAGCGTGCTTGGGCGAGAGTAGTACTAGGATGGGTGACCTCCTGGGAAGTCCTCGTGTTGCATTCCCTTTTTTGTTTGTTTGTATTTTTTTTCAAAAATTGGTTTTTGGCCGTCCGTTTGTCAGATTTTATTCGTTTTCCTAGGCGGCACCGTCCGAGCGAGGGGGAAGGCGGAAGGGCAACCGGCGCGGCGAAGCCACGGGCGGGCCGGACGCGGAGGCGCGGGCATAAAAGGAAGGAGGACGCAAGGTATGTCGGATGCGATCATACCAGCACTAAAGCACCGGATCCCATCAGAACTCCGAAGTTAAGCGTGCTTGGGCGAGAGTAGTACTAGGATGGGTGACCTCCTGGGAAGTCCTCGTGTTGCATTCCCTTTTTTGTTTGTTTGTATTTTTTTTCAAAAATTGGTTTTTGGCCGTCCGTTTGTCAGATTTTATTCGTTTTCCTAGGCGGCACCGTCCGAGCGAGGGGGAAGGCGGAAGGGCAACCGGCGCGGCGAAGCCACAGGCGGGCCGGATGCGGAGGCGCGGGCATAAAAGGAAGGAGGACGCAAGGTATGTCGGATGCGATCATACCAGCACTAAAGCACCGGATCCCATCAGAACTCCGAAGTTAAGCGTGCTTGGGCGAGAGTAGTACTAGGATGGGTGACCTCCTAGGAAGTCCTCGTGTTGCATTCCCTTTTTTGTTTGTTTGTATTTTTTTTCAAAAATTGGTTTTTGGCCGTCCGTTTGTCAGATTTTATTCGTTTTCCTAGGCGGCACCGTCCGAGCGAGGGGGAAGGCGGAAGGGCAACCGGCGCGGCGAAGCCACGGGCGGGCCGGACGCGGAGGCACGGGCATAAAAGGAAGGAGGACGCAAGGTATGTCGGATGCGATCATACCAGCACTAAAGCACCGGATCCCATCAGAACTCCGAAGTTAAGCGTGCTTGGGCGAGAGTAGTACTGGGAAGTCCTCGTGTTGCATTCCCTTTTTTGTTTGTTTGTATTTTTTTTCAAAAATTGGTTTTTGGCCGTCCGTTTGTCAGATTTTATTCGTTTTCCTAGGAGGCACCGTCCGAGCGAGGGGGAAGGCGGAAGGGCAACCGGCGCGGCGAAGCCACGGGCGGGCCGGACGCGGAGGCGCGGGCATAAAAGGAAGGAGGACGCAAGGTATGTCGGATGCGATCATACCAGCACTAAAGCACCGGATCCCATCAGAACTCCGAAGTTAAGCGTGCTTGGGCGAGAGTAGTACTAGGATGGGTGACCTCCTGGGAAGTCCTCGTGTTGCATTCCCTTTTTTGTTTGTTTGTATTTTTTTTCAAAAATTGGTTTTTGGCCGTCCGTTTGTCAGATTTTATTCGTTTTCCTAGGCGGCACCGTCCGAGCGAGGGGGAAGGCGGAAGGGCAACCGGCGCGGCGAAGCCACGGGCGGGCCGGACGCGGAGGCGCGGGCATAAAAGGAAGGAGGACGCAAGGTATGTCGGATGCGATCATACCAGCGCTAAAGCACCGGATCCCATCAGAACTCCGAAGTTAAGCGTGCTTGGGCGAGAGTAGTACTAGGATGGGTGACCTCCTGGGAAGTCCTCGTGTTGCATTCCCTTTTTTGTTTGTTTGTATTTTTTTTCAAAAATTGGTTTTTGGCCGTCCGTTTGTCAGATTTTATTCGTTTTCCTAGGCGGCACCGTCCGAGCGAGGGGGAAGGCGGAAGGGCAACCGGCGCGGCGAAGCCACGGGCGGGCCGGACGCGGAGGCGCGGGCATAAAAGGAAGGAGGACGCAAGGTATGTCGGATGCGATCATACCAGCACTAAAGCACCGGATCCCATCAGAACTTCGAAGTTAAGCGTGGTTGGGTGAGAGTAGTACTAGGATGGGTGATCTCCTAGGAAGTCCTCGTGTTGCATTCCCTTTTTTGTTTGTTTGTATTTTTTTTCAAAAATTGGTTTTTGGCCGTCCGTTTATCAGATTTTATTCGTTTTCCTAGGCGGCACCGTCCGAGCGAGGGGGAAGGCGGAAGGGCAACCGGCGCGGCGAAGCCACGGGCGGGCCGGACGCGGAGGCGCGGGCATAAAAGGAAGGAGGACGCAAGGTATGTCGGATGCGATCATACCAGCACTAAAGCACCGGATCCCATCAGAACTCCGAAGTTAAGCGTGCTTGGGCGAGAGTAGTACTAGGATGGGTGACCTCCTGGGAAGTCCTCGTGTTGCATTCCCTTTTTTGTTTGTTTGTATTTTTTTCAAAAATTGGTTTTTGGCCGTCCGTTTGTCAGATTTTATTCGTTTTCCTAGGCGGCACCGTCCGAGCGAGGGGGAAGGCGGAAGGGCAACCGGCGCGGCGAAGCCACGGGCGGGCCGGACGCGGAGGCGCGGGCATAAAAGGAAGGAGGACGCAAGGTATGTCGGATGCGATCATACCAGCACTAAAGCACCGGATCCCATCAGAACTCCGAAGTTAAGCGTGCTTGGGCGATAGTAGTACTAGGATGGGTGACCTCCTGGGAAGTCCTCGTGTTGCATTCCCTTTTTTGTTTGTTTGTATTTTTTTTCAAAAATTGGTTTTTGGCCGTCCGTTTGTCAGATTTTATTTGTTTTCCTAGGCGGCACCGTCCGAGCGATGGGGAAGGCGGAAGGGCAACCGGCGCGGCGAAGCCACGGGCGGGCCGGACGCGGAGGCGCGGGCATAAAAGGAAGGAGGACGCAAGGTATGTCGGATGCGATCATACCAGCACTAAAGCACCGGATCCCATCAGAACTCCGAAGTTAAGCGTGCTTGGGCGAGAGTAGTACTAGGATGGGTGACCTCCTGGGAAGTCCTCGTGTTGCTTTCCCTTTTTTGTTTGTTTGTATTTTTTTTCAAAAATTGGTTTTTGGCCGTCCGTTTGTCAGATTTTATTCGTTTTCCTAGGCGGCACCGTCCGAGCGAGGGGGAAGGCGGAAGGGCAACCGGCGCGGCGAAGCCACGGGCGGGCCGGACGCGGAGGCGCGGGCATAAAAGGAAGGAGGACGCAAGGTATGTCGGATGCGATCATACCAGCGCTAAAGCACCGGATCCCATCAGAACTCCGAAGTTAAGCGTGCTTGGGCGAGAGTAGTACTAGGATGGGTGACCTCCTGGGATGTCCTCGTGTTGCATTCCCTTTTTTGTTTGTTTGTATTTTTTTTCAAAAATTGGTTTTTGGCCGTCCGTTTGTCAGATTTTATTCGTTTTCCTAGGCGGCACCGTCCGAGCGAGGGGAAGGCGGAAGGGCAACCGGCGCGGCGAAGCCACGGGCGGGCCGGACGCGGAGGCGCGGGCATAAAAGGAAGGAGGACGCAAGGTATGTCGGATGCGATCATACCAGCACTAAAGCACCGGATCCCATCAGAACTCCGAAGTTAAGCGTGGTTGGGTGAGAGTAGTACTAGGATGGGTGACCTCCTAGGAAGTCCTCGTGTTGCATTCCCTTTTTTGTTTGTTTGTATTTTTTTTCAAAAATTGGTTTTTGGCCGTCCGTTTGTCAGATTTTATTCGTTTTCCTAGGCGGCACCGTCCGAGCGAGGGGGAAGGCGGAAGGGCAACCGGCGCGGCGAAGCCACGGGCGGGCCGGACGCGGAGGCGCGGGCATAAAAGGAAGGAGGACGCAAGGTATGTCGGATGCGATCATACCAGCACTAAAGCACCGGATCCCATCAGAACTCCGAAGTTAAGCGTGCTTGGGCGAGAGTAGTACTAGGATGGGTGACCTCCTAGGAAGTCCTCGTGTTGCATTCCCTTTTTTGTTTGTTTGTATTTTTTTTCAAAAATTGGTTTTTGGCCGTCCGTTTGTCAGATTTTATTCGTTTTCCTAGGCGGCACCGTCCGAGCGAGGGGGAAGGCGGAAGGGCAACCGGCGCGGCGAAGCCACGGGCGGGCCGGACGCGGAGGCGCGGGCATAAAAGGAAGGAGGACGCAAGGTATGTCGGATGCGATCATACCAGCGCTAAAGCACCGGATCCCATCAGAACTCCGAAGTTAAGCGTGCTTAGGCGAGAGTAGTACTAGGATGGGTGACCTCCTGGGAAGTCCTCGTGTTGCATTTCCTTTTTTGTTTGTTTGTATTTTTTTTCAAAAATTGGTTTTTGGCCGTCCGTTTGTCAGATTTTATTCGTTTTCCTAGGCGGCACCGTCCGAGCGAGGGGGAAGGCGGAAGGGCAACCGGCGCGGCGAAGCCACGGGCGGGCCGGACGCGGAGGCGCGGGCATAAAAGGAAGGAGGACGCAAGGTATGTCGGATGCGATCATACCAGCACTAAAGCACCGGATCCCATCAGAACTCCGAAGTTAAGCGTGCTTGGGCGAGAGTAGTACTAGGATGGGTGACCTCCTGAGAAGTCCTCGTGTTGCATTCCCTTTTTTGTTTGTTTGTATTTTTTTTCAAAAATTGGTTTTTGGCCGTCCGTTTGTCAGATTTTATTCGTTTTCCTAGGCGGCACCGTCCGAGCGATGGGGAAGGCGGAAGGGCAACCGGCGCGGCGAAGCCACGGGCGGGCCGGACGCGGAGGCGCGGGCATAAAAGGAAGGAGGACGCAAGGTATGTCGGATGCGATCATACCAGCACTAAAGCACCGGATCCCATCAGAACTCCGAAGTTAAGCGTGCTTGGGCGAGAGTAGCACTAGGATGGGTGACCTCCTGGGAAGTCCTCGTGTTGCATTCCCTTTTTTTTTGTTTGTATTTTTTTTCAAAAATTGGTTTTTGGCCGTCCGTTTGTCAGATTTTATTCGTTTTCCTAGGCGGCACCGTCCGAGCGAGGGGGAAGGCGGAAGGGCAACCGGCGCGGCGAAGCCACGGGCGGGCCGGACGCGGAGGCGCGGGCATAAAAGGAAGGAGGACGCAAGGTATGTCGGATGCGATCATACCAGCGCTAAAGCACCGGATCCCATCAGAACTCCGAAGTTAAGCGTGCTTGGGCGAGAGTAGTACTAGGATGGGTGACCTCCTGGGAAGTCCTCGTGTTGCATTCCCTTTTTGTTTGTTTGTATTTTTTTTCAAAAATTGGTTTTTGGCCGTCCGTTTGTCAGATTTTATTCGTTTTCCTAGGCGGCACCGTCCGAGCGAGGGGGAAGGCGGAAGGGCAACCGGCGCGGCGAAGCCACGGGCGGGCCGGACGCGGAGGCGCGGGCATAAAAGGAAGGAGGACGCAAGGTATGTCGGATGCGATCATACCAGCACTAAAGCACCGGATCCCATCAGAACTCCGAAGTTAAGCGTGCTTGGGCGAGAGTAGTACTAGGATGGGTGACCTCCTGGGAAGTCCTCGTGTTGCATTCCCTTTTTTGTTTGTTTGTATTTTTTTTCAAAAATTGGTTTTTGGCCGTCCGTTTGTCAGATTTTATTCGTTTTCCTAGGCGGCACCGTCCGAGCGAGGGGGAAGGCGGAAGGGCAACCGGCGCGGCGAAGCCACGGGCGGGCCGGACGCGGAGGCGCGGGCATAAAAGGAATGAGGACGCAAGGTATGTCGGATGCGATCATACCAGCGCTAAAGCACCGGATCCCATCAGAACTCCGAAGTTAAGCGTGCTTGGGCGAGAGTAGTACTAGGATGGGTGACCTCCTGGGAAGTCCTCGTGTTGCATTCCCTTTTTTGTTTGTTTGTATTTTTTTTCAAAAATTGGTTTTTGGCCGTCCGTTTGTCAGATTTTATTCGTTTTCCTAGGCGGCACCGTCCGAGCGAGGGGGAAGGCGGAAGGGCAACCGGCGCGGCGAAGCCACGGGCGGGCCGGACGCGGAGGCGCGGGCATAAAAGGAAGGAGGACGCAAGGTATGTCGGATGCGATCATACCAGCACTAAAGCACCGGATCCCATCAGAACTCCGAAGTTAAGCGTGGTTGGGTGAGAGTAGTACTAGGATGGGTGACCTCCTAGGAAGTCCTCGTGTTGCATTCCCTTTTTTGTTTGTTTGTATTTTTTTTCAAAAATTGGTTTTTGGCCGTCCGTTTGTCAGATTTTATTCGTTTTCCTAGGCGGCACCGTCCGAGCGAGGGGGAAGGCGGAAGGGCAACCGGCGCGGCGAAGCCACGGGCGGGCCGGACGCGGAGGCGCGGGCATAAAAGGAAGGAGGACGCAAGGTATGTCGGATGCGATCATACCAGCACTAAAGCACCGGATCCCATCAGAACTCCGAAGTTAAGCGTGCTTGGGCGAGAGTAGTACTAGGATGGGTGACCTCCTGGGAAGTCCTCGTGTTGCATTCCCTTTTTTGTTTGTTTGTATTTTTTTTCAAAAATTGGATTTTGGCCGTCCGTTTGTCAGATTTTATTCGTTTTCCTAGGCGGCACCGTCCGAGCGAGGGGGAAGGCGGAAGGGCAACCGGCGCGGCGAAGCCACGGGCGGGCCGGACGCGGAGGCGCGGGCATAAAAGGAAGGAGGACGCAAGGTATGTCGGATGCGATCATACCAGCGCTAAAGCACCGGATCCCATCAGAACTCCGAAGTTAAGCGTGCTTGGGCGAGAGTAGTACTAGGATGGGTGACCTCCTGGGAAGTCCTCGTGTTGCATTCCCTTTTTTGTTTGTTTGTATTTTTTTCAAAAATTGGTTTTTGGCCGTCCGTTTGTCAGATTTTATTCGTTTTCCTAGGCGGCACCGTCCGAGCGAGGGGGAAGGCGGAAGGGCAACCGGCGCGGCGAAGCCACGGGCGGGCCGGACGCGGAGGCGCGGGCATAAAAGGAAGGAGGACGCAAGGTATGTCGGATGCGATCATACCAGCACTAAAGCACCGGATCCCATCAGAACTCCGAAGTTAAGCGTGGTTGGGTGAGAGTAGTACTAGGATGGGTGACCTCCTAGGAAGTCCTCGTGTTGCATTCCCTTTTTTGTTTGTTTGTTTTTTTTTTCAAAAATTGGTTTTTGGCCGTCCGTTTGTCAGATTTTATTCGTTTTCCTAGGCGGCACCGTCCGAGCGAGGGGGAAGGCGGAAGGGCAACCGGCGCGGCGAAGCCACGGGCGGGCCGGACGCGGAGGCGCGGGCATAAAAGGAAGGAGGACGCAAGGTATGTCGGATGCGATCATACCAGCACTAAAGCACCGGATCCCATCAGAACTCCGAAGTTAAGCGTGCTTGGGCGAGAGTAGTACTAGGATGGGTGACCTCCTGGGAAGTCCTCGTGTTGCATTCCCTTTTTTGTTTGTTTGTATTTTTTTTCAAAAATTGGTTTTTGGCCGTCCGTTTGTCAGATTTTATTCGTTTTCCTAGGCGGCACCGTCCGAGCGAGGGGGAAGGCGGAAGGGCAACCGGCGCGGCGAAGCCACGGGCGGGCCGGACGCGGAGGCGCGGGCATAAAAGGAAGGAGGACGCAAGGTATGTCGGATGCGATCATACCAGCGCTAAAGCACCGGATCCCATCAGAACTCCGAAGTTAAGCGTGCTTGGGCGAGAGTAGTACTAGGATGGGTGACCTCCTGGGAAGTCCTCGTGTTGCATTTCCTTTTTTGTTTGTTTGTATTTTTTTCAAAAATTGGTTTTTGGCCGTCCGTTTGTCAGATTTTATTCGTTTTCCTAGGCGGCACCGTCCGAGCGAGGGGGAAGGCGGAAGGGCAACCGGCGCGGCGAAGCCACGGGCGGGCCGGACGCGGAGGCGCGGGCATAAAAGGAAGGAGGACGCAAGGTATGTCGGATGCGATCATACCAGCACTAAAGCACCGGATCCCATCAGAACTCCGAAGTTAAGCGTGCTTGGGCGAGAGTAGTACTAGGATGGGTGACCTCCTGGGAAGTCCTCGTGTTGCATTCCCTTTTTTGTTTGTTTGTATTTTTTTTCAAAAATTGGTTTTTGGCCGTCCGTTTGTCAGATTTTATTCGTTTTCCTAGGCGGCACCGTCCGAGCGATGGGGAAGGCGGAAGGGCAACCGGCGCGGCGAAGCCACGGGCGGGCCGGACGCGGAGGCGCGGGCATAAAAGGAAGGAGGACGCAAGGTATGTCGTATGCGATCATACCAGCACTAAAGCACCGGATCCCATCAGAACTCCGAAGTTAAGCGTGCTTGGGCGAGAGTAGCACTAGGATGGGTGACCTCCTGGGAAGTCCTCGTGTTGCATTCCCTTTTTTGTTTGTTTGTATTTTTTTTCAAAAATTGGTTTTTGGCCGTCCGTTTGTCAGATTTTATTCGTTTTCCTAGGCGGCACCGTCCGAGCGAGGGGGAAGGCGGAAGGGCAACCGGCGCGGCGAAGCCACGGGCGGGCCGGACGCGGAGGCGCGGGCATAAAAGGAAGGAGGACGCAAGGTATGTCGGATGCGATCATACCAGCGCTAAAGCACCGGATCCCATCAGAACTCCGAAGTTAAGCGTGCTTGGGCGAGAGTAGTACTAGGATGGGTGACCTCCTGGGAAGTCCTCGTGTTGCATTCCCTTTTTGTTTGTTTGTATTTTTTTCAAAAATTGGTTTTTGGCCGTCCGTTTGTCAGATTTTATTCGTTTTCCTAGGCGGCACCGTCCGAGCGAGGGGGAAGGCGGAAGGGCAACCGGCGCGGCGAAGCCACGGGCGGGCCGGACGCGGAGGCGCGGGCATAAAAGGAAGGAGGACGCAAGGTATGTCGGATGCGATCATACCAGCACTAAAGCACCGGATCCCATCAGAACTCCGAAGTTAAGCGTGCTTGGGCGAGAGTAGTACTAGGATGGGTGACCTCCTGGGAAGTCCTCGTGTTGCATTCCCTTTTTTGTTTGTTTGTATTTTTTTTCAAAAATTGGTTTTTGGCCGTCCGTTTGTCAGATTTTATTCGTTTTCCTAGGCGGCACCGTCTGAGCGAGGGGGAAGGCGGAAGGGCAACCGGCGCGGCGAAGCCACGGGCGGGCCGGACGCGGAGGCGCGGGCATAAAAGGAAGGAGGACGCAAGGTATGTCGGATGCGATCATACCAGCACTAAAGCACCGGATCCCATCAGAACTCCGAAGTTAAGCGTGCTTGGGCGAGAGTAGTACTAGGATGGGTGACCTCCTAGGAAGTCCTCGTGTTGCATTCCCTTTTTTGTTTGTTTGTATTTTTTTCAAAAATTGGTTTTTGGCCGTCCGTTTGTCAGATTTTATTCGTTTTCCTAGGCGGCACCGTCCGAGCGAGGGCGAAGGCGGAAGGGCAACCGGCGCGGCGAAGCCACGGGCGGGCCGGACGCGGAGGCGCGGGCATAAAAGGAAGGAGGACGCAAGGTATGTCGGATGCGATCATACCAGCGCTAAAGCACCGGATCCCATCAGAACTCCGAAGTTAAGCGTGCTTGGGCGAGAGTAGTACTAGGATGGGTGACCTCCTGGGAAGTCCTCGTGTTGCATTCCCTTTTTTGTTTGTTTGTATTTTTTTTCAAAAATTGGTTTTTGGCCGTCCGTTTGTCAGATTTTATTCGTTTTCCTAGGCGGCACCGTCCGAGCGAGGGGGAAGGCGGAAGGGCAACCGGCGCGGCGAAGCCACGGGCGGGCCGGACGCGGAGGCGCGGGCATAAAAGGAAGGAGGACGCAAGGTATGTCGGATGCGATCATACCAGCACTAAAGCACCGGATCCCATCAGAACTCCGAAGTTAAGCGTGGTTGGGTGAGAGTAGTACTAGGATGGGTGACCTCCTAGGAAGTCCTCGTGTTGCATTCCCTTTTTTGTTTGTTTGTATTTTTTTTCAAAAATTGGTTTTTGGCCGTCCGTTTGTCAGATTTTATTCGTTTTCCTAGGCGGCACCGTCCGAGCGAGGGGGAAGGCGGAAGGGCAACCGGCGCGGCGAAGCCACGGGTGGGCCGGACGCGGAGGCGCGGGCATAAAAGGAAGGAGGACGCAAGGTATGTCGGATGCGATCATACCAGCACTAAAGCACCGGATCCCATCAGAACTCCGAAGTTAAGCGTGCTTGGGCGAGAGTAGTACTAGGATGGGTGACCTCCTGGGAAGTCCTCGTGTTGCATTCCCTTTTTTGTTTGTTTGTATTTTTTTTCAAAAATTGGTTTTTGGCCGTCCGTTTGTCAGATTTTATTCGTTTTCCTAGGCGGCACCGTCCGAGCGAGGGGGAAGGCGGAAGGGCAACCGGCGCGGCGAAGCCACGGGCGGGCCGGACGCGGAGGCGCGGGCATAAAAGGAAGGAGGACGCAAGGTATGTCGGATGCGATCATACCAGCGCTAAAGCACCGGATCCCATCAGAACTCCGAAGTTAAGCGTGCTTGGGCGAGAGTAGTACTAGGATGGGTGACCTCCTGGGAAGTCCTCGTGTTGCATTTCCTTTTTTGTTTGTTTGTATTTTTTTTCAAAAATTGGTTTTTGGCCGTCCGTTTGTCAGATTTTATTCGTTTTCCTAGGCGGCACCGTCCGAGCGAGGGGGAAGGCGGAAGGGCAACCGGCGCGGCGAAGCCACGGGCGGGCCGGACGCGGAGGCGCGGGCATAAAAGGAAGGAGGACGCAAGGTATGTCGGTTGCGATCATACCAGCACTAAAGCACCGGATCCCATCAGAACTCCGAAGTTAAGCGTGCTTGGGCGAGAGTAGTACTAGGATGGGTGACCTCCTGGGAAGTCCTCGTGTTGCATTCCCTTTTTTGTTTGTTTGTATTTTTTTTTCAAAAATTGGTTTTTGGCCGTCCGTTTGTCAGATTTTATTCGTTTTCCTAGGCGGCACCGTCTGAGCGAGGGGGAAGGCGGAAGGGCAACCGGCGCGGCGAAGCCACGGGCGGGCCGGACGCGGAGGCGCGGGCATAAAAGGAAGGAGGACGCAAGGTATGTCGGATGCGATCATACCAGCACTAAAGCACCGGATCCCATCAGAACTCCGAAGTTAAGCGTGCTTGGGCGAGAGTAGTACTAGGATGGGTGACCTCCTAGGAAGTCCTCGTGTTGCATTCCCTTTTTTGTTTGTTTGTATTTTTTTCAAAAATTGGTTTTTGGCCGTCCGTTTGTCAGATTTTATTCGTTTTCCTAGGCGGCACCGTCCGAGCGAGGGCGAAGGCGGAAGGGCAACCGGCGCGGCGAAGCCACGGGCGGGCCGGACGCGGAGGCGCGGGCATAAAAGGAAGGAGGACGCAAGGTATGTCGGATGCGATCATACCAGCGCTAAAGCACCGGATCCCATCAGAACTCCGAAGTTAAGCGTGCTTGGGCGAGAGTAGTACTAGGATGGGTGACCTCCTGGGAAGTCCTCGTGTTGCATTCCCTTTTTTGTTTGTTTGTATTTTTTTTCAAAAATTGGTTTTTGGCCGTCCGTTTGTCAGATTTTATTCGTTTTCCTAGGCGGCACCGTCCGAGCGAGGGGGAAGGCGGAAGGGCAACCGGCGCGGCGAAGCCACGGGCGGGCCGGACGCGGAGGCGCGGGCATAAAAGGAAGGAGGACGCAAGGTATGTCGGATGCGATCATACCAGCACTAAAGCACCGGATCCCATCAGAACTCCGAAGTTAAGCGTGGTTGGGTGAGAGTAGTACTAGGATGGGTGACCTCCTAGGAAGTCCTCGTGTTGCATTCCCTTTTTTGTTTGTTTGTATTTTTTTCAAAAATTGGTTTTTGGCCGTCCGTTTGTCAGATTTTATTCGTTTTCCTAGGCGGCACCGTCCGAGCGAGGGGGAAGGCGGAAGGGCAACCGGCGCGGCGAAGCCACGGGTGGGCCGGACGCGGAGGCGCGGGCATAAAAGGAAGGAGGACGCAAGGTATGTCGGATGCGATCATACCAGCACTAAAGCACCGGATCCCATCAGAACTCCGAAGTTAAGCGTGCTTGGGCGAGAGTAGTACTAGGATGGGTGACCTCCTAGGAAGTCCTCGTGTTGCATTCCCTTTTTTGTTTGTTTGTATTTTTTTCAAAAATTGGTTTTTGGCCGTCCGTTTGTCAGATTTTATTCGTTTTCCTAGGCGGCACCGTCCGAGCGAGGGCGAAGGCGGAAGGGCAACCGGCGCGGCGAAGCCACGGGCGGGCCGGACGCGGAGGCGCGGGCATAAAAGGAAGGAGGACGCAAGGTATGTCGGATGCGATCATACCAGCGCTAAAGCACCGGATCCCATCAGAACTCCGAAGTTAAGCGTGCTTGGGCGAGAGTAGTACTAGGATGGGTGACCTCCTGGGAAGTCCTCGTGTTGCATTCCCTTTTTTGTTTGTTTGTATTTTTTTTCAAAAATTGGTTTTTGGCCGTCCGTTTGTCAGATTTTATTCGTTTTCCTAGGCGGCACCGTCCGAGCGAGGGGGAAGGCGGAAGGGCAACCGGCGCGGCGAAGCCACGGGCGGGCCGGACGCGGAGGCGCGGGCATAAAAGGAAGGAGGACGCAAGGTATGTCGGATGCGATCATACCAGCACTAAAGCACCGGATCCCATCAGAACTCCGAAGTTAAGCGTGGTTGGGTGAGAGTAGTACTAGGATGGGTGACCTCCTAGGAAGTCCTCGTGTTGCATTCCCTTTTTTGTTTGTTTGTATTTTTTTTCAAAAATTGGTTTTTGGCCGTCCGTTTGTCAGATTTTATTCGTTTTCCTAGGCGGCATCGTCCGAGCGAGGGGGAAGGCGGAAGGGCAACCGGCGCGGCGAAGCCACGGGTGGGCCGGACGCGGAGGCGCGGGCATAAAAGGAAGGAGGACGCAAGGTATGTCGGATGCGATCATACCAGCACTAAAGCACCGGATCCCATCAGAACTCCGAAGTTAAGCGTGCTTGGGCGAGAGTAGTACTAGGATGGGTGACCTCCTGGGAAGTCCTCGTGTTGCATTCCCTTTTTTGTTTGTTTGTATTTTTTTTCAAAAATTGGTTTTTGGCCGTCCGTTTGTCAGATTTTATTCGTTTTCCTAGGCGGCACCGTCCGAGCGAGGGGGAAGGCGGAAGGGCAACCGGCGCGGCGAAGCCACGGGCGGGCCGGACGCGGAGGCGCGGGCATAAAAGGAAGGAGGACGCAAGGTATGTCGGATGCGATCATACCAGCGCTAAAGCACCGGATCCCATCAGAACTCCGAAGTTAAGCGTGCTTGGGCGAGAGTAGTACTAGGATGGGTGACCTCCTGGGAAGTCCTCGTGTTGCATTTCCTTTTTTGTTTGTTTGTATTTTTTTTCAAAAATTGGTTTTTGGCCGTCCGTTTGTCAGATTTTATTCGTTTTCCTAGGCGGCACCGTCCGAGCGAGGGGGAAGGCGGAAGGGCAACCGGCGCGGCGAAGCCACGGGCGGGCCGGACGCGGAGGCGCGGGCATAAAAGGAAGGAGGACGCAAGGTATGTCGGTTGCGATCATACCAGCACTAAAGCACCGGATCCCATCAGAACTCCGAAGTTAAGCGTGCTTGGGCGAGAGTAGTACTAGGATGGGTGACCTCCTGGGAAGTCCTCGTGTTGCATTCCCTTTTTTGTTTGTTTGTATTTTTTTTCAAAAATTGGTTTTTGGCCGTCCGTTTGTCAGATTTTATTCGTTTTCCTAGGCGGCACCGTCTGAGCGAGGGGGAAGGCGGAAGGGCAACCGGCGCGGCGAAGCCACGGGCGGGCCGGACGCGGAGGCGCGGGCATAAAAGGAAGGAGGACGCAAGGTATGTCGGATGCGATCATACCAGCACTAAAGCACCGGATCCCATCAGAACTCCGAAGTTAAGCGTGCTTGGGCGAGAGTAGTACTAGGATGGGTGACCTCCTAGGAAGTCCTCGTGTTGCATTCCCTTTTTTGTTTGTTTGTATTTTTTTCAAAAATTGGTTTTTGGCCGTCCGTTTGTCAGATTTTATTCGTTTTCCTAGGCGGCACCGTCCGAGCGAGGGCGAAGGCGGAAGGGCAACCGGCGCGGCGAAGCCACGGGCGGGCCGGACGCGGAGGCGCGGGCATAAAAGGAAGGAGGACGCAAGGTATGTCGGATGCGATCATACCAGCGCTAAAGCACCGGATCCCATCAGAACTCCGAAGTTAAGCGTGCTTGGGCGAGAGTAGTACTAGGATGGGTGACCTCCTGGGAAGTCCTCGTGTTGCATTCCCTTTTTTGTTTGTTTGTATTTTTTTTCAAAAATTGGTTTTTGGCCGTCCGTTTGTCAGATTTTATTCGTTTTCCTAGGCGGCACCGTCCGAGCGAGGGGGAAGGCGGAAGGGCAACCGGCGCGGCGAAGCCACGGGCGGGCCGGACGCGGAGGCGCGGGCATAAAAGGAAGGAGGACGCAAGGTATGTCGGATGCGATCATACCAGCACTAAAGCACCGGATCCCATCAGAACTCCGAAGTTAAGCGTGGTTGGGTGAGAGTAGTACTAGGATGGGTGACCTCCTAGGAAGTCCTCGTGTTGCATTCCCTTTTTTGTTTGTTTGTATTTTTTTTCAAAAATTGGTTTTTGGCCGTCCGTTTGTCAGATTTTATTCGTTTTCCTAGGCGGCACCGTCCGAGCGAGGGGGAAGGCGGAAGGGCAACCGGCGCGGCGAAGCCACGGGTGGGCCGGACGCGGAGGCGCGGGCATAAAAGGAAGGAGGACGCAAGGTATGTCGGATGCGATCATACCAGCACTAAAGCACCGGATCCCATAAGAACTCCGAAGTTAAGCGTGCTTGGGCGAGAGTAGTACTAGGATGGGTGACCTCCTGGGAAGTCCTCGTGTTGCATTCCCTTTTTTGTTTGTTTGTATTTTTTTTCAAAAATTGGTTTTTGGCCGTCCGTTTGTCAGATTTTATTCGTTTTCCTAGGCGGCACCGTCCGAGCGAGGGGGAAGGCGGAAGGGCAACCGGCGCGGCGAAGCCACGGGCGGGCCGGACGCGGAGGCGCGGGCATAAAAGGAAGGAGGACGCAAGGTATGTCGGATGCGATCATACCAGCGCTAAAGCACCGGATCCCATCAGAACTCCGAAGTTAAGCGTGCTTGGGCGAGAGTAGTACTAGGATGGGTGACCTCCTGGGAAGTCCTCGTGTTGCATTTCCTTTTTTGTTTGTTTGTATTTTTTTTCAAAAATTGGTTTTTGGCCGTCCGTTTGTCAGATTTTATTCGTTTTCCTAGGCGGCACCGTCCGAGCGAGGGGGAAGGCGGAAGGGCAACCGGCGCGGCGAAGCCACGGGCGGGCCGGACGCGGAGGCGCGGGCATAAAAGGAAGGAGGACGCAAGGTATGTCGGTTGCGATCATACCAGCACTAAAGCACCGGATCCCATCAGAACTCCGAAGTTAAGCGTGCTTGGGCGAGAGTAGTACTAGGATGGGTGACCTCCTGGGAAGTCCTCGTGTTGCATTCCCTTTTTTGTTTGTTTGTATTTTTTTTCAAAAATTGGTTTTTGGCCGTCCGTTTGTCAGATTTTATTCGTTTTCCTAGGCGGCACCGTCCGAGCGATGGGGAAGGCGGAAGGGCAACCGGCGCGGCGAAGCCACGGGCGGGCCGGACGCGGAGGCGCGGGCATAAAAGGAAGGAGGACGCAAGGTATGTCGGATGCGATCATACCAGCACTAAAGCACCGGATCCCATCAGAACTCCGAAGTTAAGCGTGCTTGGGCGAGAGTAGCACTAGGATGGGTGACCTCCTGGGAAGTCCTCGTGTTGCATTCCCTTTTTTGTTTGTTTGTATTTTTTTTCAAAAATTGGTTTTTGGCCGTCTGTTTGTCAGATTTTATTCGTTTTCCTAGGCGGCACCGTCCGAGCGAGGGGGAAGGCGGAAGGGCAACCGGCGCGGCGAAGCCACGGGCGGGCCGGACGCGGAGGCGCGGGCATAAAAGGAAGGAGGACGCAAGGTATGTCGGATGCGATCATACCAGCGCTAAAGCACCGGATCCCATCAGAACTCCGAAGTTAAGCATGCTTGGGCGAGAGTAGTACTAGGATGGGTGACCTCCTGGGAAGTCCTCGTGTTGCATTCCCTTTTTTGTTTGTTTGTATTTTTTTTCAAAAATTGGTTTTTGGCCGTCCGTTTGTCAGATTTTATTCGTTTTCCTAGGCGGCACCGTCCGAGCGAGGGGGAAGGCGGAAGGGCAACCGGCGCGGCGAAGCCACGGGCGGGCCGGACGCGGAGGCGCGGGCATAAAAGGAAGGAGGACGCAAGGTATGTCGGATGCGATCATACCAGCACTAAAGCACCGGATCCCATCAGAACTCCGAAGTTAAGCGTGCTTGGGCGAGAGTAGTACTAGGATGGGTGACCTCCTGGGAAGTCCTCGTGTTGCATTCCCTTTTTTGTTTGTTTGTATTTTTTTCAAAAATTGGTTTTTGGCCGTCCGTTTGTCAGATTTTATTCGTTTTCCTAGGCGGCACCGTCCGAGCGATGGGGAAGGCGGAAGGGCAACCGGCGCGGCGAAGCCACGGGCGGGCCGGACGCGGAGGCGCGGGCATAAAAGGAAGGAGGACGCAAGGTATGTCGGATGCGATCATACCAGCACTAAAGCACCGGATCCCATCAGAACTCCGAAGTTAAGCGTGCTTGGGCGAGAGTAGCACTAGGATGGGTGACCTCCTGGGAAGTCCTCGTGTTGCATTCCCTTTTTTGTTTGTTTGTATTTTTTTCAAAAATTGGTTTTTGGCCGTCCGTTTGTCAGATTTTATTCGTTTTCCTAGGCGGCACCGTCCGAGCGAGGGGGAAGGCGGAAGGGCAACCGGCGCGGCGAAGCCACGGGCGGGCCGGACGCGGAGGCACGGGCATAAAAGGAAGGAGGACGCAAGGTATGTCGGATGCGATCATACCAGCGCTAAAGCACCGGATCCCATCAGAACTCCGAAGTTAAGCGTGCTTGGGCGAGAGTAGTACTAGGATGGGTGACCTCCTGGGAAGTCCTCGTGTTGCATTCCCTTTTTTGTTTGTTTATATTTTTTTTCAAAAATTGGTTTTTGGCCGTCCGTTTGTCAGATTTTATTCGTTTTCCTAGGCGGCACCGTCCGAGCGAGGGGGAAGGCGGAAGGGCAACCGGCGCGGCGAAGCCACGGGCGGGCCGGACGCGGAGGCGCGGGCATAAAAGGAAGGAGGACGCAAGGTATGTCGGATGCGATCATACCAGCACTAAAGCACCGGATCCCATCAGAACTCCGAAGTTAAGCGTGCTTGGGCGAGAGTAGTACTAGGATGGGTGACCTCCTGGGAAGTCCTCGTGTTGCATTCCCTTTTTTGTTTGTTTGTATTTTTTTTCAAAAATTGGTTTTTGGCCGTCCGTTTGTCAGATTTTATTCGTTTTCCTAGGCGGCACCGTCTGAGCGAGGGGGAAGGCGGAAGGGCAACCGGCGCGGCGAAGCCACGGGCGGGCCGGACGCGGAGGCGCGGGCATAAAAGGAAGGAGGACGCAAGGTATGTCGGATGCGATCATACCAGCACTAAAGCACCGGATCCCATCAGAACTCCGAAGTTAAGCGTGCTTGGGCGAGAGTAGTACTAGGATGGGTGACCTCCTAGGAAGTCCTCGTGTTGCATTCCCTTTTTTGTTTGTTTGTATTTTTTTTCAAAAATTGGTTTTTGGCCGTCCGTTTGTCAGATTTTATTCGTTTTCCTAGGCGGCACCGTCCGAGCGAGGGGGAAGGCGGAAGGGCAACCGGCGCGGCGAAGCCACGGGCGGGCCGGACGCGGAGGCACGGGCATAAAAGGAAGGAGGACGCAAGGTATGTCGGATGCGATCATACCAGCACTAAAGCACCGGATCCCATCAGAACTCCGAAGTTAAGCGTGCTTGGGCGAGAGTAGTACTGGGAAGTCCTCGTGTTGCATTCCCTTTTTTGTTTGTTTGTATTTTTTTTCAAAAATTGGTTTTTGGCCGTCCGTTTGTCAGATTTTATTCGTTTTCCTAGGCGGCACCGTCCGAGCGAGGGGGAAGGCGGAAGGGCAACCGGCGCGGCGAAGCCACGGGCGGGCCGGACGCGGAGGCGCGGGCATAAAAGGAAGGAGGACGCAAGGTATGTCGGATGCGATCATACCAGCACTAAAGCACCGGATCCCATCAGAACTCCGAAGTTAAGCGTGCTTGGGCGAGAGTAGTACTAGGATGGGTGACCTCCTAGGAAGTCCTCGTGTTGCATTCCCTTTTTTGTTTGTTTGTATTTTTTTTCAAAAATTGGTTTTTGGCCGTCCGTTTGTCAGATTTTATTCGTTTTCCTAGGCGGCACCGTCCGAGCGAGGGGGAAGGCGGAAGGGCAACCGGCGCGGCGAAGCCACGGGCGGGCCGGACGCGAAGGCGCGGGCATAAAAGGAAGGAGGACGCAAGGTATGTCGGATGCGATCATACCAGCACTAAAGCACCGGATCCCATCAGAACTCCGAAGTTAAGCGTGCTTGGGCGAGAGTAGTACTAGGATGGGTGACCTCCTGGGAAGTCCTCGTGTTGCATTCCCTTTTTTGTTTGTTTGTATTTTTTTTCAAAAATTGGTTTTTGGCCGTCCGTTTGTCAGATTTTATTCGTTTTCCTAGGCGGCACCGTCCGAGCGAGGGGGAAGGCGGAAGGGCAACCGGCGCGGCGAAGCCACGGGCGGGCCGGACGCGGAGGCGCGGGCATAAAAGGAGGAGGACGCAAGGTATGTCGGATGCGATCATACCAGCGCTAAAGCACCGGATCCCATCAGAACTCCGAAGTTAAGCGTGCTTGGGCGAGAGTAGTACTAGGATGGGTGACCTCCTGGGAAGTCCTCGTGTTGCATTCTCTTTTTTGTTTGTTTGTATTTTTTTTCAAAAATTGGTTTTTGGCCGTCCGTTTGTCAGATTTTATTCGTTTTCCTAGGCGGCACCGTCCGAGCGAGGGGGAAGGCGGAAGGGCAACCGGCGCGGCGAAGCCACGGGCGGGCCGGACGCGGAGGCACGGGCATAAAAGGAAGGAGGACGCAAGGTATGTCGGATGCGATCATACCAGCACTAAAGCACCGGATCCCATCAGAACTCCGAAGTTAAGCGTGCTTGGGCGAGAGTAGTACTGGGAAGTCCTCGTGTTGCATTCCCTTTTTTGTTTGTTTGTATTTTTTTTCAAAAATTGGTTTTTGGCCGTCCGTTTGTCAGATTTTATTCGTTTTCCTAGGCGGCACCGTCCGAGCGAGGGGGAAGGCGGAAGGGCAACCGGCGCGGCGAAGCCACGGGCGGGCCAGACGCGGAGGCGCGGGCATAAAAGGAAGGAGGACGCAAGGTATGTCGGATGCGATCATACCAGCACTAAAGCACCGGATCCCATCAGAACTCCGAAGTTAAGCGTGCTTGGGCGAGAGTAGTACTAGGATGGGTGACCTCCTAGGAAGTCCTCGTGTTGCATTCCCTTTTTTGTTTGTTTGTATTTTTTTTCAAAAATTGGTTTTTGGCCGTCCGTTTGTCAGATTTTATTCGTTTTCCTAGGCGGCACCGTCCGAGCGAGGGGGAAGGCGGAAGGGCAACCGGCGCGGCGAAGCCACGGGCGGGCCGGACGCGGAGGCGCGGGCATAAAAGGAAGGAGGACGCAAGGTATGTCGGATGCGATCATACCAGCACTAAAGCACCGGATCCCATCAGAACTCCGAAGTTAAGCGTGCTTGGGCGAGAGTAGTACTAGGATGGGTGACCTCCTGGGAAGTCCTCGTGTTGCATTCCCTTTTTTGTTTGTTTGTATTTTTTTTCAAAAATTGGTTTTTGGCCGTCCGTTTGTCAGATTTTATTCGTTTTCCTAGGCGGCACCGTCCGAGCGAGGGGGAAGGCGGAAGGGCAACCGGCGCGGCGAAGCCACGGGCGGGCCGGACGCGGAGGCGCGGGCATAAAAGGAGGAGGACGCAAGGTATGTCGGATGCGATCATACCAGCGCTAAAGCACCGGATCCCATCAGAACTCCGAAGTTAAGCGTGCTTGGGCGAGAGTAGTACTAGGATGGGTGACCTCCTGGGAAGTCCTCGTGTTGCATTCCCTTTTTTGTTTGTTTGTATTTTTTTTCAAAAATTGGTTTTTGGCCGTCCGTTTGTCAGATTTTATTCGTTTTCCTAGGCGGCACCGTCCGAGCGAGGGGGAAGGCGGAAGGGCAACCGGCGCGGCGAAGCCACGGGCGGGCCGGACGCGGAGGCGCGGGCATAAAAGGAAGGAGGACGCAAGGTATGTCGGATGCGATCATACCAGCACTAAAGCACCGGATCCCATCAGAACTCCGAAGTTAAGCGTGCTTGGGCGAGAGTAGTACTAGGATGGGTGACCTCCTGGGAAGTCCTCGTGTTGCATTCCCTTTTTTGTTTGTTTGTATTTTTTTTCAAAAATTGGTTTTTGGCCGTCCGTTTGTCAGATTTTATTCGTTTTCCTAGGCGGCACCGTCCGAGCGAGGGGGAAGGCGGAAGGGCAACCGGCGCGGCGAAGCCACGGGCGGGCCGGACGCGGAGGCGCGGGCATAAAAGGAGGAGGACGCAAGGTATGTCGGATGCGATCATACCAGCGCTAAAGCACCGGATCCCATCAGAACTCCGAAGTTAAGCGTGCTTGGGCGAGAGTAGTACTAGGATGGGTGACCTCCTGGGAAGTCCTCGTGTTGCATTCCCTTTTTTGTTTGTTTGTATTTTTTTTCAAAAATTGGTTTTTGGCCGTCCGTTTGTCAGATTTTATTCGTTTTCCTAGGCGGCACCGTCCGAGCGAGGGGGAAGGCGGAAGGGCAACCGGCGCGGCGAAGCCACGGGCGGGCCGGACGCGGAGGCGCGGGCATAAAAGGAGGAGGACGCAAGGTATGTCGGATGCGATCATACCAGCGCTAAAGCACCGGATCCCATCAGAACTCCGAAGTTAAGCGTGCTTGGGCGAGAGTAGTACTAGGATGGGTGACCTCCTGGGAAGTCCTCGTGTTGCATTCCCTTTTTTGTTTGTTTGTATTTTTTTTCAAAAATTGGTTTTTGGCCGTCCGTTTGTCAGATTTTATTCGTTTTCCTAGGCGGCACCGTCCGAGCGAGGGGGAAGGCGGAAGGGCAACCGGCGCGGCGAAGCCACGGGCGGGCCGGACGCGGAGGCACGGGCATAAAAGGAAGGAGGACGCAAGGTATGTCGGATGCGATCATACCAGCACTAAAGCACCGGATCCCATCAGAACTCCGAAGTTAAGCGTGCTTGGGCGAGAGTAGTACTGGGAAGTCCTCGTGTTGCATTCCCTTTTTTGTTTGTTTGTATTTTTTTTCAAAAATTGGTTTTTGGCCGTCCGTTTGTCAGATTTTATTCGTTTTCCTAGGCGGCACCGTCCGAGCGAGGGGGAAGGCGGAAGGGCAACCGGCGCGGCGAAGCCACGGGCGGGCCGGACGCGGAGGCGCGGGCATAAAAGGAAGGAGGACGCAAGGTATGTCGGATGCGATCATACCAGCACTAAAGCACCGGATCCCATCAGAACTCCGAAGTTAAGCGTGCTTGGGCGAGAGTAGTACTAGGATGGGTGACCTCCTAGGAAGTCCTCGTGTTGCATTCCCTTTTTTGTTTGTTTGTATTTTTTTTCAAAAATTGGTTTTTGGCCGTCCGTTTGTCAGATTTTATTCGTTTTCCTAGGCGGCACCGTCCGAGCGAGGGGGAAGGCGGAAGGGCAACCGGCGCGGCGAAGCCACGGGCGGGCCGGACGCGGAGGCGCGGGCATAAAAGGAAGGAGGACGCAAGGTATGTCGGATGCGATCATACCAGCACTAAAGCACCGGATCCCATCAGAACTCCGAAGTTAAGCGTGCTTGGGCGAGAGTAGTACTAGGATGGGTGACCTCCTGGGAAGTCCTCGTGTTGCATTCCCTTTTTTGTTTGTTTGTATTTTTTTTCAAAAAATGGTTTTTGGCCGTCCGTTTGTCAGATTTTATTCGTTTTCCTAGGCGGCACCGTCCGAGCGAGGGGGAAGGCGGAAGGGCAACCGGCGCGGCGAAGCCACGGGCGGGCCGGACGCGGAGGCGCGGGCATAAAAGGAGGAGGACGCAAGGTATGTCGGATGCGATCATACCAGCGCTAAAGCACCGGATCCCATCAGAACTCTGAAGTTAAGCGTGCTTGGGCGAGAGTAGTACTAGGATGGGTGACCTCCTGGGAAGTCCTCGTGTTGCATTCCCTTTTTTGTTTGTTTGTATTTTTTTTCAAAAATTGGTTTTTGGCCGTCCGTTTGTCAGATTTTATTCGTTTTCCTAGGCGGCACCGTCCGAGCGAGGGGGAAGGCGGAAGGGCAACCGGTGCGGCGAAGCCACGGGCGGGCCGGACGCGGAGGCGCGGGCATAAAAGGAAGGAGGACGCAAGGTATGTCGGATGCGATCATACCAGCACTAAAGCACCGGATTCCATCAGAACTCCGAAGTTAAGCGTGCTTGGGCGAGAGTAGTACTAGGATGGGTGACCTCCTGGGAAGTCCTCGTGTTGCATTCCCTTTTTTGTTTGTTTGAATTTTTTTTCAAAAATTGGTTTTTGGCCGTCCGTTTGTCAGATTTTATTCGTTTTCCTAGGCGGCACCGTCCGAGCGAGGGGGAAGGCGGAAGGGCAACCGGCGCGGCGAAGCCACGGGCGGGCCGGACGCGGAGGCGCGGGCATAAAAGGAAGGAGGACGCAAGGTATGTCGTATGCGATCATACCAGCGCTAAAGCACCGGATCCCATCAGAACTCTGAAGTTAAGCGTGCTTGGGCGAGAGTAGTACTAGGATGGGTGACCTCCTGGGAAGTCCTCGTGTTGCATTCCCTTTTTTGTTTGTTTGTATTTTTTTTCAAAAATTGGTTTTTGGCCGTCCGTTTGTCAGATTTTATTCGTTTTCCTAGGCGGCACCGTCCGAGCGAGGGGGAAGGCGGAAGGGCAACCGGCGCGGCGAAGCCACGGGCGGGCCGGACGCGGAGGCGCGGGCATAAAAGGAAGGAGGACGCAAGGTATGTCGGATGCGATCATACCAGCACTAAAGCACCGGATCCCATCAGAACTCCGAAGTTAAGCGTGCTTGGGCGAGAGTAGTACTAGGATGGGTGACCTCCTGGGAAGTCCTCGTGTTGCATTCCCTTTTTTGTTTGTTTGTATTTTTTTTCAAAAATTGGTTTTTGGCCGTCCGTTTGTCAGATTTTATTCGTTTTCCTAGGCGGCACCGTCCGAGCGAGGGGGAAGGCGGAAGGGCAACCGGCGCGGCGAAGCCACGGGCGGGCCGGACGCGGAGGCGCGGGCATAAAAGGAAGGAGGACGCAAGGTATGTCGGATGCGATCATACCAGCGCTAAAGCACCGGATCCCATCAGAACTCCGAAGTTAAGCGTGCTTGGGCGAGAGTAGTACTAGGATGGGTGACCTCCTGGGAAGTTCTCGTGTTGCATTCCCTTTTTTGTTTGTTTGTATTTTTTTTCAAAAATTGGTTTTTGGCCGTCCGTTTGTCAGATTTTATTCGTTTTCCTAGGCGGCACCGTCCGAGCGAGGGGGAAGGCGGAAGGGCAACCGGCGCGGCGAAGCCACGGGCGGGCCGGACGCGGAGGCGCGGGCATAAAAGGAAGGAGGACGCAAGGTATGTCGGATGCGATCATACCAGCACTAAAGCACCGGATCCCATCAGAACTCCGAAGTTAAGCGTGCTTGGGCGAGAGTAGTACTAGGATGGGTGACCTCCTGGGAAGTCCTCGTGTTGCATTCCCTTTTTTGTTTGTTTGTATTTTTTTTCAAAAATTGGTTTTTGGCCGTCCGTTTGTCAGATTTTATTCGTTTTCCTAGGCGGCACCGTCCGAGCGAGGGGGAAGGCGGAAGGGCAACCGGCGCGGCGAAGCCACGGGCGGGCCGGACGCGGAGGCGCGGGCATAAAAGGAAGGAGTACGCAAGGTATGTCGGATGCGATCATACCAGCACTAAAGCACCGGATCCCATCAGAACTCCGAAGTTAAGCGTGCTTGGGCGAGAGTAGTACTAGGATGGGTGACCTCCTGGGAAGTCCTCGTGTTGCATTCCCTTTTTTGTTTGTTTGTATTTTTTTTCAAAAATTGGTTTTTGGCCGTCCGTTTGTCAGATTTTATTCGTTTTCCTAGGCGGCACCGTCCGAGCGAGGGGGAAGGCGGAAGGGCAACCGGCGCGGCGAAGCCACGGGCGGGCCGGACGCGGAGGCGCGGGCATAAAAGGAAGGAGGACGCAAGGTATGTCGGATGCGATCATACCAGCACTAAAGCACCGGATCCCATCAGAACTCCGAAGTTAAGCGTGCTTGGGCGAGAGTAGTACTAGGATGGGTGACCTCCTAGGAAGTCCTCATGTTGCATTCCCTTTTTTGTTTGTTTGTATTTTTTTCAAAAATTGGTTTTTGGCCGTCCGTTTGTCAGATTTTATTCGTTTTCCTAGGCGGCACCGTCCGAGCGAGGGGGAAGGCGGAAGGGCAACCGGCGCGGCGAAGCCACGGGCGGGCCGGACGCGGAGGCGCGGGCATAAAAGGAAGGAGGACGCAAGGTATGTCGTATGCGATCATACCAGCGCTAAAGCACCGGATCCCATCAGAACTCCGAAGTTAAGCGTGCTTGGGCGAGAGTAGTACTAGGATGGGTGACCTCCTGGGAAGTCCTCGTGTTGCATTCCCTTTTTTGTTTGTTTGTATTTTTTTCAAAAATTGGTTTTTGGCCGTCCGTTTGTCAGATTTTATTCGTTTTCCTAGGCGGCACCGTCCGAGCGAGGGGGAAGGCGGAAGGGCAACCGGCGCGGCGAAGCCACGGGCGGGCCGGACGCGGAGGCGCGGGCATAAAAGGAAGGAGGACGCAAGGTATGTCGGATGCGATCATACCAGCACTAAAGCACCGGATCCCATCAGAACTCCGAAGTTAAGCGTGCTTGGGCGAGAGTAGTACTAGGATGGGTGACCTCCTGGGAAGTCCTCGTGTTGCATTCCCTTTTTTGTTTGTTTGTATTTTTTTTCAAAAATTGGTTTTTGGCCGTCCGTTTGTCAGATTTTATTCGTTTTCCTAGGCGGCACCGTCTGAGCGAGGGGGAAGGCGGAAGGGCAACCGGCGCGGCGAAGCCACGGGCGGGCCGGACGCGGAGGCGCGGGCATAAAAGGAAGGAGGACGCAAGGTATGTCGGATGCGATCATACCAGCGCTAAAGCACCGGATCCCATCAGAACTCCGAAGTTAAGCGTGCTTGGGCGAGAGTAGTACTAGGATGGGTGACCTCCTGGGAAGTCCTCGTGTTGCATTCCCTTTTTTGTTTGTTTGTATTTTTTTTCAAAAATTGGTTTTTGGCCGTCCGTTTGTCAGATTTTATTCGTTTTCCTAGGCGGCACCGTCCGAGCGAGGGGGAAGGCGGAAGGGCAACCGGCGCGGCGAAGCCACGGGCGGGCCGGACGCGGAGGCGCGGGCATAAAAGGAAGGAGGACGCAAGGTATGTCGGATGCGATCATACCAGCACTAAAGCACCGGATCCCATCAGAACTCCGAAGTTAAGCGTGCTTGGGCGAGAGTAGTACTAGGATGGGTGACCTCCTGGGAAGTCCTCGTGTTGCATTCCCTTTTTTGTTTGTTTGTATTTTTTTTCAAAAATTGGTTTTTGGCCGTCCGTTTGTCAGATTTTATTCGTTTTCCTAGGCGGCACCGTCCGAGCGAGGGGGAAGGCGGAAGGGCAACCGGCGCGGCGAAGCCACGGGCGGGCCGGACGCGGAGGCGCGGGCATAAAAGGAAGGAGTACGCAAGGTATGTCGGATGCGATCATACCAGCACTAAAGCACCGGATCCCATCAGAACTCCGAAGTTAAGCGTGCTTGGGCGAGAGTAGTACTAGGATGGGTGACCTCCTGGGAAGTCCTCGTGTTGCATTCCCTTTTTTGTTTGTTTGTATTTTTTTTCAAAAATTGGTTTTTGGCCATCCGTTTGTCAGATTTTATTCGTTTTCCTAGGCGGCACCGTCCGAGCGAGGGGGAAGGCGGAAGGGCAACCGGCGCGGCGAAGCCACGGGCGGGCCGGACGCGGAGGCGCGGGCATAAAAGGAAGGAGGACGCAAGGTATGTCGGATGCGATCATACCAGCACTAAAGCACCGGATCCCATCAGAACTCCGAAGTTAAGCGTGCTTGGGCGAGAGTAGTACTAGGATGGGTGACCTCCTAGGAAGTCCTCATGTTGCATTCCCTTTTTTGTTTGTTTGTATTTTTTTCAAAAATTGGTTTTTGGCCGTCCGTTTGTCAGATTTTATTCGTTTTCCTAGGCGGCACCGTCCGAGCGAGGGGGAAGGCGGAAGGGCAACCGGCGCGGCGAAGCCACGGGCGGGCCGGACGCGGAGGCGCGGGCATAAAAGGAAGGAGGACGCAAGGTATGTCGGATGCGATCATACCAGAACTAAAGCACCGGATCCCATCAGAACTCCGAAGTTAAGCGTGCTTGGGCGAGAGTAGTACTAGGATGGGTGACCTCCTGGAAAGTCCTCGTGTTGCATTCCCTTTTTTGTTTGTTTGTATTTTTTTCAAAAATTGGTTTTTGGCCGTCCGTTTGTCAGATTTTATTCGTTTTCCTAGGCGGCACCGTCCGAGCGAGGGGGAAGGCGGAAGGGCAACCGGCGCGGCGAAGCCACGGGCGGGCCGGACGCGGAGGCGCGGGCATAAAAGGAAGGAGGACGCAAGGTATGTCGGAAGCGATCATACCAGCACTAAAGCACCGGATCCCATCAGAACTCCGAAGTTAAGCGTGCTTGGGCGAGAGTAGTACTAGGATGGGTGACCTCCTGGGAAGTCCTCGTGTTGCATTCCCTTTTTTGTTTGTTTGTATTTTTTTTCAAAAATTGGTTTTTGGCCGTCCGTTTGTCAGATTTTATTCGTTTTCCTAGGCGGCACCGTCCGAGCGAGGGGGAAGGCGGAAGGGCAACCGGCGCGGCGAAGCCACGGGCGGGCCGGACGCGGAGGCGCGGGCATAAAACGAAGGAGGACGCAAGGTATGTCGGATGCGATCATACCAGCACTAAAGCACCGGATCCCATCAGAACTCCGAAGTTAAGCGTGCTTGGGCGAGAGTAGTACTAGGATGGGTGACCTCCTGGGAAGTCCTCGTGTTGCATTCCCTTTTTTGTTTGTTTGTATTTTTTTTCAAAAATTGGTTTTTGGCCGTCCGTTTGTCAGATTTTATTCGTTTTCCTAGGCGGCACCGTCCGAGCGAGGGGGAAGGCGGAAGGGCAACCGGCGCGGCGAAGCCACGGGCGGGCCGGACGCGGAGGCGCGGGCATAAAAGGAAGGAGGACGCAAGGTATGTCGGATGCGATCATACCAGCACTAAAGCACCGGATCCCATCAGAACTCCGAAGTTAAGCGTGCTTGGGCGAGAGTAGTACTAGGATGGGTGACCTCCTGGGAAGTCCTCGTGTTGCATTCCCTTTTTTGTTTGTTTGTATTTTTTTTCAAAAATTGGTTTTTGGCCGTCCGTTTGTCAGATTTTATTCGTTTTCCTAGGCGGCACCGTCCGAGCGAGGGGGAAGGCGGAAGGGCAACCGGCGCGGCGAAGCCACGGGCGGGCCGGACGCGGAGGCGCGGGCATAAAAGGAAGGAGGACGCAAGGTATGTCGGATGCGATCATACCAGCACTAAAGCACCGGATCCCATCAGAACTCCGAAGTTAAGCGTGCTTGGGCGAGAGTAGTACTAGGATGGGTGACCTCCTGGGAAGTCCTCGTGTTGCATTCCCTTTTTTGTTTGTTTGTATTTTTTTCAAAAATTGGTTTTTGGCCGTCCGTTTGTCAGATTTTATTCGTTTTCCTAGGCGGCACCGTCCGAGCGAGGGGGAAGGCGGAAGGGCAACCGGCGCGGCGAAGCCACGGGCGGGCCGGACGCGGAGGCGCGGGCATAAAAGGAAGGAGGACGCAAGGTATGTCGGATGCGATCATACCAGCACTAAAGCACCGGATCCCATCAGAACTCCGAAGTTAAGCGTGCTTGGGCGAGAGTAGTACTAGGATGGGTGACCTCCTAGGAAGTCCTCGTGTTGCATTCCCTTTTTTGTTTGTTTGTATTTTTTTCAAAAATTGGTTTTTGGCCGTCCGTTTGTCAGATTTTATTCGTTTTCCTAGGCGGCACCGTCCGAGCGAGGGGGAAGGCGGAAGGGCAACCGGCGCGGCGAAGCCACGGGCGGGCTGGACGCGGAGGCGCGGGCATAAAAGGAAGGAGGACGCAAGGTATGTCGGATGCGATCATACCAGCACTAAAGCACCGGATCCCATCAGAACTCCGAAGTTAAGCGTGCTTGGGCGAGAGTAGTACTAGGATGGGTGACCTCCTGGGAAGTCCTCGTGTTGCATTCCCTTTTTTGTTTGTTTGTATTTTTTTCGAAAATTGGTTTTTGGCCGTCCGTTTGTCAGATTTTATTCGTTTTCCTACGCGGCACCGTCCGAGCGAGGGGGAAGGCGGAAGGGCAACCGGCGCGGCGAAGCCACGGGCGGGCCGGACGCGGAGGCGCGGGCATAAAAGGATGGAGGACGCAAGGTATGTCGGATGCGATCATACCAGCACTAAAGCACCGGATCCCATCAGAACTCCGAAGTTAAGCGTGCTTGGGCGAGAGTAGTACTAGGATGGGTGACCTCCTGGGAAGTCCTCGTGTTGCATTCCCTTTTTTGTTTGTTTGTATTTTTTTTCAAAAATTGGTTTTTGGCCGTCCGTTTGTCAGATTTTATTCGTTTTCCTAGGCGGCACCGTCCGAGCGAGGGGGAAGGCGGAAGGGCAACCGGCGCGGCGAAGCCACGGGCGGGCCGGACGCGGAGGCGCGGGCATAAAAGGAAGGAGGACGCAAGGTATGTCGGATGCGATCATACCAGCACTAAAGCACCGGATCCCATCAGAACTCCGAAGTTAAGCGTGCTTGGGCGAGAGTAGTACTAGGATGGGTGACCTCCTGGGAAGTCCTCGTGTTGCATTCCCTTTTTTGTTTGTTTGTATTTTTTTCAAAAATTGGTTTTTGGCCGTCCGTTTGTCAGATTTTATTCGTTTTCCTAGGCGGCACCGTCCGAGCGAGGGGGAAGGCGGAAGGGCAACCGGCGCGGCGAAGCCACGGGCGGGCCGGACGCGGAGGCGCGGGCATAAAAGGAAGGAGGACGCAAGGTATGTCGGATGCGATCATACCAGCACTAAAGCACCGGATCCCATCAGAACTCCGAAGTTAAGCGTGCTTGGGCGAGAGTAGTACTAGGATGGGTGACCTCCTGGGAAGTCCTCGTGTTGCATTCCCTTTTTTGTTTGTTTGTATTTTTTTTCAAAAATTGGTTTTTGGCCGTCCGTTTGTCAGATTTTATTCGTTTTCCTAGGCGGCACCGTCCGAGCGAGGGGGAAGGCGGAAGGGCAACCGGCGCGGCGAAGCCACGGGCGGGCCGGACGCGGAGGCGCGGGCATAAAAGGAAGGAGGACGCAAGGTATGTCGGATGCGATCATACCAGCACTAAAGCACCGGATCCCATCAGAACTCCGAAGTTAAGCGTGCTTGGGCGAGAGTAGTACTAGGATGGGTGACCTCCTGGGAAGTCCTCGTGTTGCATTCCCTTTTTTGTTTGTTTGTATTTTTTTTCAAAAATTGGTTTTTGGCCGTCCGTTTGTCAGATTTTATTCGTTTTCCTAGGCGGCACCGTCCGAGCGAGGGGGAAGGCGGAAGGGCAACCGGCGCGGCGAAGCCACGGGCGGGCCGGACGCGGAGGCGCGGGCATAAAAGGAAGGAGGACGCAAGGTATGTCGGATGCGATCATACCAGCACTAAAGCACCGGATCCCATCAGAACTCCGAAGTTAAGCGTGCTTGGGCGAGAGTAGTACTAGGATGGGTGACCTCCTGGGAAGTCCTCGTGTTGCATTCCCTTTTTTGTTTGTTTGTATTTTTTTTCAAAAATTGGTTTTTGGCCGTCCGTTTGTCAGATTTTATTCGTTTTCCTAGGCGGCACCGTCCGAGCGAGGGGGAAGGCGGAAGGGCAACCGGCGCGGCGAAGCCACGGGCGGGCCGGACGCGGAGGCGCGGGCATAAAAGGAAGGAGGACGCAAGGTATGTCGGATGCGATCATACCAGCACTAAAGCACCGGATCCCATCAGAACTCCGAAGTTAAGCGTGCTTGGGCGAGAGTAGTACTAGGATGGGTGACCTCCTAGGAAGTCCTCGTGTTGCATTCCCTTTTTTGTTTGTTTGTATTTTTTTCAAAAATTGGTTTTTGGCCGTCCGTTTGTCAGATTTTATTCGTTTTCCTAGGCGGCACCGTCCGAGCGAGGGGGAAGGCGGAAGGGCAACCGGCGCGGCGAAGCCACGGGCGGGCCGGACGCGGAGGCGCGGGCATAAAAGGAAGGAGGACGCAAGGTATGTCGGATGCGATCATACCAGCACTAAAGCACCGGATCCCATCAGAACTCCGAAGTTAAGCGTGCTTGGGCGAGAGTAGTACTAGGATGGGTGACCTCCTGGGAAGTCCTCGTGTTGCATTCCCTTTTTTGTTTGTTTGTATTTTTTTCGAAAATTGGTTTTTGGCCGTCCGTTTGTCAGATTTTATTCGTTTTCCTACGCGGCACCGTCCGAGCGAGGGGGAAGGCGGAAGGGCAACCGGCGCGGCGAAGCCACGGGCGGGCCGGACGCGGAGGCGCGGGCATAAAAGGATGGAGGACGCAAGGTATGTCGGATGCGATCATACCAGCACTAAAGCACCGGATCCCATCAGAACTCCGAAGTTAAGCGTGCTTGGGCGAGAGTAGTACTAGGATGGGTGACCTCCTGGGAAGTCCTCGTGTTGCATTCCCTTTTTTGTTTGTTTGTATTTTTTTTCAAAAATTGGTTTTTGGCCGTCCGTTTGTCAGATTTTATTCGTTTTCCTAGGCGGCACCGTCCGAGCGAGGGGGAAGGCGGAAGGGCAACCGGCGCGGCGAAGCCACGGGCGGGCCGGACGCGGAGGCGCGGGCATAAAAGGAAGGAGGACGCAAGGTATGTCGGATGCGATCATACCAGCACTAAAGCACCGGATCCCATCAGAACTCCGAAGTTAAGCGTGCTTGGGCGAGAGTAGTACTAGGATGGGTGACCTCCTGGGAAGTCCTCGTGTTGCATTCCCTTTTTTGTTTGTTTGTATTTTTTTCAAAAATTGGTTTTTGGCCGTCCGTTTGTCAGATTTTATTCGTTTTCCTAGGCGGCACCGTCCGAGCGAGGGGGAAGGCGGAAGGGCAACCGGCGCGGCGAAGCCACGGGCGGGCCGGACGCGGAGGCGCGGGCATAAAAGGAAGGAGGACGCAAGGTATGTCGGATGCGATCATACCAGCACTAAAGCACCGGATCCCATCAGAACTCCGAAGTTAAGCGTGCTTGGGCGAGAGTAGTACTAGGATGGGTGACCTCCTGGGAAGTCCTCGTGTTGCATTCCCTTTTTTGTTTGTTTGTATTTTTTTTCAAAAATTGGTTTTTGGCCGTCCGTTTGTCAGATTTTATTCGTTTTCCTAGGCGGCACCGTCCGAGCGAGGGGGAAGGCGGAAGGGCAACCGGCGCGGCGAAGCCACGGGCGGGCCGGACGCGGAGGCGCGGGCATAAAAGGAAGGAGGACGCAAGGTATGTCGCATGCGATCATACCAGCACTAAAGCACCGGATCCCATCAGAACTCCGAAGTTAAGCGTGCTTGGGCGAGAGTAGTACTAGGATGGGTGACCTCCTGGGAAGTCCTCGTGTTGCATTCCCTTTTTTGTTTGTTTGTATTTTTTTTTCAAAAATTGGTTTTTGGCCGTCCGTTTGTCAGATTTTATTCATTTTCCTAGGCGGCACCGTCCGAGCGAGGGGGAAGGCGGAAGGGCAACCGGCGCGGCGAAGCCACGGGCGGGCCGGACGCGGAGGCGCGGGCATAAAAGGAAGGAGGACGCAAGGTATGTCGGATGCGATCATACCAGCACTAAAGCACCGGATCCCATCAGAACTCCGAAGTTAAGCGTGCTTGGGCGAGAGTAGTACTAGGATGGGTGACCTCCTGGGAAGTCCTCGTGTTGCATTCCCTTTTTTGTTTGTTTGTATTTTTTTCAAAAATTGGTTTTTGGCCGTCCGTTTGTCAGATTTTATTCGTTTTCCTAGGCGGCACCGTCCGAGCGAGGGGGAAGGCGGAAGGGCAACCGGCGCGACGAAGCCACGGGCGGGCCGGACGCGGAGGCGCGGGCATAAAAGGAAGGAGGACGCAAGGTATGTCGGATGCGATCATACCAGCACTAAAGCACCGAATCCCATCAGAACTCCGAAGTTAAGCGTGCTTGGGCGAGAGTAGTACTAGGATGGGTGACCTCCTGGGAAGTCCTCGTGTTGCATTCCCTTTTTTGTTTGTTTGTATTTTTTTTCAAAAATTGGTTTTTGGCCGTCCGTTTGTCAGATTTTATTCGTTTTCCTAGGCGGCACCGTCCGAGCGAGGGGGAAGGCGGAAGGGCAACCGGCGCGGCGAAGCCACGGGCGGGCCGGACGCGGAGGCGCGGGCATAAAAGGAAGGAGGACGCAAGGTATGTCGGATGCGATCATACCAGCACTAAAGCACCGGATCCCATCAGAACTCCGAAGTTAAGCGTGCTTGGGCGAGAGTAGTACTAGGATGGGTGACCTCCTGGGAAGTCCTCGTGTTGCATTCCCTTTTTTGTTTGTTTGTATTTTTTTCAAAAATTGGTTTTTGGCCGTCCGTTTGTCAGATTTTATTCGTTTTCCTACGCGGCACCGTCCGAGCGAGGGGGAAGGCGGAAGGGCAACCGGCGCGGCGAAGCCACGGGCGGGCCGGACGCGGAGGCGCGGGCATAAAAGGATGGAGGACGCAAGGTATGTCGGATGCGATCATACCAGCACTAAAGCACCGGATCCCATCAGAACTCCGAAGTTAAGCGTGCTTGGGCGAGAGTAGTACTAGGATGGGTGACCTCCTGGGAAGTCCTCGTGTTGCATTCCCTTTTTTGTTTGTTTGTATTTTTTTTCAAAAATTGGTTTTTGGCCGTCCGTTTGTCAGATTTTATTCGTTTTCCTAGGCGGCACCGTCCGAGCGAGGGGGAAGGCGGAAGGGCAACCGGCGCGGCGAAGCCACGGGCGGGCCGGACGCGGAGGCGCGGGCATAAAAGGAAGGAGGACGCAAGGTATGTCGGATGCGATCATACCAGCACTAAAGCACCGGATCCCATCAGAACTCCGAAGTTAAGCGTGCTTGGGCGAGAGTAGTACTAGGATGGGTGACCTCCTAGGAAGTCCTCGTGTTGCATTCCCTTTTTTGTTTGTTTGTATTTTTTTCAAAAATTGGTTTTTGGCCGTCTGTTTGTCAGATTTTATTCGTTTTCCTAGGCGGCACCGTCCGAGCGAGGGGGAAGGCGGAAGGGCAACCGGCGCGGCGAAGCCACGGGCGGGCCGGACGCGGAGGCGCGGGCATAAAAGGAGGGAGGACGCAAGGTATGTCGGATGCGATCATACCAGCACTAAAGCACCGGATCCCATCAGAACTCCGAAGTTAAGCGTGCTTGGGCGAGAGTAGTACTAGGATGGGTGACCTCCTGGGAAGTCCTCGTGTTGCATTCCCTTTTTTGTTTGTTTGTATTTTTTTTCAAAAATTGGTTTTTGGCCGTCCGTTTGTCAGATTTTATTCGTTTTCCTAGGCGGCACCGTCCGAGCGAGGGGGAAGGCGGAAGGGCAACCGGCGCGGCGAAGCCACGGGCGGGCCGGACGCGGAGGCGCGGGCATAAAAGGAAGGAGGACGCAAGGTATGTCGGATGCGATCATACCAGCACTAAAGCACCGGATCCCATCAGAACTCCGAAGTTAAGCGTGCTTGGGCGAGAGTAGTACTAGGATGGGTGACCTCCTGGGAAGTCCTCGTGTTGCATTCCCTTTTTTGTTTGTTTGTATTTTTTTTTCAAAAATTGGTTTTTGGCCGTCCGTTTGTCAGATTTTATTCATTTTCCTAGGCGGCACCGTCCGAGCGAGGGGGAAGGCGGAAGGGCAACCGGCGCGGCGAAGCCACGGGCGGGCCGGACGCGGAGGCGCGGGCATAAAAGGAAGGAGGACGCAAGGTATGTCGGATGCGATCATACCAGCACTAAAGCACCGGATCCCATCAGAACTCCGAAGTTAAGCGTGCTTGGGCGAGAGTAGTACTAGGATGGGTGACCTCCTGGGAAGTCCTCGTGTTGCATTCCCTTTTTTGTTTGTTTGTATTTTTTTCAAAAATTGGTTTTTGGCCGTCCGTTTGTCAGATTTTATTCATTTTCCTAGGCGGCACCGTCCGAGCGAGGGGGAAGGCGGAAGGGCAACCGGCGCGGCGAAGCCACGGGCGGGCCGGACGCGGAGGCGCGGGCATAAAAGGAAGGAGGACGCAAGGTATGTCGGATGCGATCATACCAGCACTAAAGCACCGGATCCCATCAGAACTCCGAAGTTAAGCGTGCTTGGGCGAGAGTAGTACTAGGATGGGTGACCTCCTGGGAAGTCCTCGTGTTGCATTCCCTTTTTTGTTTGTTTGTATTTTTTTTCAAAAATTGGTTTTTGGCCGTCCGTTTGTCAGATTTTATTCGTTTTCCTAGGCGGCACCGTCCGAGCGAGGGGGAAGGCGGAAGGGCAACCGGCGCGGCGAAGCCACGGGCGGGCCGGACGCGGAGGCGCGTGCATAAAAGGAAGGAGGACGCAAGGTATGTCGGATGCGATCATACCAGCACTAAAGCACCGGATCCCATCAGAACTCCGAAGTTAAGCGTGCTTGGGCGAGAGTAGTACTAGGATGGGTGACCTCCTGGGAAGTCCTCGTGTTGCATTCCCTTTTTTGTTTGTTTGTATTTTTTTTCAAAAATTGGTTTTTGGCCGTCCGTTTGTCAGATTTTATTCGTTTTCCTAGGCGGCACCGTCCGAGCGAGGGGGAAGGCGGAAGGGCAACCGGCGCGGCGAAGCCACGGGCGGGCCGGACGCGGAGGCGCGGGCATAAAAGGAAGGAGGACGCAAGGTATGTCGGATGCGATCATACCAGCACTAAAGCACCGGATCCCATCAGAACTCCGAAGTTAAGCGTGCTTGGGCGAGAGTAGTACTAGGATGGGTGACCTCCTGGGAAGTCCTCGTGTTGCATTCCCTTTTTTGTTTGTTTGTATTTTTTTTCAAAAATTGGTTTTTGGCCGTCCGTTTGTCAGATTTTATTCGTTTTCCTAGGCGGCACCGTCCGAGCGAGGGGGAAGGCGGAAGGGCAACCGGCGCGGCGAAGCCACGGGCGGGCCGGACGCGGAGGCGCGGGCATAAAAGGAAGGAGGACGCAAGGTATGTCGGATGCGATCATACCAGCACTAAAGCACCGGATCCCATCAGAACTCCGAAGTTAAGCGTGCTTGGGCGAGAGTAGTACTAGGATGGGTGACCTCCTGGGAAGTCCTCGTGTTGCATTCCCTTTTTGTTTGTTTGTATTTTTTTTTCAAAAATTGGTTTTTGGCCGTCCGTTTGTCAGATTTTATTCGTTTTCCTAGGCGGCACCGTCCGAGCGAGGGGGAAGGCGGAAGGGCAACCGGCGCGGCAAAGCCACGGGCGGGCCGGACGCGGAGGCGCGGGCATAAAAGGAAGGAGGACGCAAGGTATGTCGGATGCGATCATACCAGCACTAAAGCACCGGATCCCATCAGAACTCCGAAGTTAAGCGTGCTTGGGCGAGAGTAGTACTAGGATGGGTGACCTCCTGAGAAGTCCTCGTGTTGCATTCCCTTTTTTGTTTGTTTGTATTTTTTTCAAAAATTGGTTTTTGGCCGTCCGTTTGTCAGATTTTATTCGTTTTCCTAGGCGGCACCGTCCGAGCGAGGGGGAAGGCGGAAGGGCAACCGGCGCGGCGAAGCCACGGGCGGGCCGGACGCGGAGGCGCGTGCATAAAAGGAAGGAGGACGCAAGGTATGTAGGATGCGATCATACCAGCACTAAAGCACCGGATCCCATCAGAACTCCGAAGTTAAGCGTGCTTGGGCGAGAGTAGTACTAGGATGGGTGACCTCCTGGGAAGTCCTCGTGTTGCATTCCCTTTTTTGTTTGTTTGTATTTTTTTCAAAAATTGGTTTTTGGCCGTCCGTTTGTCAGATTTTATTCGTTTTCCTAGGCGGCACCGTCCGAGCGAGGGGGAAGGCGGAAGGGCAACCGGCGCGGCGAAGCCACGGGCGGGCCGGACGCGGAGGCGCGGGCATAAAAGGAAGGAGGACGCAAGGTATGTCGGATGCGATCATACCAGCACTAAAGCACCGGATCCCATCAGAACTCCGAAGTTAAGCGTGCTTGGGCGAGAGTAGTACTAGGATGGGTGACCTCCTGGGAAGTCCTCGTGTTGCATTCCCTTTTTTGTTTGTTTGTATTTTTTTTCAAAAATTGGTTTTTGGCCGTCCGTTTGTCAGATTTTATTCGTTTTCCTAGGCGGCACCGTCCGAGCGAGGGGGAAGGCGGAAGGGCAACCGGCGCGGCGAAGCCACGGGCGGGCCGGACGCGGAGGCGCGGGCATAAAAGGAAGGAGGACGCAAGGTATGTCGGATGCGATCATACCAGCACTAAAGCACCGGATCCCATCAGAACTCCGAAGTTAAGCGTGCTTGGGCGAGAGTAGTACTAGGATGGGTGACCTCCTGGGAAGTCCTCGTGTTGCATTCCCTTTTTGTTTGTTTGTATTTTTTTTTCAAAAATTGGTTTTTGGCCGTCCGTTTGTCAGATTTTATTCGTTTTCCTAGGCGGCACCGTCCGAGCGAGGGGGAAGGCGGAAGGGCAACCGGCGCGGCAAAGCCACGGGCGGGCCGGACGCGGAGGCGCGGGCATAAAAGGAAGGAGGACGCAAGGTATGTCGGATGCGATCATACCAGCACTAAAGCACCGGATCCCATCAGAACTCCGAAGTTAAGCGTGCTTGGGCGAGAGTAGTACTAGGATGGGTGACCTCCTGAGAAGTCCTCGTGTTGCATTCCCTTTTTTGTTTGTTTGTATTTTTTTCAAAAATTGGTTTTTGGCCGTCCGTTTGTCAGATTTTATTCGTTTTCCTAGGCGGCACCGTCCGAGCGAGGGGGAAGGCGGAAGGGCAACCGGCGCGGCGAAGCCACGGGCGGGCCGGACGCGGAGGCGCGGGCATAAAAGGAAGGAGGACGCAAGGTATGTCGGATGCGATCATACCAGCACTAAAGCACCGGATCCCATCAGAACTCCGAAGTTAAGCGTGCTTGGGCGAGAGTAGTACTAGGATGGGTGACCTCCTGGGAAGTCCTCGTGTTGCATTCCCTTTTTTGTTTGTTTGTATTTTTTTTCAAAAATTGGTTTTTGGCCGTCCGTTTGTCAGATTTTATTCGTTTTCCTAGGCGGCACCGTCCGAGCGAGGGGGAAGGCGGAAGGGCAACCGGCGCGGCGAAGCCACGGGCGGGCCGGACGCGGAGGCGCGTGCATAAAAGGAAGGAGGACGCAAGGTATGTCGGATGCGATCATACCAGCACTAAAGCACCGGATCCCATCAGAACTCCGAAGTTAAGCGTGCTTGGGCGAGAGTAGTACTAGGATGGGTGACCTCCTGGGAAGTCCTCGTGTTGCATTCCCTTTTTTGTTTGTTTGTATTTTTTTTCAAAAATTGGTTTTTGGCCGTCCGTTTGTCAGATTTTATTCGTTTTCCTAGGCGGCACCGTCCGAGCGAGGGGGAAGGCGGAAGGGCAACCGGCGCGGCGAAGCCACGGGCGGGCCGGACGCGGAGGCGCGGGCATAAAAGGAAGGAGGACACAAGGTATGTCGGATGCGATCATACCAGCACTAAAGCACCGGATCCCATCAGAACTCCGAAGTTAAGCGTGCTTGGGCGAGAGTAGTACTAGGATGGGTGACCTCCTGGGAAGTCCTCGTGTTGCATTCCCTTTTTTGTTTGTTTGTATTTTTTTTCAAAAATTGGTTTTTGGCCGTCCGTTTGTCAGATTTTATTCGTTTTCCTAGGCGGCACCGTCCGAGCGAGGGGGAAGGCGGAAGGGCAACCGGCGCGGCGAAGCCACGGGCGGGCCGGACGCGGAGGCGCGGGCATAAAAGGAAGGAGGACGCAAGGTATGTCGGATGCGATCATACCAGCACTAAAGCACCGGATCCCATCAGAACTCCGAAGTTAAGCGTGCTTGGGCGAGAGTAGTACTAGGATGGGTGACCTCCTGGGAAGTCCTCGTGTTGCATTCCCTTTTTGTTTGTTTGTATTTTTTTTTCAAAAATTGGTTTTTGGCCGTCCGTTTGTCAGATTTTATTCGTTTTCCTAGGCGGCACCGTCCGAGCGAGGGGGAAGGCGGAAGGGCAACCGGCGCGGCAAAGCCACGGGCGGGCCGGACGCGGAGGCGCGGGCATAAAAGGAAGGAGGACGCAAGGTATGTCGGATGCGATCATACCAGCACTAAAGCACCGGATCCCATCAGAACTCCGAAGTTAAGCGTGCTTGGGCGAGAGTAGTACTAGGATGGGTGACCTCCTGAGAAGTCCTCGTGTTGCATTCCCTTTTTTGTTTGTTTGTATTTTTTTCAAAAATTGGTTTTTGGCCGTCCGTTTGTCAGATTTTATTCGTTTTCCTAGGCGGCACCGTCCGAGCGAGGGGGAAGGCGGAAGGGCAACCGGCGCGGCGAAGCCACGGGCGGGCCGGACGCGGAGGCGCGGGCATAAAAGGAAGGAGGACGCAAGGTATGTCGGATGCGATCATACCAGCACTAAAGCACCGGATCCCATCAGAACTCCGAAGTTAAGCGTGCTTGGGCGAGAGTAGTACTAGGATGGGTGACCTCCTGGGAAGTCCTCGTGTTGCATTCCCTTTTTTGTTTGTTTGTATTTTTTTTCAAAAATTGGTTTTTGGCCGTCCGTTTGTCAGATTTTATTCGTTTTCCTAGGCGGCACCGTCCGTGCGAGGGGGAAGGCGGAAGGGCAACCGGTGCGGCGAAGCCACGGGCGGGCCGGACGTGGAGGCGCGGGCATAAAAGGAAGGAGGACGCAAGGTATGTCGGATGCGATCATACCAGCACTAAAGCACCGGATCCCATCAGAACTCCGAAGTTAAGCGTGCTTGGGCGAGAGTAGTACTAGGATGGGTGACCTCCTGGGAAGTCCTCGTGTTGCATTCCCTTTTTTGTTTGTTTGTATTTTTTTTCAAAAATTGGTTTTTGGCCGTCCGTTTGTCAGATTTTATTCGTTTTCCTAGGCGGCACCGTCCGAGCGAGGGGGAAGGCGGAAGGGCAACCGGCGCGGCGAAGCCACGGGCGGGCCGGACGCGGAGGCGCGTGCATAAAAGGAAGGAGGACGCAAGGTATGTCGGATGCGATCATACCAGCACTAAAGCACCGGATCCCATCAGAACTCCGAAGTTAAGCGTGCTTGGGCGAGAGTAGTACTAGGATGGGTGACCTCCTGGGAAGTCCTCGTGTTGCATTCCCTTTTTTGTTTGTTTGTATTTTTTTTCAAAAATTGGTTTTTGGCCGTCCGTTTGTCAGATTTTATTCGTTTTCCTAGGCGGCACCGTCCGAGCGAGGGGGAAGGCGGAAGGGCAACCGGCGCGGCGAAGCCACGGGCGGGCCGGACGCGGAGGCGCGGGCATAAAAGGAAGGAGGACACAAGGTATGTCGGATGCGATCATACCAGCACTAAAGCACCGGATCCCATCAGAACTCCGAAGTTAAGCGTGCTTGGGCGAGAGTAGTACTAGGATGGGTGACCTCCTGGGAAGTCCTCGTGTTGCATTCCCTTTTTTGTTTGTTTGTATTTTTTTTCAAAAATTGGTTTTTGGCCGTCCGTTTGTCAGATTTTATTCGTTTTCCTAGGCGGCACCGTCCGAGCGAGGGGGAAGGCGGAAGGGCAACCGGCGCGGCGAAGCCACGGGCGGGCCGGACGCGGAGGCGCGGGCATAAAAGGAAGGAGGACGCAAGGTATGTCGGATGCGATCATACCAGCACTAAAGCACCGGATCCCATCAGAACTCCGAAGTTAAGCGTGCTTGGGCGAGAGTAGTACTAGGATGGGTGACCTCCTGGGAAGTCCTCGTGTTGCATTCCCTTTTTGTTTGTTTGTATTTTTTTTTCAAAAATTGGTTTTTGGCCGTCCGTTTGTCAGATTTTATTCGTTTTCCTAGGCGGCACCGTCCGAGCGAGGGGGAAGGCGGAAGGGCAACCGGCGCGGCAAAGCCACGGGCGGGCCGGACGCGGAGGCTCGGGCATAAAAGGAAGGAGGACGCAAGGTATGTCGGATGCGATCATACCAGCACTAAAGCACCGGATCCCATCAGAACTCCGAAGTTAAGCGTGCTTGGGCGAGAGTAGTACTAGGATGGGTGACCTCCTGAGAAGTCCTCGTGTTGCATTCCCTTTTTTGTTTGTTTGTATTTTTTTCAAAAATTGGTTTTTGGCCGTCCGTTTGTCAGATTTTATTCGTTTTCCTAGGCGGCACCGTCCGAGCGAGGGGGAAGGCGGAAGGGCAACCGGCGCGGCGAAGCCACGGGCGGGCCGGACGCGGAGGCGCGGGCATAAAAGGAAGGAGGACGCAAGGTATGTCGGATGCGATCATACCAGCACTAAAGCACCGGATCCCATCAGAACTCCGAAGTTAAGCGTGCTTGGGCGAGAGTAGTACTAGGATGGGTGACCTCCTGGGAAGTCCTCGTATTGCATTCCCTTTTTTGTTTGTTTGTATTTTTTTTCAAAAATTGGTTTTTGGCCGTCCGTTTGTCAGATTTTATTCGTTTTCCTAGGCGGCACCGTCCGAGCGAGGGGGGAGGCGGAAGGGCAACCGGCGCGGCGAAGCCACGGGCGGGCCGGACGCGGAGGCGCGGGCATAAAAGGAAGGAGGACGCAAGGTATGTCGGATGCGATCATACCAGCACTAAAGCACCGGATCCCATCAGAACTCCGAAGTTAAGCGTGCTTGGGCGAGAGTAGTACTAGGATGGGTGACCTCCTGGGAAGTCCTCGTGTTGCATTCCCTTTTTTGTTTGTTTGTATTTTTTTTCAAAAATTGGTTTTTGGCCGTCCGTTTGTCAGATTTTATTCGTTTTCCTAGGCGGCACCGTCCGAGCGAGGGGGAAGGCGGAAGGGCAACCGGCGCGGCGAAGCCACGGGCGGGCCGGACGCGGAGGCGCGGGCATAAAAGGAAGGAGGACGCAAGGTATGTCGGATGCGATCATACCAGCACTAAAGCACCGGATCCCATCAGAACTCCGAAGTTAAGCGTGCTTGGGCGAGAGTAGTACTAGGATGGGTGACCTCCTGGGAAGTCCTCGTGTTGCATTCCCCTTTTTGTTTGTTTGTATTTTTTTTCAAAAATTGGCTTTTGGCCGTCCGTTTGTCAGATTTTATTCGTTTTCCTAGGCGGCACCGTCCGAGCGAGGGGGAAGGCGGAAGGGCAACCGGCGCGGCGAAGCCACGGGCGGGCCGGACGCGGAGGCGCGGGCATAAAAGGAAGGAGGACGCAAGGTATGTCGGATGCGATCATACCAGCACTAAAGCACCGGATCCCATCAGAACTCCGAAGTTAAGCGTGCTTGGGCGAGAGTAGTACTAGGATGGGTGACCTCCTGGGAAGTCCTCGTGTTGCATTCCCTTTTTTGTTTGTTTGTATTTTTTTTCAAAAATTGGTTTTTGGCCGTCCGTTTGTCAGATTTTATTCGTTTTCCTAGGCGGCACCGTCTGAGCGAGGGGGAAGGCGGAAGGGCAACCGGCGCGGCGAAGCCACGGGCGGGCCGGACGCGGAGGCGCGGGCATAAAAGGAAGGAGGACGCAAGGTATGTCGGATGCGATCATACCAGCACTAAAGCATCAGAACTCCGAAGTTAAGCGTGCTTGGGCGAGAGTAGTACTAGGATGGGTGACCTCCTGGGAAGTCCTCGTGTTGCATTCCCTTTTTTGTTTGTTTGTATTTTTTTCAAAAATTGGTTTTTGGCCGTCCGTTTGTCAGATTTTATTCGTTTTCCTAGGCGGCACCGTCCGAGCGAGGGGGAAGGCGGAAGGGCAACCGGCGCGGCGAAGCCACGGGCGGGCCGGACGCGGAGGCGCGGGCATAAAAGGAAGGAGGACGCAAGGTATGTCGGATGCGATCATACCAGCACTAAAGCACCGGATCCCATCAGAACTCCGAAGTTAAGCGTGCTTGGGCGAGAGTAGTACTAGGATGGGTGACCTCCTGGGAAGTCCTCGTGTTGCATTCCCTTTTTTGTTTGTTTGTATTTTTTTTCAAAAATTGGTTTTTGGCCGTCCGTTTGTCAGATTTTATTCGTTTTCCTAGGCGGCACCGTCCGAGCGAGGGGGAAGGCGGAAGGGCAACCGGCGCGGCGAAGCCACGGGCGGGCCGGACGCGGAGGCGTGGGCATAAAAGGAAGGAGGACGCAAGGTATGTCGGATGCGATCATACCAGCACTAAAGCACCGGATCCCATCAGAACTCCGAAGTTAAGCGTGCTTGGGCGAGAGTAGTACTAGGATGGGTGACCTCCTGGGAAGTCCTCGTGTTGCATTCCCTTTTTTGTTTGTTTGTATATTTTTTCAAAAATTGGTTTTTGGCCGTCCGTTTGTCAGATTTTATTCGTTTTCCTAGGCGGCACCGTCCGAGCGAGGGGGAAGGCGGAAGGGCAACCGGCGCGGCGAAGCCACGGGCGGGCCGGACGCGGAGGCGCGGGCATAAAAGGAAGGAGGACGCAAGGTATGTCGGATGCGATCATACCAGCACTAAAGCACCGGATCCCATCAGAACTCCGAAGTTAAGCGTGCTTGGGCGAGAGTAGTACTAGGATGGGTGACCTCCTGGGAAGTCCTCGTGTTGCATTCCCTTTTTTGTTTGTTTGTATTTTTTTTCAAAAATTGGTTTTTGGCCGTCCGTTTGTCAGATTTTATTCGTTTTCCTAGGCGGCACCGTCCGAGCGAGGGGGAAGGCGGAAGGGCAACCGGCGCGGCGAAGCCACGGGCGGGCCGGACGCGGAGGCGCGGGCATAAAAGGAAGGAGGACGCAAGGTATGTCGGATGCGATCATACCAGCACTAAAGCACCGGATCCCATCAGAACTCCGAAGTTAAGCGTGCTTGGGCGAGAGTAGTACTAGGATGGGTGACCTCCTGGGAAGTCCTCGTGTTGCATTCCCTTTTTTGTTTGTTTGTATTTTTTTTCAAAAATTGGTTTTTGGCCGTCCGTTTGTCAGATTTTATTCGTTTTCCTAGGCGGCACCGTCCGAGCGAGGGGGAAGGCGGAAGGGCAACCGGCGCAGCGAAGCCACGGGCGGGCCGGACGCGGAGGCGCGGGCATAAAAGGAAGGAGGACGCAAGGTATGTCGGATGCGATCATACCAGCACTAAAGCACCGGATCCCATCAGAACTCCGAAGTTAAGCGTGCTTGGGCGAGAGTAGTACTAGGATGGGTGACCTCCTGAGAAGTCCTCGTGTTGCATTCCTTTTTTTGTTTGTTTGTATTTTTTTCAAAAATTGGTTTTTGGCCGTCCGTTTGTCAGATTTTATTCGTTTTCCTAGGCGGCACCGTCCGAGCGAGGGGGAAGGCGGAAGGGCAACCGGCGCGGCGAAGCCACGGGCGGGCCGGACGCGGAGGCGCGGGCATAAAAGGAAGGAGGACGCAAGGTATGTCGGATGCGATCATACCAGCACTAAAGCACCGGATCCCATCAGAACTCCGAAGTTAAGCGTGCTTGGGCGAGAGTAGTACTAGGATGGGTGACCTCCTGGGAAGTCCTCGTGTTGCATTCCCTTTTTTGTTTGTTTGTATATTTTTTCAAAAATTGGTTTTTGGCCGTCCGTTTGTCAGATTTTATTCGTTTTCCTAGGCGGCACCGTCCGAGCGAGGGGGAAGGCGGAAGGGCAACCGGCGCGGCGAAGCCACGGGCGGGCCGGACGCGGAGGCGCGGGCATAAAAGGAAGGAGGACGCAAGGTATGTCGGATGCGATCATACCAGCACTAAAGCACCGGATCCCATCAGAACTCCGAAGTTAAGCGTGCTTGGGCGAGAGTAGTACTAGGATGGGTGACCTCCTGGGAAGTCCTCGTGTTGCATTCCCTTTTTTGTTTGTTTGTATTTTTTTTCAAAAATTGGTTTTTGGCCGTCCGTTTGTCAGATTTTATTCGTTTTCCTAGGCGGCACCGTCCGAGCGAGGGGGAAGGCGGAAGGGCAACCGGCGCGGCGAAGCCACGGGCGGGCCGGACGCGGAGGCGCGGGCATAAAAGGAAGGAGGACGCAAGGTATGTCGGATGCGATCATACCAGCACTAAAGCATCAGAACTCCGAAGTTAAGCGTGCTTGGGCGAGAGTAGTACTAGGATGGGTGACCTCCTGGGAAGTCCTCGTGTTGCATTCCCTTTTTTGTTTGTTTGCATTTTTTTCAAAAATTGGTTTTTGGCCGTCCGTTTGTCAGATTTTATTCGTTTTCCTAGGCGGCACCGTCCGAGCGAGGGGGAAGGCGGAAGGGCAACCGGCGCGGCGAAGCCACGGACGGGCCGGACGCGGAGGCGCGGGCATAAAAGGAAGGAGGACGCAAGGTATGTCGGATGCGATCATACCAGCACTAAAGCACCGGATCCCATCAGAACTCCGAAGTTAAGCGTGCTTGGGCGAGAGTAGTACTAGGATGGGTGACCTCCTGGGAAGTCCTCGTGTTGCATTCCTTTTTTTGTTTGTTTGTATTTTTTTTCAAAAATTGGTTTTTGGCCGTCCGTTTGTCAGATTTTATTCGTTTTCCTAGGCGGCACCGTCCGAGCGAGGGGGAAGGCGGAAGGGCAACCGGCGCGGCGAAGCCACGGGCGGGCCGGACGCGGAGGCGCGGGCATAAAAGGAAGGAGGACGCAAGGTATGTCGGATGCGATCATACCAGCACTAAAGCACCGGATCCCATCAGAACTCCGAAGTTAAGCGTGCTTGGGTGACCTCCTGGGAAGTCCTCGTGTTGCATTCCCTTTTTTGTTTGTTTGTATATTTTTTCAAAAATTGGTTTTTGGCCGTCCGTTTGTCAGATTTTATTCGTTTTCCTAGGCGGCACCGTCCGAGCGAGGGGGAAGGCGGAAGGGCAACCGGCGCGGCGAAGCCACGGGCGGGCCGGACGCGGAGGCGCGGGCATAAAAGGAAGGAGGACGCAAGGTATGTCGGATGCGATCATACCAGCACTAAAGCACCGGATCCCATCAGAACTCCGAAGTTAAGCGTGCTTGGGCGAGAGTAGTACTAGGATGGGTGACCTCCTGGGAAGTCCTCGTGTTGCATTCCCTTTTTTGTTTGTTTGTATTTTTTTTTAAAAATTGGTTTTTGGCCGTCCGTTTGTCAGATTTTATTCGTTTTCCTAGGCGGCACCGTCCGAGCGAGGGGGAAGGCGGAAGGGCAACCGGCGCAGCGAAGCCACGGGCGGGCCGGACGCGGAGGCGCGGGCATAAAAGGAAGGAGGACGCAAGGTATGTCGGATGCGATCATACCAGCACTAAAGCACCGGATCCCATCAGAACTCCGAAGTTAAGCGTGCTTGGGCGAGAGTAGTACTAGGATGGGTGACCTCCTGGGAAGTCCTCGTGTTGCATTCCCTTTTTTGTTTGTTTGTATTTTTTTTCAAAAATTGGTTTTTGGCCGTCCGTTTGTCAGATTTTATTCGTTTTCCTAGGCGGCACCGTCCGAGCGAGGGGGAAGGCGGAAGGGCAACCGGCGCGGCGAAGCCACGGGCGGGCCGGACGCGGAGGCGCGGGCATAAAAGGAAGGAGGACGCAAGGTATGTCGGATGCGATCATACCAGCACTAAAGCACCGGATCCCATCAGAACTCCGAAGTTAAGCGTGCTTGGGCGAGAGTAGTACTAGGATGGGTGACCTCCTGGGAAGTCCTCGTGTTGCATTCCCCTTTTTGTTTGTTTGTATTTTTTTTCAAAAATTGGTTTTTGGCCGTCCGTTTGTCAGATTTTATTCGTTTTCCTAGGCGGCACCGTCCGAGCGAGGGGGAAGGCGGAAGGGCAACCGGCGCGGCGAAGCCACGGGCGGGCCGGACGCGGAGGCGCGGGCATAAAAGGAAGGAGGACGCAAGGTATGTCGGATGCTATCATACCAGCACTAAAGCACCGGATCCCATCAGAACTCCGAAGTTAAGCTTGCTTGGGCGAGAGTAGTACTAGGATGGGTGACCTCCTGGGAAGTCCTCGTGTTGCATTCCCTTTTTTGTTTGTTTGTATTTTTTTTCAAAAATTGGTTTTTGGCCGTCCGTTTGTCAGATTTTATTCGTTTTCCTAGGCGGCACCGTCCGAGCGAGGGGGAAGGCGGAAGGGCAACCGGCGCGGCGAAGCCATGGGCGGGCCGGACGCGGAGGCGCGGGCATAAAAGGAAGGAGGACGCAAGGTATGTCGGATGCGATCATACCAGCACTAAAGCATCAGAACTCCGAAGTTAAGCGTGCTTGGGCGAGAGTAGTACTAGGATGGGTGACCTCCTGGGAAGTCCTCGTGTTGCATTCCCTTTTTTGTTTGTTTGTATTTTTTTCAAAAATTGGTTTTTGGCCGTCCGTTTGTCAGATTTTATTCGTTTTCCTAGGCGGCACCGTCCGAGCGAGGGGGAAGGCGGAAGGGCAACCGGCGCGGCGAAGCCACGGGCGGGCCGGACGCGGAGGCGCGGGCATAAAAGGAAGGAGGACGCAAGGTATGTCGGATGCGATCATACCAGCACTAAAGCACCGGATCCCATCAGAACTCCGAAGTTAAGCGTGCTTGGGCGAGAGTAGTACTAGGATGGGTGACCTCCTGGGAAGTCCTCGTGTTGCATTCCCTTTTTTGTTTGTTTGTATTTTTTTCAAAAATTGGTTTTTGGCCGTCCGTTTGTCAGATTTTATTCGTTTTCCTAGGCGGCACCGTCCGAGCGAGGGGGAAGGCGGAAGGGCAACCGGCGCGGCGAAGCCACGGGCGGGCCGGACGCGGAGGCGCGGGCATAAAAGGAAGGAGGACGCAAGGTATGTCGGATGCGATCATACCAGCACTAAAGCACCGGATCCCATCAGAACTCCGAAGTTAAGCGTGCTTGGGCGAGAGTAGTACTAGGATGGGTGACCTCCTGGGAAGTCCTCGTGTTGCATTCCCTTTTTTGTTTGTTTGTATTTTTTTTCAAAAATTGGTTTTTGGCCGTCCGTTTGTCAGATTTTATTCGTTTTCCTAGGCGGCACCGTCCGAGCGAGGGGGAAGGCGGAAGGGCAACCGGCGCGGCGAAGCCACGGGCGGGCCGGACGCGGAGGCGCGGGCATAAAAGGAAGGAGGACGCAAGGTATGTCGGATGCGATCATACCAGCACTAAAGCACCGGATCCCATCAGAACTCCGAAGTTAAGCGTGCTTAGGCGAGAGTAGTACTAGGATGGGTGACCTCTTGGGAAGTCCTCGTGTTGCATTCCCTTTTTTGTTTGTTTGTATTTTTTTTCAAAAATTGGTTTTTGGCCGTCCGTTTGTCAGATTTTATTCGTTTTCCTAGGCGGCACCGTCCGAGCGAGGGGGAAGGCGGAAGGGCAACCGGCGCGGCGAAGCCACGGGCGGGCCGGACGCGGAGGCGCGGGCATAAAAGGAAGGAGGACGCAAGGTATGTCGGATGCGATCATACCAGCACTAAAGCACCGGATCCCATCAGAACTCCGAAGTTAAGCGTGCTTGGGCGAGAGTAGTACTAGGATGGGTGACCTCCTGGGAAGTCCTCGTGTTGCATTCCCTTTTTTGTTTGTTTGTATTTTTTTTCAAAAATTGGTTTTTGGCCGTCCGTTTGTCAGATTTTATTCGTTTTCCTAGGCGGCACCGTCCGAGCGAGGGGGAAGGCGGAAGGGCAACCGGCGCGGCGAAGCCACGGGCGGGCCGGACGCGGAGGCGCGGGCATAAAAGGAAGGAGGACGCAAGGTATGTCGGATGCGATCATACCAGCACTAAAGCACCGGATCCCATCAGAACTCCGAAGTTAAGCGTGCTTGGGCGAGAGTAGTACTAGGATGGGTGACCTCCTGGGAAGTCCTCGTGTTGCATTCCCTTTTTTGTTTGTTTGTATTTTTTTTCAAAAATTGGTTTTTGGCCGTCCGTTTGTCAGATTTTATTCGTTTTCCTAGGCGGCACCGTCCGAGCGAGGGGGAAGGCGGAAGGGCAACCGGCGCGGCGAAGCCACGGGCGGGCCGGACGCGGAGGCGCGGGCATAAAAGGAAGGAGGACGCAAGGTATGTCGGATGCGATCATACCAGCACTAAAGCACCGGATCCCATCAGAACTTCGAAGTTAAGCGTGCTTGGGCGAGAGTAGTACTAGGATGGGTGACCTCCTGGGAAGTCCTCGTGTTGCATTCCCTTTTTTGTTTGTTTGTATTTTTTTTCAAAAATTGGTTTTTGGCCGTCCGTTTGTCAGATTTTATTCGTTTTCCTAGGCGGCACCGTCCGAGCGAGGGGGAAGGCGGAAGGGCAACCGGCGCGGCGAAGCCACGGGCGGGCCGGACGCGGAGGCGCGGGCATAAAAGGAAGGAGGACGCAAGGTATGTCGGATGCGATCATACCAGCACTAAAGCACCGGATCCCATCAGAACTCCGAAGTTAAGCGTGCTTGGGCGAGAGTAGTACTAGGATGGGTGACCTCCTGGGAAGTCCTCGTGTTGCATTCCCTTTTTTGTTTGTTTGTATTTTTTTTCAAAAACTGGTTTTTGGCCGTCCGTTTGTCAGATTTTATTCGTTTTCCTAGGCGGCACCGTCCGAGCGAGGGGGAAGGCGGAAGGGCAACCGGCGCGGCGAAGCCACGGGCGGGCCGGACGCGGAGGCGCGGGCATAAAAGGAAGGAGGACGCAAGGTATGTCGGATGCGATCATACCAGCACTAAAGCACCGGATCCCATCAGAACTCCGAAGTTAAGCGTGCTTGGGCGAGAGTAGTACTAGGATGAGTGACCTCCTGGGAAGTCCTCGTGTTGCATTCCCTTTTTTGTTTGTTTGTATTTTTTATCAAAAATTGGTTTTTGGCCGTCCGTTTGTCAGATTTTATTCGTTTTCCTAGGCGGCACCGTCCGAGCGAGGGGGAAGGCAGAAGGGCAACCGGCGCGGCGAAGCCACGGGCGGGCCGGACGCGGAGGCGCGGGCATAAAAGGAAGGAGGACGCAAGGTATGTCGGATGCGATCATACCAGCACTAAAGCACCGGATCCCATCAGAACTCTGAAGTTAAGCGTGCTTGGGCGAGAGTAGTACTAGGATGGGTGACCTCCTGGGAAGTCCTCGTGTTGCATTCCCTTTTTTGTTTGTTTGTATTTTTTTTCAAAAATTGGTTTTTGGCCGTCCGTTTGTCAGATTTTATTCGTTTTCCTAGGCGGCACCGTCCGAGCGAGGGGGAAGGCGGAAGGGCAACCGGCGCGGCGAAGCCACGGGCGGGCCGGACGCGGAGGCGCGGGCATAAAAGGAAGGAGGACGCAAGGTATGTCGGATGCGATCATACCAGCACTAAAGCACCAGATCCCATCAGAACTCCGAAGTTAAGCGTGCTTGGGCGAGAGTAGTACTAGGATGGGTGACCTCCTGGGAAGTCCTCGTGTTGCATTCCCTTTTTTGTTTGTTTGTATTTTTTTTCAAAAATTGGTTTTTGGCCGTCCGTTTGTCAGATTTTATTCGTTTTCCTAGGCGGCACCGTCCGAGCGAGGGGGAAGGCGGAAGGGCAACCGGCGCGGCGAAGCCACGGTCGGGCCGGACGCGGAGGCGCGGGCATAAAAGGAAGGAGGACGCAAGGTATGTCGGATGCGATCATACCAGCACTAAAGCACCGGATCCCATCAGAACTCCGAAGTTAAGCGTGCTTGGGCGAGAGTAGTACTAGGATGGGTGACCTCCTGGGAAGTCCTCGTGTTGCATTCCCTTTTTTGTTTGTTTGTATTTTTTTTCAAAAATTGGTTTTTGGCCGTCCGTTTGTCAGATTTTATTCGTTTTCCTAGGCGGCACCGTCCGAGCGAGGGGGAAGGCGGAAGGGCAACCGGCGCGGCGAAGCCACGGGCGGGCCGGACGCGGAGGCGCGGGCATAAAAGGAAGGAGGACGCAAGGTATGTCGGATGCGATCATACCAGCACTAAAGCACCGGATCCCATCAGAACTCCGAAGTTAAGCGTGCTTGGGCGAGAGTAGTACTAGGATGGGTGACCTCCTGGGAAGTCCTCGTGTTGCATTCCCTTTTTTGTTTGTTTGTATTTTTTTTCAACAATTGGTTTTTGGCCGTCCGTTTGTCAGATTTTATTCGTTTTCCTAGGCGGCACCGTCCGAGCGAGGGGGAAGGCGGAAGGGCAACCGGCGCGGCGAAGCCACGGGCGGGCCGGACGCGGAGGCGCGGGCATAAAAGGAAGGAGGACGCAAGGTATGTCGGATGCGATCATACCAGCACTAAAGCACCGGATCCCATCAGAACTTCGAAGTTAAGCGTGCTTGGGCGAGAGTAGTACTAGGATGGGTGACCTCCTGGGAAGTCCTCGTGTTGCATTCCCTTTTTTGTTTGTTTGTATTTTTTTTCAAAAATTGGTTTTTGGCCGTCCGTTTGCCAGATTTTATTCGTTTTCCTAGGCGGCACCGTCCGAGCGAGGGGGAAGGCGGAAGGGCAACCGGCGCGGCGAAGCCACGGGCGGGCCGGACGCGGAGGCGCGGGCATAAAAGGAAGGAGGACGCAAGGTATGTCGGATGCGATCATACCAGCACTAAAGCACCGGATCCCATCAGAACTCCGAAGTTAAGCGTGCTTGGGCGAGAGTAGTACTAGGATGGGTGACCTCCTGGGAAGTCCTCGTGTTGCATTCCCTTTTTTGTTTGTTTGTATTTTTTTTCAAAAACTGGTTTTTGGCCGTCCGTTTGTCAGATTTTATTCGTTTTCCTAGGCGGCACCGTCCGAGCGAGGGGGAAGGCGGAAGGGCAACCGGCGCGGCGAAGCCACGGGCGGGCCGGACGCGGAGGCGCGGGCATAAAAGGAAGGAGGACGCAAGATATGTCGGATGCGATCATACCAGCACTAAAGCACCGGATCCCATCAGAACTCCGAAGTTAAGCGTGCTTGGGCGAGAGTAGTACTAGGATGGGTGACCTCCTGGGAAGTCCTCGTGTTGCATTCCCTTTTTTGTTTGTTTGTATTTTTTATCAAAAATTGGTTTTTGGCCGTCCGTTTGTCAGATTTTATTCGTTTTCCTAGGCGGCACCGTCCGAGCGAGGGGGAAGGCAGAAGGGCAACCGGCGCGGCGAAGCCACGGGCGGGCCGGACGCGGAGGCGCGGGCATAAAAGGAAGGAGGACGCAAGGTATGTCGGATGCGATCATACCAGCACTAAAGCACCGGATCCCATCAGAACTCTGAAGTTAAGCGTGCTTGGGCGAGAGTAGTACTAGGATGGGTGACCTCCTGGGAAGTCCTCGTGTTGCATTCCCTTTTTTGTTTGTTTGTATTTTTTTTCAAAAATTGGTTTTTGGCCGTCCGTTTGTCAGATTTTATTCGTTTTCCTAGGCGGCACCGTCCGAGCGAGGGGGAAGGCGGAAGGGCAACCGGCGCGGCGAAGCCACGGGCGGGCCGGACGCGGAGGCGCGGGCATAAAAGGAAGGAGGACGCAAGGTATGTCGGATGCGATCATACCAGCACTAAAGCACCAGATCCCATCAGAACTCCGAAGTTAAGCGTGCTTGGGCGAGAGTAGTACTAGGATGGGTGACCTCCTGGAAGTCCTCGTGTTGCATTCCCTTTTTTGTTTGTTTGTATTTTTTTTCAAAAATTGGTTTTTGGCCGTCCGTTTGTCAGATTTTATTCGTTTTCCTAGGCGGCACCGTCCGAGCGAGGGGGAAGGCGGAAGGGCAACCGGCGCGGCGAAGCCACGGTCGGGCCGGACGCGGAGGCGCGGGCATAAAAGGAAGGAGGACGCAAGGTATGTCGGATGCGATCATACCAGCACTAAAGCACCGGATCCCATCAGAACTCCGAAGTTAAGCGTGCTTGGGCGAGAGTAGTACTAGGATGGGTGACCTCCTGGGAAGTCCTCGTGTTGCATTCCCTTTTTTGTTTGTTTGTATTTTTTTTCAAAAATTGGTTTTTGGCCGTCCGTTTGTCAGATTTTATTCGTTTTCCTAGGCGGCACCGTCCGAGCGAGGGGGAAGGCGGAAGGGCAACCGGCGCGGCGAAGCCACGGGCGGGCCGGACGCGGAGGCGCGGGCATAAAAGGAAGGAGGACGCAAGGTATGTCGGATGCGATCATACCAGCACTAAAGCACCGGATCCCATCAGAACTCCGAAGTTAAGCGTGCTTGGGCGAGAGTAGTACTAGGATGGGTGACCTCCTGGGAAGTCCTCGTGTTGCATTCCCTTTTTTGTTTGTTTGTATTTTTTATCAAAAATTGGTTTTTGGCCGTCCGTTTGTCAGATTTTATTCGTTTTCCTAGGCGGCACCGTCCGAGCGAGGGGGAAGGCAGAAGGGCAACCGGCGCGGCGAAGCCACGGGCGGGCCGGACGCGGAGGCGCGGGCATAAAAGGAAGGAGGACGCAAGGTATGTCGGATGCGATCATACCAGCACTAAAGCACCGGATCCCATCAGAACTCTGAAGTTAAGCGTGCTTGGGCGAGAGTAGTACTAGGATGGGTGACCTCCTGGGAAGTCCTCGTGTTGCATTCCCTTTTTTGTTTGTTTGTATTTTTTTTCAAAAATTGGTTTTTGGCCGTCCGTTTGTCAGATTTTATTCGTTTTCCTAGGCGGCACCGTCCGAGCGAGGGGGAAGGCGGAAGGGCAACCGGCGCGGCGAAGCCACGGGCGGGCCGGACGCGGAGGCGCGGGCATAAAAGGAAGGAGGACGCAAGGTATGTCGGATGCGATCATACCAGCACTAAAGCACCAGATCCCATCAGAACTCCGAAGTTAAGCGTGCTTGGGCGAGAGTAGTACTAGGATGGGTGACCTCCTGGAAGTCCTCGTGTTGCATTCCCTTTTTTGTTTGTTTGTATTTTTTTTCAAAAATTGGTTTTTGGCCGTCCGTTTGTCAGATTTTATTCGTTTTCCTAGGCGGCACCGTCCGAGCGAGGGGGAAGGCGGAAGGGCAACCGGCGCGGCGAAGCCACGGTCGGGCCGGACGCGGAGGCGCGGGCATAAAAGGAAGGAGGACGCAAGGTATGTCGGATGCGATCATACCAGCACTAAAGCACCGGATCCCATCAGAACTCCGAAGTTAAGCGTGCTTGGGCGAGAGTAGTACTAGGATGGGTGACCTCCTGGGAAGTCCTCGTGTTGCATTCCCTTTTTTGTTTGTTTGTATTTTTTTTTCAAAAATTGGTTTTTGGCCGTCCGTTTGTCAGATTTTATTCGTTTTCCTAGGCGGCACCGTCCGAGCGAGGGGGAAGGCGGAAGGGCAACCGGCGCGGCGAAGCCACGGGCGGGCCGGACGCGGAGGCGCGGGCATAAAAGGAAGGAGGACGCAAGGTATGTCGGATGCGATCATACCAGCACTAAAGCACCGGATCCCATCAGAACTCCGAAGTTAAGCGTGCTTGGGCGAGAGTAGTACTAGGATGGGTGACCTCCTGGGAAGTCCTCGTGTTGCATTCCCTTTTTTGTTTGTTTGTATTTTTTTTCAAAAATTGGTTTTTGGCCGTCCGTTTGTCAGATTTTATTCGTTTTCCTAGGCGGCACCGTCCGAGCGAGGGGGAAGGCGGAAGGGCAACCGGCGCGGCGAAGCCACGGGCGGGCCGGACGCGGAGGCGCGGGCATAAAAGGAAGGAGGATGCAAGGTATGTCGGATGCGATCATACCAGCACTAAAGAATAAGAACTCCGAAGTTAAGCGTGCTTGGGCGAGAGTAGTACTAGGATGGGTGACCTCTTGGGAAGTCCTCGTGTTGCATTCCCTTTTTTGTTTGTTTGTATTTTTTTCAAAAATTGGTTTTTGGCCGTCCGTTTGTCAGATTTTATTCGTTTTCCTAGGCGGCACCGTCCGAGCGAGGGGGAAGGCGGAAGGGCAACCGGCGCAGCGAAGCCACGGGCGGGCCGGACGCGGAGGCGCGGGCATAAAAGGAAGGAGGACGCAAGGTATGTCGGATGCGATCATACCAGCACTAAAGCACCGGATCCCATCAGAACTCCGAAGTTAAGCGTGCTTGGGCGAGAGTAGTACTAGGATGGGTGACCTCCTGGGAAGTCCTCGTGTTGCATTCCATTTTTTGTTTGTTTGTATTTTTTTTCAAAAATTGGTTTTTGGCCGTCCGTTTGTCAGATTTTATTCGTTTTCCTAGGCGGCACCGTCCGAGCGAGGGGGAAGGCGGAAGGGCAACCGGCGCGGCGAAGCCACGGGCGGGCCGGACGCGGAGGCGCGGGCATAAAAGGAAGGAGGACGCAAGGTATGTCGGATGCGATCATACCAGCACTAAAGCACCGGATCCCATCAGAACTCCGAAGTTAAGCGTGCTTGGGCGAGAGTAGTACTAGGATGGGTGACCTCCTGGGAAGTCCTCGTGTTGCATTCCCTTTTTTTTTGTTTGTATTTTTTTTTCAAAAATTGGTTTTTGGCCGTCCGTTTGTCAGATTTTATTCGTTTTCCTAGGCGGCACCGTCCGAGCGAGGGGGAAGGCGGAAGGGCAACCGGCGCGGCGAAGCCACGGGCGGGCCGGACGCGGAGGCGCGGGCATAAAAGGAAGGAGGACGCAAGGTATGTCGGATGCGATCATACCAGCACTAAAGCACCGGATCCCATCAGAACTCCGAAGTTAAGCGTGCTTGGGCGAGAGTAGTACTAGGATGGGTGACCTCCTGGGAAGTCCTCGTGTTGCATTCCCTTTTTTGTTTGTTTGTATTTTTTTCAAAAATTGGTTTTTGGCCGTCCGTTTGTCAGATTTTATTCGTTTTCCTAGGCGGCACCGTCCGAGCGAGGGGGAAGGCGGAAGGGCAACCGGCGCGGCGAAGCCACGGGCGGGCCGGACGCGGAGGCGCGGGCATAAAAGGAAGGAGGACGCAAGGTATGTCGGATGCGATCATACCAGCACTAAAGCACCGGATCCCATCAGAACTCCGAAGTTAAGCGTGCTTGGGCGAGAGTAGTACTAGGAAGGGTGACCTCCTGGGAAGTCCTCGTGTTGCATTCCCTTTTTTGTTTGTTTGTATTTTTTTTCAAAAATTGGTTTTTGGCCGTCCGTTTGTCAGATTTTATTCGTTTTCCTAGGCGGCACCGTCCGAGCGAGGGGGAAGGCGGAAGGGCAACCGGCGCGGCGAAGCCACGGGCGGGCCGGACGCGGAGGCGCGGGCATAAAAGGAAGGAGGACGCAAGGTATGTCGGATGCGATCATACCAGCACTAAAGCACCGGATCCCATTAGAACTCCGAAGTTAAGCGTGCTTGGGCGAGAGTAGTACTAGGATGGGTGACCTCCTGGGAAGTCCTCGTGTTGCATTCCCTTTTTTGTTTCTTTGTATTTTTTTTTCAAAAATTGGTTTTTGGCCGTCCGTTTGTCAGATTTTATTCGTTTTCCTAGGCGGCACCGTCCGAGCGAGGGGGAAGGCGGAAGGGCAACCGGCGCGGCGAAGCCACGGGCGGGCCGGACGCGGAGGCACGGGCATAAAAGGAAGGAGGACGCAAGGTATGTCGAATGCGATCATACCAGCACTAAAGCACCGGATCCCATCAGAACTCCGAAGTTAAGCGTGCTTGGGCGAGAGTAGTACTAGGATGGGTGACCTCCTGGGAAGTCCCCCCTTTTTTGTTTGTTTGTATTTTTTTTCAAAAATTGGTTTTTGGCCGTCCGTTTGTCAGATTTTATTCGTTTTCCTAGGCGGCACCGTCCGAGCGAGGGGGAAGGCGGAAGGGCAACCGGCGCGGCGAAGCCACGGGCGGGCCGGACGCGGAGGCGCGGGCATAAAAGGAAGGAGGACGCAAGGTATGTCGGATGCGATCATACCAGCACTAAAGCACCGGATCCCATCAGAACTCCGAAGTTAAGCGTGCTTGGGCGAGAGTAGTACTAGGATGGGTGACCTCCTGGGAAGTCCTCGTGTTGCATTCCCTTTTTTGTTTGTTTGTATTTTTTTTCAAAAATTGGTTTTTGGCCGTCCGTTTGTCAGATTTTATTCGTTTTCCTAGGCGGCACCGTCCGAGCGAGGGGGAAGGCGGAAGGGCAACCGGCGCGGCGAAGCCACGGGCGGGCCGGACGCGGAGGCGCGGGCATAAAAGGAAGGAGGACGCAAGGTATATGTCGGATGCGATCATACCAGCACTAAAGCACCGGATCCCATCAGAACTCCGAAGTTAAGCGTGCTTGGGCGAGAGTAGTACTAGGATGGGTGACCTCCTGGGAAGTCCTCGTGTTGCATTCCCTTTTTTGTTTGTTTGTATTTTTTTTCAAAAATTGGTTTTTGGCCGTCCGTTTGTCAGATTTTATTCGTTTTCCTAGGCGGCACCGTCCGAGCGAGGGGGAAGGCGGAAGGGCAACCGGCGCGGCGAAGCCACGGGCGGGCCGGACGCGGAGGCGCGGGCATAAAAGGAAGGAGGACGCAAGGTATGTCGGATGCGATCATACCAGCACTAAAGCACCGGATCCCATCAGAACTCCGAAGTTAAGCGTGCTTGGGCGAGAGTAGTACTAGGATGGGTGACCTCCTGGGAAGTCCTCGTGTTGCATTCCCTTTTTTGTTTGTTTGTATTTTTTTTCAAAAATTGGTTTTTGGCCGTCCGTTTGTCAGATTTTATTCGTTTTCCTAGGCGGCACCGTCCGAGCGAGGGGGAAGGCGGAAGGGCAACCGGCGCGGCGAAGCCACGGGCGGGCCGGACGCGGAGGCGCGGGCATAAAAGGAAGGAGGACGCAAGGTATGTCGGATGCGATCATACCAGCACTAAAGCACCGGATCCCATCAGAACTCCGAAGTTAAGCGTGCTTGGGCGAGAGTAGTACTAGGATGGGTGACCTCCTGGGAAGTCCTCGTGTTGCATTCCCTTTTTTGTTTGTTTGTATTTTTTTCAAAAATTGGTTTTTGGCCGTCCGTTTGTCAGATTTTATTCGTTTTCCTAGGCGGCACCGTCCGAGCGAGGGGGAAGGCGGAAGGGCAACCGGCGCGGCGAAGCCACGGGCGGGCCGGACGCGGAGGCGCGGGCATAAAAGGAAGGAGGACACAAGGTATGTCGGATGCGATCATACCAGCACTAAAGCACCGGATCCCATCAGAACTCCGAAGTTAAGCGTGCTTGGGCGAGAGTAGTACTAGGATGGGTGACCTCCTGGGAAGTCCTCGTGTTGCATTCCCTTTTTTGTTTGTTTGTATTTTTTTTCAAAAATTGGTTTTTGGCCGTCCGTTTGTCAGATTTTATTCGTTTTCCTAGGCGGCACCGTCCGAGCGAGGGGGAAGGCGGAAGGGCAACCGGCGCGGCGAAGCCACGGGCGGGCCGGACGCGGAGGCGCGGGCATAAAAGGAAGGAGGACGCAAGGTATGTCGGATGCGATCATACCAGCACTAAAGCACCGGATCCCATCAGAACTCCGAAGTTAAGCGTGCTTGGGCGAGAGTAGTACTAGGATGGGTGACCTCCTGGGAAGTCCTCGTGTTGCATTCCCTTTTTTGTTTGTTTGTATTTTTTTTCAAAAATTGGTTTTTGGCCGTCCGTTTGTCAGATTTTATTCGTTTTCCTAGGCGGCACCGTCCGAGCGAGGGGGAAGGCGGAAGGGCAACCGGCGCGGCGAAGCCACGGGCGGGCCGGACGCGGAGGCGCGGGCATAAAAGGAAGGAGGACGCAAGGTATGTTGGATGCGATCATACCAGCACTAAAGCACCGGATCCCATCAGAACTCCGAAGTTAAGCGTGCTTGGGCGAGAGTAGTACTAGGATGGGTGACCTCCTGGGAAGTCCTCGTGTTGCATTCCCTTTTTTGTTTGTTTGTATTTTTTTTCAAAAATTGGTTTTTGGCCGTCCGTTTGTCAGATTTTATTCGTTTTCCTAGGCGGCACCGTCCGAGCGAGGGGGAAGGCGGAAGGGCAACCGGCGCGGCGAAGCCACGGGCGGGCCGGACGCGGAGGCGCGGGCATAAAAGGAAGGAGGACGCAAGGTATGTCGGATGCGATCATACCAGCACTAAAGCACCGGATCCCATCAGAACTCCGAAGTTAAGCGTGCTTGGGCGAGAGTAGTACTAGGATGGGTGACCTCCTGGGAAGTCCTCGTGTTGCATTCCCTTTTTTGTTTGTTTGTATTTTTTTTCAAAAATTGGTTTTTGGCCGTCCGTTTGTCAGATTTTATTCGTTTTCCTAGGCGGCACCGTCCGAACGAGGGGGAAGGCGGAAGGGCAACCGGCGCGGCGAAGCCACGGGCGGGCCGGACGCGGAGGCGCGGGCATAAAAGGAAGGAGGACGCAAGGTATGTCGGATGCGATCATACCAGCACTAAAGCACCGGATCCCATCAGAACTTCGAAGTTAAGCGTGCTTGGGCGAGAGTAGTACTAGGAAGGGTGACCTCCTGGGAAGTCCTCGTGTTGCATTCCCTTTTTTGTTTGTTTGTATTTTTTTCAAAAATTGGTTTTTGGCCGTCCGTTTGTCAGATTTTATTCGTTTTCCTAGGCGGCACCGTCCGAGCGAGGGGGAAGGCGGAAGGGCAACCGGCGCGGCGAAGCCACGGGCGGGCCGGACGCGGAGGCGCGGGCATAAAAGGAAGGAGGACGCAAGGTATGTCGGATGCGATCATACCAGCACTAAAGCACCGGATCCCATCAGAACTCCGAAGTTAAGCGTGCTTGGGCGAGAGTAGTACTAGGATGGGTGACCTCCTGGGAAGTCCTCGTGTTGCATTCCCTTTTCTGTTTGTTTGTATTTTTTTTCAAAAATTGGTTTTTGGCCGTCCGTTTGTCAGATTTTATTCGTTTTCCTAGGCGGCACCGTCCGAGCGAGGGGGAAGGCGGAAGGGCAACCGGCGCGGCGAAGCCACGGGCGGGCCGGACGCGGAGGCGCGGGCATAAAAGGAAGGAGGACGCAAGGTATGTCGGATGCGATCATACCAGCACTAAAGCACCGGATCCCATCAGAACTCCGAAGTTAAGCGTGCTTGGGCGAGAGTAGTACTAGGATGGGTGACCTCCTGGGAAGTCCTCGTGTTGCATTCCCTTTTCTGTTTGTTTGTATTTTTTTTCAAAAATTGGTTTTTGGCCGTCCGTTTGTCAGATTTTATTCGTTTTCCTAGGCGGCACCGTCCGAGCGAGGGGGAAGGCGGAAGGGCAACCGGCGCGGCGAAGCCACGGGCGGGCCGGACGCGGAGGCGCGGGCATAAAAGGAAGGAGGACGCAAGGTATGTCGGATGCGATCATACCAGCACTAAAGCACCGGATCCCATCAGAACTCCGAAGTTAAGCGTGCTTGGGCGAGAGTAGTACTAGGATGGGTGACCTCCTGGGAAGTCCTCGTGTTGCATTCCCTTTTTTGTTTGTTTGTATTTTTTTTCAAAAATTGGTTTTTGGCCGTCCGTTTGTCAGATTTTATTCGTTTTCCTAGACGGCACCGTCCGAGCGAGGGGGAAGGCGGAAGGGCAACCGGCGCGGCGAAGCCACGGGCGGGCCGGACACGGAGGCGCGGGCATAAAAGGAAGGAGGACGCAAGGTATGTCGGATGCGATCATACCAGCACTAAAGCACCGGATCCCATTAGAACTCCGAAGTTAAGCGTGCTTGGGCGAGAGTAGTACTAGGATGGGTGACCTCCTGGGAAGTCCTCGTGTTGCATTCCCTTTTTTGTTTGTTTGTATTTTTTTTCAAAAATTGGTTTTTGGCCGTCCGTTTGTCAGATTTTATTCGTTTTCCTAGGCGGCACCGTCCGAGCGAGGGGGAAGGCGGAAGGGCAACCGGCGCGGCGAAGCCACGGGCGGGCCGGACGCGGAGGCGCGGGCATAAAAGGAAGGAGGACGCAAGGTATGTCGGATGCGATCATACCAGCACTAAAGCACCGGATTCCATCAGAACTCCGAAGTTAAGCGTGCTTGGGCGAGAGTAGTACTAGGATGGGTGACCTCCTGGGAAGTCCTCGTGTTGCATTCCCTTTTTTGTTTGTTTGTATTTTTTTTCAAAAATTGGTTTTTGGCCGTCCGTTTGTCAGATTTTATTCGTTTTCCTAGGCGGCACCGTCCGAGCGAGGGGGAAGGCGGAAGGGCAACCGGCGCGGCGAAGCCACGGGCGGGCCGGACGCGGAGGCGCGGGCATAAAAGGAAGGAGGACGCAAGGTATGTCGGATGCGATCATACCAGCACTAAAGCACCGGATCCCATCAGAACTCCGAAGTTAAGCGTGCTTGGGCGAGAGTAGTACTAGGATGGGTGACCTCCTGGGAAGTCCTCGTGTTGCATTTCCTTTTTTGTTTGTTTGTATTTTTTTTTCAAAAATTGGTTTTTGGCCGTCCGTTTGTCAGATTTTATTCGTTTTCCTAGGCGGCACCGTCCGAGCGAGGGGGAAGGCGGAAGGGCAACCGGCGCGGCGAAGCCACGGGCGGGCCGGACGCGGAGGCGCGGGCATAAAAGGAAGGAGGACGCAAGGTATGTCGGATGCGATCATACCAGCACTAAAGCACCGGATCCCATCAGAACTCCGAAGTTAAGCGTGCTTGGGCGAGAGTAGTACTAGGATGGGTGACCTCCTGGGAAGTCCTCGTGTTGCATTCCCTTTTTTGTTTGTTTGTATTTTTTTTCAAAAATTGGTTTTTGGCCGTCCGTTTGTCAGATTTTATTCGTTTTCCTAGGCGGCACCGTCCGAGCGAGGGGGAAGGCGGAAGGGCAACCGGCGCGGCGAAGCCACGGGCGGGCCGGACGCGGAGGCGCGGGCATAAAAGGAAGGAGGACGCAAGGTACGTCGGATGCGATCATACCAGCACTAAAGCACCGGATCCCATCAGAACTCCGAAGTTAAGCGTGCTTGGGCGAGAGTAGTACTAGGATGGGTGACCTCCTGGGAAGTCCTCGTGTTGCATTCCCTTTTTTGTTTGTTTGTATTTTTTTTCAAAAATTGGTTTTTGGCCGATCGTTTGTCAGATTTTATTCGTTTTCCTAGGCGGCACCGTCCGAGCGAGGGGGAAGGCGGAAGGGCAACCGGCGCGGCGAAGCCACGGGCGGGCCGGACGCGGAGGCGCGGGCATAAAAGGAAGGAGGACGCAAGGTACGTCGGATGCGATCATACTAGCACTAAAGCACCGGATCCCATCAGAACTCCGAAGTTAAGCATGCTTGGGCGAGAGTAGTACTAGGATGGGTGACCTCCTGGGAAGTCCTCGTGTTGCATTCCCTTTTTTGTTTGTTTGTATTTTTTTTTCAAAAATTGGTTTTTGGCCGTCCGTTTGTCAGATTTTATTCGTTTTCCTAGGCGGCACCGTCCGAGCGAGGGGGAAGGCGGAAGGGCAACCGGCGCGGCGAAGCCACGGGTGGGCCGGACGCGGAGGCGCGGGCATAAAAGGAAGGAGGACGCAAGGTATGTCGGATGCGATCATACCAGCACTAAAGCACCGGATCCCATCAGAACTCCGAAGTTAAGCGTGCTTGGGCGAGAGTAGTACTAGGATGGGTGACCTCCTGGGAAGTCCTCGTGTTGCATTCCCTTTTATGTTTGTTTGTATTTTTTTCAAAAATTGGTTTTTGGCCGTCCGTTTGTCAGATTTTATTCGTTTTCCTAGGCGGCACCGTCCGAGCGAGGGGGAAGGCGGAAGGGCAACCGGCGCGGCGAAGCCACGGGCGGACCGGACGCGGAGGCGCGGGCATAAAAGGAAGGAGGACGCAAGGTACGTCGGATGCGATCATACCAGCACTAAAGCACCGGATCCCATCAGAACTCCGAAGTTAAGCGTGCTTGGGCGAGAGTAGTACTAGGATGGGTGACCTCCTGGGAAGTCCTCGTGTTGCATTCCCTTTTTTGTTTGTTTGTATTTTTTTCAAAAATTGGTTTTTGGCCGTCCGTTTGTCAGATTTTATTCGTTTTCCTAGGCGGCACCGTCCGAGCGAGGGGGAAGGCGGAAGGGCAACCGGCGCGGCGAAGCCACGGGCGGGCCGGACGCGGAGGCGCGGGCATAAAAGGAAGGAGGACGCAAGGTACGTCGGATGCGATCATACCAGCACTAAAGCACCGGATCCCATCAGAACTCCGAAGTTAAGCGTGCTTGGGCGAGAGTAGTACTAGGATGGGTGACCTCCTGGGAAGTCCTCGTGTTGCATTCCCTTTTCTGTTTGTTTGTATTTTTTTTCAAAAATTGGTTTTTGGCCGTCCGTTTGTCAGATTTTATTCGTTTTCCTAGGCGGCACCGTCCGAGCGAGGGGGAAGGCGGAAGGGCAACCGGCGCGGCGAAGCCACGGGCGGGCCGGACGCGGAGGCGTGGGCATAAAAGGAAGGAGGACGCAAGGTATGTCGGATGCGATCATACCAGCACTAAAGCACCGGATCCCATCAGAACTCCGAAGTTAAGCGTGCTTGGGCGAGAGTAGTACTAGGATGGGTGACCTCCTGGGAAGTCCTCGTGTTGCATTCCCTTTTCTGTTTGTTTGTATTTTTTTTCAAAAATTGGTTTTTGGCCGTCCGTTTGTCAGATTTTATTCGTTTTCCTAGGCGGCACCGTCCGAGCGAGGGGGAAGGCGGAAGGGCAACCGGCGCGGCGAAGCCACGGGCGGGCCGGACGCGGAGGCGCGGGCATAAAAGGAAGGAGGACGCAAGGTATGTCGGATACGATCATACCAGCACTAAAGCACCGGATCCCATCAGAACTCCGAAGTTAAGCGTGCTTGGGCGAGAGTAGTACTAGGATGGGTGACCTCCTGGGAAGTCCTCGTGTTGCATTCCCTTTTCTGTTTGTTTGTATTTTTTTTCAAAAATTGGTTTTTGGCCGTCCGTTTGTCAGATTTTATTCGTTTTCCTAGGCGGCACCGTACGAGCGAGGGGGAAGGCGGAAGGGCAACCGGCGCGGCGAAGCCACGGGCGGGCCGGACGCGGAGGCGCGGGCATAAAAGGAAGGAGGACGCAAGGTATGTCGGATGCGATCATACCCGCACTAAAGCACCGGATCCCATCAGAACTCCGAAGTTAAGCGTGCTTGGGCGAGAGTAGTACTAGGATGGGTGACCTCCTGGGAAGTCCTCGTGTTGCATTCCCTTTTTTGTTTGTTTGTATTTTTTTTCAATAATTGGTTTTTGGCCGTCCGTTTGTCAGATTTTATTCGTTTTCCTAGGCGGCACCGTCCGAGCGAGGGGGAAGGCGGAAGGGCAACCGGCGCGGCGAAGCCATGGGCGGGCCGGACGCGGAGGCGCGGGCATAAAAGGAAGGAGGACGCAAGGTATGTTGGATGCGATCATACCAGCACTAAAGCACCGGATCCCATCAGAACTCCGAAGTTAAGCGTGCTTGGGCGAGAGTAGTACTAGGATGGGTGACCTCCTGGGAAGTCCTCGTGTTGCATTCCCTTTTTTGTTTGTTTGTATTTTTTTCAAAAATTGGTTTTTGGCCGTCCGTTTGTCAGATTTTATTCGTTTTCCTAGGCGGCACCGTCCGAGCGAGGGGGAAGGCGGAAGGGCAACCGGCGCGGCGAAGCCACGGGCGGGCCGGACGCGGAGGCGCGGGCATAAAAGGAAGGAGGACGCAAGGTACGTCGGATGCGATCATACTAGCACTAAAGCACCGGATCCCATCAGAACTCCGAAGTTAAGCGTGCTTGGGCGAGAGTAGTACTAGGATGGGTGACCTCCTGGGAAGTCCTCGTGTTGCATTCCCTTTTTTGTTTGTTTGTATTTTTTTTTCAAAAATTGGTTTTTGGCCGTCCATTTGTCAGATTTTATTCGTTTTCCTAGGCGGCACCGTCCGAGCGAGGGGGAAGGCGGAAGGGCAACCGGCGCGGCGAAGCCACGGGTGGGCCGGACGCGGAGGCGCGGGCATAAAAGGAAGGAGGACGCAAGGTATGTCGGATGCGATCATACCAGCACTAAAGCACCGGATCCCATCAGAACTCCGAAGTTAAGCGTGCTTGGGCGAGAGTAGTACTAGGATGGGTGACCTCCTGGGAAGTCCTCGTGTTGCATTCCCTTTTATGTTTGTTTGTATTTTTTTCAAAAATTGGTTTTTGGCCGTCCGTTTGTCAGATTTTATTCGTTTTCCTAGGCGGCACCGTCCGAGCGAGGGGGAAGGCGGAAGGGCAACCGGCGCGGCGAAGCCACGGGCGGACCGGACGCGGAGGCGCGGGCATAAAAGGAAGGAGGACGCAAGGTACGTCGGATGCGATCATACCAGCACTAAAGCACCGGATCCCATCAGAACTCCGAAGTTAAGCGTGCTTGGGCGAGAGTAGTACTAGGATGGGTGACCTCCTGGGAAGTCCTCGTGTTGCATTCCCTTTTTTGTTTGTTTGTATTTTTTTCAAAAATTGGTTTTTGGCCGTCCGTTTGTCAGATTTTATTCGTTTTCCTAGGCGGCACCGTCCGAGCGAGGGGGAAGGCGGAAGGGCAACCGGCGCGGCGAAGCCACGGGCGGGCCGGACGCGGAGGCGCGGGCATAAAAGGAAGGAGGACGCAAGGTACGTCGGATGCGATCATACCAGCACTAAAGCACCGGATCCCATCAGAACTCCGAAGTTAAGCGTGCTTGGGCGAGAGTAGTACTAGGATGGGTGACCTCCTGGGAAGTCCTCGTGTTGCATTCCCTTTTCTGTTTGTTTGTATTTTTTTTCAAAAATTGGTTTTTGGCCGTCCGTTTGTCAGATTTTATTCGTTTTCCTAGGCGGCACCGTCCGAGCGAGGGGGAAGGCGGAAGGGCAACCGGCGCGGCGAAGCCACGGGCGGGCCGGACGCGGAGGCGTGGGCATAAAAGGAAGGAGGACGCAAGGTATATCGGATGCGATCATACCAGCACTAAAGCACCGGATCCCATCAGAACTCCGAAGTTAAGCGTGCTTGGGCGAGAGTAGTACTAGGATGGGTGACCTCCTGGGAAGTCCTCGTGTTGCATTCCCTTTTCTGTTTGTTTGTATTTTTTTTCAAAAATTGGTTTTTGGCCGTCCGTTTGTCAGATTTTATTCGTTTTCCTAGGCGGCACCGTCCGAGCGAGGGGGAAGGCGGAAGGGCAACCGGCGCGGCGAAGCCACGGGCGGGCCGGACGCGGAGGCGCGGGCATAAAAGGAAGGAGGACGCAAGGTATGTCGGATGCGATCATACCAGCACTAAAGCACCGGATCCCATCAGAACTCCGAAGTTAAGCGTGCTTGGGCGAGAGTAGTACTAGGATGGGTGACCTCCTGGGAAGTCCTCGTGTTGCATTCCCTTTTCTGTTTGTTTGTATTTTTTTTCAAAAATTGGTTTTTGGCCGTCCGTTTGTCAGATTTTATTCGTTTTCCTAGGCGGCACCGTACGAGCGAGGGGGAAGGCGGAAGGGCAACCGGCGCGGCGAAGCCACGGGCGGGCCGGACGCGGAGGCGCGGGCATAAAAGGAAGGAGGACGCAAGGTATGTCGGATGCGATCATACCCGCACTAAAGCACCGGATCCCATCAGAACTCCGAAGTTAAGCGTGCTTGGGCGAGAGTAGTACTAGGATGGGTGACCTCCTGGGAAGTCCTCGTGTTGCATTCCCTTTTTTGTTTGTTTGTATTTTTTTTCAATAATTGGTTTTTGGCCGTCCGTTTGTCAGATTTTATTCGTTTTCCTAGGCGGCACCGTCCGAGCGAGGGGGAAGGCGGAAGGGCAACCGGCGCGGCGAAGCCATGGGCGGGCCGGACGCGGAGGCGCGGGCATAAAAGGAAGGAGGACGCAAGGTATGTTGGATGCGATCATACCAGCACTAAAGCACCGGATCCCATCAGAACTCCGAAGTTAAGCGTGCTTGGGCGAGAGTAGTACTAGGATGGGTGACCTCCTGGGAAGTCCTCGTGTTGCATTCCCTTTTTTGTTTGTTTGTATTTTTTTCAAAAATTGGTTTTTGGCCGTCCGTTTGTCAGATTTTATTCGTTTTCCTAGGCGGCACCGTCCGAGCGAGGGGGAAGGCGGAAGGGCAACCGGCGCGGCGAAGCCACGGGCGGGCCGGACGCGGAGGCGCGGGCATAAAAGGAAGGAGGACGCAAGGTATGTCGGATGCGATCATACCAGCACTAAAGCACCGGATCCCATCAGAACTCCGAAGTTAAGCGTGCTTGTGCGAGAGTAGTACTAGGATGGGTGACCTCCTGGGAAGTCCTCGTGTTGCATTCCCTTTTATGTTTGTTTGTATTTTTTTCAAAAATTGGTTTTTGGCCGTCCGTTTGTCAGATTTTATTCGTTTTCCTAGGCGGCACCGTCCGAGCGAGGGGGAAGGCGGAAGGGCAACCGGCGCGGCGAAGCCACGGGCGGACCGGACGCGGAGGCGCGGGCATAAAAGGAAGGAGGACGCAAGGTACGTCGGATGCGATCATACCAGCACTAAAGCACCGGATCCCATCAGAACTCCGAAGTTAAGCGTGCTTGGGCGAGAGTAGTACTAGGATGGGTGACCTCCTGGGAAGTCCTCGTGTTGCATTCCCTTTTTTGTTTGTTTGTATTTTTTTCAAAAATTGGTTTTTGGCCGTCCGTTTGTCAGATTTTATTCGTTTTCCTAGGCGGCACCGTCCGAGCGAGGGGGAAGGCGGAAGGGCAACCGGCGCGGCGAAGCCACGGGCGGGCCGGACGCGGAGGCGCGGGCATAAAAGGAAGGAGGACGCAAGGTATGTCGGATGCGATCATACCAGCACTAAAGCACCGGATCCCATCAGAACTCCGAAGTTAAGCGTGCTTGGGCGAGAGTAGTACTAGGATGGGTGACCTCCTGGGAAGTCCTCGTGTTGCATTCCCTTTTCTGTTTGTTTGTATTTTTTTTCAAAAATTGGTTTTTGGCCGTCCGTTTGTCAGATTTTATTCGTTTTCCTAGGCGGCACCGTCCGAGCGAGGGGGAAGGCGGAAGGGCAACCGGCGCGGCGAAGCCACGGGCGGGCCGGACGCGGAGGCGTGGGCATAAAAGGAAGGAGGACGCAAGGTATGTCGGATGCGATCATACCAGCACTAAAGCACCGGATCCCATCAGAACTCCGAAGTTAAGCGTGCTTGGGCGAGAGTAGTACTAGGATGGGTGACCTCCTGGGAAGTCCTCGTGTTGCATTCCCTTTTCTGTTTGTTTGTATTTTTTTTCAAAAATTGGTTTTTGGCCGTCCGTTTGTCAGATTTTATTCGTTTTCCTAGGCGGCACCGTCCGAGCGAGGGGGAAGGCGGAAGGGCAACCGGCGCGGCGAAGCCACGGGCGGGCCGGACGCGGAGTCGCGGGCATAAAAGGAAGGAGGACGCAAGGTATGTCGGATGCGATCATACCAGCACTAAAGCACCGGATCCCATCAGAACTCCGAAGTTAAGCGTGCTTGGGCGAGAGTAGTACTAGGATGGGTGACCTCCTGGGAAGTCCTCGTGTTGCATTCCCTTTTCTGTTTGTTTGTATTTTTTTTCAAAAATTGGTTTTTGGCCGTCCGTTTGTCAGATTTTATTCGTTTTCCTAGGCGGCACCGTACGAGCGAGGGGGAAGGCGGAAGGGCAACCGGCGCGGCGAAGCCACGGGCGGGCCGGACGCGGAGGCGCGGGCATAAAAGGAAGGAGGACGCAAGGTATGTCGGATGCGATCATACCCGCACTAAAGCACCGGATCCCATCAGAACTCCGAAGTTAAGCGTGCTTGGGCGAGAGTAGTACTAGGATGGGTGACCTCCTGGGATTCCTTGTGTTGCATTCCCTTTTTTGTTTGTATGTATTTTTTTTCAATAATTGGTTTTTGGCCGTCCGTTTGTCAGATTTTATTCGTTTTCCTAGGCGGCACCGTCCGAGCGAGGGGGAAGGCGGAAGGGCAACCGGCGCGGCGAAGCCATGGGCGGGCCGGACGCGGAAGCGCGGGCATAAAAGGAAGGAGGACGCAAGGTATGTTGGATGCGATCATACCAGCACTAAAGCACCGGATCCCATCAGAACTCCGAAGTTAAGCGTGCTTGGGCGAGAGTAGTACTAGGATGGGTGACCTCCTGGGAAGTCCTCGTGTTGCATTCCCTTTTTTGTTTGTTTGTATTTTTTTCAAAAATTGGTTTTTGGCCGTCCGTTTGTCAGATTTTATTCGTTTTCCTAGGCGGCACCGTCCGAGCGAGGGGGAAGGCGGAAGGGCAACCGGCGCGGCGAAGCCACGGGCGGGCCGGACGCGGAGGCGCGGGCATAAAAGGAAGGAGGACGCAAGGTATGTCGGATGCGATCATACCAGCACTAAAGCACCGGATCCCATCAGAACTCCGAAGTTAAGCGTGCTTGGGCGAGAGTAGTACTAGGATGGGTGACCTCCTGGGAAGTCCTCGTGTTGCATTCCCTTTTCTGTTTGTTTGTATTTTTTTTCAAAAATTGGTTTTTGGCCGTCCGTTTGTCAGATTTTATTCGTTTTCCTAGGCGGCACCGTACGAGCGAGGGGGAAGGCGGAAGGGCAACCGGCGCGGCGAAGCCACGGGCGGGCCGGACGCGGAGGCGCGGGCATAAAAGGAAGGAGGACGCAAGGTATGTCGGATGCGATCATACCCGCACTAAAGCACCGGATCCCATCAGAACTCCGAAGTTAAGCGTGCTTGGGCGAGAGTAGTACTAGGATGGGTGACCTCCTGGGAAGTCCTCGTGTTGCATTCCCTTTTTTGTTTGTTTGTATTTTTTTTCAATAATTGGTTTTTGGCCGTCCGTTTGTCAGATTTTATTCGTTTTCCTAGGCGGCACCGTCCGAGCGAGGGGGAAGGCGGAAGGGCAACCGGCGCGGCGAAGCCATGGGCGGGCCGGACGCGGAGGCGCGGGCATAAAAGGAAGGAGGACGCAAGGTATGTTGGATGCGATCATACCAGCACTAAAGCACCGGATCCCATCAGAACTCCGAAGTTAAGCGTGCTTGGGCGAGAGTAGTACTAGGATGGGTGACCTCCTGGGAAGTCCTCGTGTTGCATTCCCTTTTTTGTTTGTTTGTATTTTTTTCAAAAATTGGTTTTTGGCCGTCCGTTTGTCAGATTTTATTCGTTTTCCTAGGCGGCACCGTCCGAGCGAGGGGGAAGGCGGAAGGGCAACCGGCGCGGCGAAGCCACGGGCGGGCCGGACGCGGAGGCGCGGGCATAAAAGGAAGGAGGACGCAAGGTATGTCGGATGCGATCATACCAGCACTAAAGCACCGGATCCCATCAGAACTCCGAAGTTAAGCGTGCTTGTGCGAGAGTAGTACTAGGATGGGTGACCTCCTGGGAAGTCCTCGTGTTGCATTCCCTTTTATGTTTGTTTGTATTTTTTTCAAAAATTGGTTTTTGGCCGTCCGTTTGTCAGATTTTATTCGTTTTCCTAGGCGGCACCGTCCGAGCGAGGGGGAAGGCGGAAGGGCAACCGGCGCGGCGAAGCCACGGGCGGACCGGACGCGGAGGCGCGGGCATAAAAGGAAGGAGGACGCAAGGTACGTCGGATGCGATCATACCAGCACTAAAGCACCGGATCCCATCAGAACTCCGAAGTTAAGCGTGCTTGGGCGAGAGTAGTACTAGGATGGGTGACCTCCTGGGAAGTCCTCGTGTTGCATTCCCTTTTTTGTTTGTTTGTATTTTTTTCAAAAATTGGTTTTTGGCCGTCCGTTTGTCAGATTTTATTCGTTTTCCTAGGCGGCACCGTCCGAGCGAGGGGGAAGGCGGAAGGGCAACCGGCGCGGCGAAGCCACGGGCGGGCCGGACGCGGAGGCGCGGGCATAAAAGGAAGGAGGACGCAAGGTATGTCGGATGCGATCATACCAGCACTAAAGCACCGGATCCCATCAGAACTCCGAAGTTAAGCGTGCTTGGGCGAGAGTAGTACTAGGATGGGTGACCTCCTGGGAAGTCCTCGTGTTGCATTCCCTTTTCTGTTTGTTTGTATTTTTTTTCAAAAATTGGTTTTTGGCCGTCCGTTTGTCAGATTTTATTCGTTTTCCTAGGCGGCACCGTCCGAGCGAGGGGGAAGGCGGAAGGGCAACCGGCGCGGCGAAGCCACGGGCGGGCCGGACGCGGAGGCGTGGGCATAAAAGGAAGGAGGACGCAAGGTATGTCGGATGCGATCATACCAGCACTAAAGCACCGGATCCCATCAGAACTCCGAAGTTAAGCGTGCTTGGGCGAGAGTAGTACTAGGATGGGTGACCTCCTGGGAAGTCCTCGTGTTGCATTCCCTTTTCTGTTTGTTTGTATTTTTTTTCAAAAATTGGTTTTTGGCCGTCCGTTTGTCAGATTTTATTCGTTTTCCTAGGCGGCACCGTCCGAGCGAGGGGGAAGGCGGAAGGGCAACCGGCGCGGCGAAGCCACGGGCGGGCCGGACGCGGAGTCGCGGGCATAAAAGGAAGGAGGACGCAAGGTATGTCGGATGCGATCATACCAGCACTAAAGCACCGGATCCCATCAGAACTCCGAAGTTAAGCGTGCTTGGGCGAGAGTAGTACTAGGATGGGTGACCTCCTGGGAAGTCCTCGTGTTGCATTCCCTTTTCTGTTTGTTTGTATTTTTTTTCAAAAATTGGTTTTTGGCCGTCCGTTTGTCAGATTTTATTCGTTTTCCTAGGCGGCACCGTACGAGCGAGGGGGAAGGCGGAAGGGCAACCGGCGCGGCGAAGCCACGGGCGGGCCGGACGCGGAGGCGCGGGCATAAAAGGAAGGAGGACGCAAGGTATGTCGGATGCGATCATACCCGCACTAAAGCACCGGATCCCATCAGAACTCCGAAGTTAAGCGTGCTTGGGCGAGAGTAGTACTAGGATGGGTGACCTCCTGGGATTCCTTGTGTTGCATTCCCTTTTTTGTTTGTATGTATTTTTTTTCAATAATTGGTTTTTGGCCGTCCGTTTGTCAGATTTTATTCGTTTTCCTAGGCGGCACCGTCCGAGCGAGGGGGAAGGCGGAAGGGCAACCGGCGCGGCGAAGCCATGGGCGGGCCGGACGCGGAAGCGCGGGCATAAAAGGAAGGAGGACGCAAGGTATGTTGGATGCGATCATACCAGCACTAAAGCACCGGATCCCATCAGAACTCCGAAGTTAAGCGTGCTTGGGCGAGAGTAGTACTAGGATGGGTGACCTCCTGGGAAGTCCTCGTGTTGCATTCCCTTTTTTGTTTGTTTGTATTTTTTTCAAAAATAGGTTTTTGGCCGTCCGTTTGTCAGATTTTATTCGTTTTCCTAGGCGGCACCGTCCGAGCGAGGGGGAAGGCGGAAGGGCAACCGGCGCGGCGAAGCCACGGGCGGGCCGGACGCGGAGGCGCGGGCATAAAAGGAAGGAGGACGCAAGGTATGTCGGATGCGATCATACCAGCACTAAAGCACCGGATCCCATCAGAACTCCGAAGTTAAGCGTGCTTGTGCGAGAGTAGTACTAGGATGGGTGACCTCCTGGGAAGTCCTCGTGTTGCATTCCCTTTTATGTTTGTTTGTATTTTTTTCAAAAATTGGTTTTTGGCCGTCCGTTTGTCAGATTTTATTCGTTTTCCTAGGCGGCACCGTCCGAGCGAGGGGGAAGGCGGAAGGGCAACCGGCGCGGCGAAGCCACGGGCGGACCGGACGCGGAGGCGCGGGCATAAAAGGAAGGAGGACGCAAGGTACGTCGGATGCGATCATACCAGCACTAAAGCACCGGATCCCATCAGAACTCCGAAGTTAAGCGTGCTTAGGCGAGAGTAGTACTAGGATGGGTGACCTCCTGGGAAGTCCTCGTGTTGCATTCCCTTTTTTGTTTGTTTGTATTTTTTTCAAAAATTGGTTTTTGGCCGTCCGTTTGACAGATTTTATTCGTTTTCCTAGGCGGCACCGTCCGAGCGAGGGGGAAGGCGGAAGGGCAACCGGCGCGGCGAAGCCACGGGCGGGCCGGACGCGGAGGCGTGGGCATAAAAGGAAGGAGGACGCAAGGTATGTCGGATGCGATCATACCAGCACTAAAGCACCGGATCCCATCAGAACTCCGAAGTTAAGCGTGCTTGGGCGAGAGTAGTACTAGTATGGGTGACCTCCTGGGAAGTCCTCGTGTTGCATTCCCTTTTCTGTTTGTTTGTATTTTTTTTCAAAAATTGGTTTTTGGCCGTCCGTTTGTCAGATTTTATTCGTTTTCCTAGGCGGCACCGTACGAGCGAGGGGGATGGCGGAAGGGCAACCGGCGCGGCGAAGCCACGGGCGGGCCGGACGCGGAGGCGCGGGCATAAAAGGAAGGAGGACGCAAGGTATGTCGGATGCGATCATACCCGCACTAAAGCACCGGATCCCATCAGAACTCCGAAGTTAAGCGTGCTTGGGCGAGAGTAGTACTAGGATGGGTGACCTCCTGGGAAGTCCTCGTGTTGCATTCCCTTTTTTGTTTGTTTGTATTTTTTTTCAATAATTGGTTTTTGGCCGTCCGTTTGTCAGATTTTATTCGTTTTCCTAGGCGGCACCGTCCGAGCGAGGGGGAAGGCGGAAGGGCAACCGGCGCGGCGAAGCCATGGGCGGGCCGGACGCGGAGGCGCGGGCATAAAAGGAAGGAGGACGCAAGGTATGTTGGATGCGATCATACCAGCACTAAAGCACCGGATCCCATCAGAACTCCGAAGTTAAGCGTGCTTGGGCGAGAGTAGTACTAGGATGGGTGACCTCCTGGGAAGTCCTCGTGTTGCATTCCCTTTTTTGTTTGTTTGTATTTTTTTCAAAAATTGGTTTTTGGCCGTCCGTTTGTCAGATTTTATTCGTTTTCCTAGGCGGCACCGTCCGAGCGAGGGGGAAGGCGGAAGGGCAACCGGCGCGGCGAAGCCACGGGCGGGCCGGACGCGGAGGCGCGGGCATAAAAGGAAGGAGGACGCATGGTATGTCGGATGCGATCATACCAGCACTAAAGCACCGGATCCCATCAGAACTCCGAAGTTAAGCGTGCTTGGGCGAGAGTAGTACTAGGATGGGTGACCTCCTGGGAAGTCCTCGTGTTGCATTCCCTTTTTTGTTTGTTTGTATTTTTTTTCAAAAATTGGTTTTTGGCCGTCCGTTTGTCAGATTTTATTCGTTTTCCTAGGCGGCACCGTCCGAGCGAGGGGGAAGGCGGAAGGGCAACCGGCGCGGCGAAGCCACGGGCGGGCCGGACGCGGAGGCGCGGGCATAAAAGGAAGGAGGACGCAAGGTACGTCGGATGCGATCATACCAGCACTAAAGCACCGGATCCCATCAGAACTCCGAAGTTAAGCGTGCTTGGGCGAGAGTAGTACTAGGATGGGTGACCTCCTGGGAAGTCCTCGTGTTGCATTCCCTTTTCTGTTTGTTTGTATTTTTTTTCAAAAATTGGTTTTTGGCCGTCCGTTTGTCAGATTTTATTCGTTTTCCTAGGCGGCACCGTCCGAGCGAGGGGGAAGGCGGAAGGGCAACCGGCGCGGCGAAGCCACGGGCGGGCCGGACGCGGAGGCGCGGGCATAAAAGGAAGGAGGACGCAAGGTATGTCGGATGCGATCATACCAGCACTAAAGCACCGGATCCCATCAGAACTCCGAAGTTAAGCGTGCTTGGGCGAGAGTAGTACTAGGATGGGTGACCTCTTGGGAAGTCCTCGTGTTGCATTCCCTTTTTTGTTTGTTTGTATTTTTTTCAAAAATTGGTTTTTGGCCGTCCGTTTGTCAGATTTTATTCGTTTTCCTAGGCGGCACCGTCCGAGCGAGGGGGAAGGCGGAAGGGCAACCGGCGCGGCGAAGCCACGGGCGGGCCGGACGCGGAGGCGCGGGCATAAAAGGAAGGAGGACGCAAGGTATGTCGGATGCGATCATACCAGCACTAAAGCACTGGATCCCATCAGAACTCCGAAGTTAAGCGTGCTTGGGCGAGAGTAGTACTAGGATGGGTGACCTCCTGGGAAGTCCTCGTGTTGCATTCCCTTTTTTGTTTGTTTGTATTTTTTTTCAAAAATTGGTTTTTGGCCGTCCGTTTGTCAGATTTTATTCGTTTTCCCAGGCGGCACCGTCCGAGCGAGGGGGAAGGCGGAAGGGCAACCGGCGCGGCGAAGCCACGGGCGGGCCGGACGTGGAGGCGCGGGCATAAAAGGAAGGAGGACGCAAGGTATGTCGGATGCGATCATACCAGCACTAAAGCACCGGATCCCATCAGAACTCCGAAGTTAAGCGTGCTTGGGCGAGAGTAGTACTAGGATGGGTGACCTCCTGGGAAGTCCTCGTGTTGCATTCCCTTTTTTGTTTGTTTGTATTTTTTTTCAAAAATTGGTTTTTGGCCGTCCGTTTGTCAGATTTTATTCGTTTTCCTAGGCGGCACCGTCCGAGCGAGGGGGAAGGCGGAAGGGCAACCGGCGCGGCGAAGCCACGGGCGGGCCGGACGCGGAGGCGCGGGCATAAAAGGAAGGAGGACGCAAGGTATGTCGGATGCGATCATACCAGCACTAAAGCACCGGATCCCATCAGAACTCCGAAGTTAAGCGTGCTTGGGCGAGAGTAGTACTAGGATGGGTGACCTCCTGGGAAGTCCTCGTGTTGCATTCCCTTTTCTGTTTGTTTGTATTTTTTTTCAAAAATTGGTTTTTGGCCGTCCGTTTGTCAGATTTTATTCGTTTTCCTAGGCGGCACCGTCCGAGCGAGGGGGAAGGCGGAAGGGCAACCGGCGCGGCGAAGCCACGGGCGGGCCGGACGCGGAGGCGCGGGCATAAAAGGAAGGACGCAAGGTATGTCGGATGCGATCATACCAGCACTAAAGCACCGGATCCCATCAGAACTCCGAAGTAAAGCGTGCTTGGGCGAGAGTAGTACTAGGATGGGTGACCTCCTGGGAAGTCCTCGTGTTGCATTCCCTTTTCTGTTTGTTTGTATTTTTTTCAAAAATTGGTTTTTGGCCGTCCGTTTGTCAGATTTTATTCGTTTTCCTAGGCGGCACCGTCCGAGCGAGGGGGAAGGCGGAAGGGCAACCGGCGCGGCGAAGCCACGGGCGGGCCGGACGCGGAGGCGCGGGCATAAAAGGAAGGAGGACGCAAGGTATGTCGGATGCGATCTTACCAGCACTAAAGCACCGGATCCCATCAGAACTCCGAAGTTAAGCGTGCTTGGGCGAGAGTAGTACTAGGATGGGTGACCTCCTGGGAAGTCCTCGTGTTGCATTCCCTTTTTTGTTTGTTTGTATTTTTTTTCAAAAATTGGTTTTTGGCCGTCCGTTTGTCAGATTTTATTCGTTTTCCTAGGCGGCACCGTCCGAGCGAGGGGGAAGGCGGAAGGGCAACCGGCGCGGCGAAGCCACGGGCGGGCCGGACGCGGAGGCGCGGGCATAAAAGGAAGGAGGATGCAAGGTATGTCGGATGCGATCATACCAGCACTAAAGCATCAGAACTCCGAAGTTAAGCGTGCTTGGGCGAGAGTAGTACTAGGATGGGTGACCTCCTGGGAGGTCCTCGTGTTGCATTCCCTTTTTTGTTTGTTTGTATTTTTTTCAAAAATTGGTTTTTGGCCGTCCGTTTGTCAGATTTTATTCGTTTTCCTAGGCGGCACCGTCTGAGCGAGGGGGAAGGCGGAAGGGCAACCGGCGCGGCGAAGCCACGGGCGGGCCGGACGCGGAGGCGCGGGCATAAAAGGAAGGAGGACGCAAGGTATGTCGGATGCGATCATACCAGCACTAAAGCACCGGATCCCATCAGAACTCCGAAGTTAAGCGTGCTTGGGCGAGAGTAGTACTAGGATGGGTGACCTCCTGGGAAGTCCTCGTGTTGCATTCCCTTTTTTGTTTGTTTGTATTTTTTTAAAAAATTGGTTTTTGGCCGTCCGTTTGTCAGATTTTATTCGTTTTCCTAGGCGGCACCGTCCGAGCGAGGGGGAAGGCGGAAGGGCAACCGGCGCGGCGAAGCCACGGGCAGGCCGGACGCGGAGGCGCGGGCATAAAAGGAAGGAGGACGCAAGGTATGTCGGATGCGATCATACCAGCACTAAAGCACCGGATCCCATCAGAACTCCGAAGTTAAGCGTGCTTGGGCGAGAGTAGTACTAGGATGGGTGACCTCCTGGGAAGTCCTCGTGTTGCATTCCCTTTTTTGTTTGTTTGCATTTTTTTCAAAATTTGGTTTTTGGCCGTCCGTTTGTCAGATTTTATTCGTTTTCCTATGCGGCACCGTCCGAGCGAGGGGGAAGGCGGAAGGGCAACCGGCGCGGCGAAGCCACGGGCGGGCCGGACGCGGAGGCGCGGGCATAAAAGGAAGGAGGACGCAAGGTACGTCGGATGCGATCATACCAGCACTAAAGCACCGGATCCCATCAGAACTCCGAAGTTAAGCGTGCTTGGGCGAGAGTAGTACTAGGATGGGTGACCTCCTGGGAAGTCCTCGTGTTGCATTCCCTTTTTTGTTTGTTTGTATTTTTTTTTCAAAAATTGGTTTTTGGCCGTCCGTTTGTCAGATTTTATTCGTTTTCCTAGGCGGCACCGTCCGAGCGAGGGGGAAGGCGGAAGGGCAACCGGCGCGGCGAAGCCACGGGCGGGCCGGACGCGGAGGCGCGGGCATAAAAGGAAGGAGGACGCAAGGTACGTCGGATGCGATCATACCAGCACTAAAGCACCGGATCCCATCAGAACTCCGAAGTTAAGCGTGCTTGGGCGAGAGTAGTACTAGGATGGGTGACCTCCTGGGAAGTCCTCGTGTTGCATTCCCTTTTTTGTTTGTTTGTATTTTTTTTCAAAAATTGGTTTTTGGCCGTCCGTTTGTCAGATTTTATTCGTTTTCCTAGGCGGCACCGTCCGAGCGAGGGGGAAGGCGGAAGGGCAACCGGCGCGGCGAAGCCACGGGCGGGCCGGACGCGGAGGCGCGGGCATAAAAGGAAGGAGGATGCAAGGTATGTCGGATGCGATCATACCAGCACTAAAGCATCAGAACTCCGAAGTTAAGCGTGCTTGGGCGAGAGTAGTACTAGGATGGGTGACCTCCTGGGAGGTCCTCGTGTTGCATTCCCTTTTTTGTTTGTTTGTATTTTTTTCAAAAATTGGTTTTTGGCCGTCCGTTTGTCAGATTTTATTCGTTTTCCTAGGCGGCACCGTCTGAGCGAGGGGGAAGGCGGAAGGGCAACCGGCGCGGCGAAGCCACGGGCGGGCCGGACGCGGAGGCGCGGGCATAAAAGGAAGGAGGACGCAAGGTATGTCGGATGCGATCATACCAGCACTAAAGCACCGGATCCCATCAGAACTCCGAAGTTAAGCGTGCTTGGGCGAGAGTAGTACTAGGATGGGTGACCTCCTGGGAAGTCCTCGTGTTGCATTCCCTTTTTTGTTTGTTTGTATTTTTTTAAAAAATTGGTTTTTGGCCGTCCGTTTGTCAGATTTTATTCGTTTTCCTAGGCGGCACCGTCCGAGCGAGGGGGAAGGCGGAAGGGCAACCGGCGCGGCGAAGCCACGGGCGGGCCGGACGCGGAGGCGCGGGCATAAAAGGAAGGAGGACGCAAGGTATGTCGGATGCGATCATACCAGCACTAAAGCACCGGATCCCATCAGAACTCCGAAGTTAAGCGTGCTTGGGCGAGAGTAGTACTAGGATGGGTGACCTCCTGGGAAGTCCTCGTGTTGCATTCCCTTTTTTGTTTGTTTGTATTTTTTTCAAAAATTGGTTTTTGGCCGTCCGTTTGTCAGATTTTATTCGTTTTCCTATGCGGCACCGTCCGAGCGAGGGGGAAGGCGGAAGGGCAACCGGCGCGGCGAAGCCACGGGCGGGCCGGACGCGGAGGCGCGGGCATAAAAGGAAGGAGGACGCAAGGTACGTCGGATGCGATCATACCAGCACTAAAGCACCGGATCCCATCAGAACTCCGAAGTTAAGCGTGCTTGGGCGAGAGTAGTACTAGGATGGGTGACCTCCTGGGAAGTCCTCGTGTTGCATTCCCTTTTTTGTTTGTTTGTATTTTTTTTTCAAAAATTGGTTTTTGGCCGTCCGTTTGTCAGATTTTATTCGTTTTCCTAGGCGGCACCGTCCGAGCGAGGGGGAAGGCGGAAGGGCAACCGGCGCGGCGAAGCCACGGGCGGGCCGGACGCGGAGGCGCGGGCATAAAAGGAAGGAGGACGCAAGGTACGTCGGATGCGATCATACCAGCACTAAAGCACCGGATCCCATCAGAACTCCGAAGTTAAGCGTGCTTGGGCGAGAGTAGTACTAGGATGGGTGACCTCCTGGGAAGTCCTCGTGTTGCATTCCCTTTTTTGTTTGTTTGTATTTTTTTTCAAAAATTGGTTTTTGGCCGTCCGTTTGTCAGATTTTATTCGTTTTCCTAGGCGGCACCGTCCGAGCGAGGGGGAAGGCGGAAGGGCAACCGGCGCGGCGAAGCCACGGGCGGGCCGGACGCGGAGGCGCTGGCATAAAAGGAAGGAGGACGCAAGGTACGTCGGATGCGATCATACCAGCACTAAAGCACCGGATCCCATCAGAACTCCGAAGTTAAGCGTGCTTGGGCGAGAGTAGTACTAAGATGGGTGACCTCCTGGGAAGTCCTCGTGTTGCATTCCCTTTTTTGTTTGTTTGTATTTTTTTTCAAAAATTGGTTTTTGGCCGTCCGTTTGTCAGATTTTATTCGTTTTCCTAGGCGGCACCGTCCGAGCGAGGGGGAAGGCGGAAGGGCAACCGGCGCGGCGAAGCCACGGGCGGGCCGGACGCGGAGGCGCGGGCATAAAAGGAAGGAGGACGCAAGGTACGTCGGATGCGATCATACCAGCACTAAAGCACCGGATCCCATCAGAACTCCGAAGTTAAGCGTGCTTGGGCGAGAGTAGTACTAGGATGGGTGACCTCCTGGGAAGTCCTCGTGTTGCATTCCCTTTTTTGTTTGTTTGTATTTTTTTTCAAAAATTGGTTTTTGGCCGTCCGTTTGTCAGATTTTATTCGTTTTCCTAGGCGGCACCGTCCGAGCGAGGGGGAAGGCGGAAGGGCAACCGGCGCGGCGAAGCCACGGGCGGGCCGGACGCGGAGGCGCGGGCATAAAAGGAAGGAGGACGCAAGGTACGTCGGATGCGATCATACCAGCACTAAAGCACCGGATCCCATCAGAACTCCGAAGTTAAGCGTGCTTGGGCGAGAGTAGTACTAGGATGGGTGACCTCCTGGGAAGTCCTCGTGTTGCATTCCCTTTTTTGTTTGTTTGTATTTTTTTTCAAAAATTGGTTTTTGGCCGTCCGTTTGTCAGATTTTATTCGTTTTCCTAGGCGGCACCGTCCGAGCGAGGGGGAAGGCGGAAGGGCAACCGGCGCGGCGAAGCCACGGGCGGGCCGGACGCGGAGGCGCGGGCATAAAAGGAAGGAGGACGCAAGGTACGTCGGATGCGATCATACCAGCACTAAAGCACCGGATCCCATCAGAACTCCGAAGTTAAGCGTGCTTGGGCGAGAGTAGTACTAGGATGGGTGACCTCCTGGGAAGTCCTCGTGTTGCATTCCCTTTTTTGTTTGTTTGTATTTTTTTTCAAAAATTGGTTTTTGGCCGTCCGTTTGTCAGATTTTATTCGTTTTCCTAGGCGGCACCGTCCGAGCGAGGGGGAAGGCGGAAGGGCAACCGGCGCGGCGAAGCCACGGGCGGGCCGGACGCGGAGGCGCGGGCATAAAAGGAAGGAGGACGCAAGGTACGTCGGATGCGATCATACCAGCACTAAAGCACCGGATCCCATCAGAACTCCGAAGTTAAGCGTGCTTGGGCGAGAGTAGTACTAGGATGGGTGACCTCCTGGGAAGTCCTCGTGTTGCATTCCCTTTTTTGTTTGTTTGTATTTTTTTTCAAAAATTGGTTTTTGGCCGTCCGTTTGTCAGATTTTATTCGTTTTCCTAGGCGGCACCGTCCGAGCGAGGGGGAAGGCGGAAGGGCAACCGGCGCGGCGAAGCCACGGGCGGACCGGACGCGGAGGCGCGGGCATAAAAGGAAGGAGGACGCAAGGTACGTCGGATGCGATCATACCAGCACTAAAGCACCGGATCCCATCAGAACTCCGAAGTTAAGCGTGCTTGGGCGAGAGTAGTACTAGGATGGGTGACCTCCTGGGAAGTCCTCGTGTTGCATTCCCTTTTCTGTTTGTTTGTATTTTTTTTCAAAAATTGGTTTTTGGCCGTCCGTTTGTCAGATTTTATTCGTTTTCCTAGGCGGCACCGTCCGAGCGAGGGGGAAGGCGGAAGGGCAACCGGCGCGGCGAAGCCACGGGCGGACCGGACGCGGAGGCGCGGGCATAAAAGGAAGGAGGACGCAAGGTACGTCGGATGCGATCATACCAGCACTAAAGCACCGGATCCCATCAGAACTCTGAAGTTAAGCGTGCTTGGGCGAGAGTAGTACTAGGATGGGTGACCTCCTGGGAAGTCCTCGTGTTGCATTCCCTTTTCTGTTTGTTTGTATTTTTTTCAAAAATTGGTTTTTGGCCGTCCGTTTGTCAGATTTTATTCGTTTTCCTAGGCGGCACCGTCCGAGCGAGGGGGAAGGCGGAAGGGTAACCGACGCGGCGAAGCCACGGGCGGGCCGGACGCGGAGGCGCGGGCATAAAAGGAAGGAGGACGCAAGGTATGTCGGATGCGATCATACCAGCACTAAAGCACCGGATCCCATCAGAACTCCGAAGTTAAGCGTGCTTGGGCGAGAGTAGTACTAGGATGGGTGACCTCCTGGGAAGTCCTCGTGTTGCATTCCCTTTTCTGTTTGTTTGTATTTTTTTTCAAAAATTGGTTTTTGGCCGTCCGTTTGTCAGATTTTATTCGTTTTCCTAGGCGGCACCGTCCGAGCGAGGGGGAAGGCGGAAGGGCAACCGGCGCGGCGAAGCCACGGGCGGGCCGGACGCGGAGGCGCGGGCATAAAAGGAAGGAGGACGCAAGGTATGTCGGATGCGATCATACCAGCACTAAAGCACCGGATCCCATCAGAACTCCGAAGTTAAGCGTGCTTGGGCGAGAGTAGTACTAGGATGGGTGACCTCCTGGGAAGTCCTCGTGTTGCATTCCCTTTTTTGTTTGTTTGTATTTTTTTCAAAAATTGGTTTTTGGCCGTCCGTTTGTCAGATTTTATTCGTTTTCCTATGCGGCACCGTCCGAGCGAGGGGGAAGGCGGAAGGGCAACCGGCGCGGCGAAGCCACGGGCGGGCCGGACGCGGAGGCGCGGGCATAAAAGGAAGGAGGACGCAAGGTACGTCGGATGCGATCATACCAGCACTAAAGCACCGGATCCCATCAGAACTCCGAAGTTAAGCGTGCTTGGGCGAGAGTAGTACTAGGATGGGTGACCTCCTGGGAAGTCCTCGTGTTGCATTCCCTTTTTTGTTTGTTTGTATTTTTTTTTCAAAAATTGGTTTTTGGCCGTCCGTTTGTCAGATTTTATTCGTTTTCCTAGGCGGCACCGTCCGAGCGAGGGGGAAGGCGGAAGGGCAACCGGCGCGGCGAAGCCACGGGCGGGCCGGACGCGGAGGCGCGGGCATAAAAGGAAGGAGGACGCAAGGTACGTCGGATGCGATCATACCAGCACTAAAGCACCGGATCCCATCAGAACTCCGAAGTTAAGCGTGCTTGGGCGAGAGTAGTACTAGGATGGGTGACCTCCTGGGAAGTCCTCGTGTTGCATTCCCTTTTTTGTTTGTTTGTATTTTTTTTCAAAAATTGGTTTTTGGCCGTCCGTTTGTCAGATTTTATTCGTTTTCCTAGGCGGCACCGTCCGAGCGAGGGGGAAGGCGGAAGGGCAACCGGCGCGGCGAAGCCACGGGCGGGCCGGACGCGGAGGCGCGGGCATAAAAGGAAGGAGGACGCAAGGTACGTCGGATGCGATCATACCAGCACTAAAGCACCGGATCCTATCAGAACTCCGAAGTTAAGCGTGCTTGGGCGAGAGTAGTACTAGGATGGGTGACCTCCTGGGAAGTCCTCGTGTTGCATTCCCTTTTTTGTTTGTTTGTATTTTTTTTCAAAAATTGGTTTTTGGCCGTCAGTTTGTCAGATTTTATTCGTTTTCCTAGGCGGCACCGTCCGAGCGAGGGGGAAGGCGGAAGGGCAACCGGCGCGGCGAAGCCACGGGCGGACCGGACGCGGAGGCGCGGGCATAAAAGGAAGGAGGACGCAAGGTACGTCGGATGCGATCATACCAGCACTAAAGCACCGGATCCCATCAGAACTCCGAAGTTAAGCGTGCTTGGGCGAGAGTAGTACTAGGATGGGTGACCTCCTGGGAAGTCCTCGTGTTGCATTCCCTTTTCTGTTTGTTTGTATTTTTTTTCAAAAATTGGTTTTTGGCCGTCCGTTTGTCAGATTTTATTCGTTTTCCTAGGCGGCACCGTCCGAGCGAGGGGGAAGGCGGAAGGGCAACCGGCGCGGCGAAGCCACGGGCGGGCCGGACGCGGAGGCGCGGGCATAAAAGGAAGGAGGACGCAAGGTATGTCGGATGCGATCATACCAGCACTAAAGCACCGGATCCCATCAGAACTCCGAAGTTAAGCGTGCTTGGGCGAGAGTAGTACTAGGATGGGTGACCTCCTGGGAAGTCCTCGTGTTGCATTCCCTTTTTTGTTTGTTTGTATTTTTTTCAAAAATTGGTTTTTGGCCGTCCGTTTGTCAGATTTTATTCGTTTTCCTATGCGGCACCGTCCGAGCGAGGGGGAAGGCGGAAGGGCAACCGGCGCGGCGAAGCCACGGGCGGGCCGGACGCGGAGGCGCGGGCATAAAAGGAAGGAGGACGCAAGGTACGTCGGATGCGATCATACCAGCACTAAAGCACCGGATCCCATCAGAACTCCGAAGTTAAGCGTGCTTGGGCGAGAGTAGTACTAGGATGGGTGACCTCCTGGGAAGTCCTCGTGTTGCATTCCCTTTTTTGTTTGTTTGTATTTTTTTTTTCAAAAATTGGTTTTTGGCCGTCCGTTTGTCAGATTTTATTCGTTTTCCTAGGCGGCACCGTCCGAGCGAGGGGGAAGGCGGAAGGGCAACCGGCGCGGCGAAGCCACGGGCGGGCCGGACGCGGAGGCGCGGGCATAAAAGGAAGGAGGACGCAAGGTACGTCGGATGCGATCATACTAGCACTAAAGCACCGGATCCCATCAGAACTCCGAAGTTAAGCGTGCTTGGGCGAGAGTAGTACTAGGATGGGTGACCTCCTGGGAAGTCCTCGTGTTGCATTCCCTTTTCTGTTTGTTTGTATTTTTTTCAAAAATTGGTTTTTGGCCGTCAGTTTGTCAGATTTTATTTGTTTTCCTAGGCGGCACCGTCCGAGCGAGGGGGAAGGCGGAAGGGTAACCGGCGCGGCGAAGCCACGGGCGGGCCAGACGCGGAGGCGCGGGCATAAAAGGAAGGAGGACGCAAGGTATGTCGGATGCGATCATACCAGCACTAAAGCACCGGATCCCATCAGAACTCCGAAGTTAAGCGTGCTTGGGCGAGAGTAGTACTAGGATGGGTGACCTCCTGGGAAGTCCTCGTGTTGCATTCCCTTTTCTGTTTGTTTGTATTTTTTTTCAAAAATTGGTTTTTGGCCGTCCGTTTGTCAGATTTTATTCGTTTTCCTAGGCGGCATCGTCCGAGCGAGGGGGAAGGCGGAAGGGCAACCGGCGCGGCGAAGCCACGGGCGGGCCGGACGCGGAGGCGCGGGCATAAAAGGAAGGAGGACGCAAGGTATGTCGGATGCGATCATACCAGCACTAAAGCACCGGATCCCATCAGAACTCCGAAGTTAAGCGTGCTTGGGCGAGAGTAGTACTAGGATGGGTGACCTCCTGGGAAGTCCTCGTGTTGCATTCCCTTTTCTGTTTGTTTGTATTTTTTTCAAAAATTGGTTTTTGGCCGTCCGTTTGTCAGATTTTATTCGTTTTCCTATGCGGCACCGTCCGAGCGAGGGGGAAGGCGGAAGGGCAACCGGCGCGGCGAAGCCACGGGCGGGCCGGACGCGGAGGCGCGGGCATAAAAGGAAGGAGGACGCAAGGTACATCGGATGCGATCATACCAGCACTAAAGCACCGGATCCCATCAGAACTCCGAAGTTAAGCGTGCTTGGGCGAGAGTAGTACTAGGATGGGTGACCTCCTGGGAAGTCCTCGTGTTGCATTCCCTTTTTTGTTTGTTTGTATTTTTTTTCAAAAATTGGTTTTTGGCCGTCCGTTTGTCAGATTTTATTCGTTTTCCTAGGCGGCACCGTCCGAGCGAGGGGGAAGGCGGAAGGGCAACCGGCGCGGCGAAGCCACGGGCGGGCCGGACGCGGAGGCGCGGGCATAAAAGGAAGGAGGACGCAAGGTACGTCGGATGCGATCATACCAGCACTAAAGCACCGGATCCCATCAGAACTCCGAAGTTAAGCGTGCTTGGGCGAGAGTAGTACTAGGATGGGTGACCTCCTGGGAAGTCCTCGTGTTGCATTCCCTTTTTTGTTTGTTTGTATTTTTTTTCAAAAATTGGTTTTTGGCCGTCCGTTTGTCAGATTTTATTCGTTTTCCTAGGCGGCACCGTCCGAGCGAGGGGGAAGGCGGAAGGGCAACCGGCGCGGCGAAGCCACGGGCGGGCCGGACGCGGAGGCGCGGGCATAAAAGGAAGGAGGACGCAAGGTACGTCGGATGCGATCATACCAGCACTAAAGCACCGGATCCTATCAGAACTCCGAAGTTAAGCGTGCTTGGGCGAGAGTAGTACTAGGATGGGTGACCTCCTGGGAAGTCCTCGTGTTGCATTCCCTTTTTTGTTTGTTTGTATTTTTTTTCAAAAATTGGTTTTTGGCCGTCAGTTTGTCAGATTTTATTCGTTTTCCTAGGCGGCACCGTCCGAGCGAGGGGGAAGGCGGAAGGGCAACCGGCGCGGCGAAGCCACGGGCGGACCGGACGCGGAGGCGCGGGCATAAAAGGAAGGAGGACGCAAGGTACGTCGGATGCGATCATACCAGCACTAAAGCACCGGATCCCATCAGAACTCCGAAGTTAAGCGTGCTTGGGCGAGAGTAGTACTAGGATGGGTGACCTCCTGGGAAGTCCTCGTGTTGCATTCCCTTTTCTGTTTGTTTGTATTTTTTTTCAAAAATTGGTTTTTGGCCGTCCGTTTGTCAGATTTTATTCGTTTTCCTAGGCGGCACCGTCCGAGCGAGGGGGAAGGCGGAAGGGCAACCGGCGCGGCGAAGCCACGGGCGGGCCGGACGCGGAGGCGCGGGCATAAAAGGAAGGAGGACGCAAGGTATGTCGGATGCGATCATACCAGCACTAAAGCACCGGATCCCATCAGAACTCCGAAGTTAAGCGTGCTTGGGCGAGAGTAGTACTAGGATGGGTGACCTCCTGGGAAGTCCTCGTGTTGCATTCCCTTTTTTGTTTGTTTGTATTTTTTTCAAAAATTGGTTTTTGGCCGTCCGTTTGTCAGATTTTATTCGTTTTCCTATGCGGCACCGTCCGAGCGAGGGGGAAGGCGGAAGGGCAACCGGCGCGGCGAAGCCACGGGCGGGCCGGACGCGGAGGCGCGGGCATAAAAGGAAGGAGGACGCAAGGTACGTCGGATGCGATCATACCAGCACTAAAGCACCGGATCCCATCAGAACTCCGAAGTTAAGCGTGCTTGGGCGAGAGTAGTACTAGGATGGGTGACCTCCTGGGAAGTCCTCGTGTTGCATTCCCTTTTTTGTTTGTTTGTATTTTTTTTTTCAAAAATTGGTTTTTGGCCGTCCGTTTGTCAGATTTTATTCGTTTTCCTAGGCGGCACCGTCCGAGCGAGGGGGAAGGCGGAAGGGCAACCGGCGCGGCGAAGCCACGGGCGGGCCGGACGCGGAGGCGCGGGCATAAAAGGAAGGAGGACGCAAGGTACGTCGGATGCGATCATACTAGCACTAAAGCACCGGATCCCATCAGAACTCCGAAGTTAAGCGTGCTTGGGCGAGAGTAGTACTAGGATGGGTGACCTCCTGGGAAGTCCTCGTGTTGCATTCCCTTTTCTGTTTGTTTGTATTTTTTTTCAAAAATTGGTTTTTGGCCGTCAGTTTGTCAGATTTTATTTGTTTTCCTAGGCGGCACCGTCCGAGCGAGGGGGAAGGCGGAAGGGTAACCGGCGCGGCGAAGCCACGGGCGGGCCAGACGCGGAGGCGCGGGCATAAAAGGAAGGAGGACGCAAGGTATGTCGGATGCGATCATACCAGCACTAAAGCACCGGATCCCATCAGAACTCCGAAGTTAAGCGTGCTTGGGCGAGAGTAGTACTAGGATGGGTGACCTCCTGGGAAGTCCTCGTGTTGCATTCCCTTTTCTGTTTGTTTGTATTTTTTTTCAAAAATTGGTTTTTGGCCGTCCGTTTGTCAGATTTTATTCGTTTTCCTAGGCGGCATCGTCCGAGCGAGGGGGAAGGCGGAAGGGCAACCGGCGCGGCGAAGCCACGGGCGGGCCGGACGCGGAGGCGCGGGCATAAAAGGAAGGAGGACGCAAGGTATGTCGGATGCGATCATACCAGCACTAAAGCACCGGATCCCATCAGAACTCCGAAGTTAAGCGTGCTTGGGCGAGAGTAGTACTAGGATGGGTGACCTCCTGGGAAGTCCTCGTGTTGCATTCCCTTTTCTGTTTGTTTGTATTTTTTTCAAAAATTGGTTTTTGGCCGTCCGTTTGTCAGATTTTATTCGTTTTCCTATGCGGCACCGTCCGAGCGAGGGGGAAGGCGGAAGGGCAACCGGCGCGGCGAAGCCACGGGCGGGCCGGACGCGGAGGCGCGGGCATAAAAGGAAGGAGGACGCAAGGTACGTCGGATGCGATCATACCAGCACTAAAGCACCGGATCCCATCAGAACTCCGAAGTTAAGCGTGCTTGGGCGAGAGTAGTACTAGGATGGGTGACCTCCTGGGAAGTCCTCGTGTTGCATTCCCTTTTTTGTTTGTTTGTATTTTTTTTCAAAAATTGGTTTTTGGCCGTCCGTTTGTCAGATTTTATTCGTTTTCCTAGGCGGCACCGTCCGAGCGAGGGGGAAGGCGGAAGGGCAACCGGCGCGGCGAAGCCACGGGCGGGCCGGACGCGGAGGCGCGGGCATAAAAGGAAGGAGGACGCAAGGTATGTCGGATGCGATCATACCAGCACTAAAGCACCGGATCCCATCAGAACTCCGAAGTTAAGCGTACTTGGGCGAGAGTAGTACTAGGATGGGTGACCTCCTGGGAAGTCCTCGTGTTGCATTCCCTTTTTTGTTTGTTTGTATTTTTTTTTCAAAAATTGGTTTTTGGCCGTCCGTTTGTCAGATTTTATTCGTTTTCCTAGGCGGCACCGTCCGAGCGAGGGGGAAGGCGGAAGGGCAACCGGCGCGGCGAAGCCACGGGCGTGCCGGACGCGGAGGCGCGGGCATAAAAGGAAGGAGGACGCAAGGTATGTCGGATGCGATCATACCAGCACTAAAGCACCGGATCCCATCAGAACTCCGAAGTTAAGCGTGCTTGGGCGAGAGTAGTACTAGGATGGGTGACCTCCTGGGAAGTCCTCGTGTTGCATTCCCTTTTTTGTTTGTTTGTATTTTTTTTCAAAAATTGGTTTTTGGCCGTCCGTTTGTCAGATTTTATTCGTTTTCCTAGGCGGCACCGTCCGAGCGAGGGGGAAGGCGGAAGGGCAACCGGCGCGGCGAAGCCACGGGCGGGCCGGATGCGGAGGCGCGGGCATAAAAGGAAGGAGGACGCAAGGTATGTCGGATGCGATCATACCAGCACTAAAGCATCGGATCCCATCAGAACTCCGAAGTTAAGCGTGCTTGGGCGAGAGTAGTACTAGGATGGGTGACCTCCTGGGAAGTCCTCGTGTTGCATTCCCTTTTTTGTTTGTTTGCATTTTTTTTCAAAAATTGGTTTTTGGCCGTCCGTTTGTCAGATTTTATTCGTTTTCCTAGGCGGCACCGTCCGAGCGAGGGGGAAGGCGGAAGGGCAACCGGCGCGGCGAAGCCACGGGCGGGCCGGACGCGGAGGCGCGGGCATAAAAGGAAGGAGGACGCAAGGTATGTCGGATGCGATCATACCAGCACTAAAGCACCGGATCCCATCAGAACTCCGAAGTTAAGCGTGCTTGGGCGAGAGTAGTACTAGGATGGGTGACCTCCTGGGAAGTCCTCGTGTTGCATTCCCTTTTTTGTTTGTTTGTATTTTTTTTCAAAAATTGGTTTTTGGCCGTCCGTTTGTCAGATTTTATTCGTTTTCCTAGGCGGCACCGTCCGAGCGAGGGGGAAGGCGGAAGGGCAACCGGCGCGGCGAAGCCACGGGCGGGCCGGACGCGGAGGCGCGGGCATAAAAGGAAGGAGGACGCAAGGTATGTCGGATGCGATCATACCAGCACTAAAGCACCGGATCCCATCAGAACTCCGAAGTTAAGCGTGCTTGGGCGAGAGTAGTACTAGGATGGGTGACCTCCTGGGAAGTGCTCGTGTTGCATTCCCTTTTTTGTTTGTTTGTATTTTTTTCAAAAATTGGTTTTTGGCCGTCCGTTTGTCAGATTTTATTCGTTTTCCTAGGCGGCACCGTCCGAGCGAGGGGGAAGGCGGAAGGGCAACCGGCGCGGCGAAGCCACGGGCGGGCCGGACGCGGAGGCGCGGGCATAAAAGGAAGGAGGACGCAAGGTATGTCGGATGCGATCATACCAGCACTAAAGCACCGGATCCCATCAGAACTCCGAAGTTAAGCGTGCTTGGGCGAGAGTAGTACTAGGATGGGTGACCTCCTGGGAAGTCCTCGTGTTGCATTCCCTTTTTTGTTTGTTTGTATTTTTTTTCAAAAATTGGTTTTTGGCCGTCCGTTTGTCAGATTTTATTCGTTTTCCTAGGCGGCACCGTCCGAGCGAGGGGGAAGGCGGAAGGGCAACCGGCGCGGCGAAGCCACGGGCGGGCCGGATGCGGAGGCGCGGGCATAAAAGGAAGGAGGACGCAAGGTATGTCGGATGCGATCATACCAGCACTAAAGCACCGGATCCCATCAGAACTCCGAAGTTAAGCGTGCTTGGGCGAGAGTAGTACTAGGATGGGTGACCTCCTGGGAAGTCCTCGTGTTGCATTCCCTTTTTTGTTTGTTTGTATTTTTTTCAAAAATTGGTTTTTGGCCGTCCGTTTGTCAGATTTTATTCGTTTTCCTAGGCGGCACCGTCCGAGCGAGGGGGAAGGCGGAAGGGCAACCGGCGCGGCGAAGCCACGGGCGGGCCGGACGCGGAGGCGCGGGCATAAAAGGAAGGAGGACGCAAGGTATGTCGGATGCGATCATACCAGCACTAAAGCACCGGATCCCATCAGAACTTCGAAGTTAAGCGTGCTTGGGCGAGAGTAGTACTAGGATGGGTGACCTCCTGGGAAGTCCTCGTGTTGCATTCCCTTTTTTGTTTGTTTGTATTTTTTTTCAAAAATTGGTTTTTGGCCGTCCGTTTGTCAGATTTTATTCGTTTTCCTAGGCGGCACCGTCCGAGCGAGGGGGAAGGCGGAAGGGCAACCGGCGCGGCGAAGCCACGGGCGGGCCGGACGCGGAGGCGCGGGCATAAAAGGAAGGAGGACGCAAGGTATGTCGGATGCGATCATACCAGCACTAAAGCACCGGATCCCATCAGAACTCCGAAGTTAAGCGTGCTTGGGCGAGAGTAGTACTAGGATGGGTGACCTCCTGGGAAGTCCTCGTGTTGCATTCCCTTTTTTGTTTGTTTGTATTTTTTTTTTCAAAAATTGGTTTTTGGCCGTCCGTTTGTCAGATTTTATTCATTTTCCTAGGCGGCACCGTCCGAGCGAGGGGGAAGGCGGAAGGGCAACCGGCGCGGCGAAGCCACGGGCGGGCCGGACGCGGAGGCGCGGGCATAAAAGGAAGGAGGACGCAAGGTATGTCGGATGCGATCATACCAGCACTAAAGCACCGGATCCCATCAGAACTCCGAAGTTAAGCGTGCTTGGGCGAGAGTAGTACTAGGATGGGTGACCTCCTGGGAAGTCCTCGTGTTGCATTCCCTTTTTTGTTTGTTTGTATTTTTTTTCAAAAATTGGTTTTTGGCCGTCCGTTTGTCAGATTTTATTCGTTTTCCTAGGCGGCACCGTCCGAGCGAGGGGGAAGGCGGAAGGGCAACCGGCGCGGCGAAGCCACGGGCGGGCCGGACGCGGAGGCGCGGGCATAAAAGGAAGGAGGACGCAAGGTATGTCGGATGCGATCATACCAGCACTAAAGCACCGGATCCCATCAGAACTCCGAAGTTAAGCGTGCTTGGGCGAGAGTAGTACTAGGATGGGTGACCTCCTGGGAAGTCCTCGTGTTGTATTCCCTTTTTTGTTTGTTTGTATTTTTTTCAAAAATTGGTTTTTGGCCGTCCGTTTGTCAGATTTTATTCGTTTTCCTAGGCGGCACCGTCCGAGCGAGGGGGAAGGCGGAAGGGCAACCGGCGCGGCGAAGCCACGGGCGGGCCGGACGCGGAGGCGCGGGCATAAAAGGAAGGAGGACGCAAGGTATGTCGGATGCGATCATACCAGCACTAAAGCACCGGATCCCATCAGAACTCCGAAGTTAAGCGTGCTTGGGCGAGAGTAGTACTAGGATGGGTGACCTCCTGGGAAGTCCTCGTGTTGCATTCCCTTTTTTGTTTGTTTGTATTTTTTTTCAAAAATTGGTTTTTGGCCGTCCGTTTGTCAGATTTTATTCATTTTCCTAGGCGGCACCGTCCGAGCGAGGGGGAAGGCGGAAGGGCAACCGGCGCGGCGAAGCCACGGGCGGGCCGGACGCGGAGGCGCGGGCATAAAAGGAAGGAGGACGCAAGGTATGTCGGATGCGATCATACCAGCACTAAAGCACCGGATCCCATCAGAACTCCGAAGTTAAGCGTGCTTGGGCGAGAGTAGTACTAGGATGGGTGGATGGGTGACCTCCTGGGAAGTCCTCGTGTTGCATTCCCTTTTTTGTTTGTTTGTATTTTTTTTCAAAAATTGGTTTTTGGCCGTCCGTTTGTCAGATTTTATTCGTTTTCCTAGGCGGCACCGTCCGAGCGAGGGGGAAGGCGGAAGGGCAACCGGCGCGGCGAAGCCACGGGCGGGCCGGACGCGGAGGCGCGGGCATAAAAGGAAGGAGGACGCAAGGTATGTCGGATGCGATCATACCAGCACTAAAGCACCGGATCCCATCAGAACTCCGAAGTTAAGCGTGCTTGGGCGAGAGTAGTACTAGGATGGGTGACCTCCTGGGAAGTCCTCGTGTTGCATTCCCTTTTTTGTTTGTTTGTATTTTTTTTCAAAAATTGGTTTTTGGCCGTCCGTTTGTCAGATTTTATTCATTTTCCTAGGCGGCACCGTCCGAGCGAGGGGGAAGGCGGAAGGGCAACCGGCGCGGTGAAGCCACGGGCGGGCCGGACGCGGAGGCGCGGGCATAAAAGGAAGGAGGACGCAAGGTATGTCGGATGCGATCATACCAGCACTAAAGCACCGGATCCCATCAGAACTCCGAAGTTAAGCGTGCTTGGGCGAGAGTAGTACTAGGATGGGTGACCTCCTGGGAAGTCCTCGTGTTGCATTCCCTTTTTTGTTTGTTTGTATTTTTTTTCAAAAATTGGTTTTTGGCCGTCCGTTTGTCAGATTTTATTCGTTTTCCTAGGCGGCACCGTCCGAGCGAGGGGGAAGGCGGAAGGGCAACCGGCGCGGCGAAGCCACGGGCGGGCCGGACGCGGAGGCGCGGGCATAAAAGGAAGGAGGACGCAAGGTATGTCGGATGCGATCATACCAGCACTAAAGCACCGGATCCCATCAGAACTCCGAAGTTAAGCGTGCTTGGGCGAGAGTAGTACTAGGATGGGTGACCTCCTGGGAAGTCCTCGTGTTGCATTCCCTTTTTTGTTTGTTTGTATTTTTTTCAAAAATTGGTTTTTGGCCGTCCGTTTGTCAGATTTTATTCGTTTTCCTATGCGGCACCGTCCGAGCGAGGGGGAAGGCGGAAGGGCAACCGGCGCGGCGAAGCCACGGGCGGGCCGGACGCGGAGGCGTGGGCATAAAAGGAAGGAGGACGCAAGGTACGTCGGATGCGATCATACCAGCACTAAAGCACCGGATCCCATCAGAACTCCGAAGTTAAGCGTGCTTGGGCGAGAGTAGTACTAGGATGGGTGACCTCCTGGGAAGTCCTCGTGTTGCATTCCCTTTTTTGTTTGTTTGTATTTTTTTTTTCAAAAATTGGTTTTTGGCCGTCCGTTTGTCAGATTTTATTCGTTTTCCTAGGCGGCACCGTCCGAGCGAGGGGGAAGGCGGAAGGGCAACCGGCGCGGCGAAGCCACGGGCGGGCCGGACGCGGAGGCGCGGGCATAAAAGGAAGGAGGACGCAAGGTACGTCGGATGCGATCATACCAGCACTAAAGCACCGGATCCCATCAGAACTCCGAAGTTAAGCGTGCTTGGGCGAGAGTAGTACTAGGATGGGTGACCTCCTGGGAAGTCCTCGTGTTGCATTCCCTTTTTTGTTTGTTTGTATTTTTTTTCAAAAATTGGTTTTTGGCCGTCCGTTTGTCAGATTTTATTCGTTTTCCTAGGCGGCACCGTCCGAGCGAGGGGGAAGGCGGAAGGGCAACCGGCGCGGCGAAGCCACGGGCGGGCCGGACGCGGAGGCGCGGGCATAAAAGGAAGGAGGACGCAAGGTACGTCGGATGCGATCATACCAGCACTAAAGCACCGGATCCTATCAGAACTCCGAAGTTAAGCGTGCTTGGGCGAGAGTAGTACTAGGATGGGTGACCTCCTGGGAAGTCCTCGTGTTGCATTCCCTTTTTTGTTTGTTTGTATTTTTTTTCAAAAATTGGTTTTTGGCCGTCAGTTTGTCAGATTTTATTCGTTTTCCTAGGCGGCACCGTCCGAGCGAGGGGGAAGGCGGAAGGGCAACCGGCGCGGCGAAGCCACGGGCGGACCGGACGCGGAGGCGCGGGCATAAAAGGAAGGAGGACGCAAGGTACGTCGGATGCGATCATACCAGCACTAAAGCACCGGATCCCATCAGAACTCCGAAGTTAAGCGTGCTTGGGCGAGAGTAGTACTAGGATGGGTGACCTCCTGGGAAGTCCTCGTGTTGCATTCCCTTTTCTGTTTGTTTGTATTTTTTTTCAAAAATTGGTTTTTGGCCGTCCGTTTGTCAGATTTTATTCGTTTTCCTAGGCGGCACCGTCCGAGCGAGGGGGAAGGCGGAAGGGCAACCGGCGCGGCGAAGCCACGGGCGGGCCGGACGCGGAGGCGCGGGCATAAAAGGAAGGAGGACGCAAGGTATGTCGGATGCGATCATACCAGCACTAAAGCACCGGATCCCATCAGAACTCCGAAGTTAAGCGTGCTTGGGCGAGAGTAGTACTAGGATGGGTGACCTCCTGGGAAGTCCTCGTGTTGCATTCCCTTTTTTGTTTGTTTGTATTTTTTTTCAAAAATTGGTTTTTGGCCGTCCGTTTGTCAGATTTTATTCATTTTCCTAGGCGGCACCGTCCGAGCGAGGGGGAAGGCGGAAGGGCAACCGGCGCGGTGAAGCCACGGGCGGGCCGGACGCGGAGGCGCGGGCATAAAAGGAAGGAGGACGCAAGGTATGTCGGATGCGATCATACCAGCACTAAAGCACCGGATCCCATCAGAACTCCGAAGTTAAGCGTGCTTGGGCGAGAGTAGTACTAGGATGGGTGACCTCCTGGGAAGTCCTCGTGTTGCATTCCCTTTTTTGTTTGTTTGTATTTTTTTTCAAAAATTGGTTTTTGGCCGTCCGTTTGTCAGATTTTATTCGTTTTCCTAGGCGGCACCGTCCGAGCGAGGGGGAAGGCGGAAGGGCAACCGGCGCGGCGAAGCCACGGGCGGGCCGGATGCGGAGGCGCGGGCATAAAAGGAAGGAGGACGCAAGGTATGTCGGATGCGATCATACCAGCACTAAAGCACCGGATCCCATCAGAACTCCGAAGTTAAGCGTGCTTGGGCGAGAGTAGTACTAGGATGGGTGACCTCCTGGGAAGTGCTCGTGTTGCATTCCCTTTTTTGTTTGTTTGTATTTTTTTTCAAAAATTGGTTTTTGGCCGTCCGTTTGTCAGATTTTATTCGTTTTCCTAGGCGGCACCGTCCGAGCGAGGGGGAAGGCGGAAGGGCAACCGGCGCGGCGAAGCCACGGGCGGGCCGGACGCGGAGGCGCGGGCATAAAAGGAAGGAGGACGCAAGGTATGTCGGATGCGATCATACCAGCACTAAAGCACCGGATCCCATCAGAACTCCGAAGTTAAGCGTGCTTGGGCGAGAGTAGTACTAGGATGGGTGACCTCCTGGGAAGTCCTCGTGTTGCATTCCCTTTTTTGTTTGTTTGTATTTTTTTCAAAAATTGGTTTTTGGCCGTCCGTTTGTCAGATTTTATTCGTTTTCCTATGCGGCACCGTCCGAGCGAGGGGGAAGGCGGAAGGGCAACCGGCGCGGCGAAGCCACGGGCGGGCCGGACGCGGAGGCGCGGGCATAAAAGGAAGGAGGACGCAAGGTATGTCGGATGCGATCATACCAGCACTAAAGCACCGGATCCCATCAGAACTCCGAAGTTAAGCGTGCTTGGGCGAGAGTAGTACTAGGATGGGTGACCTCCTAGGAAGTCCTCGTGTTGCATTCCCTTTTTTGTTTGTTTGTATTTTTTTTCAAAAATTGGTTTTTGGCCGTCCGTTTGTCAGATTTTATTCGTTTTCCTAGGCGGCACCGTCCGAGCGAGGGGGAAGGCGGAAGGGCAACCGGCGCGGCGAAGCCACGGGCGGGCCGGACGCGGAGGCGCGGGCATAAAAGGAAGGAGGACGCAAGGTATGTCGGATGCGATCATACCAGCACTAAAGCACCGGATCCCATCAGAACTCCGAAGTTAAGCGTGCTTGGGCGAGAGTAGTACTAGGATGGGTGACCTCCTGGGAAGTCCTCGTGTTGCATTCCCTTTTTTGTTTGTTTGTATTTTTTTTCAAAAATTGGTTTTTGGCCGTCCGTTTGTCAGATTTTATTCGTTTTCCTAGGCGGCACCGTCCGAGCGAGGGGGAAGGCGGAAGGGCAACCGGCGCGGCGAAGCCACGGGCGGGCTGGACGCGGAGGCGCGGGCATAAAAGGAAGGAGGACGCAAGGTATGTCGGATGCGATCATACCAGCACTAAAGCACCGGATCCCATCAGAACTCCGAAGTTAAGCGTGCTTGGGCGAGAGTAGTACTAGGATGGGTGACCTCCTGGGAAGTCCTCGTGTTGCATTCCCTTTTTTGTTTGTTTGTATTTTTTTTCAAAAATTGGTTTTTGGCCGTCCGTTTGTCAGATTTTATTCATTTTCCTAGGCGGCACCGTCCGAGCGAGGGGGAAGGCGGAAGGGCAACCGGCGCGGCGAAGCCACGGGCGGGCCGGACGCGGAGGCGCGGGCATAAAAGGAAGGAGGACGCAAGGTATGTCGGATGCGATCATACCAGCACTAAAGCACCGGATCCCATCAGAACTCCGAAGTTAAGCGTGCTTGGGCGAGAGTAGTACTAGGATGGGTGACCTCCTGGGAAGTCCTCGTGTTGCATTCTCTTTTTTGTTTGTTTGTATTTTTTTTCAAAAATTGGTTTTTGGCCGTCCGTTTGTCAGATTTTATTCGTTTTCCTAGGCGGCACCGTCCGAGCGAGGGGGAAGGCGGAAGGGCAACCGGCGCGGCGAAGCCACGGGCGGGCCGGACGCGGAGGCGCGGGCATAAAAGGAAGGAGGACGCAAGGTATGTCGGATGCGATCATACCAGCACTAAAGCACCGGATCCCATCAGAACTCCGAAGTTAAGCGTGCTTGGGCGAGAGTAGTACTAGGATGGGTGACCTCCTGGGAAGTCCTCGTGTTGCATTCCCTTTTTTGTTTGTTTGTATTTTTTTTCAAAAATTGGTTTTTGGCCGTCCGTTTGTCAGATTTTATTCGTTTTCCTAGGCGGCACCGTCCGAGCGAGGGGGAAGGCGGAAGGGCAACCGGCGCGGCGAAGCCACGGGCGGGCCGGATGCGGAGGCGCGGACATAAAAGGAAGGAGGACGCAAGGTATGTCGGATGCGATCATACCAGCACTAAAGCACCGGATCCCATCAGAACTCCGAAGTTAAGCGTGCTTGGGCGAGAGTAGTACTAGGATGGGTGACCTCCTGGGAAGTCCTCGTGTTGCATTCCCTTTTTTGTTTGTTTGTATTTTTTTCAAAAATTGGTTTTTGGCCGTCCGTTTGTCAGATTTTATTCGTTTTCCTAGGCGGCACCGTCCGAGCGAGGGGGAAGGCGGAAGGGCAACCGGCGCGGCGAAGCCACGGGCGGGCCGGACGCGGAGGCGCGGGCATAAAAGGAAGGAGGACGCAAGGTATGTCGGATGCGATCATACCAGCACTAAAGCACCGGATCCCATCAGAACTCCGAAGTTAAGCGTGCTTGGGCGAGAGTAGTACTAGGATGGGTGACCTCCTGGGAAGTCCTCGTGTTGCATTCCCTTTTTTGTTTGTTTGTATTTTTTTTCAAAAATTGGTTTTTGGCCGTCCGTTTGTCAGATTTTATTCGTTTTCCTAGGCGGCACCGTCCGAGCGAGGGGGAAGGCGGAAGGGCAACCGGCGCGGCGAAGCCACGGGCGGGCCGGACGCGGAGGCGCGGGCATAAAAGGAAGGAGGACGCAAGGTACGTCGGATGCGATCATACCAGCACTAAAGCACCGGATCCCATCAGAACTCCGAAGTTAAGCGTGCTTGGGCGAGAGTAGTACTAGGATGGGTGACCTCCTGGGAAGTCCTCGTGTTGCATTCCCTTTTCTGTTTGTTTGTATTTTTTTTTCAAAAATTGGTTTTTGGCCGTCCGTTTGTCAGATTTTATTCGTTTTCCTAGGCGGCACCGTCCGAGCGAGGGGGAAGGCGGAAGGGCAACCGGCGCGGCGAAGCCACGGGCGGGCCGGACGCGGAGGCGCGGGCATAAAAGGAAGGAGGACGCAAGGTATGTCGGATGCGATCATACCAGCACTAAAGCACCGGATCCCATCAGAACTCCGAAGTTAAGCGTGCTTGGGCGAGAGTAGTACTAGGATGGGTGACCTCCTGGGAAGTCCTCGTGTTGCATTCCCTTTTTTGTTTGTTTGTATTTTTTTTCAAAAATTGGTTTTTGGCCGTCCGTTTGTCAGATTTTATTCGTTTTCCTAGGCGGCACCGTCCGAGCGAGGGGGAAGGCGGAAGGGCAACCGGCGCGGCGAAGCCACGGGCGGGCCGGATGCGGAGGCGCGGGCATAAAAGGAAGGAGGACGCAAGGTATGTCGGATGCGATCATACCAGCACTAAAGCACCGGATCCCATCAGAACTCCGAAGTTAAGCGTGCTTGGGCGAGAGTAGTACTAGGATGGGTGACCTCCTGGGAAGTCCTCGTGTTGCATTCCCTTTTTTGTTTGTTTGTATTTTTTTTCAAAAATTGGTTTTTGGCCGTCCGTTTGTCAGATTTTATTCGTTTTCCTAGGCGGCACCGTCCGAGCGAGGGGGAAGGCGGAAGGGCAACCGGCGCGGCGAAGCCACGGGCGGGCCGGACGCGGAGGCGCGGGCATAAAAGGAAGGAGGACGCAAGGTATGTCGGATGCGATCATACCAGCACTAAAGCACCGGATCCCATCAGAACTCCGAAGTTAAGCGTGCTTGGGCGAGAGTAGTACTAGGATGGGTGACCTCCTGGGAAGTCCTCGTGTTGCATTCCCTTTTTTGTTTGTTTGTATTTTTTTTCAAAAATTGGTTTTTGGCCGTCCGTTTGTCAGATTTTATTCGTTTTCCTAGGCGGCACCGTCCGAGCGAGGGGGAAGGCGGAAGGGCAACCGGCGCGGCGAAGCCACGGGCGGGCCGGACGCGGAGGCGCGGGCATAAAAGGAAGGAGGACGCAAGGTACGTCGGATGCGATCATACCAGCACTAAAGCACCGGATCCCATCAGAACTCCGAAGTTAAGCGTGCTTGGGCGAGAGTAGTACTAGGATGGGTGACCTCCTGGGAAGTCCTCGTGTTGCATTCCCTTTTCTGTTTGTTTGTATTTTTTTTTCAAAAATTGGTTTTTGGCCGTCCGTTTGTCAGATTTTATTCGTTTTCCTAGGCGGCACCGTCCGAGCGAGGGGGAAGGCGGAAGGGCAACCGGCGCGGCGAAGCCACGGGCGGGCCGGACGCGGAGGCGCGGGCATAAAAGGAAGGAGGACGCAAGGTATGTCGGATGCGATCATACCAGCACTAAAGCACCGGATCCCATCAGAACTCCGAAGTTAAGCGTGCTTGGGCGAGAGTAGTACTAGGATGGGTGACCTCCTGGGAAGTCCTCGTGTTGCATTCCCTTTTTTGTTTGTTTGTATTTTTTTTCAAAAATTGGTTTTTGGCCGTCCGTTTGTCAGATTTTATTCGTTTTCCTAGGCGGCACCGTCCGAGCGAGGGGGAAGGCGGAAGGGCAACCGGCGCGGCGAAGCCACGGGCGGGCCGGATGCGGAGGCGCGGGCATAAAAGGAAGGAGGACGCAAGGTATGTCGGATGCGATCATACCAGCACTAAAGCACCGGATCCCATCAGAACTCCGAAGTTAAGCGTGCTTGGGCGAGAGTAGTACTAGGATGGGTGACCTCCTGGGAAGTCCTCGTGTTGCATTCCCTTTTTTGTTTGTTTGTATTTTTTTTCAAAAATTGGTTTTTGGCCGTCCGTTTGTCAGATTTTATTCGTTTTCCTAGGCGGCACCGTCCGAGCGAGGGGGAAGGCGGAAGGGCAACCGGCGCGGCGAAGCCACGGGCGGGCCGGACGCGGAGGCGCGGGCATAAAAGGAAGGAGGACGCAAGGTATGTCGGATGCGATCATACCAGCACTAAAGCACCGGATCCCATCAGAACTCCGAAGTTAAGCGTGCTTGGGCGAGAGTAGTACTAGGATGGGTGACCTCCTGGGAAGTGCTCGTGTTGCATTCCCTTTTTTGTTTGTTTGTATTTTTTTTCAAAAATTGGTTTTTGGCCGTCCGTTTGTCAGATTTTATTCGTTTTCCTAGGCGGCACCGTCCGAGCGAGGGGGAAGGCGGAAGGGCAACCGGCGCGGCGAAGCCACGGGCGGGCCGGACGCGGAGGCGCGGGCATAAAAGGAAGGAGGACGCAAGGTATGTCGGATGCGATCATACCAGCACTAAAGCACCGGATCCCATCAGAACTCCGAAGTTAAGCGTGCTTGGGCGAGAGTAGTACTAGGATGGGTGACCTCCTGGGAAGTCCTCGTGTTGCATTCCCTTTTTTGTTTGTTTGTATTTTTTTTCAAAAATTGGTTTTTGGCCGTCCGTTTGTCAGATTTTATTCGTTTTCCTAGGCGGCACCGTCCGAGCGAGGGGGAAGGCGGAAGGGCAACCGGCGCGGCGAAGCCACGGGCGGGCCGGACGCGGAGGCGCGGGCATAAAAGGAAGGAGGACGCAAGGTACGTCGGATGCGATCATACCAGCACTAAAGCACCGGATCCCATCAGAACTCCGAAGTTAAGCGTGCTTGGGCGAGAGTAGTACTAGGATGGGTGACCTCCTGGGAAGTCCTCGTGTTGCATTCCCTTTTCTGTTTGTTTGTATTTTTTTTTCAAAAATTGGTTTTTGGCCGTCCGTTTGTCAGATTTTATTCGTTTTCCTAGGCGGCACCGTCCGAGCGAGGGGGAAGGCGGAAGGGCAACCGGCGCGGCGAAGCCACGGGCGGGCCGGACGCGGAGGCGCGGGCATAAAAGGAAGGAGGACGCAAGGTATGTCGGATGCGATCATACCAGCACTAAAGCACCGGATCCCATCAGAACTCCGAAGTTAAGCGTGCTTGGGCGAGAGTAGTACTAGGATGGGTGACCTCCTGGGAAGTCCTCGTGTTGCATTCCCTTTTTTGTTTGTTTGTATTTTTTTTCAAAAATTGGTTTTTGGCCGTCCGTTTGTCAGATTTTATTCGTTTTCCTAGGCGGCACCGTCCGAGCGAGGGGGAAGGCGGAAGGGCAACCGGCGCGGCGAAGCCACGGGCGGGCCGGATGCGGAGGCGCGGGCATAAAAGGAAGGAGGACGCAAGGTATGTCGGATGCGATCATACCAGCACTAAAGCACCGGATCCCATCAGAACTCCGAAGTTAAGCGTGCTTGGGCGAGAGTAGTACTAGGATGGGTGACCTCCTGGGAAGTGCTCGTGTTGCATTCCCTTTTTTGTTTGTTTGTATTTTTTTTCAAAAATTGGTTTTTGGCCGTCCGTTTGTCAGATTTTATTCGTTTTCCTAGGCGGCACCGTCCGAGCGAGGGGGAAGGCGGAAGGGCAACCGGCGCGGCGAAGCCACGGGCGGGCCGGACGCGGAGGCGCGGGCATAAAAGGAAGGAGGACGCAAGGTATGTCGGATGCGATCATACCAGCACTAAAGCACCGGATCCCATCAGAACTCCGAAGTTAAGCGTGCTTGGGCGAGAGTAGTACTAGGATGGGTGACCTCCTGGGAAGTCCTCGTGTTGCATTCCCTTTTTTGTTTGTTTGTATTTTTTTTCAAAAATTGGTTTTTGGCCGTCCGTTTGTCAGATTTTATTCGTTTTCCTAGGCGGCACCGTCCGAGCGAGGGGGAAGGCGGAAGGGCAACCGGCGCGGCGAAGCCACGGGCGGGCCGGACGCGGAGGCGCGGGCATAAAAGGAAGGAGGACGCAAGGTATGTCGGATGCGATCATACCAGCACTAAAGCACCGGATCCCATCAGAACTCCGAAGTTAAGCGTGCTTGGGCGAGAGTAGTACTAGGATGGGTGACCTCCTGGGAAGTCCTCGTGTTGCATTCCCTTTTTTGTTTGTTTGTATTTTTTTTCAAAAATTGGTTTTTGGCCGTCCGTTTGTCAGATTTTATTCGTTTTCCTAGGCGGCACCGTCCGAGCGAGGGGGAAGGCGGAAGGGCAACCGGCGCGGCGAAGCCACGGGCGGGCCGGATGCGGAGGCGCGGGCATAAAAGGAAGGAGGACGCAAGGTATGTCGGATGCGATCATACCAGCACTAAAGCACCGGATCCCATCAGAACTCCGAAGTTAAGCGTGCTTGGGCGAGAGTAGTACTAGGATGGGTGACCTCCTGGGAAGTCCTCGTGTTGCATTCCCTTTTTTGTTTGTTTGTATTTTTTTCAAAAATTGGTTTTTGGCCGTCCGTTTGTCAGATTTTATTCGTTTTCCTAGGCGGCACCGTCCGAGCGAGGGGGAAGGCGGAAGGGCAACCGGCGCGGCGAAGCCACGGGCGGGCCGGACGCGGAGGCGCGGGCATAAAAGGAAGGAGGACGCAAGGTATGTCGGATGCGATCATACCAGCACTAAAGCACCGGATCCCATCAGAACTCCGAAGTTAAGCGTGCTTGGGCGAGAGTAGTACTAGGATGGGTGACCTCCTGGGAAGTCCTCGTGTTGCATTCCCTTTTTTGTTTGTTTGTATTTTTTTTCAAAAATTGGTTTTTGGCCGTCCGTTTGTCAGATTTTATTCGTTTTCCTAGGCGGCACCGTCCGAGCGAGGGGGAAGGCGGAAGGGCAACCGGCGCGGCGAAGCCACGGGCGGGCCGGACGCGGAGGCACGGGCATAAAAGGAAGGAGGACGCAAGGTACGTCGGATGCGATCATACCAGCACTAAAGCACCGGATCCCATCAGAACTCCGAAGTTAAGCGTGCTTGGGCGAGAGTAGTACTAGGATGGGTGACCTCCTGGGAAGTCCTCGTGTTGCATTCCCTTTTCTGTTTGTTTGTATTTTTTTTTCAAAAATTGGTTTTTGGCCGTCCGTTTGTCAGATTTTATTCGTTTTCCTAGGCGGCACCGTCCGAGCGAGGGGGAAGGCGGAAGGGCAACCGGCGCGGCGAAGCCACGGGCGGGCCGGACGCGGAGGCACGGGCATAAAAGGAAGGAGGACGCAAGGTACGTCGGATGCGATCATACCAGCACTAAAGCACCGGATCCCATCAGAACTCCGAAGTTAAGCGTGCTTGGGCGAGAGTAGTACTAGGATGGGTGACCTCCTGGGAAGTCCTCGTGTTGCATTCCCTTTTCTGTTTGTTTGTATTTTTTTTTCAAAAATTGGTTTTTGGCCGTCCGTTTGTCAGATTTTATTCGTTTTCCTAGGCGGCACCGTCCGAGCGAGGGGGAAGGCGGAAGGGCAACCGGCGCGGCGAAGCCACGGGCGGGCCGGACGCGGAGGCGCGGGCATAAAAGGAAGGAGGACGCAAGGTATGTCGGATGCGATCATACCAGCACTAAAGCACCGGATCCCATCAGAACTCCGAAGTTAAGCGTGCTTGGGCGAGAGTAGTACTAGGATGGGTGACCTCCTGGGAAGTCCTCGTGTTGCATTCCCTTTTCTGTTTGTTTGTATTTTTTTTCAAAAATTGGTTTTTGGCCGTCCGTTTGTCAGATTTTATTCGTTTTCCTAGGCGGCACCGTCCGAGCGAGGGGGAAGGCGGAAGGGCAACCGGCGCGGCGAAGCCACGGGCGGGCCGGACGCGGAGGCGCGGGCATAAAAGGAAGGAGGACGCAAGGTATGTCGGATGCGATCATACCAGCACTAAAGCACCGGATCCCATCAGAACTCCGAAGTTAAGCGTGCTTGGGCGAGAGTAGTACTAGGATGGGTGACCTCCTGGGAAGTCCTCGTGTTGCATTCCCTTTTCTGTTTGTTTGTATTTTTTTTCAAAAATTGGTTTTTGGCCGTCCGTTTGTCAGATTTTATTCGTTTTCCTAGGCGGCACCGTCCGAGCGAGGGGGAAGGCGGAAGGGCAACCGGCGCGGCGAAGCCACGGGCAGGCCGGACGCGGAGGCGCGGGCATAAAAGGAAGGAGGACGCAAGGTATGTCGGATGCGATCATACCAGCACTAAAGCACCGGATCCCATCAGAACTCCGAAGTTAAGCGTGCTTGGGTGAGAGTAGTACTAGGATGGGTGACCTCCTGGGAAGTCCTCGTGTTGCATTCCCTTTTCTGTTTGTTTGTATTTTTTTTCAAAAATTGGTTTTTGGCCGTCCGTTTGTCAGATTTTATTCGTTTTCCTAGGCGGCACCGTCCGAGCGAGGGGGAAGGCGGAAGGGCAACCGGCGCGGCGAAGCCACGGGCGGGCCGGACGCGGAGGCGCGGGCATAAAAGGAAGGAGGACGCAAGGTATGTCGGATGCGATCATACCAGCACTAAAGCACCGGATCCCATCAGAACTCCGAAGTATAGCGTGCTTGGGCGAGAGTAGTACTAGGATGGGTGACCTCCTGGGAAGTCCTCGTGTTGCATTCCCTTTTTTGTTTGTTTGTATTTTTTTTTCAAAAATTGGTTTTTGGCCGTCCGTTTGTCAGATTTTATTCGTTTTCCTAGGCGGCACCGTCCGAGCGAGGGGGAAGGCGGAAGGGCAACCGGCGCGGCGAAGCCACGGGCGGGCCGGACGCGGAGGCGCGGGCATAAAAGGAAGGAGGACGCAAGGTATGTCGGATGCGATCATACCAGCACTAAAGCACCGGATCCCATCAGAACTCCGAAGTTAAGCGTGCTTGGGCGAGAGTAGTACTAGGATGGGTGACCTCCTGGGAAGTCCTCGTGTTGCATTCCCTTTTTTGTTTGTTTGTATTTTTTAAAAAAAATTGGTTTTTGGCCGTCCGTTTGTCAGATTTTATTCGTTTTCCTAGGCGGCACCGTCCGAGCGAGGGGGAAGGCGGAAGGGCAACCGGCGCGGCGAAGCCACGGGCGGGCCGGACGCGGAGGCGCGGGCATAAAAGGATGGAGGACGCAAGGTATGTCGGATGCGATCATACCAGCACTAAAGCACCGGATCCCATCAGAACTCCGAAGTTAAGCGTGCTTGGGCGAGAGTAGTACTAGGATGGGTGACCTCCTGGGAAGTCCTCGTGTTGCATTCCCTTTTTTGTTTGTTTGTATTTTTTTTCAAAAATTGGTTTTTGGCCGTCCGTTTGTCAGATTTTATTCGTTTTCCTAGGCGGCACCGTCCGAGCGAGGGGGAAGGCGGAAGGGCAACCGGCGCGGCGAAGCCACGGGCGGGCCGGACGCGGAGGCGCGGGCATAAAAGGAAGGAGGACGCAAGGTATGTCGGATGCGATCATACCAGCACTAAAGCACCGGATCCCATCAGAACTCCGAAGTTAAGCGTGCTTGGGCGAGAGTAGTACTAGGATGGGTGACCTCCTGGGAAGTCCTCGTGTTGCATTCCCTTTTCTGTTTGTTTGTATTTTTTTTCAAAAATTGGTTTTTGGCCGTCCGTTTGTCAGATTTTATTCGTTTTCCTAGGCGGCACCGTCCGAGCGAGGGGGAAGGCGGAAGGGCAACCGGCGCGGCGAAGCCACGGGCAGGCCGGACGCGGAGGCGCGGGCATAAAAGGAAGGAGGACGCAAGGTATGTCGGATGCGATCATATCAGCACTAAAGCACCGGATCCCATCAGAACTCCGAAGTTAAGCGTGCTTGGGCGAGAGTAGTACTAGGATGGGTGACCTCCTGGGAAGTCCTCGTGTTGCATTCCCTTTTCTGTTTGTTTGTATTTTTTTTCAAAAATTGGTTTTTGGCCGTCCGTTTGTCAGATTTTATTCGTTTTCCTAGGCGGCACCGTCCGAGCGAGGGGGAAGGCGGAAGGGCAACCGGCGCGGCGAAGCCACGGGCGGGCCGGACGCGGAGGCGCGGGCATAGAAGGAAGGAGGACGCAAGGTATGTCGGATGCGATCATACCAGCACTAAAGCACCGGATCCCATCAGAACTCCGAAGTATAGCGTGCTTGGGCGAGAGTAGTACTAGGATGGGTGACCTCCTGGGAAGTCCTCGTGTTGCATTCCATTTTTTGTTTGTTTGTATTTTTTTTTCAAAAATTGGTTTTTGGCCGTCCGTTTGTCAGATTTTATTCGTTTTCCTAGGCGGCACCGTCCGAGCGAGGGGGAAGGCGGAAGGGCAACCGGCGCGGCGAAGCCACGGGCGGGCCGGACGCGGAGGCGCGGGCATAAAAGGAAGGAGGACGCAAGGTATGTCGGATGCGATCATACCAGCACTAAAGCACCGGATCCCATCAGAACTCCGAAGTTAAGCGTGCTTGGGCGAGAGTAGTACTAGGATGGGTGACCTCCTGGGAAGTCCTCGTGTTGCATTCCCTTTTCTGTTTGTTTGTATTTTTTTTCAAAAATTGGTTTTTGGCCGTCCGTTTGTCAGATTTTATTCGTTTTCCTAGGCGGCACCGTCCGAGCGAGGGGGAAGGCGGAAGGGCAACCGGCGCGGCGAAGCCACGGGCAGGCCGGACGCGGAGGCGCGGGCATAAAAGGAAGGAGGACGCAAGGTATGTCGGATGCGATCATATCAGCACTAAAGCACCGGATCCCATCAGAACTCCGAAGTTAAGCGTGCTTGGGCGAGAGTAGTACTAGGATGGGTGACCTCCTGGGAAGTCCTCGTGTTGCATTCCCTTTTCTGTTTGTTTGTATTTTTTTTCAAAAATTGGTTTTTGGCCGTCCGTTTGTCAGATTTTATTCGTTTTCCTAGGCGGCACCGTCCGAGCGAGGGGGAAGGCGGAAGGGCAACCGGCGCGGCGAAGCCACGGGCGGGCCGGACGCGGAGGCGCGGGCATAGAAGGAAGGAGGACGCAAGGTATGTCGGATGCGATCATACCAGCACTAAAGCACCGGATCCCATCAGAACTCCGAAGTATAGCGTGCTTGGGCGAGAGTAGTACTAGGATGGGTGACCTCCTGGGAAGTCCTCGTGTTGCATTCCATTTTTTGTTTGTTTGTATTTTTTTTTCAAAAATTGGTTTTTGGCCGTCCGTTTGTCAGATTTTATTCGTTTTCCTAGGCGGCACCGTCCGAGCGAGGGGGAAGGCGGAAGGGCAACCGGCGCGGCGAAGCCACGGGCGGGCCGGACGCGGAGGCGCGGGCATAAAAGGAAGGAGGACGCAAGGTATGTCGGATGCGATCATACCAGCACTAAAGCACCGGATCCCATCAGAACTCCGAAGTTAAGCGTGCTTGGGCGAGAGTAGTACTAGGATGGGTGACCTCCTGGGAAGTCCTCGTGTTGCATTCCCTTTTTTGTTTGTTTGTATTTTTTAAAAAAAATTGGTTTTTGGCCGTCCGTTTGTCAGATTTTATTCGTTTTCCTAGGCGGCACCGTCCGAGCGAGGGGGAAGGCGGAAGGGCAACCGGCGCGGCGAAGCCACGGGCGGGCCGGACGCGGAGGCGCGGGCATAAAAGGATGGAGGACGCAAGGTATGTCGGATGCGATCATACCAGCACTAAAGCACCGGATCCCATCAGAACTCCGAAGTTAAGCGTGCTTGGGCGAGAGTAGTACTAGGATGGGTGACCTCCTGGGAAGTCCTCGTGTTGCATTCCCTTTTTTGTTTGTTTGTATTTTTTTTCAAAAATTGGTTTTTGGCCGTCCGTTTGTCAGATTTTATTCGTTTTCCTAGGCGGCACCGTCCGAGCGAGGGGGAAGGCGGAAGGGCAACCGGCGCGGCGAAGCCACGGGCGGGCCGGACGCGGAGGCGCGGGCATAAAAGGAAGGAGGACGCAAGGTATGTCGGATGCGATCATACCAGCACTAAAGCACCGGATCCCATCAGAACTCCGAAGTTAAGCGTGCTTGGGCGAGAGTAGTACTAGGATGGGTGACCTCCTGGGAAGTCATCGTGTTGCATTCGCTTTTCTGTTTGTTTGTATTTTTTTCAAAAATTGGTTTTTGGCCGTCCGTTTATCAGATTTTATTCGTTTTCCTAAGCGGCACCGTCCGAGCGAGGGGGAAGGCGGAAGGGCAACCGGCGCGGCGAAGCCACGGGCGGGCCGGACGCGGAGGCGCGGGCATAAAAGGAAGGAGGACGCAAGGTATGTCGGATGCGATCATACCAGCACTAAAGCACCGGATCCCATCAGAACTCCGAAGTTAAGCGTGCTTGGGCGAGAGTAGTACTAGGATGGGTGACCTCCTGGGAAGTCCTCGTGTTGCATTCCCTTTTCTGTTTGTTTGTATTTTTTTTCAAAAATTGGTTTTTGGCCGTCCGTTTGTCAGATTTTATTCGTTTTCCTAGGCGGCACCGTCCGAGCGAGGGGGAAGTAGGAAGGGCAACCGGCGCGGCGAAGCCACGGGCGGGCCGGACGCGGAGGCGCGGGCATAAAAGGAAGGAGGACGCAAGGTATGTCGGATGCGATCATACCAGCACTAAAGCACCGGATCCCATCAGAACTCCGAAGTTAAGCGTGCTTGGGCGAGAGTAGTACTAGGATGGGTGACCTCCTGGGAAGTCCTCGTGTTGCATTCCCTTTTCTGTTTGTTTGTATTTTTTTTCAAAAATTGGTTTTTGGCCGTCCGTTTGTCAGATTTTATTCGTTTTCCTAGGCGGCACCGTCCGAGCGAGGGGGAAGGCGGAAGGGCAACCGGCGCGGCGAAGCCACGGGCGGGCCGGACGCGGAGGCGCGGGCATAAAAGGAAGGAGGACGCAAGGTATGTCGGATGCGATCATACCAGCACTAAAGCACCGGATCCCATCAGAACTCCGAAGTTAAGCGTGCTTGGGCGAGAGTAGTACTAGGATGGGTGACCTCCTGGGAAGTCCTCGTGTTGCATTCCCTTTTCTGTTTGTTTGTATTTTTTTTCAAAAATTGGTTTTTGGCCGTCCGTTTGTCAGATTTTATTCGTTTTCCTAGGCGGCACCGTCCGAGCGAGGGGGAAGGCGGAAGGGCAACCGGCGCGGCGAAGCCACGGGCGGGCCGGACGCGGAGGCGCGGGCATAAAAGGAAGGAGGACGCAAGGTATGTCGGATGCGATCATACCAGCACTAAAGCACCGGATCCCATCAGAACTCCGAAGTTAAGCGTGCTTGGGCGAGAGTAGTACTAGGATGGGTGACCTCCTGGGAAGTCCTCGTGTTGCATTCCCTTTTCTGTTTGTTTGTATTTTTTTTCAAAAATTGGTTTTTGGCCGTCCGTTTGTCAGATTTTATTCGTTTTCCTAGGCGGCACCGTCCGAGCGAGGGGGAAGGCGGAAGGGCAACCGGCGCGGCGAAGCCACGGGCGGGCCGGACGCGGAGGCGCGGGCATAAAAGGAAGGAGGACGCAAGGTATGTCGGATGCGATCATACCAGCACTAAAGCACCGGATCCCATCAGAACTCCGAAGTTAAGCGTGCTTGTCCCATTAGAACTCCGAAGTTAAGCGTGCTTAGGATGGGTGACCTCCAGTGAAGTCCTCATGTTATATTCCCTTTTTTGTTTGTTTTTTACAAAAATTATTTTTTGGTCGTCCTTTTGTCATATTTTATTCGTTTTCCTAGGTGGCACCATCCAAGCGAGGGGGAAGGCGGAAGGAAAACCTGCGCGCCGAAGTCACGGTTGAGCCAGACGTGGAGTAGGTATAAAAGGAAGGAGGACGTAAGGTATGTTTGATGCGATCATACCAGCACTAAAGCACCAGATCCCATCAGAACTCTAAAGTTAAGCGTGCTTGGGCGAGAGTAGTACTAGGATGGGTGACCTCCTAGGAAGTTCTCTTGTTGCATTCTCTTTTTTTTGTCGTCCCTTTGTCATATTTTATTCGTTTTCCTAGATGGCGCTGTCCAAGCGAGGCGGAAGGCGGAAGGCGGAAGGGCAACCGGCGCGCTGAAGTCACGGGCGGGCCAGACTCGGAGGCGCGGGCATAAATGGAAGGAGGACGCAACGTATGTCAGATGTGATCATACCAGCACTAAAGCACCAGATCTCATCAGAACTCTGAAGTTAAGCATGCTTGGGAGAGAGTAGTACTAGGATGAGTTACCTCTTGGGAAGTCCTCGTGGTGTATTGTCTTTTTTGTTTATTTTTTTCAAAAATTATTTTTTGTCCGTCCTTTTGTCATATTCTATTCATTTTTCTTGGTGGCACCTTCCAAGCGAGGGGGAAGACGGAAGGACAACCGGCGCGCTGAAGTCACGGGTGTGCTGCACGCGGAGTCGCGGGCATAAAAGGAAGGAGGACGCAAGGTATGTTGGATGCCCTGGGCAAAAATAACCGGGAACCGAAAACCGAAAAAATAGAACCTTAACCGAAAGAACCAGAACCGAAAAATTCGGTTCCTAATATTTAGGATATGAAATAACCGAAGAAAATTCGGTTCCTACTTTCGGTTAACCGAAAAAACCGAATTATATCAATTATACTTCACTTCCTTGTATTTTGTAAGATTATGTTTGGTTTATGTGTAGTGTTTTATATTTGAACTGCTATATATTTGTGTTACTACATTGCTATTATTTTCTTATACATTATTATTACTAAAATGAATATTGTGTAGCATAAATTTGCCTTAGAACACGTATATTTATTGTTGTCTTGAGCTCTTCTAAAAAAATTTGGTTAATTCAGTTAGAACCGGAACCGAACCGAAATAACCGAGAACCGAAATTCTCGGTTTCTAAATTTTTTTGGAACCGATCGGTTTACATTTTCTAGGAACCAAATTTCATCAATAACCAAAGGAACCGAACCAAAAACCGAACGCCCACCCTGAGATGCGATCATACCAGAACTAAAGCACCGGATCCCATCAGAACTCCAAAGTTAAGCGTGCTTGAGCGAGAGTAGTACTAGGATGGGTAACCTCCTAGGAAGTCCTCGTGTTGCATTCCTAGGAAGGAGGACGGAAGGTATGTCGGATGCGATCATACTAGCACTAAAGCATCGGATCCCATCAAAACTCCGAAGGTAAGCGTGCTTGGACGAGAGTAGTACTAGGATTTGTGACCTCCTAGGAAGTCATAGTGTTGCATTCTCTTTTTGTTTGTTTTTTTTTCAAAATTTGTTTTTTGGCTTTCCCTTTGTCATATTTTATTTGTTTTCCTATGCGGTATCGTCCAAGCAAGGGGGAAGGCGGAAGGGCAACCGACGTGCCGAAGTTATGGGCGAACATGACGCGAAGGCAGAGGCATAAAAGGAAGGAGGATGCAAGGTATGTCGGATGCGATCATACCAGCACAAAAGTACCAGATCCCATCATAACTTCGAAGTAAAGCATGCTTGGGCGAGAGTAGTACTAGGATGGGTGACCTCCTGGGAAGTCCTCATGTTGCATTTCCTTTTTTGTTTATTTTCTTGCAAAAATTGTTTTTTGGCCGTCCCTTTGTCATATTTTATTTGTTTTCCTAGATGACAGCATCCAAGCCATAGAAAAGACGGAAGGGCAACCAGCACGGCGAAGTCTTGGGTGGGCCGGACACCGAGGCGTGGGCATATAAGGAAGGAGGACGCAAAGTATGTCGGATGCAATCATACCCGCACTAAAACACCGGATCCCATCAGAACTCCGAAATTATGTGTGCTTAGGCGAGAGTAGTACAAGGATGGGTGACCTCCTGGGAAGTCCTCGTGTTGCATTCCCTTTTTTGTTTGTTTTTTTTTCAAAAATTGTTTTTTGGTTGTCCCTTTGTCATATTTTATTCATTTTCCTCGGTGGCACCGTCCAAGTGAAGGGGAAAGCGAAAGGGCAACCGGCGCGCCGAAGTCATGGGCGGGCATAAAAGGAAGGAGGACGCAAGGTATGTTGGATGTGATCATACCAGCACTAAAGCACCGGATCCCATCAGAACTCCAAAGTAAAGTGTGCTTAGGATGGATGACCTCCAGTGAAGTCCTCATGTTACATTCCCTTTTTTTGTTTGTTTTTTACAAAAATTATTTTTTGGTCGTCCCTTTGTCATATTTTATTCGTTTTCCTAGGTGGCACCATCCAAGCTAGGGGGAAGGCGGAAGGAAAACCAGTGCGCTGAAGTCACGGGTGAGCCAGACGTGGAGAAGTAGGCATAAAAGGAAGGAGGACGTAAGGTATGTCGGATGCGATCATACCAGCACTAAAGCACCGGATCCCATCAGAACTCTAAAGTTAAGCGTGCTTGGGCGAGAGTAGTACTAGGATGGGTGACCTCCTTGGAAGTTCTCATGTTGCATTCTCTTTTTTAATTGTTTTTTTGTCGTCCCTTTGTTATATTTTATTCGTTTTCCTAGATGGCGCCGTCCAAGCGAGGCGTAAGGCGGAAGGGCAACCAGCGCGCCGAAGTCATGGGCGGGCCAGACTCGGAGGCGTGGACGTAAAAGGAAGAAGGACGCAAGGTATGTCAAATGTGATCATACCAGCACTAAAGCACCGGATCCCATCAGAACTTCAAAGTTAAGCGTGCTTGGGCGAGAGTAGTACTAGGATGGGTGACCTCCTGCGAAGTCCTCGTGACATTCCCTTTTTTGTTTATTTTTTTCAAAAAAAAAATTTGGCCGTCCCTTTGTCATATTTTATTCCTTTTCCTAAGCGGCACCGTCCGAGCGAGCGGGAAGGCGGAAGGGCAACCGGTGCGCCGAAGTGACGGACGGGCCGGATGCGGAGGCGTGGGCATAAATGGAAGGACAACGCAAGGTATGCCAGATGTGATCATACCAGCACTAAAGCACTGGATCTCATCAGAACTCCGAAGTTAAGCATGCTTGGGCGAGAGTAGTACTAGGATGGGTTACCGCTTGGGAAGTCCTCCTGGTGTATTCCCTTTTTTGTTTGTTTTTTTCAACAATTATTTTTTGTCCGTCCTTTTGTCATATTTTATTCGTTTTTCTTGGTGTCGCCTTCCAAGCGAGGGGGAAGACGGAAGGACAACCGGCGCGCTGAAGTCACGGGCGTGCGGCACGCGGAGGCGCGGGCATAAAAGGAAGGAGGACGCAAGGTATGTTGGATGCCCTGGGCAAAAACAACCGAGAACCGAAAACCGAACCAAAAGAACCGAAACCGAAACCGAAAGAACCGGAACCAAAAAATTTGGTTCCTAATATTTAGGATATGAAATAACCGAAGAAAATTCGGTTCCTACTTTCGGTTAACCGAAAAAACCGAATTATATGAATTCTACTTCACTTACTTGTATTTTGTAAGATTATGTTTGGTTTAAGTGTAGTGTTTCATATTTGAACTGCTATATATTTGTGTTACTACATTGCTATTATTTTCTTATACACTATTATTACTAAAATGAATATTGTGTTGCATAAATTTGCCTTAGAACACGTATATTTATTGTTGTCTTGAGCTCTTCTGAAAAAATTCGGTTAATTCAGTTAGAACCGGAACTGAACCGAAATAACCGAGAACCGAAATGCCCGGTTTCTAAATTTTTTTGGAACCGATCGGTTTATATTTTCTAGGAACCAAATTTCATCAATAACCAAAGGAACCGAACCGAAACCGAACCGAGAACCGAACGCCCACCCTGAGATGCGATCATACCAGCACTAAAACACCGGATCCCATCAGAACTCCAAAGTTAAGCGTGCCTGAGCGAGAGTAGTAATAGGATGGGTAACCTCCTAGGAAGTCCTCGTGTTGCATTCCCTTTTTTGTTCAATTTTTTTCAAAAATTATTTTTTGGCCGTCCCTTTGTCATATTTTATTCATTTTCCAAGGTGGCACTGTCCAAGCGAGGGGGAAGGCGGAAGGGCAACTGGCGCGCTAAAGTCACGGAAGGGTCGGACGCGGAGGCGCGGGCATAAAAGGAAGGAGGACGGAAGGTATGTCGGATGCGATCATACCAGCACTAAAGCACTGGATCCCATCAAAACTCCGAAGTTAAGCGTGCTTGGACGAGAGTAGTACTAGGATGCGTGACCTCCTAGGAAGTCATCGTGTTGCATTCTCTTTTTGTTTGTTTTTTTTCAAAAATTGTTTTTTGGCCTTCCCTTTGTCATATTTTATTTGTTTTCCTATGCGGTACCGTCCAAGCAAGGGGGAAGGTGGAAGGGCAACCGACGTGCCGAAGTCATGGGCGGACGGGACGCGAAGGCAGAGGCATAAAAGGAAGGAGGACGCAAGGTATGTCGGATGCGATCGTACCAGCACAAAAGTACCGGATCCCATCATACCTTCGAAGTTAAGCATGCCTAGGCGAGAGTAGTACTAGGATGGGTGACCTCCTGGGAAGTCCTCATGTTGCATTTCCTTTTTTGTTTATTTTCTTGCAAAAATTGTTTTTTGGCTGTCCCTTTGTCATATTTTATTTGTTTTCCTAGACGACACCATCCAAGCGTGAGAAAAGACGGAAGGGCAACCGGCGCGGCGAAGTCTTGGGCGGGCCGGACACGGAGGCGTGAGCATATAAGGAAGGAGGACGCAAGGTATGTCTGATGCAATCGTACCAGCACTAAAACACCAGATCCCATTAGAACTCCGAAATTAAGTGTGCTTAGGCGAGAGTAGTACAAGGATGGGTGACCTCCTGGGAAGTCCTCGTGTTGCATTCCCTTTTTTGTTTGTTTTTTTCAAAAATTGTTTTTTGGCTGTCCCTTTGTCATATTTTATTCATTTTCCTAGGCGGCACCGTCCAAGTGAAGGGGAAGGCGAAAGGGCAACCGGCGCGCCGAAGTCACGGACGGGCCGGATGCGGAGGCGCAAGTATAAAAGGAAGGAGGACGCAAGGTATGTTGGATGCGATCATACCAGCACTAAAGCACCGGATCCCATCAGAACTCCGAAGTTAAGCGTGCTTAGGATGGGTGACCTCCAGTGAAGTCCTCATGTTACATTCCCTTTTTTGTTTGTTTTTTACAAAAATTATATTTTGGCCGTCCCTTTGTCATATTTTATTCGTTTTCCTAGGTGGCACCACCCAAGTGAGGGGGAAGGCGGAAGGAAAACCAGCGCGCCGAAGTCACGGGTGAGCCAGACGTGGAGTCCTAGGCATAAAAGGAAGGAGGACGTAAGGTATGTCGGATGCGATCATACCAGCACTAAAGCACCGGATCCCATTAGAACTCTAAAGTTAAGCGTGCTTGGGCGAGAGTAGTACTAGGATGCGTGACCTCCTAGGAAGTTCTCGTGTTGCATTCTCTTTTTTAATTGTTTTTTGTCGTCCCTTTGTCATATTTTATTCGTTTTCCTAGATGGCGCCGTCCAAGCGAGGCGTAAGGCGAAAGGGTAACCGGCGCGCCGAAGTCACGGGCGGGCCAGACTCGGAGGCGTGGGCGTAAAAGGAAGAAGGACGCAAGGTATGTCAGATGTGATCATACCAGCACTAAAGCACCGGATCCCATCAGAACTTCAAAGTTAAGCGTGCTTGGCGAGAGTAGTACTAGGATGGGTGACCTCCTGCGAAGTCCTCGTCACATTCCCTTTTCTGTTTATTTTTTCAAAAAAAAATTTGGCCGCCCGTTTGTCATATTTTATTTCTTTTCCTAAGCGGCACCGTCCGAGCGAGCGGGAAAGCGGAAGGTCAACCGGTGCGCCGAAGTGACGGACGGGCCGGATGCGGAGGCGTGGGCATAAATGGAAGGACGACGCAAGGTATGCCAGATGTGATCATACCAGCACTAAAGCACTAGATCTCATCAGAACTCCAAAGTTAAGCATGCTTGGGCAAGAGTAGTACTAGGATGGGTTACCGCTTGGGAAGTCCTCGTGGTGTATTCCCTTTTTTGTTTGTTTTTTTCAACAATTATTTTTTGTCCGTCCTTTTGTCATATTTTATTCGTTTTTCTTGGTGGCACCTTCGAAGCGAGGGGGAAGACGGAAGGACAACCGGCACGCTAAAGTCACGGGCGTGCTGCACGCGGAGGTGCGGGCATAAAAGGAAGAAGGACGCAAGGTATGTTGGATGCCCTGGGCAAAAATAACCGAGAACCGAAAACCGAACCAAAAGAACCAAAACCGAAACCGAAAGAACCGGAACCGAAAAATTCGGTTCCTTATTCGGTTCCTAATATTTAGGATATGAAATAACCGAAGAAAATTTGGTTCCTACTTTCGGTTAACCGAATTAAATGAAAAAACCGAATTATATGAATTATACTTCACTTACTTGTATTTTGTAAGATTATGTTTTGTTTATGTGTAGTGTTTTATATTTGAACTGCTATATATTTGTGTTACTGCATTGCTATTATTTTCTTATACATTATTATTACTAAATTGAAAATTGTGTTGCATAAATTTGCCTTAGAACACATATATTTATTGTTGTCATGAGCTCTTCTAAAAAAAATCGGTTAATTTAGTTAGAACCGGAACCGAACCGAAATAACCGAGAACCGAAATGCTCGGTTTCTAAATTTTTTTGGAACCGATTGGTTTACATTTTCTAGGAACCAAATTTCATCAATAACCAAAGGAACCGAACTGAAACCGAACCGAGAACCGAACGCCCACCCTGAGATGCGATCGTACCAGCACTAAAGCACCGGATCCCATCAGAACTCCAAAGTTAAGCGTGCTTGAGCGAGAGTAGTACTAGGATGGGTAACCTCCTAGGAAGTCCTCGTGTTGCATTCCCTTTTTCGTTTGATTTTTTCAAAAATTATTTTTTGGCCGTCCCTTTGTCATATTTTATTCATTTTCCAAGGTGGCACCGTCCAAGCGAGGGGGAAGGCGGAAGGGCAACTGGCGCGCTGAAGTCACGGGAGGGCCAGACGCGGAGGCGCGGGCATAAAAGGAAGAAGGACAGAAGGTATGTCGGATGTGATCATACCAGCACTAAAGCACCGGATCCCATCAAAACTCCGAAGTTAAGCGTGCTTGACGAGAGTAGTACTAGGATGGGTGACCTCCTAGGAAGTCATCATGTTGCATTCTCTTTTTGTTTGTTTTTTTTTCAAAAATTGTCTTTTGGCCTTCCCTTTGTCATATTTTATTTGTTTTCCTATGCGGTACCGTCCAAGCAAGGGGGAAGGCGGAAGGGCAACCGACGCGCCGAAGTCATGGGTGGACGGGTGCGAAGGCAGAGGCATAAAAGGAAGGAGGGCGCAAGGTATGTCGGATGCGATCATACCAGCACAAAAGTACCGGATCCCATCATACCTTCGAAGTTAAGCGTGCTTGGGCGAGAGAAGTACTAGGATGGGTGACCTCCTGAGAAGTCCTCATGTTGCATTTCCTTTTTTGTTTATTTTCTTGCAAAATTGTTTTTTGGCCGTCCCTTTGTCATATTTTATTTGTTTTCCTAGACGACACCATCCAAGCGAGAGAAAAGACGGAAGGGCAACCGGCGCGGCGAAGTCTTGGGCGGGCCGGACACGGAGGCGCGGGCATATAAGGAAGGAGGACGCAAGGTATGTCGGATGCAATCATACCAGCACTAAAACACCGGATCCCATCAGAACTCCGAAATTAAGTGTGCTTAGGCGAGAGTAGTACAAGGATGGGTGACCTTCTGGGAAGTCCTCGTGTTGTATTCCCTTTTTTGTTTGTTTTTTCAAAAATTGTTTTTGGCTGTCCCTTTGTCATATTTTATTCATTTTCCTAGGCGGCACTGTCCAATTGAAGGGGAAAGCGAAAGGGCAACCGACGCGCCGAAGTCACGGACGGGCCAGATGCCGAGGCGCAAGCATAAAAGGAAGGAGGACGCAAGGTATGTTGGATGTGATCATACCAACACTAAAGCACCGGATCCCATCAGAACTCCGAAGTTAAGCATGCTTAGGATGGGTGACCTCTAGTGAAGTCCTCGTGTTACATTCCCTTTTTTGTTTGTTTTTTACAAAAAAATTATTTTTTGGCCGTCCCTTTGTCATATTTTATTCGTTTTCCTTGGTGGCACCATTCAAGCGAGGGGGAAGGCAGAAGGAAAACCAGTGCACCGAAGTCACGGGTGAGCCAGACGTGGAGGCGCAGGCATAAAAGGAAGAAGGACGTAAGGTATGTCGGATGCGATCATACCAACACTAAAGCACCGGATCCCATCAGAACTCTAAAGTTAAGCTTGCTTGGGCGAGAGTAGTACTAGGATGGGTGACCTCTTGTGAAGTCCTCGTGACATTCCCTGTTTTGTCTATTTTTTTCAAAAAAAAATTTGGCCGTCCCTTTGTCATATTTTATTCCTTTTCCTAAGCGGCACCGTCCAAGCGAGGGGGAGGGCAGAAGGGCAACCGGCGCGCCGAAGTGACGGACGGGCCGGACACGGAAGCACAGGCATAAAAGGAAGGAGGATGCAAGGTATGTCAGATGTGATCATACCAGCACTAAAGCACCGGATCCCATCAGAACATCGAAGTTAAGCGTGCTTGGGCAAGAGTAGTACTAGGATGGATGACCTCCTGGGATGTCCTTGCGTTGCATTACCTTTTTGTTTGTTTTTTTCAAAAATTATTTTTTGGTAGTCCCTTTGTCATATTTTATTCGTTTTCCTAGGCGGCACCGTCCAAGCGAGGGGGAAGGCGAAAGGGCAATCGGCACGCCAAAGTTAAGGGCAGGCCAGACGCGGAGGCACGGGCATAAAAGGAAGGAGGACACAAGGTATGTCAGATGCGATCATACCAGCACTAAAAGCACCGAATCCCATCAGAACTCCAAAGTTAAGCTTGCTTGGGCGAGAGTAGTACTAGGATGGGTGACCTCCTAGGAAGTCCTCGTGTTGCATTGCCTTTTTGTTTATTTTTTTCATAAATTCTTTTTTGTCCGTCCCTTTGTCGTATTTTATTTGTTTTCCTAGGCGGCACCGTCCAAGCGAGGGGGAAGGCAGAAGGGCAACCGGCGCGCCGAAGTCACGGGCGGGCCAGACGTGAAGGCACATGCATAAAAGGAAGGAGGACGCAAGGTATATCAGATGCGATCATACCAGCACTAAAGTACCGGATCCAATCATAACTTCGAAGTTAAGCGTGCTTGGGCGAGAGTAGTACTAGGATGGGTGAACTCCTGGGAAGTCCTCATGTTGCATTCCCTTTTTTATTTTTTTTTCAAAATTTGTTTTTTGGCCGTCCCTTTGTCATATTTTATTCGTTTTCCTAGATGGCACCGTCCAAGTGAGGGGGAAGACGGAAGGGCAACCGGCGCTGCGAAGTCTCGGGCGGGCCAAACACGGAGGCACGGGCATAAAAGGAAGCAGGACGCAAGGTATGTCGGATGTGATCATACCAGCACTAAAGCACCGGATCCCATCAGAACTCCGAAATTAAGCATGCTTAGGCAAGAGTAGTACTAGGATGGATGACCTCCTAGGAAGTCCTCGTGTTGCATTCCCTTTTTTGTTTGTTTTTTTTCAAAAATTATTTTTTGGTCGTCCCTTTGTCATATTTTATTTATTTTCCTAGGCGGCACTGTCCAAGCGAAGGGGAAGGCGGAAGGGCAACCAGCGTGCCGAAGTCACGTGCGGGCCGGACACGGAAGCGCGAGCATAAAAGGAAGGAAGACGCAAGGTATGTCGAATGCGATCATACCAGCACTAAAGCACCGGAACCCAACAGAACTCCGAAGTTAAGCTTGCTTGGGCGAGTGTAGTACTATGATGGGTGACCTCCTAGGAAGCCCTCGTGTTGCATTCCCTTTTTTTCTTTGTTTTTTTTCAAAAATTATTTTTTGGCCATCCCTTTGTCATATTTTATTCATTTTTCTAGGCGGCACCGTCCAAGCGAAAGGGAAGGCGGAAGGGCAACCGGCGTGCCGAAGTCTTGGGCAAGAGATGTGGAGGCACGGGCATAAAAAGCAAGGAGCACGCAAGGTTTGTCGGATACGTTCATACCAGCACTAATGCATCAAACCCCATCAAAACTCCAAAGTTAAGCGAGCTTAGACGAGAGTGGTACTAGGATGGGTGACCTCCTAGGAAGTCCTCGTGTTGCATTCCCTTTTTTATTTGTTTTTTTTCAAAAATTATTTTTTGGCCGTCCCTTTGTCATATTTTATTCTATTTCCTGAGCGGCACCATCCAAGCACGGGGGAAGGCAAACGAGCAACTGGCGCGATGAAGTCACGATCGCGCCGGACACAGAGGCGTGGGCATAAAAGGAAGGAGGACGTAAGGTATGTCGGATGTGATCATACCAGCACGAAAGCACCGGATCACATCAGAACTCTGAAGTTAAGCGTGCTTGGGTTAGAGTAGTACTAGGATGGGTGACTATCGATGTTTGATCACCGATAGCCTACCATGGGGGTACCCGGGATAGTTGTTCAGGCTTCGGCGTATGCTGGAACTCGATGGTAAATGCAGAGACAGTCGATTTATACTGGTTCGGGTCCTCGACCGTGATCGAGTAATAGCCTTTACGTCCAGTCGACGTTAGCCTTTGCGTTGGATTGATTGGTATGTTGTGTTCTCTCTCTTTACAGGGGTGCCCACAGCCTCTCTTTATATCGGTAGAGAAGGTTGTGGTGCGGTTACAATCCTAGTTGGATCTAAAGGTGTCCTGTACTAGATATAGAAGGTACTTTCCTATAGGAATCCGGCTAGTCTGGCCTATTCTACTCGGATTCGGTGTAGCAGTCACTGCTCCTCTTCCTGCTTCAATCTGTGGGCTAGGCCAGAGCCCACAACTTGTTATATCACTGGGGAACCCTATGGGTCCCGCATCGACAAGCCCCCGAGCATTTCATGGTTGAACTCGAAAGCCTCCTTGTTTCCCTAGCCTTGCTTGGTGAAACAAGCCTGGTCCGGGTTCTTTCGAAGAGAAGCTTTGAAATGGTCTTTTCTTGAAGAAGTCTCCTAAGTGATGTGCACTTTTTAAAAGAAAAAGAGCACTCAGTGAGTGTAGCCCCCGAGCCTCTTGCTATTTAGAACAAAAAGTTAGAGGGTCTTGGATCTTTGTCATTGGAAAAACTAAAAATCTCTCCTGAGGATATGTACCCTGCAGCCCCCGAGCATATATCTGGGTTCTTTTATTTAGGAAGAACTTGGATATAGGGTCTCTTGTCATGTTCTCAGGTAGCCTGCTTTCGTTCTCTTGCTTTTGCGTCTTCATGAGTCTTGGCAAGGATCGGCGCTAGGTCAGTCGGGTTCTTTCATCTGGTGTTGAATAACTCTGTGATAGGGTGAACACTATCTGGCTCTCATCCGCGCTGTGAAAACAACTTGAGGTAGGTCGAGTGTTGGCTTAGCAGCCTTCTTACTCTCATCCAAGTCTGGAAAGACCTAGAATAGGGCTAGCTCAAGCCTGGTTAGCTCTTTTGCACTCATCCGGGTTTAATAACTCTAGGATAGGGCGAGCGCTATCTGGCTCTTATCCGCACTGTGAAAACAACTCAAGATAGGTCAAGTGTTGGCTTGGTAGCCTTCTTACTCTCATTCAAGTCTAAAAAGACTTGGGATAGGGCGAGCTCAAGCCTAGTTAGCTATTTTGCTCTCATCCGGGTTGAATAACTCCAGAATAGGACGAGCGCTATCAAGCTCTCATCCGCGATGTGAAAACAACTCGGGATAGGTTGAGTGTTGGCTTGGCAACCTTCTTACTCTCATCCAAGTCTGAAAAGACCTGGGATAGGGAAAGCTCAAGCCTGGTTAGCTATTTTGCTCTCATCCGGGTTGAATAACTCTAGGATAGGGCGAGTGCTATCTGGCTGTCATCCGCGCTGTGAAAACAACTTGGGTTCTTGCTCTTCATTGGGATGAGAAATAGCTTCGAGTTCTTCGGCTAGTTCTCTGATCCTGTCGTATGGAGAGTTGTTTGCCTTCATAGCTGCATATCTTTCTTCTGCTTCTTGTTCCGACTTCCTTCTATCATATTTAGCCAGGTGTTGACGGTAGATAAGTATCATTTTTAACCGTCAACATAGCCTGAGAAAGGACCTAAACATAAATACTATCTAGATATAGGGGTTACACTAACAGAATTCCACTAGTTTTGGTGAATATCTATTTCTGCAGGGGGTTATCAGGAAAGAACCAAAGGAGGTCCATATGTTAGATTTACATAGAGAGAAACTGACCAAACTATGAAAAAGTATATTCTAGAAGACTTGAGAAGATTTTCCCCCAGAGGGTAGGGCCCATAGGCCAGGCAACAGGGGCGGCCGCCCCTGGGCCTGGGCGCCCGCCCCACCTGCAGAGCCAATCAGGCTCCGTCTCGCGGATCCTACTTCCACTGCCTTTGAGGATTAAAAAAGTCATTGATGAAGGTCGCTTTGATCCAAGGGCTGTGGTGCTTCCTAGAGGGCTATATAAGCAAGGCCCCTGGCCCTAGGAGAAACCCTAATTCATTCAATTCATCAAGAGAGAAGCCTCTGATCAAGCCCTAGAGCCACCATCTCAATTAGATCTCTAGTTTAGCATAGCTACATAGGATTAGAACTAGAAGGAGCCAAGCATTGCTTGATTTCCGGATCTATCAAGAGAATACTTGGTAATTCTCTCCTACTTTTGTATTTGTTCTTATATTATTCATCTAGTTCATCATTTGTATGAATATGACTTTAGTCTATTCTATCATATTAGATATGACTTTGCTCTATTTGATTATGTTCTCAATTATATTGTTCTTAGTCTACTTCGATTATATGCTTGGCATAGTTCGATCAGAATTATATTTAAGTATAGGATCGTATAGTGCTTGCTCATTGATATCATAGGTGAGTGATAAACATTGTGTAGGCATGGTTCCTATACCGTATTTACCTGCGATTGCACCCTATATTCTGGACCGTGTGGTAGATCGCGGGAGTGACAGTCCTGTTGAGTCCTTTGTAGTCCACCTCCCGAGTATAGGGTAGGCAGAGCACAACTATTATGGGGAAGTGACGGCTATGTTCTATATCTTCCTTAGTAATATCACTATGCGTAGATATAACCTTTTCTTGCCATGATTGCCAAGTGTAATTGCACTAATCATCGTATGCTTTGACTGTATAGTTAGAATAACTTAGGATTTATCCTTACAGTTCGTCCTAATCCATGCTAGTGTTATATGCTTAGAGTAATCTATTGAGATGTTTATCATTATATGTGGTTATGTGCTTATCGGTTATCTCTTATTATTCTTTATTCATATATATATTATTTATCTTATGACACTTACCCTGTATGAGAAGATCGATAAAGACATGGTTATGCTCTCTATTATCACATGCAGTGATGCTCATTGCTCATTATCCTTAGCATCCCTTCCCAATGGTAAAAATATAAATAACGATACCTGGATTACTCCCGGTTAAAATGCTACATCGGTATTATCTGTGCGCTTGCGGATTTCATATTTATTTCAGAGGAGCATTTGCATATTTTAGTACCAGCACCTTTAGTGTCATGCTGGGGATGACAACCTAGCTTAGGTGGCGTTAGAGGTGTCAACACCAGGTCAGACTTGTATATTGTCTAGGCTTCTTTGTGTTGCCTTGCGCGGCATCTACGGCCTTCTTTCAACTTATTCTTCCTTTCCTTGGCACGCTTCTGGCTTTCAATCTCGCCATCGTATTCTAGAGCATTGGGTGATATGTTGGACTCTGATTCATCTGAGGACCTGACGTCGGGTGCTTTCGGTGGAATTAGAGGTGGTCGTCGAATCATGAATACTTCTTGGACGTGTGTTGCTTTTGCATCTGTGACTGCGCCATTAGAGTTGTTAATGATCTCTACAGAGGTGTCAGTGTTGTAGAGCATACTCCCTTCTTGGTAGGGTAGAATCATTGCTTCATTATTCAATCGGACATCGCCACCTCCAGAGACAAAACCCGGCCAGTGGATGAGGCAATCTTGTGGAGTAATGGTCAGTACGAGGCCTTCTTGTGCTCCTGTGAGTGGTACCCATAGCACCGATCCGGCCGCTTCTTGGAGTAGAATCTGACATGACTTTGCCACGTTGTTGAGTCTGAATGGGAAGGGGCCCAATCTTATGGAAGAATTCTAAAGTAAGCTTGAATTGATCTCTTGATGGATTGAAACTGTATTCCGGAGTCCCATCGGAAAAGAATCCGGTTTGCCATAAAAAGAACCTGGATTGGTTTCCGAGGCGGATTTCATTTCAGAGTCTGAGTTAAATTCGATCGTCGGCGAAACCTGAATTGATTCAGACATCGCGAGATGTGAAAACCTTCCGATGAGTTCTTCTGTCGATCCCGCTGAAAGAGTGAGGTCTTCCTAGTCTTCTCGATCCTGATGCTGCTGCCTTATGTATAGGTTGTCTCCGATGAGGACATAGTTCTTGCTTCTTCTAATTATCCGAGTAGCTTCTTCTTTATTTGCTGGTAACTTATTTTCTTTGATGTAATCGATGAAGTCTTGAGTCCATGACAGGGTGATTACCAAAATTTGAGTAGCTAGTGCTAGGAGTTTGAAAGCTCAAGTTTGGTTTTGGTAATTAATGACACCAAGTTGCTAATGCTATTTTATCAAGTGTGATTAAGCTAGGCATAAGCAACATGTGATGAAGGTGTATGTGGCAAGGAGTGTGGCCACAAGATCACGAAGAGATGGTGCATGGACATGAAATGATGATCATGGTGGAGATGCACATAAAATGATGGACATGATGATCAAGTGGAGGAGAAGGATCTAAGAGCGCAAGGCAAAGGTATAACCATAGGTTTTTCCTTTTGCCGGTCTAAGATGAGTAGAGAAGTAATTGACCGGGTTTAGGATACATAGCCGACTATCAAGAGGGGCAATCACGGTTAGCTCGGGAATCAAGTGCCACTAGATCAATGTCTTGAGCATATGCATTAGGATCTAGTAGAGAGCTAACATAACGCCTTGAAAATGTTTGTGAAATGCTAACACACATGCACATGGTGGTGTTAGCACTTTTGCGAAGGTGGTGGAGTTTAAGCAGTAGAGAGGGGTTTGGGTTCCTCTCTCCCTTCCGCCGAGCTTGCGAGGCAGGATTCGGCGCTTTTTAGGGAAGTAAAATGCCTATTTTCTACTGCGTCGGAAGTCGGAAAAGAAACAGAGGCGAATGGCGGTCACTGTGGTGACCGGACGCTGCATCGGACGCGGTCACGGTTTGACCGGACGCATCCGGTCAGTTCTCGCAGCAGTCAGGCGCACATGTGCTAGGGTTTGCAACCGGTGCGTCCGGTCCCTCACGGAACTGGAGCGTCCGGTCAGGTAGCCAGAGGGGCAGAGCCAGTCGTAGAGCCGACCGGACGCGTGGCGCGTCCGGTCACGTGCGATCGGACGCGTCCGGTCGCGGTGGGAGCTTACTAGACTCCGACCGAACGCCAGGTGCAGCGCGTCCGGTCAAACGCTAGAGCGCGTCCGGTCACGACAACGGTAACTTCTGACACGCACTATTCACACTTGTCCTGTAGTGACCGGACGCGTCCGGTCACCCTGACCGGAGTGTCCGGTCAACTCGTTTTTAACTGCGTCGTCCAGTAACAGCTAGCTACGTACCCCTTCGCTATAAATAGAAGTTGGCCAGGGTTTGAGGGTAACTCTTGCACATTTTGAAACCTAGAGACATCCTTTGAGCTAGAGAACAACCCCTCCACTCATCTCTTTGCTTGGTTGCACATCTTGAGTGAGATTGAGTGAGATTCAAGTGCATTGCTTGAGAGTTGCATTCTAGAGGCACTTGATCTTCGAGTTGCTGCGGATTTCTTGTTACTCTTCCGTGTTTCCCGACACGGTAGATGGCTTGGAGCAGCGGAGGTGATTGAGCTCACAATTGAAGATTGTTGGAGCCCTCACCAAGTGTTGTAAGGGGTTCTTGATCCTTCCCCGTGGGACTTCGCAAATTGGATACTCTAGTGGAGCTCGTGGCTTGGAGGATCCACATCTTGTGTGCGGTTGTGCGGCGCCCGCAGAGGGCTCGACTCTTGATAGTCGATTAGCTCGCGAACCGATAAGTGGGTGCATCGCCACAATGAGGAGTAGCTTGCCGGGAAGCAAGTGAACCTCGGTAAAAATCTTGTGTCATCTCTTTGCCAAGGATTTCTCTTGTGGTTGATCATTGTGATTGATTCTTTGAGTGCATTACTTCTCTACATCATTGGTATAAGAATCAAGTCACTTGCTCTTTACTTTCTTGTACTAGTCCTAGTGTAGTTTGCTTAGTGTAGCCTTTATCACTTAGGAGTAAGTAGCTTAGTGACTTAGTCTTGTTGGTGTGTATTAGAGATCATAGCCTTGCTTCACTAGAATTGTATAGGTGGCTTGCATAGTATAGTTGAGCTAGTTCTAGAATTAGCTCAGCCATCTTTTATACTAACGTGGTTGTTTAGTGAAGCTTGTAGATTTTTTAAATAGGCTATTCACCCCCCTCTAGCCATTTAGACCTTACAGAGTTCAGGGGTTATCTCACCGAGTTCTTTGATAGAGGGTGCTTACAACTCCTCTATGAACACACCGGGTGGGACCTTCGCCCTGTCCGATCCTAGCTTTGCGAGGATGTGTGCTACGATATTTGAGTCACGTAGAACATGTAGAATTTCTAATCCATGAGAGTTTTTTTCTAGTTTGCGTACTTCGACACAGCAAGCGTCCATGTTATTTTTGGTGCAATCCCAATCCTCGTAGACTTGATTGACAACTACTGCCGAATCACCGTAGATGAGAAGTCACTTGATTCCAAGAGAGATAGCTACCCGGAGCCCATGGATGAGTGCTTCGTACTTTGCTTCATTGTTCGTGGCTTGCCATAATATCTAAAGGACATATTTGAGTTGCTTTCCATCTGGAGAGATGAAGAGAATGCCTGCACCAGCTCCGCCTAGCTTGAGCGACCCATCAAAGTACATCTTCCAATGGTCGAGGATGGCATCCGGTGTAGGTTGTTGGATTTCTGTCCATTCGGCAACAAAGTCAGCAAGGGCTTGAGATTTGATTGCCTTTCACAGGGTGAAATCAACGTAGAGAGTGCCAAGTTCAACTGCCCACTTAGATATGCACCATGTTGCATCTCTATTATGTAGGATGTCTTCGAGTGGAAAATCTATTACAATAGTAATCTTGTGGCTTTCAAAGTAGTGGCGAAGCTTGCGGGATGTGATCAGGAGGGCGTAGAGTAGTTTTTGCACATGCGGGTACCAGATTTTGGAATATGAAGTACCTCACTGATGTATTAAACTAGCTACTGTACTTTGTACATGCGTCCTTCTTCCTCTCTCTCCACGATGATCGCTGTGCTGACCACCATAGAAGTTGCCGCAATGTATAGCATCATGTCTTCGTGCTTCTTTGGAGGTGTAAGGACGGGCAAGGAGGTGAGGTATGCCTTAAGGCTTTCAAAAGCCTTCTTGGCTTCCTCTATCCACTCGAACTTGCCTGTCTTCTTTAGTAACTCGAAGAAAGGTAACCCTTTTTCACCGAGTCATGATATGAAACGATTGAGGGCTGCCATGCAACCTGTCAGTTTCTGCACATCTTTGACACATCAGAGAGGGCCTATCTCTATTATAGCTCAAATTTGCTTGGTACTGGCCTTGATTCCACAATGACTGACCAAGAATCCGAGTAGTTATCCTGATGGTACTCCGAATACACACTTGTTTGGGTTTAATTTTCACTTCCACTTCCTCAGATTCTCGAAAGTTTGTTTCAAGTCTTCAATAAGCATATCCGGATCCTTTGTCTTTACAACTACGTCATCCACGTAAGCTTCTATGTTCTCACCAATCTGCTCACCAAGGCATGTCTAGATACCTCTCTAGTAAGTAGCACCAACGTTCTTGAGTCCAAACGACATGGTTTTGTAGCAGTAGGCGCCAAACAGGGTGATGAAAGATGTCTTGCTCTGGTCTTCTTCCTTTAATACGATCTGATGATATCCTGAATAGCAATCAAGAAAAGACAATAGGGCAGATCCTGCTGTTGAATCAACTATCTGATCAATGCGTGGTAGTCCAAACGGATCTTTCGGGTAATGTTTGTTGAGATCTGTGTAGTCGACGCACATGCGTCACTCGGCCGTGTTCTTTTTCTATACTAAAATTAGATTGGCTAGCCAATCTAGATGAAGGATTTCCCTTATGAATCCTGCCGCTGTCAACTTTGCAATCACCTATTTAAATGCCGCCTTTTTGTCAGGTGAGAATCGTCATAGTCGTTGCTTCACAGGCTTGGAGCCTTCGTTAACATCAATTCTGTGCTCAGCCAACTCTCTCGGGACATCTGGCATGTCGGCCGGCTTCCAAGCGAAGATATCTTTATTGTCCCAAAGAAAGTTGGTGAGCGTGAGTTTCTATTTTACCGAGAGGTGGGCACTAATGGTTGCCATTTTGGAGGGATCACCAGTACCCAGGTCGATTTGTTTCACATCGGCTTCTTTTGGAGGAGCGAGGATGCTAGGCTTCTTGGCTGGGATCTCTAGTTATTTCCAGGTTGATTTCAGCTACTATGGTCACTATCTCTTCTCTTCCGCTGGCTGCTTGTACCTTTGCTGTGATCTGGACAGCTTGTACGTCATAGTTGAAGGCCCGCTTCAGGTCACCTCTGAGGGAGAGGACCCCGTTGGGCCCTAGCATTTTGAGCAGGAGGTATGAGTAGTGTGGTATCACCATGAACTTGGCTAATGCTAGTCTTCCAAGGATAGCATGATATGAAGATTCGAAGTCTGCAACCTTAAATTTGATGAACTATGTACGGTAGTTTGAGGGAGTTCCAAAAGTAACCGGTAGAGTGATTTGTCCAAGTGGCATGGCTACCTTGCCGGGTACTATCCCGTAGAAACGAACGCTTGTTGGAGTAACCATCCCAGTGAATTCTAGTCCCATCTTCCTTAGTGTTTCTGAAAATATTATGTTGAGTCCGGCTCCCCCATCGATTAGCACCTTTGTGACGGTCATACCAGCAATTGTTGGATCTAAAACCAGTGGGTAGTGGCCAGCATTTCCCACGCTAGTCCACTGATCCTCTCTTGAAAACTAGATTGGGTACTGCGACCAATTGAGGTATCTATGAGTAGCTGGTTCTGCCGCCATGATGGTTCCTAGAGCTAGCTTGTCTTGGTGTTTGCTCCTAGAACCTAGAATTCCATCAAAAATGATTGCCACTATACCCTTTGATTGCTGAAATCCCTTATCTCCTGGGTTGTTCTCATCTTTCTTCTAGTTATCTTCTTTCTTATCTCTGTTGTTGCCCTTTCTTGTATATCTATCGAGGAAGATGTGGCAATCTCCAGTTATGTGACTTCCTTGAGGGTGCCATATACAATGCATATCCTCAATGTCTTCAAACTTCTTGAATTTTGAGAATTTCTTTGATTTGTCAGCCATAGCTACAGTGTTGTCGGGTCCGCGCTTTCTGTCTGGATGCCCATTATTTCGATGGTTTTGCCTGTCTGGGTTGTCTCGGTTGTTTCTATCTAGGAACCTTTCTCATATTTTCTCCTCTGCAGTGATCATATTTTCTACTGTGCATCTAAACTCTTCATTGTTTCTCAGGTTTTCTTTGCAAAAGTCTAGAAACTGCCACTTGGCCATGATCCTATGGGAGAAAGCTTCGATTACTTCTCGATCAGTGATGTCATGTACTTGAGAACGTAGTTCACCAAATTGATGATAATAATCTCTGAGGCTTTCACCATCTTTCTGTTTGAGTCCCTTCAGTTCTGCACGGGTGATAGGGTGTGTGATGATGCCGGTGAAATTTTCACAAAAAGCCCTCTGCAAGTCCCCCATCCCCTAATTGATCCAGGGCTTCGCGTATCAAACCATTGGAGAGGCATAGTCTCTAATGCCATAGGGAAGAAGAGTGCTTTGATGTCATCATCTCTGCCGGCTAGTTCGATTGACTGAGAGTAGCTTCTGAGCCACTGCTTGGGTTTGGTTTTGCCATCGTATTTGGAGTGATTAGAAGGTTTGAATTTGTGAGGTAGTTGTACTGAAGTAAGTTGGCTTGCAAAGCAAGGGAACCTGTCGTGGGCTCCAGCTTCTCTATACTCTGATTCAGCCTCTCCTTCCTGCCAGCTATTGTTTTGGTGAGAGTAGTTCCATGGGGCTGTTTGGACGGGTACTCTACTCCTGCTTTCCCTTGGTTGCTCAACTCAATTGCTTTGACTATGGTTCCTTCTACTTTCTCTGTTGCGGCTTCCATTTGGCCCTAGTCTTTCAAAAGCATACTTCCTTTGACTTTGATTTCCTTGTCTGTGAGATGCTGATCTTGCGGGTAGTTGAGTCCTCCCGTTGTGTGCTCGTAAGGCTATCGACCGAAGAACCTCCCTGAGTCGTTCTTGCTCTTCATTGGGGTGAGAAATAGCTTTGAGTTCTTCGGCTAGTTCTCTGATCCTGTCGTATGGAGAGTTGTTTGCCTTTCCATCTATGTTTCTTCTGCTTCTTGTTCTAACTTCTTTTTATCATATTCAGCCAGGCCAGACTCATATCTTGTCTAGGCTTCTTTGCGTTGCCTTGCGCGGCGTCTGCGACTTTCTTTCAACTTATTTTTCCTTTCTCTGGCACACTTCTGGTTTTTAGTCTTGCCATCGTATTCTAGAGCGTTAGGTAATATGTTGGACTCTGATTCATCTGAGTACCTAACGTCGGGTGCTTTCGGTGGAATCAGAGGTGGTCGCCGAATCATAAATACTTCTCAAGTGTGTGTTGCTTCTGCATCTGTGACTGTGCCATTAGAGTTGCTAATGATCTCTGTAGAGGTGTCAGTGTCGTAGAGCGTACTCTCTTCTTGGTAGGGTAGAATCATTGCATCATCAACCAGTCGGACGTCGCCACCTCTAGAGATAGAAACCCGGCTAGTGGACGAGGCAATTTTGTGGAGTTGTGGTCAGTACGAGGCCTTCTTGTGCTCCTACGAGGGGTACCCTTAGCACTAATCCGGCCGCTTCTTGGAGTAGAATCTGGCATGACTTCACCATGTTGTTATGCCTGAACGGGAAGGGGCCCAATTTTATGGAAGAATTCTGAAGTAAGCCTGAATTGACCTCTTGATGGATTGAAGCTGAATTCCGGAGTCTCATCAGAAAAGAACCCGGTTTGCCAAGAAAAGAACCCAGATTGGTTTTCGAGGTGGATTTCGTTTCAAAGTCTGAGTCGAATTCGATCGTCGGCGAAACCTGAAATGATTCAGACTTCGCGAGACGTGAAAACCTTCTGGCGAGTTCTTCTGTCGATCTCGCCGAAAGAGTGAGGTCTTCCTGGTCTTCTCGACCCTCGAGGAAGCATCCTTGGAGCTTGCCTTGGTTGTCCGCCTTGCAGATCCACGATCCAAAGGTGAAAGTTGATCTCGTCGAGAAGATTATGTTGTCGAGGTCCATCGAGCTCTCGATCACAAATCCGCTGAAAGCCCCTACCTGGTGCGCCAACTATCAATGTTTGATCACTGATAGCCTGCCACGGGGGTACCCAGGATAGTTGTTCAGGCTTCGGCGTATGCTGAAACTCAACGGTGAACGCAGAGACAATCGATTTATACTGGTTCAGGCCCTCGATCGTGATCAAGTAATAGCCTTTACGTCTATTGACGGTAGTTATCATCTATCATAAACCGTCAACATTGTGTATAGAAATGGTCACCAATAGAAACTTAGGGATTATTACTGACAATTTCCATGAGTTTTGATGAATTATTATTTTCAGCAGGGATATTCCAGAAATAATAAAAAATGAGGATTGAATTGTCAAAAAGGAACGAAACTTAACTGCGACGAAATATGCACCAGAAGACTCTAGAAGACACCAAAAGGCACAGAACCGAAGTGGACCAGCAGCTGCCAGGTGGGGCCGGCCGGCCCCACCACCATGCTGCCTGGCCCTCCCTATGGGATTCTTCCACGCCCTTCTGGAGTATTCTTCCACCGCCTCTTAGGATGCATCTCTGCCATACATGAAGTCGGTTTGATCCAAGGGTTGACGGTTTTTCCTCAGGACTATAAATATAGGCCCTGACCCCCCTGAAGCACCTGATCATAAGTCAAGAGTAGTCCAAATATTAGGGTTTCCAGAGATTAGATAGAGAGAGCTCTAGTTCTTTAATTTCTTATTATAGGCTTTCTAGCAAGGTTCAAGTAGAGTTGGGCGATTGCTCAGGATTCTGAATCTATTTGTCTAGATATTGATAATTTGCCTTTGTATCTCATTTAAGACTTTGTTCTATTTCAATAATATGTTCCTCTTTGTTATGTTCTTAGTTGCTCTAGTTATATATTGAATATAGTATTATTTGATGATTTGCATTTGCATATGTTCGTAGAGTACCTAATTCAGTTCGTGCGAGAGTTAGGTAGCTTTGATTATGTAAGCATGATGCTTAGATATGAAATTCCATGCGAATGCTGACTATGTGCTAGGACATGTGGTAGATCGCTAAGGTGATAGCTTGGTTGAGTCCTTTGTAGTTCATCCCCCGTATATAGATGACATGGTAGAGCCCGGTCTCGAAGGAGAAGAAGACTCTGTTTCCAATTCTCCCTAGTAGATGTTCCTTATAATTTTGCTTTGATTCAATTTTACTAATAGATGAAGATATATATGCTAGAGTGAGCAGCAAGACTTAGTGTTTAGGAATAACTTGGAAATTGTTTACTCTAACCGAATCTCGAGATTAGTCAAACTATTTTTAGTGAGTCTCTGTTTTCTATCTCTGGAATACCATTATCATGCTACATTTATTTATCTTTTACTTGACTTATCCCTGCTAAAGCATAAGAGTGGTTGGTTTATCATAGGTCTGCACATTTATTTAGTCATATAAACATTTGCCTCACGGTCGGCGTTAGCCTTTGCGTTGGATTGATTGATATGTTGTGTTCTCTCTTACAGGGGTGCCCATAGCCTCTCTTTATATCGGTACAGAAGGTCATGATGCGGTTACAATCCTAGTCGGATCCAAAGAAGGTGTCCTGTACTAGATACAAAAGGTACTTTCCTATAGGAGTCTGGCTAGTCTAGCATATTCTACTCGAATTTGGTGTAGCAGTTGCTGCTCTCCTTCCTGCTTTAGTCTGTGGGTCATGCCAGAGCCCACGACTTGTCATATCGCTGGGGAACCCTATGGGTCCCGCTTCGATAAAGTCCTCGTGTACCATTCCCTTTTTTGTTCAATTTTTTTCAAAAATTATTTTTCGGCCGTCCCTTTGTCAGATTTTATTCATTTTCCTAGGCAGCACCGTCCAAGCGAGGGGGAAGGCGGAAGGGCAAACGACGCGCCGAAGTCACGGGTGGGCCGAACGCGTACGTCAGATGCGATCATAATAGCACTAAAGCACCAGATCCCATAAGAACTCCGAAGTTAAGCGTGCTTAGGTGAGAGTAGTACTAAGATGGATGACCTCCTGGAAAGTCCTCGTGTTGCGGTTTCTTTTTTGTTTGTTTTTTAAATTGTTTTTTGGCCGTTCCTTTGTCATATTTTATTTGTTTTCCTAGGCGGCACCGTCCAAGCGAGAGGGAAGACGGAAGGGCAACCGGCATGCGAAAGTCACAGGCGGGCCGGACGTAGAGGCGCGGGCATAAAAGGAAGGAGGATGCAAGGTATATCTGATGCAATCATACCAGCGCTAAAGCACCGGATCCCATCAGAACTCTGAAGTTAAGCGTGACTGGACAAGAGTTGTACTAGGATGGGTGACCTTCTGGGAAGTCCTCGTATTGCATTCCCTCTTTTGTTTGTTTTTTTCAAAAATTATTTTTTAGCCATCCGTTTGTCATATTTTATTCGTTTTCCAGGTGGCACCGTCCAAGTGAGGGAGAAGGCGGAAGGGCAACCGGCGCGCTGAAGTCACGGGCGGGCCAGACGTGGAGGCGCAGACATAAAAGGAAGGAGGACGCAAGGTATGCCTGATGCGATCATACCAGCACTAAACCACCAGATCCCATCAGAATTCTGAAGTTAAGCGTGCTTGGGCGAGAGTAGTACTAAGATGGGTGACCTCCTCAGAAGTCCTCGTGTTACATTCCATTTTTTGTTTGTTTTTTTTTCAAAAATTGTTTTTTGGCCGCCCCTTTGTCATATTTTATTCGTTTTCCTAGGCGGCACCGTCCAAGCGAGGGGGAAGATGGAAGGGCAACCGGCGCGTCGAAGTCACGGGCGGGCCAGACACGAAGGCGTGGGCATAAAAGGGAGGAGGATGCAAGGTATGTCAGATGCGATCATACTAGCACTAAAGCCCCGGATCCTATGAGAACAACGAAGCTAAGCGTGCTTGAGTGAGAGTAGTAATAGGATGGGTGACCTCCTGGGAAGTCCTCATGTTGCAATCCCTTTTTTGTATTTTTTTCAAAAATTGTTTTTTGCCTGTTCCTTTGTCATATTTTATTCATTTTCCTAGGCGGCACCGTCCAAGCGAGGGGGATGGCAGAAGGGCAACCGGCGCGCCGAAGTCACGGGCGGGCCGGACGTGGAGACGCGGGCATAAAAGGAAGGAGGACGCAAGGTATGTCGGATGCGATCATACCAGCACTAAAGCATTGGATCCCATCAGAACTCCTAAGTTAAGCGTGCTTGGACGAGAGTAGTACTAGGATGGGGAACCTCTTGGGAAGTCCTCGTGTTGCATTCCCTTTTTTGTTTTTTCTAAAAACTAGTTTTTTGCCGTCTCTTTGTCATATTTTATTCATTTTTCTAGGCAGCACCGTCCAAGTGAGGAGGAAGGCGGAAGGGCAACCGACGCGCCGAAGTCACGGGTGGGCCGGACGCGGAGGCGCGGGCATAAAAGGAAGGAGGACGTAAGATATGTCAGATGCGATCATACCAGCACTAAAGCACTGAATCCCATCAGAATTTGGGCGAGAGTAGTACTAGGATGGGTGACCTCCTGGGAAGTCCTCGTATTGCATCCCTTTTTTGTTTGTTTTTTTTAAATTATTTTTTAGCCGTCCCTTTGTCATGTTTTATTCGTTTTCCTAGGCGGCACCGTCCAAGCGAGGGGGAAGGCGGAAAGGCAACCGGCACGCCGAAGTCACAGGCGAGCTGGACGCGGAGGCGCGGGCATAAAATGAAGGAGGACACAAGGTATATTGGATGCGCTCATACCAGGAGTCAGAACTCTGAAGTTAAGCGTGCTAGGGTGAGAGTAATACTAGGACGGGTGACCTACTGGGAAGTCCTCATGTGATATTCTCTTTTTTGTTTGTTTTTTTCTAAAATTGGTTTTTGGCCGTCCCTTTGTCATATTTTATTCGTTTTCCTAGACGGCACCGTCCAAGTGAGAGGGACGGGTGGGCTGGACGTGGAGGCGTAGGCATAAAATGAAGGAGGACACAAGATACGTCGGATGCGATCATACCAGCACTACAACATCGGATCCCATCAGAACTTCAAAGTTAAGCGTGCTTAAGCGAGAGTAGTACTAGGATAGGTGACCTCATGGGAAGTCCTCGTGTTGCATTCCCTTTTTTGTTTGTTTTTCTTCAAAAATTATTTTTTGGCCATACCTTTGTCATATTTTCTTTGTTTTCTTACGCAGCACCATCCAAGTGAGGGGGAAGGCGGATGCGCGGGCATAAAAGGATAGAGGAGCAATGTATGTCGGATGCAATCATACCAGCACTAAAGCACCGAATCCCATCAGAACTCTGAAGTTAAGCGTGCTTGGGTGAGAGTAGTACTAGGATGGGTGACCTCATAGGAAGTTCTTGTGTTGTATTTCCTTTTTTGTTTGATTTTTTTCAAAAATTATTTTTTGGTCATCCCTTTGTCATATTTTATTCGTTTTCCTAGGTGGCACCGTCCAAGTGTGGGGGAAGGCAGAACGGCATAAAAGGAAGAGGACGCAAGGTATGCCAAATGTGATCATACCAGCACTAAAGCACCGGATCCCATTAGAACTCTGAAGTTCTGCGTGTTTGGGCGAGAGTAGCATTAGGATAAGTGACCTTATGGGAAGTCCTCGTGTTGCATTCCCTTTTTTGTTTGCTTTTTCAAAAAATATTTTTTTGGCCATCCTTTGTCATATTTTCTTCATTTTCCTAGACGGCACCGTCCAAGTGAGGGGGAAGGCGGAAGGGCAACCGGCGCGCTGAAGTCATGGGCAAGACAGACGCGGATGCATGGGCATAAAAGGAATTATGTACTCTTATATGCTGAGATGTAATCTTGAGTTGTGGAGGCTATTGTGGTATGATACTCAACCATGATCCTGTGTTGTGGAGATGTGAATGGCATCTCCAGGGAATCTCCGATGTTGGTTTGCTTAAATTGAATTGGTCAAGGGAGATGTTCAAAGTTGTACTAACTACCGCGGGATTAAGTTGATGAGCCATGCGATGAAGCTCTGGGAGAGGGTTATTGAGCATCGCCTAAGGAGAGTGACACATGTGACCCAAAATCAGTTTGGGATCATGCCTAGTAGGTCGACCATGGAGGCAATTTTCTTATTACGACAATTGATGGAGAGATATAGGGAACAGAAGAAGGACTTGCACATGGTCTTTATTGACCTCGAGAAGGCATATGACAAAGTACCGAAAAATGTCATGTGGTGGGCCTTGGAAAAGCACAAAGTCCCAACTAAGTACGTTACCCTCATCAAGGATATGTACAGGGATGTGGTGACGTTTGTCCGAACATGTGATGGCGACACCAGTGACTTTCCAATTAAAATAGGACTGCATCAGGGGTCAGCTTTGAGCCCTTATTTATTTGCTTTGGTGATGGATGAGGTCACAAGGGACATACAAGGTGATATCCCTTGGTGTATGCTCTTTGCTGATGATGTGGTGCTAGTTGACGACAGTAGAGCAGGGGTTAATAGGAAGTTAGAACTATGGAGGCACATGTTAGAGTCGAAAGGGTTCAGACTTAGTAGGACTAAGACCGAGTACATGAGATGCGATTTCAGCGCGACTAGGCATGAGGAGGGAGACGTTAGCCTCGATGGGCAAGTGGTGGCCAAGAAGGATACTTTTCGGTATTTAGGGTCGATGCTACAAAAGGATGGAGACATTGATGAAGATGTTAGACATAGAATTTCAGCCGGCTGGTTGAAATGGCGTCAAGCTTCTGGCGTCCTCTGTGACAAAAGGGTGCCTCAGAAGCTGAAAGGTAAGTTCTATAGGACGGCGATTCGTCCGGCGATATTATACGGTGCTGAGTGTTGGCCTAAAAAAGGCGACATGTCCAGCAATTGAGTGTAGCAGAGATGCATATGTTGCGTTGGTGTTGTGGGCACACAAGGAGGGATAGAGTCCGGAACGACGATATTCGGGATAGAATTGGGGTGGCACCAATTGAGGAGAAATTGATTCAACATCGGTTGAGATGGTTTGGACATGTCCAACGGAGGCCTCCTGAGACGCCGGTGCGTAGTGGAGTTCTAAAGCGGACCGATAATGTAAAGAGCGGTAGAGGTCGACCTAAACTAACTTGGGACGAGTCCGTTAAGAGAGATCTTAAGGAGTGGAATATCTCCAAAGATTTAGCTATGGACAGGAGCGCTTGGAGATTGGCAATCAACGTGCTTGAACCATGACCTCTTTTTATCTTATGCCCTTTATGTCCTTTATGTGTCTCCCTGTTTCTCGTCTCTTTTTGGTTTCATCTCTATCCTACCCAACTTGCTTGGGATAAAATGCTACGTTGTTGTTGTGTCAAGTGATGACATTTGATTTAGGAAAAATTAACGCAGTGGGTCCTACAGACACAACATTGGTTCCTCCCGTTCAATGACGCCAAGCCACCTCATCTACTTCAACAATGCCGGGCCACCTCCTCTACTTCAAGGACGCTGACCGCCACCACAACCACGGTGAGGGTGGGCGTCCAACTAATTTGGCCTAGCGGCAGCGTGGATTTGACAAGGCGACGCAGATCTAGCTTGGCCGATTGAGCACTATACCGAGTGGCGACACCGTGGTATTACAGCGAGCTTGACCACAAGACAACATTTTTTAATTTTGTAATAGATTATCACCGCCACTTTGTGTAACCGTCCAGTTTGCAGCCGACTGTAATGAGCTCAATTGTCACAGCTAACTTTTATCACCAAATCACAAAACTAGCTGTGGTAACGATCTGGTTTGCAGCCGACAGTAATAAGCTCAATTGTCACAGCTAACTTTTATCACCAAATCGTAAAACTAGCTGTGGTAACGATCTGGTTTGCAGCCAACAGTAACGAGCTCAATTATCACAGCTGACTTTTACCACCGAATCGCAAAACTAGCTATGGTAACGATCTCGTTTGTAGCCGACAGTAACGAGCTCAATTATCGCAGCTGACTTTTATCACCGAATCACAAAACTAGCTGTGGTGGGGGTTCCTAACCGACAATGATAATATATTTGTAGTATTGATTCTTGATTTTGCTAGTTGGGAGTTCTGAAACCGCGGTCAACATAATAAAGAATAATCAAAGCAGTAAATCTTTCAACGCGTAAAGAAATCCGCTATTGAGCTCCTCTGCATGCCTCCATCGAAGAGAAATGGTACAAGTGGCTTCTTACGGCGGGCGCGCCTCCCATAAGTGGAAAGCCCACACACACAGATGGCGAAACAAATGACAATTTGTTTGTTATGATTTACAGATCTCTCACCGCATAAAAGAAATCTGCTCCTCTAAGCGCCGTTGCGTGCCTCCATCCAACTTAGTTGGAACACGTGGCATCTTCCCAGGTCACATCTCCTATAAGTGGATGGCCCACACATGCATATGGCTCCATCTATTATAAGCGGAAACAAAGAACTATTTGTGTGAATATGATTCATAGCAAGAAGTAAAAGCTACCGTTTACACTTCCAAGCTGAAACAGATTGGGCTAAGTTGCGTAGTTGCATCACATAATTATTTTTTTACAATCACCTTCTGGACTTTTTTTTTGTGACTAATCACCTTCTGGACTGGACTCAAAAGAAATAGTCATGGGCAGCAGAGAGATATATCGCCTCTACTATTATGCTGTTGTGCACTTCTGGATTGGGCTCCCTGACGTCATGCCCTCACATGGAGTACGTTAGATAGGATAGTCACGAATGCCCGGTGAAACAAACAGAACAGGCATCGATTAACCTATTGCTCCCGCGAAACGGAACGAGAAAAGCACGCCCGGGATCGGCTGTCGCGTCCAGCTTTCGCGCCGCAACGCCTGTTTCCTAAGCAAAGCAAAACCTCTATACAGCTGTCTCCAACCATTTAATCCCTCATTTACAGCATGATTAGCTTACTCTAACCACGAACTAATGACTGCGGAGTACGGAAAATAAAAATCAGGCGCTTATAAGCGCCCGCACACGAAGAAAGTGCTCATCGCAAAACAGAAAAAGAAAATCGAGGCGAGACAGGCGAGAGGAGAGCGAGCGAGCGAGCCGAGAGAGAAAGCAGTTTCGAGCTCGCCGCAGCGAGGACCGGCCCGCGCTCAAGCGATAAGGGGCGTGGGCGTCGGCATGGAGAGCGAGATGGCGGAGGAGTCGCCGGCCGCGGCGGCGGCGCGGGCCCGGCCACTGGAGGCGGTCGCGGAGGAAGGGCAGGAGGTGGCGGAGCAGAACCCGGTGGCGCCGGTGTGCTCCACTGTTACAATCCTCAATTGTACACTCACAATCACAAGAACAGGTAACTGGATTTCTTAGGAAGTTCAAGATACAGGGTCAGAGAACCATAGGAGGAAGGGAGACAGGAGGGAACGGGGAAGAAGATGGTCGGGGAAGTTCAGAGTTGTTTCAACCTGTTCCATTCAGTTACACAGGTGCGCCTTATATTGGCCACCCACCCTTTCTCGGCACGCAGGCCGCTCCTAGGCCCAGCCCAACTATCCAGAGCCCTTCACATATCCAGAGCCCTTTACAGATTGAGCCCATCTCATTGTCGCACCATATCCTTCCCTTTTAGCTGACGTCTTCCCTGCTGACGCTGTTTCCTGACAATACCCACCCCTTGAAAGCCAGCTTGTCCCCAAGCTGGTGCATCTGGGTACTGACGCCTCAGAGAGAAAGCTTCCTCCCAAGTAGTGTAATGAGCAGGTAAGTGAGACCATCGTACCTTGAGCTGGTTGATCATCGACGAGCCCTTGTTCACCAGTCGAGATTCCAAAATATGAACTGGACAGGCATCTTGACCCGGAACCATAACAGAGAGATCAGTATCGACCACAGTAGCTGGTGGAATATACTTTTTCAGTTGTGAAACATGTAAAACTGGATGGATCCTTGCATCTGAAGGCAAATCCAACTTATACGCCACCATGCCAACCTTCTGAATGACTTTGAATGGCCCAAAGTATTTATATGAAAGCTTCTGACTAGAGCGTGTAGCCACTGAGTTCTGAATGTATGGTTGCAATTTGATGTAAACCATATCCCCTTCCTGGAATACTCGCTCTGATCTGTGCTTATCTGCCTGATTCTTCATACGTTGACAAGCACGGTTCAGCTGATGCTTGATCACCTCCATCAACGTTTCTCTTTCAGATAACCATTCTTCCAGGTCTGATGGAATGGCTGCAGCTGTATTGGTAATTCCCAGATGCCTTGGTGGGTGTCCATATAATACCTCAAATGGGGTGCGGCCTAGAGCTGTATGGTAGGCTGTGTTGTACCAAAACTCTGCTGTAGCCAGCCACTTATGCCAGTGTTTGGGACAAGTACTAACAGCACATCTTAGGAATGATTCCAAACATTGATTTAGCCTTTCGGTCTGCCCATCCGTTTGAGGATGATAAGAGGAACTCATGAGAAGCTGAGTATCAGATAATTTGAACAAATTTTGCCAAATCGCACTTGTGAAAATTCTGTCCCTATCTGATATCAGAGCTTGAGGCAACCCATGCAATTTGTAAATATGATCCATATACGCTTGGGCAACTTGAATGGCAGTAAAAGGATGTGCAAGTGGTATGAAATGTGCATATTTAGTGAACTTATCAACCACTACCATGATCACATTGTACCTGTTGGAGTTTGGAAGGCCTTCTATGAAATCCATACTTACCACTGTCCATGCTTGAGTAGGAATAGGTAAAGGCTGTAGGAGCCCAGGCAATTTGACATGCTCTGACTTGGCTTGCTGACAGACCTCACAGGATTGGACATACTTCCTAATCATCTCCTTCATCTTGGGCCAAGCAAACAGTGTCTTGATTCTGTGGTAAGTGGCCTGAAACCCAGAATGACCCCCAACTGCACTATTATGTAGTGACTGCAGAACATGTTGTTGTGCTAAGTCATTATTGCCTATCCAAACTCTTCCCTTGTACCTTATAATTCCATCAGTAAGAGAATACCCTTGACCATTCTCTGGATGTAAAGCCAACTCAACCAACAACTGCTGGGCTGCAGGATCAGCATCATATCCTTGGACTAGATTCTCAAGCCAAGCTGGGGTACAGGTGGAGAGAGCACAGATTGTTGTCAAGGGTGAACATCTGGATAATGCATCCGCAGCCATATTGGTGTTGCCCTGTTTGTACTGGATAGTGAATTTTAAATCCATCAATTTAAGGAGAGCTTTCTGCTGCAGCTTTGTATGGGCTCTTTGGTCTGTCAGATAGAGTAAACTTCTATGATCTGTTTTGATAACAAAAGCTTGATGTTGCAGATAGCATCTCCACTTTTGTACCGCCATTATGATGGCCATACACTCTTTCTCATAAGTAGACAGGGCTTGGTTCCTGGGACAGACCTGTTTACTTAGATAAGCCACAGGGTGACCTTCTTGCATAAGTACAGCTCCAAAACCCACCTCACTGGCATCAGTCTCCAAGATGAATTGTTTGTTGAAATCAGGGATGGCCAACACAGGTGCTTGCACCAGGGCTGTTTTCAATGTATCAAATGCTTCTTGTGTATTGGATGACCAAACAAATGGGACTCCCTTCTTTAGCATATTGGTTAATGGCCTACTGATCATCCCATAATGTTTTATGAATTTCCTGTAGTACCCTGTCAATCCCAAGAAGCCTCTCAACTCTTTCAAGGATTTTGGTACTGGCCACTGAACCACAGCTTGGACTTTAGTTTGCTCAGTAGCAACTCCCTGGGCAGAAATGCAGTGGCCCAAATATTCAATGGTCTGTTGGGCAAAGGAACATTTTGACATTTTGGCATAAAACTGATTCTTTCTCAGAATCTCCAGGACTTGCTGCAAGAGAGCACAATGAGCTTCTAAGGAACTAGAGTAGATCAAGATATCGTCCATAAACACTAATACACCCTTCCTTAACAATGGTGCAAATATGGTGTTCATGACACTTTGGAAGGTGGCTGGGGCATTTGTGAGTCCAAAGGGCATGACTAGGAACTCATACAAGCCACTGTGTGTCTTGAATGCAGTCTTGTGAGTATCACTAGCTGCAATACAAATCTGATGATATCCTGACCTTAGATCTAGTTTAGTGAACCATTTAGCATTTGTCAATTCATCTATAAGCTCATCAACTATTGGAAGAGGATGCTTGTTTTTTACTGTGATAGCATTGAGATGCCTGTAATCAATGCAGAACCTCCAAGTCCCATCCTTTTTCTTAACCAGCAACACAGGTGAAGCATATGGGCTAGTGCTTTGCTTTATAATTCCACTTTTCAACATTTCTGCCAGTTGGCTCTCAATCTCAGACTTTTGAGCAGGTGTGTACCTATAGGGTCTAACATTCACCGGCTGGGCACCAGGTAGCAACTCAATCTGGTGATCATACTGCCTCTTGGGGGGTAGTGTCTTAGGTTCTTGGAACACATCCTCATATTGAGCTAAAAGAGATTGAATGTTAGCTGGCACAGGTTCTTGATCAGTACTATCCAGTTGGCAAATTGTTACTGCTGGATCAACCATCTGTTCAGAAGGAATAGCTGCAGTCAACTGTACACAGTGGGTAATGGCCTTTCTTCTCATCAAACCCTTGAGCTTCCCTGCACTGATAGCAGTGCATTTTGTGACACTTGGCTTGATGCCTTGTAACTTGATTGTGGAGCCTTTATACTGAAACCTCATAATTTTCTTAGTCCAGTGTACCCACATGGGGCTACACTCTTCCAACCAGTCCTGACCAAGGATCAGATCATAACACTTTAGTGGTAAAACACCCACAGAGGTGACAAATGTATGCCCTTGAATAGACCACTGCAACTGAGGAATGCCCTGGTCACAAATCATTGGAGTCCCATCAGCAGTTACAAAATTTGCTGGAGGGCAAGACTGAATCTGATGTTTGAGCTGATCAGCTAACTGCTTGCTGATGAATGAGCCCACACTTCCTGAATCTACAAGAATCATGATGTCAACCGCCCCAACTGTTCCACATAATCTCATAGTTCTTCTACTGGAAGGATGCTTAGGCACATCAGAACCCACCGCCATTACTGTTTCAGGTTCAGACAACTCTGAAAAGTCTTCAGCACTATCTATTTCTGTGTCATCTACTGCTTCAAGCAACTCCTCCAACACATGGATAGATATCTGATTCGGACACTTGTGTCCAGCCCCCCATTTCTCCCCACACTTGAAGCATAGTCCATTCTTTCTTCGAAATGACTTCAGAGCAGCTAACTTATCCTCACTGTCATTTCTCATGGCCTTTGGTTTCAGTTTGTCCACTTCAGTAGGCTTATGCTTATCCACAGTCTGACTAGTTCTGAAGGTTGACAGAGAAGTGATCCTGACTGAATGGCGTTGCTTGCTGTGCTCAAGTTCCTCTTCCTGAATGAGAGCCAGTGCACTGGCGGTATCCACGTCCTTAGGGCGATGCAGCAATATTGCTGATCTGATTTCCTCCTTGAGGCCTCCCACAAACTTAGTCACCAGAAATGTATCATCAAACGCTGGATTGTATAAAAGAATTCCATGAGCTAACTCCTCAAATCTGCGCTGATAATCAGATACAGTTCCTGTTTGCTTCAAAGACTCCAGGTGCCGTAACTGAGTCTGGTACTGATCCTTATCAAACTTCGCAAACACTAGAGCACACAGAGAATCCCAATCTGTAACTCTGCCTTTCCGCTGAACTGTTTGAAGCCATATCGCAGCTGCTCCAGTGAAGTTTAATGCTGCGAAATGGGTCTTCAAAGATGGGTGGACAGCATATACCTCAAAGTACATGACACAACGATCGTACCATAACCGAGGGTTATCACCATCAAATCTTGGGAACTCAATCTTGGGAAAAGGGGCCTTATGCTGAGCTAACTCATGTTCTTCAGAATTCATGGTAGATGGGTGGACAAGGAAGCCAGCAGAAGTCATACCCATAGCTGGACGAGGTGGTCGCCCGAGCACGCCTCCAATCGCGTCCTCTTGGTGTATCGAGTCACCCGAACCGCCTCCGTGCTCTGATGTCGATGGCGAGGTATGCGGGGCCCGATTCAGATTGAACGGGTTGACCTCACTCGATGGAGGTGGCGGCGGAGCACGAGGCAGAATCGTCTCTGTCGTCAGCGGTGGAGCCGTCGCAGGCTGTCTCGGTGGAGGTGGCGGTGGCGGGGGTGCAGTCTCCAAACGCTTGATCCGGGCCGCCGCATCATCGCTCTGCAGGATCAATGTCCCGAACGACTCATCCACGGAGAGGCGCCAAGACTCGAGGTCACCCAACTTCTCCAGGGCTGTCTTCATCAGGTCCTGGAAGCCAGTGAACTGCGCCTTCATCTGCGCCTTCATCTCATCGACGCTCGACTTGAGCTCGTCCAGCGACGCGGCCATCTCGACCTGGTACTTCGTCAACCGCGGCTTCGGCGCCAGAGCGGAGGAGAAGCACTTCCCCGCGTTCGTCGCCGACCCAGTCAACCTCGGCGCGGACCTATGGGAAACGCGTGTTCCTCAACCCGAAGGGAAGAACAGCAACCCAGCCGTCGGGGATTACGACCGCGATCAAGGCAAGAAACGCGAATTGGGGAAAAAAATTAGGGTTCCCCAACCAAGGCTCCGGATACCAATTGTTACAATCCTCAATTGTACACTCACAATCACAAGAACAGGTAACTGGATTTCTTAGGAAGTTCAAGATACAGGGTCAGAGAACCATAGGAGGAAGGGAGACAGGAGGGAACGGGGAAGAAGATGGTCGGGGAAGTTCAGAGTTGTTTCAACCTGTTCCATTCAGTTACACAGGTGCGCCTTATATTGGCCACCCACCCTTTCTCGGCACGCAGGCCGCTCCTAGGCCCAGCCCAACTATCCAGAGCCCTTCACATATCCAGAGCCCTTTACAGATTGAGCCCATCTCATTGTCGCACCATATCCTTCCCTTTTAGCTGACGTCTTCCCTGCTGACGCTGTTTCCTGACATCCACCAAGACCATGGAGCGCGTGGCGGCCGCGAAGAAGTTCATCGAGGACCACTACCGCGCGCAGATGAAGAACCTCCAGGAGCGCAAGGAGAGGTACTGGAATCCGTGCCCTCTTCCAAAATTTTTCTGATATAGGTCTCGAGCTAGCAGTGCTTGCCTGCGATTTAGCTAGATAGATCTCGCGTGAGGCGGACTGATCGAGGCGTCCAACCTGCAAGTAGACGAGTTAGAGGTAGCCTGTATGCTTATGCTCCTGTGGGGTGGGTGTGAGGGTTTGGGCTGCACTTCTCATGCATACTGAATCGGATTAGCATGCCAGGGTAGTTGATTGTCAAATGTGGCTGTAGGTCCTACTAGTGCTGAGCTTTGGGGCGATGTTGGGTGGCAATTTTGCAGTGGATTGAGCTGTTGCTCATTGCTGCCTTCTTGGGTGGCAATTTTGCAGTGGATTGAGCTGTTGTGCGTTGCTGCATCCGAGATAAAGCAAATTGTGACTTTGTGATGTCTGAATTGCTTGAGCTTGACTGGCTAGAATCAATATGGTGGCCGTTGTATGGCTTGCCATAATTGGAATAAAGCTGCCTGCCATTAGCAGTTAGTAGGAGGATGCAAAGAAACAACGCTTGTGCTTATGTTCACGTCCTCGCTTTTAGGGAGAGGGGACACACAGGCAGTTGATTGTGCTCTCATGTGCTATGCGTTAGCATTACCCTTTGGTCGCATGCTGGCAGTTGGCTTTGGGCATGATAATGTGGATAGGTCTTCGTGCACATTCAGCTGGACGGTTACTGAATCAGGACTAGTGTTTCAGGATGGTTGGTTGGGGAATGTGGCTGTAGACTACTGCTGAGCTTTGGACTGGGATTGCATGGCAATTTGGTATTGGATTGAGCTGTTGCTCATTGCTGCCTTTTGGGTGGGAATTTTGCAGTGGATTGAGCTGTTGTGCATTGCTGCGTCCGAGATAAAGCAAATTGTGACTTTGTGAAGTGTGAATTGCTTGAGCTTGACTGGCTAGAATCATTATGGCATCCGTTGTAGGGCTTGCCATAATTGGAATAAAGCTGCCAGCCGTTAGCGGTTAGTCGGAGGATGCAAAGAAACGATGCTTGTGCTTATGTTCACTTTCTGGCTTTTAGGGAGAGGGGACACACGGCAGTTGATTGTGCTCTCACGTGCTATGCGTTAGCATTAGCCTTTAGTCGCATGCTGGCAGTTGGCTTTGGGCATGATAATGTGGATAGGTCTTCGTGCACATTCAGCTGGACGGTTACTGAATCAGGACTAGTGTTTCAGGGTGGTTGGTTGGGGAATGTGGCTGTAGCTTCTACTAGTGCTGAGCTTTGGAGCATGATTGCACAGGAATTTGGTATTGGATTGAGTTGTTCCTCATTGCTGTGGCTGAGATATACCAGCTGTAGCTTTGTGGAGTCCAAATTCTTGAGCACGACTTGGCTAGAATCAATATTGTCGGTTTTTAAAGGGCTTGCCATTATTGGAATAAAGTTGCAGGCTGTTAGTGGGGGCATGCAAAGAAACAAGGTTTGCACTTATGGTCTCTTCCTCACCTTTTTAGGGAGAGGGGGACATGAGCTGCTTGACGTGTGCTCTCACCTGCTATACGTATTACTTACCTTTTGGTCGCATGCTGACAATTGGCTTTGGGCATGATAATGGGGATAGGTCTGCATGTACGTTCAGCTGGACCCATACTGAATCAGGATTAGGATTAGCGTTTCAGTGAGGTTGGTTGTGGAATGTGGCTGTAGGTTCTACTAGTGCTGAGCTTTGTGGCATGATTAACAGGGAATTTTGTAGTGGATTGAGCTTGCTGTGGACAAGATAAAGCTGATTGTTGCTTTGTGGAGTCCAAATTGTTTGATTTCGCCAGCATCAATGTGGCGATTTTGGGAGGGGTTGCCATTATTGAAATAAAGTTGCAGGTGTTAGTGGCAGCGTGCAAGAAACTAGGTTTGTGCTTATGGCCACTTAGTCTTTTTTGTGTGTGTGTGTGTGTGGGGGGGGGGGGGGGGGGGGGGGCGGGCATGAGGTGCTTGACATGTGCTCTCATGTACCATGCGTTACCTTTTGGTCACATACTGATTATCTTCGTACTTAAGGAACTTGGGCCATATTATACCATCTATGTCTGTAGGCGCTTGATTTTGGAACAACAGCTAGCTTCTTCACAAGTTCCCAGGGAGGAGCAGATAAACTTAATAAAGGATTTGGAGAGAAAGGAGACTGAATACATGAGACTTAAAAGACACAGAATTTGTGTGGATGACTTTGAGCTGCTGACTATCATTGGAAAAGGTGCTTATGGACAGGTTTGTAGTTCCAAATTTCTGCAATCATTTTAATGATTTATTCTTCTGTAGTTTCATCTTTTCTTCTTATTATACTTTAAATATTTCGTTAGACAGGATAATTGTTATATGCAGTTGTGCTACTCAGATACATGTAACAAGACCTATAACATCTCTGGAATGCCTGGTCTTCACAATACAACTGCTGTTTTCAACAGTCTGACTTGTATACCTTGAGTTGATAGCTTAAATTTTTGCTATTCTAATAGGTTCAACTATGTCGGGAAAAGTCCACTGGTAACATTTATGCCATGAAAAAACTCAAGAAGACTGATATGCTTGTGAGGGGTCAGGTAAGACAAAGAAAACTGCACACTTATTATGGCTCATCTTTTTCTTTGTCAATACATATATGATAATAATAATTGTCCTGTGTTTTCAAGAAAAAAAGCATATATGGTAATTAACTAATTCTTATATTTGTTATCTTGATATGCTTTTACGTTAACAATTATCAGCAATGTCAATAGTAATATCATTAGGAGAATTGTTTAATCATTTGGAGTTTTATGAATTTTGTTAGATACAAAGTTCGGCTAGGCGCTAGTCGGATTCTAGGCGGTGACCCACTGCCTAGCGCCTAGGCGGGAGTAATCGCACCTAGGCGGTCCTAGGCGTTTTTCTAGGCATTTTGCCAATATAGGCAAATTAAGAGCAGGGGAAAATAGATGAGCAGAGAGGGAGAGCAGGGAGGGGAGAGCAGCAACCAGGGGAGGAACATCCAGCAGGGGAGGCCCGAGGGGAGCTGCTGGCGGTGGAGGGGGATGAGCAGGGAGGGGGGCAGCCGGCGGGGGAGGGGAACTCACCTTGGGGAGTAGGGTGGCTGGTGAGGAGGGTTGCGCCGTCGGGGAGCAGTGCCGGCGGGGAGGAGCGAGGCCGTCGGGGAGCAGGGCCGGCGGGGAGGGGTGCTCCGTCGGGGAGCAGGTCCGGCGGGGAGCAGGGCCGACGGGGAGGAGCGAGGCCGGCAGATGAACTTCCCCTCCGGCGCGCGTCGCAGGCGGAGCCGCGGAGGAGGACGAGCGGGAGCGCGGTCCGAGTAGCGTCTGCAAGCGGGATTGGACGAATCGAGCACGGTGCTCAGGTATTCTTCCCGCGCGGCGTGTAATTTTTCCTGCGCCCGACGCGGGCTTTAGCGCGCGCTTCCGCGGTGGCCGAAAAAATCGGCAGCGCAGCCGGGCCGCCCGCCTACGCGCCCGCCTTGGGCGCCTGCGCGCCGCAGAATCACCGCCGAGGCGCCGCTGAGCGCCGCCTAGGCGATGCGCCCGCCTAGACTCCGCCCAACCCCCTAGGCTACGCGGCAGCCCATCGACTACCGATTAGGCGTGCCTAGGCGCCGCCTAGTCGGCGCCTAGCCGAACTTTGGTTAGATACTTTTTAGTGATGGGCTGCTCCGTTATGGTTTCTTAATTATAACTCTGAAAACATTGTATGTGTTTCAGAAGACTACAAAATGAAATGACTGAAAGAATTATTTGGGTAGATAGAGTTGTTTCCCTTTTTTTTCCAAAACCACTTGGTATGTTAGTTATAGCTCCTCTTTTTCTTGCATTTTTTACATTCCTTATGTACTAAAGGAGTACCCCCCCCCCCCCCCCCCCCCCCCCCCCCCCCCCCGCCCCACACACACCACAAAAAAAAACACTAAGGGTGGGTGTGTTTCAACCTTTGAACTTTACTATTTTCTGACAACCAGTTAGCCTAACCTCATATGATTTTAATGAGACAAAAGAGGTATCACTAGATTCGGATTTCAACATACATTCCTATCATCATGCTTTTGTAATTGGTAAGAATATTATAAGAATTTTTTTTGGTAAATTTCAGTTTAAAAGTCCATGCCAAGTCAAATTTTTCCTTATAAAAAGGGCAGAGGAAGTACTAGTATGTTTATGTGTCATTTCTTTTCATTTGGAGCTAATATTATCAAGTTTCTAATTAGGTGGAGCATGTTAGAGCTGAAAGAAACTTGCTGGCGGAAGTTGGTAGCCACTGCATTGTGAAACTATATTATTCTTTCCAAGACACTGAGTACCTCTATCTTATCATGGAGTATCTTCCTGGAGGTGACATGATGACCCTCCTGATGAGAGAGGATACTCTAACTGAAAATGTGGCTCGATTCTACATTGCTGAGACTGTTCTTGCCATTGAATCCATTCATAAACATAACTACATTCACAGGTTATATGTTTATGAATCTGATTTATTTATGTGGTATCCAGCATTGTTTGTTTGCTTACTGTTTTTTGTTTATCAATGTTGTAGAGATATTAAACCTGACAACCTACTTCTAGACAAGAATGGTCATATGAAATTGTCAGATTTTGGATTGTGCAAGCCAATTGATTGTTCAAAGTTGTCAACATTGAATGAAAATGAACCAATGACTGATGAAAACCTTAGGGAGTCTATGGACATTGATCATTCTCTCTCTGATACTGCAAATGGTAGGAGGTGGAGAAGTCCAAATGAACAGCTTCAGCATTGGCAGAACAACAGGAGAAAATTGGTACACATGTTTGCCTATTCGGTGTCTCTGTAGTAACACTAATTCTCATGATCATGAACTCTCGAAGGTGTCACTAATTTTTCTTCACATGCTATATAAATGTTCTCCCAGGCATTTTCAACAGTTGGGACACCTGATTATATTGCTCCAGAGGTTCTACTAAAGAAGGGATATGGCCTAGAGTGTGACTGGTACATTAAGAAGAACTTGCTCGCATGCTTGTTATTTCTTCATCTTCCAAAACCTGATCTCTTATTCGAACAACTGTAATGTTATTGTTTATTTCATTATTGTATACAGGTGGTCTCTTGGTGCAATCATGTATGAAATGCTTGTTGGTTATCCACCGTTTTATTCAGATGATCCACTAGTTACATGCCAAAAGGTTTAAGTCTTGGCCACTGAACGGTTCATCTTTTCATGGTGCAGATTGTCACATTATAATAGTATGGTTAGACTATTTTAATTGCTATTACAGCTAAGTTCAGATTTTATAATTAATTTCAGGATTTTTTTTTTGTCTCGCTGAACTTTTTCATGCAATTTTTATGTAAGCCTGCTGTGTTAGAACACAAGTTTATTTCATGCCCGGGGCACTCTAATCAGGTATTGTGGGAAATAAAATAAAATGAGTATGCAGAAATGGCACCAAATGGATTTCCGCAAGTTCGCTGTGTTTTGCCAATGTTGAAAGGGTTAGGCTCAGATTCTCTGTATAAAATGAAGAGGTCTAAAACAAAGTGTTTTCCCTTCGGTTCTTAACTTCCTCTATGCTGATACAACTTGAAACCTGGACTGCTTATCTCTTTCATCAATTTCTGTTACACCCATATATTTAAACCCCCACTAATGGTTATATAATTGAGCAATGATTTACCATGTACAACTTCTATATTTTATATTATTTGCACTGTGCACTGATTATGCATTGTAACTTTACAGATTGTGCATTGGAGAACCTACTTGAATTTTCCAGATAATCCAAGGTTGTCTCTTGAAGCCAAGGATCTCATTTGTCGGTTATTATGTGATGTTGATCACAGAATTGGCAGCGGAGGGGCAGATCAAATAAAAGTATTTACTTCTCATTACTAAGATTACTTACTGATGTTCATTTTGGATTATACGACTCCCCTCTGTTTATATTTGGTAAGGTTATGTTAATCATTTCTTTTATCCTTTTCTTAGGCTCATCCTTGGTTTCAAGGAGTTGAATGGGACAAACTGTATGAGATGGAGGCAGCATTTAAGCCCCAAGTAAATGATGAACTGGATACACAGAATTTCATGAAGTTCCCGGATGTAAGGAAATAGTTTTAAATTTGCTGCTTGTGCCATTCTTCCTATGTTCTCAAGCTCCCTGGAACTTTTAATATGTATTTGATTTGTTTTTCTGTATACTGCTTACTTTATTCTAATTCGCATATATTATACGCACTAATTACCGCTTTGATTCTTTTCTGCAGTTAAACCCTGCTCCAGCAAGAGCAAGTTCTGGGGCTTCAAGGAAGGTATGCGCCGTGGACATAATCAGGAGATTCAACATTAGCTAACCTTAACCACATTCATCATTGCATTCATGTTCTGGAGTCATACTGAAGACTATGATACTGTGAATACATTGTTAGTGTGTTCCTGTTTGTTTTCTTCCATGAAGTTCTTTGTACTAACTATTTTGTGAGAAAAAAAAAACAAGGCTAAAAAAAGATCCACAGCAGCATACATAGTCTGTTTATAGACAGTATTTGGAGTACTGTTATTTAGTGCTGTGATGTTTGACAAGCATTTTTTTATGGCTACCAGATTTTTCAACTAAATAAAGTGACAAATGTTGGTTGACCCAAATTGCCCTAAAATATTTTGCAACTTGCATGACATTCATAAAGTTGCTAGCTTTTTCTTTTGTATGTGGTTAAAACTTTTGGGTGGTTCTTTTTCTTCACATCTCTTACATATGCCCATAGGTAGGCATCAATGTAACAAACTACATGCCATTATTTGTTTATTCACCCTGAAGTTGATCATTGTTTTGGAATGTTGTTGCAGATGATGCTTACTTCTAAAGATCTTAGCTTTGTGGGGTATACATACAAGAATTTTGAGGCTGTGAAAGGTTTGCATCAGTCTGCACGTTTGTAAACTATAGTGGCAACTAACAATGTCATGTTAAATACTTTGATTGCAGTTGAACCACATGGTTTTCTTTTTATGATTTGTTCGCTAGCTTTGCAAATTATGTGTCTGATGAAACCATTTTGTTGACACAATTCATGGAAAGATAACTCCACTTTTACAATTCATGCAAATTAAGGCGTCGCCTAGGCGTCGAGGCGCTAAAAGAAACCTGGGCGTCCCTGACGCCACGACCAAAAATCAGCAAAACAAGAGAGGAGGGGAGGCAGAAGAGAGAGGAAGAACTGGAGGAGGACTGGGATGGCCAAGCACTTGTCTCTGCTCCATCCCCATTGGCTCCAGACGCTATGGCCGTCGCAAACTTCTGCGACATCGGACATCTGGGAGGGGCAGCAGCAGTCAGCGACTCTCGATCTGCGATCTACAGGCGACTGGAGAGGATCTGGAAGGGGGCGGCACCAGCAGTGAGGATGGGGAGAGGAAGAGGTAGGGAGGAATGGTTGCGGGCAGCAGCAGCGCAAAGGGAGAACGGGAGAGGGAGGGGCGGGAGAGAGGAGTCCCGCACAGAGAGGGGCAGCGGCGGCGGAGACGGAATGCTTGTCGATGGGGAGAGCTAAGGGAACAGATAGGTCACCAGGAAGGATATATGGGCTGGCTGGTGGGCTGGGCCTTTCTTAGTGTCTTGTCCTTCTTTTCTTCTCTTCTTCTTTTCTTTTCTTTTTCTTTTTTTCCTTCCTCTGTGCTGCTGCTTTGAAGTTTCTTATAATCAAATGGCGTCGCCTTGCCTCGCCTTATGATCACCTAGGCGTCGCCTAGGCGATTGGAAGGGGGTGGCTCGCCACGTCTCGCTTTAGCGCCTTAATAACTATGTTGTAAACTTGTACTTATGTCTGAACTTATCCTGCTGCCTTTATAACAGTGGTAGGAATTAATTTTTGTGGCCCACTTAGATTAATGCTAGAGATTATCTTGCTTATTCTTACAACTCTGATCCCTTCCGTCTCAGGCAGTAGTTGCCATAATATTCTGACTACTGGATCCTTTTCAGATTCACATTTTCTACTCTATGCAGTGGGGATATGAATTATGTCAAATAGTTATGGCTTATTAGTTTTGTTTCTTACATGTGAAACATATATGCATGCAGATCTTCGGAGAAGCTCCTCATTTACAAGGCACTCTACTGGCTCCCCATCTGGTAGGGTATTTTATTTCGTGGCCTGTTCATAAAACCTCGTTTGATTCTCTGCTCTTGTCTTTATCTTATTTGGGCCGTCTATAATCCCAGATACAGCAGACATGGACTCATCAATGGAGCCTAACGGGACAGACACCCACATGCGCACTGGTTCATCTGGCGACCCTATGGCGCCATGATCTGCCCTGTTGTTTGCCTGAAGTACCCAGCCCTACACCGGCATCATGCATGCACCTCGACGACATGGCTACATCTGAAGAGACCTGGTTGCGGACTTGCATTTATTCAGGTCTCGTGCCCTTCTAATCGTTGGCGAGCACCTTTGTAGTTGTACAAACCAGAGGTATTTGTGCAGTATGTTTCAGGTGAGACAAGATGGGCAGGTCTGGCCCTGGGTATTTACTTCTTAACGCTGGTTGCCCAGGTTGGCATAGTATTAGGTCGTCGCCTTCCTTGTGGCTGCTCTTTGCCCGTTTATTTAATAACATATATAATATATATGGTCATGAGGAAATGGAGAGATAATAACTGTGTTAGGATAGCCATTGTGGTTGGTTGACTAATTTGTGCCGTTTGAGACTCCATCAGAGATTTCTGTGAACTGCCTAGTTTTGTTTTTCGTTGGGGAGTGCTCCGGTGTTGCGGAAACTGAATTGTTTCCTGCAGAACCCATTCACTCCAAAAGGGTCTGCGCTACGGTTTAGGTTGTGGTGTTGCAGCCGAGTCATTGTAGCATGATTGTACTGCATAAATCTGAACGCGTGATGCAATAACAGGTTCCGCTGTGGACATTTTTGCCACCCGTTTAGCTGGCTAGAGTCCTGCCAATTGATCATGGCCGTGACCGTCAATCAGGGAGTACATTGGCTGCCGCACGGCGGCGATCGCGGTCAAGCCACAAACGAACGTAGCCGGACCGCAGGGGACGGCAATGTTAGCACCTGGCGTATATGGCCAGTTGGCCACGAACCCTTCGCAATCAGTCTTTCCGTCGTGGCCACTTGTACCCATATTTTTTAAGCTCAAAGTTTACTCTGACCTTAGTTTGCAGTCTTAATTGGAGGACGTCAGCTAGATGAGTATAATTGTATGTTCTGGCCTAAGTTGCTGTTGCTGCCTCATTTAAATCCTATTTGACTATGACTAAAAGAGAGATGTGCTGTCATCACTTTTTTTTAGAGAGCAGCTCCAGCAGGGTTCTTATTTGAACCCTCGTAACTAAATATGGGTCTCCAGGTTAAAAACACAACTCTAGCGAGGTCTCTACTAGAGCCCTAGATTTGGGTGGGTACCAAATTCCCCCTCCGGTCCTCATTCTTGGGGGCCCTAGGCTAAGCCCCCAAAAGACAATTTCAGTCATTTCTTTGCCCGCCTTCTCTCCCGCTCGCTCCTTCCCTCCCTGCCTCCCCCTTTTCCCCTTAGCCCACGTGGACAACACGACCCACCATTGGCATAAGGGCCCATCGCCTGGCTTCAGTGCTAACCGCCCGTGTGCTCCCATGTACGTGGACTCGTCCCAGTGGGAGTGGATGCAGCGGACTCCTCCCCAGTGCTCCTTGCAGGAGCAGAGCAAACTTCTCTCGCGCGCTCCTTGGACTGCTCCCCGATGAGGCTTGTGGGAGCGGACTCCTTTCGGTGGGAGTGGATTCCTCCCCAGCGTGGACTTGTCCTAGTGGGAGCCCCTGTGACAGACTCCTCCCCTACGAGGCTTGCGGGAGCTAACTCCTCCTGACGCGGACTTGTCTCTGCGAGGGCATACGGGCTCTGCATTTGCTCTAGATCTCAATGAGATTGAGGATTGAAAGAACACAAAATTATGGGCGGGTCCTGTGTGTCAATATCTATAAAAAAAGGATTTGAGGGCTCCTGCTGGAGCAGATGCGAAAAGCAGATCCTCAAAAATAAGAGGAGCCTTCAAATCAAAAGTAGCGGCCCTGATTTGAGGGCTTTTCCTGGAGTTGCTCTTAGGACTTTGAAGAATTCAACTAGGAGTAAATCTCCTACTTGTATATATGGGCCCTGGAGAGGATTATGTAAACAAGGGGCAACACCTACCATGTCAAAATAAGAGTTTGGCAGGAGCAATTAAGAGAGCTCAAGAGAACTAGGCTAGACAGATCTATTGCATTAGATTCATGTATAGGACAAGAATTAGTAGGTCCTAGAGCATAAGTAGGGTTGTGAGAGGGTGATAATCACTTGTACTTTTTGTGCTTTATAGAATTTGTGGTTGGCTTTGTTGGAGTATGTGTTTAGGCCCATGAGGCTAAGGCCCATGTGGCCCATGTATGGAACCTATATAGCTACCCATCTAGGGTTAGCCCTAATCAATAGAGAATCATTATTCCAACATGGTATCTAGCCTAATTTCTCCTCTCTCCCTATCCTGAGCCGCCGGCCAGCCACCACCCGCCGGCGCTGCTTCCTCTGCTGCCGCCGGCCATGGCTGACCGGCCCCCCTCCTTTCCCTCCCTCTTCTCCTTCTTCCCTTCACCCTCCCACCCTTCATGGGCGCAGATCGCGGCGTCCCCGCCTGGGACCGCGCCCGCCGCCATCTCCCCTGCCGCGGCTCGTCCGTCCGCGCGGGAGTTCGCCTCCTTCACTGCTGCGCCCGGGTCGGGGGCGGATCTCCAGGGACCGCGCCCCTCCCTTCCCCATCCCGCCCCCCTTCTCCACCCTCATCCCATGGACGGCCGCCCCTCCCTTCCCAGCTCTCAATCCCTGGCGGCGGCCCTGACTGCAGCCACCGTTTCCCCTGCTTCTGGACTTGGAGAAGATGCGGCTCCTGCTGCTGGGGCTGAGGATCCCATACCAGCCGCCCTCCCTGCCGGAAATGGTGCTGCCACGGCCGGAAATGGTGCTGCCACGGCCGGAACTGGTGCTGCCACAGCCACAGCTGCCCTACAGACAGCCCTCCACAGCCTCCTGGGTGCCGATGCCGGGGCTGCCCATCTTCCCAGCGCCCTCGCGGCCCTCCTTCGCACTGCCGGGACGGATGCTGCTGTCTACCCTCGTGCAGCCATGGCTCCGGGTGGGGGCCCGCCTCTTCTTCCGGCCACGGGTACCGACTCCGCCCTCGCCGCCGCCCTTGTCGCTGCCCGCGCGGCCGCCGCGGAGGGGCAGGCTCGTGTGTGTGCGGCCGCCGCCGTCTGGGAGCGTGAGCGCGACGCGGCTGACGCCCTGGCTCGCCAAATCGCCGAGGCCGAGCATCTTCTCATCTCCCCCGCGGGCCAGGACACCGGCGCCACCTCCTCTGCCTCGCCGGGACGTCGCGTGTCGCACACTGCCGTCCTCTGGCACGACCCGGCCGACCCGCTCGTGGCACAGCTGCACTACCAGGCGGGGGGGGGGGGGGGTCCAGAACATTCGCCTGCTCGTTCCGGTCGTCCTCGAACCGGAGTCGCCCTCGTACGCCCGCTGGCGGGACCTGGTGCTCCTTACACTTCGCCGCTATGCCCTCGACGACCACGTCCTCATCGACTCCTCCGTCGCCGTCCAGACGTCGTCGTGGCTCCGTCTCGACAGCATCGTCCTCTCCTGGATCCTGGGGACGATCTCTCTGGACCTCCACGACCTCGTCCGCACCTCTCCAGACGCGCGCCGGGCGTGGCTCGCTCTTGAGGGCCAATTCTTGGGTAACGCTGAGGCCCGGGCTCTGCGTCTTGACGCGAGCTTCCGTACCTTCGTCCAGGGTGACCTCACCGTCGGCGAGTTCTGCCGTCGGATGAAGGGCATGGCTGACTCCCTGGGGGACCTCGGGTGGCCCGTCGAGGATCGCATCTTGGTCCTCAACGTCCTCCGGGGGCTCAGCGACCGCTACGCCCACCTCAGGACGTGGATCACCCGTCAGAGGCCCTTCCCCACCTTCCTGGAGGTCCGTGACGATCTTGTCATGGAGGAGCTCACGCAGGGTCTCCAGCCGGGATCCACCACTTCCACGGGGTCCTCGTCCTCTTCGACGGCCCTGGCCGCTACTTCGCCGCGTCCTCCTGCTCCACCGCGGTCGTCGGCTCCACCACCGTCGTCTCTCCTGGGCCCTCCTCCCTCCGGGCCAAGCGGAGGTGGGGGGGGGGGGTCGTGGCTCTCGTCGTCGCCGTGGAGGGGGCCGCGGGGGTGGTCGGGGCGGTCCACCCCAGGCCCCGGCACCGGCTGGGACACCCGGGGGGGCGCCATGGCCTTCGTTCCAGAACCCGTGGTCCGGTCGCATCTCCATGTGGCCCTACCACGCCCCCGGAGCCGACACTCGTCCACCGATGGCAATGCTCACCGGAGCTCCTCCTGCTGGTCCTTCACCCGGCGCCTTCCCTGCTACGCCGTGGGTTCCACCCTTCGGGACTCCACCGGGGGTCGCCGGCTGGGATCAGGCGGCCCTGGCTCGCTCGTTCAGCACCATGGGCCTGACACCTCCGGCCGGACCCGAGTGGATCGCTGATTCGGGGGCCACCTACCACACCACTCCTGACCCCGGTATACTTTCGTCGCTCCACTCTCCTTCTTCCTCTCTTCCTTCGTCCATTATGGTCGCCAATGGTTCTTGCCTTCCTGTCACGTCTGTGGGTACCGCCGGTGCTCATGGCTCCTTTCGTCTTCCTGATGTGCTTGTGGCTCCTTCTATGGTTCATAACCTTCTTTCTATTCGTCGTTTTACAGCTGACAATTCTTGTTCTGTGGAATTTGACTCTTCTGGTCTTACTGTAAAGGATTTGGCTTCCCGGCGTCCTCTGCTCCGATGTGACAGCACCGGGCCCCTTTACACTCTTCGATTCCCGGCGGCGCCTTCATCTTCTTCGCCGTCCTTTTTGTCAGCTGCCTTCGCCGCTTCTACTTCCTCTACTACCTGGCACCGGCGCCTCGGCCATCCTGGACGTGATGCCCTGATACAGCTTAGTCATAGCTCTGGTCTTCCATGTACTCGAGCTCATGATGAGCAACTGTGTCATGCGTGCCAATTGGGCCGACATGTTCGTCTTCCTTTTTCACGTTCTTCTTCTCATGCGGCCCGCATTTTTGATCTTGTACATTGCGACCTATGGACATCTCCTGTTATCAGTATTTCTGGCTATAAGTACTATCTTGTGGTTGTTGATGATTTTTCGCATTATTCATGGACTTTTCCTCTACGTGCGAAGTCGGATACGTTTACCACGCTCCTTCACTTCTTTACTTGGGTGTCTACACAGTTCGGTCTCACCATCAAGGCCGTCCAGTGTGACAATGGTCGCGAGTTTGATAACTCAACCTCCCGAGCTTTCTTCCTTTCTCACGGTGTTCAGTTGCGCATGTCTTGCCCGTACACCTCTTCGCAGAATGGCAAGGCCGAGCGGATGATTCGCACCACCAACGACACCGTGCGCACTCTTCTGTTTCAGGCCTCTCTTCCTGCTCGCTTCTGGGCTGAGGGCCTGCACACCTCCACCTACCTTCTTAACCGCCTTCCTTCCGCTGCCTGTCCCGCTCCCACACCTCACCATGCCCTCTTCGGTACCCCGCCTCGGTACGATCACCTCCGCGTGTTTGGGTGTGCTTGTTACCCCAACACTGCTGCCACTTCGTCTCACAAGCTGGACCCTCGCTCCACGCTCTGTGTCTTCCTCGGGTACTCCCCGGATCACAAGGGGTACCGATGCTTTGACCTTACCTCCCGACGTGTTCTCATCTCGCGCCATGTGGTGTTCGATGAGTCCGTCTTTCCCTTTTCCACCACCACTACACCTCCGGTGCCTGACCCACCCTCTCTGTTTCCCACTGACCCGGTGGTCCAGCCACCTTTTTCGTGGTCTCCTGCAGGTACCGTTTCGCCGCACTCCGCGCCGGCCACCGGTCCCGGCTCCCCTGCGAGTCCGGGCCCCTCGTCCTCCGGCGCGGCCCCGTCTTCTCCAGTTGGTGCAGACCCGGGGCCTTCGTCCCCCGCTTCTGCCCCGGGGGGGTCGTGCCGGTTGCCGACGCCGGATCCCGTCTCGGCACCTGCCCCGGCGCCTCCGTCGAGGTTCGCCGCGCCGGTACGGGTATACCAGCGCAGGCCGCGACCACCGCCGCTCGTGGTCCCTTCCCCACCGGGGACACCGACACCACCGCCACTGTCTCAGCCGGCCCGTGGTGCCCCGCCGGTCTACCACCCGCCGCTGCTTCACCGACACCCGCGGCATGTTCACCCGATGGTGACACGACACGCGGCTGGCACTCTGCCGCCTCGTGCCCTTGAGGCTTCGACCGGCGACGCGGTGGTCTCTCCGGTACCCTCCTCCGTCCGCGACGCCCTGTTGGACCCTCACTGGCGCCGCGCGATGGAAGAGGAGTACGCCGCGCTACTCGCCAACCAGACGTGGGAGTTGGTGCCCCAGCCGCCGGGCGCCAATGTCGTCACCGGCAAATGGATTTGGACTCACAAGCGCCGAGCGGACGGCTCCCTCGAGCGCTACAAGGCTCGATGGGTCCTCCGGGGCTTCACTCAGCGCCCTGGCGTCGACTACGATGAGACCTTCAGCCCGGTGGTCAAGCCGGCCACCGTCCGTACCGTGCTATCACTGGCGCTTGCTCGGTCTTGGCCCGTCCACCAGCTGGACGTCAAGAATGCCTTCCTCCACGGCCTTCTTACCGAGACGGTGTACTGCAGTCAGCCGGCGGGGTTCGTCGACACCACCCGTCCTGACATGGTCTGCCAGCTCAACAGGTCCCTCTACGGCCTCAAGCAGGCACCTCGGGCGTGGAACCACCGGTTCGCTGCTTTCTTGCTGACCCTGGGGTTCGCGGAGGCCAAGTCGGATACGTCCCTGTTCGTCTACCACCATGGGGCTGACACTGCATACTTGTTGCTCTATGTTGATGACATTGTCCTCACCGCCTCCAGCGAGCCACTTCTCCACCGGATCATTGCAGCTCTCCAGCAGGAGTTTGCGATGAAGGACCTGGGTGAGCTCCACCACTTCCTCGGTGTCACTGTTGAGCACCGTCCTGCTGGGCTCCTTCTTCACCAGCGGCAGTACACTCGGGATATCCTGGAGCGGGCTGGGATGTCTGACTGCAAGCCCTGCTCCACTCCGGTCGACACTCAGGGCAAGCTGTCTGAAGCTGAGGGACCACCGGTGGCCGACGCCACTGCGTACAGGAGTCTTGCCGGGGCCCTACAGTACCTCACCTTCACCCGGCCGGACATCACCTATGCAGTTCAGCAGGTTTGCCTTCACATGCATGATCCCCGGGAGCCTCACCTCACGGCTCTCAAGCGCCTCCTCCGCTACCTCCGGGGCACACTCGACTACGGGCTCCTCCTACACCGGGCCTCCTCCACCGACCTCGTCGTCTACACCGACGCTGACTGGGCCGGGTGCCCGGATACTCGCCGCTCCACCTCCGGCTACGCCGTATTCCTGGGCGGCAACCTGGTGTCTTGGTCCTCCAAGCGCCAGCCAGTGGTCTCCCGGTCCAGTGCCGAGGCGGAGTACCGCGCCGTTGCTAACGGCGTGGCGGAGGCCGCCTGGCTCAGGCAGCTGCTTGCTGAGTTGCACACTCCGCCCTCCCGGAGCACACTGATCTACTGCGACAATGTCAGTGCTGTCTACCTCTCCACCAACCCCATCCAGCACCAGCGGACGAAGCATGTGGAGATCGACCTCCACTTTGTCCGTGATCGGGTGGCCTTGGGCGAGGTGCGGGTCCTTCATGTTCCGACGACCTCCCAGTTCGCGGACATCTTCACCAAAGGCCTCCCGTCCTCGACCTTCACCGAGTTTCGCTCCAGCCTCAACATCACCGGTGGCTAGTTGCGTCTGTGGGGGGGTTGTGTGTGTTCTTTCTTGTTCAGCCTCGAACTCCGCTGCGCCGGTTGTTCAGACTGCGGGGGGGTGTTGGAGTATGTGTTTAGGCCCATGAGGCTAAGGCCCATGTGGCCCATGTATGGAACCTATATAGCTACCCATCTAGGGTTAGCCCTAATCAATAGAGAATCATTATTCCAACAGGCTTTGCTAAAATCATAATCTCTTATCATGGTTGCTTTAATGTTGTCATCTAGGATTTTGTACTAGATACGTCATTCTTAATACCATACAAGCTTGTATTATACTCACAATATCCTTTCAAAATCTGAGGGCTGTTGCACGTAACCAGGACATCAGATTCTGACAACAGGAATAGTGGCTATTAATAGGCTACACTCATAGTTTAGCACTGGTGTAGTGGTAGCGGCCATACATCTATCACTACCAATACAAGGTAGCAGACCGAAGATAGCTTATTGGAACTTAGTAGGCCCTATTGCACTTATGTCTGCTATTGTGGACCGCTATTGTTGTTAGATCGCTATCTGCTTTGCATATGTTTAAGTGACAACGTGGATGAATTCAATGGGAAAAAGAATGTTGAGAATAGTGTTTTAGGTGATGATAAAGAATGATAGGATGACAAATAATATACTTTTAAATTTGTATGAGAACTTAATGTTAATTTATCTATGTGTGCCTTCTTTATATCTTATTCATTTATATTACATTGTGGTTTTTATACAATGAAATCTGATAATTTACTAAAAACTTCTAATTATATTAAGCAAATATGTTATTGGTATTGACATAAACTCCAAACTTTGACTACTTTAAGTATTCTGCTATTGGAACCTAGTCCCTGTTATAACACTCACAATTCACAACCTGCTATGCAAACACTAACCCACTACGAGGTTGTTAACCGCTATTTATTACTTTGGTTGCACCTAATTAGTTTTTCCTAGGGTCAAGTAAATTAGTTATCGAACAAAAACTACTGAGTACTACTTTGTTTGCCTATTGCAAAATTTGAACTTTTGAATATAAGAATCTATCCAAAAATCTATATTTGAAATCTGATTATTTATAGAATAAAAACTTTGGTTTTAAATATTTCTAGTAAATCTTAAATGTGAGAGAATACTGTCACAATTAAAATAGATCAAAATTGTTGTTTTTTCATGAGAACCGCATCTCATTACCCCCCCCCCCCCTGCTCCCCTCCTTCCCACCACCATCACTAAATGTATCTAGGCTCTAGTGGTGATTTTTGATTTATGATGATTGATGAACACAAGTACTATGACTAATGTGTGTTTTGCAGTGGTAGATGCATTTGAGTTAGTCGCTTCTCTGATTAACAAACACAAGCATATCTAGGAGCCACCTCCATAAATGGTCAGAAAGCCTCCGCAAATGCCCGCCTTTGTTCATCATTTACAGAGGCGGAAATCCTAAGTCGACTGCTTTTGTTAATCACTGATTTACAGCAGCGTAATCTTAGGATGTTCATATCTGAAAATCACTATTAACAGAGACAGTCATTCTAAATATATGTCTCTAAAAATAAATTAACAACATTTCAATAAGCTCGTCTCTAAAAATATTTGCATAAAAAATAATTCATATTTTTTATTTCAAATTGAATCAAGACAAACTTTATATGTGATCTACAACTTTGTAGCTGAAAAGTTTTTTATTTCAAATTTTTTTAAGAGACAAAATATTGTTTGAAGTCCCTAGATTTTAAAATTCAAAATTTTCAAATAAACTTGGATATTGATATGGTCTGCACCAAAGTTGTAGTCTTCAATACAATCTACAAGTTTTTAGTTGAAAGGTTTTTGATTTGAAGTTGTTTATAGTCCCAAATATGTGTTCTAATTTTTGATGGAAAACCAGGGGCCTTGATGATATCTTGTGAAATTCAAATCTTGCAGTTCAAAATATTTGAAAACCTTGTTGCCACTCGTAATTAGTATTGGCCATGGACTAAGGATTTTTGAATTAATATGGAGTTAATTTGAGATAAACTGGAACCGTGCATGCAGTTGCACATTTTGAGAATCCGGAATTAAAATACCAAATTCCATGTATTTAGTGGTATGACATCATATATTGACAAGATCGCCTAGTAGCAGCAATAGACGGGGGTTTTGCTTTTGCATTAGAGGACTGCCCAAAGTTGAGCTAAGTGACTTCAAACTGAATTATGGACTGACTGAAAAACCCAAACAAATTAAAAAGAAAAGCCCAAAGATCGCCTATGTAAGTTGATGTCCTCGGTGCATCATGATATCATCATCACACATCACAGCCCAGGAAGGAGGCCAGCTAGAGGTAGAAATAGAATGGTGACGTCAGAAGCAGTTCAAATCAATCTAGGTGTGTTTGGCTGCTGGCTGGTCCAACGCCTACTAATTAATCCCCGCTTGTTAATAACCTCCAAGCCAGGGCAGAGTTTTTGGTAAAGCCTGCGCATGGTCAAACCAAATTAGGCTCTAATCCTGTCGGGAAGGGAACAAATAAATCCCGAGCAAGCCAAGCCAAACCAAACAACGACGCCGCACCAGCTGGACGTTCGCCTGGCCCAGTCGCCATCTCCCCGTGTTATTCTGACGAAACGGAGACGGCGCGCGACGACCCGCGCTGCGTCTTCGTTCCTCCGGACGGGCCGATCTGCCGGAGAAGGCACGGCAGATCGAGCGCGCGATGACGCCCGTCCGATCGAGGCGGCCGCTAGCTTGGTGCAGCCTCGCTTTCGTGACTGCGCCTCTCGCTTTCGCACCAGTGAAACCACGCCTCCAATCTCTTTTCTCCCACACACATGTACATACTGCGTGCTCTATCGCCTTTTGAAGCTCTTGGTTATTATAGCGCTTTCGGGGAAATTCAGTAGCATTATATGCTAATGCTAGTATGTGTGTTTAATTTGTGATAATAAGAGGATCTTATATTGGCGAATCTGCTTCTTATTACATGCTAACAAATAAAACCAATAAAAACATCCATGTTTGTAAGTTATATGACGACAGGGGTTAATAAGCAACTTCTTTTTCGCGAACGTGCCTGCGACACGTATTTCATTGCGACGAAATAGAAAAAGTTTTACAAGAAGGATCCGTAATCAACAATTTCTGAAGCCTTCTGCCCGCAGGCCACAGCGTAGTGCATTAAAACCATATTACAATAACATGATTTGCTACTAAAGCCAGACAAGACTCCGTATTCATAAGCCCGGCAACAGCGACTGAATCTGGCTATGCCCAGCCTGAACCCATGTTCAACGATCCTGTGGAGCACTTGCTGCGCTGCGTGGAGCTCTGCCATTGGAACGTCATGCTATTCAGTTTCTTCCATAACATCCACCCAGTCTGCCAAAGGACAATATTGGTGTCCCAAACTAGAGTTGACTTGGAGCGATGTACAAAGATAGAAGCTTGAATAATGGTTTCATTTCTAAAGAAAAAACAATACAGATCTGAAGTACAGACAATATAATTTTTCCAGCGGACAGGAAAAATCCTGTGAATAGTGGACTTATCATCGATGACAGTACTGCTATACATCGCTTCTCTATATTTATTTTGTGCTTCAACTTGGATTAATCTTGTGGTCGTGTCGTCTTTTAGGTTGGATGTAGTTAATACAATTTAACCAACAATATGTTGTTTAATATTCCGACTGAAATTTATGAAAATGGCACAGGTATATATTTGTATCAAAATTAACATCAAAATAATGTATATACTTAACTAATAGTAACTAGTCAAAGAGCATGTATAAGTGCCCATGTGAGTGCCTAGAAAGACATTTCTTTTTATGACTAGTGGACACTAGATGGGGTAACATTTTGTACCAAAGGTAGGCGGACCAAGCTCTGCTACATCCCCATCATATTTGTACCAAAGTTGAACCTCAGCTTACATGCTAAGGAAAACATTAGATTTCTCTCTACTTCACAAAAAAAAATGAAGCATGTAGATAAGCTTTGCTGATCAGGGAAGGAAAAAAATAAATGCACGGCGTTAATTAATAAATATTTCCCGTGCTGTACTATTTACGTTTTCTTCAACCTGTAAGTAGGGGACTGCTATGCATTATGCAGCTTCCAGTTCTCGTACTACTTATGTACTATACACATATACAGAGGTAAGGTCAACACTGTACTATCACAAATACAAGGTGGTGAGGAACTTATTTGCAAGAATACATGAATTTCATGGATGTTTCCTACGCGTATGCTCCTCTTGCAAGATGAATTTTCCTCATTTACTACGTGGCAGCACACGGAACACACCCATAAAATCCAAAAGATTTATAAACCACTGAATATTTGGTACCAGAAAATTCTAGCAGTGTTTTTTAAACAAACGTTTTCCTCTAGAAAGAGCATGCAGTAGGAATATTGAGGGGAAAGATACTTCTTTTACTTTGCTCTCCTTTAGTCGATCGTCCACTCTCCAGATGCAAATTATATTCCACTGGGGAATTAACCTCTACAAGAGTTTAATCAAGTGGGACAACGACTACATCGTTAGGATCATGACAAGTATTCCCATCCACAAAAGAATGCAATTCTCATATTTCAAGGAGTCAAACATCTTAGACTTTAACTAAAATTATATAAAAAATATTAACACTCATAAGACAAAATAAGTATCATTAAATTAGTTATAGAATATATATATTTATAATAAATTTATTTGGAGACATAAATGTTAATGCTACTATATATTTAGTAAACTTTAAGCTAGTTTGATCGTCACACTTCTCATAAATTGCATTCTTTTGTACGTCACCATCGAGCAACGCCTAACTCCCAAGCAATTAAGTGGACACATTAAACAAAAGATGGAAGAGAGATAAAGATACAAGAAAATCCTATAATTTGTCCGCGACATGGGCATCTCGAATTGACCCAAGGTATATCTTTTCGAACAGGACATCTATCGTCACAGATTTGTTCCATTATTATACAAATATAATCTTGGTGGGAACTGTTTAATTTGGAAGATGTACTTAGCGGCATGGTATATATGCTTAGGAGTGAGAGTATATTGTACTGTTTTTTTTAAATAAAGATATATACATATACATATGCATACCTACTATTCGTGGTTTGAACTGGTGTGATCTCGAGATCTCGAAAAACGGTAGAAAGACTACGGTGAGTCATGCGTGATGCGCTGACAGGTGACACACCAAAGACAATTAACCGGAAAAAAATTACATCATATATTTACCCTCTTTCACAGACCATAGTTTGCAAGAGAGTATACTGAAATATATACATGCATGTTCACGTAGTACACAAGTTGTTGCGCATGGTGTATATATAAATACAAATAAAGCTGATCCGATATCCTTATGTGCGCCAACTGATAATGTCACAATCGGATCATGTATCAGCACACATGGGTGGAATTGACATGTGACATATCTCTGAAAGCGGAACGGTAGTACTAGCAGTCCAAAGGAAGAATTGACATGTGACGCATCTCAGAACTTTCGGATCATCTAGTCTAGCTTTGAGAGAAGCCTCCACGAAGGTTGCGGGTCGTAGGCCGGCCGCATGTATAAATTGCAGAGCCCGGCACGCCAAAAATATTATTCAGGCAGCCAGGCAGGCACCATTAACTGATACACAAGCAAGGCGGCTAGCTACAGGCTAGTGCCGTAGTGCGAAGCTTGCTAGCTGGTGCTGGTGCAATGGCGGCTTCGCTGGGACTGAACCCTGAAGCTCTCTTCCCTTCGTACTCGTCTGCCTACTCCTCCTCGCCGTTCATGTCCGACTACGAGGTGAGCTTCCCGGCGGCGGCCAACGCCGTCGACTATTCCGCCACGGCCTTCTCTGCGGAGCTCGATGACCTTCACCACTTCGACTACTCACCGGCGCCGATCTTCGCCGGTGCCGGAGCCGGGGCTGGCGGCGATCGCAACGAGAAGATGATGTATGTAGATATATGCACAGAAAACTATTACGGTGTGCTACAGTGCTAGTAGTTATTAGCTTGCTATTATATTGGTGTGTCCCTGTTGCTTACTAATTATAGTTTGCTTTGGTTATTTCGTTCATCAGGTGGTGTGAGGGTGGTGGTGATGACAAGAGACTCAGAAGCAGTGGAAGGATCGGGTTCAGAACGAGATCCGAGGTGGAGATCTTGGACGATGGATTCAAATGGAGGAAGTACGGGAAGAAGGCTGTCAAGAACAGCCCAAATCCCAGGTATGAATACACAGACATATCTGTGCAGATTATTTCAGTCTCTAAATAATAATTAGTCTCGGGTTTGAGTGCAACCAGATTTTACATATTTTCACATGGAATGGAACATGTTAAATTCCCAGAAGAAAGTCAAGAGAGCAAAGAAATGAATCCTCGCAAAACAAAACAAAACAAAACAAAAAAAATTGAAATGTTTACTGGATGCATGCTGATGGCTTGTGCATGCGCACTTGTGCAGGAACTACTACCGCTGCTCGTCGGAGGGCTGCGGCGTGAAGAAGAGGGTGGAGAGGGACCGCGACGACCCCCGCTACGTCATCACCACCTACGACGGCGTCCACAACCACGCCAGCCCCGGAGCCGCCGCCATCATCCAGTACGGCGGCGGCGGCGGCGGGAATAGCGGCTTCTACAGCCCGCCGCACACCCACAGTGGCTCGCCGTCGGGCGCCTCCTACTCGGGCTCCTTCGTCTTCTGACTTTTCCGGGCCTTGCTTGACCCAGAGTGATTTACCTTTACCCCAGTCGTAGGATGAGAAGAATGTTCAGAGAGAGATCAATTCAGCGGCCGGCTAAATTCCACCAGCCTTGTAAATTTTTACACTTGTGCAGTACAAGTAATTAATAATATTTAAGTTAGAAGCAGAGTACTCTACTTTATTTACCTCAATTATTGGTTACCTCTTGTGATGATGCATCATCTATCATCACCAGGATAATTGATGACAACATGTTTTTCACTTAATTAGTTTCTTCGTGTGTTCGCAAAAAAAAATTAGTCCCCCTGTTCGGCTGAGCTTATCAGCACGGCTTATCAGCCGTGAAACAGTGTTTTTCTCTCACAGCAAATCAGTCACAACCGGCTTATAAGCCAAAAAAACAGCCTGCCGAACAGGGCCATTTTTTTCGTGTATACGTTTGTAGTATGCCGTGTAGCTGAAAGGCTGCTGATTTAACTTGACTTCTCATGCACAATGCGATTGATCTCACATAGAAGACTTTTCCAGCAAACAAATCAGGAACACAAGCAAAAACATGAAGAAAGTAATCTGAAATTGCAAATATATATAGGGTGAGTTTTTTTATACTTCTAGAAGTAGTTACTCCTGCTGAGAGTATACGTAACGTGGAGCCTCCGGCAAGTTTAGACGGTGCTTAATGGGCTGAGAAACGTGACCCATTTAGACTTTAGACGGCGGCTGTACAACAGGCATATTTTTGTGAAAGTCTTGATAGTGACCGTGAAAACCGGATCAGATTGACGCTGGGTTTGTTATATACGTAGGCACGTTTGTATGTAGAGCATCTCCAAGAGTATCTTATTTTTTCCTCTAAAAAATATGTAGTTTTGTAACTCCTAAAAAGATATTGGGAGAAAAAAAGAAGGTCATCTTCAAGAGTTTTCAATAATCCACTCCTAACATATAGAAGATAATTTTACATTAGAAATCCTATATTATTTTTAAATTGTCGTAACCATTTTTATATATTCTTTCTCTCTTGTACACTTGCATCAAGAATCCTTTTATACTCATTATTTTTTCTCACACCCTTCCACCTTTAGATTGACCTACCAATACGTACGGGAAAGCAGTATCCGTGTGACTGCAATCACGCGTAAAGTTACACGCTACTGAGGAGGATGTCCCAAGTGAGTAAATTTTAGAAGTATGGGTTAGGAATTATTGGAGAGCGGTTTTCTTCTCGTCTTACTAAAAACCAAAGATTAAGAAGGGAAATAGGTTACTCTTAGAGATGCTCTTAGTACGTCTAAGTACTTGCAGCTCCAGGACTATATCAGTCTGTTCGTTTCGCTGGTTTATTGTGGCTGAAAGTACTGTTCGCTGGTTTATTGTGAGAGAAAAATACTGTTGGATGACTGCTGATTTGGTTGAATAGTTCAAACAAACAGGGTGTATGTAGATCGAAAGTGAGACTTGCGTTCATACTTTTTTTATTAGAGGGTATGTCCATATACACTAAGACAAGTATAGTATGTGCGGATACATGTACGATAGTATGTCCATATATATGCATGGTAGTATGCGTTCATACTTTTTTTTATTAGAGTATGTCCATATACACTAAGGCAAGTATAGTATGTGTGGATACATGTATGGTAGTATGTCCATATATGTGTATGGTAGTATGCGTTCATACTTTTTTATAAGAGTATGTTCATATACCAATGGAAGGAGTATATACTTTAATAAAAAAATCAGTATGCGTACAAGGAAGTGCCTCATAGTATGAGTGTATACTTTTTTGTTACTGAATTATATTAGTATGTGTGTATACAAAACTAATGGGTGTATACTTGTTTTTACTGAAGTACAAGGGGGTATACATACATACTAGAAACTAAAAAGTCATCAAATACTATAATCTTATCTGAGAAAATACCAGGGAACTGTGTCCACCGATCGTCGCACCGTCGCCGATCTTGTCATCCTCACGTGGTTCAGAGTGAGCAAATTAGTAGTGTTGTAGTACCATACTACTCCTGTTCGTCGACTAGATGGAGCGCCATAATCTTATGAGTGGTTGTGGGTGATTCACCACGACGGAGTGTCAAAGAATCAGCCTGTAAAGAGCATTTGATCTTCGCGTGGATCAAGAGGGAGCTACACCCTTGCGCGGGTGTTCCAACGAGGACTAGTGGGGAGTGGCGACTCTCCGATACCTCGGGAAAACATTGTCGTATCCTAACTCTTTACTTTCAAGCAATTTACTTTCACGTATTACTTTTGTTGCTTGGTTTACTTTCCTAGAATTGTCATGCTAAACTAGGATTGGAACTTAGGGTGCAAAACTTTTATCGATAGAATCACTAGGAACACTTGTAGGCACTAGAGGTGAATTATGGCTTAGTAGGATTTAATTCTCGCAATAAATTTTAGAAAAGCCCAATTTACCCCCCCCTCTTGAGCATCTTGATCCTTTCACATCTGATGTGGGTGCAAGACCTCATACATCCGAGAAAACAAGCTGGCAACGACATAATAGACACATTTTCTATTTTAGGATAGGGCATCTGATGACATTTCCCTTGAAAGGATCAAGATGCCTAATAGGGGATGTATTGGGCTAATCTAAAATTCTTGCGAAATTAAACCTACCGCTTAGTCCGTTTCACCCCTAATAATTATTGTTTCTAGTCTACCGCACAAAAGTTTTGCAACCTAGTTCCAACCCTAATCTAGCATGACAATTCTAGTAGGAATGTAAAAACATGTAAGTAATTGCGCAAATGTAAATGTTCATAGTAAAGAGAGGGTTAGGAACACAATAATGTTTTCCCGAGGTATCGGAAAGTCGGCACTCCCCCATTAATCCTTGTTGGAGCACCTCTTGAAAGGTATTGCTCCCCCTTGATCCGCGCAAGGGCCAAGTACCCTCTATGAGTTTTTTCTTAGCCACTCCGGCACGGTGAAATACCCACAACCCTTTACACCATGACTTGGGCCTATCGCAATCACCAGCGAGAGACCACCAAACTCCTCAACACCACCAAGCCGTCTAGGTGGTGCCGATCACCAAGAGTAACAAGCACAAACTCCCACTTGATCTAAACAAGTCTAATGAGGAAGCTAATTGCATACTTGCTACGACTTCCTATGCTCTAATGGAGTCCTTGTAATCTAGCACTTAGCAAATCCCAATCACTCCACTAGCCTTGAACTCTTCCTTGCTCTCCAATATGTGTAGCACATTGTTTTGAATGGCAAGAGATGTGCCATGCTAAGGATGGAGGAGTATAAATACTCCCTACTCCAAGAACTAGCCATTTGAATCCCACTCACTAAAAACGACAACACCAGGTTTGTCCGGTGCCACTTTGAACCAAGCACTGGACTAATCCGGTGAGTGCCCAACAACTATTCCACAAACTAGCTGTTTTTGTATGAGATAGTCACTTATAGTCCAGTGCTAGGCATCGGACTAGATCGGTGGCCGTAAACCCTCTTTATAATTTTAATGGAGAGAACCGGATCACTTGAGTCCCATCACCGGGATCAATCTGGTGAACCCTTTTCTTCTCTGTGCAGCAAACCCAAGCTGGTCCTCTGTAGCGCATAGTCTGGTGCTACTTTGACCAAGGCACTAGATTAATCTGGTGCATGCAATGTGCCTGCATTATCCTCCATTTCAAACACTTTTGAGAATGGCTTTGCTTTTAATTAATTCTTAGGCTTCCTCTGAGCTACCTAGTGCTAAGTTTGACAAGTATGCACCATACCTACTCACTAGACTCACCTAGTCAAGCTACGAGTTCATACCCCCCTTTATAGTACGACCAAAGGAAAAAACAAAGTCCTAAACTACTCTAAGTGTCTATCAATGCCAAACGACACTTAGAACTAGTTTGTCCTTAACCTTGTTGCATATCTTTTGAAAACCAAAACAAATTCCATCAAATTGGGCATGAAAGACATCGATTACCCATTAATCAATCATTATTGTGACCTAACTTATAATGACTCTACAAAACACACGTTAGTCGTAATAATTGTGTTGTCATTAATCACCAAAATTGTATTAGGGGCCTAGATGCTTTCATCTCTTGTTCACATGGATCACAAATCGACTAGGAAACGAATCCACATCAAATCAACATGTTTCCTAGTTTTTGATTCAGACTGAGCAAACCTGGCTTAGCCAGGTTGGTGTTTTTAGACAAGCAACAACAAACCTGGCCTAGCCGACATTCTAACCTGGCCTGGCTAGTTTTGCTAGTTGGCCCAAAACAATTGTCAATAGGATTATAATAAAAAAACATGGCCTAATATGATGAAGGAGACTATCTCTTCATCTTGAACGGGTTTCCCTGTTGCGACGAGTTCATCGCCAAACGGTTTCATCTTGGTGAAGTATGTAACACCTCAGGTGTTTAGCTCCATAATTGCACTGCATTTGCATAAGCATGGACATTCATCATCTCATTATGTTTACTTTGTTTGCAACAAATGTGGGTGTTTTAGGGTTTTGAATTGTTCCAATCTTGTGACACTAGGAAGTTGGGGTAGCAAAGGGGTAGAGTGGCTAATTAGATCCTACAATAACTTAATCTCACTTAGGGTAACTAATGGAGCAAGGTTCATGTTGACCAAAATTTCCAAAATGACCTCCAAGGTGTTGTTGACCAGCATTTGGCCCTAAGATGCCTTAGTTTGACTAATTAAAAAGTCTAGCTTAGAGACCTTGCATGGAGGAGCACCCTTAATCAAAGTTGTAGGGAATTTTATGGGGAACAAAAGTCTCAATATTACCATCTCATGAAACTGACCAGAACATGCTCAAAATTGGCCCACAAGTCAGCTAGAGGGGTTGTCTCAGCACTTAGAATTTTTCTAAGTCTCAAAAGTGTCCCTCCAGTTTGATAGTGACCTACTTTGGAAGCTTGTAGTTTGCAAACCAGACCAAACCAGCCCTAACTCATGTTGACACTTTTGTAGTACTCACTTAGCTCTACAACATTGCCAACATCACCATCACCTAGTTCTAGATGGTTTAGGAGATATGGTGTCTAGAAAATCGGGTTTCAGTCGGCATAGTGACTGAAACTAAGTTTCAGTTTTCGGGTGACCCACTTTGGAGCTCTGTAGTTTCAAATCTAGGCCGAACCAGTCCAAGTTCGAATTGGCAAGTTTATAGCCCTCATGTAGCTCTACATAATTGATGTAATCACCTTCGACTAAATCAAGCTGGTTTGGGAGTTAATCAACGGCAAAATATCGCTGTCAGTCACCTAATGCAGCTTGCGTTTCAGAAGTTCAGGCCTTCAGTCGGTGGCCGACCGACGGCAGGCCAGCGCTGACGCATGGCCGCGCGGTGGCAGCCGTACGCCGGCCGCGGTCCCACCCGTCAGGCCACCAGTCCTTCAAGGTCGCCACGACGACGGTCTCCGCCCTCACTCGCGCCACAACTCCCTCTCTCTTCCGCTCTCTCCTCCACCAGGCGGAACGACCGAGCACCACTCCCGCCTCCCCTCCGGCGAGCTCGTGCGCGCTCTCCACCGCACTGCCGCCCACAAAAACACGTCCACAGGCTACCTCACCGTCCACTCCGTGTAGCCAATCGCGCCTCGGTAGGGTCACATTTTCGTTTTCCGCCGCCGCGGTACCTTGCCGGAGTTCCTCCGCGCGACGGCTCTCCGTGGCCAGGGGTCTCTGGGCGTCTCTGTCACCCACTTGTAGGTGCGTTAGGGTCGAGGTAGAATGGGGATGCTCATCGAGGGTTAGGGTTGGGACGTCAGGCTCACCGGCGGCGAGATTTCGCCACCACCGTACCGGTGGTCCGCCATGCCCGACGGCGAGCACCTTCCCGTGGCTCCGCCGCCCCGTTCTTGCCACCAATCGACTTAGCTCGATGACGTGGTCATGCTCGTCCACTCAGCTTCGCCGGTCGGCTCACCGACGGCGAGCTCCGGCGACCGCAGTTCCTCCCCTCCGCCTCTCTCTCTCTGACCGGTGGGGCCATCGGGTCAGTCGCACGCGCGCGCGGGCGGGAGCCGTAGCAGGCCGCGCGCGGGAGCGGGCCACGCCGAGAGATTTGGGCCGCGTCGGCTTGTAGGCCGGCCCTTTAGTGGGGTTTCGGTTTTAGTTTTGTTTTCCTTTTTATATTTGCCACAGATTTTAGATAATGTTGGGAAATGTATATCTAGGGTTTTACTTGCTCAAAAATCATGAAGTAAATTTTGTTAGGCTCTACATGATGTGTAGTATTTTAGAAAAATATAAATTTGATATGTGATGTTTAGTTTCTGGGAGATTTAAATAAGTCTTTCAAATGTGTTTTAAAAGGAAGGTAAATTTGTTAAATGAATAACTTGAGTTGTAGTGTTCCAAAAATTATGAAATTTGGTGGGTAGGATAATTTATACCTGTATTAGCTCTGGTAAAAATTTGGGCACTAGTGCTTGAATACTTTTCAAGTTATAATGCCATCATGTTGTTTTAGGGAATACTTGAATGAATTTTAGTAATTTTTCTACATGTGTAATGTTCTTATAAATTTTTGGAGAATGTCCTGGTACCCTAAAGTGTCTAAGAAAAATATGAAATCTGTTGTTTGATACATTTCAATGTGATTTATTAATTATACAAAAATCAGCCTTTTTGGCTTGTGAATTTTGTGTAGGGAGTTTCTGTGAATAATTTTAGTTCAAATTTTTACAGTAGCCTCTTTTTTGGTCAAAGAGTCTCCTGTAATTTTTTGCAGAATTTTATGAGCAATTTAGATATATGATTAAAATTCCACTTAATTAATTAAGTAAATTAAGAAAGGGGTGTAAATAAATATTCTAGGTGGGCACATCTTACTTTCTGGTGTTTTTATGACCAATGTGAACTTTTGGTAACATTAGTGTTGTCTTAGAGGAAGTTTGCCACATAATTAAATATTTAATCTTTGCAATTCTAGGTTTTCTGGACAGCTGGTAGTATCTTTGGGTTTGACCTTTGATAAAGGTGTTTTCTGGAAAACTTGTAAATACCAAAGTTGTATTAAACTTGATAAGCTAGCTTGTGTCAAAATTTGGGAGCATTTGGCTTAGTATTTTAGGAGTTATTGCTGTTTTAAGTAACAGTCCAGAATTGGCTGCTCTCTGTTTAGAGAGGACAGATTTCTGGAACTTGGGAAATTCGACCTAGAAAACTTAGGAATTAAGGGTTGAGGTCTGAAAATGATTTGTAGGGCATTTCATATGCTTTCCAGATTGTCTTGAATCATATCCTTTGGAGTTGGGGATCTCCAGTTATGTTAGAAACAATTAGCTGCTGTCCAGAATGTCTTGCTGTGATATTTTGGTGTTGGATGTGGTAACCTAAGTAATGTTACTCTTGTGATTGTTAGGTGTTAGGGCCTTAACCAAAGAAGAACAGCTATACCTTAGGTTGAGTAGATTAGGTGAGTACTTTTCTACCGGAGAGGAAATTTGCACTTAATAATTGAAGTGATTTGAATAGAGCTTTAAGAGTGTGGTAATGCATTTCATTCCGAGCATGTTGCATCTTTCGTTATGCATCCATGAAATTTATTATGCACTCATGCAATAGGTGTTCCGGAGAGGGTAACTCTCCTCGAGTTCGAGCAAGTGATCCCGGAGGAAGTCCAGGACCAGCCGGAGGAGCCAGAGGAACCAGCCGGCGGAGGAGGCGCCGTTGAGGAATTGCCTGAGTGTCCAGATCACCACCCGTCCACTTTTCTAAAAGGCAAGCCCCGGTGCATGTTGAACCTATTGTTTTATAAATTAATCTTGAGTAATTTTAATTGTTTACTGCATTAAGTTGTAGGAGTTATATGAAAACACTTGCTGCATTATACCTGTCCTTGTTCAGATATCGTACTTAATCCTAATTAGGTTTAGGCACGTGTCAATGCTTAGCCCTGCTTAGTCCGGTAGAAGTCGGGTGATTTCCGGTCATCCGCGAGATGTAGGAATGGATCACGAGTGGCTTTATGGCTATCGTGGAGGGAACCATGCCTTAAAATAAAATTGAGACCGGGCGGGAGTTTGATAGTACAGCCGCAAGACACTTCACGTCTTGGGTGTGGAGCTATGCCCGTCTGAGTCGTTTAAGGACCGATTCGCTGTACGTCCTTGAGTCATGTTGAACGCAGTCTAACACTTAGTTGGCCGGATAAGTCGTTCCGACCGCGAAGTCGAGTAGTATGGTTCAGGCCGAAAATCAAATGGCAGGTTGCATCTTAGAGGAGAGAAAGGATGTGCTTGGGGACATTGGCGTGAGACCAAGGGGGGGTTAGAGTCCCTATCACCTGGCAGAGTGTCGCCCTTAGGGACGCGACATTATTCGGACCTGCGATTCCTGAACTGTACGAAAGATGACCTGAGCAGCCCTCGCCAGGCGTGACTCGGTGAGTGTTAGAAATACCCCTCCAGCTGGATAGGAATTCGATTCGAATCGCCGTCGCTCCCGGTTAGTGAGCACTTGACTTGAGCAGCGGCAACGTAGATCTCATTAATTGAACAGATGGTTAAATGGATGATACAATGTTGCCACAAATTATACCTGCTATGGATATAATGCTAACAATTGTTTGATTATAATCAAGTGCATGTTTAGTACAGGTGCTAAGATAGATGACAGGTAAATGCTAAAAATAACTGCTAGTATAGGTTAAAAGAGTTTCAATTACTTATGCCTTTCTGCAAAATATGATGTCAGTTAGCCTCTTGTGTAAGCCTTGCATAATCCTTGGTGTCATCTTATTTCTGGTTTTTGACGGGTAAGTCTAGCTGAGTACATTCCAGTACTCAGGGTTTATTCCCTCCTGTTGCAGATGATATGCTTTATCAAGGTTTCTACAAGACTTGTCTCCACCCTGCGGGTGACGAAGACTAGATCACTAGGGCGTGATCATCTTTTATGTACTTCCCTAATGCTTTTGCGGGTTGTGATCAGTAAAGACTGGCAGTAGCTTTAAACAACTGGTGTGTGTTATGCTTCCGCTACTTTGTGAACTTGGTTTGTAATAATTTGCGACTCCGTGTGTGTAACGTATTTCGGAACTACTTGTGAAATGTAACGTGTGATGTGTATGTTGAATGATGTGATCCTGGTTGTAAGCGAGTTGGTTTGAAATCCTTCGTGGTTTCGATTGACTACCGGGATTATATGGGCTCAAGTTCGAAAATTTGAGCGCTTCGGTGCTTGTTTTTGTACTTGTGCTCTTATAATTTGGTCGGTTCTGTTACAAAGTAGGCTGGAGTTGATAGGCTGCCCTTCCTAGTGTTCGATAGTTGCATCCGAACCTTGGTGGCCGGTGCATGAGAGTGCACCGAGAATATGCTCTCGAGGCGATCCACATGGCTACAGATTGATGATGGCAGTGTGTCTACTTGCACCAAAACCTCCTTCATGGAGTTGAGGAGGTAGCCGAGCAGTTGTTTGTCCTGCACCAACCAGTGCTTGTGCTCAGGGTTGCTAATGGCCTTCTTGGACTTGTATTTAATGATAACCTCCATGGTCATGGGTAGTGCTTCCGCACCTCTTTGATGACTAGAAGGTTATGTTCCTTCCAAAGCAAGAAGTCCTCAAGAGTTAATTTCTCAGAGACCAGAGGACCAGAGTCATAGGTATAACAGAGGACGTGGAGCCATGAGATATGTGCTTGTGGAAGAAGATGACTCTCATTATTACATTGAAAGATTGTGGAAGTGTGGACACCAAACTTGAGTCTCCATGAGTACATGTTATATAGCCTTAGCAGGGCATAAATCTCAACAACCGGACGCAAAGATTACACAAAACTTGGTACACAAGCTATCCAACTAACCCTATCACATACAAGAGTAATACAGAAGAATCTAGTTTGTTAGTACCCCTAATCAAGATCTTGTCATGTAGGACACAATATATGTACATGACCCGATTACAAGACATTTTTAACAAACGAGACACAAAGTATATATAGAGAGAATATTTCATACCAAAAGGAATTAAATCATTATTTCTACATTTAATACTCTTACTTCTTCCTTGTTTGGAGAAATTCTAACTTGAGCTCGTATATCATGCCAAATTCCCTATTGAACACAAAATACAATGAACACCTCTTGCTCTCATGTTCATATGATTTTGAATAAAAGTGTTATTAGCGTAAAATTAGTCTGCAAAAGTTATTGGCGCATAAGGAATTTTGGTTCAATGCCCGATACTTATTTTTAGAAATCAAAGAGTTTTTTTACTCGCCAAGATGGGAAGCAAGCACCCAAATTAAGAGCCTAAGGGTGAATGGCACGTAGGCTAGTAATGTTGGTTTCCCTTTGCCAATATCACCATGCCTATCTTTTAGGCACCTTAGATTGCTACCTATCATGTTATTTCTTGCCTGATTGTTTTCTTCCTTAATATTTTGGCTTACATTCCTATTAACAATGGCGGTCCACCGCTTGCTATTTTGTTCAAAGCTACATTTCTACATGGTAATCAAGTTTAACAAATATAAATAGTTGTTTTATTATCGTTCTTGAATAATTTTTTTATTATCATTCTTGAATAATGTTTTTTATCATTCTTGAACATGAATAAAGAATTAAAGAGTTCAGTAAGTCATGCTGATTGCTGAATGAGTGTCGTGAACAACCTTGGTCCTTTTTGGCCTAACTATACCAAAATTCTGCCTACCTTTGCCAACCAGGCACCGTTTTATGCCGCGGTCATCCCTGCGGGGGCCCACCTGTCAGGCGAGCCCTCCCCGAGAATCCTCCCCAAATTCCCCAATTCACAGGCTGCCTCGCAGCCGCAGGCGGTAGGCCACCTTCGCGCGCCCACCTCGCCGCCGTACCCGCCGGCAGCCGCGCCGCCTCAAGATTTCCCTCCGCTCCTCCCATCGCTCGCTGCCTCTCAGGGGCCCGACAGCCAGTCTACTCCTCTCTCCCGCATCAGTCACCGGCTGCACCGTGGGCTCTTCCCGGTTCTTGGATCCCTGGACGGCCGGCGCTGGGCACGATGGATGGAGGCCAAGATGGCCCCGAAGGCTCAGGTGATTTCAATTCCTCAACGCCAGCTCCGAGCTTTAAATTAATGCGATTTTTTCTTTCAATAGTAAAGATGAGTGCCTTGGGTGACTGGCCAGTTTGTTAGTGCCTAGAGTGTCTGGCCAGTTTGTTTATGTAATGCACAAGTTAAGGCTCCTAGCTTGCACGGCTCAGTTTGTTTATGTAATGCAGCTTACTAATCTCTGAAGCATAGCCTACAGACTTTTGGTGGCACTACCCTTCCCTGAGACAATTGCTTTGACTCATTTGTGCGGCCAGCTTAAACAGGCAAACGTCCTGTTCTCTGCAGGGTAGAGTTATATTTTATTCTGTTTTAAATGATTATCTGGTCTTCCGACAAGTTCTGAATTCTTATTTTGTAACTGACCTAGCAAGGAATGATTTTTCTTATATCTTGTTGCTGTAGCAACTTCGAGTCATTTCTTTTGAAGGGTGGAGTCATTTTTGTGATATGCACCAATCAGATGTAGCAAGAATTGTGCCATAAATCTTTTTTATATGCCTTTTTATTAACTATTACCTGCGAATTATCTGCCACATTTATTGAATTTTGAAATGTGAACTAGTACAGGACAGCAAATTGATGGTGTTCATTTTCGAAAGAATAGTTTTTTACCTGTTCTTAGTTGTGTTCATGTATATTTCTGATTGTCATTTTCCATCTTAGGCAGTCCACATAACCTTGGAAAGAATCCAGAAAAAATAAGCGAGGCCTCTAGGTGTTTTAAAAAAAAATCTATGCATGGAGTCATTTTGCCTGAAGCAATGACAGAACATGCAAACCAAGTTGATCTTGCTTGAACACGGGTTCAACTTCTAAAGGATGCCCTAAGCTAAGCAAAGCAAAATGGTTTACAGATTCCTCAAGGATGAAACGCAATATTTTAAGTGTGGGTGAGATGAGTTATAGACTTGTAATGTTCGCAATATAATGAAGTTGATGAATTTTATTTGTTGTAGGTAACTAGTACTTAGCTGATGAAGGTATGCAGTTAGGTCCCATATAACACCACCTAAAGATGTTTCCAATGCCATTTAAGTAAGTCCCCAGTTGATATGGTACTATCTTGCGTGACAATTGAGATTTGAGAAAACATTTGTACCTAACTACTCGAAGTCTTTCTTTCCTCACAAGATTCTAGTGAATATTGTAATGTCATGTTTTGTGGCAGAATTAGATTGAAAAAAATATCTAGATGGATTTAGAATCTCCTCAATTGATTAGAGATTTAGAGTAGTTGCAGTCTTAGAGACCAAGCAGACCTGAACCGCCAATTGATAGAGTGATAGATCAAAGGGGATGATTGCCTTGTGCATATGGAGAAAAAAAATCATGATTTTGCTGCTAGCTGCCTCTACTATTGTGAATTACTCATTTATTTGTAACGAATATAAACACTTTTTTATCTCGAATGCACAGGAGAGCTGCACATTTATAATTAAAAGAAACGGACTATTAGAAGATTCATACACGCCCCATAGGATATGGGTCTCGCCCAGAAAGCGAAGAGAAAACGCAACCATCAAAAATAATTTCAACTGTTTTTTTAGAGGAATTTCAACTGTTTCTGATACTTTCTGCTGTTAAAAACACAGTTTCAGTGTAATAGATTAAACCGGATGACTGTTCCTAATGATATGGGGGGAAAAAAATATGATTTCCCTTGTGATGTACTGCTGAATGCACTATTTTTACTCATCTCGCTACTAGCTGCCTCTACTGCTGTGCAGTACTTCTAATGAATTTCAATTGTTGCCGCTACTTTTTGCTAAGTTTGGTTGACTTACTTCTATTGACAAGGTGGCTGCAAAATTAATCTGAATTCTTCTTACTTACTTTCACCATTTCTTATTCATGCAGATCACAACATGGACCTAGAAGAAGGCAATGCCACTGCTAGGGTCAAAAGGGCAAAAGCAACAAATTGGCCCAGGGTGATGTCAAAGTTTTTGCTTGATTGGTACCTTGATAAGAAGAAGGGAATGCCACCCAAGACCAAGTTCAAGAAGAATCACCACGTTTGGTGCACATCTGCAGTAAATGCTAAATTCAGAACAACTTACTCTGTTGATCAGGTCCATCGCCATTTTAGACGTTTCAAGGAGATCTGGATCATTGTGACTCGGTATGCCAATGAGAGTGGGAGCAGGTTTAACAATAAACACAAAATGCTTATACTTCCTCCGGCCACTATGGCTAGTTTACCTGTAAGTATTGTATCATAAGGAAGGACAATTATTTTTGCTTTGTTTCTCCACTATATTAATGAATATGTTTCTTTAACAGATAGCGGAGCGTGCTATCCTCGCTAAGCCCATTCCATTCTTCGATCATCTGCTTCATCTCTTCAATGATGGCCAGCTGGATGCAGTGTGCATGAGAGACCCTATTACGACTGATGATTCTGATGAGGAATTGGAAGCACAGATTGCCTTGAACATTATTGCCTCAGGCGCAGATACAAGGGACCAAGATGGGGCAGACTTAGATAATATGGGATTGGAGGGTGAAGATAACCATCATGAGGTGGCAGCAAGTAGTGGTGAGGTGCCTTGTGAAGTGATGTCTGATACTAGTCCACCATCTGGGTCCTTTGCTGAGAGCACAATGGCTGCTCTCAAGCCTAGCGCAAAGAAGTTGAAGATCATCAGCAAAACAAAACTAAGCCCAAAGCCGCAGGCTCCTCTGCCACGTGATGGAAGGAACATGGATGCACTGAACAGCACCTTAGTAGGGATCCGTGACAGTGGTCCAAAACCTGTTCGGGCAGCACCAACATCAGACCCGAACGCTCCTCTGTGGAACATGCTAAAAGAAATTCCACTGACGCAACCTGATAGGCTATCTGTAGGAATGTATCTTTGTAAGCCAGAGTCTGAAGTGCATCGAAGCTTTTTCATGAACATGGGCAAGGAGTACCTTGAAGCATGGGCCCGTAAGTTCTTGGCTGGAGAGGAGCCTGGAGCCGTATAGTTTGATAACTGAATCCAGATTGAGCTTTGCCTGCAGCGGCGCATAGCCTATCCTGATGAACTTTCGTTTGTCAGGCCTCGTTATTGCTGCCAGTTTATGTTCTATGATTGATGCATATGTTGAGCTTGAACAGTTGGTAAATACCATTTCGTTAGCTGTCATGTAACATAAAATGTGTGGACAAGTTAGTTTCGTCCTTGAAGCTTTTCAGGGTTTATTTAGGTCTGATTCCCCCATGTTGTAGATGATAACAATGTTATATTTGTGAAGATCTAGTTCTGTTTTCAGGATATCGTGTTCTTCTTCTTTGACTTCTCTGCAAATGCTCATTTTTCTCTCCTACACGCTCTCAAATCCTAGAGCTGCTGCCCGAATAGGTTTTAAAGCTTCTTGTTTTGGTTGGCATTTTTGCGAAGTCTATGTTTAGGATGGTAAATTTGCGAAGCTTAGAGCATCTCCAAGAGTTCCTCAAATTAACTTGGCATCCCTCTTTTTTTTTTGGCAAAACAAGAAAATCCACCCTCCAACAGCTTGGCAAATGGGATTGGCATCTTTGGCAACTTGCCATCCGGCGGCCTCGCACGCGTATATATGCGCGCGTGGTGTGCACTTGCCATCGCGTGAATATGTCGTGGCCGGCAAATCATGGTGATGGGACAGAGCTGCAGCTACAAGTACCCGATGCTGCTGTGAATGTGCTCTTTGCTTTCCTGTTGCTGAATACACAGGATAGAAGGCAAGCAGACATCGTGATCATGCACAACGTGATGGGACAGAGCTGCAGCTACAAGTACCCGATGCTGCTGTGAATGTGCTCTGTGCTTTCTTGTTGCTGAATACAAATGATAGAAGGCAAAATTTTCACAAGATAGTTGTCATGCCAGGTGTTGACATTTATATAAATGGATCATCACAATAAAAAATAAATGGGTCATCACCGCATGCTACTGAATGAAATATAAATCCAGATAAAATATAAACTCATGTTTAGGTAATACAAATGTGTCCATCACAATAAAATATGAATAACATATAATTACTATGAAGCTAATATAAATCTGGATGATGGTTCCACATGTGGTAGGAGATGGCCAGACAGAGTAGATGGTGCCCAGCAGTGACAGAGACCTACGCCTGGAGTATCGACGACAGGAGGAACCGTGGCGGCGGCGCTATTCACGTACGCGCGCGAGGAAGGGAAAACAGCGCGAGGAAAGAGATCACGCACGTTTCAATTGGACCGGTATGAGTTTGTGGGCCTAATATTTAATTTTACCAAGTCCAAATGGCAAACTATTGGAGAGAGTCTATGTTTTAACTTGGCATGTGTTTTAGGGAGTTGCCAAATCATAAGATTTGCCAAGTGAATTTTGGCAAACTCTTGGAGATGCTCTTACTGTTTTTCTCCCTTGCTATGTACCATCAATGGTGTAACTGTTTGAGGCTTGTGGTTTTAAAGTTTTCAGAGTCTGAAATAGGGTAATGTAATGTGCATATAAGAACCATTCGATCCATTCATGGCAGATTTGAAGGTCCGGGTTTTTTAGGACCTTTGTAGCATCATTGCATCAACTAGGACTAGGGTTTTACTCTTAAACTAGGCCCACATCTCGCCGAAATGTCTGTTGTACCCGAGATTTTGGCAATTCAACCATCATCAAAAACTGGTTTCGCAGTTTTACCATCCCGCAAAATGGTTTCGCTCGTTTGCCATTATGAATTTGGTGTAACTCGCTAGATTACCATTTGGGGAGTTTTAATTTGTGAAAAATAAAAAGAAGACCCATCTTTCCACTTCTACCCCTGCCTGCTTTCTCCTTATACGATGGTCACTGTTCCCGTTCGTGGTCAAAACTCTACTTTCAAAAATATTTGGAATTTGGCCATGGTTCAAAAAGAAAAGTTGTAGCTCTCATTATTTTTAAACAACTTTCATGTTGCAAGTTTTTGAAGTCTCCATATGAAATTGTGAGTAATATTGAAAAAGAAAAACGGAAGAATGAGGTGGTTTTAGTGCTACAGTAGATTACGTACTCTGTTTTCCTTTCTCCTCTCTCTCCCGTCTCACTGTCGCCGGCGTCGCCGTGGACGCCGCGCGCCTTCTCGCGTCGGCGCGCGCGGCCAACCATCTGGCCAAGGTCGCGATGCCCCTGGCCACCTCACCTCTTTTTTTTTCTTGCTCTATAAAAGACAAGCGCCGGTTTTCGACTTTCTCTTTTCTTCTTCTTCGTCGCCGTCGTCGAGCTCTCTGTCAACGGCGAAATTCATCGCGCACTCACCATCTTCATCCAATTGACCGTGCAGTCATGTTCACCTCGCTGTTGTGCATCTCCTGAGCCCGCTCGCGTAGCCTCGCCTTGCTGGAGTGGCGCACGCGCGCGGTTCTTCTCTCAGCTTCGCCGGAGCGCTGCCGTGAGGTACCTCGCCGTGGCCAGGTTACCTCGGAGCATATCTTCCCCTCCCGTCTCGCGTTTCTACTCCGTTTTGCTTCCCTGGTGCTCATCGGTGATCTCTACCGTTCAAGGTCGACCGGAGCGTCACCATCGTTTCGTTGGAGCACGCCGCCGAGACGCCATCAACGACGACGAGCTACCTCTGCCTCGTTTCCATCCCAACCACCGCGCCGAACCTCACGCGGTAAGCTCCCTGGACGTTGCTAGGCCCTCAACTGTGCCACTACCGCGCCCTGGTGGCCGGCGCAGCGAGCGCCGCATCGCCGGGCCGCCATGGCCGCCGGCGAGCACGAGCCGAGCCTTAATTCGGCCACCGTAACCCCCTAGATGTGTGCGCGAGGTCGAGATGAGTGTGTTGGTACTGATCTTGTCATCGGCGAGCTCGCTTGAGAGGAGGACGGCGCTGGGATGGAGCGGCGCTGCCCGTCGGTCGGCCGTGGGAGGGGAGGGAGTAACGGGAGACGAAAGTGTTCCAGGGCATCCGTTTTCTTTGTCGATCTGTTTTGATTAAGAACGACAGGCAGGGGCTGAAGTGGAAGGATGAGTCTTCTTTTTCTTTTTCACAAGTTAAAACTTCTCAAATGGCAATCTAGCGGGATACGCCAGGTTCGTAATGGCAAACGAGCGAAACTTGTGTGATGGTAAAACTGCGAAACCAGTTTTTGACGATGGTTGAATAGCCAAAATCTCGTTGTACCCAGGCTCCACTCACGCCTCCCACGCTCCGACGCCTCGCTCGCTCGCCTCTCCGGAGCTGCGCCGCAAACCCAGGGAAGATGGCGACTGCCAGCGACGGAGGCAAGGAGTCGGCGGCCGCGGCGTCGGCCCCGCCGCAGCTGGAGTCGTTTCTTTCCATCGGGCTCGACCAGCGCACGGGGGAGAACGCCCTCGCTAACCGCAAGGTCACCGCTAACCTCACCGCCGTCATCACTGAGGTACTCGCCATCCGCCTCAGTCGGCTCCTTCCGCTCTGATTCGATTCGATTCGATGAGAGAGAGAAATCTCTCCTAGCGTTGAGCTGGCGAGTAATTCCTAGTCCTAACTGTTGCTTTGTGACGCAGGCTGGTGTTACTAGGTGCGACAAATCTGTGGGGAATCCTTTACACTGTAAGAAGTTCACATTGTCGAAATGAGTGATCACTGATGTAGCTTCGGTGATGCCTTTTAAATTGTAGTTGGCTGCTGCTCTTGAATTTATCATTGTGCAATTGAATTAGGTTGCGACGAAATATCCCACAAATGCGCTAGTCCACCGCCCTGATCTCATAAGTACATTCTGTCAGAAAAGGTGCCTATTTTCTGATATTCTGTAGTCTCTGTTTATGTGATGTTGGGCGCTTGGGAAGAGTTTTAACTTGACCGTGCCATTTCCAGATAAAAAACTCTGCACAACTGGATGCTGCTCTGACGTATCTTTCTACCTTGGGTCCTGATTCTTTGGATTCAGTGAAGTTTGAAGAGGCTTGTGGTGTCGGTATGTTTTCTTTTCTCAGATGTAGGTTTATCCATTATTGCAACATCTGCTGTTAGATTTGAAGATGTAGGTGCACAAGCACTTTCTAATTTGCTATTACTGTACAAGAATCAGTCACAACTCACAAACCTAGTATGCACTTTCGATAATTAAGTGAAATGGATATACTTTAAATCTCTATCAGCTATTGGATTTCATGAACTATGTCCTCCTGTGGTCCATCCCGTTCCAATGTTCTGCTCACCTGATCCACAATTTTCCTTTTCCTGCAGGGGTGGTTGTTTTGTTTGAAGAGATTCAGTCAACAGTCACAGATGTTTTAAATGAAAATATGGAAGCCATAGTAGAGCAGCGATATCGTATAAATGGTTTGGGTTCCACTTCACCTTCCTTTACTTCAGTGTTGCTGTTTTCACCCTTTTTTCCCTTTTAATGTGGGACTGTAAGAACTGAGCTCCATTTGGTCCTGATTTTTTTCTTTCAGTTGGCAGCTTATGTGGACAGGTTAGGAAGAGGCATCCCTGGGGTGATGCTAAGTCAATCAAGGTTACAGAATAGCTGAAGTTGTTATATTTTTCCCCCCTATATCTGTTCATGTGAACTTCACCATATGGCTTGCACTAACTACAATTTGGTTATGCTACAAGAGGAAATTGAGAAAAGTCTTGTGGAAATTTTAGGTCCAAAAACAGAAGCAGATAATGCTAAACCAATGAAAAAGAAGGAGAAGCCTGTTAAAGTTGAGGTTTGTTAGCTGAAATTCCTTGAAGTTTAATATAGAACTATTTAATTATCATCAGTCATTATGGTTTTCAATGATATACAGGAAGAAAAGACTGCAGTAGCAGTTGCTACTCCTGAGGAGGAAGTAAATCCCTATTCCATATTTCCTCAGCCAGAGGAAAACTTCAAGGTACCTTGACCATATGAAATGCCTACCATATTCGTCATTCTACGGAATACCTTAATTAGATAATTTTGACATTTGTTATTTTGGTGAGTTAGGTCCATACAGAAATATTTTTCAGTGATGGAAATATATGGAGAGCACACAACACAAAGAGCATTTTAGAGAAACATCTTAAAGCAACTGGTGGAAAAGTGATGACACGCTTTCCCCCAGAGCCTAATGGATACCTTCATATTGGTCATGCCAAGGTTCTGATAATCCTCTAGATTGAAGATATAATTATTCTAACATGAATTCTTGAAATTGGAAATGATACTTTCATGCTTTCTCATGTACAGGCTATGTTAATTGATTTTGGGTTGGCTAAAGAGCGTAATGGGCACTGTTACCTTAGGTATGAAGCAATTCTAATTGATCTCGATATACTTAGTTTTCTGTCTGAAAAGCTTACAGACTTTAAGTCCTCTTAACTATTTTTTTCGTGCATTTTACATTGCTAAAACATGCTGATATGATGCTTGAAATGACTTGCCAAACGCACTGATCCTCTTTGGGATCGTGTTCCATTTATAGAGCAATCGAATGGTTACAAACGTAACAGGGATCTGTGATCCAATCCAGCAGGAACGTGCCTGCAGGCTAGCTAACAGAAAGTGCGCATGAGTGCCGTGGCGTGGTCATCATGCGGCCTGCATCTATCTTAGCCTGCAAGTTACACACATCTAACCGACACATACACAAGGATGAGTATATGATTTCTAACAATGCTATCTGTTAAACAGGTTTGATGATACAAACCCTGAGGCCGAGAAGAAAGAATACATAGATCATATTCAAGAAATTGTCACATGGATGGGCTGGGAACCTTACAAAGTTACCTATACGAGTGACTATTTCCAAGATTTGTATGAACTTGCTATTTGTTTGATACAGAAGGGACTAGCCTATGTCGATCACCAGGTGTGCTTTCTCTGGCCTTGCTTGTTTGGATCAAAAGAAAGCAAATTTCACATTTAATTGTGTTTATTAGAATAACAAGAATTATGTACCATGTTGAATTTCACATTTAGTTGTGTAGAATACTGAGAATTATATAGCATGTTTATACCGAGTGGTATATGCTTGGCAGACCCCAGAAGAAATTAAGGAGTATAGAGAAAAGAAGATGAATAGTCCATGGAGAGATAAGACCCATTGAAGAGTCACTGAAGTTATTTAAAGATATGAGATGTGGATTGATTGCTGAGGGAAAGGCTACTCTCCGGATGAAGCAGGACATGCAGAATGACAACAAGAACATGGCTGACTTGATAGCTTATAGAATAAAGGTAAGTGATCTGACATAACTGAACGTATATTTTTTTCTTAGTGTAGTATTTTAATCTTTGTTAATGCACACGCAGTTTACACCTCATCCACATGCTGGAGACAAGTGGTTCATTTACCCAAGCTATGACTATGCTCATTGTTTGGTAGATTCTCTTGAGAACATTACACACTCGGTAATATTTAATTATTCTTTTTCAGTTGTTTAGGCCCTATAATGTCATCAGCTGATCTAGCTGTTGAATACACTAGAATTTGATATACGTCATCCGTCATACTACTGGCTGCTTGTAGCCTTGGGCCAGTATCAGCCATATGTATGGAAATATTCAAGGCTAAACATATCAAACAATGTTATGTCCAAAAGAAAGGTATACCAGTGAAACTTGCGAATTAAATGCCAATTTATGTAGTTCATAAAATTACATAGTTAGATTTTGCATCCCCTGTCTTGCAGCTAAATCGACTGGTCACAGACAAGTGGGTAGATGGGTGGGATGATCCTCGACTGTTGACACTAGCAGGTCTACGAAGGAGAGGAGTATCATCAGCAGCAATTAACTCTTTCATTCGTGGAATGGGAATAACAAGAAGGTAAGAAAGTAATGTTGCAAAGAAACATTTTCACGAATTGGGAAAAGAAATTGTCCATCTAGCTAACCATCATAAATTGGGAAACAAGGTGGATCACAGATCCCAATACACTTTTTTTTGGGAATAGATCCCAATACACCATGATTGCTGTAGATAACACCTAGCGCACAAAATTCATGTCCCTCAAAGTGGTTCTTTACATATCCATACATATCAGGAAAATCTGCTCCAGTTTGTTTTATGACTGATACCACTAAACTAACTTTCGTTGCAGTGACAATAGCTTGATACGCATCAAACGCCTTGAATACCATATTAGAGAAGAACTGAACAAAGTTTCCCCTCGAGTGTTGGTTGTTTTGCATCCTCTAAAGGTTCTGCACTAAACTATTTCTCAAATCATTGCCTTTTTTTTCTTATTTTGTTAATCACTTAACTGATGCACTAATGGGATTTACTGTTTTGGTGAATATAGGTTGTTATAACTAATTTGGATTATGGAATGGTTATTAACCTTGATGCCAAAATGTGGCCTAATGCGCCTGACAGTGATGCGTCAGCCCACTATAAGGTAGGATGTTTTTATGGTAATGAAATATCATCATTCTGCTGAATTGCCTTTTTTTGTCTGTGTTGTCTGTCCCTACATTCCTAGGTTCCATTCTCAAGAATCGTCTACATTGAGCAATCTGATTTCCGTCTGAAGGATTCGAAAGATTTCTATGGGCTTGCTCCTGGTAAATCAGTAATGCTGAGGTAATGACATTTGAAAGCATCTAAGTGGTTCACCTTCATGACTAGTTGCCTGACATGTCACCATTTTGAATGGATAGACATGCATTCCCAATAAAATGTATGGAAGTTATCTATGGAGACAATGCAGATAGTATTGTTGAAATCCGAGCCGTGTATGACGCTTCAAAGGCTACAAAACCGAAGGTACATTGGCCACTAAAATCCTTCTATATACTGGAAGTATTTATATCTGCAGCTTCTCCATTCTTAGTTGTCTGACAATCTGTGTAGGGTGTCCTGCATTGGGTTGCTGAGCCTTCTCCCGGGGTTGAACCACTCAAAGTTGAAGTTAGATTGTTTGAGAAATTGTTTCTTTCAGAGGTATAGTATTTTTTACTGTTCCTCGTTGCAATTGCCTGTTCAAATAGAAATTCTGCTCGCTGACTTCTCTGGATGTCTTTCATATTCTGTTCACCAGAATCCTGCAGAACTTGACGACTGGCTGGGTGATCTCAACCCACAGTCGAAGGTGATAAAGGGAGCATATGCTGTACCTTCACTTGCAAGTGCCTTGCTGGGGGACAAATTCCAGTTTGAACGCCTTGGTAACGTCACTAGGATTTTGTTTACAGTAACTACACCTTGGATAAAGAAGATAAAATTAACCCTGTGTCCTTGTTGCTCATCACCCTCGCGTCGTGCTGTTACAGGATACTTTGCTGTGGATTCAGACTCGACGGTCGAGGAACTGGTGTTCAACAGAACTGTTACCCTTAAGGACTCCTATGGAAAGTCTGGACCTAAGTGATCTCACCTTTTGTTAAAGCGAGTTGCTCACAGTTTGTCAAGAGATTTGGTGCAATACTGATAGTGTTTCTAAAGAGTTCTAGGACAGTGGCCTTACTGAATACCAATTAGTACCCATCAGATTTTGTTGGGTAAAATTTTTTGTTGCGTTGACACTAACATTGAGCTTTGTCTTTTTTTTTTTGTTAATGCTTAGTGAAATTAGCTGTATTTGTCAGTTAGTTGCGGTGGAACTAAAAAAATTCATGCTCGAGACGTCATGTGGCATCGATGGGGATATACACATATATACCAGTATATAGTCCGACTCTTCAGTATGCTCAGAGTTCGGCATAACGGATTTTTTTTGTTATCTGGTGGTGACTGGTGTGGCCCACATGGCCCTATTCGCTTGTCTTATGAGTCGTACTGTTTCAGCGAAGGAACAGTGTTTTTCTCTCATAACAAATCAGCGAACAGTGCTTTCAGCCATGACTTTTTAGCGAAGTGAACAAGTAGCGTCTGCAGCAGCACAGAAAACTGAACTCTGAGTATCTCACAAGTCAAAAGAACCTTACAAATTAATCAAGCTAACAAAATTCATTTGATGATCCCATATAGGATATGCAAGTATCTGTAATTGTCATGCCACCTAAGTGGCTAAAGTGACCCAGGTTGATACTGGAAGCAGCTTTGTCGACATGTTGAACATTGGGTCAAAATTACTAGATACTGTTGACTTTTATTGTCTTTGATTGAAGTGCTACTTTGAATATGGTTTTACATATTTTTTATAGGAGATTATCATATATATTAGAATATTGTTACATATCTAAAAATGCATGAGATTGTTGAACTACTAATGAAAGCTATTAATTTTCTTTACTAAACTATTTTTATGGTCATTGATTGTCAAATTTAAGGGGTCAAAGGATCTTAGTCAAAGTGTTCCTTTATGACGTGAGCAAGAGAGAGAGCGCGGGCAATCCCGTACACAACTAGTACACGTTTGTTCAACTAGTGAAGTCAAAGCAAGTGCATTTGTTCAACTAGTGCTAAATAAGCTATCCCCTACACAACTACACGTTTACTTTATCTTTTAGGAAGCAAGTTGGTAGCCATAATTTACCACGTCTATGGTTAAGCACTTGTTTGGATTCCAATAACTAATAGTCAGGTGGCAATCTCAGCTAATAAATTCAGCTAAAGTCTTACCTACCATTCAGCTAATAATTAGTTATTGGTCGGGTTCTTCCAGCTAACATAGCTAATAGTTAGCTGGATGGATCCAAAGGAGTGTAAGTAAATTTGACCCACTTTGAAAACTATTTTGATGACTGCTATAAGGGCTTGTTCGGTTAATTTCCAATTCAAAGGATCATGTCATTATTTTTTTTTTAAATAACTATGACAAGATTCTGTCAATTTTTCTTAGGTGTGGTAAAAAATCTGAACACCTGAAATCAAGTATGACGATTTTTCGTGAAAATGGTGTCAGAATGTGACCGCGAACAAAACGTGGCAATCCTCCTGTCTCTGCCGGCTGCCGACAGAACTGCTAATATAGTAGATTGCATGGGACCTCAAGTTGCCTGCCTCTAAGTCAATGTCGCATTAGAAAAAATGTGGGGAAAAAAAAACAAAACAAGGTCACATGTAGTCGTGTAGGTGTAGGCTTCCCAGCTGCACATCACATCTCCCAAAAGTCTCAGCTCCTAGCTAGAATCCTCTGAAAAAGAAAAGGTTTCTTTCTGCTCCTAGAAAGTCAAAATGCAGTGCGTTTATGGTGGGCGGGCGATGGTTGGGCACACCAGCGAGTGAACCCATGCCAACTATGAGCATCACCGTCACCAAGTCATCGCTGGCGCTGGTCGGCCCGTCGACAGCGCCGGCGGCGGCAGAGACGACCGCGCACATCATCAACCTCTCGTCGTTTGACAAGGCCCTCGCCTTCTTCCCCGTCACGTCGTTCCACGTCTTCGACCATGCGATCCACAGGCCCGCCGAGACCGTGCGGAGCGCTCTGTCCCGAGCCCTGGTCCACTACTACCCGGTCGCCGGCCGCGCCGTGATCGACGGCGGCGAGCTCCGCATCGCTTGCACCGGCGAGGGCGTGGGGTTCGTGGCCGCGTCGGCCAACTGCTCCCTGGCAGACGTCAAGCTCTTTGACCCGCCGTTCGGCGCGCTGCTAAAGGAGCTCGCCGTCGGCCTCGGTGCCGAGGGGTTCCGTCCGTCGGACCCGCTGCTGCTCGTGCAGGTGACGGAGTTCTCCTGCGGCGGGTTCGTCGTCGGGGTGACGCGGAACCACGTCGTCGCCGACGGCACGGGGTTCGCGCAGTTCCTGCAGGCCGTCGGCGAGCTCGCGCGTGGCCTGCCCCGGCCGTCCGTCTTCCCGGTCAGCTGCGGCGACGACTCCCTCCCGGAGCTGCCGCCGTTCGTCGACGCCATGGAGAAGGCGCAGGTCACGCTCGAGCCACGGGACTTCGCCTACCTCGACATCACCGTCCCGTCCAGGTGCATCAACCGTATCAAAGCCGGATTCGCTCGCCACGCCGCCGCCGCGGACGGCGGCGGCCCGTGCACCGTCTTCGAGGCGGTCATGGCCGTTCTCTGGCAGTGCCGCACGCGCGCCGTCATGTCCGACCCCGAGACCCCCGCCCCGCTCATCTTTGCGGTGAACGTGCGCAAGCACGCCGGCGCCAAGCGCGGCTACTACGGCAACTGCATAACGTCGGCGGTGGTCGTGCCGACGAGCGGGGAAGTGGCGAACGGCGACATCAACGACGTGCTGAGGCTGATCAAGCGCGCGAAGCAGCCGATACCGTATCAGTTCTGCAAGAACAACGGCGCCGACGCCGGAGACGAAGGCCGCCGCCACGTGCGCAGCCTGGAACCGGAAGGTGGTTTGTCGTTGTCCATGGTGCAGCTCGACGTGACGCTCGGGTACAACGCCTTCGACGTGACGAGCTGGCGGAACCTCGGCGCCGACGCTGTGGACTTCGGCGGCGGGCGGCCGGCGAGGGTGATGTGCTGGCTGGACCGGATGGCGGTGCCGCACTGCGTCGCGTGCCTGCCATGCGGCAAGGACGGGGGCAACGTGCTGGCGCGCTGTGTCAGGGAGGAGCACGTGGACGCCTTCCTTGGGGAACTGGCGAAGTTCACCTGATGACATCTCGCTCCTGTGAGATTCTTGTTGCGAAATAAAGTGTTTAGTTAAGTTGTTGCCAAATGAACGTGTTCAATTTGTGCCGTGTTGTGCATTTAATGTGTCATGAGAATATAGGAAGATATTAAGTGATTACTATTGTTTAGTGTTGTACTTCATATGTTTTTAAACGGGACTCGCTAAATTTAGGTGTCTGTCGTATTGCACTGACGCTGTTCACGAAATCCAAAAGAAAATGACGGTTAGGTGGGGGGTCTAGGCACTGGGGGGGCAGCCGCCACGACGGCGACCTCCCCTTCGCAGACCGGCCGCTTTGGCGGCAAGCTGAGCGTCGGTGGTTCGGAGCGGAACTCTTCCTTCTTTGCGCACCCATGGGAGTCGTTCGTTGGGCCTCGGAAGGAGGATGCGAGTGAACGGTCCTCCCGCTTGCCTTCTCCTTCTCCTTCCCCATGCTCTTCGCCGGCTCATGGGAAGGAGAACGTTCATGAGGATGACGCCGTGGAGGCTGCGTTCTCGTAGAGGTTTCGTGCTTCAAACCCGCTGAAATTTTCACAGTTTTCCACCATTCGGGTTGGGGAGACTATCTCTGGGGGAAGGGCGGGGGAGGCTTCATCCTCGCGAACTCCTAAATCTGTTCCAAACTCTGCTTCCTCGTCGAGATCTGTGAACAATTTTCCACAACGGGGATGGCATAGTGCGAAGTAGATTTAAATGAATGATAATGTCTCTGAACATACATTTGGTTCATTTTCTCTGGGTGATGTGTTTGATCAGGAAATCCAGAAGAAAGGGCAATTTGCTTTTCGGGGAAGACAATCGAATGTTCAATCGTCTGCTAGATTCATTGATCTGTTTGCTAAATCCTTGAATACAAAGGTTGAAAACCAGAGGAATGTGTCTGATGAACAGAGGAGTTGTTTCGGTGCGGAAAAAGCGGAAGAGAGCCTGAGTCAAATGAGGGCTAGTCAAACGGAGTCGGGCAACATGTCCATCTACCCGTTTGGCACTTGTGTGGATGACATTTACCACCACTCGTGGTCCAACAGCGGCTGGTACTAGGTCCCTAAAGCCACAACTCTACATGCGATTGAGAACAACCTAGGGTTTCCGACCTCGGCGGCGGAGATCCGACGATTCCATCCTTGGAGCCGTAAGGTAGCCAAGGCCAAATCTAGGCGGGTGGACGGTCGCTCTTTTGCGGCAGTCCTTCAGCAAGGGGTGATGGATCGAGGCAGGGAGGGTGAGCTACGGGATCAGGCGGCTGGTACATGGTTGCGCTTGGGTGAGAGAGGTGGCTCGGGGCAATATGGTGATGCTAGAGACTCAAAGGATTGGAGAGGAGAAGAGGATCGCAGGATCAGAGACAACTATACTAGAGGTGAGGATCGATTCCGTCTAAATAATCAAAGAGGGGATTTCAATCAGAGGGGAGATTTCAGGCAGGGGGCTAGGAGCTCAAACAGTGTTGATAATCAGAGGGGAGATTTCAGACCTGGTTTCGGCGGTTAGTATAGTGGTGATGATGACAGAGTTGGGTACAAGGCTGGATGGAGAGGTGATGACATTGATAGAAGTGGTATGAATAAGCGTCGGGGTGATGATCATGATAATCTAAACATAGAGAGGGATCTAAGGAACAAGCTTACTAGGGGCCAAGAGGAGAGATGGAGGGCAGATCCATATAGAGGAGGTAAACCTGAAGGTGTTTGGGACAAGTGGAAAGGAAGTATCAACACTGACATCCACTGTTTCAATTGTAACCAGTCTGGCCATTATCAAAAAGATTGTCGAAATCCACTGTATTGTTATGGCTGCAAGAAAACTGGTCATAAAACAAGTTATTGTCTAGAAAAGAGAGGTCTTAGAGTCTGTGGTTTTGGTATATCGGGGCAGGGTTTCTACAGCATCAGGCTACCTAACAACAAGACTGAAGCAAAAAAAAGGGGCTCGAGGGGTGATGACCATATTACAAGGTTATGCTAATATAGAGATGATCAAAACTGAACTCAGAACACTTTTCGGCGAGAAGATTAACTGGGAGGTCAGCCAAATGGCTTCTGATAAGGAATTTATGATACTTTTTTCCTGATGATGACAAGAGGCAGTAGTTGGCCAGGATAAAAAAATTTGAATTTGAAACTGCACCTGTAAAGGCCTAGGTCAGAGCAACTGAGTTGGATCCTGGGGCTGATAGCTGTCTAGAAGTGGTGTGAGTTAGAGCTTACAATTTCCCAGATTATGCTTTGACACCAGAGGCAGTCATGGAAGTTTCCTATCTTGTTGGTGATCCAGAGGAGGTGGATTTAGATTGTCTCAGAAGGCAGGGTTTAGTGAGAGTTAAAATTGGATGCCGAGATTCCCAGGAGCTAAAAGGAGAGACTCAGGTGTTTTTCAATGGGGATAGCCGCAAAATTAAATGGGTGGTGGAGAGTGGTAAGAATCCGATCACCAAAGAACCAACTACTTCAAAATTTGACAGGCATAGAGATAGGGCTAATGAGGAGGAGGAGGAGGAAGAAGAGGATGCCAGAAACAAGTATACTTTCCAACAACTTATAGATAAACAACATAATTCACAAATCAAAGAGGGAACCAGAGGGGCAGCAACACAGCTAAAAGGAACTGGCACTCAAAAAGAAACTACCTGTAAGGAGAATAAAGATTGGACTCAAGAGACTGCCAAAGAGATTCTAAGCAAAGAAGGGGATATACCAATGGTATCTGGAGGGGAGCACATTCTAACTCAACAGAGTGCAACAAAGCAACCCAAGGATGTAGTGGTGATAGGAGTTAACAATCAGCCACAAGAAAGTGGTGACGTTGAGACATCTCCTTTGGACTATGATGGAGAACAACTTTCAGATGCTAAGGTTGATGCAGAACACAACAATGGGGTGGGAAAGGAGTCTCTTAACAATGATGGGGGATCAGATGGACGAGAGCCTGGTCTGCTTCAAAACACTGATGATGAGGACATCGCCACGCTGGACACACCGATGCTATGGTCTTCTCCAAGTTGCAATTCGTCCCCAACTCAGCTGCCACGTCACCCTCGGATTCAGCAGACACGTCGTCACTGTTTCGGTCATAACTCTCTCATACGACATCGAAACGGGGCGTTCTTGGATGCGTTGGAAAGGGGACGACGACGCCGTCGTTTTGGATCTGGTCCCAGCTCCAGAAGGTCCGTGGATAATTCTGTGTGACCACGGCAAGGTGCTGCGTCACCTATTTGGGCCAACTTGGCCATGTATCGTGTCGGGCCTTAAGCCCAAGTTGTGGGCGCCCAACCCCTGGCCGTCCTCAACCCTAGGTCGAGTCTTAGACTATAAAAACAGCCGCCGCCGCTGCTAGACAATTGGGTTTTGTTTAGAGTTTAGTTTTCCATCGAGAAACTGAATCGTTCATTGTAACTGTGGTGACAAATCCTTTTACAGTGATCCAGGGCCCCTGTTCTTGATCTCCTCCACTGTGTCGATTAGTCCTTTGGAACCAAGTTCTTGAACCCCAAATTGATATTCGCATCATTCATATTTGCAATTTCAGATTGTGTGTTTTACCTTCTTGCTTGTGTTCTTCGATTCGCTTGCAGAAAAAGCCTTCTTGGCGAGGTCAATCAAGTTGTGCTTGGTTGATAACCAACGGAGCAGTGGTGTAACGGTTGCAGGGTTCGAATCGTGTCTGATTTGAAGCCGGATCGCCAACGTCGAGATCTCCACAAGTCGAACTTACCGGTTACCTCTCGGAAGATCGGGCCTGTATCTCATCAATTGGTATCAGAGCTTTTAGGTTTACCGTAAGGTATATTCTCGTTTGCCTTAGACTCATATTTGTTCATTACCTAGAGTCCACAAAAAAACCCAAAAAGATTTCAATTTCCGCTGTCCTATCACCTTTTGTGACTTTGCAATTTCGTTTCAGATTCGCGTTGTTAAGTTTGTATCCATGGTCGAGTCTTGTTGCTGGTTTAGGATTGTGTTCATGGTCGTAGTTCAATCGCCCGTTGCTGTGATTTTTGTTTTTCGCCGCTATCCCATCCACCATTCCCGAACAACAAGTCGAAGCCACCACATTACTCGACTTGCCCCCGCTAGCCGCCTTGTGTAACTTCTCGCCGCCGCGCAAACCCTAGATAGGTTGCAAGCCGCTCTTATTTTGCCTGCATCGCAGCCCTCCTTTCATCATCAGGCGAATCCCTACTGTCGCTGTTGGAGTCACAGGGACACTCTTGTGATCGGTGTTGGAGTTTAGGGACGCTTTGCCCTAACTGCCGCTTTCGTGTTGTGCCTGCAGTCAAAACATAACTTGAGATACCTTCGGTAAAACAGGCATAACTTTTCGCTCGTTTATCAGAAAAATCTTTTCAGAGAACGTGCTATTTTTCTGTAGACCACATCCCACCTCAGTTGTAGGTGCCAATTTTTGTGGTTGCATCTTTTGTGATCCTTGTTCAGAGAAAAATATAAAAAAATAGTGAAAAAATAAAAAAAGTTTGATTCCTACTAGTGCCTTTTGAGAAAATCAGGGAAAAATTCAGAAAAAAAGAAAAATCCGGTTATTTGCTTGTTCTATGCGTTCTTTCCATCATCCTTTGTTTTCACCTTGTTGCGCTACGTCTCGACACGTCTTAGCCAGCACTTGTGATTTGTACTTTGGATCTGAATTGAACAATCGTTAATCTGCTTTCGATAATTGCTAATCCTTGCTGTCATATTGTGTGCCTACCCATAGCTCCACATATTCTTCGGTCAGCACAGGTTCATCTTGCAACTGTTACCCACGCTTAACAACAGATTGCTTCGCCACGTTGGTTTTGCTCTTGTTTGGCGTTGGTAAGAATACAGGCAAGACGGTGGTAAGCCGCTTGTGATTTTGCATTCCACTTTCACCACCACCACCACTTGGTTCCTTTTAGTTGATAGGGATAATACTTTGGTGTTGTCTTTTTCTATCTTCTAACCATGGCAGGATCTCCGACGGACTTCAATGATTGTGTGTCCAAGGGCGAGCTTACAACGTTCATGACTGAACAACGCAATCTTATGACCGAGCTGACGCGCAATGTGAACAATCTGGTCACCCGCATTGAACAACTCGAGCAACGTCCTCCACCTCATCGTGCTGTTGATGACGATGCGGATGATTTTGGTGATAACGATGCGGATGTGAATGCTGACGGTTATGCCTGTCGCCGCCTCAACTTCAACCGTCGCGGTATGGGAGGTAATAATCATGGTAATAATGATCCTTTTGCTAAAATTAAATTTAGCCTTCCTCCTTTTGCTGGTAATATTGATCCAGAGGCTTATTTAGATTGGGTTCTCATAATGTTCCTGCTGAGCATAGAGTTAGACTTGCTACTAGTGAGTTTACTAATTTTGCTTTATTCTGGTGGAGTGATCTTTGCAATGCTAATAATGCTGTTGCTGTGCCTCAAACTTGGAATGCTTTAAAGCAACGTATGAAATCTCGTTTTGTTCCTCCTTATTACCAACGTGATTTACGTTTGAAACTGCAAACTTTAAAACAAGGTGATAAAGGAGTTGAAGCTTACTATCAAGAATTGCTTATTGGTTTAGCCCGTTGTGGTATAAATGAAGATGATAATGATGCTAGTGCTAGATTTTTTGGTGGTCTAAACCATGATATCCAGAACATACTTGATTACAAAGAATGGCGTAATTTTTCCCAATTGTATCATCTTGCTATTAAGGCAGAACGTGAAGTACAGGGCCGCAAACAACACCAGCCTTTCAGGTCTAACAATGGAAGGAATTTTCACCAGCGCTCTGAGCCGGAGACGCCCAAGCTTTCTGTTGCACCACATGGGGTAAGTAAATTGTCTGATGTGCAGAAGAAAGGTGCCACTCCAGGTGTTTCTACTAGCTCCTCCTCGTCCAGCGCTAAAATCATTTGCCACCGATGCAAAGGCATGGGACATGTCATGAAGGATTGCCCCAGTCGTCGTGCTTTCATTTTTACCGAGGATGGATATGTAAGTACTAGTGATGTTGAAGATGATTTAGCCCTTGCTGCTAACATTGATGCAGATTCCACCGAGGGTGATCAAGACAAGGAGGCTATCATCATTGACTCTGTGGCTGCTGCCGCGGATTACCCTAGCCTTCTTGTGCAGCGTGTGTTAAGTACACGTGTGGGACATGAAGACGAGATGAAGATCCAACGAAACAATTTGTTCCACATGTATTTCATTGTGCAGGGTTGTCGTGTTCTCACTATCATTGATAGTGGAAGTTGCAATAACTTGGTGAGTTCAGATTTGGTTGAGAAGCTTGGCTTGACCACACGACAACATTTGTATCCATATAAACTTCAATGGTTCAATAATAGTGGTAAGACTAAGGTAACTAAATCAGCACGCATTAGCTTTTTCACAGGTTCTTATCATGATACTGCTGATTTTGATGTTGTCCCTATGCAAGCTTTTTCTATTTTGTTAGGTCGTCCATGGGAATTTGATAATGATGCTATACACCATGGTAGAACTAATACATACACTATCGTACATAAGGATAAGAAAATTACATTGCTGCCTTTGTCTCCTACGGAAATTATTAAACATGCTAAAGAGATTAAAAATAAACCTCCAACTGACATTGCTAAAAATAATGGGATTAAGTTAAAAGGAGGTACTTTTCTTGCTACAACTTCTGCTATTGCTGAGTTATGTGATAATCCTGATGCACCATGTTATACTATATTTTGTCAACCTATTATGTCTGGTGCATTGCCTGCTGTCACTAACCTTTTGCAGGAGTTCGCTGATGATGGGATGAAGTCGAGGGCGACTCCAATTCTAGAAGGAGGGGATGATGAGGACATCGCCAAGATGGAGTCGAGGACGACTCCAATTCAAGAAGGGGAGGATGATGAGGATATCGCCACGCTGGACACACCGATGCTATGGTCTTCTCCAAGTTGCAATTCGTCCCCAACTCAGCTGCCACGTCACCCTCGGATTCAGCAGACATGTCGTCACTGTTTCGGTCATAACTCTCTCATACGACATCGAAACGGGGTGTTCTTGGATGCGTTGGAAAGGGGACGACGACGCCGTCATTTTGGATCTGGTCCCAGCTCCAGAAGGTCCGTGGATAATTCTGTGTGACCACGGCAAGGTGCTGCGTCACCTATTTGGGCCAACTTGGCCATGTATCGTGTCGGGCCTTAAGCCCAAGTTGTGGGTGCCCAACCCCTGGCCGTCCTCAACCCTAGGTCGAGTCTTAGACTATAAAAACAGCCGCCGCCGCTGCTAGACAATTGGGTTTTGTTTAGAGTTTAGTTTTCCATCGAGAAACTGAATCGTTCATTGTAACTGTGGTGACAAATCCTTTTACAGTGATCCAGAGCCCTGTTCTTGATCTCCTCCACTGTGTCGATTAGTCCTTTGGAACCGAGTTCTTGAACCCCAAATTGATATTCGCATCATTCATATTTGCAATTTCAGATTGCGTGTTTTACCTTCTTGCTTGTGTTCTTCGATTCGCTTGCAGGAAAAGCCTTCTTGGCGAGGTCAATCAAGTTGTGCTTGGTTGATAACCAACGGAGCAGTGGTGTAACGGTTGCAGGGTTCGAATCATGTCTGATTTGAAGCCGGATCGCCAACGTCGAGATCTCCACAAGTCGAACTTACCGGTTACCTCTCGGAAGATCGGGCCTGTATCTCATCAACTGATGAACTAGAGGAGGAGATGCTGGATTATGAGGATTACATTGAACCCACAGAGTAGGAGAAAGCGGAGATGGAGCTTTTGGAGAAAGAGTTTGATGAAAGGGCTAGAAGGTTGGAATCTAATATGAATTTCATTGAAGGGTCTAATACCAACATGATGGTAGATGATAAAGAAGAGGAGGATGAGGAAGATTTTCTTGGTAAACTATCTGGGGTAAGCCAGGCAGTGGCTGAAAAAGATGGAGAGATGTGTAAGAAAATTTCTAAGTTTAGAGAGGTGAAGACTCATCCTGCAGTGGCTCAGAGGAGGAGCTCAAGGACTTTAGCACAAGGAACCACGATTCAGGACCAAGCAACAAAGCTTAAAGCAAAGAGGAATGAACCTACGGGTATATCACAATTCACTACTTTTAACACCCAATCTTTCAATACTCTTTCTAATATTGCAAATAGTTGTAAAATAGAACTGGGTAATGAGACAGAAGCTCATCTAGCAATAGACAGACTCAAAGCTCAAGAAGCAGCCAATGCTGCTATTTTACAGGCTAAGAGAAAAGTAGAACAGGATCAACCACATAAGTCTTCAGCAAACAGATATGCATGTTTAGAGGAGATGAAAGCCCAAGTTTGGTTTTGGTAATTAATGACACCAAGTTGCTAATGCTATTGTATCAAGTGTGATTAAGCTAGGCATAAGCAACATGTGATGGAGGTGGAAATGGCATGGAGAGATGGCCACAAGACCACATGATTTGGTGCATGAAATGATGAGCAAGATCATGGTGGAGACGCACATAATATGATGGACATGATGATCAAGTGGAAGAGAAGGATCTAAGAGTGCAAGGCAAAGGTATAACCATAGGATTTTCCTTTTGCCGGTCTAAGATGAATAGAGAAGTGATTGACCGGGTTTAGGATACATAGCCGACTATCAAGAGGGGCAATCATGGTTAGCTCGGGAATCAAGTGCCACTAGATCAAAGTCTTGAGCATATGCATTAGGATCTAGTTGAGAGCTAACATAACGCCTTGGAAAATGTTTGTGAAATGCTAACACACATGCACATTGATGGTGTACACTTGGTGGTGTTAGCACATTTGCGAAGGCGGTGGTGTTTAAGCGGTAGTAAGGGGTTTGGGGTTCGCTCTCCCTCAGGCGTTTTCGAGGAAATGAAATGCCTATTTTCTACTACGCCGGAAGTCGAAAAAGAAACGGAGGCGAACGGCGGTCACTGTGGTGACCGGACGCTGCACCGGACGCGGTCTCAGTTTGACCGGACGCGTCCGGTCAGTTCAACGCGGCGCGTGCACTAGGGTTTGTGACCGGACGCTGGTCTGGCCTGACCAGCGCGTCCGGTCAGTTCTCTTGTGCGCAGAAGGTGAGCACGCGACCGGCGCGTCTGGTCCCTCACGGAACCGGAGCGTCCGGTCATGCGTCCAGAGGGGCTGAAAGCAGTGGAGTGACGATCGGACGCGCGGCGCGTCCGGTCACGTGTGATCGGACGCGTCCGGTCTCATCGGGTGCTTACTGGAACGCGACCGGACGCTGGCACTGTCGCGTCCGGTCAGACGCTGGGGCGCGTCCGGTCAGGGCAACGGCTAGTTCTGACGCGCACTGTTCACGGTTGTCTGGTAGTGACCGGACGTGTCCGGTCACCCTGACCGGAGCGTCCGGTCAGCGCGATTTTCGTTGCGTCGTCCGTAACGGCTAGCTGCGTACCCCTTCGCTATAAATAGAGGGTGTCCGGGGTTTGAGGGTAACTCTTGCACATTTTGAGACCTAGAGACATCCTTTGAGCTAGAGAACAACCCCTCCACTCATCTCTTTGCATAGTTGCACATCTTGAGTGAGATTCAAGTGCATTGCTTGAGAGTTGCATTCTAGAGGCACTTGATCTTCGAGTTGCTGCGGATTTCTTGTTACTCTTCCGTGTTTCCCGACACGGTAGATGGCTTGGAGCAGCGAAGGTGATTGAGCTCGCAATTGGAGATTGTTGGAGCCCTCACCAAGTGTTGTAAGGGGTTCTTGATCCTTCCCCGCGGGAGTTCGCGAATTGGATACTCTAGTGGAGCTCGTGGCTTGGAGGATCCCCATCTTGTGTGCGGTTGTGCGGTGCCCGCCGAGGGCTCGACTCTTGATAGTCGATTAGCTCGCGAACCGACAAGTGGGTGTATCGCCACAACGGGGAGTAGCTTGCCGGGAAGCAAGTGAACCTCGGGATAAATTCTTCTGTCATTCTCTTCCCGAGGATTTCTCTTGTGTGATAGATTGATTGGTACTTCTCATCTCTACACGGCGGTATAATCACTCGAAGCTCTTCTCTCGTATTACATCTTGTATCTAGCTTGTTGTTGTTGTTGTGTTTAGTGGATAGCCTTGTACTAGACTTGTGTAGGTGGCTTGCTTAATTAGTTAGAGCTAGTGCATTTTGCTCCGCCACCTTTTGTACTAACTTGTGGTTAAGTAATTCTTGTAGAAGTTTTAATTAGGCTATTCACCCCCCCCTCTAGCCTATTTGGACCTTTCAAGTGGTATCGGAGCCGAGGCATCGTTTATTTGAGGCTTAACAACCTATGGTGAAGAAGAAATGGCTCAATTAAGTTTGCACATCAACAACACCAAGAAGGCACCTCACTTTGATGGCACAAATTATGCATATTGGAAGGTTAAGATGACCGCACACCTCAAGTCAATCAATAGAGAAGTGTGGAAGGTCACCGAAACAAAATTTGAGGTTGCTAATCTGGAAGCACCTACACCGGTGGAAGAGAAGAAACTCCAATGCAATGACATTGCCATTAGTGCTCTTCATGAGGCATTAGATGACAATGCATTTGAGCAAGTGAAAAACATAGAAGTTGCACATGATGCTTGGGCCAAGCTAGAAGAAACATTTGAGGGCACCGAAGGCACAAAGACCGCTAAAGCATATATCTTGCAAGAAAAATTTTCAAGCTTCAAGATGCAAGATGATGAGAGTGTACCGGAGATGTTTCATAGATTGCAAGTCATTGTCAATGAGCTCAAGGCACTTGGTGAGGAAGTCAAGGACAACCAATTCTCTATGAAGTTCTTGAGAAGCTTGCCCAAGAGGTTTGATACATTGATCACCGTGCTAGTGAGGACTACATTGAAGGATTCAACTCCTCAACAAATATTTCAAGAAGTGATGACCGATGATTCATATAGAGAAGATGATGAGAAGGATGAGTTGGTCAAGAAGAAGAAGAAGAAAAATGAGAAGAAGGATGATGAAAAGAAGAGGAGTGTGGCATTCAAAGCCACCACATCCAAGAGCAAATCCAAGATTGAATCATCAAGTGATGAAGACTCAAGCTCTTGCGATAGTGATGACATTGATGAGAAGATGGCTCTCTTTGTCAAGCAATTTGGCAAGTTCATGAAGAAGAAAGGCTTTCATGCAAGAAGAAGGAAGAACTCATCCAAGAAGAATGAGCATACCATGAGATGCTTTAGATGCCATAGCAAGGACCATCTCATTGCAAAGTGTCCTTATGATAGTGATGATGAAGATGCTATCAAGAAGGAGAGGAAGAAGCAAAAGAAGAAGCAAGAAAAGAAGGAGAGTTCTCATAAGAAGAAAAATGATTCTCATGTTGCTACATGGGATAGTGATGATTCCTCAAGTGATGATGAGGATGACAACAAGAGCAAGAAGAAGGGACATGCTAGCATTGCTATTCAAGAGAAGGTCTCCCTCTTCGACACTCCATCGTGCTTCATGGCTAAGGCCACTAAGGTATCATCCGATGAAGAGAGTGATCATGATAGTGATAGTGATAGTGATGAAGAAGAATTCACTAAAGATGAACTAATCACTATGCTAGAAGATTGCACTCAACATTTTAAAGAATCTAGAAAGGAGTGCAAGGGCTTGCTTAAGGAAAAGAAAAACCTTATGCAAGAACTTGACGAGCTTAGGGCATCTTATGAGAGTCTAAAGGTAGACCATAAGGAGCTTCAAAAGTCTCACACTAAGCTTGAAGAAGCTCATTCCTCTCTAGTTGAAAAATGTGAAAACATGCCAACTAATGTTGAGAAAGCTAAAACTTGCAACATAGGCATATCATGTGATATAATTGATGAATCTTGTCATAAGCCTATTGTTGTTGCTCCCACTAACCCTTCATGTAGCGCATCTACATCATCCTCATCTAGTAGTGATGGTTTCACTTGTGACTCCACACTTATAGTTGAGAATGAAAATCTCAAGAAGGAGGTAAAAGAGCTCAATCACACCTTAGCTAAGGCTTATGGTGGTGAGGACTGCTTGCTTATGTGCTTGGGTAGCCAAAGAGCTTCTCTCTACAAAGAGGGATTGGGCTATAACCCCAAGAAAGGCAAGGCCGCTTTTGCTCCTCATAAGACTCGTTTTGTGAAGAACAATGGTAGCTATTGCAAAAGTTGCAAGCAAGTTGGTCACATAGAGCAACATTGCATGAACAAGAAATCCAATGCTAATGTATCCTCAATTAAGTTTGATTCTTTCTATATACTTACCAAGGGTACAAATGGTGTTCATGCTAAGTTCATTGGTGCACCATGGATGGGCTCAAAGAAGAAAGCCATTTGGGTACCAAAGAGCTTGGTCACTAACCTTGGAGGACCCAAACAAGTTTGGGTACCTAAAAGGAATTGATCTTATCTTGTAGGTCAATTACAAAGCCGGAGGAAGGCATTGGGTGCTTGATAGTGGGTGCACTCAACATATGACCGGGGATTCTTGTATGTTCAAATCAATTGATACAAGTCAAAATGGTGGTTTTGATGCTATCACTTTCGGCAACAACAAGAAAGGCAAGGTCAAGGGGCTTGGTAAAATTGCTATATCAAATGACATGAGCATATCTAATGTGTTGCTAGTTGAGAGCTTGGATTTCAATCTTTTATCGGTAGCACAACTTTGTGATCTTGGCTTCAAGTGCATATTTGGTAGTGATGATGTTGAAGTCATAAGTGTTGATGGATCAAATTTGATATTCAAAGGATTTAGACATGGTAGTTTATACTTGGTTGACTTCAATGATAGTGAGACACAATTGACATCGTGCTTGCTTAGCAAATCTAGTATGGGATGGTTGTGGCATAGAAGGCTTGGTCATGTTGGAATGAAACAATTAAACAAACTTTTGAGGCATGACTTAGTTAGAGGCTTGAAGGATGTCACCTTTGAGAAGGATAAACCTTGTAGTGCTTGTCAAGCCGGCAAACAAGTTGGAAATACACATCCTAGTAAGAGTGAAATGAGTACATCAAAGGCATTTGAGCTATTGCACATGGACTTGTTTGGGCCAACTACATACACTAGCATTGGTGGCAACAAGTATGGTTTTGTGATTGTTGATGACTACACTAGATACACTTGGGTGTTCTTTCTCTATGACAAGAGTGATGTTTATGATCTATTCAAGTCTTTTGTCAAAAGAGTGCAAAATGAGTTTGAAATCACCATCAAGAAGATTAGAAGTGACAATGGTAGTGAGTTCAAGAACACAAAAATTGAAGATTTATGTGATGATCTCGGTATTGGACATCAATTCTCACCAACATACACTCCTCAATCAAATGGTGTAGTTGAAAGGAAGAATAGAACTTTGATTGACATGGCTCGATCAATGCTTAGTGAATACAATGTGAGTCATTCATTTTGGAGTGAAGCTATCAACACGGCTTGCTATTGTAGCAACCGTCTTTATTGCCATGGGAAGCTTGGGAAGACACCATATGAGCTATTGAATGGAAGAAAGCCCAACATTGCATACTTTAGAGTGTTTGGTTGCAAATGCTATATCCTCAAGAAAGGCACTAGATTGAGCAAGTTTGACAAGAAATGTGATGAAGGATTCCTACTTGGTTATTCTACCACAAGCAAGGCATATAGAGTTTGGAATCTCACTAATGGCACCTTGGAAGAAGTTCATGATGTTGAATTCGATGAAACCCAAGGATCTCAAAATGAAGCTCAAAATCTTGATGATGTGAGAGGAGATCAATTGTCAAATGCAATGAAGAACATGGACATTGGTGATATTAGGCCAAGGCAAGTTGATGATGATGATATTCATGTGATCAACCAAAGTGTGCAAATTGATACAAATCAAACAAGCTCTAGTGGTTCTCATGATGAATTGCAAGATCAAGGTCAAGCTAGTGGAAGCAATCAACTCCCAATACTCCAACCTACTAGCATAGCAAGAGATCATCCATTGGACCAAATCATTGGTGGAATTCAAAGTGGTGTTCAAACTAGATCAAGATTAGCATCCTTTTGTGAGCACTACTCATTTGTGTCACTTGAAGAACCTAAGAAAATAGAAGATGCATTGAAAGATTCCGATTGGGTAAATGCCATGCATGAAGAGCTAAACAACTTCACTAGAAATCAAGTTTGGGAACTTGTTGAAAGGCCGAAAAACTATAATGTGATTGGTACTAAGTGGGTCTTTAGAAACAAGCAAGATCAAGATGGTGTAGTTGTGAGAAACAAAGCAAGATTGGTAGCACAAGGTTACACACAAGTTGAAGGTCTTGACTTTGGTGAGACATATGCACCGGTTGCAAGATTGGAGGCAATTAGAATCTTATTAGCATATGCTTGTGCACACAACATCAAGCTCTATCAAATGGATGTCAAAAGTGCATTTCTCAATGGTTACATCAATGAAGAAGTTTATGTTGAGCAACCTCCCGGTTTTGAAGATGACAAGAAGCCCAACCATGTTTACAAGCTCAAGAAGGCATTGTATGGTTTGAAGCAAGCACCTAGAGCATGGTATGAGAGGTTGAGGGACTTTCTTCTCTCTAAAGGGTTCAAGATGGGAAAGGTTGACACCACTCTCTTCACCAAGAAGCTTGGAAATGACTTGTTTGTGTTGCAAATCTATGTGGATGACATTATCTTTGGATCAACCAATCAAGATTTTTGTGAAGAGTTTGGAAATATGATGGCAAAAGAGTTTGAGATGTCTATGATTGGAGAGCTTAGTTACTTTCTTGGACTTCAAATCAAGCAAATGAAGAATGGCACTTTTGTAAGTCAAGGGAAGTACACCAAGGACATGATCAAGAAGTTTGGATTGCAAGATGCTAAGCCAATAAGTACACCAATGGGCACAAATGATCAATTGGGTATTGATGCTAGTGGCAACATGGTAGATCAAAAGCAATATCGGTCTATGATTGGAAGTTTGCTCTATGTCACCGCTTCAAGGCCGGATGTGATGTTTAGTGTGTGCAAGTGTGCAAGATATCAAGCTTCACCTAGAGAAAGTCACTTGAAAGCAACCAAGAGGATATTGAGATATCTTAAGGGCACTCATGATGTTGGATTATGGTTTCCAAAGAGATCTAATTTTGAGTTGATTGGATATTCGGACTCCGACTATGGTGGTTGCAAGATTGATAGAATGAGCACAAGTGGCACTTGTCAATTGCTTGGAAGGTCTCTTGTTTCATGGTCATCAAAGAAACAAAATAGTGTTGCACTATCTACCGCCGAGGCCGAATACATTAGTGCCGGTAGTTGTTGTGCACAATTGCTTTGGATGAAGGTCACTTTGAGTGACTTTGGAATCAAATTCAAGAATGTGCCATTATTTTGTGACAATGAAAGTGCAATCAAGATGACACAAAATCCGGTTCAACATTCAAGAACAAAGCACATTGACATAAGGCATCACTTTATAAGAGACCATCAACAAAAGGGTGATATTAGCATTGAGAGTATTGGCACCGAAGATCAACTAGCCGACATATTCACAAAACCACTTGATGAGAAAAGATTTTACAAGTTGAAGAATGAATTGAACATACTTGACTTCTCCAACTTGAAATGAGTGCACCCCCATATTCTTATATGACATGCCTCTCCTCCGACATAGCAAGGTAAAGTTGTTTGGCATATCATCCATACTTTGCTAAGGACATGTTTAGAACATATAGACATATTTGCATGACAAATAGGCTCATTCATGAAAATCAAATGAGTTTAATGTATATATGGTACCACTATTGCTTCTATGTTTTGATTGATCTAGTGGTAGCATATGACATGATTGTGGGCTTGCAAACCTAGTGTTGAATCTAGAAAATGAGCTCATGATGTGTAATTCAACATGGTCAAGATAACCCTTATACTTTATGAGGTGTGAAGAAGCTTGTCCTTGGATCAAACCGAATTACATATTCTAGGCAAGTGATCTAGATTGAACCATAATTTGGACTCCCTCATATTGATTGACTTATCTCTCACTAAAATTGGCACCTTTTTGGTGATTGTTGACAAAGGGGGAGAGAAAAGTCACAAAGATAGAAAAGTCACAAAGATAAAAAGTTAAGTTACTAAGGGGGAGAGAAAGTTACTAAGGGGGAGAGAAAGCTAAGAGAATGACTTTGAAAAGGGATCCATTAAAATTGAGCACACAAGTAGGGGGAGCAAGCTTATGAATTGTTTGTTGCATTTGTATGTGCATTAACATGATGAATTGTTGCATTGTAAAGCTTAAATTCATATTCATGTTTGTATGGTGATTGCTAGAAATAGAACTTGAATGATGATTTGTTGTGAGTAGCTTTACAAGTGGTATCTAGACACCTTTGCTTATAATATTGATCTCACGAGGTACTTTAGTGTTTGTGATCTTTACAAGTGATGAATTACAAGTGGTGTCTAGCTACATCGATGCTAAGGAAGGTATATAAAGGCAACTCCGATTGGTATCACGCTTCAAAGGTCCATTCTATATACCTTAGCATCAATTTGATAGTAGTAACTCTCCCAAAATTCAAATCCATACATATGTGCACAATTGAACCAAACTCATGGAAGCACATATCTAGGGGGAGCTAACACTATCGAAATTGAACATTGATTTCATTTCATATCTTTGTGATGGTTGTCATCAATTACCAAAAAGGGGGAGATTGAAAGCCCAAGTTTGGTTTTGGTAATTAATGACACCAAGTTGCTAATGCTATTGTATCAAGTGTGATTAAGCTAGGCATAAGCAACATGTGATGGAGGTGGAAATGGCATGGAGAGATGGCCACAAGACCACATGATTTGGTGCATGAAATGATGAGCAAGATCATGGTGGAGACGCACATAATATGATGGACATGATGATCAAGTGGAAGAGAAGGATCTAAGAGTGCAAGGCAAAGGTATAACCATAGGATTTTCCTTTTGCCGGTCTAAGATGAATAGAGAAGTGATTGACCGGGTTTAGGATACATAGCCGACTATCAAGAGGGGCAATCACGGTTAGCTCGGGAATCAAGTGCCACTAGATCAAAGTCTTGAGCATATGCATTAGGATCTAGTTGAGAGCTAACATAACGCCTTGGAAAATGTTTGTGAAATGCTAACACACATGCACATTGATGGTGTACACTTGGTGGTGTTAGCACATTTGCGAAGGCGGTGGTGTTTAAGCGGTAGTAAGGGGTTTGGGGTTCGCTCTCCCTCAGGCGTTTTCGAGAAAATGAAATGCCTATTTTCTACTACGCCGGAAGTCGAAAAAGAAACGGAGGCGAACGGCGGTCACTGTGGTGACCGGACGCTGCACCGGACGCGGTCTCGGTTTGACCGGACGCGTCCGGTCAGTTCAACGCGGCGCGTGCACTAGGGTTTGTGACCGGACGCTGGTCTGGCCTGACCAGCGCGTCCGGTCAGTTCTCTTGTGCGCAGAAGGTGAGCACGCGACCGGCGCGTCTGGTCCCTCACGGAACCGGAGCGTCCGGTCATGCGTCCAGAGGGGCTGAAAGCAGTGGAGTGACGATCGGACGCGCGGCGCGTCCGGTCACGTGTGATCGGACGCGTCCGGTCTCATCGGGTGCTTACTGGAACGCGACCGGACGCTGGCACTGTCGCGTCCGGTCAGACGCTAGGGCGCGTCCGGTCAGGGCAACGGCTAGTTCTGACGCGCACTGTTCACGGTTGTCTGGTAGTGACCGGACGTGTCCGGTCACCCTGACCGGAGCGTCCGGTCAGCGCGATTTTCGTTGCGTCGTCCGTAACGGCTAGCTGCGTACCCCTTCGCTATAAATAGAGGGTGTCCAGGGTTTGAGGGTAACTCTTGCACATTTTGAGACCTAGAGACATCCTTTGAGCTAGAGAACAACCCCTCCACTCATCTCTTTGCATAGTTACACATCTTGAGTGAGATTGAGTGAGATTCAAGTGCATTGCTTGAGAGTTGCATTCTAGAGGCACTTGATCTTCGAGTTGCTGCGGATTTCTTGTTACTCTTCCGTGTTTCCCGACACGGTAGACGGCTTGGAGCAGCGAAGGTGATTGAGCTCGCAATTGGAGATTGTTGGAGCCCTCACCAAGTGTTGTAAGGGGTTCTTGATCCTTCCCCGCGGGAGTTCGCGAATTGGATACTCTAGTGGAGCTCGTGGCTTGGAGGATCCCCATCTTGTGTGCGGTTGTGCGGTGCCCGCCGAGGGCTCGACTCTTGATAGTCGATTAGCTCGCGAACCGACAAGTGGGTGTATCGCCACAACGGGGAGTAGCTTGCCGGGAAGCAAGTGAACCTCGGGATAAATTCTTGTGTCATTCTCTTCCCGAGGATTTCTCTTGTGTGATAGATTGATTGGTACTTCTCATCTCTACACGGCGGTATAATCACTCGAAGCTCTTCTCTCGTATTACATCTTGTATCTAGCTTGTTGTTGTTGTGTTTAGTGGATAGCCTTGTACTAGACTTGTGTAGGTGGCTTGCTTAATTAGTTAGAGCTAGTGCATTTTGCTCCGCCACCTTTTGTACTAACTTGTGGTTAAGTAATTCTTGTAGAAGTTTTAATTAGGCTATTCACCGCCCCCTCTAGCCTATTTGGACCTTTCAGGAGATCATCATTATAGAGGAGTTTTCTGAGGATTCAGATGAGATACAGGGAGATGACTCTATTTCTACTAATAAAACAAAGATTGAGCTACAAATGAAGAAAGCCCCCAAGAGGGGCAGACTGAAGAAGAAGAAATGAAGATGATGTTCTGGAATATTCGAGGGTTGGGTGGTGTTGGTAGGAGGGGTCAGTTCAAGGATCTTATGCAACAACATCATTTAGAGGTGGTTTGCTTGCAGGAAACAATCAAGAGAGACTTTTCTGATCGTATGCTTAAAGACTTAGTTAATGGACAAGATTTCAGTTGGGTATGGACTAAAGCAGAAGGTCATTCTGGTGGTACTCTAACTGGTGTTAGGAATGGTGATCTAGATGTGCTTGCTGTTGACAAAGGTAATTTCTACTCAAGTATTAAAGCGCAAGACATAAAAGAGAATGTTGTGTGGGAGGTGATCAATGTGTATGGCCCAATCCAAAATGACAGGAAAACAAAATTTTTAGAGGAATTGCTTACCAAGATAAGAAGTATCCAAGGTTCCTTCATTATGGGGGAGATTTCAATCTCATTAGATATGCCTCTGAAAAATCTTCTCAAAACATAGAACAGAGCAAGCTAGATATGTTTAATAATTTTATCTCAGATGCTGGAATTAAAGAGATGTTAAGAAAGGGTAGTAGGTTTACTTGGACCAACAAGCAAGATCATCCTGTAATGTGCACTCTAGACAGAGTTTTCACAAGCTATGACTGGGAATTATTCTATCCATGGGCAACTTGTGAGGTGCTTACTAGAGTGGGCTCAGATCTGTAACACCCCGGGTGTTACTCGAGCATTATCATTGCAAATCATACGCACGACATGTCATTGCATGCATGAAAATATGTGGGATTAGAGTGCACTTTTAGTTAAAACATGTGTGCGGGAAAATTTTTGCATATAATGCCTATACTTGATTCATCCTCAGTAATTTGGTTTGACTTATGAAACATGAGTAGTTATAAATTTTAAATCACTTAGAAATATTTAGTGCAGTCTTTGGAGCAACTGGATAACCCAAGTTTTGTCAAAAATTTGTTTTTAAAAATATTATTAAAAATTGGTCAAAAACCCTTTCTAATTAGCTTTTATTCTCTAATTCAAAATTTGTGGGGATTTTGGAGTTGGCCCTTTTATCAAAGTTGAAGAGAATTAAATTCTAAACCACTTTCATTTTTGGGCCAATTTCAGAAAAGGTCATCTTCTTGCTCAAATTCAAATTTGAAAACTAAGAATTGAAATTAATTGAAAAATTCCTTGAAAAATAAAATGAAAAATCGGATTATCCTTTAGCAGGCCGCCGCCTCACTTCCGGCCCGCAGCCGCAAGCCGGCCCAGCCCGTCATCGCGCCCGCGCTCCCGCGCGCGTCCGTGGTCCAGTGGACCGGGCGCACGCCGCTCGCCTGCCTGCACCCCGCGCGGCGTGCCCAACCCGCGCGCGCTCCGCCGCGTGGACGCGCCGCACCGGCGGCCGTGGACGGTGGCTGACCGCCCGGTCGGAGCCCCCGCACCGGGACAGAATCCCGTCCAAGGACGCTCCCGACCGCGCCTTAACCCCCGCGCCCACTCCTTCCACCCCCACGCGCTCACCATTTCCGAACGCGGCTCCCGCTCCTCTGTCACCACCACCGCCAACGCCGACGTTGCCGTTCCGGCCACACTAGCTCACCGCAAGCCGCTCCATCTCGCCCAGAGCTTCTCCTCCCTCGGGCGAAGCCGGCACACACCGGAATCGGCCGTGGTAAGCCTTCTCTCCGCGTGAATTGCTCGTCGGAGCTCCGACCGAGCTCACCGGACTTGCCCGCTCCGTGGAACACCTCTCTCTGCTCCACCTTACTCCTTTCCAGTGCGCGCATCTTGCTCGCCTTAGCTCACCGGTGCTCGAGCACCTTTTCTTGTCCCATTCCTTGGCCGGAGTTGGCCGGCCGGCGGTCCACCGCGCCACCGTTCCGCCATGAACGGCGGTGACCTGTCCCCCGAGATCCGCTGGCCACCCTGTGTGCACTACTGGGTTCGCAACCGTGCGGTGGTTCGCGTGACGCCTCTGGCTTGGCCGGAGAGCTCGCCGCCGGCGAGCTGTGGACGCCGGAGTTCCCCTCCCTTTCTCTGTGACTGACGTGTGGGGTCACGGGCCCACCTGTCGGTCTTGTGGGTTGTCTCTGTGTTCAGTTCCTGGGTGCACGTAGCATTAGTCAGCCGGATTTCAAAAAGGGATTTAAATAATTATTTTCCAGAAAATGTAAAAGGGTTTCAAAAATCCATAACTTGCTCATTTTAGCTCCAAAAATTGTGAAATAAATTTCCAAAGACTTCTTAGAATCAGATCTACAATATAAAAATATTACATGTGAATATTGCACTACTTTTCTGTAGGATTTTATTTAATTATTGAAATTGATGCTTTCTTGATAAATATGTAATAAATCATAGAAAACTCAGAAAAATGTGGTTTTAAGTTTGTTAATCTTTTTGTGCAATGTACTTGCTAGGAAAAATTATAAATCTGTTGTTTGATACTTTTCATAGTGTAAAGTATTTTTATGCTCATTTTTAAACCCTAGATTGTTATTTTTGTGTAGATAGTTCTAGTACTCAAATTTCAATGGAATTTTTGTGACATGCTAATGTACATGGTAGTAATCCACTATAATTTTATCATATTTTTCCAGGTTACCAAAATAAGTGTTGTTGTTCAAACATAGTGTCAACTAGATTTAAATTAACATTTTTAATGCAAAGAGTTAATTGATAAACTTGCTTTGGTGTATCTTTGAAGCCTCTTAGGGTGCTAGGGTGACTTTGCATGGTAGAGACTGTTGGTGGTAGTTTACGAGTACATGTTCTTGGATGATGTAGACTACCTTGTAGAAGAGTTGTAATCCCACTCAATCCAAATAAAGTAAACATATGCATCTACATTCCATTCATCATCATCTCATGTCATCTATGCAATGCACCTAGACATGAGCACTTATACATCTGCATCATACAGGATCGCAGGAAGCGACCCCAGTAGCAGTTCCCCAGGATCCGGAAGAGCAGACCGAGGTGTAGGAGCTGGAGGTTCCCGAAGCCGAAGAGGAGGTCGGTGAAGATCTTCCAGAGTGCCCCAACCACCGTCCGAGCTCTTTTGAGCGAGGCAAGCCCCGGAGCATTTCTCCCCCGGTTTGCAAATATTTTATTAAATGCTTTCTTTAATTGATGCATTACGTTTAGGAGTTGTTTGCAACCGTTGCTGCATTATACCTTGTTTACCCTTGCTCTACCATATCCTTGTTACCTTGGTATTCGCAGTCAAGAAATGCTTAGTCTGCTTAGATTGGTAGAAGTCAGGTGATTGCCTGTCACCTGCGAGCCATAGGTGGTTACCTGGATCTGTTTGAAAAGTATGTCTTATGGGAATAACTAAGTGTCGAAATGAATCTGAGACCGGACGGAGACTTGCAGGGTTTCGGACTATAGTGTTTTCCGTCTGTGTCGATTAAGGACCGACCGTTGTTGGGCCTCGAGTCATGTTGAACGCATGCCTCATATTTAGCTGGCCGAATAATGTACCTTTCGACCGCGAAGCTGGGAGATTATTCGGGCCGAGTGGATTGCCCGCAATGCACTGTACTGGAGCAGTAGTGGCAGGATACGGGGGCGCGGTGATAAGGCCAAAGAGCAGTCGGGCGGCCCCCGGGTACATGTGGTTCCTGGCAAACTCACGACTTTACCTGAATAGTTGACTCGATGACCAATACCTCACTTTAGCGGGTGAGTGAGGTTTGTGTGAGGAATAAATTATCAGCTGGTTAATAATCGATTCGAATCGCCGTCGTTCACTGGATAGTGAACACTTGACTTGAGTTACTTCATCGTAGTAATGTTAATGGAACACTTGGACAGTTATGAGAAATATGACATTATGGAAGTTACTAATGATCATTGGTTATCATCCCTTGTTTAATTATATGTTTACTTTAGTACAGGTGCAATGTAGTCGGCAGGTTAATAATAATTAACTTGGTATAATAGCTTCTAGAAAAAGGTTCTTTAAATGTAAAAAATACCTTTTGCAAATGAGTCAGCTACCCCACTAGTATGCCATGCATGATTCCTTGGTGTCACTTTATTTTCGGTTATGTCGGGTAAGTCTAGCTGAGTACCTTCTCGTACTCAGGGCTTTGTTCCCACTTGTTGCAGATGGGCAGATGTATTACGGCTGCTGTATCAACTGCCTTTACCCTGCGATGGGCGAAGCTTAGGACCATGGGCAGTGGTCATTCACTACTTCTCGTCTGATGCTTTTGCTAGAGATGATCATGAGCTGGCACCTTATTTCAAACACTATGTGCGTGTGTGGTTTGAACAAAATGCTTCCGCTACTTTTATTTGAACCTGGTTTGTAATAACTATGTTTAAACTCTGATGTATTCTGTGATGCAAACTTTATGTAACTTATGATGGTGACCGCTAAACTTAGTACGATCTTGGCTGTTATGTGAACTGGTTTGAAATCCGTCGTGATTTCACGGACTACCGGGTTATACGGGCTTAAGTTTGCTAAATCATCCGCTTTTGGGGATGATTTTCTTACTTAATTTCGTATAATTGGACGGTTCTGTTACAGCTGTTATCGGAGCATGGTTTAGCGTGATTATTGTTCATAAGTATATTGAAAACAAAACTATGTTTGAAAAGTATGATTTTCAAACTAAGAGTGTGCCAGTGGTCATATCCTTTATGCCCAGTTAAGGACTCTAGGTGGCTATTTAAGTACTAACTTAGGGGTCTTGCACCATATTTCTCTTTCGTTGCTCATACGGCGTGCTATTGTATGAGTGCCACTTAATTGAGTGGTAATGTATGGATCAGTTGCCTCTACGCCTTGATAAGTGTGACATGTGAGAGCATGATCGGATACACCGCTGATCTAGGGAGAGTGCTTATATGATACTAGAGTAATTACATGTTCTACACATGTTTTTACAAAGGTGTCGGATGTGTGGTTGTTCCGTCCGTTGAGGCGATGCCGTCAATACGACGATGTGCTAGGTAGTTACTACCGTTGTACACGCATCTGGGGATTCGTGTAAAGCGTGTAGGCAAGTTTACTGCTTTCATGCATTCATGGGGAATTGGGCTGAAATGAGTTTTCTACAGGTACATAACAACGCTTATCGTATAGAACGTATTAATCACGTACGAGAGATCGTCTGTGTGCCACCGAATTCACCATTAGAATGTTCTTATTTCCTAAGTTTGTGAGAACGTAAGAATACATGCATACATCATATTGTGCATTTCATTCATGTCATGCATTCCTCCCCTTATAAAATGATTATCCCCTTTTGATAAAAATGGCCTCGACTTAAAATATGTTCTCATCGGGTAATCAAAACTTTGCTACAGATGGCACGCACGAAGCAGACTGCCCGTAAGTCCACAGGCGGAAGAGCACCCCGACACTCGTTGGCCCCGCGTGAGCACCGCAGCACGGACACTTTTCTGAGCGAGTTTGGCATGCCGACCTTGCTTTGGAGAGTGCTCCATGATGTGGGGTACCCGGAGGGTCAGGAGCCAGTATACTCTTGGAGTGAGAGCCAGCTAGCTGAGGATGGACTGGCAATAGTGGAGATCATCGTCCCTGCTCTTGGTGATGCTCCGGAGTGGGATGGTTGGCACTTGGAGTTTGAGGGACACACTCCAGTTGAGGGTGCAGAGGGAGCAACCTTTCAGGTCATCTGAGACATAATGAGCAGATTTCCCAATGAGCTAGCAGTAGCCTTGGCTGGTACTTTTCCTCGGGATGATCCTCGTGATGCTATCTGGGTTCAGCCTCAGGGAAGTGCTTTAGTCAGAGGTCCAGATGAGGGACGGTCTAGCGACAACCACGCCATGAGCGCTATGTTCGCAGCTATCAGGGCTTATGAGGGTCTCGAGTGCACTTATTGGACTTTTGACTGGTTTGCGTGGGGATGATAAGCTCGAGGCAAGGAAGCGGAAGAAGAAGCAGGCCCGTGTGATAGCGAGCTTGCGGGAGCAGTTGGCTGACATGACCTTGCAGCGAGACCAGGCTATGGTGAGAGACGAGGATGCTACGCAGCGAGTGCGGACGTTGACTCATGCCAACAACAATGCAGACCACATAATTGAGCAGCTAGTTCAGGAGAGGAATGAAGCCTGGAACGAGAGGGACCTTCTGAGGCAGAGGGTTGAGGAGCTAGAGGAGTATAATGTCAACCTGCATGAAGAGTTTCATGCCCTCTACAACGGGGTAGGCCCGTATGCTCCTCTAGACGCCACCGATATGGATGTCGACAACGACGAGGACGGGCCTGTAGTCGCGCCTTCCGACGACGACTACGCCACTGATGGTAGCAATGGTGACGTCTCCAACCCCGACGATGGCCCTGAGGAGTAGGCTAGTTGCCTTGCGTTAGTTGCTAGACCCTGTCATCAGTGGCGGAGCCTGACTCATAGTCAAGGGGGGGCTAAATTGACCATACACATTGCTCAGCTAGTACTACTCGCTAGAGATAGATAGATTATGAGGAAATTACATGCGCACTTGTGCAGTTTGCAGGCAAGCAAGAATATAATATATAGTTTTTTTAGATGGATTGCTTAGACTTGCAAATATACTTTCATTAATTTTTCTTAGCCAAGGGGGGGCCGTGGCCCAGTATGGCCTCTACCAGGCTCCGCCAGTGCCTGTCATGATGACCTTCTTTTGGTTTCATGTATCTTGATGTATCTCGTTTTGATCTTGAGACTTGGCAGTACTTTGGAACTTGGTTGTTTATGCGATGTCTGAACGCATAAAAGTCCAGTGTATGTATGCTGGCAACGTGGTTGTATTGGACGCGATGTTTGCAGTTGAAGTAATTTGATTAGTGATGTTGTTTTAATTGGAATGCGATTATTGTGCCTCTATTTTATTGTATGACTTGTTCTCTCCAATGAATTCAGTATGGCATAATTATTCATTCAATTACAATTACTACAACTTCGCTTAATTGTTACTTGTTGCTGAAATATGCAGATGGCAAACACTCGCCGCGCCATGTATGAGGCTGCCGAAACCGGTGGTAACGGTGCAGGAGCAGGCGGGAGTGGTGGAAACAATGTCAACCACAATGAGCCACAACCAGAACCACATTTGCCGCCTCCTCCACTGCTCACTGCAGAAGCATTCTTTGCGCAGTTTCTTGGAAGTCAGCGCAATGCTGAACAATCCCAGAAGAACATGGAAGATTTTCTGCGTACCATTGCCAACAATATCCAACGTGGTAACAACCAAGGTGGTGGCAATGGGGTGAACCAGTACAGTAACTTCAAGGACTTCATGGATACCAGGCCACCTATTTTCAAGGAAGCAACAGAGCCACTTGACGATGAAGAGTGGATCAACACTATGGAAGATAAGTTTCGTGTGTTGAGACTGACAGAAGTTCTGAAAACAGAAAATGCTGCACATCAGCTACAAGGACCAGCAGGGATGTGGTGGAAGCATCACTGCACCACCTTTCCTCCCAATGCCCAGATTACCTGGAGAGAGTTCACTGAAGCCTTTAGGGGAGTTTATATTCCCCCAGGGCTGGTCGAGATGAAATTGGGAGAGTTCTTGGCCTTAAGTCAGGGCACCAAGACTGTGACACAGTATTTGCATGCCTTTAACAACTTAAGTCGTTATGCTCCCGACATGGTCGACACAGATGCTAAAAAGATTGCTAGTTTCAAGAGAGGGTTGAGTCCGAAGATGATGAAGCATGTGGGTACCAACACTCGTGCCAGATTCAATGACTTCATCAGTGATTGCCTGAAGCAAGAGAAGAATAACAATGCGTACACTGCATCCAAGACTCGCAAGAGGGTCATTGAATCAGGACCATCCTAGCCCAGAGTTGTCACTGCTAACCGCTCTACCTACCGCCCATCTGCACCTAGTGCAAGGTTTAGGCCGCCACAGCATAAGACCCAGAACTACAAGGGACCACAGAAGCCGTACAAGATGGCCGTGCCGCCAGCCAAGATCACCGCAGCTGCAGAACAGAGCAATCCCAAGGGAGCTATAGGATCTGCTGGTACAGTGAAGGGACCCTGCTACAATTGTGGTCAGCCAGGCCACTTTTCAAAATTCTACCCTTACCCTCCCAAAAAGAAGCAGCAGACCTATACTGCTCGTGTACACCACACCACCGTGGATGAGATTCCTGAGGGAGAGCCCGTAACCGCTGGTAAGTTTCCTGTTAACCAACATCCTGTAGTTGTTCTCTTTGATTCTGGATCATCGCATTCTTTTATGAGTCAAGCATTTGCACGGAAGCATGAACAACTATGCACAGAGTTGAGTTATGGTTATCGTATAAGTTCAGCGGGGGCTGATGTTTTAACCAATCAGATGGTTAGGGGGGCAACCCTTGAGTTAGGCAGTCGAAGGTTTCGGGTAAATCTGATAGTTATGCCCGGACTAGTTCTAGATGTCATAATAGGAATGAATTGAATGAAGGATTGGGGAGCAGTTATAGATACCGGAAGTCGAATGCTTACCGTTAAGGATCCCTAGGCAGAGGGTACTTTTCAGGTACCATTGCCTAGGAGAACAGACCTTGTGAGTGTGACTTGTGCTATGGAAGTTATTCCTATTCATCATATTTCGGTAGTGTGTGAATTTCCGGACGTGTTCCCAGAAGAGTTACCTGGTCTTCCTCCAGATAGGGATGTTGAGTTTGGGATTGAGTTAATCCCTGGGACAGCTCCCATTTCAAGGAGACCTTATAGGATGCCTCCGGATGAGTTAGCTGAGCTAAAGAAGCAATTAGAGGAATTGTTGAAAAAGGGATTTATCCGGCCAAGTAAATCTGAATGGGGATGTCCTGCCTTGTTTGTGAAGAAGAAGAAAGAGGGTACCTTGAGAATGTGTGTGGATTATAGGCCTCTTAATATTGTAACCATCAAGAATAAGTATCCCTTTCCTCATATTGATGTTTTGTTCAATCAGTTAGCCAAGGCTAGGGTGTTCTCCAAGATAGATTTAAGATCGGGTTACCATCAGATAAAGATTAAGCCACAAGATATACCGAAAACCGCCTTTTCCACCAGATATGAGTTGTACGAGTATCTTGTTATGTCCTTTGGCTTAACAAATGCTCCTGCATACTTTATGTATCTGATGAATACGGTTTTCATGCCGGAGTTGGACAAGTTTGTGGTTGTGTTCATTGATGATATTCTAGTCTACTCCGAGAACGAGGAAGATCATGAAGAGCATCTAAGAATTGTCTTAACCAGACTTAGAGATCATAAGTTGTATGCTAAGTTCAGCAAGTGTGAATTTTGGTTGAAGAAAGTTCCTTTCCTTGGTCATATTCTATCAGAAAATGGGGTTTCAGTAGATCCGAGCAAAGTGCAAGAGGTCATGGATTGGAAGATACCAAACACGGTGTCGGAAGTTAGAAGTTTCTTAGGCTTAGCTGGTTACTATCGTCGTTTCATCCCAGACTTCTCAAAGATCGCCAAGCCGATGACAAGTTTGTTACAGAAAGATCACAAGTTTGTGTGGACGGGGGAGTGTGAGGCAGCTTTCCACACCTTGCGGAAACTGTTGACCACTGCTCTAGTTCTTGCACAACCAGACATTGAGAAACCTTTTGATGTGTTTTGCGACGCCTCGAAAACAGGATTGGGATGTGTTCTTATGCAAGAGGGGAGAGTCATTGCTTATGCCTCCCGCCAGTTGAGAAAACATGAAATCAACTATCCGACGCATGATCTTGAGCTTGCCGCTGTGGTGCATGCCTTAAAGATTTGGAGACATTACTTACTTGGTAATGTGTGCAATATTTTCATCGATCACAAGAGTCTCAAGTACATTTTTACCCAACCAGAGTTGAACATGAGACAACAGAGATGGTTAGAATTAATCAAAGATTATAACTTGAATGTACAGTATCATCCTGGAAAGGCCAATGTAGTGGCAGATGCTTTGAGTAGGAAGTCACATTGCCTGGATGTGCAACCCTTGCTCGAAGATGGTTTTGATCTGATGCACCCTGCGGTGTTGTATAGTATTCAGATCAATTGCTCCTTGGAGAGTAAGATAATAGAAGGCCAGAAAACTGACAAAGGGATATTTCATATCAAAGAGAAAATTAAAGAAGAACCATCCAAGCACTTTCGAGTAGATGAGCGGGACGTGTTGTGGTTTGACGACCATCTTGTTGTTCCCAAGGATAGGGAGCTTAAGAACAAACTTATGGATGAAGCTCATCTTTCTAAGCTATCCATTCATCCTGGCAGTAGTAAGATGTACCAAGAACTGAGACCTCGTTATTGGTGGACAAAGATGAAGAAAGAGATTGCAGCTTATGTGGCCAGGTGTGACACATGTTGTAGAGTGAAAGCCATCCATATGAAACCGGTCGGATTGTTACAACCTTTGTCCATACCTAGTTGGAAGTGGGACGATATCAGTATGGATTTCATCACAGGTTTGCCCACTACACCAAAAGGCCATGATTCGATTTGGGTGATCGTGGATCGTCTTACAAAGTCAGCTCACTTTTTGCCTGTCAAGACAGATTATCGACCACCTTAATATGCCGAGAAGTATATTGCTGAGATTGTGAGATTGCATGGCATACCGAAGACTATAGTGTCTGATAGAGGGTCACAGTTCACTGCTCACTTTTGGGAGCATTTGCACAAAGGATTGGGAACTAGTTTGATTCGTAGTACCGCCTATCATCCTCGTCAGACCGGAAGGGTTAATGCTGTTCTAGAGGATATGTTGAGAGCCTGTGTTTTATCTTCCAGAGGTTCATGGGAGTCATGGTTGCCTTTAGCAGAGTTTGCTTACAATAATAGTTATCAAGAGAGTATCAGAATGGCACCTTTCGAAGCCCTGTATGGAAGAAAGTGCAGGACACCTCTAAACTGGGTTGAGCCAGGTGAGAGAAGGTATTATGGTATTGACTTTGTAGAAGAAGCTAAAAAGAAAGTTTATATTATTCAGCAAAATATGAAAGCAGCTCTATCCCGTCAGAAAAGCTATGCGGATAAAAGGAGGAGACCGCTTGTATTCGAGGTTGGTGACTATGTTTATCTGAAAGTCACGCCAATGAAGAAGAAACGGTTTGGAGTGCGCAGAAAGCTTGCAGCCAGGTTTGTGGGACCATACAAAATCTTGGAAAGAAAAGGTCCAGTAGCTTATAAGTTAGAGTTACCTGAGACAATGAGTGCTATATGTAACACCTTGGTGTTAGTTAACCTCTTAATGCATTCCTAATGCATGATCATGGCATGGCATTACCATAAGCATCGTCATTTCATGTGCATCATTGCTTGAAACATGACTTTGCAACATTGTGATTTGTATGTGCTTCTTTTATGTGTTGCTAGGGTTTTGTATAGATGACACGTGTGATGCTCTAACATGACCTCTAGTAGCTTAACTATGCTTAGGACACCTAATGGAGCACTGTTCATGTTGACCGAAATAACTAATTTGCCCTCTAGGGGAGGTTTGACCTTGAGGTGACCTCTAGAGTGCCCTTGTTTGACCTTTTAGAAAGTCTTACCTAGAGCCCTTGCATGGCTGTTTCACCTTAATAAAGTTTGTGCCAAATTTCATAAGGAACAAAAGTTGTTTTGGGGGCATCTCATGAAAGTGCCTAGAACCTGCTCTAACATGGCCCACAAGGCAGCTAGGAGTGCTGATTTCAGCACTTAGCCTTTTTGGCTAAGTCATAACTGACTTTCAGTTTCCAAGTACCCTTCTTTCGTGCCTTGTATCTTGCTAACCTTTGAGTTTTAGCTCAGGTGTGTATAGACTTATTTGATGACCTCGTTTAGCTCTAGCTGAAAGTCTATTAGGTCATCTTCTAACGTTAGCTGGTTTGGAAGTTAAGCCTGTCTCAAAACTTGCTGTCAGTTATCACTGGAATGCGCAGTTTTCAGGTAGCCACCTTGGGAGCACCGTAACTTGCAAACCGTGCGGAGTTAGGTCAAGTGCCAGTATAATCGATGAAAGATCTCATGTAGATCGACTCCAAACTCTACTACATCCGCTGCTAGTTCGAGCTAGATCGTGAGTTGTGAGCTGCTCAAGTCGGGCTGTCAGGCGCGTTTCAACTGAAACATTGGGCTTCAGTTTCAGCATTTGAAACTCCAAACTCGATCGTGGCCGACACAAGCAGAAGCTCATCGACGCGTGGTCACAACGTGTCGACACCGGCCTGCATTTGCGTTGCTTGAGACGCCACGCACCGCAGTCGCCCTCGCTCATCGCTCACTCTTCCTCCCTCGCCTCGCTCTGCTCCAACCGCAGCGTCGCCGTGATTTTCTCCGCGACTGGCCAGGCCACCGCGCCGTCACAGCATGCTCCACCTCGAGCATAGCTTCACCACCACTTCGGTCATCTCGTGCGCTGCCCAGCCTAGATAGCAGAAGCCAGGCGCCGTCGTGTTCTCGTTTCCGCCTTCGTCGACATCACCGACGCGCCACCGAGCATGAAGCCCGCCATGGTCAGAGCGACATGCATCTCCTCTTTCCCTTCCTAGCAGTGTTCCGGGGTCCCTTCGAGCCATAGGTGGGTGAGCCTTGATGTTACCATCTCCTTCGCAGAGGTTTGGCAGGAACGGATGCGTCACCATGCGCGCTCCGCCATTGTCGCCAGAGTCGCCGAGCTCCAGTTCCGCGAGCTCATCACTAATTCCTTTCCAATAGCGAGCGCCTAGCACATCCTAGGGTTAGCCCTCTCTGCCAGTGAGACGCTACCTTCATTAGTGCGCTGTCGTCGGGGAACGCCGGTGAGTTCACCGTGTTACCGTCGCCGCCGCGTCGGCATGCAAGTGACCGTGCTCGGCCGGCCACTACCTTGCCTCTTTATCTATCTAGATAGCTCCGCCTGGCCTCCTAGATCGCGCAGCTGCTCCCGGCGCGTGCAGCAGTGCCTCCTGCCGGCCGGCGCACCTCTGCCAGGCCGCCGCCGCCACCATGGCCGGCGACGCGCCTCGTCGGTCCAACTCTAGCAGCCCTGTAGCACCTCAGTCAATTCGTCTCGGTGAGGAGGTCACGTCGGTGACCATAGTTTGGCCGGAGCCCTCGCCGGCGGCGAGGAAATCGCCGGCGGGCGCCTTCCCTGTTCCCTCCCCTGTTTCGGTGCTGGGCCGATTCGGCAGTGGGCCAAGTTGGCCTGCTGCGCCGGCCCGAGCTGAAGATTAGTTTAGGTTTTTGAATTGTTTTCTTTTTCCAGAAAGTGAAATTTTGTGCTAAAGTTTGTAAAATCATAACTGGGGCTAGAAATGTCCAATTGAGATGATTAAACTTGCACTGTGCTCCATGAAATGTCTAGTTTATTATAAAAATATAATATGTGCCATGTTTTGTGATGAATTAAATAGTTATTAAGTATATCTTTTATTCATGTAGAAAAAGGAGAAAATGATATCTCTTTCTGTGAAGCTCCAAATGACATGAAAATTTTATAGTGAACTGCTCATACCATGAATAGCTTATGGTTAAATTTTCATGCAATTTGGATGAGGTTTGGTGGAGTTATATAATTATCTTGTTTGCTTGAATGGATCTTGTGTGAATTTTCATAATTTTTCTATAGATCCAGTAAGGGTGAAACTTGGTGAGTGTTGTTCTTATGTTAGAAAGATGCTAGGAAAAAAATATGAAATCTGTTGTTTGATACTTTTCAATAGGGTTTCCTATTTATGCTAGAAATAGACCTGCCATCTGTTATTTTTGATATCTCCATATTTTCTTGTCAAAATGAAGTGAAATTTTTATGGTAGCCTATGTGAAGCATTAGGTGGCTACTATAATTTTTGTAGATTTTTAGATATAGTTTTACTATATGTTTCTTTAATCACCTAATTAACTAAATAAATTACAAAAGAATATTAAATAATTTATTTAGAAGTTGGCACTATATTTTCTGATGTTCCTTTGATATGCACAACAGGTTGGTAAACTTGGTTTGGTCCAATTGTGCTTTTGAATCATCAGTAATTATTTAATTTAGTGATTCTGCCATTTCTGGACAGAATTGCTAGTTAAAAGAATTAACCTATGATAATGATGTTTTCATGCTTGGTGATCTAGAGCAAAGTTGTTGAGAATTTCATGAACTAGTTGCTGGTAAATTTTGGTAGCATTTGGACTTATAGTTTAGAAATTACAGCTGTTCCAAGTTGGGTTCAGTTTTGGAAGTGCTCTCTGTCTTTAGAACAGATTCTGTACATGTGCTATTTTGACTTGGTAAATGATGAAATCATGCTTAGATGTTTATAAATGAAATGTAGACAATTTCATAAGCTTTCCAGAATGTCCTCTTTCAGGTCATTTAGAATTGTAGAACTCCAGTTGTGAGTTTTCTTAGCTACTGTTGATAATATGTTGTAAATACTAATGTCTGGAATCTTGTTGCGTGCGTGTTTAATCTTAACTTGGTGATACTTAGTGGTTTCTTAGGAATGTTTAAACATGTCAATACCGGAGAGGAAATTTACACCTAATATTGAAGTGATTTGAATAGAGCACCACATAACTTGGTTTTGTGCTTACCACGTTGCAATGTTATTGCATTCATCTTCACATCATTCATGCACGTCCATAAATCATCATGTCATTTTTGGATGCATACATGAAATTCATTGGATGCATATGCATGCAATAGGTGTGCCAAGAATCGTGTTACGAGCGGAGTCCCGCTGAGCGTGGGACCCGAAGTTGAAGTCCGTTCGAGAGCCGGAGGTCCGGTCCGACGAAGCCGGAGAAGACGTGGGAATCGTTCTTGAAGCCGAACCTCGATCTCTCTTCTTTCGGTTAAGGCAAGCCCCGGAGCATTATAAGCCTCCTACTTTCAAAGCAATTATCTATATATACATGTTATATGTATTGTTGCATTACGTGATAGGAGTTGGTTGGAAACCCTTGCTGCATTGATAACACTCCTTGTCCAGCAATTCGAACCTTGAATCCTATGTAGACAGGATCGTATCTATGCTTAGCCCTGCTAAATTAGACCAGTAGAAGTCAGGTGATTTCCTGTCACCTGCGAGATATAGGGCTTTATCAGGTCACAGTTGGCTATACTTGCTATCGTGGAAGTGAACCATGTGTTAATAAAATGAAATGAGACCGGGCGGGATGACGATAGTGAAGCAACAAGGCATGGAGGTCTTGGGTGTGGATCTATCCCCGTCTGTGTCGATTAAGGACCGAGACCTGGAGCCTTCTATGTCATTTTGAACGCATGCCTGACATTTAGCTGGCCGGCCTGAGGTTGCCGACCGCAAAGCCTAGTAGCTCAACTCAGGCTGCGAAGCCGAAAAGTGAAAGTCGCCTCGGAAGGGAGCCAGAGGGTCCAAGGGCAGGTGAGTTAAAAGTCCTGAGCATCCTGGCCACTGGTATCCCCGAGAGCGCGGCGCTGTTCGGGCCCACCCTGAGTTGTACCAAAGGTTATCTACGGCTGCCTTTAGCGGGGTTTGCCGGGTGAGTGTCAGGAATACCCCCTCAGCTGAGTTGGAATCGATTCGAGTCGCCGTCTCTCCCGGATAGTGAGAAACTTGACTGGTTATCTCCAGCGTAGACACACTAATTATAATGATGGTTCGGAATTGATGATAATGATGATGATAGCCTTATTATACCTGCAATGGTTAATATTGTTTGCTCTTAATAAAGTGATTGCTCTAGTACAGGTGCTAATCTAGTTATCAGGTTAATGATGATCAACTTGATACTTAAGCGTATAATGGTTACTTATCTGTATTAAGCTTTTCTGCAAATGAGTCAAGCTAGCCCACTTTATAAAGCCTTGCATAATCCTTGGTGTCACTTTGTTTCTGGTTTTTGACGGGTAAGTCTAGCTGAGTACCTTCTCGTACTCAGGGTTTGTTCTCACCTGTTGCAGGTAGCAGATTCGTACTTGTTGCTGCAAGTATTGTCTTCGCCATGTGGGCGTGAAGATTAGACCATATGGGCATGGTCTCTGTAGTATCTCTTCTGGTATGCTTTTGCAGGATGTGACTATGTACTGGCAGTATTTGACTCAAAATGGTTTTAGAAATTACGTTGCTTCCGCTAATCTTTACTTTGGTTTTGTAATAAAAATATTCGTACTCCGATGTATGAGTTTACTTTTGAACTGCTGTAACAAGTGTTGTGTTATGTTGAATCATTACGATCTGGTTGCTCCCGGTTTGGTTTGAAATCCCTCGCGATTTCGTGGACTACCGGAGTTATATGGGCTCAAGTGTGAGAATTTGATCACTTCGGTGATTGTTTTTATACTTGTGCTCTTATAATTTGGACGGTTCCGTTACACTATATTCCCAGTTTTTCATGTATCGCATCTCAAAAAGTGTTTGCGTGTTCCAGAGGAAAGAATTGAACCCCGAGGCATGAAGCTCAAGTCAGATTTGGTATATCGTGAGCAACCGGTTCGAGTTTTGGACTCTAAAGAGAGGGCTACTCGAAACAGTGTGGTGAAAACATATAAGATACAATGGAGTCATCACGATGAGGGAGATGCATCTTGGGAAACGGGTGAATATCTACGAAAAGCCTATGAAGATTTTTATAACAAATGGTTCGTAACCCAAATCTCGGGACGAGATTTTTATAAGGGGGGAGGGCTATAACACCCCGGGTGTTACTCGAGCATTATCATTGCAAATCATACGCACGACATGTCATTGCATGCATGAAAATATGTGGGATTAGAGTGCACTTTTAGTTAAAACATGTGTGCGGGAAATTTTTTTGCATATAATGCCTATACTTGATTCATCCTCAGTAATTTGGTTTGACTTATGAAACATGAGTGGTTATAAATTTTAAATCACTTAGAAATATTTAGTGCAGTCTTTAGAGCAACCGGATAACCCAAGTTTTGTCAAAAATTTGTTTTTAAAAATATTATTAGAAATTGGTCAAAAACCCTTTCTAATTAGCTTTTATTCTATAATTCAAAATCTGTGGGGATTTTGGAGTTGGCCCTTTTATCAAAGTTGTAGAGAATTAAATTCTAAACCACTTTCATTTTTGGGCCAATTTCAGAAAAGGTCATCTTCTTGCTCAAATTCAAATTTGAAAACTGAGAATTGAAATTAATTGAAAAATTCCTTGAAAAATAAAATGAAAAATCGGATTTTCCTTTAGCAGGCCGCCGCCTCACTTCCGGCCCGCAGCCGCAAGCCGGCCCAGCCCGTCATCGCGCCCGTGCTCCCGCGCGCGTCCGCGGTCCAGTGGACCGGGCGCCCGCCGCTCGCCCGCCTGCACCCCGCGCGGCGTGCCCAACCCGCGCGCGCGCTCCGCCGCGTGGACGCGCCGCACCGGCGGCCGTGGACGGTGGCTGATCGCCCGGTCGGAGCCCCCGCACCGGGACGGAATCCCATCCAAGGACGCTCCCGACCGCGCCTTAACCCCCGCGCCCACTCCTTCCTCCCCCACGCGCTCACCATTTCCGAACGCAGCTCCCGCTCCTCTGTCACCGCCACCGCCATCGCCGACGTTGCCGTTCCGGCCACACTAGCTCACCGCAAGCCGCTCCATCTCGCCCAGAGCTTCTCCTCCCTCGGGCGAAGCCGGCACACACCGGAATCGGTCGTGGTAAGCCTTCTCTCCGCGTGAATTGCTCGTCGGAGCTCCGACCGAGCTCACAGAACTTGCCCGCTCCGTGGAACACCTCTCTCCGCTCCACCTTACTCCTTTCCAGTGCGCGCATCTTGCTCGCCTTAGCTCACCGGTGCTCGAGCACCTTTTCTTGTCCCATTCCTTGGCCGGAGTTGGCCGGCCGGCGGTCCACCGCGCCACCGTTCCGCCATGAACGGCGGTGACCAGTCCCCCGAGCTCCGCTGGCCACCCCGTGTGCACCACTGGGTTCGCAACCGTGCGGTGGTTCGCGTGACGCCTCTAGCTTGGCCGGAGACCTCGCCGCCGGCGAGCCGTGGACGCCGGAGTTCCCCTCCCTTTCTCTGTGACTGACGTGTGGGGTCACGGGCCCACCTGTCGGTCTCGTGGGTTGTCTCTGTGTTCAGTTCCTGGGTGCACGTAGCATTAGTCAGCCGAATTTCAAAAAGGGATTTAAATAATTATTTTCCAGAAAATGTAAAAGGGTTTCAAAAATCCATAACTTGCTCATTTTAGCTCCAAAAATTGTGAAATAAATTTCTATAGACTTCTTAGAATCAGATCTACAATATAAAAATATTACATGTGAATATTGCACTACTTTTCTGTAGGATTTTATTTAATTATTGAAATTAATGCTTTCTTGATAAATATGTAATAAATCATAGAAAACTCAGAAAAATGTGGTTTCAAGTTTGTTAATCTTTTTGTGCAATGTAGTTGCTAGGAAAAATTATAAATCTGTTGTTTGATACTTTTCATAGTGTAAAGTATTTTTATGCTCATTTTTAAACCCTAGATTGTTATTTTTGTGTAGATAGTTCTAGTACTCAAATTTCATTGGAATTTTTGTGACATGCTAATGTACGTGGTAGTAATCCACTGTAATTTTACCATATTTTTTCAGGTTACCAAAATAAGTGTTGTTGTTCAAACATAGTGTCAACTAGATTTAAATTAACATTTTTAATGCAAAGAGTTAATTGATAAACTTGCTTTGGTATATCTTTGAAGCCTCTTAGGTTGCTAGGGTGACTTTGCATGGTAGAGACTGTTGGTGGTAGTTTACGAGTACATGTTCTTGGATGATGTAGACTACCTTGTAGAAGAGTTGTAATCCCACTCAATCCAAATAAAGTAAACATGTGCATCTACATTCCATTCATCATCATCATCTCATGTCATCTATGTAATGCACCTAGACATGAGCACTTATACATCTCCATCATACAGGATCGCAGGAAGCGACCCCAGTAGCAGTTCCCCAGGATCCGGAAGAGCAGACCGAGGTGCAGGAGCAGGAGGTTCCCGAAGCCGAAGAGGAGGTCGGTGAAGATCTTCCAGAGTGCCCCGACCACCGTCCGAGCTCTTTTGAGAGAGGCAAGCCCCGGAGCATTTCTCCCCCGGTTTGCAAATATTTTATTAAATGCTTTCTTTAATTGATACATTACGTTTAGGAGTTGTCTGCAACCGTTGCTGCATTATACCTTGTTTACCCTTGCTCTACCATATCCTTGTTACCTTGGTATTCGCAGTCAAGAAATGCTTAGTCTGCTTAGATCGGTAGAAGTCGGGTGATTGCCTGTCACCTGCGAGCCATAGGTGGTTACCTGGATCTGTTTGAAAAGTATGTCTTATGGGAATAACTAAGTGTCGAAATGAATCTGAGACCGGACGGAGACTTGCAGGGTTTCAAACTGTAGTGTTTTCCGTCTGTGTCGATTAAGGACCGACCGTTGTTGGGCCTCGAGTCATGTTGAACGCATGCCTCACATTTAGCTGGCCGAATAATGTACCTTTCGACCGCGAAGCTGGGAGATTATTCGGGCCGAGTGGATTGCCCGCAACGCACTGTACTGGAGCAGTAGTGGCAGGATACGGGGGCGCGGTGATAAGGCCAAAGAGCAGTCGGGCGGCCCCCGGGTACATGTGGTTCCTGGCAAACTCGCGACTTTACCTGAATAGTTGACTCGATGACCAATACCTCACTTTAGCGGGTGAGTGAGGTTTGTGTGAGGAATAAATTACCAGCTGGTTAATAATCGATTCGAATCGCCATCGTTCACTGGATAGTGAACACTTGACTTGAGTTACTTCATCGTAGTAATGTTAATGGAACACTTGGACAGTTATGAGAAATATGACATTATGGAAGTTACTAATGATCATTGGTTATCATCCCTTGTTTAATTATATGTTTACTTTAGTACAGGTGCAATGTAGTCGGCAGGTTAATAATAATTAACTTGGTATAATAGCTTCTAGAAAAAGGTTCTTTAAATGTAAAAATATACCTTTTGCAAATGAGTCAGCTACCCCACTAGTATGCCATGCATGATTCCTTGGTGTCACTTTATTTTCGGTTATGTCGGGTAAGTCTAGCTGAGTACCTTCTCGTACTCAGGGCTTTGTTCCCACTTGTTGCAGATGGGCAGATGTATTACGGCTGCTGTATCAACTGCCTTTACCCTGCGATGGGCGAAGCTTAGGACCATGGGCAGTGGTCATTCACTACTTCTCGTCTGATGCTTTTGCTAGAGATGATCATGAGCTGGCACCTTATTTCAAACACTGTGTGCGTGTGTGGTTTGAACAAAATGCTTCCGCTACTTTTATTTGAACCTGGTTTGTAATAACTATGTTTAAACTCCGATGTATTCTGTGATGCAAACTTTTATGTAACTTATGATGGTGACCGCTAAACTTAGTACGATCTTGGCTATCATGTGAACTGGTTTGAAATCCGTCGTGATTTCACGGACTACCGGGTTATACGGGCTTAAGTTTGCTAAATCGTCCGCTTTTGGGGATGATTTTCTTACTTAATTTCGTATAATTGGGCGGTTCTGTTACAAGATCATAACCCTCTTCTGGTAAGAACTGAAGACATCATAGTGTCGGGTACCAGCAAAACGGGGTACCCCATTCTTACTGCAAAAACTATCCACCAAGGCGGAATAGCGGCCCACGGTCCACCGCAGCTGACCCAGGCCCAACTCTGCTCAGAACCAAAGCTAAAGGATAAGCGTCCGAGCCTCCCAGCGCTCCTCTGCTTCGTCCGACCTCTGTCCGTCTTGCTCGACCCCCGTGACGTCATCCAGGTGCCTGAGCCCTATGACATCATCGAGGCACTCGACCCCTTTGCACGGACACCGTCTCGCTCGACCCCCACTATAACATGCTGCCATGGGCCCCTACCCTTTCCTGTTAGGGAACAGGAGCTCGCTGCGTCAAGCAGGATCACCTGGGAACTTGTAACACCTGATTCATGATCCGGTCAAGGCTTCCACCGATCTTTCTCGCCCCCCACGGCAGTAACAGGAAGAGGCTACGCTACGTCGCACCCTATCATGTCCGCCTCAACGGGGCGGGGAGCAACGGCCGTCCAGGCCCCCCCTTTTCGCTGGCGCAGCTTCAAGGCCACGAAATCTTCTTCATTATGACACCGTGTCAGGGTATGGCCTCACCGCGTCATCTACATCCACGGCGCACCACCACCACCACCACGACTGTACAAAAGCACGAGCTAAGAGGAAAGCTAGGAATAGGGAGCACCTTAGGGCATTCTCTTTCCATTTTTCGTACATCCGAACACTGTAACCCGACCCCTCCCTTTGCATGCTATAAAAGGGGAGGAAGGGACCCTCAACCAGGGGTGGCACAGCAAGACAACACCACACTATGGCAATGTTCTAAACACACACACACTCAAGCACTCGAACACACCCACACACAGAGACCTGGGAGCCATCCCTCTCTCGACCAGCTTGTATCCCACTACTACAAGCACTTCGGTGCAAAGCAACACGAGCAGCAGTGAGCACTGGACATAGGGACATTCAGCCCGAACCAGTATACATCTTGTGTCCGCCTTTCACACCATCGGAGGCTCCGACGCGCATCTTCATTCACTTGTCACCGTCTCTAGACACCCCCCGTTCTAGAACACCAACACAGAGTCAGTCACCCATATGTATTTCGATTTGAAATGGCTTGGTTTACGCAAGAAGGTTTCACAGAAAGCTTGTTAGCAAGATGGCCAAGTAGAGGTGAGACAAATGTTCAAGATCACTGGAAAATGATCAAGAAACATATTAGATCTTTCTGCAAAGGTTGGAGTTGTAATATCAGAGGGGAAATAAGGAGACAGAAAACAAATCTAATGGAAGCAATAAAGACTCTAGATGACAAAGCAGAGAAAGAGATTCTTGATCCTGCTCAATGGAGTAACAGATACACAATGGAGAAAGAATTAGAGAAAATCTACGCCTTTGAAGAAATCCAATGGCAGAAAAGAGGAGGGGAAAAGTGGCTCCTACAAGGAGACACTAACACTGGTTATTTCCACAGTAAAGCAAATGGGAAGAAAAAGAAGTGCTCAATTTTTTCTTTGGAAGATGGAGATAAAACCATTACTGGAGACCATGAGCTCAGGGAACATATTGAGAGCTACTACAAGAACTTGTTTGGTCCAGAAAGCAATGGTGGTATCTCAGTGCAAGAAGATTTTTGGGATAGTCATGGAAGGTTATCTACAGAGGAAGCAATTGAACTAGAAAAACCATTTACAGTGACAGAAATCGAGCTAGCCTCAAAAGAGATGGATTCTAACTCAGCACCAGGTCCTGATGGGATACCTGCAAGTTTTATAAAAGGATATGGCACAAGATTAGAGAAGTGGTGGTGGAGATGTTTTCCAAGCTACATGCTGAGGAGCTGAACATGAGTAGAATGAATTATGGACTCATCACACTAATTCCGAAGCTTAAAGGGGCCAACAATAGCAAACAATTCCGGCCAATTTGCTTGCTCAATGTAGATTACAAATGGTTCACAAAAGTTCTTACCATGAGACTTAGTAGATGTGCTGCCAACATAATTAGCCCAGCTCAGACTGCTTTCATACCTGGCAGATCATACTGGAAGGGGTTATGATGCTACATGAAGTCTTGCATGAGCTCAGAGTACATCATAAGCAGGGAATCATCCTGAAACTAGATTTTGAAAAAGCGTATGACAAAGTCCATTGGGGATTCATGCTAGAGGTGCTTAAAAGGAAGAATTTCACAAACAAATGGGTTGGGTGGATGAAACAAGTAATAGAAGGTGGCAGAGTGGGGATTCTAATTAATGGTAGACCTGGTAATTTTTTCAAAACTTTTAAGGGCTTGAGGCAGGGTGACCCACTGTCACCTCTCCTCTTTAATCTCGTAGGTGATACCTTGTCTGTTATGCTGGACGGAGCCAAAAATTGTGGAGCCATCAGGGGTTTGGTACCAAATTTAGTAGAAGGGGGTCTTACACATTTACAATATGCCGATGATACAATCCTTTTTTTAAACTTAGATGATGATACTATTTGTCACACGAAGTTTCTTCTTTACTGCTTTGAGGCAATGTCAGGCTTGAAAATAAATTATCAGAAGAGTGAAATTTTTGTTCTAGAGGCGACAATTGAAAAACATAGAGAGGTGACAGACATGTTCAACTGCAATATAGGGGAGTTTCCTCTAAAATATTTGGGGGTCATGCTGGATAAGTACTACATGAGCTCTAATGATTTTGATTATGTTTACCAGAAGGTAGAAAAGAGGGTCCCTACATGGCAAAGCTGTTTGCTATCCTATGGGGGTAAAATGATACTCACTAAATCATGCCTGAGCTCAGTTCCAAATTATGTTATGGGTGTTTTCCATTTGAAAGGAGAGGCACATCACAAAATGGAGACAGCTAGATCAATTTTTTTCTGGCACGATCCTAGACAGAAAAAAGAAATATCATATGATGAGGTGGGAGGTTCTCGCTACACCAAAACCTGCGGGTGGTTTAGGGTTCACTGATACCAGAGTGATGAATCAGTGCCCTCTATCTAAGTGGATTTATAAGCTTGAGAGGGGTGACTCAAACCCGTGTTGTAATCTTCTTAGAGCTAAATATTTGGGTGATGGGGGTTTTTATAATTCCAATTCTAGAGGGGGTTCTCAATTTTGGACAGGTCTACATGACATTAAGCATACTTGCGCTCGAGGTTTGCTCTATGTGGTGAGAAATGGGAAGAAGGCCAGGTTTTGGCTAGATGTCTGGTTGGGACAATGCCCTCTCCATATCGTTTTTAATAGAATCTTTCTCATCAATAATGAACAAGATTGGTCTATACATGATATACTCAAAGATTATGAAATAAACCTTACTTTTAGGAGGTCTTTTGGAACACAAGAGTTAGAGGAGTGGCAGCAGTTTATTTTGTTGATAAGAGGAGTGCAGTTAACAGAGGAACCTGATACAGTTACGTGGGCTTTAGAGAAAAAAGGCAATTTCACCACAGCTTCTTTATACAGGGAATTAACCTTTCCAGGTGTTGTGAATAAGGAGGTTATGAGCATTTGGAGAGCAAGGATTCCAATGAAAATAATTTTTTTTCCTATGGTCAGTATACTCGGACTGTCTCCCCTCAGCTGAACAACTTGTTAAGAGGCACTGGCTGGTGAAGAATTTTGCAAGATGTGTGGACAGATTGAATCAACACATCATATAATGTTTGGATGCTGTATAGCAAACTATGTTTGGTGGGTCTATCATGATGCTCTTCTTTGGAACTGTATGCCTACAAATCTTCAGCAGTTTTTAGAGTTCAGTAGGGGAGTGGAGGACACTCCGAAATCTAAGATGATCTTCTTATTAGCTTGTATTTGTTGGAGTCTTTGGCTCACTCGCAATGAGTATGTTTTTCAGAACAAGGTTATTACCGGTCCTAATGTTGTGGTGCACCGATCTATTATCTTTCTGCAGAAATGGAGTCTCTTACTCAAGGAAAAGGAGAAGGGGTGGGCTTTGAAGACGGCGGAAAGGCTTTCACGGCACTTGGCGCAAAACGTGCAAGAATAGTGGCTTAGTTTCTTTAGCCTTTATGCTTTTGATGCTTTTTGTGAGACCTCTTCAGCGTTGGCTTTTAGTCCTTTCTGTTCTTGTGGAGGGTTTGTGCCATGGGCACCAAACTGTGAACTTCTCTGTAAGTTGGTTTCCCCAGCAACCTTCTGCTTTATATAAAGCGGGACCAAATGGTCTTTGGTCTAAAAAATTTAGGTGTATGAAATTTAGTTTCCTTTCGACGACTGTTATTATATATTATACTAAAATTATAGATTTCGTTCATTGCAATTTCTGTAGGCGCAATTTGTAATTTTCGGTACCGAGAATAAAAAATATCAGACAAAACCACAAATCCGACAAAATCTAATTTGTGTTAGCACAAAGACAATTATCAACTTACAATTATTTTCTGTAGGCAGACAAGCACAAAAATTTAATATGTTATAGTATAAGAGTGTTGCCTGAAATCATCTCAAAATTCAGACACCTGAAAATAAAATGTAGAAGTGTATCTAAAACCAGTTAGTGTACTAGCCAATAATTTTCCTATTGTGTCACCAATGCCCACTTGAGTCAATCAATCTATAAATGATACATGGCACAATCATGTAGGCCAAAGTGACAATTGATGGCAAGCCTGTGAACTCATCATAGATCAGTTGATTAGGTTCCTTGTAGTGGAACCTGCCTACCCGGGTTCAAGTTCTCGAATTGGTATAGGTGCTCGTATTTTCTTGGATTTATTCCAGAATTTAACGGCGCTTCCTTTCAGTGGTAGGCGACGTCCTCGTCGACAGCGAGGCGCCAGTGGTGACTTCGTGAATCTTAAGATCTGCCGGCTCAGTCCTTCGGAGGTGCTCATAGGTGTAGGATTTGCGTATGTGTGTTCATAGGGGTGATAGTACGTGCGTGTTGTAGACGTCTGCGTTGTACCATGTAATTCTAAAAAAATTGATGAAAAGCCTATCATAAGTACAGAGTAGAAAGAAGCAAATCCACGAAAGAACAATAAAAAGGCAAGCTTGTTAGTAACTAAACTTCACTCTCGATTCAGTCACAAATCATCTACATTGGACCCATGTAATCCTCTCGAGTGATCTTACAGTTAATCGTGCATGGATCACCTCCCTTGTCTCCTGATGATGCCACGAGCACAAACACAAACAAATATTGAACCATAAATAATTGACATATTTTAGTGTAGTATCTTAAAAAAAATAAACATATCTAACCAATAACTGGTTGTTTTAGGCCATCTCAACAACCAGATTTTTACCATCCACTTACATTGCCTTATAAATATATTTACACCGCATTATTACTATATTTACAATGATTTCTTCAGTGTAATTTATAGGACAAAGTGATGTAATTGGGGAATAACACAAATATATGCCAATTTTTTCAAAAAAATTTACAAATTCTTTCGATGGATTCCAGACATTAGAGAAATATATATCAAATTGTTCACAAATTTAAGAAAAAAATACAAAATTTTCCAAATTACAGTGGGACCCACCCTTCCAACCTTATCCCTTGATCCCCTCCCATCGGAACAACCAGCGACAACAGAGGGGCTCTGCGTCATCGATCCCAGCGGCAATGATGGCCAGCTCCACGTCCGCCGTCGTCGGGTTCTTCTCGTCCGGAAGGCAACTTCCCCGTCGTCTTCGCTGTGCCGGTGGCGGCGGCAAGCTGTGCGGCGCCTGTGTTGGGGGCAGCGGCGGAGGGAGGCCGGAGCTCTGCTGGAGGCGGCTGGAGCACGGAGCTTTGCTGGAGGCGGTGGCAAGGGCTAGTGACGGAGGCAGCGAAAACGGATCGCGAACCAGAGAGTGAGATCGACGGCCATAAATCCGGTTGTTTGGAAGCTCCAAAACAACCGGTTGAGCATTAGCAAATCTGTAAAAAATTGGCTTGTCCATCTCAAAATAAATACACAGACAATTTTTCTTAAGTTTAACTATAAAAATAGAAAATATTATCAACATTATATCTCTAAATAAATTTCTCAGAAAAAATATTTCTTACTTAATCTAATGATACTTATTATATGTCATAAATAATAGCAGATTTTTTTATACATTTGGTCAAACTTTGAAAAGTTTGACTTATCAAAAAGTGAGATAGACAGAGGGAGTAAGTTGATTTTTTGCAAAATTTTCTCATATATATATATATATATATATATATATATATATATATATATATATATATATATATATATATATATATATATATATATATATATATATATATATATATATATATATATATATATATATATATATATATATATATACACTTTATCCGAACTTCTAGATGAAAATCTAATGGCTTACGACGATTAAAAAAGAAAAAGCTACTCTTTTTTATCGATTGGTCGAAAATCTAGAGTGTTCTCCTGCACAGCTAAGAATCCGAAGTCGAAAACCTAAATAATAGCACATGGGTGTATATTCCAAAAAAAAATGAAGTCAAAGAAGCTCGGAAGTTATAAAGATGGAATCAGCAGGGAACTAGAAGTCTGGTACTTTGGTGCGTGGTTTCCTGTGAGTATCTGCCACTACATAGACTAAACAGCACGTAAACATAGGTTCAGTGGAATTAGCGGGTACATCAAAATTTATACTAGGTTAAAAGTCCACATTGCCAAAAGCCAACCAGTGTTTTTCATTTATTACGTGCTGCATTCTCATATCACAAAGCGAAGCCACAAAATCAAAGCATGGCCTAGGTTCCTAAGTAGTACGGAGTAGCAACTACTAGCATTTTACGCAAGCTTACAAATTAAATAAAAAGCACTTCCTGCAAGCAAAAGGCTGCAGCTCTTTACATGTTTACTTGAAATGAAAACCCTTTACAATATTCCGATTGATTGGGCATCAAATCTTGATAGATATATGTTACACGCTCGGTACCAAGGAATAATTAGCTGCCAGATTTGATGGAGGACGTCCTGCAAATGAGCACACTAGTTTGATCTATGCCAAAAAATTTCAAGGTTAAAAGAGAAATTGTACGCACGGCACAAGGATCTTCAAACCTGTTTATCTTATCAGAGGAATCAGCATCTTTCAACAGCATGTCTATGGTGTCCTTGCCACAATTCCCTGATTCTATTGCCAGTTGCAATCCCTGAAATGTAAATTAGCATCCATTGTAACAACTTGCAGGCTAGTTAAATGGGATCTTTGTTGTTAACTTTCATCAATGTAAATAACTAAATATAAGATGGAGAGGTTCCAAAGATATTTGAAGCAAGCATTTTCAATGCCACCAATATTTGAAGCATGCTTTGCTACTTATAGAAAGGAGTGCAAATCAATCTAAAGGCTGCTGCTCCATAAAATAGGTTTTAACTAACCTGTATGAACCTTTGATCTGCAAAACGCTTTGTAGTCACTTTGGGGCCTTCCTGTACAGTTCAAAAAATAAAGTTAATTGAAATGAACAGACAACAAATCTGCAGAAAAAAAAAAAGAAAGAAAACCGCAAAACAGCAGCTTAGAGCCGTAGATGATCAAGAAAAAAATAAAGAACGGAGGAGTAAGAAAGTGGGCTGGCCCAGCATAACAGGCAGCCCATCCCTCCCTGCTTCCCTCGATCACTGCTCTGCACCCTCAGATTGACAGCCGCCGACACCCCATCCAGATCGAGCAATTGGTGAGCAGGAGATGGCAGAAATAAAGCCAGTAAAAGCAAAATTCTAGCAGGAGATGGCAGAGTTGGCCAGCAGAATCGAGGGAGAGATGGCGGATCAGCAATATTTAGGCATGATTAAGTACAAAACTCTAAAAATATATGCAAATCTAGGGGGGTGGGGGTAAGCTCCGACAGTGCCTGTGGACCCTATACCTCTCCGACGCTGAAGCGACACTTTAATAATCATGCCATAGATGTACAAAGGAAATACTATCTAGCTACATGATAACACACTGCAATTACCATTGCACAGAAAATATCTCAGAATATCAACTCAAGTGCAAAAGTGAAGGACTACAAAAGTCATAAGTGGAAATGCTCATACCAGGCGATCCGGAAGCTTTCCACCATTTTGCTCAATGAATTGGCAGAGGTACATCACACCAGCACATGAAAAGTCCTGTTGATAACAAGTATTCAGCCAAAATAAGAAAGATCACTAAGGAACCATATATAAAATGATGAGGATGCATCTTGTGCACTACGTGACCCACTGTAATGGCTTATGAAAGCATGCATGAACCATTTGTAAACTTCCCAATAGAAAAAGCATGGACCATGTGCATGTATTACAGTAATATATTTACACATTAAATCATAGCATCAATCCGCCTACCCTCAAACACATGTTTTTTTAATGTAATATACTTATAGCAATATATTTACACATGCTAAATCTTAGCATCAATCTGCCTAACATATTATGTTTTTTTAGAATGACATTTTGTTAACTTCACTTCATTTCAGCAAAACCTATCTTTTCTAAGTGAACGCTCACCTGTTTAGCTTCCATCGAATCAATTTTCCCATCCTGCAGGAGTATTAAGGGAATTGTGTAAATAACTTGGTTACAACAATTATATACAGTGACCTGCAAATAAACTATACACTTACCAGACCCCAAACCAATTCTTTGATGTTCTTAATTTCTGAACCAATATTCTCAAGCTTCAGACGTGCATCAGTAACCTGAACAGGTAAGTAGATATTTCAAAACCATATGAACAATGCACTTTTCAATTGATGCCAATAGGTTGGCTCAGTATTACACAGCTAGAAGTAAACAGAACTGTCTCAAATGGTGTGTTTATGTAGATGCTAGTACAGATTAAAACTATTGAATTCATGAACTTTCAAGAAGTGAAAGCATGTTGATGCAACATGCAGATCCATATGAAGGTGTGTCATATTAAGGGAAAAAGTACATCATCTCTTATTTGTCCAGATAGAGCCTTTTGCTGATCCAATTTATCATCCAACTTTTCAATGCGCTGTGTCAAATGCCTTTTAGCAGCCTGTATAAACAAGAGCAATGATTAAGTATTTGAGAGCACATAGGTTGTATAACAAACTAATAAAGAGAAACAACATGGCATTCAGACCATATGGCAGAAATACACAATGAACAACTTGCAAGAAAAATTCAAGAACATAGATTTCAATGATGTGATCAAATATCAGTTCAAACACATGGTAACAGATTTCTGGTGCAAATGGCCAAAGAAAAAAAAAAAGACTAGCCAGGGCAAAGTTTACACAATTCTTACTCTGGTTTTCAAAAAAGGGTCTCACTTCTAATAACAAATACTTAAATAAGGTACATTCACCTGTTGTCTTCAACAGCTTACCTTTTGTTATAATAACCTAATCAGTTAGATTAACTAAGCATAAGAATTTTATGCTAGAGACATGAGTACTGGCCTATTACGATCATTCAAAAGAATAGTTATTAAACTCAAAATTCTACCATAGTAGTACTAAATCAGCGAACGACAAACTAGCAGTCATAGTGGACACAGTATGGAGTTGAAAGCATAGTTCCTGTGATAAACTAGAAAAGAATAAGTACTTACAGCAAGAGAACTTTGGACTTGCTCCAAATGTTTAGTCATGCTTGAAACAGCATTTGCCATGTTGCGCTTGGTGACATACATTAGGTCGGCAAACGAGATCCCCTGGGCATGAACAGTAGAAATGAATTGTTTATTAAGAAATTTTATGCGCTTCTAGATATTAGATGATAGAAGACCAACTCAAGAATAACAAGTACAAGTTAATGCCTTTAATAATAAAACCTAAAAAATCATTAAATAATATCTGCCTTTTCAGAATAGTAAGAACCATACTTAAATTAGATTAAGTTCTTTGTAAAAATAATAGGTTATACAACAAAATGATCAGAATGTAGGAGAAAGCAGTCAGATCCTACAATTTCGGCAGTTAAACTGTCAAAGAAATTGCTAACAACCAAGAAAACATAGAAGCATTGATAAAAGGGAGAAAACATACTTTCCACCACATATAACCATAACCCAGTGCTCCTACAGTCGCTGCAGGTACTATCAGGCCTGATACTCCTGAAAAGAGATTAAATCAATGTTATGGTGTACATGGTGCATCACCAAGCATATAGGCTAATATGCTTAAAACAAAATAATGATAGCATCAATCTATTCTTAGTCAAAATAAAATAATCTTGAATTGTCATTTTCACTCCCATATTTCCAGATTCAAGGCAAGCAAGACAAACCTGATTGTCCAGAACCTCCATTGAGAACAGTTATTGGACGTGAAGAAGCAAGTTGCCTGACCTCCATGGTTAGGCGACGCACCTAAAGGGAATGCAGTTTCCATTTGACATGAGAAAACTGAATGAAGATGACAACTAAAGATAATGAATGGTGACAAAAGAAATAAAAAAAGAAAACGACAATTGTAGTTGTTCAAGGAGTATATTTATAGTTAGATATATAATAACAATTGAACAGCACATGTAGAATACTGAAACCGCATATAATTGTAAGGAGTTGATCAACCTCATTAATCAGTATCATACACTGGTATCTTAGTGGATTATAGCCACATCATGTCAGGGCCTGTCATGCACTGCAACTGAGGCTTGTGAACAGTGTCCGCATGGCAATAGAAGTGGGTCAACACCAAGGATTGAGTATGGTTCATCAATATCAAGCAAGTAATCTATTTCTCTCAAGTCATCAACGGTCGTTTCTTTTTCCCCAGGGGTCAGGCCAATGCTTAGATATTTGAGATCATATCAATCAGGCAGTTTAGTTACTTAAGACTGATATTATATATACTAGGGATTTTAGGCCCCAGACATCAAGCAAGAAAATAGTATAACCAAGTCAACCCAGTCTACAGTCTAATCCCTCTTCTAGACTACTACCTCCTAATTAGGTCTCTGCTCAGCCCTATGTTGTGTAGTGTATACCCCTACTTCACAATGATCAGAGCACCAATGCAGAACTAATGCACACAGCACACTTCCAGAGGTGATAAGGATTCTTATAATTACAAGTGTTTGCAATGCATCAGAACATGAAACTAAACAACAATATTAATATCAGAAAAGCTATGTTAGCTAAGTTCCAACTATAACAAAACAGGCAAATATATACCTTTCAAATGTTATTTTGAATTGAGCTTACTTCAGGATATTATACCTCCAGTAAAATACAACAAAGCCTTTTAGTTCTTGGCAAGCTGGGTTAGGCAACAATTCTGAACAGAACGCTGGGCTATAACTAACCACACCCTTCCTCCCACATTCTAGAGTCAAAAAAAAATTGCAGACAAGTGAGTTCACTGAATTTACAAAATGTGGAAGCAACAATTCCAAGACTATAGCAGCACTCTACACTACTGGGACCCTCGATGAGTACAGATATAAGGATTTGTTTCTATGGTCATGGTACTTGTTCGAGACAAGCATGTACTTGCAAAAGAACAACATTAGAAGAGAAGTACACAAGTGCAGTGGTAGATTGATATAGAACTGTGGGGTCTCTTTTGATATTAGACAATAAATTAATGAGCACAAAGAATTTGGCAAACATTACATACATGATCAAAAGCCTCAACTTGACACTTTGCAATGGGCACTGCACCAAAGTTGGATCAACCACTAGAATAACACAAAACAGTCTCAGCATAGCAAAGTATGTGGCCAGTTTTTTGATCTAGCATATTAGTTCTCCCTGATATTTTTGCTCTCCTTTTTTGTAAAGAAGAGGATACTTCTAAGGATAACATTGCCATTGGACCATTAGAACACAGCATCAACAGCAAAACAATCAATATGAGCATAACATCCAATCACATACACCAATCCGCATGCATGATGTATTCTACTTTTGAAATTGAGTGCTGAAAGAAGCTAGTGCACTGAACAAATGGAAATACCGGAATATTACTCTATGTCCATGCTGAACCTGAATTATTCTTATGCAGTAGCAGGCACTAAGGTTTTCACACAGCGAACTAGTCACATGAAGAGCAAGGCAGGGGCATCACACGCACCTGCGAGGTAAGCGCCTCGTTGAGATCGGCTTCCCCGTCTCCCCCTCCTCCGTCCTTCCCCTTGTTCCCCTTGTGTAGTATCTCCTGCAATCCCACACGTCATGGATCATCAGAACCAGAGCATGAGCATCTGGATCTCCACGCTCCCTCATTGGTAAGGAGCCGCGGGATCACAGGCGCAGGAGCGCAGCACGCGGCCAGGATACGCGACGCACCTGGAGCTCGCCGAGGATCTCGGCGAGGCGGCCGTTACGGAGGACGACGGAGCCGGCGACGCCGGCGCCGACGAGGACCACGACCCGGGTGAGGCCCATGCCCGCCTGCACCAGCGCCATGGCTGCGCGCCGGCCGTGTGAAAGGGAGGTAGCGGCGGATGAAACCCTAGCTCAGAGCCCGTCGAGGTGCGGCCGTGGAAGGCGTTGAGCTGGTCTGGTGGAGGGAGGAAGAGAAGGGTAGGGTGGGGCCTAGATGGCGGCGGGACAAAAGTCGGTCGGCACGCCACGCGCGTGACCGCTGCACGCCTGCGCTATGCGATTCTGCGGGCCGTTTGGGTGCGCTCCATGGAGCATGCCCAGCTAAAAAAAAACAAACCAGCTTCTTGAGGAAATTCAAGCAAATCCCTCCTCTATTTTATATATAAGTGAGGGAGCAAAAAAAAACTGCTTCCCTGGATTCTACCTAGCTCCCTTTATATTTTGGTGGGGATAAGAAGAGAATCAATTCTTTATTGATCCCCACCCTACTCACTCATAGGAATCCAGTGGAATCACTCTATCGGAGAATCAAGGAGCAGAGCTGAAGAATCAGGGAGTGAAGCTCTGCTAAACGGGCCCTATATCAGTCACCCTTTTTAAATTTTAAGTTATAAAGCTAGATTTCTTTCGCCCTCCGTTTTTATCCTAAATCAAATATTTGTATCTTTGATCATCTATTTTAAAAAAATATATATATAAATTCATGACAAATATTTTTTAGATTAGATTCACTACAAGAAATATTTTCATAATCTATAATTCATATATTGTGAAACTATAATAATTTTTTTAAAATAGATGGTCAAAGATACAAATGTTTGACTTAGGACAAAACTAATGTGACATCTAATAAAAAATGGAGGAAGTAGCTATCTAGCTTCAATAAAAACTTGAGGACAGAAAATCTTACTATTTGGAGACTTCTCGGCCACACCTTGGTCTACAACGTCATAGGCGACGTATTGCTTGAGCGAGGTTGCATCCTACTTCGGGGTTCATCACCACGCTCTTGTACCCCAAGGGTCGCGTGCTCCCGGTTGCCCACCGCCACGTGTGCTCCAATGCCATGTTGCAGGGAGGGGCGGCCGGAGGTGGCACGAAGGTAGAGTGCGGGGAGGAGACCGGTGGCCGCGCAAAGGAGAAAACTGGCGGCGGCGGTGCAGAGGAGTGCAAGGAAGATGAGCACTGCGCGGAGGACTGAGGTCAACGACATTGTAGAGGAGCGCGATGAGGAGGCACGGAGGATTGAGCTCGGTGGCTGAGGAGCGGGAGGCAGACCAATGCCACACGGAGGAGCTCAGTGTTGAGGAGGAGCGCGGAGAGGAATAATAGACTGGGGGTATAACCCCATGTACCCACGGCGATAGACATGAGCCGCACCGCCAGGGGTGGTCCAGCCCACAAGATCCAAGACGTGCGGCACACGGCACTGTGCTGGGTGCACCTCAAGGCTTCTAGAAGATATCTTGAAGATAGAGATAGATGTGTTTGGACTCTTTTAGATATTATAATCTAAATAGAATATCTACCATATAGCCGATTATGATACTTTCTGTGTAACCCTACCCTTCCAGAGTATATAAGGAGGGGCAGGGGTCCCTTAGTCGCCATCCCTAGATCTAAATACAAATCCTGGGCTTAGCTTAGGGTTATCTCATCAATACAAACCAACAGAGCACGAGACTAGAGTTTTACGTCATCTTAATGGCCTGAACCTGTATAAATCTTGTGTCTTGTATCTCTGTTACCATCTAGTTCCTAATCACGCGCACCTATACCACACAAATCTACCATCATCGGTGGACTATCGGCGATATCTCGTCGACATTGACACCATGACGAGGAAAAGCTTGAGACGAACCATGATGGGAAAAAGTCCCTTATACGTTGTATTCAAGAATCTCCGCGCGGTGATGGCAATAGACTTAAAAGCAGTGTATTTAGGGACGCGAATTTGCTTTTTTCACAAAGAAATCGGGCATAGAAGCTACCCCAAACAGGGCCTTCATATAGTATCTATTTTATTTGAATGAGTTTTTCTATAAGGGCTCCTCCATCACTTCACCGTAGCATACTGCCTCATCCTTCAGCTTTACAGTGAACATCCATGTCACAGGCATCAGTAGCCTTGTAGGTTGTTAGAGAGGCCTACAGAGGATGTTATAGCTTCCTCTGGCAAAAGCGGTAGACATTAAGGGGGTGTTTAGTTCCCACCCAAAAACTTTATACCCCATCCCATCCCCGAAAACTTTACGGCCCCTGAACTAAACACGCCCTAAATGGAGAACATGTTGTAACGAGGAAGCCTCTCCCTCCTTTGGGACCACGTTCATTCCTGTATTATTTCTATTGAGACCCTCATGGAATAATGCATTGATGTATGTTACTCTAAGTCAAAACTAGGAATTGGACGAGTTGCAGCCTATGTAGTCTATGTTGCGAGGTTTGGGAATCCAAGCCCTTCATGTCTACTACTGAAAGCCCAAGTTTGGTTTTGGTAATTAATGACACCAAGTTGCTAATGCTATTGTATCAAGTGTGATTAAGCTAGGCATAAGCAACATGTGATGGAGGTGGAAATGGCATGGAGAAATGGCCACAAGACCACATGATTTGGTGCATGAAATGATGAGCAATATCATGAAGGAATGCACATAAAATGATGGACATGATGATCAAGTGGAGGAGAAGGATCTAAGAGTGCAAGGCAAAGGTATAACCATAGGGTTTTCCTTTTGCCGGTCTAAGATGAGTAGAGAAGTGATTGACCGAGTTTAAGATAGATAGCCGACTATTAAGAGGGGCAATCACGGTTAGCTCAGGAATCAAGTGTCACTAGATCAATGTCTTGAGCATATGCATTAGGATCTAGTATAGAGCTAACGTAATGCCTTGAAAAATAATTGTGAAAATGCTAACACACATGCACATGATGGTGTACACTTGGTGGTATTAGCACATTTGCGAAGGCGGTGGAGTTTGAGCGGTAGAGAGGGGGTTTGGGGTCCTCTCTCCCTCCCGCCGAGCTTGCGAGGCAGGATTCGGCGCTTTTCGGGAAGTGAAACGCCGTTTTTTCACTGACCGGACGCGGTCCTCGGGTGACCGGACGCGTCCGGTCAGTTCTGGTGGCGCGCGCTGAGGGGCAGACGGTCTGGTGTCGAGTGCAACCGGACGCGTCAGGTCATGAATTACATGCTCGGGAACCTCTTTGGACCGCGATCGGACGCTGGCTCTGTCGTGTCCAGTCGAGGTTGAAAGGATCAAGATGCCCAAGAGGGGGGGTGAATTGGGCTTTTCTAAAAATTAATTGCAAGAATTAAATCCTACAAGCCGGAATTCACCCCTAGTGCCTACTTGTGTTCCTAGAGAGTCTACCGATAAAAGTTTTGCACCCTAGTTTCCAATCCTAGTCTAGCATGGCAATTCTAGGAAAGTAAATCAAGCAATGAAAGTAAATACGAGAATGTAAATGCTTGAATGTAAAGGGCAAGGAACACGGCGATGTTTTTCCGAGGTATCGGAGAGTCGCCACTCCCCACTAGTCCTCGTTGGAGCACCCGCGCAAGGGTGTCGCTCCCCCTTGATCCACGCAAGGATCAAGTGCTCTCTACGGGTTGATTCTTCGACACTCCATCGCGGTGAATCACCCAAAACCGCTCACAACATGAGTTGGGTCATCCACAAGCTCCGCCGGATGATCACCAAACTCCCAATCACCACCAAGCCGTCTAGGTGATGGCGATCACCAAGAGTAACAAGCTAGAACTCTCACTTGACCACAACGAGCCCAAATGAGGAGATGGATGCACACTTGCTACTCTCTAATCACTAGTGAGGAAATCTCAAACTTTGATTCTCAAATCTCTATCCTCACTAGAGCTCTTGCACTCCCTTGCACTCTAAAGGGTTTTCTCAGATGTTTGAATGAGCAAGAGAGCTCTAAAAGAGGTGGAGGGGATGTATTTATACACCCCTCAAGGAAAACGAACCGTTATGTTCTGACACGGGCTGACCGGACGCGCCGGTCGAACTGACCGGACGCGCCGGTCGCCCGTAACGGTCAAAACCTGATTTTCAACTGAATGACCGGACACGCCGGTCAGGGGTGACCGGACGCGTCCGATCGTGCAAAGGAGCTTACTGTAAGTGCACCGGACGCGAGGCCGCGTCCGATCGTTGATGACCGGACGCGTCCGGTCCTCTCTGGACCTTACTGAACTGTGACCGGACGCGCCGATCACAGCCAGGTCGCGTCCGACGGGTGTTTCCCTCAAGTGACACGTGTCAGCCACTGACCACCGCGTCCGGTCCTCGCGAGGACCGCGTCCGGTGGTCAAGGCCGAAACCCTAGCCGCGGTAACGTACTGACCGGACGCGTCCGGTCATGCCGAAGACCGCGTCCGGTCAGTTGGAAAACAGCCCGAAACTTTCCGAAACGCGTCGCAACTTCAACCAAGTTGCTTCCAACTGAACTTTGAGCTATTCTAGGGTTGCCTAGCGCCAAGTTTAACAAGTGTGCACCACACCTAAACATAGGACTCGCCTAGGTCAAGCTACCCGTTCATGCCCCCCTTTATAGTACGGCCAAAAGAGAAAAACGAAGATCCTAACGACTATTCCGAATGTGTCTCAACACTTCGACATCCGGAACTAACCGTCCTTAATCTTGACGTCACTCTTTTGAAAACCGAAACAATTTCCATCAAGGGACACGAATACCATGGTGCCTAAAGCAGTTATAACCTCCATGACCTAACTTACCAACGTTTCTGTAAAACACACGTTAGTCATGGTAATAAAGCGTTGTCATCAATTGTCGAAACCAAACCTTGGGGCCTAGATGCTTTCAATCTCCCCCTTTTGGTGATTGATGACAACACTAAGGTTCAAAAGATTAGAGTTGAGGTTTTCGAGCATGCTTGGTTCACATAAGCAAAAAGCAATAAGCACAAAGGGTTAGGAATTGCTTATGTGCCCCAAGCCAAAAGAGTGTACTCATAAGATAAGACAAAAAGCGTTAGTACACAAAAAGATATAGCTCATAAGAAATCGGAGTAAGGCACGGAAGCACAACCTTAGAGCTATAACTAAAACGGTGACATATATTAAAACTGTGACGAGATAACACATTAAGACTCAAAGTTTACGACTCGACGACAATGTCACACGAAAGCAATGCTGAAATGTAAACATGATATGCATGAATGTAGCACACAAAGAACGAAAACCCTCTATCAAAACTCCCCCCGAAACTACTCTCTCTCCCCCTTTGGCATCAAGTGCCAAAAAACTAATCTAATGATCTGACGGGGGGACAGACGGAGTCGTGTCGGGTGCCGAGGTGCGTGGAGTAATCACGAAGTGTAGCGAATCACCCTCGGAGTCTGAGCTATCTGGCTGACCCTCTGAAGAAGCACGTGGCTACGAAGCGGTCTGGGTCTGAGCAGGAACAGGCACTGACTGAGTAGCAACAAGTGGATCTGTCTGAGTGACCTGAGCCTGTAGTGAGCCAATAGCTGGGGGATCTGTCGAGGCAACTGAAGAAGGGATGGTCTCTGTAGTCCCGGTCCCTGTCACTGGAGGAACGGCTGCCTCGGGAGCTGACAACCCTGACGAAGTGTGAAACGTAGTGGTGTGCGAGGGCGTCGGCTGACCAGTCAACTCGCTGTAGGAAGCACTGAAATCACCAATAGGTGTGCCTGTCAGGAGGTGCGGGCGAGGCTGGTCTGACGGTGTAAACCCCGTATGAATAGGAGTGAAGCTCGGGGACTGAAAGGACTGGGGAACCTGCTGCTGTGGAGATGTAAACTGGAAGCTCGGCTGTCCCTGACTCGACGGACCACTGGAATGCAAAGCCTGAGTCATGACAGAAGCAGGCGGAGGAACCCCGACTGTGATAAGGTGGCGCAGGAGATCCATGTACTGCTGCTGACTCTGTCGCTGCATCTCAACCTGTTGCCTCTGGATCTCAAGCTGCTGTCGCTGAAACTCGTCCTGACGAGCCTGAATCTGTGCAAGTGCTACAGCTGTGTCCTGTGCCTGTCGCTGAATCTGCTGCTGCTGCTGCTCCTGAGCCTGGGTCAACCTCTTAAGAATAGCCACCATGGCTGGGTCTGAGTGGGAGGCTGAGCCAGAGCCACCGGCCTCGTGGTCGTGAGACCGAGGAGACCGGTACCTGGGGATGGGCTGGTAGTCCTCATCTGTGCTGTCTGAAGTCACATCCTCAGGTATATCAGCAGTCTGAGTCTCAAGGTCCGCAAGCTCTGCCTCAGCAAGCTCGTCAACTCTGGCATCCTGCTCAGCTGCTGTCTTAGGAACGTCTGGGCGCTCACGCTGTCCTGACGCTGGGGCCTGATCTCTAGTAACCGAGGCCTAAAGCTGACGGATATCATAATCAGGGAAAGCAGTAGTAGTGTTTGCTATCTCCGCCCTGATCTCTGGTGGCATCTGAATAGAAGATCTGATGATAAAGCAAATCCAGTGTGCATAGGGCAGCTGACGATTACCCTTGAAGCCCTCAGCAATGGTGTCCTCCATCTCACTAAGGATAAGATCCCAGATGTCAAACTGTCTCTGTGAGAGGAGGTGGTGAACAACCTAAAGCTGCATACGTGTCAGTCCCTCTCTGTAGCCAAGTCTGGGAAGTAGAGTGCGTCTGAGAATAGCATCCAAGACCCTGGCAAGTGGCGTCAGGCTAGCAGGCGTACGACGAGACCCTTCGCCAAAAGGCTCACGAAAGCAGGGTCGAACTAGGTCGGTAGGTGGCACTGCACCGCCGTGAGGGCGTCTGGGAGGAGGAGTCTGTCCATAACACAACTGATGGATCCTCGTGTCAGAAGCTGGTAGTCTGAGGATCTCTCGAGCTCTGGAGCTGTAGAGTCTGTGATCGCGGCCTCTGAATGCAAAGTGAATGAACTCATGGGCGGGATCAATCCAAAGTGAAGCATAGAACTCCCTGACCCAAGTGCCGCAGTATGCACCTGTCCGTCCAAGAAGATCTGACAAACCAGGCATATAGGACAGGTGCGGACGGAGCTGCTCTCCCACAACATCAACCAATGCCTCAAGTCGACATACCCTCTGAGGTCTGAAAGCAATACCACTGTCAACTAAGGCCCTGTAGAAATCTTCCTGAAGTGGGGTATAGAAACCCTCTGAAGCTCTGTGATCTCTGACAGGTGAAAACCAACGGCTGACCTCCACGAACCTCAACCCCTGCACCTGACGTGCTGAAGCACCCCTCAGGTCAAAGTGCTCGACCGGAGGTGAACCTCTAGCTCTGGGAGGAGGACGTGCTCCACGACGCTGGCCCTCTGGCCTAGGTGTCACCTGAGTACGAGCGCGTGTGGAGCGGTGATGTGGTGGAGACTGAGCTGGCTGCTCCTCTGTATCCTCAGTAGCCTGTGGAGCCTCGGTAGCCTGTGTAGCCTCTGTAGCCTCTGTCGGCTCTGTGGGAGGATCTACTGACATCTGCTCGGAAGGTCCAGTATCCTCGGTACCCTCAGTGGCCTCAGTGCCGAGCTGTCGACCTTCAAGGTGAAAGCGACGCTCGCCTATGTGTATGCCACTGCGTCTGCCACCTCTCTCTGCCTGCTCTGCAGCATCTGCCACGGCCTGAGCAACCTCTGCCTCTGTAGGCGTCCTCTTCTTCTTTCTGGCCATCATCTTGATGCGCTTACCACGCGCAATCTCATCACGACGGGGAGGACTGTTGTCCCCGTCACTAGGAGCACCACCGGCGTTCTTGCAACGCACCATGCTGATCGACTGACTGAGAGCCTCTGAAAGATGGTGAACTGACACTCGAGAGGCTTGGCCTCAATCCGTATCTGCAAGCTTGGCCTCGGATTTAGCGAAAGATCTGACCCTGACACACCGACTGACTCGCTGCACGTATGGAATAGAAAGATATACTATAAGCACGTATATATCTAAAGATACGAAACCCTAGAGATAGCAAGCATGTGAGATACGAAGTGAAACGTGACGCGAAGCTACCTTGGATCGACGAGACGACGGTGAGAGGAAGCGGTGACCTAGGTCGCGAGAACCCCCGAATACGACGATCGAGCACTGAAAGGACCAAGCGAGATGATCAATGAATAATAACGGTCAAGGTTAGCCCTAGCAACGACACGAAATGAAATTGAATCGAGAACGATCGATTTCGTTACCTGGAGAAAGGTTTAGGGCAAACCCTAGAAACCCTAGGTTAGGGTTTGGGTGAAACCCTAGAAGTTCGAGCAAGGATGGAGGATGAGAGATTAGGACTGCACGGGGGATGAACTGAGGTTGCTGTGGTGAGGTCACGGTGGTGGAGAGCTCGCCGGCGGCGAGGTGGAGCGGCGGGCGCGGCAGCGGTGGCGCGCGGTTTGCGGGCAACACGGGGGCGCGACTTGGGCGTGGGGTCGCGCGCGGGCACAGTTGCGCGCGAGCAGAGGGCGAGTGGGTGAGGATGGCGCGGCGCGGCTGCGGTGAGGGTTCACCGGCGGTGAGAAAGACAGCGATTGAGCGGCGAATCGGTGAAACGACGAGCGGCGGCGGCGGATGTCGTAAGGGTGAAAAACAGATCGATGACGAACGGTTTTATGAGGGGCTCAGATCCGCTCGACGCGCGATGACCGGACGCGGTGGTCGTTATGACCGGACGCGGTGGTGCAGCGTCCGGTCACACTCCAGTAAGCTCCTGGAGTGACCGGACGCGTCCGGTGCGGACTGACCGGACGCGGTCAGAGTCCGGTCGCAGGGAGCTCGGGAATTCATCGCGGATGACCGGACGCGGTGGTGGTAGCCGGGACCGGACGCGGTGGTCAACACAGGCGCGTCCGGTGCAGCGTCCGGTCACTAGGTCTGGAGTTGGTCTTCTGGATGACCGGACGCGCTGGTGGACGCCGGGACCGGACGCGGTGGTGAAGCATCACTGCGTCCGGTGCAGCGTCCGGTCCAGCGTCCGGTCACTGTTCTTCGCCCTTCTTCGTTCCAAACTCCGACGCGACTTCTCCCAATCAAATTCTAATTCAAAGAGACACAAATAAACACCAATTGGAACCTGATATGAGTGACCTCACTCAAACCCTCAAGTTTTTTTTAAAATATTTTGCCTTAGGCTAGTATTATTTTTAGGAAAAATAGGCAATAAACACCCGAGGAGCAACGTATGGCCATGCAATAGAGTTTTTGGACCTTTAGGAGCATCAAAAAGCTCTCTCTATCCATGGACGAACACAGAGGTTGCTCAAAGCTAAACCGAAAAGAAACGACAAACAAACAACCATGCATATGCAATGCAATACAAGTAAGTAAAGTTAGGTTGCTTGTCAAGTTTGATCCACGGTTAGGCTTCTTCACTCCTCCAAAGGAGGGTTATCGTAACTGTGTTAGCCAAGCCCTAAATGCATTGCGATAAAATAAACGTGACATATAATACAATGTAATGCAAGGGACAACACACGCTTATCTTTTAAAGTTACTTGAATCAAGCACATTAAGTTCACTTCTTAGCCTACAAAAGGTAGCCTCGTCCAAAGGTTTAGTGAAGATATCCGCTAATTGATTTTCACTTCGTACACCTTCTAGTGATATGTCATTTTTAGCAACGTGATCTCTTAGAAAGTGATGGCGGATATCAATGTGCTTGGTGCGAGAGTGTTGTATCGGATTGTTAGCAATTTTAACGGCACTTTCATTATCACATAAAAGTGGCACCTTTTCAAGAACAATTCCATAGTCTAGGAGGGTTTGTTTCATATATAAGATTTGTGCACAACAAGCCCCCGCGGCAATGTATTCCGCCTCGGCGGTGGACAAAGCCACACTATTTTGCTTTTTAGATGACCAAGATACTAAGGATCTCCCAAGCAAATGGCACCCTTCGGATGTGCTCTTTCTATCAATTTTGCAACCGGCATAATCCGAATCGGAATAGCCAACTAGTTGGAATCTAGCTCCTTTGGGATATCAAAGACCAATGCTTAGGGTGTGCTTAAGATATCTTAGGATTCTTTTTACGGCACTTAAGTGAGGTTCTTTAGGGCACGCTTGAAAGCGAGCACACATGCACACACTAAACATGATATCGGGCCTAGATGCGGTAAGGTACAACAAGATACCAATCATAGAACGGTAGAGAGTTTGATCAACCGGTTTACCTCCCTCATCTAGGTCGAGATGTCCATTTGATGGCATTGGGGTCTTGATTGGTTTGCATTCTTCCATCTTGAATCTTTTGAGAAGATCCTTGGTATACTTTTCTTGAGAGATGAAAATCCCTTCTCTCATTTGCTTGACTTGAAAACCAAGGAAGAATGTGAGCTCACCAATCATTGACATCTCAAACTCCTTCGACATCAATTCACCAAATTCCTTGCAATAATCTTCATTTGTTGACCCGAAGATGATATCATCAACATACACTTGACAAATGAAAATCTCCCCATTAAGCTTCTTGGTGAATAGTGTGGTGTCGACCTTCCCAATGGTGAAGCCCTTCTCAATGAGGAAGTCACGGAGGCGCTCATACCACGCTCTAGGGGCTTGCTTGAGCCCATATAGCGCCTTGGACAACCTATAAACATGATTAGGATATCTAGGGTCTTCAAACCCGGGAGGTTGATTGACATAGACTAGTTCATTTATAAAGCTATTTAAGAATGCACTTTTCACATCCATTTGATATAGTTTCATATCATGATGTGATGCATATGCAAGGAGGATACGAATGGCTTCAAGTCTTGCAACGGGTGCAAAGGTCTCTCCAAAATCAAGGCCTTCAACTTGAGAGAACCCCTTTGCAACTAGTCTTGCCTTGTTCCTCACTACTATGCCTTGGTCGTCTTGCTTGTTTCGGAACACCCACTTGGTTCCAATGACTCTTGCACCTTTAGGATGCTCTTCAAGTGTCCATACTTGATTGCGGGTGAAGTTGTTCAATTCTTCATGCATGGCATTCACCCAATCTGGATCTTGAAGAGCTTCTCCTACATTCTTAGGTTCAACACAAGAGACAAAAGAGTGATGTTCAACAAAAGAAGCAAGCTTTTGAGATCGAGTCATCACTCCCTTAGTAGGACTCCCTATGATGAGTTCTTGTGGATGTGCTTGAAGTAGAGGTGAATTTCTTCTATCAACCACTTGAGGAGGTGGAGGGGGAGCATCAATATCTTGAGCTTGTGCCTCGGCTTGTTCATGAGAGATATAGGTGTCTTCATTTTCAACTCTCTCATTCTTGTCATCATCTTGAGGCACATGTGATGAAGATGGTGGATCAATGATTTGCACATCGTCTTCATCATCTTTTGGCTTGATGTCTCCCACGGGCATGTTCTTCATGGCCTCCCTCAAGGGTTCATCACCTACATCATCACAATTCTCAATTGCTCCTTGGGAGCCGTTAGATTCATCAAATTCCACATCATATGTTTCTTCAACCAAACCGGTGGTATGGTTAAATACTCTATATGCTTTGGACTTTGATGAGTAACCAACAAGAAAACCAATATCACAACGTCTTTGAAACTTCCCTAGGTGTTGACGCTTCTTGTAGATGTAGCATTTGCAACCAAACACCCGGAAGAATGAGATGTCCGGCTTCTTCCCATTAAGCAACTCATAGGGGGTCTTGCTAAGAAACTTTTGGAGGAAGAGGCGATTTGAAGCATAACATGCGGTGTTGATTGCCTCGGCCCAAAACTTTTCTGGAGTGTTGTACTCATCTAGCATTGTTCTTGCAAGGGTGATCAAAGTCCGGTTCTTTCTCTCAACTACACCATTTTGTTGAGGAGTGTAGGTTGAAGAGACCTCATGCTTGATTCCAATTTCATCACAATAAGCTTCAATGTTAGTGTTGTCAAATTCTTTGCCATTGTCACTTCTAATTTTCTTTATCTTGACTTCAAATTCATTTTGAGCTCTCTTTGCAAACTTCTTGAAGCAACTTGCCACTTCGGATTTGTCATGTAGGAAGAAAGTCTATGTATACCTTGAGTAGTCATCCACTATCACAAGACAATAGAGATTACCACCCAAGCTCTTGTATGTTGTAGGCCCAAACAAATCCATGTGTAGAAGTTCTAGCACTCTTGAGGTTGACATGAAAGCCTTGGTTGGATGAGTGTTTGTAACTTGTTTGCCCGCTTGACATGCACTACAAGGTTTGTCCTTTTCAAACTTCACATCCTTCAATCCTCTCACTAGTTCTTTCTTCAATAGCTTGTTGAGAGTGCTCATTCCAACATGTGCAAGCCTCCTATGCCAAAGCCAACCAAGTGAGGTCTTGATGAACAAACATGTCATCAAATTTGCATCTTCGGAGGTGAAGTCAACAAGATAAAGATTGTTGTATCTAAAGCCTTTGAATATCACTTGCTTGTCATCTATCTTTGAAACTTCCACTTCATTTGGTGTGAACAAGCATTGGAAGCCAAGGTCACAAAGTTGCCCGACAGATAATAAGTTGAAACTCAATGAAGCAACATAGAGCACATTTGAGAGTGAGTGATCATTTGATATTGCAATCTTGCCTATACCCTTGACTTTGCTCTTTGAATTGTCCCCAAATGTGATCTTCTCTTGACATATCCCATTCTCTTCAATGGAGGTGAACATACGAGGATCACCGGTCATATGTTGAGTGCAACCACTATCAATAACCCAATGAGATCCACCGGTCTTGTAGTTCACCTACACACAAGAGATCAAGCTTTTTGTTTAGGGACCCAAACTTGAGAGGGGCCCTTGACTTTCTCAACTAGTGACTTGGCAACCCATATTTTCTTTGGCCTATTCTTGTTTGGGGGACCTAAGAACATGACTTTCATCTTTCCATTTGAATCTTTTCTTAGCATGTAATGAGCATTGAAGGCAAAGGGTCTAGCATGCTTGGGCAAGGGTTGTGGTGGTGGAGTTTTGCATTCATGAGCAAAGTGACCTTCTTGACCACACTCAACACATCTCTTTGGCTTGGGCTTTGACTTGCTTTGTTGTTGAGCTTTTGCCTTCTTCTCTTGATTTGCCAAGTACCCAATACCACTTCTATCCATCTTCATTACGGTGTTCATGAGGAGCTCACTTTGCAAATATTGGCCTCTTGTGAACTTGCTTAGACCGGTCTTGAGATGCTCTTTTTCTTGCTTGAGCTTCTTGTTCTCTTCAATGAGTGACTCATTTGTTGTTTGCTTCTCAAGAGCCATCAAACCTTTAAGCTTCTTGTTCTCATTTGCAAGCTTCTCATTCTCACACTTGATCTTGGCATAATCATCATAGTTGTTTGACTCAACCACACTCTTGCCTTTGCTACTAGAACCTTGCTCAATGCTTTCAATGATCAAATCATCACATGATGTAGCTATATCACACTTAACAACATTGTTAGTAGCATCATGTGTCTCAAGAGCAAGTTCACTAGCAACCACAAGACTATCATAGTCAATTTTTAATGTGGTGTATTTGTCTTTCAAAGAGTTATGTCTAGTGATGAGCTCATCATGCTTCTTCTCAAGTTTATCATGTTGATCTTTAAGCTCTTTGTTTGAGGTTTTGAGTTCCTTGAGAGTGGAAGACATAACTTCATTTTGATCTCTAAGCTCACCACTAGTCTTTTGAGCATTTTCAAGCTTTGATGAGAGTGATTCATTTTCATTTTGAAGCTCATCATTTTCATTTCTTGTCCTTCTTATGATTTTAGTGTATTTATTTAGCAATTTTACAAGTTCATCATAAGAAGGTGCGTCATATTCATCATCACTATCACTATCATCATCATCATCACTATCATGGTTTTGTACCTTTCGTTCACCCTTGGCCATAAGGCATAGGTGAGTAGTGGACGATGATGGTGAAGGAGGCAGTGAAGGTGATGGTGAAGATGTCGGTGAAGATGATGGCCCCATCACAAAAGCGGCAACCTTCTCTTTCTCATCATTGCTCTCATCTTCGGAGGAATCACAAGATGATTCAATGTCGGTGAGCCAATCACCAACAATGTATGCCTTTCCTCCCTTCTTCTTCTTGTAGAACTCCTTCTTCTTGCCATCCTTCTTTTTGTATGACTTGTTCTTCTTCTTCTCATCTTCTTCATCACTTGAATCATTTTTCTTGCCCTTGTTCTTGTTCTTGAACTTGTCTTTTGGTGGTCTAGGGCATTGATGAGCTAGGTGGCCAAGTTCACCACAATTGTAGCAATCCATCTCCGAGATGGGCTTTCTCTTGCTACTTGTGAAAAATTTCTTTTTCTTGCCATCGAACTTGATGCCACTCTTGTTTAGCTTCTTTAGCATCTTGGTGGTCTTTCTCACCATGAGTGCAAGTGATTCATCATCGACATCACTTTTACTTGAGCTTTCTTGCACAATCATGGCTTGGCCCTTCTTCTTCTTGTCATGGCTAGCTTTGAAGGCCAAGTCTTTCTTCTTGGAAGATGATGAGCCCTCTTCCGGAGTGATGTGCATGTACATCTCATGAGCATTGATCTTCCCCAATACTTGTGTCGGTGTTGCGGTGGAGAGATCACTTTGATGAAGCACGGTGACAATGTGACCATACTTCTCAACGGGAAGAACACTCAAGATCCTCCTTGCAACATCCGATTGGCTCATTTGAGTGAGCCCAAGAGCATTGAGGTCCTCTACAAGAACATTCAAGCGAGTGTACATGTCATTAGCACTTTCTTTGGGAAGCATCTCAAAAGAATTAATTTTCTTTAAAGCAATATGATAGCGTTCCTCACGCTCACTCTTAGTTCCCTCATGGAGAGCACAAAGATTTTCCCACAAATCATGAGCGTTCTTTGCAATACGCACACGATTGAAGATATCTTTGCCTAAGCCCCGGTAGAGTGCATTTTTGGCCTTTGCATTCCACCGATCGTACTTCTCCTCGTCACCAATGGGGTTTGCGGGATCCTTGATAGCGGGAAGCCCTTGGGTTGCGGCTCTAAGGCACCCGATATCTATGGCTTCGAGATACGCCTCCATGCGGATTTTCCAATATGGAAAATCATCCCCCTCAAAGGTGGGAGGTGGTCCTTCCCCGTTAGACATCTTGCTCTAGGCGGTAAAGCCTAAATTAGGAGCAACACGACTCTGATACCAATTGAAAGGATCAAGATGCCCAAGAGGGGGGTGAATTGGGCTTTTCTAAAAATTAATTGCAAGAATTAAATCCTACAAGCCGGAATTCACCCCTAGTGCCTACTTGTGTTCCTAGAGAGTCTACCGATAAAAGTTTTGCACCCTAGTTTCCAATCCTAGTCTAGCATGGCAATTCTAGGAAAGTAAATCAAGCAATGAAAGTAAATACGAGAATGTAAATGCTTGAATGTAAAGGGCAAGGAACACGGCGATGTTTTTCCGAGGTATCGGAGAGTCGCCACTCCCCACTAGTCCTCGTTGGAGCACCCGCGCAAGGGTGTCGCTCCCCCTTGATCCGCGCAAGGATCAAGTGCTCTCTACGGGTTGATTCTTCGACACTCCGTCGCGGTGAATCACCCAAAACCGCTCACAACATGAGTTGGGTCATCCACAAGCTCCGCCGGATGATCACCAAACTCTCAATCACCACCAAGCCGTCTAGGTGATGGCGATCACCAAGAGTAACAAGCTAGAACTCTCACTTGACCACAATGAGCCCAAATGAGGAGATGGATACACACTTGCTACTCTCTAATCACTAGTGAGGAAATCGCAAACTTTGATTCTCAAATCTCTATCCTCACTAGAGCTCTTGCACTCCCTTGCACTCTAAAGGGTTTTCTCAGATGTTTGAATGAGCAAGAGAGCTCTAAAAGAGGTGGAGGGGATGTATTTATACACCCCTCAAGGAAAACGAACCGTTATGTTCTGACACGGGCTGACCGGACGCGCCGGTCGAACTGACCGGACGCGCCGGTCGCCCGTAACGGTCAAAACCTGATTTTTAACTGAATGACCGGACGTGCCGATCAGGGGTGACCGGACGCGTCCGATCGAGCAAAGGAGCTTACTGTAAGTGCACCAGATGCGAGGCCGCGTCCGATCGTTGATGACCGGACGCGTCCGGTCCTCTCTGGACCTTACTGAACTGTGACCGGACGCGCCGATCACAGCCAGGTCGCGTCCGACGGGTGTTTCCCTCAAGTGACACGTGTCAGCCACTGACCACCGCGTCCGGTCCTCGCGAGGACCGCGTTCGGTGGTCAAGGCCGAAACCCTAGCCGCGGTAACGTACTGACCGGACGCGTCCGGTCATGCCGAAGACCGCGTCCGGTCAGTTGGAAAACAGCCCGAAACTTTCCGAAACGCGTCGCAACTTCAACCAAGTTACTTCTAACTGAACTTTGAGCTATTCTAGGGTTGCCTAGCGCCAAGTTTAACAAGTGTGCACCACACCTAAACATAGGACTCGCCTAGGTCAAGCTACCTGTTCATGCCCCCCTTTATAGTACGGCCAAAAGAGAAAAACGAAGATCCTAACGACTATTCCGAATGTGTCTCAACACTTCGACATCCGGAACTAACCGTCCTTAATCTTGACGTCACTCTTTTAAAAACCGAAACAATTTCCATCAAGGGACACGAATACCATGGTGCCCAAAGCAGTTATAACCTCCATGACCTAACTTATCAACGTTTCTGCAAAACACACGTTAGTCATGGTAATAAAGCGTTGTCATCAATTGCCGAAACCAAACCTTGGGGCCTAGATGCTTTCAGAGGTGCTGGTGCGTCCGGTGTGGCACAGCGGTGCGCGCTTTCGTCTGACCTGCGCGTCCGGTCAGTCACAGGACCGGCGCGTCCGGTCAACCTTGGTTCATGGTTGTGCGCATAAGTGAGCGACCGGACACTGTGGGCGCATCCGGTCACATGCGATCGGACACGTCCGGTCGCGGTGGGAGCTCTCTGGACTCCGACCGGACGCCGAGTGCAGCGCGTCCGGTCATACGGTGAAGCGCGTCCGGTCACGGCAACGGCTCTCTTTGACACGCGCTGTTACTGTTTGTCCTGTAGTGACAGGACGCGTCCGGTCACCCTGACCGGTGTGTCTGGTCATCACGTTTTTCACTGCATCGTCCGGTAACAGCTAGTTGCTTACCCCTTCGCTATAAATAGATGGTGGCCAGGTTTAGGGAGTTCGCTCTTGCACATTTGAGATATTGAGGCACACTTTGAGCTAGAGAACAACCCCTCCACTCATCTCTTTGCTTGGTTGCATATCTTGAGTGAGATTCAAGTGCATTACTTGAGAGTTGCATTCTAGAGGCACTTGTTCTTTAAGTTGCTGCGGATTTCTTGTTACTCTTCCGTGTTTCCCGACACGGTAGACGGCTTGGAGCAGCGGAGGTGATTGAGCTCGCAATTGGAGATTGTTGGAGCCCTCACCGAGTGTTGTAAGGGGTTCTTGATCCTTCCCCGTGGGAGTTCATAAATTGGATACTCTAGTGGAGCACGTGGCTTCGAGGATCCCCATCTTGTGTGCGGTTGTGCGGCGCCCGCCGAGGGCTCGACTCTTGATAGTCGATTAGCTCGCGAACAGACAAGTGGGTGCATCGCCACAACGAGGAGTAGCTTGTCGGGAAGCAAGTGAACTTCGGTAAAAATCTTGTGTCATCTCATTGCCGAGGATTTCTCTTATGATTGCTCATTGTGATTGATTCTTCGAGTGCATTGCTTCTCTACATCATTGGTATAAGAATCAAGTCACTTGCTCTTTACTTTCTTGTACTGGTCCTTATGTAGTTTGCTTAGTGTAACATTTATCACATAGGAGTAAGTAGCTTAGTAAATTAGCCTTGTTGGTGTGTATTAGAGATCATAGCCTTGCTTCACTAGAATTGTATAGGTGGCTTACATAGTATAGTTGAGCTAGTACTAGAATTAGCTTAGCCATCTTTTATACTAACGTGGTTGTCTAGTGAAGCTTGTAGAATTTTAAATAGGCTATTCATCCCCCTCTAGCCATTTGGACCTTACAACTACTCCGTCCTAAAAAACGACGTTTTTTACTTTTAGACATCGTGTTTGACCGTTTGTTTTATTTAAAAAAATTTATGCAAATTATAAAATAAATAAATCATTATTAAAGTATATCTATCTAATAATAAAATAAGTCATAACAAAATAAATGATATTTATAAAATTTTTTTGAATAAGACGGATGGTCAAATAAGATGTCTGAAATTCTAAAACGACACTCTTTTTGGGACGGATGGAGTATATGACATGTTGCTTTTGCCTCAAGCATACGTCATATTACCCTGCCTTTGTGAAGCTACATTAAAATATTGATAAGTTAGCTTTTATAAGAAGAGAAGCCTTTTTCATTGTCAACTAAGGGTGCTAACGGATCAGATACGGTCTGACACATACGGATACAAGTATGGATAGCTAAATTAAAACTTAGATTCAGATATAGATATTTTGGATAAGATATGAATGGATTCCAATACCATATGTATCCAAAATTTGGATATCAGAATAGGGTACAAATACTAAACCTACATATTCGGATATAATACATTTCATATGGGTAAGTCTTTCAATCGGTCAGGGAAATATCTGTTTACACCACATGCATGGGCACCCTGGCACACCTTCGTCTCGCCGATTCTATCATCACCAAGACCATCCAATTTCTTGTAGTAAATTTCTTCACGAACATGGTGTTGTTGTGGCTCAATGACTCGGAAACCTAGTTTACGACTGGCCCCGTTCGGCTGTGCTGATAAGCCGGCTGAAAAACATTGTTGGCTGATTTGTTATGAGAGAAAACACTGTTTCAGCTAAAAAAACAAGCTGAAAAGTACGGATTATAAGCCGGATGAACAAAGCCTAGTCCAGCTGTTGTTCAGGTCAGTGACATGCTAATAGTTGGACATGCCATACCCATTGGAGGCAACGCCATGTTCTAGTCCATCAGCGGTTGCTACAAGCTCGTCAACTCCACTTGATACGATGCCTCTACTGTACAGTGCCTTGGACCCCGAAGTGGCTCGTGGTGCGACAACTTGTTCGGGAGCTCTCTGCACCATCTAGGACACCTACGTTGGCAGCCGAAATGGAGGGAGGAAAGAGATCTTTCATTCGCCCTCTCTCTCTTCGGATTGATCAAATGGTTATTCTAATGGCTGAAGTGTCCCACATAAGTGGACAAATTTAAGTGTTCGAGGTGTGTGCTAGTAAATTCCACACATGAACTATGTCCATTAACAAAATTTACCAAGTTCCTTTTGTTAGCTCTTTTATGGTCAATGATAGACATCGATCATCTCCGGCCCTACAACTTGGAGCACACAATGGCCTATGTACTCTCTACGGTTAGCAAACGAAAACTGATCTCCAGGTTGGAACTGTATATAGTAGGGATGTTAGAGTATGGCAAGAGCCTATTGGGCCTGGGCTGGTGGTACAGCCCATTAGTGTTAGGGTTAATTAGAGATAAGGGTCGCTTGCTTAGGAGTCAAGTTAATCTCTCTATATAATGAGAGAAGATGTATCAATCTAATCAAGCAAGAGATTAGAAGGAAAAACCTTCTCTCTTGCCGGCCGTGGGCGAAGCCCCGCGGCCGGTGTTCCCAGCGCATCTACAGCCCTAGTCGCCTGCTCCTCTGTCTCTCTCTCGCGTGAACAGTACACACGGTACTGTAGCACGCGGGTACTGTAGCTCCGCCGCCGCTCCCCTCGCTTCTCCCCTCCATAACAATATGGTATCGGAGATGCCAGGTTTCGATGAGTCGCTGTGGGATCAGATCGCCAAGGCGCTGGCCGACATCAACGCGCAGCAGGCGCACCTCAACTCACGGCTGGCCACTATGGAGATCCATCAGGCGTCGTCCTCGGCGGGCGCCGTGCCCCAGAGTTTCCCCTACTGGATGCCTGGGTACGGCACGACAGCGCTACTGACCTACACCACCACCACCCTAATGCCAGGTTCCGCTGCCGATTTGTTCCAACATCGATCACCTGCTTCATGTCGACAGCACTGCTTTTGCTGCTGTCGATCCTTCCTCCGGCGTGGGCAACGCCCCCTCTTCAAGCGCCAGCGCCATGCCACCCCTGCAGCTCGGCACTCTGCAGCAGCAGCTGTGCTACGGGAAGACATGGCCCTGCGACTCCCAAAGGCGAGAGTGTCTCCTGCGGCGATTGTCCCATCACCCAAGGATCTGTACGCCTACATGAGCAGCACAATAGCCCAGATGCAAGCCAAGGCGGATGAGTTGCTGCAACTGCTACAGTTCAAGAAGACGATGGAGCAGGAGACGAAGATGCATACCCACCAGGTGTTGGCGGCGGTGCGGTTACAGGCCACAACACGCGGACTCCTGGCACGACGGTAGGCGCGGGAGCTGCGTGGGTTGCAGAGGGTGCCTGAGCCCCGTACCCCTTCGCATCATCACCAGGCCAAGCTTTGCCGCCTGGAGGGCCTCGATATCGTCCGGCGTGTCGTGGAGATCGGGCGTGCCATCCCCACCACGGGTAGCGAACTTGGCATCGACAGTGGTGGCGGTTGGCGAGGCGGGTGTGCGGTCACTAGTAGGCGGACCTTGATTACTACTGTCGTGCCCCGGCGCCGGACACCGCCAGGGCGCCTCCGCTGGTCGTCGTTGGGGCAACTCACAGGCCACGGCGCATGTAGCTTGCGCTTGCCTCTCCTCTGTGCGACGGGGACTGGCGACCGCCTTGCGACGCGCTCATCGAGTAGTGCTGCTGTGCCCCGGCATCGGCCGCCACGTGGGCGCCTCCGCTGGTCACAGTTGACGGCGCCATGCTCAGAAGGAGTTGCGGCTTGGGATGCGGTGCGGCTGGTGCCCAGTTCGTTGGTGCGGATGAGGCAAGTATTGGCACGAGAGCTGGATTTGTGGTGGGCCACAGCAATATTGGGCCGTTTTCCCTTTGAGTCAGCCCACATGCAGCCGATGACAATGGAGTTTCCCTGGGAACCAGGAGGATTGCAACTGCATGTGTATGATTCGATAACTAATGCATGCCTATCCAAAAGCAGGTTGGGGCCAAAATTTTTGCCGCGTGAGCAGCTTGGCATGCAGGATGCGTCTGATGGCCAGCAGCCACGAGTTTGCTTGCGTCAGCCTCCTCCAGTTCAACATCAAGGCCGCAGCCCCATCTCTCTTGCGGGCAGGACTCTCTCTCTTCAAGTTGCAGGATGAGGGCCACCTTCGTATTCACATCGTGTCTTAAGGAAGAATAATAAAACAAGCCGAGATGTAAAAGGCTTGCTTTTAGGTGTTAGGTTTGTGTCGAGTCGAGTCATCGTTATAAGTTGGTTAGGTTGCAGCTCGAGGACGAGCTGCATGTCCAGGTGGGGTGTAGTGTTAGAGTATGGCAAGAGCCTATTGGGCCTGGGCTGGTGGTACAGCCCATTAGTGTTAGGGTTAATTAGAGATAAGAGTCGCTTGCTTAGGAGTCAAGTTAACCTCTCTATATAAGGAGAGAAGATGTATCAATCTAATCAAGCAAGAGATTAGAAGGAAAAACCTTCTCTCTTGCCGGCCGTGGGCGAAGCCCCGCGGCCGGCGTTCCCAGCGCATCTCACAACCCTAGCCGCCGATCCTCTCTCTCTCACGTGAACAGTACCTGTGGGTACTGTAGCACCACGGTACTGTAGCGCGTCCGTCGCCGTCGCTTCCCTCGACTCTCTCCTCCCAATCTCAACGACGTCCATAACAAGGGAAGTATGGATCCACTTGTCCTGTTGTATTGAATTCTCTTATGCCCCATCCCCTTATGTCAAATCCAAATTAGACTAGAGGATTGGTGGCTGAATGTAGGAAGCACTTGCCTAAATAGATAGGAAAGGGTTTTAATTTGATTCTGTCGTCTTGGCACTATGTTTTCGTTGGAAGGAGCAGAATGCTCATGTTAAATGGCATGTCAACCTTACCAACAATAGTAGTCTAACCTGAGTACTTGGATGGATTCAGAGGTTGCAAGGGTGGTTAGGCAGATAGAAGGTTCTACTGGTTTTAGCATTGGTGCTAGGCGTGTGTTCTTTATTTTAGCCACTCGGGTTAGCCTAGGTTGACGTTGTATTCTTATCCTAAATGTGTGCTCACAAAAGCACACGTTGGTTGCAACCATTATCATGCTGATGTGCATCTGGAGCACACATAGGATCATCTTTAAAATCATAAGTAAATTTTATGGAACTAATACTATATTGCTTAGATGTCCAACAGGCCGGCCCATGCCAGGCACAGCAAACAGGGGGTCGGGCCAGCACGGCACGTCATGCCGATCTAGGCTTCGTGCCTAGACGATGGCCCAGGCACGGCCTGTCGTCGTGCCGGGCTGTGGCCCGAAAAGCACGTGACGGCCAACGGGCCGGGCCAGCCCGAGGCCCACAGAATGCTAACAGAGAGAGAGAGAGATTGGGGAAGGGGAGGCAGGGACAGCTACGCGAGCCGTAGGAGGTGGCGGCGACGGCGCGCTCGCCCCTAAGAAGCCTCCAACCGGTGCCTCCTTGTCACATGCCGACCACATCAGGGCCGCACGCCACCACCTCCTCGCCGCAGACAGCGACACCATGCCCGCGTGGCCGTGCGTGGCTCCAATCTCCTCCGTGACTTCTCCACAGGGCCGCACGCCGCTGTTGAGGTTGCCCCTGGCTGCTCGAGTGCTCGTCCATGGTTTGCTCGGATCTGAGAGAAATCAAAGGAGAGAGAACGAGAGACATGCTAGTATGGTGGAAGGACGGAAAGAACCGGAGCTGAACTGTGAAGCGATGGAATCTGAAGTGATAAGGTTCGTGGACCCAGCAGAAAAAATAAGAGGTAAAGACATGAGGTGATAAGGTTCTGGTGGTCCCCACCAATGAAGAAAGAGTGTTCATAGTTTTTAGAAGTGCGAGCGGTTGCCGGTCTGCTCTGTTGTGTAAGCTGTAGCTGGTGTGTATATTAATTAATAGGGGATGCGGGCCTACACTAGGCCTAAGTAAATTTAGCGGCCCAGGGCGGGCCGCCCGACATGCCTAAGGAGTAGCCTAGGCATGGCCCTAAGCATCGGGGGGGGGCTAGCCCGAGCCCACTTGGCACTGTGCTGTGTTGTGCTCGGCCCGAGCCAAAATAGTGGGCTCCGGGTCAGGCCAGCGGGCCACGGACTGCATGGCCATCTATACTATATTGACATGTACTATCAGAGAACAACAGCTATTTTTGACATTGGGTACCACATAACTAAAACTATTCTCATAGTATGAATAAGTATCAAAGGAGTTGTATTTTCATCATGGTACCAAATTGGAAAATAATTGTACTTTTATGATACATGTCAAAATAGTTGTACTTTTGTAGTTCTTATGCCAAAAATAGTTGTACTTCTCTAAAATTTGTTTAAAATATAGTTCAAACAAACTAGATAAACCTATGGCTGCAATTTGTCCCTGTCCGATGGGATTTGCTTAACTGTTGACAAACCCTCCCACATCGAGAGAGGGGAATTCTTGGGCAAGCTGATGGAAATTTTCTAAAGTTAATGTCAAAGGATGGCATTCAGCTTAGATTTTAGGTTATTCCAGTCAATACATATTAATAGTAACACTAGCTAGGATAGATTGGATGAATGATTCAAAAGCTAAGGTAAATATTCCTGCCCATTTCGACAACTCAATAATCTAGCCCAGCCCTGCAGCTAACTATCGAAACGATTGAACCTTCATTCTGATCCAGCACCAGAGCCCTGCTGAGCGGCTGCACCACGGTAGGCTGCAGACTCTTCTGCGTAGCGTTGCTTGTCAACCTGGGACTGCTCCACATATGGCTGCCTCTCCTCAGCTGTAAAATTTAAATGGGTGGAAATGGTTAGAACAAATGCTCTCCACATTTGTCTTGGTTTTTTCGATTAATAAACATGATCACCTATAGGAAGAATCTATATTTGCAAGAAGAAAATGGAGTTTTAAATAGTATGTGTCATAGAGCTAGACTGGTACCTGTCATCTTTTGCCACCTTTCTCCAAGCTTCTTTGCAATCTCTGTGGTAGTCAATTCAGGATTGCTACTCTTGATATTCTGCAATGGGGAAGTATCTGTTAATTTTTTGACATGTACGTCTATTGTTTGTTCGATTTACAAAATTCTTAGCTAAGTGCCTCATCAAGAGAATAAAAAACGTGCTCTTCATTGCAACCTAGCGTGCTTTGCATCAATAGAGTAGAAAAATAGCAGAGCTATAACCAAATGGAAAGTGAAATTATATGTTCTTGTGTTCTTAAAGAAACATAAATCAGAGGCTGGAAAAATGAGAGGTTGAAAGTTTCTCCAACTAATTATATTCAGTTTTCTCAATATTGCGGCCTTCTGAAATTTAGGGTTATAAGTAACTTACAGCTCGCTCAGCCTTTGAGAAGTACATGAACGGGGCTATAGCTCTCTTAGGGGCATTGGGATCTTTCTTCTTCTTTGGCCTCCTTTTTTGAGAACCTTCATCAAGTCCACTCTTCTGCTTCTTCTTCACAGGCGGCTTTGAGCTGCTAGCTTCCTTCTTGGAAGGTTTCTAGAAAAAAACTGTTAGCACAGTGCATCCTATAGCTATTCTGGTTCATTCTGGAACCATTGCTATGTTGTATACTGCAACAGAAAATTTAGTTACCTCCTTGTCTCCTCCACTCATACTAGCATCAGAGCCATCCGCATCAGAATCATCAGTTGGAGATCCACTATCATCCTTGTCTGCCACAAAATCTTCATCCTGATTTGAAGACATGTTAAAAAAAATGTACATGCAATTGACCGAAGATAACCTTATATTGAGTTATCAACCTATCAAATAAGGGTGGCAATACCTCTTCATCACTTTCCTCATTACCAGCCTGGTTTTTTATCCGCTCCAGATGTGGATCAACAGAATCATCATCGGTGCTCTGAAGAACAGCAGTAACACCACTAGTTCTACCTTGGCCATCTCCAAGATTCAAAATTTTCAAATGCTTACCACTTGAAAATTTATAAAGGAACAAGATGCTACTATCAGATTCATAAAAACATGTTGTCTACAATGATATAAATCAACAAAAACATATAAAAAAACCTGATGAAGTTGAAGAGGTTATGATATTCATTCCTTTGGATGTTTCTGAAGAGATATTCTTGATCACTTGTCAGCTTGACCAAAAGGTCAAAGTAATGAGATGATATACTTGCACCTCCAGCACCATGACGCTCAAACTCAACATACTCAATCTACATGAAGTAACAACGCACTATGGGACACAATAATTGAATGAAAAACTTTAATATTTCTGTAATAAAGTAGACCTCGTCATGAGGAATTAGTGTTGGGGGCTTTGGCAGAAAGAAGAAGCCCTTTTCGAGTGGATAAAGCAAACCATCTTCAGCTTTAAGTGATGATTTGACTGCATATCCATCTTGGCAACTACGAAATGTACTTGGCCTTGTCACTTTAGCACCAGATAAGCCACGAAGGACCTTGGAGAATACCTCATGTATTAGACCCTACAAATAAATCAATAACCCAGCAATAACTGAAGATGTAAGTAGAAGGGATGATCAACATATTAAGACCCTGTAATGCAGTGAAAGATGAAAACAACGTAATGGTCCACATAATGGTTTATTCTTGCCAAACAACAGCTAACGTACTTGCAAGGATAACTGTAAAACTAGGAAGCTTAAACGACTTCATCAAATTCAAAAATAATGCATGTAACTATGCCAAAACAATGCTATGAGAAATATGCAAACATACATAGATCATAAACCACAAGATGGATAAGCAATAAAAATAAAATGAACATGCTAGGATCCATTTTTAGATGAATGAATGACTTTTTGAAAATGAGTAAATATATCACCCTGTAAGAGCTCTCAAGCCTATCCTTGTACTTCTCAGCCAAAACCTCACCACTTAATGCCAGTTCCCTTTCAACCACTGCCTCTGTCTCAAACTGTTCACACAGTAAGGAAATTAATTCTTTTGGATGAACATTTTATCCAATTAGGTGAAAATTGAAGTGTGGTACGGCACCTGAATAACAATGTGAGGATATAAAGTTTGTCCCTTGCGAATTGGTGGATCAAGTGTGATAACCACAAAGGTATGTGGATTGTGTGACTGCATAGGTGAGAAAGCAAGGACGGAATCGTATGTTATTATGTACAATAAAAAGATCTCGGCATTATGTAAAATAAATACAACCTTTGGTAAAACAAATAGGCGAAGAATACTACTATATTGGATTTTGAAATCATTAGCTTGTCCTTGGAGTCGCAAGAATGACTGATGAAGCTCAACACTGTATCGACCCCTGGATAGAAAAGGAGAAGCTAGCTATTTAGCAAAACAAAAACACATTCAACAACATATCATATTTTTTTTATAAAGAATATTCTATGGAGTTGTACGATCCTCCCACCTTGGTGTAAGAATTGCAATTCCATCAAACGTAACAACAGCCATCTCTGAGGAGCCACCACCATCAATTTCAACCGAGATAGCCTGCCATAGCATCTAAAAAGGAGAAATTCTATCATTTCTGCATGCATGAATGTGTTTTCTTTTCATTTTCATACTGTTCTTAACAGCGATCTAACCTGAGCTGAAGTACGATGCTCATCTCCAATGAATTGAGTATTCGAAGTCGGAACATGAAAACTTAAATCCATCAATGAATCTTTCTGCAATCAACACAAAAGAAATGAGATGAACTCAACAAACATTGACCATTAAAATTGTAGCTATTATTAACGGTTTGCAACTTAGCACAGCCAAATCCTTGAAAAAATTATGTAACACTAATCATGTGTACCATTAAATGCGATTGATAGAACATATATGGAAAAAAATCATTGGTCACATAGTGGAGAAACAGATAAGAGAAAATAATATGATGGTTTTGTTATCATTACATTATATCTGTATGCAAAAACAATTCATTTATTATTTTACGTCCAAAAAGCAGCGAGGTAGCCAAAAGCACAGCACCAACAAAATTTAATAAAACTACGGTAAACATGGATCAAGGGGCAGACCTCATTAGCCCCAGTAGTATCATCTACATGGAACTCTAGGACAACATCTGTTTTCCCTTGCATCTGAGTCTGTGCCACATCTGCTAGAGAGACTTCAAATGCTTCCTTTGAACCAACATTAAAGCAAAGCATATTCCCTAAAATGGAAAGAATAGGGGAAAAATATCAAACCAAAACAGAGGAAACCAAGAGGCAAAAGAGTACAGAAATTTCAGCTAACCAGTTATTTCTATTCCGCCCCAATTATGCCCACTAACAGAAAGCTGCTTCTCTTCAGGTGTGATTCCAGTGCTCTTCTCTATGAAATTAGTCAGGTTACTAACATCCTGGAAAGTAAAGAAACAAAACTGGAGTTACGCATGCAAAGATTTTAATTTTCGGAGAGAAACATAGACACTGGCACATCTATCAGGTCTATTAGAAAAACTATAAACATTTGTTATCTCATTTTTCAACATCTCTAGAAGTTAGAAATGGAAATTATGAACAACTAATTTCATTCAGATAAAAAAGAAGAGAATTTAACCTGTTCACGAAAGCCAAAAAATCTGTAACAGAGGCCCTCCTTCGTCCCAACACTAAGCTGATAAGATTTAGGAATCCTCATCCAAGCCACAGAAGTGATATCACCTTTATCAACCTCAATGATCTTTCCTCCTCCTTGCTTCTTCCACGCCAAGCCTCCTGAGTAAAGTTTGAACTGCCCAGGGTACTACAACACAAAATCCATCACATCACCACAAGAATTTCATCAATTGCAATAACAATCATCATAAATAAAATGAACCGAGAGTTTATCAGATTTGACCTACATTCCCTACTTTTTGTAGTTAAAAAATTGAAGCTCACTGCAAGATGCACAATTCTAACCGCAAAAGATTGAAAAACAAGTTTCTATGCCTAAGTATGACATATACTGATAAAGCATGATGACAGGAATAATAATCCTTAAACAAGAGCATACGTTCAGACCAAAAGGATTATGAAAATTTGAAAACTATCTATCTTAATGAAAGGTGCAGCGGCAGCTCAATTATAACAAGTTGGTGCTCCTTTTGGCGAACATGGGAATGAGGGAATGCAATTATACAGGATAAAAAAATTGGATAGTTATAATGTTAAATTGCTTAGGCAATGTCTATTGATTATTCCATTCAAAGAGTCTGTTTGTTTCCTTAGGTCTGTTCTTACAAAATTTCTCAAGGACCCTGTTACCATAGAATTTCTCAAAATTCCAAACATACCACTCGAATGAACCCTAACTTGTGATCTCGAATAAACCCTAACTTGTGATCTCTAGGTAAATCAAGCACAGCAGGCTGAATGCCTGAGACGCCAACCAACAAAATTCAAATTAAAAAAACCAACAAAATTCCCGAACCCGACCCGCGGATCGGAGAAACGATCGCCATTAAATCAGAAGCCAAACCCTAACAAGAGGATTGCTAAATCTCCACTTAGGGCGAAATGAACGGGATCGACAACTCACGCCGCCGCCACGGGCGCCGAGGGAGATGTTGTTGAAGTGGTGGCCGTCCGCCATCTCGGCGCACAGCGATCGCCGTCGAAAGTACAGGTCCCGATTCGTCTCGCCCGCGCGTGGCCTCGCCCGAGTGTGTGCGCGTCACCTCGCGTGTGGCTCTCCATTTGACGTGGTTGCAACATGCTTGCGATATGCATGCGGCGGCTGCATACTGTCTCCTATTCTCTCCATTCCGTTTTTCCCTTTGACCATCTGCATGCGGTGCATGCTTTCAGACGAGGCACCATACCGGGGGAAACTGCCGCTTCCCCTATTACGCGCGGCCCTTCGCCTCTGCGGACGTCGTGTGCGAGGAGAGCCGGCGTCTACCGCGACGCCTCAAGTGTTCACAACCAAGCCTCTCAATCTAGTATTTTAGGCAAGAATAAAAAAAACTATCTCCAAGAGTTTCAAATTCCACCTCATTTTTTTGGCACTTGAAAAAGACCCTGAATGCGCGGATATATACGCTCGTCTTTCCTGGGCGTATCGGTCCCCCAATCTAAGGTGGAAGGACGTGAAAAAAATAAAGAGTAGTAAAAGATTAATAATATGCAAATGTATAAGAAAGAAAGAATATATAAAAGTGGTTAGGATAATTAAGAAATAGTATAGGATTCATAATGTGAAATTGTTTTTTATATTTTAGGAGTGAATTATTGAAAACTGTTATATATGGTCTTATTTATTTCTCCTAATACTTTTTGACAAGTTGAAAAACACCATGAATTTAAAAAGAAATTCTTGGGAGCTCTTGGAGATGCTTTTAAGTCCTAACTTCCTTCCCTTGCTCTGTCGTCTCTGTCTTAATATTTTAAAAAAAGATTGAACTTAAAACTAACCAGCTTGTAGTGCTTGCGATTTCGTACGTTGATCATCAAATGTCAGCGATCTCGATGATTTGTATGATAAAATTGGCAGATTTTAGGTAGTTTGGGATTGCTGTGTGCAATACAAGTATTTTCGGTAATGCTACTTACCTGACGTCCGGACGCATCAGACGTAGGTCCATATCTAGTCCACCGCTCACCTTTCCTCACGAAGTCTTATCCATTCACTCGTGTCCTATCATGTGGTGCTCTTGACCTGCGTCTCCTTATCACCCATAGCTGATTCCACGCCGCGTTGCGTACCCCATCCTGTAGTGCAGCGTCGCGGCCCCATCGTGTGTGCCGTCCACCACGCACCTAGAGCTGACCGGCACCTCTCTTAGGTTTGTCGTTGCCTGGGCCCCGCGCGCCCCTACCCCGCGGACGCGCCCTGCGCTGAGCCTCCCCTGCATGCGGCATACATATCGACCGCCGTATGTGGCTGCTCGGCCACTGTCGTGGCAGCTGAGCCGGCCCTGCTCTGTTCGCATGGGCACCTACGCCGCGCTATGCACCGGCCGACCAAGCCACGGCCGAGGTCGCACTCCATCCCTCACCAAGCTTGCCGGCTACCGTAGTTCTTCACCAAATAGGCCGTTGTCGTCGGCGACGCCGTGTTTCAAGTATTTCATGTGTTTCAGACTTATGTTTCAAGTGTTTCGTCTAGATGTTGTAAAAGTAGAGCTGGGGTGTTGCATATGTTGCAATGACGATATACGCATGTTGCAAGCCTATGTTTCAAGTATTTCAAAAATATGTTTCACGTAGATATTGTATATGTTGCTATGGCTATACACATATATTTCAAGGTTATGTTTCGAGTGTTTCAGTTCCATACTTATGTTGCAATTGTTTCATCTGAATCAGTTTATTCTGCTGGTCGTTTTCACGGCTATGGTTGTGCTTTTTTGCTACAGTGTTTTATGCTAGGTCACTGCAGCAGCCACGGCCGGCAGAATAGCAGCCGAATAGTTTAAGGGTTGCAAAAGTAGATCTAAATGTTCTATATGTTGTTATGGCTATACACGCATGTTTCAAGTATTTCATCTGTGTTCAAATGTATGTTGCAAGTGTTTCATTTGGATGCTTCAAAAGTAGACCTTGGGGGAGCACATGTTGCAATTGCGTGCTGCTGCTGCATGGGTCACCGTATGTTCCAAAAGTATGTTGTTGCTGCATGGTCACCATGCCACCATGGTCACTATGCTGCCTAGTGTTGTGTGCATGTAGGCACGCGCTGCCTGCTGCTACTGCTAGGTCACCATGGGTCAGTGTGTTTCAAAAGTATACTGCTACGCACTGCTGTGTGGGTCATCATGTCGTCTGCACGTCTACTGGTGGCATAGTTATGTGGACCGGACCGAACCGGCGGTTCGACCGGTAAAACACTGAACTAGGGAGTATAGCAGTCTGGTTCACTTAAAAGACCGTCTATGGAATCGGACCAGTAAAAACCAGTTGAACCGGCCGTTTTTTATGGAACCGGTGAACCAGCCGGTTTTGTCTGAACCGTCCCGGTTTGGTAATCTCGTTTTGTGGTGTGCGTGCTGCTTCCTCCTGGTATCCCGCATGAGCAACTGGCGCTGGGCCTAGGGCTGTCTGCTAATGTCGCCTGCAGGCTCGTGTGTTTGAGCGTGCGTGCGTGTAGTACTTGCCTGCCAGGCTCCGAGCTTCATGTTTTTGTTGTTGACTTTGGATGCTTTCTTATTAATTTCAAAATTTAATAATTTTTCATTCTACCTCTAAAATATATAAATAATATATCTATTTTGATTATCTCGACGAGCTCTTCACAATGGTACACTTTATCTCAGCATTGAGATTATTTTCCAACAGTGAATATTTGAATTACTATTTAAATCCTTTTTTTAGAACGTGTCAAGGTCTATCTTGCAACGATGCGTTATGAAATGTTGTCATTTATTATCTTTTAACAGTTAAATTATTTTAGTTAAGAACGGTCAACAGATAAATGTTGATTTTGGAGGACCTGTTGTGGACTTGTGGCTAGATTATTTCAAAGATGGTTATATAATTGTGTTTTTATTAGTTTATTTTGTATATATAATCAATCATATGTTGCTAATTTGAATTAAGAACATGTCGTTCTATATATACATATGTATGAACCTTATAGTTGTGCAATTAAATTTGTGTTGTTTATCATCTGTTAATTATTAATTATAGCATATATATAGCATATATACCGGTTCAGAGTTTTGTGGCCGGTTCAATTCGTCCGGTCCAAAACAATTGAACAGGCGGTTCAACTGGTTCTAAACAGTTAGACCAGTGCACCAGTGAACCGACGGCCTCGCCGGTTCGATCTCCGGTCCGGTCCTAATAACTTTGACGTTGTTGCTATGTGTGCATGCAGGTGTGTGAAAAGCAGAGTGGGCTCAAGTGGTCCCCACGCATACGTGGGCGTGGGTGAGCAAGCCGTTTTTCCCGCAGGCGCGTGACGGAGGAGACTTGGGAGCTGCGGCCAGACGCGCCATCCGTTCGGATGTCTGGGGGCTAGCACTTCCGAATGCGTTTTGACAAAATGTGCAACTTCACGTTTCATCACACTATCACAGCAGCACAGGCATAAGGCAAGCTATTTAAGTGTTGATTCTCATTCTATTCCCAAAAGGGCAGGACAAAGGCAGTTCATTTTGCTGGTCCTGGGATCCTCCTTGCTTTGCTGTTTGGACTCTGCCCTGCTACTGCCTAGCAATATGCCAATATTTGCTTTTGGAGCATGATAACACGCGCACGACCTAGCTCTACTTCGTCTTCCTCGCGACCTTGCCTCAGCCACGTCGTCTTCCTCATGCCCTGCCTGCCCACCCCCACCTTCCTCACCCGCCACCGCGCCGCCCACCGCCCGCCCCCGCCATCCCCTAAACACAAGGCAGTGCACCGGCGGCGTTCTCCTTATCCTTGCCCCCACCCCTACCACCGGCAGTCGGCGGCTCCTGCCTCATCGCACCACTCGCCTCCCGCCCCTGCCCCTTGACCCTACCCTCCCCTAATCATAGGGCAATCGTCGGTGGCTTCCGCCACGATGCCCTCACCGCCAGCCCCGCCCAACAGCTATCTCCTGCCACCTAGGTGAGCGGCACCCTGCCACCCCGCTCCGCCGTCGTCTCGCTTACCACCACCGCCGTGTCACGCCCCCCCCCCAAATCCCTTCTAAGCCCGTCGGAGATGGAAAAGAAGAGAGGGAGAGCGTGGGAGCGGGAGATGCCGGTGATGCCAAAACCCTAACGCCGGCAAGGTACCCGTCTCTGATGCTGGCTATGAGAGGGTGGGGCAGGAAAGGACTAGTGGGCCAGCCCACATCACATGGCCGCGCAAGTCACGTATTAGATTTTGCACTTGCTTTTACTGCCTGTCCATGGTTAAGGATTAATTAGGTTTGTTTGAGCTTGAATTATTTGGTCCAATCGATGCACTTCAAGGCAGCACACTGGGGAAAGAACCTAGGTGGCTAGCAAGAACCAAAGCAACATTTAGAGCAAGGCTAATAATACAGCCGACTGCTGGCTGTAAGGATTCTTTGTAGCCTTCTCTCAACCCACCCATATAGTAGTTAGCTCTTCACTACTAATACATGGCTCATTTATCTCTCACAAAGTTTTTCGGCTCTTTTGTCCAAGTTGGTTGTAAGCTTACAGCCTGCTCCTCCTCTCTCTCCTCTCCTCTCTCCTCCACCTCATCATTTGGCTAGCTAACAACCTCTTATTATACTTGGTCTTTGTAACAACCGAGGTGTTTGCCACCATTTAAGTAGTGGGTTTGAGCTCAAACATGATAGATTAAGTGGATATGATGATGTCAAGGTCAACCTATGGACAGGAGCCCCAATCTAAACTTGGATGTTGCACCCTTGCTTTACATATATGCAGTTTTCAATATATATGCTTGGGTGGTGTTATTGCAATATCTTCAGGTGTCTCACCTTAGTACCTATCTATATTGGTCACTGGCAAAGTTTCATGACATTTGGAATCAAAAAGTCACATGAAATGATAAGTTATATGCTTGTTGGAATGACTTTACTAAGTGCTGGAATTGCATTATTAAGTGGATGGGAATATAGATCATCACCAAAATCTTGCAACCTTGCCCAAATGACTCTAGATGGACTCTACAACAAAAGTCAAGAAAGGTTCGTGTTGAGCAAATGCCCAGAAAATGCTCCAATTGATCAAAAAGGATAATTTAAGCTTTATCGTGATCCTACTTTGGTCAAAGTAGAAATATAGTTTCTATACCAGTTTTGATGTTGGACCTTAAATAAAAGTTTTAGTTCATGTTGTGTAGAAGAAACTTTGTTTAATGGTCAAGAGCTAGTTTGGTCTCTAACCTAGTCAAATAGAGGCTCAAAGATTGGATTAGCTGCTGTTTTTCAGCCTTGGAAAATATTCTAAGTCATAGAATATGTGGACTGACATTGACAGGTTGGCACATTTCGTTCTCAAAATTTTGTTAAACAACTGAAGTTGGACTCTTTATAAAAGTTGGAGTGTTTAGAGTGGAGAAGAACTCAAAGAAGTTTGAATAGATTTGGAGCTCATTTGGACCTTCAAAATTAATTCCCAAAACTGCTAGTTTCATCATACTCATGGACTTGGACCGGCAAGGACATGACGGTTGGCACGTCGCGTTCTCGTGTTTTTGCTAAGCAACTCCAGTTGAGCCAAATATAAAAGTTGGAGAATACATGATGATGAAGAGTAAACAAAAAGTTGAGTTCATTTTGACGAAGTTTTGACCATCAAAAGTGAGTTTCCGTGACTGTCATCAAGGTGTTGACACTGCAGTTTTGGGCAACCAGTTAACCGCTAATCCGTTGCTCTAATGCCCTTGGCCCCTTAACGAAAGTTGTAGAGCAACTCGTGGGCTTCGAACTTTGTTTTTGGCCCATGTCCTGTTTCGGCCCAGATCTAGCCCAAAAGCGCCGCCCACCATGCCCCGTTCGTCACCCGCCACGTGCTCGATTCAATGCCGACGTGCTCGCCATGCACAGCGCCGCGTGCTCCCACCACCGCCACGCGCCCCTGCCCCTCTGCTGTGCGCCCTGCTATTCCAGAGGGAGTGCCGAGCTCCTCTTCCACTCCCTCACTCACCCTCGCGCCTCTCCGTGCAACTGCAGAGCGCGGACGCGCCATGGCCGCGTCGAGCTCCAGCTCGAGCTCGTGCCGCTGCCGTGCCCGCTACTGCGCTCACTGCCGAGCCAAGCTGCGCCCCACCGTAGTTGCTCGAGCATGCTCTGGTGCTCCGTTGCCGCCTCTCGTCGCTCGGGAACCGCCGGCTGCTCTTGCCGACGCGGCCGCAGCCCCGGCCCGTCGTGCTCTCGTGGCCGGCCGGCCTCGGGCCACCTCGAGCCGAGCTAGAGGCACCAGCAGGTGCGCAAGCATGCCTTGGTGCTTCCCCGCACTTCCCCCACCGACGGCGTCCACCCTACCGGCCTCCCCGACGAGCTCCTCTGCTCCAAATCGCGCCAAGGACCTCCTCCGAGAATTCGACAAAAGGAGGGGACCTTTCTGTGAAGCCGCAGACTCATTTGAATAGTGCAAAGAAGGACTTATCCGCTCGGTTTAATTAAAGTTTCTTCCAGGGGTCCCGTTGTAAAGTATCTGTCCTTTTCGGTTTAATAATTTTCTTTTGCAGAAAAATGACTAGAACTTTGGAAAATCATAGTAAATTGTAGAAAAATCGTAAAATAGCAAATGAGGACTTTTTGGAATCCTTGTGAAATTCTATATGCAGTAGATCTATAATATGACATGTTTTAGTTTAAAGTTTTCTCTGTAAAAATGGATTCGTGCAGCTAGGTTTTTAATGTTAGTTGTATTTGTCATTTTCATAACTGTAGATCTAGGGCTCCAAATGAAGTAAAATTTTTGTGGCATGCTACTCATGTGATGATTGATGTGTGGTAAAAATTTCATGAATTTTGGTTGCCATTTGAGTGAGTTATTAGTGTATCTTGCTCTCACATGAATTCTTGCAATAGCAATTTGTCTTTTTCATAGAGGTTGATATAGACTTGAAATTTGTACAGTAGACTATTGGGTGTATGTAAAAGCTACTGTAATTTTTATAGATTTTATTATAGACTTTTGATATATGTTTATTATTTCACCTTGCTATTTAAATAAATTAAGAAATGCATTAAAAGAAATTATTTAATGATGAGCACTATGCTTTTTGGTGATAATTTAACATGCACTTTATGATGGTTACATTGGTTGTGGCCAAATATATGTTTGGAATGTAAGTTAATATTTATTCTTGCAATTGATGCTTTCCTGGACAGTTTCTGGGACTTTGGTAATTGCATCATGAAAATGATGTTTGCTGAGAAACATGCTTATAACAAAGTTGTAGATAACTCATTAATCTAGCTTGAGTTAAATTGTGGTGGCATTTGGCCTTATAGTTTGTGAGTAATGACTGTTTCAAGTTGGGTTCCAGAAATAGTTGTTCTCTGGAATCTCTGGACCCGATTCTGTAATTATGCATGTTTGACTTGGTTAACTTGAGAATCATGCTAAGATGATTAAAGATGAATTATAGAAAATTTCATAAGCTTTCCATAATGTCTTGTTGCATGGCTATTGGATTTGTATAACTCCAGTTATGATCCAATAGTTGTTGTTTGCAGTCCGGAAATTGTCAGATGCTAATTATGGTTGTTTACTCCTTGTGTTGCTAAGTGTGGCTTATACCCTTGATGATGGTCAAGTTAAGATACTTGTGATCTTGTCAAACTTGTGTTATGCTTAATGTTCTTGCCCTCTTTAATTGGTTATGTGATGTTAGTTAATTAGCTTTTGGTGTCTATGTCTTAATCGTGTGTTTACATGAATGATTATGTGACGCATCTTGTGTTACCATTCATCATATTCATACGCATGGATCTTGCATCTCATCTAGGTACGCTAGATGCACCACGTGAAGGATGAGATGTTGAAGCCAAACCTGAAGACGGTGTTTGGTGGACCTATCCCGAAGATGGAAGGACTAAACAAGTGTCGGGATGGGAGATGCTCGCCAAGCGAGTTTCATCTGTCAATCACTAACCTAGTGTTCGATCCCAGGCAAGCCCCGGAGCATTCTAAGCCTCCTACTTTACAAAAGCAATTGAGTATATATATGTTATATATGTATTGTTGCATTAAGTTATAAGAGTTGATTGAAAACACTTGCTGCATATATATCCTTTCCTTGTCCCATAAATATGCCTGGAATCCTACTTTGGTTCAGGATCGAAAATATTGCTTAGCCCTGCTTAGACTGGTAGCGATCGGTGATTTCTTGTCACTGGCAACTATAGGTGGTTACTGGAATACTTTAGCTATGGAATGGATGATATCCTGGAAATAGCCAAGTGTTGATGGATAATTGGAGACCGGGCGGAATAAGTATGGGGCAACCAGACAGGGTTCTGGGGTGCTTCTAGTTTCCGCCTGTGTCGATTAAGGACTGACCGTTGTTGGGCCTCGAGTCATGTTGAACGCATGCCTCACATTTAGCTGGCCGAATAAGGTATCTTTCGACTGTTGGGCATTCTTAACGTCATTACCAAAAGTAGACTTAGTTTTCTAATTCTGATAACGGCACCAAAAATGCCGAACCTATCCCTCATGCCACTTAAGCCAAGTTGTCATCCCCAGCATGACATGAGAGATGCGGTATTGAAATATGCAACTGCTCTTCTAAATAAATAATAAATAAGATCTGCAAGCGCACAGATTAATACCGATGTAGCATTTTAACCGGGAAGTATTCCAGGTATCGTTATTTATATTTTTACCACTGGGAAGGGATTACTAACATCAATGTTGATTATGGAATGGAATATAGGAATGAGTATCAATCATTGCATGTATAAGTGAGAGCATTCATCTATCTCTTGCATACAGGGGTAAGTGTCACATAAAATATAGATAAAGTATGAATGGTGACAAAGATAATTAATCTGATCAGCTAGCCACATATAATAATGATAAGCACCTCAACAGATATTCTAGCAAGTCATTAGCATGGTATTAGGACGAACTACAAGGATATTTCCTAAGTTATTCTTAACTATAAAGTCTAGCATATCATAGTTAGTGCAAGTACACTTGGCAATCATTGCGAGAAAGGACTACGCCCATGCATAGTGATATTATCAAGGAAGATGAGAAACATAGCAATCACTCCCCCATAATAATGTTGCTCTGCCTGCCTTACACACGGGAGGGGGACTATATAAGAACCAACGAAGCTGTCACCATCGCGGACCACCCCACGATCCGGCATATAAGGTGCAATCGCAGATAAACATGGTCTAAGCACCACGCCTACACAATATTTATCATTTACCCATGGATCTGATGGATAAACGCTATACGATCCTAAACATGTATATAATTCCAATCTAACTAAGCCAAGCGTATAACTACGATAAACTAAGAACAATATAATCGCAAACATAAACAAGTAGAGCATAGTCATAATCAATATATTGAAATAGAACAAAGTTGTATTCATAATATTAAAGAACAATGATGAACAATGAAGAACAGTAAAGGAATTACCAAGAATCCTCTTGACAGATCCGGAAACCAATCGAAGATTGACTCCTTCTAGTTCTAATCCTATGTAGCTATGCTATACTAGAGATCTAGTTGATGTGGTGGCTCTAGGGCTTGATCAGAGACTCTCCTCCTGAGATTAGGGTTTGAGGAATTGAGAATGAGGGAGTGCCTCCTCTAGGGGCCAGGGGTCCTGCTTATATAGCCCCCTCAAGTGAACGTGGGCCGTCGGATCAAACCGACATTAATCGCACGGTTTTCCTTGATCCCTTAGGTCGGTGGAGCATAATCCGTGAGACGGAGCCTGATTGGCTCTCAGGCCAGGGCAGGCGCCCTAGGGAGCAGGGCAGGCGCCCTACCTCCGGGCCCGTTCGGCCTCCCGTTCGATCTCGTGGCTTCTGGAGTCTTCTAGATGATAGAAAATCGGTGAACACGTTATTATCTCTATGTAAACCCGACGTGTGGGCCTTTCCTCCGTATTTTCTGATAACCCCCTGCAGAAACAGACAAACACCAAAACTCATGGAATTCTGTCAGATAAAACCCTAAGTCTAGGTGTTGGTTGCATTTGGATCCTTTTCTTTATTTATTTGATAACTATATTTGGTACTTAAGGACCATCAACAAACTCCCCCAAGCTTACCTCTTGCTCGTCCCTGAGCAAGGATAGACTCATTATGGATCAGAAGTTGCTGCAACGTTTTTGAACGTTGACGGTACATATGCTTTCAAATAAGGTCTCATCCCTGAGTTAGAGTAAACTATCAAGACTTAAAACTTACTCATTTTACCTTTCACTATGGGGCTTGCAACCGTCACCTGCATCTTGAGTGGTTAAAAGATAGAACGGTCTAGTCAAACGCCATGTCTCTTATTCTTGATCAGCTATAGCTCTGGAGTTTTTGCAAATTTTTCAAATAAAACTCAGAGATTCCTTGTATGACTTTCTCGGGTCTCTCTTTTGTGGTATTTCTGGATCCTTACCAAGGCAGTAATGGTATATGCCTTCTCTCTCAAAGTATGTGGTATTTATGGTATAAGGCGTAGTGACATTGCCTTCTCTCTCACCCTACTCTAATAAGGCTTTGATATCTGGAGCTCATAGGTGGGAGATACAGTATACATACTCATAGAACATTTATTGCATAGTCAAACCATGGATCCAGAGAAACAAGTCAATAAGTCAAATCAAGATGTGCATGTGTGGTGAATGAGTGGTGTATGGTGATAACAAAAGTCTAATGCTCTTTTTGAGGGAATACATACCTTTCTTGCTTTTTAAAACTTTTGAGGGGAATGAGATGCTCTATTTTTTCTTCTCTCTTTTCTTTTTTTTCTCAGGTGGGTATCTTGTACCCCTAATTCTACTGTCGGACACTTGTCCATTTTTACCTCTCGTCTCACTTTTTCTTTCTTCGAGGTTCCGAGCACTTGCTCCTTTTTATTTCCTCGTTTTTTTAGAGCAATCTCCCTCTTTTGAAAATATAGCAAGTGGTAGTAGAAATGACTTGAGCATTAACTTCACAGGGAATAACAGGAATGGGATAATGTTTTTGGTTATTCTCTCCCGGGTCAGGAGTAGAATAATTTTGGGTGAATCTAGAGATGGAAATGAGTGGATATATGTGGATGCGTACTTCCGGAGTAGAAGCAGCATGTATGAGTGAACGTGCAAGTGAATCTTGATTTTAACCACATGACAAGTTCCTAAGGGTCTACACAGCTTGACCACACTCAATGCCCATAAGCAGTAAGTAGTAAAAGTGCGGCTCTTAATCTAACAAGCATGTATATATTGCTGTGGTAGGAATTTAAACTCTCATCATACAGGAACTCATCATGCAACATTTTAAAGATTTTTAAAGATAAAATTCTCCAGAATTCTAGCATCTCTAGGAACAGATAAACAGCAGCTCAACCTTCCCATATCATATCCGCTAACAACTTAGACTTCAGATCAAGTTCTCTTCCCACTAGTTCAGGTTTAGAGCCAGTTTTAAATTATAACAGTTATGTCTAAACTAGAGAGAGAACAAATTTGAAAATTAGGCAGAGCAACTATTCATCATATCCATGCTAGAGTTTTATTTTCAAGATTCAGTTTAGCATAGCTACTTTATTTATTTATTAAACTAAGCAAATATATATAAACACAAAATATTTATTTGGGTTTTCATGATTATGCATCTTTTTATTTTAATAAAGCATAGGTATAACCGTAGATAAAAATACTTATCGGGATAAATGGGGGTACTCTCCCCCAAACTGGATCTTGACGTAATTTCTTCTGATGTAGCTAGCAGGTGCAGAGGTGTATTTGAATGTCGGCAGCACCTGACAACGATTATGATGTCCTCCATCTGCTAGTCTTCCTGAATTCTGTGGAGCTCAAATAGACAACAAAGCTTCGTGGAACTTGATTAATCGTTAGCATAAATATCTAGCCTTTATCATGTTTGAGCTTCCTTGATAAATGTCATTCTCTATTTTTATTTTCATTTTTATAGAACAGAAAAAATATATATTATTTATTTTTTTATGCCACCACAGTGAATGTACTTATGGGTTTTATGCCACTCGCATACTCACATGGGGCTTACTGTTTTCAACACATTTTTTTAGACAGAATGAACATGATTAACTGAGCAATAATTAAAGGAAAAATGATAACTACCAAGTTTACCTCTTGGCACGGCGTTCGGTGTTTTTAAGTCCTCCGAACATGACTTCTTTTCTTCTTAGTTGTCCTGGGATTTGGGTGGCGTAGACGGTGGTTCCGGCAGCGCCTCCTCTTCTTGTGTAACTGTCTTCACTTTCCATACCCGACTTGGTGCTTCGGTCTCCTGTTGTGTATCATCGGGCCTTATGACCTCTCCTTCATAGTCTGCCCATACGTCCTTGATGGTTTGCCTCCTTTGGTTACGGTTACGTCGCCTTCTTCTTGTCCTGACCTGCTTAGAATCTTCAACTATATAGTTAGGGTCATTAAAGTAGCGGCGTACCTTCTCAGAGGGGAAATGCATATGGACTTCTCCGGTTCCAATGTAGATGATTGCTTTGACGGTGCCTAGGAACGGTCTTCCTAGGATGATGGGTGGATCGTACTCGTCGTCTCCCATGTCAATGACCTGAAAGTCTGTATGGACAAAATGGTCGTTAATTTTAACAGGGACATCGGTTACTATACCTTCGACCTTTCGGGATGTCTGATCTGCCATCTGGAGTTGAGTGTATGTTGGTTTTAAGGGCATGGTCCCATACAAGAGCTGATAGGTGACTGTGGCCATTATGTTGACGCCTGATCCAGTGTCGCAGAGCGCCTTCTGAAAGGAGTATCCATTGATTGAGCACTCAATGCTTGGCATACCTGGGTCGTCCTTCTTGTTCAGGAAGGGCGACTTGAGTCGACCATCTTGACCTCCTTGAACTGCAGTGACCATCTTAGCTGATTCGGTCCATCCTTGGTTCATGTTGGGGTTGCTCTGGGATTTGTGTAATCTTGTTCTTGAAGGAAAACGTCTCCTTCCTCCCCTTGATGTTGAAGTTGATCTTCGCAGCGCTGGCGTAGATGACAGCTCCCGAGGTGTTCAGGAATGGCCTTCCCAGAATAACTGGTGACCTCTCATCGGACCCGGTCTCTATCACCATGAAGTCAGCTGGAGCATACAAGATACCAACTCGGACACACATATTCTTTAATATTCCTTTAGGAAAGCTTAGTGTCCGATCTGCAAGCTGTAAACACATAGTTGTTTCTGATAAAGGATATGTAAAGAATTTTTCATAGAGTACCCTGGGCATAATGTTGACGCTGGAGCCAAAGTCACAGAGTGCTTCTGGGAAGTCCACCATGCCGATGGAGATCGGGATGACGGGGCGTCCTGGATCGCCTCTCTTGACTGGCAGAAGGTCATTATGTACTCCGACAGCGGGATTACTCCAATAGTTACCTGCATCAAACATGTCTATAAGATTTGCAGATTCTAATCCTTCCGGTTGTGATGGTATACCGGGGTTAGTAGAAGGAACAGCAGCAGCTATTTGATTTAACTGAGATTCAATCATTTTATTAAAGCTTAATTTGGTTTTTGATGGCAGTAGAGAAATTATCCATTCTATTATTTATGTTTTCTAGTATTTTATCATTGGATGCCAATTTCTTTGACAAGTTATCCATTAGCTTTCCTTGATTAGACACTAACTCTCTCAGGGGTGAAAAATTATTATTGTTGTTGTAAGAGTTATTACCTTGATAATTACCTGAGTAGTTACCTGAGTAGTTAGGCCTCTGTTGATTCCAACCTTGATTTTGTTGAGGACGGTTGTAGTTGTTGTTGTTGTTGATGTACCTTGCATCCTCAAGCATCTCAGGGCAGTGATTGCCTGAGTGTCCAGTGTCTCCACATTCCTCACAAGTCATGTGAGAGTCGTAGATGTTCATGACTTCTCTTTTGTCTCCAGCTTTGTCATCGAGCTTTTTCATGAGTAGGTCTAACTTTGCAGACAGCATGTCTACCTCCTTGAGCTGGTGCATACCTCCACCCTTCTTGCGTGTTTGGATCCTCTCTTCATTCCAACCTTGGTTGGACGCCATCTTCTACACAAGGGCTGTAGCTTGTGGTATGGTGAGTGATAGAAATGCGCCTCCAGCTGCAGCATCCATGGTCTCACGAGCACTAGTGATGAGCCCATGATAGAAAGTCTGCATAAGTAGCCAGTTCTCCATTCCATGATGGGGACATTCTAGGATGTAATCTTGAAAGCGCTCCCATGCTTCTGGAACGGATTCATCATGTTGTTGCTGAAAACTTGTAATCTTCCCACGGAGAGCATTGGTCTTGCCCATGGGAAAGAACTTAGCCAGAAAGTTCGTAGAGCAGAGTGCCCACGTAGTGTTCTTATCCTTCGTCGCGTAGAACCACTGCTTCGCTCTCCCCAATAGTGAGAATGGGAAAAGGCGAAGTAGTATGGTGTCTCTGGGAACATCTAATAAAGTGAATGTGCTGCAAATCTCTAGGAAGTGTTGGAGATGAGCACTTGCATCTTCGTGCGGCTTCCCACAAAACTGGTTGGCTTGTACCATGTTGATGAGCCCTGGCTTGAGCTCAAAGTTCTTGTCGATGGCCGCAGCAGGTCCAGTGCGGATGTTGTCCGTAGTGGGAGCTGAGAACTCGCGGATCGTCTTGTTCGCCATGGCTGCGAACTCTGTTGACAAATTCCGGATGAAACTTCGGCGGTCTTTTGGATTGGATGAAGTGTTGCGTCGAAGTGTTGACTTCTTGAGCTTGACTCTTGCCTCTCTAATTAATGCTTCGGGGTTGTCAACAAAATTTTCTGGAAGATGTCCTCTATTCATACATCACCCTGCAAAACAATAAGAATGGAAAAATACAGGGGTAAATCTGTATGGGAGAATTGATGATCTCAATTACTTAATGATGCGAATGATGACTCAAATTCCGTATTCATTCCTTGTTAGTAAATCAACCTTCCCCGGCAACGGCGCCAAAAATGCTTGTTGGGCATTCTTAACGTCATTACCAAAAGTAGACTTAGTTTTCTAATTCTGATAACGGCGCCAAAAATGTCGAACCTATCCCTCATGCCACTTAAGCCAAGTTGTCATCCCCAGCATGACATGAGAGACGCGGTATTGAAATATGCAACTGCTCTTCTAAATAAATAATAAATAAGATCTGCAAGCGCACAGATTAATACCGATGTAGCATTTTAACCGGGAAGTATTCCAAGTATCGTTATTTATATTTTTACCACTGGGAAGGGATTACTAACATCAATGTTGATTATGGAATGGAATATAGGAATGAGTATCAATCATTGCATGTATAAGTGAGAGCATTCATCTATCTCTTGCATACAGGGGTAAGTGTCACATAAAATATAGATAAAGTATGAATGGTGACAAAGATAATTAATCTGATCAGCTAGCCACATATAATAATGATAAGCACCTCAACAGATATTCTAGCAAGTCATTAGCATGGTATTAGGACGAACTACAAGGATATTTCCTAAGTTATTCTTAACTATAAAGTCTAGCATATCATAGTTAGTGCAAGTACACTTGGCAATCATTGCGAGAAAGGACTACGCCCATGCATAGTGATATTATCAAGGAAGATGAGAAACATAGCAATCACTCCCCCGTAATAATGTTGCTCTGCCTGCCTTACACACGGGAGGGGGACTATATAAGAACCAACGAAGCTGTCACCATCGTGGACCACCCCACGATCCGGCATATAAGGTGCAATCGCAGATAAACATGGTCTAAGCACCACGCCTACACAATATTTATCATTTACCCATGGATCTGATGGATAAACGCTATACGATCCTAAACATGTATATAATTCCAATCTAACTAAGCCAAGCGTATAACTACGATAAACTAAGAACAATATAATCGCAAACATAAATAAGTAGAGCATAGTCATAATCAATATATTGAAATAGAACAAAGTTGTATTCATAATATTGAAGAACAATGATGAACAATGAAGAACAGTAAAGGAATTACCAAGAATCCTCTTGATAGATCCGGAAACCAATCGAAGATTGACTCCTTCTAGTTCTAATCCTATGTGGCTATGCTATACTAGAGATCTAGTTGATGTGGTGGCTCTAGGGCTTGATCAGAGACTCTCCTCCTGAGATTAGGGTTTGAGGAATTGAGAATGAGGGAGTGCCTCCTCCAGGGGCCAGGGGTCCTGCTTATATAGCCCCCTCAAGTGAACGTGGGCCATCGGATCAAACCGACATTAATCGCACGGTTTTCCTTGATCCCTTAGGTCGGTGGAGCATAATCCGCGAGACGGAGCCTGATTGGCTCTCAGGCCAGGGCGGGCGCCCTAGGGAGCAGGGCGGGCGCCCTGCCTCCGGGCCCGTTCGGCCTCCCGTTCGATCTCGTGGCTTCTGGAGTCTTCTAGATGATAGAAAATCGGTGAACACGTTATTATCTCTATGTAAACCCGACGTGTGGGCCTTTCCTACGTATTTTCTGATAACCCCCTGCAGAAACAGACAAACACCAAAACTCGTGGAATTCTGTAAGATAAAACCCTAAGTCTAGGTGTTGGTTGCATTTGGATCCTTTTCTTTATTTATTTGATAACTATATTTGGTACTTAAGGACCGTCAACATCGACCGCGAAGCTGGGAGATTATTCGGGCCGAGTGGATTGCCCGCAATGCACTGTACCGGAGCAGTAGTGGCAGGATATGGGTGCGCGATGATAAGGCCAAAGAGCAATCGGGCGGCCCCCGGGTACATGTGGTTCCTGGCAAACTCGCGACTTTACCTGAATAGTTGACTCGGTGACCAATACCTCACTTTAGCGGGTGAGTGAGGTTTGTGTGAGGAATAAATTACCAGCTGGTTAATAATCGATTCGAATCGCCATCGCTCCTAGATAGTGAGCACTTGACTCGAGTTACGGCATCGTAGTAATGATGATGGAACACGGATGGTTATGTGGATGATGTTGGAAATGCTAAACCTGAAATGGTAACCTTTGATGTTAATGGTTAATCAAGTGATTGCTTTAGCATAGGTGCTTACCTAGATTAATAGGTGATAATAAAGATGAGGTAAAAGTGCTTAAAATGATGTATTCATGATCCCTTATGCTTTTCGCAAATGAGTCAAGCTAGCCCACTGAAAGAAAGCCTTGCATACTCCTTGGTGTCATTATTTCTGGTTTATGATGGGTAAGTCTAGCTGAGTACCTTCTCGTACTCAGGGTTTATTCCCACTTGTTGCAGGTTGTGATGTATCATAGCTACTGCAAGAATTGGAAGACTCCTGCTGTAGTGGCGGAGTGTGATCATGGGCATGATCCGTCTGAGCTATCTTGTCTCTCATGCTTTTATGGGAAATTGACCTTGGTACTAGCATGTATTTGAATTAAGGTGATATTAGTTTTCAAACTACTTTGCTTCCGCTACTTTTGAACTTGAGTTGTAATAACTCTACTGAACTCCGATATATGTTGAATTACTTATGAAATGGATGTAACATATGACCTGTTATGTTGGACCACTACGATCTTGGCTTGTATGTTGGTTGGTTTGAAATCCCTCGGGATTTTATTGGACTACCGGGGTTATAGGAGCTTAAGTACGGGAATTTAATTGCTCCGGCGATTGTTTTTGTACTTTTGTTCTTATAATTTGGGCGGTTCCGTGACAGCTGGCATCGGAGCAAGGTTCAACACTAAACATGTCATATGTGTATTGAAAACAAAGGTTTTTTTGTTTGCAAAACTCAGTTTTTAACAACTTATAGCTACTACATATATAGGTTTGTTTAAATCTGAATTTTAAATCTATGTATGTCAGTGGTCATTTCCTTTATGCCCAATTAAGGACCCTTAGGTGGCTTAATTAAGTACTAACTTGGGGGTTTAAAATTTTTGCATCTACGCCCAAGCCAAGGTATGTATGAGTGATAACTTGACCGCACCGTTACCCTGTGGTCGAATGGTAGTGGTAACCTTCATATATGAAATAGCCATATATGTCGCTAGAGTTACATTCTTGCAACGTCACACCTACGCCAAGGTAAGTGTGAGCTGGGAGAGCATGACCGTTCAACCATCGGTCTAGGGGAGAGTTAGCTATGGTTACTGACATAATTACATGTTTAACCATGTAATTATGAAAGTACTTAATTGTGGGTACATTTGTTGGGTAGCTAGGATACTGAAGTATATGCATCAGGGGATGTATGTATGGAGAGTATTTAGTTTACTGCTTTCATTGTGTGCTATATTGGGAATTGTTGGGCTGCAATAAAATTTTCTGTAGGTATGCTAACCACGAATGCGTAAGTTGAATGTAGCTGACGACTAGCTCTATATCGAGAGAATGTGTGTTATGCCACCGACATAGAACGTGATTGCCACCTTAGGCTGGCAATCTTGTGAGGACGAATAGGACGAAGCATGCATCATCATGATTGTTGCTTTGTGCATATAACTATGCTCCTCCCACCTTTGTCCTAATAAATAAGTAACTTGAGATTGATGTGCATGCACTAAGTTGATTACTTTAGCATGCTTTTGTTTTGTCTAAACTTGTAGTTAGTTCTTGTTGAAAAATGCTTGTTAGGTGTGAGCCTTATGCTTAGTATTGGATGCTTAAGCTAACCTGACTAATAATCTCAAGTGTCCGCTTAAAACTGTGATGCTGTGTAGATGCTTGTTATCTAGGTAGTGTCATAGTTGACCTCTCTTTTGTCCTCGGTGAGCATGTGAGTGTTGAAGATGCTTTATCCTAGAACGACGCGCATGTTACGTAATCGCATGGTCGTCGTCTCTAATTAGATTCTCTCGTAGGAGCCAGAGCCTGTAGACGTGGTTGCTAACCCTTAAATGTTTTTGTATCCATGCCTTGCTTGAACCGTAGGCCCTAGCGTAGTCCCCTTATATGTTTGCTTAGGCCTTGGACGTCCGCTACCTTTTGGAAAATGCACTTGTTCCATTGACCAACCAAGTTAAGTCCTAACGAACGCCGATCTTGACCACAGTTGTTGCTTGCCAAGTTTTGGAGACCATACCCAATTCCATGTTGGACCTCCTGATTGTCTCTCCTACAGATGATCCGAGCAACGCTAATCTCTCGTTGTCTAATCTAGAAATCTTTGCTTGCGAAATCAGGTGGCTATCTTATCAACCCAATCTCTGATCGGTGTATCATTTTGTTCTAGAAGTCTGCTAAAGTCCACCTCAACTTCTAACGTCTCTCAACGTTATTAATCTTGATCTCATGTTGTTGTCCAACGTGACCAAGAACCCTTGCTCAGTTGTCTTCAGCAATTAAGCTATGTTCCCTTGCGCTGTGTTTTAATCTTCGGATCGCCTCCGTGTTGACTCTAAACCTTGTAACTACCCTTGTTTGCTACTCCTCCCTTGTCTGGTGCTTGTTCTTACCACCCAATCGATGCCACTTGAAATTCCACTTTGTTTGTGCGTTTAATAATGGTGTTATGATTAGCATTCTATGGTGCCGCGACGAAACCAAGAGCCTCCTGTGGGCGCGCACACAAGGTTGTGTTACTCGGCACGCGCTGGTATCAGGGTTGCTATTCATGATCCATTATGAAACGACATCCGATGTGTTATTTCTCGTAACCGTTTTCCTTGGTTATCTCCCTATATCTTATTTGAAGATTCATATCTTAGACCTTATGTAGTAGATATCCCTTGAAGTTGCTAAGAAGATGACCTTTGAAGAACAGTCACCGGCATAAACATTAACAGACTGCAAGAGGTGGTAGACAAGTGACTCTCCCTATGTGCCCTTGTACGACGTCGGTCATCGATTGAGTAATGTATGCCATCCCTGTTGAATCGAATGGGCACCTAATACTAAATGATTGGACAAGTTATCCATTGGAAAAGAACCGATCGTCACATGGTGCATATGACCTAACTATCAAAGTCTTGATCCTTGTGTAGATGACAGTCATACAGATGAAATCAACTCTCTCTGGTGTGACTCCTTATCTGTAGACTTCGATGCTGACCATTTGTTTGTGCCTCGACTGTCATTATTGTTGTGGTCAAGAGTGAAGATTTAAAACTTAAGTGTTGAGAGACAACTGATTAGTTACCAGTAAGAAGGTTAATCCAGTCAAGTAACGATTCCTCGATAACTATGATGGTTATGTCCCGACGAACAATAGTAAGCAAAGAAGCCATGAAGCCGGTCAGCAATGCAAGTGCTACTTCTTCTCCAAATGTGCTATCAAATCAATTCCATCTTGGATAATCACGTATATAGTGCAAGATGTTGTATTAGCCAAGTGAAGAACTAGAGAAAGCATGTCCATAGTTTCGATTTGCATCATTGTGCCCCTAAGTACCATGAACAGTTTTGGTTCAAGGTTCTATTGGATGAAATGCCAGAAAATATTCAGAAATAGTTCCTTATCTACGTAGGGATGCCCTCCATGTGGAATAATGCTTTGTGCTCTGTGAAAACAGCCCACAACTCCAATGCTTGTGCATTGTCAAGATTGGTGTCTAGATCAACGGTTGAACTTGTTCCTTGAGAAACATGTCAGGAAGACTATAGCCTCCATTCTCAGCTAGAGAAAGGCTTCTGCTACTATGAGAAAGATCAGAGAGTGCAAAACACACACTTCAACATGTGAAGCAAAAGAAAAGGAAGAACACGAAATCTGTCCAGAATTCTGTGGCACTACACCGGTTATCTTCACGCCAACGGTTAGTGACCCAAACGAAGTTGGATTGACCCCAAACTTGGTAACATCATTCCTTGCTTAGGACTCATCAATGTCTTAAGTGGGTATGAGTATTGGTTGAGTAAAACATCGAATTTGAGAGATGTCTTGTCAGCTCAGTTTGCTGCCATTTCTAAACAGAGCAATTTTGGTAGATGGATTGTTTGGATAGTCAAATGGTGTCCGTTTGAGCCGAATTTTGGTGAGTAGTTAGAAGACTCATGGATCTACCTGCCCACCAAAAGTTGTGCATATTGGAGCAGTAGTTTATGTGATATGAACAGAAAACAAAAGGATACAGAATCGGTGATTTCTCTGTTGACTGCGATCATCCTTCGCATTGGAAGGTTATGTTTGTAATGCATGCCAAGAACTTGCAATTGATAGGTATCTTGCTGTTAGACAACCCTCAGTACCCTTGGAAAGACTAATTGCACCCCTATGTGCCTTTGTATAAGGGAATCTTCTTAGGTAACATTTGGCAGAAATCCAGTACCGACAGAGTCAGCTATCACTTTCACTGTTCCCTCAATAGACTCAGATAATACAGTGTTGGCATCAGAGAAAGAGAACTACACACGTGGAGCAATATGTAGTTATCCATCAGTTGGCATCTGAGTGAGTGAATAGTCTATGACCGGTATAGACATTGTCTATTGGTTAGACGGTTTCTGATAGCCTCAAAGAATGATCATCTCGTATATGAATCCAACCCTTATCGGAAGTTGCACATGTTATGCCACTAGAAAAGTAAATGCTATGAGTAATTAGTCCATGCTCGTAGTACTCTCTGTGCACCATGAATGAAGTATCGTATTGTCTTGGATTCCTCCTAAAGTAACAATGCTTCATGGAAGTCAGTGAAGGAAATTCTTCAGACAAAAGTTTCTGTGTAGGGTGAGTATCAGAAAGTTATCTTCCAAATTAGCCTCTCTGCTACTTGAAGCTAAGTAGCCTGATGCGCTTGCAGATGTTGGAATTGGATAACATGCTTCTCTTCCCTTGTAAAGTTCTTCGCACCGAATCTCGGGACGCGATTCTTTTAAGGGGGGAGGGCTGTAACACCCGAGGTGTTTGCCACCATTTAAGTAGTGGGTTTGAGCTCAAACATGATAGATTAAGTGGATATGATGATGTCAAGGTCAACCTATGGACAGGAGCCCCAATCTAAACTTGGATGTTGCACCCTTGCTTTACATATATGCAGTTTTCAATATATATGCTTGGGTGGTGTTATTGCAATATCTTTAGGTGTCTCACCTTAGTACCTATCTATATTGGTCACTGGCAAAGTTTCATGACGTTTGGAATCAAAAAGTCACATGAAATGATAAGTTATATGCTTGTTGGAATGACTTTACTAAGTGCTGGAATTGCATTATTAAGTGGATGGGAATATAGATCATCACCAAAATCTTGCAACCTTGCCCAAATGACTCTAGATGGACTCTACAACAAAAGTCAAGAAAGGTTCGTGTTGAGCAAATGCCCAGAAAATGCTCCAATTGATCAAAAAGGATAATTTAAGCTTTATCGTGATCCTACTTTGGTCAAAGTAGAAATATAGTTTCTATACCAGTTTTGATGTTGGACCTTAAATAAAAGTTGTAGTTCATGTTGTGTAGAAGAAACTTTGTTTAATGGTCAAGAGCTAGTTTGGTCTCTAACCTAGTCAAATAGAGGCTCAAAGATTGGATTAGCTGCTGTTTTTCAGCCTTGGAAAATATTCTAAGTCATAGAATATGTGGACTGACATTGACAGGTTGGCACATTTCGTTCTTAAAATTTTGTTAAACAACTGAAGTTGGACTCTTTATAAAAGTTGGAGTGTTTAGAGTGGAGAAGAACTCAAAGAAGTTTGAATAGATTTGGAGCTCATTTGGACCTTCAAAATTAATTCCCAAAACTGCTAGTTTCATCATACTCATGGACTTGGACCGGCAAGGACAAGACGGTTGGCACGTCGCGTTCTCGTGTTTTTGCTAAGCAACTCCAGTTGAGCCAAATATAAAAGTTGGAGAATACATGATGATGAAGAGTATACAAAAAGTTGAGTTCATTTTGACAAAGTTTTGACCATCAAGAGTGAGTTTCCGTGACTGTCATCAAGGTGTTGACACTGCAGTTTTGGGCAACCAGTTAACCGCTAATCCATTGCTCTAATGACCTTGGCCCCTTAACGAAAGTTGTAGAGCAACTCGTGGGCTTCGAACTTTGTTTTTGGCCCATGTCCTGTTTCGGCCCAGATCTAGCCCAAAAGCGCCGCCCACCATGCCCCGTTCGTCACCCGCCACGTGCTCGATTCAATGCCGACGTGCTCGCCATGCACAGCGCCGCGTGCTCCCACCACCGCCACGCGCCCCTGCCCCTCTGCTGTGCGCCCTGCTATTCCAGAGGGAGTGCCGAGCTCCTCTTCCACTCCCTCACTCACCCTCGCGCCTCTCCGTGCAACTGCAGAGCGCGGACGCGCCATGGCCGCGTCGAGCTCCAGCTCAAGCTCGTGCCGCTGCCGTGCCCGCTACTGCGCTCACTGCCGAGCCAAGCTGCGCCCCACCGTAGTTGCTCGAGCATGCTCTGGTGCTCCGCTGCCGCCTCTCGTCGCTCGGGAACCGCCGGCTGCTCTTGCCGACGCGGCCGCAGCCCTGGCCCGTCGTGCTCTCGTGGCCGGCCGGCCTCGGGCCACCTCGAGCCGAGCTAGAGGCACCAGCAGGTGCGCGAGCATGCCTTGGTGCTTCCCCGCACTTCCCCCGCCGCCGGCGTCCACCCTACCGGCCTCCCCGACGATCTCCTCTGCTCCAAATCGCGCCAAGGACCTCCTCCGAGAATTCGACAAAAGGAGGGGACCTTTCTGTGAAGCCGCAGACTCATTTGAATAGTGCAAAGAAGGACTTATCTGCTCGGTTTAATTAAAGTTTCTTCCAGGGGTCCCGTTGTAAAGTATCTGTCCTTTTCGGTTTAATAATTTTCTTTTGCAGAAAAATGACTAGAACTTTGGAAAATCATAGTAAATTGTAGAAAAATTATAAAATAGCAAATGAAGACTTTTTGGAATCCTTGTGAAATTCTATATGCAGTAGATCTATAATATGGCATGTTTTAGTTTAAAGTTTTCTCTGTAAAAATGGATTTGTGCAGCTAGGTTTTTAATGTTAGTTGTATTTGTCATTTTCATAACTGTAGATCTAGGGCTCCAAATGAAGTAAAATTTTTGTGGCATGCTATTCATGTGATGATTGATGTGTGGTAAAAATTTCATGAATTTTGGTTGCCATTTGAGTGAGTTATTAGTGTACCTTGCTCTCACATAATACTTGCAATAGCAATTTGTCTTTTTCATAGAGGTTGATATAGATGTCCAAATGACTTGAAATTTGTACAGTAGACTATTGGGTGTATGTAAGAGCTACTGTAATTTTTATAGATTTTATTATAGAATTTTGATATATGTTTATTATTTCACCTTGCTATTTAAATAAATTAAGAAATGCATTAAAAGAAATTATTTAATGATGAGCACTATGCTTTTTGGTGATAATTTAACATGCACTTTATGATGGTTACATTGGTTGTGGCCAAATATATGTTTGGAATGTAAGTTAATATTTATTCTTGCAATTGATGCTTTCCTGGACAGTTTCTGGGACTTTGGTAATTGCATCATGAAAATGATGTTTGCTGAGAAACATGCTTATAACAAAGTTGTAGATAACTCATTAATCTATCTTGTGTTAAATTGTAGTGGCATTTTGCCTTATAGTTTGTGAGTAATGACTGTTTCAAGTTGGGTTCTAGAAATAGTTGTTCTCTGGAATCTCTGGACCCGATTCTGTAATTATGCATGTTTGACTTGGTTAACTTGAGAATCATGCTAAGATGATTAAAGATGAATTATAGAAAATTTCATAAGCTTTCCGTAATGTCTTGTTGCATGGCTATTGGATTTGTATAACTCCAGTTATGATCCAATAGTTGTTGTTTGCAGTCCGGAAATTGTCAGATGCTAATTATGGTTGTTTACTCCTTGTGTTGCTAAGTGTGGCTTATACCCTTGATGATGGTCAAGTTAAGATACTTGTGATCTTGTCAAACTTGTGTTATGCTTAATGTTCTTGCCCTCTTTAATTGGTTATGTGATGTTAGTTAATTAGCTTTTGGTGTCTATGTCTTAATCGTGTGTTTACATGAATGATTATGTGATGCATCTTATGTTACCATTCATCATATTCATACGCATGGATCTTGCATCTCATCTAGGTACGCTAGATGCACCACGTGAAGGATGAGATGTTGAAGCCAAACCTGAAGACGGTGTTTGGTGGACCTATCCCGAAGATGGAAGGACTAAACAAGTGTCGGGATGGGAGATGCTCGCTAAGCGAGTTTCATCTGTCAATCACTAACCTAGTGTTCGATCCCAGGCAAGCCCCGGAGCATTCTAAGCCTCCTACTTTACAAAAGCAATTGAGTATATATATGTTATATATGTATTGTTGCATTAAGTTATAGGAGTTGATTGAAAACACTTGCTGCATATATATCCTTTCCTTGTCCCGTAAATATGCCTGGAATCCTACTTTGGTTCAGGATCGAAAATATTGCTTAGCCCTACTTAGACCGGTAGCGATCGGTGATTTCTTGTCACCGGCAACTATAGGTGGTTACTGGAATACTTTAGCTATGGAATGGATGATATCCTAGAAATAGCCAAGTGTTGATGGATAATTAGAGACCGGGCGGAATAAGTATGGGGCAACCAGACAGGGTTCTAGGGTGCTTGTAGTTTCCGCCTGTGTCGATTAAGGACCGACCGTTGTTGGGCCTCGAGTCATGTTGAACGCATGCCTCACATTTAGCTGGCCGAATAAGGTATCTTTCGACCACGAAGCTGGGAGATTATTCGGGCCGAGTGGATTGCCCGCAACGCACTGTACCGGAGCAGTAGTGGCAGGATACGGGGGCACGATGATAAGGCCAAAGAGCAGTCGGGCGGCCCCCGGGTACATGTGGTTCCTGGCAAACTCGCGACTTTACCTGAATAGTTGACTCGGTGACCAATACCTCACTTTAGCGGGTGAGTGAGGTTTGTGTGAGGAATAAATTACCAGCTGGTTAATAATCGATTCGAATCGCCATCGCTCCTGGATAGTGAGCACTTGACTCGAGTTACAGCATCGTAGTAATGATGATGGAACACGGATGGTTATGTGGATGATGTTGGAAATGCTAAACCTGAAATGGTAACCTTTGATGTTAATGGTTAATCAAGTGATTGCTTTAGCATAGGTGCTTACCTAGATTAATAGGTGATAATAAAGATGAGGTAAAAGTGCTTAAAATGATGTATTCATGATCCCTTATGCTTTTCGCAAATGAGTCAAGCTAGCCCACTGAAAGAAAGCCTTGCATACTCCTTGGTGTCATTATTTCTGGTTTATGACGGGTAAGTCTAGCTGAGTACCTTCTCGTACTCAGGGTTTATTCCCACTTGTTGCAGGTTGTGATGTATCATAGCTACTGCAAGAATCAGAAGACTCCTGCTGTAGTGGCGGAGTGTGATCATGGGCATGATCCGTCTGAGCTATCTTGTCTCATGCTTTTATGGGAAATTGACCTTGGTACTGGCATGTATTTGAATTAAGGTGATATTAGTTTTCAAACTACTTTGCTTCCGCTACTTTTGAACTTGAGTTGTAATAACTCTACTGAACTCCGATATATGTTGACTTACTTATGAAATGGATGTAACATATGACCTGTTATGTTGGACCACTACGATCTTGGCTTATATGTTGGTTGGTTTGAAATCCCTCGGGATTTTATTGGACTACCGGGGTTATAGGAGCTTAAGTACGGGAATTTAATTGCTCCGGCGATTGTTTTTGTACTTTTGTTCTTATAATTTGGGCGGTTCCGTGACAGTCTTGGGGGGAAACCCAGGTGGCATGCCAATCAATCATTAAATCATGCATAGGAACTTGCTGACAAGTAATATCATCTACATGTAACTCGAGAACATCTGTTTTCCCTTGCATTTGAGCGGAGCCATAACATCTGCTAGAGAGACTTCAAATGCTACTTTCCCACCAACATTAAAGGAAAGCCTAGTTCCTGAAATGGAAAGAATAGGAAAAGGAATAAAAACCAGAAAGAGGTTATGAAAGGGCAATGGAGTAAGGAGAACACTTAAATAGAATAGAAAACTTAGCTAACCATTGATTTCAACTCCAACCCAGTTATGCCCACAAATGGAAGGCTGCTTCTCCTTTGGTGAGATTCTCATCCTCCTTTGTATGAGGTTAATCAGATTGCTAACATCCGAAAAGTAAATTAAATACTTCAGAGCTCTCGAGTTACAGTATTGTCAATGTTCCAATTGTCAGATAGGGGTCTATGGAATGAAGTTTGCCCTATTCGCTTGATACCCAAAAGTTTCCAAGAAGTTCAAAGAAACAGGGCCTTAAACAAGTGACAAAATTGGAATAAGTACATTTTGAAAGTCCTAAAATTTGTCAATGATGGAGGCCATGTGTTTTGATCTTACAAGATGGTGCAGTTGCGTTCGCGAAAAAACAAGATGGTGCAGTAGTAGCCCAATCATCACAAGCTTAAGGCTTGTTTAGAATACAGGAAAGCATAAGTACAGGAGCAGGAGAAAACAATAATTGAAGTGCAATTCTCAATGTTCCATATGAATACTGAATGCAAGATTCTAACATAATTATCCACAAGGAAAGAATTTGGGACCTTGGAAACAGGCTACAAATAAAATGGAAACAGACTACTATCATATACATAATGGTTTCTGGAGTAATTAATGCCGTAGGATTCCATTTCATTGTTCCGAAAGGCCTATCGCCTACATTGGAACTTGCTAGGAGTCTGTTCAGAATTCCACCAAAATTCCCATACTGTTAAGCATAACTTCTCTATGCACAAATTCCAATAATTTTGAGGCGTTTAGCATCACCAGAAATTCAGAAGCTGTTTGGTATGTGCTAGTACCAATGATTGCATTGATCAATGACCAGTTCTATTTGATGCTCGTTACAGGTCCCAGCGCATTTGAGCTAACAAAAAAAAAAGAAAAAAAAACCAATCATCTTGCCCCTATCAAAAAATAGGTCCATCAAACAGCCTCAGCTTGTAAAATTTCCCCTTTGCTACTTGTGGTTCTCGAAGGAACCCTAGCACATGTGTTAGGATCCTGCGAGGAACCAAGTATAACAGGGGGATCAGTAAGAATTTCAGAAGAAAATGAGTAGAAGGGAGAGGTAAGGGTTCTGGTGAAGAGGAAGAGAAGAGAAGTAAATTTTTTTTTATTAATCCATTCCCACTTTCATAACAGGCGTACTGGGTACTTGTACTGTTTTAGGCCCTGGCCAAAGAACACTGGGTGCAAAATAGACCCACATCCACGGGGTGTAGAGCCTACAGAAACAGCACCCACATCACCCAGTTGTAAAGCCTATTAATCTGATTTTATAAAGGATTAATCTGATGGGACCGTAATTTGAATAACAGTGCATTTATGACATCATGCTTTCAATAAAATGTTCAAGATAACTTTTATATATCAGCATGAGACTAATATATGACCACATTTACTTGTAACCAGTGGATATGGAAAATAAGCGTTTGAACATTCTCACCACGGTTCAGGAAGATGCCTTGGAGCTGTAAGAACGTTACTTAACATGGATCAAGTGTGCGTACAACATGAACATTGTGTTGATAATGCAAAAGAAGGGACGAAACATAAGCTTTACAATTTTAACATTTGTACATCAACAACTCAATCCATCTGGTTGGCTACTACAGCTTGTAACTTTCAAGCAGAATTTGCTCTTCGCTATATTATATTTTACTGAGAAATGTCTGCAGAAACTGAAAGGGAGAGGGAATGAGGAAAATTGGTGATAGCCTGATAGGAGACCTCTTTTCACTATGCTTTACTGTGTTATATTTCATTTATAAGACCGGTGAGTTTCGGTGCACATCACTATGCAACTATTTATCCTACCAGGAGTATTTGGGCCTCATCGATAGAAATCTTAATGTATCATTTCTTCATTTGAAACTCAGATTCAAATTCCTTTTGTAGCCGATCATGTGACTCCATTCTAGCCGCTAGTATAACATCATTGATAAAACTCTTATCTGGGAATTCATCCGGCACAAGGCTTCTGTATGTATCAAACTGCTTATTTGCGTCTTCTTTTCTGTCTAAAAGTGCATACACAATGCCCTGCAGAACCAACACCATAGACAGACAAAATGCACATTCAAAGTCAAAACGAAGGTACTTCAGGACAAATCAAACTCAGCAAAATATCAGAGAATACCTGGCAAAGATGAGACCGAAAATCTCGAGGATCCTCATTTATAAGATTTTGTAGCTTCTCAGATGCAACATCCAACTGACCCTGTGTGATCAGAACTTGCATTTAGACACCAAAAACTGTCATGGTCTCAGATTTCCATCCTATTTGAATAAATGTTACCATGACAACATGCATTTGTGCGATCAAAAGCTTTATGTTGCGCTCTTCCGGGACCCTTTTCTCTGAAGTTGCAAGCTGCAAAGCATTCTCAAGCATTTCAAAAACAGAAGGGCCTTCAAGTTTCTTCTGCATACACAGTGCAAGTCCCTGCAAGACAGCAAGAGTGCAAGGTATTACCAGACATGAGGAATTACCAATTATTTAGAGAATGTCACAAGGATGGGATTATAATAAAGAGCAAGTTTAAAAGTCTAAGACAAGATTGGTGTTGAGAATTTGCTGCTCATGCCTGAACACAAAATGTCGAGCAGACACGTCAAGTAGTAAAGAACTTGCTCTGCTTCATTTCTCATGAAATCAAGAAATATAATATAGTTGCAATCTATGAATAAAAATTGCAACACTTAACATAATCCGTTTTTGTAACAACTTAATCTGTTAAATTTACAAAGCCTGATCTAATCAGTATATAACACTGCAAAACTACAATGTAATGCTGACAACAGCAGCCTTGCGTAGTTAGTACTTCCTACCATCTTAATGCATATTCAATTATGTGACCATTAAGAGTTAGACTGTGGCATGAATCTCCCCCCTGATTCTTTTATATCAGAAATTGCTAGCAAGTGGAGTCAGCTGCCTAATGTGTGGAAAAAAAATGCATATTCTTTTCTTTTTGGGTAACGTCAAGCGTCAAGCCATCAAGACAACTTTCTGTCAAAGGAACAACTCTAGCATAGCTTAGAAACAACTTGCAGCAAAATGCAGAATTCGTATGGAATCAATCATGGCACAGTTTCTCATCCCCTCATCAGTAATGCCGTATTTCAATGTACGCTATACCCACATGGAGAGCCCGAACGAGTAGGGGCTCCTCTGCCAGGAGCTCCCTGAACTGACGCTCAGCCTCGGCGAGGTCCCCCTTGAGCTCGTGCAGCTGCGCCCCTATCAGCCACCACTCCACCTCGCTGGGCTCAGCGTCACGCAGCCGTCGCGCGTACTGCAGCGCCCCGCCCCAATCCGCGCGCCTTATCTTTGCGTACAGAGCGCACTTGAGAGCGTCCACGTCGCCAGGATTGCGGCTCAGAATTGCCGAATACATTCGCACCTCCTCATCCTCCTCCTCCTCCTCCTCCTCCTCATCCAGTTGCTGCAGCACGCCCTCTTTGGTCTCATCGACCTCTACTTGCTGCTTGCTTCCTTTGGATTCTTGCTGCTCAGCTTGCTCTTCTATTTCTTGGAGTCGCTGGGCCGGCGCGGGAGCGCAGGCGAGGGCGGGGAGTGAGCGGACGCCGGAGAGGGAGACGAGGCCTGCGACGAGCACGAAAAGGAGGGTCCTCGAGGTGGAGACGATGGAAGAGAGAACGCTCTCTGTCGGGGTCTTCAAGGAGGAGGTGGAGAGGGAGGGGATTCGGGAGGAGCGTGGAGGTTTGAGATGAACTCGGAAGCGGTGGGGCTTGAGGGGGAAGGAGAGGGAGGGGCCGTTGGCGCGCTGGCGGTGGATGGGGAGGAGGGATGCGGAGGCCGAAGGGGTGGTGGTAGGCAAGAAGAAGCTCATCGCCATGGCCGAGGATTTGCGGAGTGAGAGCTGGGAAGAAGACTGGCTCCCTCTTTGTTGGCGTTTTGGCGACAAGGCGTTCAACGATTCTGGAATCTGCTGCTAAAATGAAACTGTGAGAAAAGGAGAGAGAAAAAAGGGCCTACTTTACTGTACGGTCCTGCTAGCGTCCGGACGCCGCAGAGCAGTACCAGCCCCGCACCCCACAGAAAAAGAAAGAAAAAAGAACGCGACCCCGCCCCCTGCTCCGCACGGACGCGACCCCCCTGCCCCGTCCCCGCATGGAGAAGAAATACGACCCCGCCCCTCCGTCCCGCACGGACGCGACCCCCCGCCCCGTCTCCGTACGGAGAAATGCGACCCCCTGCACACACAGGTCTACCCCCGCCCCCAAACTCGCCGATCCCCAGCACCTCCGCCCCCCACCACCAGCTCACCACCGTAGTCCACCCCCGCCCCCAGCTGCAACAAAAGAAAAATGCTATTGCAACAACGAAGGACACCCTAATGCAACAAAACGAAACAAACTGATGAAACAAACGAAAAAAGCTATTGAAACATCGAAAAAACAACTAATGCAACAAAACAAAAAAATACGAACTGCAACACCAAAAAAAGTCTAATGCAACATTCAAACACATCCACTGCAACAACGAGGTGAAACTACTGCAACAAAGGAGAAAAAGATATTGCAACAAAGCAGAAGCGCTGCTAATGAAACAATGCAGAGGATCTGCTGAAACTTCCAAAAAAAATAGTAATGCATACATGTTGAAACAAAGTGACTTACTTGTTGAAACAGCAAATCAACATAACTGAAACAAACATAACAAAACTACTGCAACATCCGGGAAAATGCTAATGCATACTTGTGCAACAGCAACTCAAAGCTACTGCAACAAACTGCAATGCAAGAATAAAACATCAGCAAGAAAATAGTGAAACAAAAAAAAGAAAAAGCTTGTGCAATAGAAAAAAGACACTACTGCAACAACATAAACAGGCCTGGTGCAACAAAGAATCGCCATAAACCCTAGCCCCACCGCTGCGTCTCAGATCCAATGGGGGAGTTGAAGGAGCAGGAGGAGGAAGGCCAGATCCAGAGGAGGAGGAGGCAGGAGATCTCAGATCCAGAGGATAATAGGGGGAGGAGGAGGGGATGGCTGCAACATCAGAGAAATCATGCAAAAAAAGCATTTCACATCATCTGTTGCATATAGATCTGAATCGCCACAAACCCTAGCCACCATCAAAACCATAGATCCAGAGAGGGGAGGAAGGAGGAGGAACAAGAAGAGGAGGGGGAGTAAGAGGAGGGAACAGATCGAGAATCAGAGGGGGAGGAGGAGTCATGCCTCAGATCTAGATCCCTTCCTACCTACCTCGTCGGAGCCCATGGAGCTAGCGGCGCGTGAGGGCGAGAGCACCAAGGAGGGAGGGGGAGGTGGGTGGGCTCACCGGATGCTGCCGCCGTCGCCCCCCAACTCCGGTGGCGAGGAGGGCGTGCATGTCGCAGCAGTGGGGAGGAAGAGGGGGAAGGAGGGGAGGGGAGGGAGGAAGGGAGGGGGAGGGGAGGGAGCACCAGACGCGCGCGGGGGGAGGAGCGCGCACGCGGGGGGAGCGACGAAGACGAAGAGAAGAGAGAAGGCGGAATGGATAATGCGGGGAGGAGGCGAGCGAGTCTGCGAGTGGAGGCAGGGAGGAGGCGAGCGAGTGAAGCGCGGGGCGTCCGGCGCGGGTCGGACGCCCTGTATGTATCATTACCGTTTAATGTATGGATGTACAGAATATGAATATTTGCACGAAGCAGTTTAGGTTGTAGAGAATTAAAAAGTAACATTTGTAAGTTTAGGTTTGTAGAGAATTGAAAAGTAGTAACATTCATTTACAAATGCAATATTAGTCTTTGGAGATCAGATGTGCTGCAATCCCTCTTAGCACATCACTGTAGGAGCAGCTCTCGCTTCAGCAGTTTAGCTATAGCAGATGAAGCCGAGTTGAAAGTTGAATGGCAGTGCTAGCGCCCAGACATCTGGACGCCTGCGCTTGCACTTCGCCCCCACGCTAGCCCGACGAGGCGTCTGTGCCTAACCTGATCCCACGTGGCGTATGCGCCCTCGGCCGACCTCACGCGGCGTCTGTGCCCCGTCCAACCCTTCATGCCTCTAGCAACTGCAACAGGAGAGTGACATTGCAACATATACAAACACCCTAATCTACTTTTGAATACATCCAGATGTAACAGTTGCAAACATATGTCTGAAGACAAATGAAACACTTGAAATATGCTTCTAAAACACTTGAAAAAAACACCTGAAAACACTTGAAAACCATTGCAAACATATGCAACATCGATAAAACACTTACAACATATGTGTGAAACATATGCAACATCCAGAAAAACACACTTGCAACATATGTCTGAAAACACAGATGGAACATTGGGAACAGACACTTGCAACATACGTGTACAACTATTGCAACATAGGCAGCATCCCTGATCTACTTTTGCAACATTCGTATGAAACACTTGAAACATACCTCTGAAACATATAAAACACTTAAAACATACACTTGCAACATGTGTTTTTAGTGTAACATCTCTTTGCTACTTGAGAGAATGGAGGCTCATCGGCGCACCAGAGGCAGCGGCGGGCCAGCGGCGGTGGCTCCGCAACGTGGTGGGGAGGCGAGGGCAGCCGCGCACCACGCCGTCCTGCAATAACGTCTTGGTGCCGCGGAGCTTGCTGCTCCGGTGGAGAAGGCCATAGTAGGTCCGGTGGAAAAGGCCATAGCAAGTCGCTCCGGTGGAAAAGGCAGGGCAGGGAGGTGTGGTGGAGAGAGAGGCGGGATGGAGAGGAAGGCGAGTGGAAGCTCGCGGTGGAGGGGGAGGCGCAGTGGAGAGAAGGCCCGCAGGAGACACAGTGGAGATGGCGGGCGGGATGCGCGGCGAAGCACAGTTGCAGGTTAGCGGCATTGCGGTGAATGTTTTCTTTTTTTTCTTTTTTTTAGAAAACTACGGTGGCTGGAGGTGAGTGGATAGAAACATATAGATAGGATAGCCTTCTGGGCCTCCCAGCTTGCCAACGGGCTGTTCGGGGCGAACAAATGCCCTAATACAAGCATTACCGAAAGTTGAAACTTGTTCTTATGTTAAGAAGGGATTTCAGAGGAGTTCCTGGATATATATATTTCAATTTCAATGAATTTCGGAGGAGTTCCAGGATATACTGCAATTTCAATTTGTTCAGCAAAGGTTCACTTGGGATGCTGACCAATACCCAATCCTTCTAACCAAATTCGCTATGTGAGTGACGAAGGCCAGGACTTTAAAAAGGTCGATACTCACCTCAACTGATACCTTCAGTTTGAGTGGTAGTATCCCTCCCAATGATCAGTTTGATTTGACTGGTAGTTTCCCTCCCAATCTGAAGTGACCAGGCCGTGATCCAGAAAAAAATATTTTCAGCGTAGGCAAGCGAAGTTCAAGTGAATAAAGATAACCACAAAGGAATCTCCCAGATGTAATGTAACTTCAAGGACACATCTCACTACGAGATAAGCTGTTCAAGTGAATAAGATAACCACAAAGGAATCTCCCAGATGTAATGTAACTTCAAGGACACATCTCACTACAAGATAAGCTGTTCAGCCTATAAACTGAAAATGTGACATGTCACCTGCAACCACATCTTTCCCTTCAGGGTTGCTGTTTGGTGACAACAATAGCACATCTTGCTGTTATGCTACTGAAACTTGGAAAACTGCAGTTTCCTGAACAGAAGAAAAGGATAAACTAGCCGTCTTTCTGCATTTTCCTTTTACAAAGTTGTTAAGCAAAACTAGATCTCTGAATCATTTGTAACTGAGATCTTTGTAACATTTGTAACTTTGATCTCTTGCACGTGGTGCAAGTACAGCATCAGGTCTAATTGCTTGAATCCTTTTTGTACATCTCGGGCTTGAGAACGCCGACATAAGGCAGGTTACGGTAAAGCTCCGCATAATCCAAACCGTAGCCAACAACAAAGTAGTCTGGGCACTGAAAAAAAAAGGAATTTAGAACCTGGATGACAATGCACGCCTCCAAGCTTAGAGCATCTCCAACAGTATCTCAAAAAATTCTCCCCAAAAACAGGCTTTCCAACCTTTGCAAAATATATTGGATATTAGGAGACATAAAAAAGCTACAACTCCAATAGTTTCCAAAATCTTGCGCCTAAAAGATAGAAGGTAATTTTACATCAGGAATCCTAAACTATTTCTAAATCACACAAACCACCTTTATACTTTATTTCTCTCTTGTACATTTGCATCAGGAACCCTGTCCTACTTTTTTTTTCTTCCCCACGTCCTTCCACCTCAAATTGGGGTGACGATACGCGTGTGGGGGTGGTTTTTTCCAAGTGCCAAAAGATTGGGAGGTGGGTTTGGGAGTTGTTGGAGATGAGTTTTTTTTTCAATCTTGCCAAAATTCCTAGATTGGGAGACTCTTTTGGGTACTCTTGGAGATGCTCTTAGTACCATCCATGCATTTTACTCATAATATAAAGGGCAGCCCAGGATTACTTTTCAGTTTTTAGTGCTATAATAATTGTTTTTATTTTGAAGAAATTCAGTACTATAATTGTTACCAATGAAAAATGCAAACTACATACATACTTATGTAACTTGCTACTTAACAATATAACATTTTTGTGGAAACATTTTCAAGAAGTGCATGCAATACAGAGACAGGTGGTATTCATACCTCAAAGCCTCGGTAGAATTTTCCATCCCCCACTAGCTGAACACTGACTTTCCTTCTTGCTGGTTTGTCAAGGAAAGTGCAAACCGATATGGATGATGCACCTTTCTTCTCCAAATGAGCAATAAGACAGGACAGAGTATTCCCTGTGTCCACAATATCTTCAACCTACCGAGATAAGAAATCACTGTCAAATTCCATATACCAGCTTAAACAGACTCACCAAGATCTAGGAAGTCATCTCAGACGATTATAGGAAGTTACGACTAAAAAACAATAATAAGAAAGACTTATTAACATAATCAAATTTATTTTATTTTTTTGAAAAATGCATTTCCCATAGTATCAATCTGACACAATGCAGAGCAAATTTCTCAACGGAATACTATTCCTAAACATATAAAACATGAATGAAGCAACACATTAATAATTCTCTTGGTGCTTATATTTTAGTGCCATACCACAAGATTGCATACAAGGGGAAAATGTGAATGCTATATTTATGTTTAAAATTGGCATATGCTCTACATTAAACTACTTCATTCAGAGTAGCTGTAAATGCCCCACTTCAAACAAGCACTCTATAGTCTGTACAAACTGTATATGCCCTATGATATAGGTGGCCTTACCAGCTGATATTTATTCAATATTTACAAACAGTGCTCAAACAATCTTATACTACTTAGTGTATATCCTCGCATTTTCTCCTAGCCCTCCCCGAAAATATTATATACTAGATCAATTTGAGATTATTAGCTCCTTGTTAGGTCAATGATTTCTGTTCCTAGTCCAGACAAAAGGAAAATTATGCGTCATGTTTGGACAGCCATTCTCAATTTCTAGTACTCTCTGGGAACATGAAACACAGAAACAGGACTATCAACTGAATTACTGAGTGAAGGTAAACAATCTAGATCTAGAGGAGGTCACGTGAATTATCTTCCATCGAGTCCGTCCACAAGCAAATGACGGGCAGGACACCACCACACGATAAGTGCAAAGGATACGCCAACCACACAAAATCGATCCGCGAATCACGAGTAAAGGTCGAGCCGCTCACCACGACGACGTGCTTGCCGGCCACGTCGACCTTGAGGTCGGCCGTGATACCTGGCTTGCCGCTGGACTCTGTGCCCGCCCCATAGGACTCGACGCGCACGAAGTCGACGGCGAGCTGCACGTCGACGCGGCGGACGAGGTCGGCGAGGAAGAGGAGCGCGCCCGTGGCGACGCCGACGACGACGGCGGGCTCCGGCAGCGCGCGCAGGTCGGCCGCGAGCTCGGCGGCGACCTCGCCCACGCGGGCGGACACCTCGGCCTCCGTCCACAGCACGTAGTCGATGCCGACGTCGGCGCTCACCATGGCGGCGGCGGAGGGGAGGGAGGATAGGGTTGCGTGCCGGCGGGCGCGGGAGGATAGGGTTGCGTGCCGGCGGGCGCGGAGCGCAGGGGATTTATTGGGCCGGCGTTGGTGCGCGGGCTGCGTGGTGGAGGTGGCGCGGTCGCGCCGCGGGTGGGATGCCGCGGGGTCGGTAAGGAACCGTGCCAGGATTCCGGAATCATGCGTCGTCACCACGACCATGTTGGTGTTGTTGGCCATGGTTTATGGTACTCCTGTAGCTGTTCTGTTGACCTCTGTGCCTTGCCGCGTGGAATGGAATCTCTCATATTTTATAAAATTTAACTAAATATACAAAAAAAAAAATATTGATATTTATAAAAATAAATAAGTATATTATAAAAATATAGGACTTACTTAAATTCAGGTGCAGTTGCCTTTTAGGCAACGGTTATTGCATATATTTTATATTAAAATTGTAGATTTCGTTCATTATAATTTTTAGAGGTACAATCTGTAATTTTCAGTATCAAGAATGAAAACTCGCCAGACAAAATTACAAACCTGATAAAAATTTGATTCGCATTGCCACAAAGACAATTAATAATTTACAATTATTCCTATAGGAAGACAAAGACAAAAATTTAGTATGTTATTACACAAAAACAAATAACAAAATATAAAAGCAACAATTTAGTTATACTAGTTGGTGATACAAGAGTGTTGTATGAAATCAGCTTAATTCAAACACCTAAAGTACAAGGGAATTATAAAAATATATTGCATTACAAATCTAATTTGCCATAAAAGTGACACATTTTTTTATACGTATATGCTATGATTAGGGCATCCGTTCGGGTGTGTGCATCTGGACGGGCATCCGTTCGGGTGTGTGCATCTGGACGCCTCTGTTCCTACGCCTGCGGCCCCATTCGCTTTCACTCGTGGCGGCTTCATCGCATTGGAAGCCCGCCCCACTCCTGAGTCGGACGTCTTTGGCGGCATGGGGGACGACAACGATGACTTTCTCCATGCGCTCATCAACGCGGACCTTGACCTCGGCATGTGGAAGCTCCTGGCCATCGCGGGGCTCTCCTTCGTTGGTGTGCCTGTGCTGCTCAGGTACCTTGTCAAAGTAGCAAGAGTGACATTGTGCAACGCGTGTTGCAAGCTTCTATTTCAAGTATTTTCAGATGTTTCATGTGGATGTTGCAAGTGTTTTCGTCTTGATGTTGCACATGTTGAAATGACTATATACGTATGTTTCAAAATGTTTGTTCCAAATATTTCATCTGTTTCTTCAGACGTTCATTGTGAGTATTTCATTAGATGTTGCATATGTTTCACATGTATATTGCAAATGTTTTATGTTGATGTTACATATGTTTGCAATGATTTTTCAAGAGTGTATAAGTGTTTTGCAAGTGTTTCAGACGCATGTTGCAAGTATTTGAACTGAATGTTTCAAAGTAGATCGCAATTTTGCACATGTTACAATGTGACCTGCCCTACCACAACTGTCTGCTGGAGCTGCTTGGGCATCATGCAAGCGCGTTGGGGAGCGGAGGAATGGAGCGCTGCTCGGCAGTAGGCGCAAGAAGCTACCTAAGGGCGATGATGGTAGGGGGCGCAGACGGTCCCCGTGTAACATTCGGATGTGGCAAGCGGAGGGGGTGCAAGTGTCCAGACAAAGGCACAAGTGGGGGCGCAGTTTCCTGGGAGCAGCGTCATCAGACGTAGGAACAGACTGTAGCTACGGGCGTCCGGGGACGGAGTGTCTGTCGGGAGTCCGAGCGCTAGCAGGCATTTTTTTATAACTTGATTAAACTTTGTGGTGATGGGAAAAAATGTTAACTCTGTGGTGGTACAATTGAGTTGCACAGTACTGCTTACCAGGCCAGGCTCCGGAGTCCAAGGGCCTGTTTAGATCCCAAATTTCATCCCCAAATTTCACTATTAAAAAAGAAGATTCCTATCACATCAAAATATCGGCACAAGCATGGAGTACTAAATGTAGATGAAATTAAAAACTAATTGCACAGTTTTGTTGTACTTTGCGAGACGAACATTTTAAGCCTAATTAGTCAAAATTTGGATAATTTTTACCGAATACAAACGAATTGCTACAGTGCGCATTTAATACGCACTGTGCAGATTTTGACCCCCAAATTCTAAACACGGCCCAAACCAAAACGTGCCTGCTCTTGCCTCGCCGGTGGCTAACTCGCCATCCGCCCTGGCGCCCTCCCTGCGTGCTCGTCTTGTTCCCGCGCGGACACGGTAGGAGGCTAGAGGGTCGCCGCTGCAAGTCATTCATACGCCGGTGCCGGTGCTCCTCTGCGGCCTTGGTGAGCTCCCCGTCCTCATCATCCCCAGGCGCTGTACCCTCTCCCCCATCCTTACTGCGCTGCACAGCAGTCCGCCCGCTTCCTGTGCGGGTTGCCTTCACCCTAGAGCCCAAAGTTTTTTTTTCTTGTGTTGATTGGCATGGGCGAAAATAGGGAGAATGAGATTGGGATTGGAATTTGTGTTGATTTGGGATGGAAGACAAAAGGAAACGAGATTGATATGGGGATTAGTGTCGATTTGTGGAGAAGTGCTTCTTTTTCCGCCTTGGGGAAGAACTGTGCTACTGTACTGATGGGGATTGGTCCTGCTCCTAGATTATATAGAGGATGGTCCATTCAGGAAGTGATTTTAGCACTGAAACGTCCATAATTGCAGCATTGAGTAACAATTTCAGCATAGAGAAAACGATCTTGTTGATGAATCAAAATACAGTTGTGTTTTTTTTCCCTTCATACCTGTATTTTGGTACACATACTACTAGATCTCAGTACTGTGTGTCAGTTCAACAAAAAAATCAATTATTACCGTGTGCTCAATTGTTTCAGGATGTTGTAGGCAGTTGTTTCAATCAGTACAGTGTGCTCAGGTTATGTATTGCCTGAACATAGGGTAGATGATCCATTCTAGAGACAATTTCTCTATCATGCCAAAGGTGTTGATGAATACTTCTAGTATTATTTTGTTGATTTTGATTCTACTAGGAGCTACAAATCAGTTTTACAGAGGTAACTAGATAGTTTACTGTGTGCTCCGTCTTAAATTGTTTGAGACAATTTGAATATCAACACAATGTAGGCAAATAAGATTTGAAGGATGAGAATTGACTAGTCCGTTGGGGTGTTAATTGATATGGAGGAGAAATATTTTAGAGGGCATAGCCAAATGAAGATATAGAAGGTGAAATTTGAAGTGTGTCCAGATGTTCTCACCAAATCTTAAAAGATTCGGACAGATGCCATGGGTTGTAGCCTGTGGAGTGATGAAGGGGCTGCTTGGTTCCTCTTCTAGTCATTGTGTAGCCTTACCAAGCAAAGGTAGAGAGCAAGCGTGCTTGTTTGGAAGCCTTATGAGCATCTTGGGATTTGTGCAGATGAGTTTTTCCTTGCCTGCCAGAGAGAGCCAAATTGGTTCCCCTGGCTAGGCAAGATTCTTTGCTTGTGCCAGCCAGGTCAGGCCAGGTCAAGCAGCCCCGAAGTATCCTACCTTGCTGGCTGTATGAGTGTCCATTTTGGCCCTGCCAAGATATTCAATTTTGGTAATAATTAAGTGCTACTGCTCATTTCTAATTTTTGTTAGTAAAATAATAAATAAATCTGTTCCAAACTTCGCATGGCCATCTGATATTAAAAATAAATCAATATTACAAACCTCGGGGCCCTTGTCTGCAGTTGTTCTTATCCCCATACTGCCTTTGTTTTGTCACACAAATCACATCGCTGGCAACCTGGTGTTCACTAGCTCCTTGGCTCCTCCTCAGTGACCTTCTCGTGTCTCTGTCATACCCCGTATAGATTCGTCTGGGCTTGTACTGATTTCCTCTTTTCCTGCTCACCAGGATTGATTGTTTCTAAGGATTAGTTTTTTTTTTAAAAAAAATTCTATTCCTGCCTTTCTTTTCTGTCAATCAAATCCAAATCTTTATTCTAAACGCCACTTAATTCATATGCCCCGTTAAGTCAGCCCTCTGAACATTTGGCTTTCATATCTGTAAAAAAGCCGGCAAGAACCTGTTCAGGTTCATCAGGATTGTTCAGTTGCTGATGAGTTGATATAGGTTTCAAAAATGTGTTGTATGACTCTAGAAAACTAGAAAGTGCATCTTGCCAAGCCTTTCGTAGCTTAACTGGCACTGAGCTGACTTTTGTTGCTCATTTGATTGCCTTTTTGTTGAACAAAGAACTCCTCGTTTGTATGCACAGATTTGTTTGGTTCTACCATTTTTCAATAGTACTTATTGGTTGTTACTGCAAACTTCAATTTTTCAATCTCAAACTTGAGTAATGGTCGATAGCAATAGTGCCATGGAGTAGTTTGTGCACTTTTAAATCACTATGCAAGGCGTTCTTCAGATATAAGACTTACGTATTACATGTGGCATGCACTTGTATATTTTATTGTGCAGTGTACCATGAAGAATCTGCTTACTGAACTTGGTACCATCTTTTAGCTGATTTGAAATGATTGTTTGATGGATATTTTGCAGGATGGAGTATCCAGGTCTTGATGATAATGGAACCAAAACATTCAGCTGAAATGTCCAAGTAAAATTTCTTGACTACCCTTTTGAGTAAAAGGGATTGCAACTTTAGCTCATTATATAAGATAAAAGAGATCTGCAGGCATCTGGAGAAGCAAAATCAAGCACTAATGGGAACATACCGAGCAATGTCTCACGAGTTGCATAAACTTCAGGTTTATCCCTAGATTGTATGAGCTTTTAAATACATCTAGAAGATTGATATGTGTACATACTAATTTGTGTCTGCCATGTTATACAGGTAGAAGAAGAAGCAATCATGCACAAACTGTATGAACTTATGTCTGCAGAAGGTCTCCTTCCAAAGGTACAACTCCTTTTTTTAAGATTTCATCATATATGTATTACTCATAAAAAATTGATAAATGATTCCAAAGGCCGCTCTATCATCACCCAAACTGCTGGAATCTCATTCTGTACTGAAAAATATTATGGAAAAGACAGAAGATGAGGTGAAATTAACATGTCATAGTGCCAAACAAAAAGTAGAAGAAATCTCCCATGTTTTGGCCATATGCCAGTCTGCGGTTCTTACCAAATTCTCTCCTGCTTAGATCAGTCCTTCACTTCATGTTGAACTGCTAAGTGAGTATAGCATAAAAAAGGAAATGCATATCCCCCCCCCCCCCACCCAAAAGAAAAGAAAAGAAATGCTGACATGTTTCGTCAATTAGTTCTCTGGACTAAGCTGAAGTACCATGTTCCTAACAATCATTTTACAGGCCTATATATACGAACATATGTTGCTGCCTGGCATTCCCATAAAGAATCACTAATTCATAAAATGACTCATGTAAAAAAAAAACTACTCCCTCCATTCCAAATTATAAGTCGCTTTGACTTTTTTAGTACATAGAATTTGCTATGTATCTAGACATATATTATATCTAGATGCATAGCAAAATGGATGTACCAAAAAAGTCAAAGCCACTTATAATTTGGTACGGAGGGAGTACGGTACTTCCAATATCGTCCCTACATGCACATGCTTCTTTTCCTATGGTACATTTTTTTTGTAGGACTACATGCTTGGTTTCGATTAAATTGCTTCTTAGGTGCTAAATGAACAGCGATTCCAGGACTTCTGGCAGCTTTGCCTCATTTTTCTATGTCACTCCATTTCAACGCTGCTCTGCCTCATTTAGCCAGCTTATACTATTAATAAATGCAGCACAAGAAAGAAAAGAATTTGGAGAGAGATGTCAAGGAATCAACTGTGGCAGGAAAACAGAGGACGGAACCATAGAAAGCAAACTTCAAATTACAATATGATCTGACTTTGAGTTCAGCTGAAGACTCCAATGCCATACTCTGCCACCGCAGCTCAAGTTTCCTCTATAATTTAGAAATTTGTATGATCTGGTATTTTCTGAACTGCATGATGGAAACTTGAATCTGATCATTTGTTTTGTGAGGAATCATTTTATCGTTTATCTGTTGCGACTAGATTCACGATTTCCTTTCCAATCTTGTCATGAAAACTTTCTGAGTGTGATAGATTTTTATGGATTTGTCAAGTTTGTATTTGTATAGTGCTGTCAGAATCTTTAGATGCCAAATCCGAAATCAAGTGTTCAATTATACGTTGACTATGCCAAAGCATTTTGAGCATGGTTCTAATATTCTCTTGCCTTTACTCTGTTCACTTTAATTACGTAAGATCAGTATTCAGCAGGCGGTCAGAGAACAGGTTTCAGAACCAAGAGGACACAATATAACAATAGATGTTACCTCTACTTTATTCAGTAGGCAGAGAACTGAGGTTTCAGAACAGGACATGATATAACAATAGAGGTTACCTTTAGGTACCTTTACTTCCTCGCTAACGTATGATTCACAGCCGGAGTACTTGGCTTTAGAACCAAAGAGTGTATCAAAGAGAAATCAATATATAGTTTTATGATTGTTCCTGAACAACAACATCAGAGTGGCGCAGCGGAAGCGTGGTGGGCCCATAACCCACAGGCGCAGCGGAAGCGTGGTGGGCCCATAACCCACAGGTCCCAGGATCGAAACCTGGCTCTGATAAATTTCAGTGGGAATATTTTCGCTTTTTTGTTTCCCTGAATTTTTCACTTGGTTCTACTTGAGTGGGCTTCCTGATTTTTACCCTTTTTCTGAGATTTTCACTTTGCTTGTTCTTGCAATACCATAAAAAGCTCAGAAAGAGCTGAAAATATCACTTTGCTGTTCTAGTTCAGGCCCTATTTGGAACACGGGATTTTTTTCTGTTCCTGTGTTTTTCCTGTGAAAATAAACCGATTCCTGCGAAATTCCTGCGCAATTCCTGTGAAATTCTTGCGTTCCAAATAGACCCTTAGTGGGCTTCCTGTTTTTTACCTTTTTTTGGCTCAAATTTTCCCTTGCTGTTCTAGCAATACCACAAAAAAGCAGGTGTCCTGAATGCTCAGAAATAGTAAGAATATTAATATTTGCGTTTTCACTTTCGTAGTTCACGTATAGTTGAATTATCAGTACCTTTTTGAAGAATCACATCACATTTAAAAATGAGCAATGACCGCTATGTTATTCCAAGTAACTTTTCTATTGGATATTCGTTGTGCAACACGATTTTTTTTATGGAACCAAGCTGCCACTTTGGGACCCAACATATCAACTTCCGTGTATCAATAAAGGGAAAAATACTGCCAAGTGTGGTATGTATTTTTTTTCAAGAAAATATTTAAAAGGGAAACAATTTTGAGTCACCCTTAACTTTCACCCATTATGGCAGATACATTGCTACACTCAGAGTTTTAAACGCCAGTCTCATGTAATGCCACATTAGAATTTTTGATGATGTGGATTGTGGAGTGGGAGAGAGGAAGGTGAGAGAAAGAAATAAGTTGTTTTATGAAGCAACGGTCTCATGAGAAAAATTATAAGATTATGCGACAACTATTTTGCATTATATAATTTAATATTGTCATACAAATTACAAACTCTCCTTCGTTCATTGCACAAATTATGAATAATCAAATTACTATAAGGCAATTCAAAAGACAACATATTATATACGTTGATTGTTTAACCATCTCATAGTTACTTGGCATTGCATGAGGCTATGTATAAGACAACACCAATGTAATTGCCTTTAGGTGACAATTGTTGACATGGCCACAACACATGGCATTTTCCTTTGGATTTTTTTATTGATTCCATTACGATTCTCTCATATTGGAGAACTGATATTACTATTTACCTATTCCGAACTACGCCATATTTCTTTCGAACTCTGAAATATGCCACACTCTAGGCCAGCCGAAGCCTTGGGATCACTTGCAAGCGTACGTGGCATACGGTGAAAACCGTATGGACCGTATTGCCCTCGTCCAAACAGGACAAATGGCACGGTCAGCTTGTCGTCTTCACTCATCTCTCACTCCCAATCTCCTTCTCGCATGCTCCTCCAGCAAGAACCCTAAGTGGTGACAACAATTGGGATGACAATGATTCCTGACAGCGGCACACCAAACCAAGAGGAAAAGGACCATGCTTGGATTGGAGGAAGCCCGTTGAAGGGAGCAGCTATGAGCTTGAGCTCGATGGCGGGCGGTAGCAGAAGGGGGGCAGTAACCCCTACAAGACTGCCTCCATTTCCATGTGCCTCTGATCCGTATCAAGAGCAAGCAACCGGGCTCCCTGAATTAGTGGTTCATAAAGTGTCCCAACAATGTCAAAGTGAAGATTTGCAATGTTGACTTCAACTTTGTGATTTGGTTTGAAATAGACAAATTTATGTTTGAACCCAGGGTGATCTCAACACGTGTCGATGGATCCATTCTGAGGAGGAGTACGGGGCCTGCGTGCGTTCATTGGAACCACGTCAAGGGTAGCTGATGCAATACCACTTTGATTCAGGCAATTTGAAGCAAGAACTGAATGAGGTCAAGCAGACACTGGATAGTGTTAAGTGAAGTTTGGAAATTGAAGAAACAAATTGGTGACATGCAATTTGGTGATCCTATTCAGGATTTGGGCAATAGGAAGATACAACTTGTGTTGGATGTCTCTGTTGTAGCAGGTGTAGTTGTTGGTGTAGTGTTAGGTGTATTTGTTGCACAAAATATGGAGGTGAATGTAATGGAGACTCAATGTAATCCTAGGTGTCTCGAGGACTCAACGTTATGGGATGTGTTTGCTATATTTGCATGAAGGCTAACCCTTGAATGAATGAATAAAATATTCAAATATTTGAGCTATTTTGTCACTCAATAAGAGCGTCGGTTTCTCTTATTTTTGCTTCATTTTGTCTGAATAAGAGCTGCATTTTGGCACAAACTTAGCTGCATTTTGTCTAGATCTTAGCAACATTTTGGCACAAGTTGACACACTTGAGCAGCATGTTCACTGAATATGAGCACAATTTTGACAGGATCTAAGAACCTACACCCTGTTCGTTTCGCTGGTTTATTGTGGCTGAAAGTACTGTTCGCTGGTTCGTTGTGAGAGAAAAATACTGCTGGATGGCTGCTGATTCTGCTGATAAGTCCAAACGAACAGGGTGCTAGTCAATTCACCAAATATGAGCAGTGACCATAAACAAGTAGAAGTAGCAATTAGGTAGTGTTTAGATGGTGTAAAAGTTGGTGTAAAGTTCCTGTAGCACTTTGCGTTGTTATTTGGTAAAATTTATCCAATCATGGACTAACTAGGCTCAAAAGATTCGTCTCAACATTTACAGACAAACTGTACAATTAGTTATTTTTTTACCTACATTTAATACTCCATGCATACGTCCAAAGATTTGATGTGATGGGAAATCTTATAAAATTTTTGGAATTTTAAAGTAACTAAACACCGCCTTATTTGTTTCTTATTTTTGCTCCACCTACCATTACATACAGCAGAAGGAATCACGTGTGAACGGACCAGACGGTACTCCGTGGATCCTCTGATCGCCACCGTTGCCCTACACCTCCAAAGCCGAAATTGTTGGACGGGGAAGGAACGCGAAACAAGCCACGCTACGCAAGATGCACCGGAACCCTCGCGCCGTCATCCGCGCCGCCGTCTCCCTCACCCGCCGGGCCGCCGCCGCCGCGGCCCTCCAAACCCTGCCTAAAGCGACGCCCCCGCCCGCGCTTGCAGCGTGGCGGCCACTCCCGGAGGCAGCGCCGTTGGGCAGCGGCAGCCGCCGCCGCCGCGCCTTCTCGTCCTCCGCGGCGGACTACGGCAAGGATGTGGACGAGGTGAACCGCAAGTTCGCGGAGGCGCGGGAGGAGATCGAGGCGGCCATGGAGAGCAAGGAGACGGTCTACTTCAACGAGGAGGCCTCCATCGCGCGCGACGCCGCCAACGAGGCGCTCGCCGCCTTCGACGCGCTTCTGGCGCGCCTCCCGCCCGCCGACGCCGACGCGCTCCGCCGCTCCATGGGGCTCAAGATGGAGCAGCTCAAGGCCGAGCTCAAGCAGCTCGAGGACTAGGCTGCCCAAAGGTTTGAGTTTTGGGAGGAAATTTGGGCGGAATGTTTGGTTATACACATGTTCTTTTGAGATGGAGATTCAGATTCCTAGGTGTTCCGATTGGTGAATAAATTTAGCCCAACAATCTGCTGCGTTGCCAGTTTGTTCTTCTTGGTGAGAGACCCTGCGCTAATTTTGTCATCTGAGCGTGCTTTACCACCCTGCCCTGATTGGCCACTGTTGTAGGCCTTACATTGATATGATAGGAGAAGCTAAACCAATGCCTTCGTGTGTTCGGATTAAGCTTCATTTGCATTTATTCTTGCTTAATTAATGTTTAGTGCAACATGGATACTTCGCTGCTCAGTAAAAGTTGCCCAAGGTATTGGTAAAATTTTGAGCTACATTGTCTTGTGTTCCTGAAATCAGGTTCTTCTAAGCCTTACATTGACACACATTTTACTGAAAAACAGGAAAGCTAGATCGTCGATGTTTCTCGTGTACAAACAATGAATTGCATTTGCATGCATGCTTGCTCTTAATGCTTCATGCTCTTTTCAGAACTTGAGGTATTTATCTTCAAGTCTTAAGTGAAGGAATGAAACCATGTGAGATGATTTTAAGCTATAAGCACTTAAGTATCATGTCTTTAAGTGATATATTGTTTGAAAAAACTGCTGCTGAATCAGTGATTAACTTCTAATCAGCATTATAGATTTTATGCTATCAGCTCTAACTATCTTGGCTTCTTGGGCTATCGTTTGGACAAATTGGTATATGCATGAGTTATGATGCCTTTTGGTATCTATTTTTCAACTCTTGTTTTGTATAAATAAGATTACCCTTGGAATGAAGGAACCATTTTTGATACGCTGCTGCAGAACATTTGAATGACAAAATTACCAATTTAAAAATGGAAATTTGTTACAACACTGGACCTAAATGGTTTGCACATGTGCTACTCTAATCCTCAAATGGGATATTGCCTCTAAACTGTCTCTTCTCTGATTCTCTTTAACTCCAACTATGCAAATCGTGAAATGGCTCTGCTGGTAAAGCAGATCATCTAAGCCCTGCACCCTCACCAGAAGGCGTGAGCAACTTCTTTCTGGTTGAGGCTACACAGAGTTATGTGGTTTGTGCAGCCAGGAGGGTGGATAGAAGATAGAACCATGGAGGTGTGACCAAAGAGCATGGAGGGCATAGTGAAGTTGAAGATGCAAGGAAGAAGGAGAGGGTGTAGACCTTAGAGATTAGATCAGCATGATTATGAAGAAATCCCTTTTATAGCACTATTATGTGAATCACATGTGTTCAAGTGGCATGTATTTTGTCTTAGCATGGAATGCAGGAGCTGAAGCTGGACTGTCTTAATATCTGGATGCTACCGTTTCTTCTGAATTTCTGATTTCACAATTGGTTAGTCTGTAGTCAAGTTTCAGAACACGTGAATTCGACTGCAACCTGTCCTTCAAGATGGCTGCTGAGACTTCCTGAGCTCTATGGTTCTAAAGATAACACTAACTGAACTGAGCCTTCTAGTACATGGGCACATGGCTCATGTAGTTTAACTTTACTCAGGAAAAGATACAGCGGTATGGTTTTGTATTTTCCTTCATCACAAAATGCCATGTGAAACTGCCTTGCTACAAAAACTTTTGTAAATCCTTGTACAACTCAGTTGGCAGAGTGGCCCATAGGGATTAGTCAACGCTTTCTTTGACTAATGACTATTGATACTCTTGAGCTCCATCGATTGTTGATTAACAGAACTTGTGGCTCGGATGCTCAGAATTATACTGTCTGCTCGCATTCTCAAAGTTTCGGAGGGTTTTTTTTAGTAGAATAGTACGAGTATACTAAAGGAGTTCCTCTGTTATTCCTGCATTTAGATGCTGCTCTGTCAAAGCATTTGGAGGGATGTCAAGGAATCAACTCCTCTAGGAAAACCGAGGACGGAACCATAGAAAGCAAGTTTCAATCTGCAATATGATCTGACATTTATAGTTCAGCTGAAGAACTGGATGCTTCCTATCTTGTGCAGTGCGGTTATCTGCCACCACAGCTCAAGTTTCCACTATGATTTAGTACAAATTTGTGGCAACTCCAGGTGCTGGCATGATATAGTATTTTGATATTTTCCGATGCATACATTGGAATCTTGAATCTGAACGTATGTTCTGTGAGAATCGTTTATCGTTTACCTGTTGCAAGTCGATTCATGGTTCCAATGTAAACTTGTCATGAGATTGCTGTACTTTTAATATACGTTTTCTGTAGTGCTAGTTGTTACATGACGCTTTGGATTTGTGAAGTTTTCCACCGTGTGCAATCAGAATTTTTGGATGAGACATGCCGAAATCAAGAGTTCAACTATGCTTTAAGTACATTTCAACTAAACTTCTAATATTCTCATCTTTACTTTGTGCTTGTGAACTACATAATGCCGAACCTGATCAGTATCCAGCAGGCAGTCCAAATATCAGAAATCCTTCAAAAGGTCATGTGGATTCTATAGATAAGATGACCTATTAGCACCTGATGAACAACAAAATCAAAGTGGCACAGCGGAAGCGTGGTGGGCCCATAACCCACAGGTCCTAGGATTGAAACCTAGCTTTGATAGGATTTTCTGGGCTTCCATCAGTTTTTTTTCATATATGCTGACCACATGTGCAGAAGTGGCATATATGTTTTGTTTTGCATGGAACTAGAACATCAGGCGCTCTTTGGGCGCCCTACAGTGATTTGAGAAAAAAACAATATATTACCAATAGACACATTTAAGATACTAAGCACAAGTATATGCAATATTAACGTGGCACAAGAGCAAAGAGATCATACGATACCTAGCACACTACCATTAAGCATTCGCAAACAACACAGGTCGTATGGCCATCGCAGCCATTATGGTTCAATTCAGCCATAGATTACATGATCCTTCACTGCATGCATGGCTATCGTAGCTATTATGGTTCTATCCGGGCATACATTACATGCCTCAATTACAGTTCAAGATCAGAATTCATGACCACCATAGCCAGTAGCATAGAATGTCGTTCCAAATATACCGCAACCATTAGAGTAGATATATAATATAATGCTATAGACAAACTAAAAGAGTAGTGAACTTCAGTTGCAAATGAGGTTTCAGATACATGTAAATCATCACTCCACTACAACCGGCGGAGGCAAAAGCACTGTGACCTTACTTTGATGATTAGTTCTCTTTGACCGCACCGTAAACAGAGAGGTAAAGACCTGCCTTCAATACTAACCATGATGGCTCCATCACTTGAGCTATGCCTTCAATACCAACAGAATCCCATATCCTGTTTTGCCCGGTTGGTGTTCTCTGGATCCACGTCGTTTCAAAGCTGCAAAACTACCGCAATTAACATCACCTTGAACATTAATATGTGTTTTATTCTTTGTATCCACCAAACTGATAAAACATTAATGAGCAAAATGCACCACAGGTCCATTACCTTTTTCCTCTGTGTCATCTAGGTCCATCACCTTCTAAAGTGCAGTTTTTAACTTTTTAGATGGTTTACCATAGGTCCAAACCAGTTCGTTTGGTTATTAGCATGCACAGTCAGCTGCCACGGTGACATGAATGTCACGAGAGGCTCACGTGATGCCCGATTGCTGATGTTATTTTTGCCAAAACCCCCTACCTTTCTCTCCCTCTCACACTTCAGTTCTCTCCCACAAACACTCCGTCTTGTCCGCTTACACACGATGCCGCCGCCTCCTCCGCCTACGCGCGACGCCGCTGCCCCCCTCCGCCTGCGCGCCGCGAGAGGTAGCCGGCATGGTGGCCACGGGGCTGCCGGGAGGCCAGAGCCAGGCATGTGCGGGCGGAGGAGCCGTGAGGGGCAGGTGGCGCGGTGGCCGCCGTGCCGCACGGCCGCACGGATGTGGCGGGCGGCGCGGATCGGGCCACCAAGGCCCTCTGATTGCAGTGTTGAAACAAAGAAGATCTTGGGGGGCTTCAGTTCAGACTCCAGAGGATTTTCTCACTGCACTGCACTAGCTGCTGTAGGCCACTGCAATACTGAGAAGAAAACAGTAGCCATTATTCCAGAAGAGAATAGGATTTTGTAGCTGCAGTGAGATTGTTGTGTTTGCTGTGTGTTTGTATTCTGTCAATGCGTACACCCTGTCAATGTGTACACTTGTATTCTGTCAATGCTTATCAATGCAACTAGTATCAAGATTTGGAGCTTCAGATGTTTTATGGCATCCCCTGAATTTATGAGCTTTGTTACAATCTGAGGTAAATGACAGAGGAGCATTCTAAAATCTGAATGCATGTATGGTTCCAATGTAAACAGAGTCCGATGTGTATAAACCTTACGACTCTTCCTGATACAGTCCCTTAATTGTTCTGCAGCTCTCTTATCCGATAGTACAAGTAGTCTGGATGTAGAAGATGGTACCTGATATTGCATCCATAACAACAGAAACTGAACTGTAAAAATCGCAGAACAACACTATCTCAACGAACACACTCTGTGGCACTATTTTGTCCTAATACTAATCAACATTGAAAATTTGCTCCAACACAGTACCACACAGCACATGTGGCGTACTGGTGACGCTGTAACTTTCAACTTGCTCAAGCCGATGCTGGTTTTTTCCCCTGTGAAAATAGACCAAGGGAGCACAAATACTCTTTGTCCTAGAATAAATCAACTAGATTTGTAAGCTAAACTCTTTTTTATGTTTGGCTAAATTTATAGAAAAGAGCACAAATGCTTATAAAACCAAATAAGCAATGAAAACATGTCTTCTAAAAAAAAGGACCGCTTCTCTATTGAGAAGTACGTTTCTTACGGCAACCTCACAAACACAAACCTAGTGCGTCTGTAAATAATTGAAAAATCTGACTAGAAATCGTGTTTTGATCATAACAACAGATCTCCACTCAGAAAAAAAGAAACACATTTTAACAGTAAGTAAAACAATGGAAAATATAACTGAAGAAAATATAACTGAACAACATTTTAACAAATCTCTGCCACCGTTTTGCGCGTCGCCGTCGACCCTTGGGAGGCCGCCGTCCTCCACGACCGTTCTCCGCTCGGCTCCTCTCCCAGACGGACCGCGCGGATGATTCGACAATTGGGTGTGGAGGGGAATGAGAGGGAGAGAAACAGCCAGGGGGCGAATAGCAAAAGAAGCACCCAATCGGTCCCAGCAAGGTGCGGTCAACCACGTCCGCAGCCACGGTGGACAGGCACGTCGGATCGCTTCATGGTTGCAGGCAGATTTGGACCCCCGGTGAAGCCCAAACAAAGATAATGGACCCAAAACTGCATTTTTAAAGGTAATGGACCTAGATGACACAAAGAAAAAAGGTAGTGGACTTGTGGTGCATTTACCATTCAGCCTCACATTCAGATTTTACAAATAGCAAATGGAACTTTTTTTATGAGGACAAGTTAATAAATTTGAATCTAAAAAGGCCAAGATGGATGGATGAGAAGCGATGACCACCAGCGTTCAAACAATGCAGCCTGGTCAACAATCTATTTAGAAACCTTAGTAAGCTCTTCGGAGAGAAAAACAAAGGGTTGAATGTGCTAAAAACTATTTTATAATTGTTGAGAACATAACTCTAGGATGAAATTTGGTTGAAATAGTTGATAGTTAAGATGCATAGTACCTAACTGAAAATATGTATCAACCAATGTAGTAGCTATTTATTAACGCAAATAGATATGTCAGAGATCTGTTTTACAGTTTTTTTTTTCATCCAGCAAGATATTGAACATTTGAAAAATCTATTTGAACCAAGTAGGGTGGGAAAGCATAGAAAATCGGTAAAAAGAAAAAGAATGAGACCTTGCTGGCTTGTGACAAAGCATGCAGAAACCATGGTATTGGTTATGCCCACCTAGATGCTTCAGTACAGTTCTCCCTGCCATCATCTAACTCTGCAGTGAATGCTAATTAATTAAAAACTCTTCAACAGACAATTCAACATCAGTTAGGTAAATAAGAAAGTTGGTGTACAATATGCTCATAGCATCTCTGAGGCCAGGCCCTCTAGCTCCATTTCCTATGAAGTCTGATGAACAATATTCAGTCAATATGATTCCTCCTCAAAGCAGATAAGAAAAGAGAGAGATCCTTGCTCAGTAGAGCACTGCACTGGTAATCAACAACAATATCAATTCTAATTACAATTTTTTTTGGACAAAAACTGAACCACCTTGTTTAGAGTTCAGATATCAGTTCAGCACACGTCTGTCCTGCTTGCGGCCAGTAGACAGATTGCAAATGGAGAAGTATGTGCATTGTAGATCTCTCTTTATACAAAAATATGCAGTCGACGAAAAGAGCAGTAGGTTTATTCAGTGATGGCAAACGCCAGGTGCTGAGTGCTGACCAACAGACCAATACATGGTCATACACAAAACGGCTGGCTGCAACCGTAACTGGTGGAGACAAATGGTGGGTGTTCTATTTTCGTGATTAAGCATCTTTGCTTCTCTGTGAAGAGAAAAATTATTAGAGGCGTGTACAGCAAAGAATGGACAGAACTAACTGATATATTAATCAAAGGCATAACAGACATGTCCCTGCATGTCCGCAATCTCTCAACAAGTGTGCTACTGGTCATCGTCGGCACGCCATCGAGGAGGTGGTTCTTATTCTTACCGCTCCTCACCTCCCAGGATGAATCTGGTGGAGCCCATCGCGGATCTGACAGCTAGCGCCGAGATCCACGCAGAGCACCTGCGGCCATGCTTTTTTTTTTCTGAGCAACAGCAAAGAACGAAGCAGGCAACGGGAGCTGATCTAAGCAGTAGGAATGGGGAAGGGAAGCTTATTGCTGGGATTGTAATGGAAGACAACGACTGCTTGAGAAGAGGTGGGCAAGACTGTGTGTGTTGTCGGGTCCAAGGACGCGATGAGGAAGGCGGAGATCCCTCTCTCATGGACCGAGGAGCAACAACGGCGCTCATGCCGGCATGGAGGCGGCAAGGGGAGGAGAGGGTAGAGAGGGTCCAGTGCTACCTCCTCCTCTGCCGACCATGACCAGGGTGGGAGTTGGGGAGGTCCCCCGATTACGCGCCTCCTAATCTTGTGCACCCCCGTGCCGTAGAGTCCATGCGGCTTCCATCTGGAGCGACGGTTGTGTGGAGGTTGCGCAGGAGGGGTGGAGGTGTGGAGGAGGCAGCGGCGGCAGGGACAGGAGAGAAAGGCGGCAACAGCGGTGGTGACGGGGAGAGGAGAGAAAGGAGGGATCGAGAGGTCAGGCTAGGGTTGCAGGGTGAGAAGGGTTGGACTGCGGGTTGATTCTGAGAACTTTAAGGGCTTTTTTTTTTGCAAAATAGAAACGACAGGTGTTAGCACGCGAAGAAGTCACCAATGCTCCAATTGCTCTCGTTGCAGCAAAGGGTAGCGGGTTTTAATCAACCCCGATAATGCAGGAGCTGAAAGTGGACTCTGAATTTATGAATTACGAGTGCTACTTTTTCTTCTGAATTTTTATTTCATAATTTGTTAGTCTTTAGTCAAGTATGAGAACAGTGAGTTCGACTTCAAGTTGTCCTCCAAACTGCTTGGTATAGTGTTGCTGATAGCTCCTGAATTCTATTGCTTGTAGAGTTTGTCTTTACTCAAGCAAAGATAGTGCGATATGGTTTTGTATTTTTTCCTTGAGAAAGCCATGTTTTTTTTGTATTTACCTTGGTACCTCCCTATGTTCCAAATTATAAAACATTTTGACTTTTCTAGATATGTTACTTTTATTATGTACGTAGATATAGTATATATCTAAGTGCACAACAAAAACTATATATGTAGAAATGCCAAAATGTTTTATAATTAAAAATGAAGGGAGAAGAACTTTTGTAAATCTGTCCATGTAGAATTTGACTAATGACTATTATACTCTTGAGCTCCATGGATTGATTACCAGAATGTAGTGGATCCGCTCTCATCCGATATGCCCCCTACCTCACCCCCACCTCAACCAGAATTACTCCATTAGAGAATTAGTTAGTGGAGCACTACCAAATAGTCCATGATACTCCATTCAATCTAAAGTATTGTTCTTTTAAGTTTTCTTCTAAATCAAACTTCTTAAATCTAACTGAGTTTATCGAAATAGTGGTATGTCTTTTAAAGATCTGGTTTAGGTGGTTCAAATAATGTTCCCAATCTAAAATTCTCATCTCATTTCACTTGCATTTTCTTTCATTTGGTCTTGTTCTGAGAGTGGAATCAAACCACTCACTCTTGTTTGGATTTAGAGTGCAAAGAGCCTAGAGATTTATAATCCTGCCAGTACAGCAGCTTTGCCAGAACCTTTTTCTTACTTGGTTTTTATATGATTTTTTGAGCAACTAGGCGCGAAACGTGGCGCTAACGCACATCCTGTTGGGGGAATGAAAAAGATATTTCCATTTCTGTTTAGGAAAGCAGATTTTTTTCTATCGAAAGTGATAACATCGACATTAAAAAAACATTATGAAAATAAGTTTTAGGTTGGATTTAATGAAATTGCTCTTATATTGTAGATGATGTTAGTAAAAATATGAGTCGACAAGCGCCACAATAAGAGTGCCTATTGTATTATCGATTATATTTGTACTAGAATAATTGAAGTGAATTTTATTTCTTGACATCAGCGATTCACCATGGCACCGCCGGCGGTACATTATTGTAGGTACTACTCATCACAAGGCACTACCATATGAAAGCAAATAGCAAAATGCTGGCCATCAGGGAGTCCGTACGCAAGATTAGTAAGCCGAGGACAAGGGACGCCAGTGCCCGAGCCGTGAGCTTCAGCCACCGCTCCCTGCCGTGCTGGAGAGGCAGCCGCTGCCCTCGCGCATCCAGCCGCCTGGCGAACAATGTGAGCGCGACGACCGACGCGTACGAGAGGGCGATGAAGGCCCGCAGCCGCAGCCGCCGAGGCTCCTCCCTCACGGAAGAATAATTCGTTGCGGGAAGCTGGCGTACCTCTCCGATCCCACGCGGCATCGATCGTCGCTCGCAAGTCATTCGTGGAGACGAGAAGACGATAGACCATGATGCACAACGTCGATTTTCCCATGTGCGGTGGTTTGATTATTCTTCCGTCTGTTTAATGTAGTCGCAACGTAGAAGATATTGCAGTTCAAAGCGTACGAGACACGAGACTTTCTCTTTCGGTGACAAATGTCGACGTCTTACAAACGTAGAAACTAATTTAGCATAATAGGATCCTAATCTTGACCTAAACATAATCACTAACTTAAACATAATGCGGAAAACGTAGAAGATGACTAACTAGCGGCTATAGATGTAGATGCCATCCATGTGCCTCTCAAAGTAACAAATATATAGCAGATTGCGAATAGCAGTTTGCTATATAGCGGACACTAAGTTTCAGTAACCAAATATTAAAAATGGTTAAAGTTGGGAGCATATGTCAATACTAACATTATGTTTCCTCCAAATAATTAGAACTTTTAAGTTAAGTACTATATTTAATGGCATAAAATCGCAAAGAAGCATATACCTGAATAAGATATAAAGAAGACATATGAAGATAAATTATCATTAAATTCTTATATCATTTAAAAAGGATATCACTAATTTTTATCATGGTTCAAATCACTATCTTACCATTTTTGTTACCAATATGGAATCATCCATAGTGTCACTAGCTTGAACCATTCACATAGCAAATAGCGGTCCAACAATAGCAATAGTGGCTTGTAATACCCACCGCTATGTTGTAGAATCAAGAAGGCTAACTAGAGGGGATGAATAGTCGGTTTTAAAACTTTTAGCAAGACCTAGCCAATAAAGATGCAGAATTGAAACCAACTGCTAAAACACGACTACACCCGCAATTACTAAGTTCACACGCACTCTATGCCTAGGTAGAGGTTTGCAATCGTATAATAAAGCAATTATATTTCTACAAAAGTAAATAACTTGCATGTAAAGAGCTCAAGCGAACAAACAATTAACACATGGAGACACCAAATTTTCTCTGTGGTTCGTTGACTTGATAGTCACCTACGTCCACATTAAGGTGAGTATGGTGCTTCTTAGCTCTAAAGATGCACAAAACACCCATTGTGTTAAGACACTCCGGTGCACTAATGGAGGGTAATATTTCCATTTTTTAGCCGGGGGTGTTTGGATCCTCTAGCTAATTGAAAATCTTGACCATGCTACCCCTCACTAATTCCATTGTTTAGCTAGCTAAACTTTAGCTGGGGGTGTTTGGATTCTCTGGCTAAACTTTAGCTGGGGGTAGTTTGGTCATTGAAACCTTTTAGCTGATTTTTAGCTAAGTTGAAACAGCCAAAAGGATTGTGTATAGTTTAGCCTCCAGCTAAAGTTTAGCTGGATTTGGCTCTGTACTATCAAAGTTTAGTTGTGGTGGATCCAAACAAGGCCCTAAGCTAGCATTAAGTACCACATGAAGAAAAGAAAGGTCAAAAACTTTTGTGCCAACATAAGTCGAAAAGTTAGGCTAGTTTTTACATTCCTAGATGTACACATCCACTATATTTCTTGCATAGATGATACAAAAAAAAGGAAATTTATGGCAAAGGTGGCATGTCTCCACGGAAGAGTCAGCACCTGACCTTTATTTGCAGATGCCCTTATTAGCCACCAGTTGGAGGATACCTCCATTTGGCCTAATAAGGTCTATTATATGATTATATGGAAGTGGTTTTATTCACAAATCGCACCTCAATACTTGATATTGCTTCTCTTCATCACTCTCTTCTTCCTTCTGCACCTTTATGTAAACTTGGTCACCTGACTTAACCCACATGAACATGAACAAAGCGCACGGTGTCACGGAGGACGAGTAGAACATCAACAGGTTGATGGTGGTGTGGACCATGAACCATGCGGCGAGCTTCACCCGCCCCTCCCAGCGTGCGTCGCGGTCATCGGCGGGCTGCAGCAGCCGCCGCCGCTCCAGCAGCCCGATGAACCAGATGAGCGCCGCGACCACCGCGTACGCGAGGGCAAGGAGGGCCGGCACGCGCCAGAGCTGGAGCAGCTTATCCTCGTCCGCGTCGCGCGACCCGTCCACGAGGTTCTAGCCGACGATCCTGCAGTAGTCAGAGAAGAGCGCAAGCGCGGCTATAGCACGCAGGCGTGTCCCCGTAAGAGTTCTCTGGCGTCCGCGGCCCTCAGGCGGTGCTGGTGCCGGCAGTTCGTCGTCGTCGGCATGTGGTGGTGGACGCTGCAACTTGGCGGCGGCGTTGCTATCCATGGATAGCGAGAGCCAGGGCGCTGTGTAGTGTATGCTGTGTGTTTGCCGCGTGGGGTTTTTTGGGAGGCCAGGCCACCCACTGGCTGCTGCAATTTATGCAGGTTCTGTTGTGTAACAAGTAACAACTAATCTTACGCGTCCAACAGTTTGATTTGTTCGACTTCGTTGTCCATTCTGTGGGTGCATTATCTGTGACAAGTACTAGCGCAGAAATTTTGTGACAAGTAGCGCATAACTTGAGATAGGCGTACTGGGTCAGCGCGTTTGTCCACGCGAAACCAAACCACGAGGATCCATAGAATTCCCATGGCAGTACTTCCACAGGGAGATAAATTGGACAGAAGCTCCTAACAGTATCATTGATTGTCATGCCGACTTCGTTTGGACCAAAGGGTCTAGACACCAAAATTAAGCCTGTGACTCTTCTTCTGTTCATTTGTTCCCACTTTATCTGTTTCGCTGATGGAGAGAGAGAGCGAGCATCTCAGCTTTGGACTTTATTGCTTTCACTTTTTAATCTATTTTAGGCCTCAACTCAAGACTGAGTTTAGTTGAATCTCAGCTACAAATTAAAGCCGTTAGATTTTCAACCCTCAGTGACATAATCGTTTGTTTTTAAACCTTGACTCCAATTTAAAGTGATATTAGAGGGCATGATGTTGACGTGGCAATGTGCTAAACTGAACTTCGCATTTGAAAGTTGTATTAGGTAATTCCATTCTGTGATAAACTTTGCATTTGCTAAACTGAACTGAACTGAAATTTGCATTTGCTAATAGAGAACAACCTTCAGTTTTAACCTTTTGTCCCAGCTAGAGTTGGGCTCAGGACTTGTCCTGTGCCAACTCCGTGCAGAATAGGGAGACGATACAAAGCCTTGCCCGTCCGCGGGACGGTCCTATTTCACCAACAATTACATGGGCACAATCAGCATCAACCACCACTCATTCGACCTACTCTAATACCACAATGAGATGGTGTGACAGTGACGGAGACGAGAGGACATCATTCCAAGAAGGCTCTCTCAAGACCGATCGACATGTAGGACCCTCACTCTCTTTTTTAACCTTGGCTCCTCGGCTATATAAGGGGTGGTAGGGGCTCCTTTTCTTTTTCTTCAAAGCCTTCGTGATATTTGACTAGTCCTTCGACACTTCATACCACCCTCTAAACCCTCAAACTCTCTCACCCATTTATAACCCCTACTTGTTTGAGCTTCAGAACATGATACACATCCTCAACTGGACACAGGGTCTTGGACTGAATCATTATAAATCCTGAGTCTCCGAGTGCTAAGCCATCCGAACAAACATGTGAACACAAATTTACTAGACAGTACGAAACACCAACGAAATCATTTTATAGTAATTAAAAAATAGAAATAAAAACAAAAAGAAGTATTTTTCTATCTCGGTGAAGCTCACTAGCTAAGCACCGCAGTGGAGTGTCACAAGTAAATTGTGATAAAGTATTAGATGCTATTTTTTTATTAACTTCTACAATTATTTTATCGAATATTTTGGGGACCTAAATATCCTCATATGAAAAATCTCAACTATATAGAAGGGGCTCGCAGCGCTCGAGTGAGGAAAGCAACACTATACCATGACCTACTTTTGCCGACACTTTTTATTGTAGGTGAAGGGTACCTTTCCCGACACATAGCCTCCCACGAAAGGTTTCACCGACAGTTTAGAAACAGTCGCGCTAGAAGCAGTCGGCAAAACTTTTGCCGACAGTTAATAGAATCCCCGACATTTTTTGTGTAGCCCAATGGTATACCTACGCCGACAGTTAAACCCTTCGCCGACAGTTAACCTTTCGCCGACAGTTAAGACTTACGCCGACAGTTAACACCTTTTCCAACAGTTTGTGTGTAGGCGAAACCGTTTCCAAGGTATTCTATGAACCATACCCTGTCCAGCCACTAAACTGTCGTCAAAACTGTATTGCAGATGTAGATATAAATACAATTTGAATAAATTGACAAATCCATTGTTGTTCGTAGAGAAGGCATCACATTGAGCAAATTCACATGGCTTTACAGAAATAATATATCAAATCTTCCATACATACACCAACTGGATATTATATATATATATATAGCAGGTCAAGTGGTGATGGTCATAGTACACAGATAAGTCTTCCATACATATACAGGTCCAAGATATAGATTAGTCACTAGGAGACATACATGACATATATTATAGTCTTGTACTAACTGGTTATAGCTAAAGCTAAGAGATCAATAGATCATGACTCTTGGGCACAAAAGTGGCATTGAACGCTTCCATGTCTTTGGCCTACAGTAGGTGCAACAAAAGAACAGAACTGCAATTCATGTCTTTCTGCAACAATTCTCGGACACTTGTTGCCACTCCAAAATACTTGAACACCAACTTGGTACACACATATGGTTGCTGCCACTCCAGAAAGCATGTAACAGCTCTCTGAATGAACCTCAAAAGGTTGCCAATCCAAAATACTTGCAACACCACATAGCTTAAGTACCTAACATGAAAAGAAGGCAAAATATCAGTGAAATGTGATCTGTATCATTAACTCTTGCTTTGTTATTGGGTGCAAATAGATAAACAATATTCGTTACTGCTGACAACAGTGCTACCCTGATTGGTTAAAAAACTGGTGTAAGTGGTTGTTAACTAATAGGCCAATTGCATATTTTCTAGCTGTGACTGTGACAAAGCTTAACCAACTACAAGTTTTTGGTTGTCTGTGGTATTCTAATGCTGATAAGAACTTCTGTGCATTGATTGGATCAAAATCGAGTGTACGCTGTTGTTTAGCCCAGGTGTCCCAAATCCCAATGTTCATGGATTAAGTTAACGGTTCTAGCAGTTTAATGTTTCAAACAAATACATTTAGAAGGCAAAAATTGATGTAAGCTGTTCTTTACTGAATCAGCACCTCAGTGTATATAGAAGATCAGAGGATGATCAAGTAAAACAAAAAAATATGGCAGATCAAGGGAGTACACATAATTAAGTTAATCATATATAGTCAAATTTTAAATCTGGCAGCCAACACAGTCTCATTGTTTTCCCACAATGCAATCAATTTGGATCACATACATGAATCAAAATGTTCAAGTAAAATACCTTCAAGCTGTGAAGGCCTTCCTGTGCCACCACCTTTTGAGTGCTGCAGTGACTTCTTGTCATCCTTCATCTAGTAGAAAACAGATATATTACTAATCAGCAAAATATAATGATAATTTTTCAAGAATATAGAGAGGTTGGACCATTACTCTGTCATGTGGCCATGCAATGCATCTCCCACGAGCCTCTAGAATGGTGGTGACCCCTTCATATGGACGAGGCAGTATAGCGTTCCTCATAAACACATGGTTAACAACCACTTCACAGAACTGCACGCCAAGAGCAGTACCCCCAACAATAGCCCTTGGGTTCTTTGTTTGAACGGTAGCCTTTGCCACAGCGACATCATAGGGCCTTACTACATTATACAGTATCACATCTCTGCCACCCTAAAATATGAAATATATTTCAGAACACCATACAAAACTGATTCTAAAAATCTATTGCTGCTGATTCATTATATCAAAAATATCCTGCTTGAACCCGTGTTCTTTATCTCCCACGGGCGTTTTCTATTCATCCCTGGAACCGAGCAGGCAGCGGCTGAGCAGACCGGGGGGGAGCTGACTTGCTAAGGATTCACACGCAGCAAAGCGCAGGGCAGCGGGAGTGCAGGACCACCACGCTGAGCACCTGCACGTTGGTTCCATGCAGCAGTACATCCCAAGCCAATGCAGGAAACCCACCCGTGACCCACCATGCTGGTAGCGCCAACCACACATATTACTACAATTTGAATACTCCCATATTAGTTCTCACTGAATTAATTTTTTCACCTAAGTGGCATTAAAATTTTAGCATCAGGAATGTTTAGACTATAGCCAAGCCAAATTGTAGCAATATTTGTAACTTTATCAGTGCTTTTACGGAGGGAGTGCTACTCTACATGCATGCAGCAACTTTATCCCAGGAGCAGCAGGCTTGCTCGCTCACACGCCAGTTGGATGATGCCAAAATCAAGAGAGAAGGCCAGCGCCCAAAAGAGGTCGACCCCCCGTATATAGATACAAAAAAGACCAGGATGCATGCAAAAACTTTAGAAGGTATTTATTTCCTAAACCACATAACTAATTTTTCATTTTGTTTGCATCATATTATTTGCATTAATTTTGTCTGGAATTAATTAGAACTGGATGTGGCAAAGGTTGTTCCTGTAGACGAAATTGTGATTCTACGTCAATTTCTAATGAGAAAAACTATGCAAAATAGCAGTAGAAGCCCACCCCTCCCCACCGACTGACACAAACACCGCATTAGCAGTAGCAGCCCACCCACGCACATTAGCTGTCAGCCATATAGCACCATCCAACACGGTCACCACACAGTGCGAAAACGTGCAGTCGTCAGTGTGAAATGAGGACAAGGAAATTACCTCATTATTTTCCTCCTCTCCAAGGACCACTCGTCTACTTAGAAAGTCATTATCATCATGTAAGTGCATATCAGCCATATCATCCCCTGCATATGATCTAGCATCTTCTTCTTCTTCTTCTTCTTCTTCTTCTTCTTCTTCTTGTTCATGTACTTCTTCATCATGATAGGTTGGTGCAGCCCTCAAGTTCTAAATCAAAGTAAAAACCACTAAGCAGTTATTGCACAGACAAAGAAAAAATATAAGAGATAAAGGTTAACAGTTACCACCTGTGGTGCATTATTAGATCCATGGGGAGTGCTATTGGCATTTTGTTGCTGCAGCAATCTATCCAGAGTTTCTTGAATTATGTTCATACGATTTGTCAGATCTTCCACTCTCTTATCAGATTGCCGACGAGCTTCTATCTCCATTTGAAGCCTTGTTGATGTGTATTTTCTAGCTCCAGGCATTTCCAAATCTGCTGGACTTGGCCCCAAACCCACAACACGAACATATCCATTCTTCTCTGGCCCACAAACATAGGAATAAGCATCACCTTCCTGGATACTCTTATCTCTCAGTGCAGGATTATCTCTAATTGCATCTTGAAGTGCATTCTGCAGCAAACAAAAAAATTAGCAAAATATGATGGCATAAGAAATTGTTGTGTTTATCGCACTTACAATTGTTGTTGCAGCTCCTTTATGAGGCAGTCCATTCTTGTGTGTGTGAGTTTTGATATACAATTCATCTCTACGAGGGGGACGCCCTAGCTCCTCACCCTAAACCATATATATGTTATTGTAGTTACAGGATACAAAGAAAGGGAAAACAAACTAAAAATAGACGTTGCATACCATTTCAGTACCAACACGTGCATGACTCTTACTCCCAGTTGTATGGTTTTGGGTTAGCTTTGAACGATTTGCTTTCCCCCTCAATGAACGGGCCTACCAAATTATTTCATGTCTATAATTTTGTGCCACATACATTATGAAAATGAGCAAGCAATATGTAACTTACAGCGGCCTCCGGAGTCCTCCAATGATTAACTAGCCACTTCCAGTCATCCATATGAATTCTGTCATCGCATAGAGCATATAGTTCATCATCTTCCATGTCATCATCATACACCTTTTTCAATTCTGCTTTAAACTCCTTCCACTTTGTAGCTGCTGTCTTCAAAAACCAATGGAAGACGCGGCTGTCTACTTGCCAATATAGCTATACAACACACAAATAATAAGTTAGGACTCAATCACATGACTACAGTATGTAGATTTGCAACTAATTTCAGTACCTGTGCATCTGTCCAAAGCTTATACTTTTGACGTGGACAAACCTTCCTCCAATCATCATGTGCAATTGGGAAACCCTTTGTTCTCACAAGTGTTCCAATGAAGTTAGCAAATTGAGTGCCTGATGATCCACAAGGTTGACCTTTATCATTGACTTCTAATTGGAGTTTAGGCTTATTTTGCCTTGCATAGATATCAGCCTTTGTAGTAGGTCCTCGAACATTTTTTTTGGGCTGTTCGGGAACATCTGGAGAACAAATACAGCATAGTACACCCAACTTAAGTATGCATGATACATTGCATTAATAGTTGTCACAGCATAGAGACAAATACCTTCATTAAGTTGATTCTCAGGATGTTCATTCATAGCCAGTGTATCAACATGTGGGGCACTTATTCTAGAGCTGGATCGTAAGTTATGTCCAGTTGCAGTTGCCTCAGCAGTAGTTGGGGTCTACATTTGGGGACACAATTATTTCAGATTTTCATAGACATTTCATAGAATTGTTTGAGAACATTTATTTCCGAGCATTTCAGATTCATGGGAATACATACCTTTTTCTTTTTCTTTGTTTGCTGCATTGAGTTAAGTTGTTGTAAAGTAGGCTGAATATTCAATTCTTGCATTTTCTGTATCCTTAGCCTGATGTTTTCATTCCTTTCAGCTTCATAAACAGTTGGCACCACAGATTTTCTTTTTCCCCCTGCTTTTGACATTGTTTATCCTGAAAAAAAAACAAAAATGAATGAATACAAGATTCTCATAAAAAAGTAGTGCAAGTATGTAAGCAATCAACAATTAGTTCAGACCAACAAAGCAATAATGTCAAAGAAAAATCTGCATAGCAGTAGCAACAATTGATGGCGTTTGAGACTTACTTCCTCTTTCTTTCAGCAACAATGACCCCATCTATATCAGTCCTTACATGTACAACATCTCCAAAAAGACCACTAAGATCAACATTTGTATCCAAATCAGGCATTGGGTTACGTATTTCATTCTCAACCGCCATATCATAAAGATCACGTGGTTTTGACTGGGCAACAGCATACCAATCTGATTCAGGACCTTCCTTAACATAGTAAACCTGTACAGCTTGTGATGCCAAGATAAAAGGTTCATCTAACATATTTTCTCCAGTATTGAATAAATGCTTTAAATTAACACTTGTAACCCCAAATTGATCTTTTTTTACCCATTTATCTCGAATGCGATTGTCCACCCAATCACATTTAAACAAAACTATGTTTCCTTTGTTACGATAGTTTAACTCAATGATTTCTTTGATGATGCCATAGTATATCATGTTTCTCATAACTGGGTCCACATTGTTTCCATTTTCAAAGCAACAGGTCTGGGCAACCAAAGCTACCCCACTGCCTTGAACTGGTCTACCCTCATCATAGGAAAACGTATGGAATTTAAATCCATTAATTGCATAGCTATTGTATGTTGTTGCAATCATGAAAGGTTCATTTGCCAAAATGTGTATCTCTTCCGGTACTTCTACACCACTTCCATCTAACCCTTCCACCTGTAAATATCACATTATGTCTAGTTAATTTAAGTGTATTAGATCTGAACAGAACTATGTTAATCACACCATTACTTACATGCTTTCTAAACCAATCATGAAACGTTTCATGATGGATACGAGTCATTTGTCGCTGATTGTGGCGACCAAACGAGGAAAGGTACTCCACATGTTTGCTGCAAAGGTGTGGTACCCATTGAGAAATGTATAGATAAGAACACGAGAAATGCAATATGTGTCAAGTTGTGTGGATTGCTTACTTCAAGTATGGTTCTATCTTATCATAGTTGAACAATACATATCTATGTGCTTGAACCCAAGTCTTGTATTCTAAGGATACAGTGCACTTGCCACTCAAAGCTTGCCCTGTGCTCTAGAAGAATGGTGTAGTACAAATTTCACAGTCCATATTTTCACCATTTCCTGCTTGTCCAATCTCACAACCTTTCAAAAATTTGGAGCAGAAAGTAAGACTCTCATCAAATTTGTAGGCCTCACAAATTGATCCCTCTGGATGACTTCTAGTACGAACAGAGCCCTTCAACTTCATCAAATACCTATGAAGTAACAGTTTTAGTGTGGAATCGAACTACAAATATGTTCAATAGCAATTGAAAATAGTTTGGTACCTCTCTACTGCCCACATGCTACGATAGTGTACAGGACCAGCAAGTCTTGCTTGAGTAGGCAGATGCACCATCAAATGTACCATGATATCAAAAAAAGATGGCAGAAATATAGTCTCCAGGACACTTAGTGTCTCAGCTATTTCAGCCTCTAGTTTTTGCATATCACTGATACGAATAGTGGGTGAGTAGATCTTCTTGAAGAAATTGCTCACACGAATTAGTGCTGCACTTACTCTTTCTGGCAGTATATTCCGAACAGCAATGGGAAGTAAGTGCTGCAACAATATGTGGTTGTCATGGCTCTTTAATCCAATTATCTTCTTCTCCTTAACTTGCACATTACGACGCATATCAGATGCATAACCATCTGGAAACTTCACATCCTTCAATACTTGGCAAAATGCTTCCCTATCATCAGGACTCATTGTAAATTGTGCTGGAGGTAAATAGAAGTTGTCTTCTACACTAACAGGATGAAGATCACTTCTAATGCCAAGTTTCTGGATGTCCAAGCGAGCATTTAAGTTATCCTTGGATTTTCCATCAGTGTCCAAAAGTGTGTCAATAATATTCTGACACACGTTCTTTTCTATATGCATAACATCAAAATTATGTCGTAGAAGTAGGTCTTTCCAATATGGCAACTTAAACCAAATGGATTTTCTTTTCCAAACAGTTGGTGGCTCATTAACTTTCTTGCGTTTTCGCTTGGATGACTCCTCTGTAGTTGGATCGCACTGACGCTTGGCTGCCTTCTTGGTTATTGGGTCCTTTCCAAAGGTTGTGCATATATTGGCTGTCAGGTCCAATATTTCCTCTCCACTAAGAGGTCTAGGTGCTGGCCTAAGTTCTGTGGTACCATCAAATGAATCTGCATCAAACCGAAATTTGTGTTCGGCATCTAAGAATCTACGATGGCCCATGTAGACACACTTGCCTCCCTTTTTCAATTGGACAGAACATGTATCTAAGTGGCATTCAGGACAAGCAACTTTGCCAGAAGTGACGCATGCCACCAAATAACCTAGACCTGGAAAATCAGATATGGTGCAAACTATGGCAGCACGCAGTTGGAAGGGTTTACGCTTAGAAGCATCATATGTTCTTACACCATGAACAAACATTTCTACCATATCATCCACCAGCGGCTCAAGAAAGACATCCATATCACCACAAGGTGCCTTAGGTCCAGGGATCAACAAGGATAGGATGAAATTTGATTGCTTCATACACTTCCAAGGTGGAAGGTTGTATGGGATCAGAATAACAGGCCAAATGCTATATGTTGATTTCATAGTCCTAAAAGGATTAAAGCCATCGCTAGCTACAGCAAGTCTAAGATTTCGACTCTCTGAGGAAAATACTGGATGCTTAGAGTCAAAATCTTTCCAGAAAGGAGCATCAGCAGGATGCCTCAGCAAACCATCTTGTGTGCGTCCTTCATCGTGCCACCTTGTGTCACTTGCTGTTTTTGAGCACATAAAATACCATTGCAGCCTTTTCTTTATAGGAAAGTAACGTAGAACTTTCCTAGGAACCCTATGCACAAGTTTTCCACTAGGACTACTGTTTTCTGATTTCCATCTTGAAGTATTACATTTTGGACAAACATCTTTCTTCGCATGCTCCTTCCAAAACAATATGCAGTCATTCTCACATGCATGAATTTTCACGTACCCAAGTCCTACACCTTTTGCCATTTTTTTAGCAGCATTAAAGTTTTTAGGAAGTAATGACTCTTCAGGTAATACATCCTTAAGTAACTCTAATAGCATGTCAAAGCTTTTGTTACTCCATCGTCCAACAAATTTGATATGGAGTAATCTTACAATAAAACGTAGCTTCGAGTACTTGCAACCTGGATATAGTTCCTTGCCAGCATCTTCTACCATTTTGTAAAAAGCTTCCATATCCTCAACGTGCTGCTTCGGGTTGTTTACTTCTAAGTCCCCCTGGACATCTAAACCCCCTGCTATGTCTTGAAGCAAACCAGAAATATCATCCTCTTCATCTGGGTCCCCTACTTCTACCCTTTCATGTTGGCTGCTATTTGTGAAAAAACTGGAACTAGGTTCACCATGATTCACCCATGTTATATATCCATCCGTAAATCCCTCACATATCAAGTGCTCAAGGACCATACTATGGACCCTCCAACAAGAGTTCTTGCATGCTTTGCAGGGACACAAAATCTGATTTCCTTTTGCTGAATTACTAAAGGCAAACTCTAAAAACATATCCACTCCTTCTCTATACACATGGGTGTGCCTACATATGATTATCAAGATATCAGACCAAACACCCTATGCATGCAGATTCTAGTATATGGTCATAGGTTTATAATGTACCTAGGCTGAGCCATCCATGATTTATCCATGGCGCACCTTTATAAAATGCAGTGTCAAAATAGTGAAATATTACTCCCAAAATAAAAAATCATTCAGTTCAGATTGGGTTGTTCAACAAAAAAATAAAGATCTTGCCAAAACAATTGTCCAAATTAAATCAATTTGACCACACTTGATGCTAAAAAAATCCTCTCACCACAAACCATCAACAGGAACTATTGGGGAAATTTAGTCCAGTTTTAGAATCTAAAATCATTACATCACAGATAACACACAACCTGCAATTCTGTGCCAAATGAAGAGACAAAGTTCATAAGAAAAGAGAAAACATACCACTCAAGCAATGACACAGATGAAGATTCAAAGGCCAACTTGCTCGTGCTCCCTGTAGGTAATATTACCAACGCTAATTAATCACACAAGACAATACAAATAAGTCAAAAACCTGAGCACAAGCAAACTTACTTCCAAGCTACAGTTGGTGACGACTTGTGTAGAAAGAAAAATCAAAGACTTGAATCCTTTAGTGCTTCCTTATTGAATATTTTGCAACATGTACAAGAAAGAAAGAAATACTCAGATCTGATCTTTTTGCAACGATGAGACATGTATGCATTTGCCTTCACATACTAGAAATAAGTTGCACATCTAGCGTAAAAAAAACTTACATGCAACCTGATGGATTGTGCCGTGTACAAGATCTTGAATCCTGTTGGTTCCTCTCTACAAAGTAAGGCAGTAAACAACACATCTAAATCGAGTTAAATATGTTCCTTCTCCAAAGAGGGGAAGAGATGGTGGATCTAGAATGAATCCCAAACCTTGAATATTTCAGCCTTTCTCACCGTCGTGTACTCCTTCAGTCCTTCTGCAACCAAGAAAAAAATACAAGAAATTAAGCTGTGCCTAAACCCTAGCACGCAGGGGAATTGGGATGAGAGGAAAGGGATGAAGAAAAGTACGCACCTGTAGATGCGGCGGTGACACTGCTCCTGCTATCCGGCGGTGGTAGGCTAGGGCAACAGCGGGCTTGGGCGGCGGTGGGCTGAGGCAGTGGGGGGTTGGGGCTCCGGCGAGCGTTGGATTTGGCGGTGGGGTCCTGGGGCGGGAGGCGGAGGGGCTCCGGCCAGGGTCTTCGGCAGCGGTTAGGGCTGGCGTCGGAGCAGCGGCCGTGCCGGGTGCGAGCCTCCGGCAGTGGCTCCTGACGGCGCCAGGCGACGGCGGCCGGCGGCGGAACCCTCCTGGCGGCGGTCAGGGCAGGTGCTGGCCTCCAGCAGCGGCTCCTGGCGGTGGCCGGCAGCGGAGCCCTCCTGGCCGGCAGCGGAACCCTCCAGCAGCGGCTCCTAGCAGCGGCGGTCAGGGCGGGCGTCGGAGCGTGCGGCTTGGCATCGGTCTGCCTGCGATTTTTTTTTCGGAGCTTGCGGCTTGTGGGAGAGACCGAATGAGATGGGCTCTGAGGCATCCTGTTTTAGTGGGCTCTGTTTTAGTTCCCGCGCGCGGGCCTCTGTTTTGGCGCGCATCCCGCCCGGCCACTAGCATTTCTGCGCATACCCCTTCGACGACACTTCCACAGTCGTTTGGTTAGGCTACGACGACAGTTTCATTGTCTCAAAACTTTCGCCAACACTTTTTGGGTGGGAAGGACAAACGCCGACAGAAAACATGTAGCCTTACATCATTATTGGCGACAGTTTATGTGACCCTAAAAAGGTATAGAATTGCCGACATATTATGTGTTGTCAAAAGCCTAGTTTTACCAACACATAACTGTAGGCAAAAGTAGGTCGTGGTGTAGTGCAATCTTACAGTTTGATTTGTTTGTTGTCCAGTCTGTAGATGCGTTCTCTGTGACAAGTAGTAGCACAAAAATTGAGATAGGCGTCACTGGGTCAGCGCGTTTGTCCACGCGAAACCACGAGGATCCATAGAATCCCCATGCCAGTACTTCCACAGGGAAATAAATTGGACAGAAGCTCCCTACAGCATCGTTGATTTGTCATGCCGACTTCGTTTCGACCAAAGGGTCTAGACAGCAAAATTAAGCCTGTGACTCTTCTGTTTATTTGTTCCCACTTTATCTGTTTCGCTGATGGAGAGAGAGCGAGCATCTCAGCTTTGGACTTTATCGCTTTCTCTTTTTATTCTATTTTAGGCCTCAACTCAAGACTGAGTCTAGTTGAATCTCAACTACTCCGTACAAATTAAAGCCGTTAGATTTTCAACCCTCAGTCACATAATCGTTTGTTTTTAAACCTTGACTCCAATTTAAAGTTAGAGGGGCATGGTGCTGACGTGGCAATGTGCTAAGCTGAACTTTGTAGGTAATTTCAAAAGGCTCTGTCGATGTTTTACCACCGATAGCCTACCACGGGATACTCGGGATAGTTGTTCGAGCTTCGGCGTATGCTGAACTCGACAGTTAACGCAAGAGACAGTCGATTTATACTGGTTCGGGCCCTCGTGATCGAGTAATAGCCTTTACGTCCGGTCGGTGTTAGCCTTTGCGTTGGATTGATTGTGATGATTATGTTACAGGGGGTGCCCATAACCTCTTTTTATATAGGGAGAGACAGTTTTGGCGCGGTACAATCCTAGTTGGATCCAAAGGTGTTCCAATTTTAATTACAGAAGATACTTTTTATTAGGAGTCTGACTAGTCCGGCCTATTTTTCTCGGAGTCGGCGTCGTCTGATGTCGCGCCTCTCCTATCAGGCTTGTGGGCCAGGCTAGGGCCACTGTTCGTAGTAGTACCAATGAGGAACCCTATGGGTCCCATATCTACAAGTCCCCGAGCGTTTCATGGTTGAACTCAAAAGCCTTTTTATTTCTTTAGGTCTCGCTAGGTGAAACAAACTTGTTCCAGGTTCTTTCGAAGAGAAACCTTGAAGTGGTCTTTCTTGAAAAAAAATCCTTGGGTGATGTGTGCTTTTTTAGAGAAAAAGTGCAGTCACTGAGTGTAGCTCCCGAGCCTCTTGCTATTTGGAACAAAAAGTTGAAGGGTCTTGAAAATTCTGAGCCGAAGAACTAAAAAATCTCTCATGAGGATATGTGTCCTGCAGCCCCTAAGCCTATCTCCGGGTTCTTTTTTCAGAAAGAACTTGGATAGAGGGTCCTTCTGTAGTATACTCAGGTACCTGAAGTCTTTAATGTCTGTCTGTCTATCAGAAGTAGGTTGTAGGTGACCTTTGTATGGTAAAGGCTGCACCGGTCACGGGCCGCATAGTATTAAAATATTCATCCGAATATGCTGTTTGAGTGCACTGTAACTTCACATGCGGTCCTCTTACCTTTCTGACTTACTATTACTACTTTGTTTCTTTTCTCTGGTGTTTGTCAGCTTGAACTATTGGTGGGCTTGGTTTATGTACACCGCTCCTTGGTCTATAAATATCCTCCTGGCGAGCTGTTGCACACTAGTTTGTGAAGTAGAGCAGCCCCAGGCATAAGTAGAAAATCTTGTAGAGCTTATAGTGAAGGAAGAAATCTTGTAATAGAGATTAGAGGTAAACTAGTCTCTTAGTGGTATTGCACCGGGTAGTCTGTTCTGGCAGATGGAAGAAGTCTTGTGATGTGGAACGCGTTCCCTCATCCAGCAACGCCGGGTTGATTCTTCCACTTTGTCTTGCGATTGTCCGGTGCAGATCAGCATCTGATGCAGGATCACATCGGAGTAGGGGTTTGGGTAGATAGATGCCTGTAGGTGTTACCCAGTCCGAGTAGTCCTGTGGTCCTGTGCCACTAACACCAATCTTGTGAGGCCGCTCTGAAGGAGAACTCCGAGCTATGCGTAGGCATTCAACATGTCGTCAATCTTGGGAGGCTGCCAGAGGACGTGGGGAAGACTTGGGCAGAGTTCTTTCCTTCGCTTCCTGGGCGGTTTGACAACTATGTTCAGATGGCATCGAAGTTGGTCGTGCGGTCCGTGGTGGCACAGATTCAGGTTCTCTGGCCTACCACACAGCTGGAGAAGCTTGTCGAAGAGAACACTGATGAAGCTTACCATCAGGTTGTGGACCAAGCTGAAGATAGGCTAGATGCCATAGCAGATCAGATTGCCAATCAACTCGACCTGGGCAGAGATCATCCTAAAGACGGCAATCAACATCCTCCTCGTCCACCTTAGTAGAATTTATTGTCAGATAAGACATGTTGTGACGTTTGTGTAGGAAACATACTTTATGCCTGAAAATCACTTGAATGTTTAATTTATCGCCTTTGTATTTTTAATTTGGTCTTTTATCCAAGTAGTCAGTTTTATGCGGCTCTTCCAAGTTGTTGCTTCTTGGGTTTGGCACGAATTTTAGCGTATTTAGCTAAGTGCCAAAAGAAGATGCGACTAATGCGCTGGATGTAAGCCAAAATGTTGTTGGCGTATCCGGGTACTCAGAGCTACATTCCATCTTCTTTTACTTCAGATGTACTCTAGTTTATGTGTTGAGCATCGGCGCTAGATCGGCCAGGTTTCTCTCATCTGAATTTGCTAAAACTCGGGATAGGACGAGCATCATCTTTTGCAGCCTGTTTTGCTCTCATCCGTGCTCGGAATAGTCATGGGATAGGGCGACCATGGCTTTTGCAGCCTTTTTGCTCTCATTCGGGTTGAATAACTCGGGATAGGGCGAGCATTGGCTTTTGCAGCCTTTTTTCTCTTATCCGGGTTGAATAACTCAGGATAGGGCGAGTGTTGGCTTTTGCAGCCTTTTTGCTCTTATCCAGGTTGAATAACTTGGGACAGGGCAAGCATTGGCTTTTGCAGCCTTTTTGCACTCATCAGGGTTGAATAACTCGGGATAGGGCGAGCGTTGGCTTTTGCAGCCTTTTTGCTCTCATTATAACTCGGTATAGAGCGAGTGTAGGCTTAGGGGCCTGTTTACTCTTATCTGGGTTGATTAACTCGGGATGGGGCGAGTGTAGGCTTAGTGGTCTGTTTACTCTCATCTGAGTTGAATAACTCGGGATAGGGTGGTTCTGTACGACAAGTGTTGACGATGAATATTGTCTTTATTATATGGATCATGAACCTTGATTACATGATATTCTTGGGTATGAGGGTTGAAAAAATCTATCTTGAATCTTCAGGCGTAGAATCTTCATAGTTGGCTGATATGCCATGCGTTTCTAACTGGTATGCCGTCTTCAGTCATCAACTCGAATGAACCTAGCCGAGTGACTTTGGAAACAATAAAAGGACCCTCCCATGGGCTGAGTAGTTTGTGGCGTCCATCTATTTTATGGATACGATGAAGTACCAAATCTCCGATTTGAAAGGTGCAGGGTTGGGTATTTTTGTCGTAGTGACGCCTTAAGCCTTGGAGATAGCAAGCGGATTGTAGGATAGCATTGACTCTGACTTCTTCTGTGCTATCCATTTCTAGCCTTCGAGCGTGCTCGGATTCTCCTTCATTGTACTGTTCTATCCTTGGTGATGTCCAGATCAAGTCTGCCGACAATACTGCTTCTGATTCATATACTAGGAAAAATGGTGAGTATCCAGAAGCTCTACTGACTTGAGTTCATAGCCCCCATACCACTTTGGGTAACTCTTCGATCCACTTGGAACTGTAGTCTTCGAGTTCTTCATACGGCCTAGGCTTTAGTCCAGTTAGTATGAGGCCGTTAGCTCTTTCCACTTGTCTGTAAGCCTGAGGGTGGGCGACTGATGCGTAGTCGATGCTGATGCCGTAGTCTTGTGCCCAGCTTCTAAATTCAATAGTTGTGAACAGAGAGCCCAAATCTGTGATGACTCGGTTGGGCATGCCGAAGCAATGCATGATATCTTGGATGAACTCAACTGCCTTGGCTGCGCTGTACTTAACGAGTGGTTTGTATTCGATCTATTTGGTGAGCTTGTCAATGGCCACAAAAATATACTCGAAACCATCCTTAGCTCTCTTAAGAGGTCCTACCTGGTCTAGCCCCCAGCATGAGAAAGGCCAAGTGGGTGGGATGCAGATAAGATTATGTGCTGGGACGTGAGCCTGTCTTGCAAACATTTGGCAGCCTTTACACTTCCTGACGAGTTCTTCTGCATCTTTTAAAGCTATCGGCCAGTAGAACCCAGAACGAAAAGCTTTGCTGACTAGAGTTTGGAGGTAGCATGGTTACCACAACATCCTGAGTGGATTTCTCCTAGAATCTCTTTGCCTTTATCTGTTGTGATGCATTTGAGTAGTACTCCTGATGATGCAGCCCGTCTGTAGAGTTTGTCTTCCACCAGGACATAATTCTTGCTTCTTTGAACGATCCAAGTGGCTTCCTCTTTATCTACTGGTAGTTTATTTTCTTTGATGTAATCAATGAAGATTGAGTCCATGATGGTGTGATTACCAATACTTGGGTGCCGGGAGCTAGGAGTTCAGGTGTTATCTCACCGGGTTGTTTGATAGAGGTAACTAACAACTCCTCTACAAACACACCAGGTGGGACCTTCGCCCTGTCTGATCCGAGCTTGGCAAGGATGTTGTAAGGTCCAAATAGGCTAGAGGGGGGGGGGTGAATAGCCTAATTAAAACTTCTACAAGAATTACTTAACCACAAGTTAGTACAAAAGGTGGCGGAGCAAAATGCACTAGCTCTAACTAATTAAGCAAGCCACCTACACAAGTCTAGTACAAGGCTATCCACTAAACACAACAACAACAAGCTAGATACACGATGCAATACGAGATAAGAGCTTCGAGAGATTATACCGCCGTGTATAGATGAGAAGTACCAATCAATCAATCACACAAGAGAAATCCTCGGGAAGAGAATGACATAAGAATTTATCCCAAGGTTCACTTGCTTCCCGGCAAGCTACTCCTCGTTGTGGCGATGCACCCACTTGTCGGTTCGCGAGCTAATCAACTATCAAGAGTTGAGCCCTCGGCGGGCGCCGCACAACCGCACACAAGATGGGGATCCTCCAAGCCACGAGCTCCACTAGAGTATCCAATTCGCGAACTCCCGCGGGGAAGGATCAAGAACCCCTTACAACACTTGGTGAAGGCTCCAACAATCTTCAATTGTGAGCTCAATCACCTCCGCTGCTCCAAGCCGTCTACCGTGTCGGGAAACACGGAAGAGTAACAAGAAATCCGCAGCAACTCGAAGATCAAGTGCCTCTAGAATGCAACTCTCAAGCAATGCACTTGAATCTCACTCAATCTCACTCAAGATGTGCAACTTTGCAAAGAGATGAGTGGAGGGGTTGTTCTCTAGCTCAAAGGATGTCTCTAGGTCTCAAAATGTACAAGAGTTGCCCTCAAACCCCGGCCACCATCTATTTATAACGAAGGGGTACGCAGCTAGCCGTTACGGACGACGCAGCGAAAATCGGGCTGACCGGACGCTCCGGTCAGGGTGACCGGACGCTTCGGTTCCGTGAGGCACCGGACGCGCCGGTCGCGCGCTTTTCTTTTTCGCCCAGTTGAACTGACCGGACGCGCTGGTCAGGCCAGACCCGCGTCCGGTCACAAACCCTAGCGCCTGCACCGCGATGAACTGACCGGACGCGTCCGGTCAAACCGAGACCGCGTCCGGTGCAGCGTCCGGTGCAGCGTCCGGTCACCTCAGTGACCCCGTTCGCCTCCGTTTCTTTTCCGACTTCCGGCGCAGTAGAAAATAGGCATTTCACTTCTCCAAAAAGCGCCGAATCCCGCTTCGCAAGCTCGGCGGGAGGGAGAGAGGAACCCAAACCCCTCTCTACCGCTTAAACTCCACCGCCTTCGCAGATGTGCTAACACCACCAAGTGTACACCACCATGTGCATGTGTGTTAGCATTTCACAAACATTTTCCAAGGCGTTATGTTAGCTCTCAACTAGATCCTAATGCATATGCTTAAGACATTGATCTAGTGGCACTTGATTCCCGAGCTAACCGTGATTGCCCCTCTTGATAGTCGGCTATATATCCTAAACCCGGTCAATCACTTCTCTACTCATCTTAGACCGGCAAAAGGAAAACCCTATGGTTATACCTTTGCTTTGCGTTCTTAGATCCTTCTCTTCCACTTGATCATCATGTCCATCATTTCATGTGCATCTCCACCATGATCATCATTTCATGTCCATGCACCATCTCTTTGTGATCTTGTGGCCACCACTCCTTGCCACGTACACCTTCATCACATGTGTTGCTTATGCCTAACTCAAAACACTTAACACATGGCATTAGCAACTTGGTGTCATTAATTACCAAAACCAAACTTGGGCTTTCAGATGTCTGCTGCAACATTTGAATCACGCAAGACATGTAGAATTTCTAGTCCTTGAAAATGTTTCTCGAGCTTGCACACTTCAGCACAATAGGCATCCATGTTATCTTTGGTGCAATCCTAGTGTTTGTTGACTTGGTTGACAACCACTGCTGAATCACCATAGACGAGTAGTCGCTTGATTCCAAGAGAGATAGCTACCCAAAGCCCCTGGATATGGGCATCATATTTTGCTTCATTATTCATAGCTTGCCAGAGAATTTGAAGAACATATTTGAGTTGTTTTCCATTTGGAGATATGAAGAGGACACCAACGCCAGCTCCTAGTTTGAGAGATCCATTAAAGTACATTTTCTAATGGTCAAGAATAGCATCTGGTGTAGGCTGTTGGAGCTCTATCCACTCGGCTACGAAATCCACGAGTGCCTGAGACTTGATGGCTTTACGAGAAGTGAAATCTATGTTGAGTGCTCCGAGCTCGACTACCCACTTGGATATGCATCTAGTTGCATCACGGTTGCATATGATGTCTTCGAGTGGAAAATTAGTTACCACCGTGATCTTGTGACCATCGAAGTAGTGTCGAAGCTTGCGGGAGGTGATCAGGAGGGCGTAGAGTAGTTTCTGTACATGCGGATACCAGACCTTTGAGTCTGACAGTACCTCAATAATGTAGTAGATGGGTCATTGTACTTTGTACAGGTGTCCCTCTTCTTTTCTCTCTACGACAATCACTGCATTGACCACCATGGTAGTTGCTACAATGTATAACATCATAGCTTCATGCTTCTTTGGAGGTATCAAAATAGGGGAGGAGATGAGGTATGCCTTCAGCTTCTCGAAAGCGTCCTTGGCTTCCTCTGTCCACTCAAACTTGCCCGTCTTCTTTAGGAGTTTGAAAAAGGGTAATCCCTTTTCGCCGAGTCATGAGATAAAACGGTTGAGAGCCGTCATGCAACCTGTCAGCTTTTAAACATTCTTGACACAGTGTGGGAGACCCATCTCTGTTATCACTCGGATTTGTTTGGTACTAGCCTCGATTCCTCAATGACTCACTAAGAAACCGAGTAGTTGTCCAGATGGTACGCCAAAAACACACTTGTTTTGATTGAGTTTCCACTTCCACTTCTTTAAGTTCTCGAAAGTTTGCTTCAAGTCTTGAATTAGCATAGTTGGATCCTTTGTCTTTACTACCACATCATCAATGTAAGCTTTTGTGTTCTTGCCAATCTGCTCACCTAGGCATGTTTGGATGGCCCTCTGACATGTAGCACCATCATTCTTCAATCCAAACGACATGGTTTTGTAGTAGTAGGCACCGAACGGTGTGATGAAAGAGGTTTTGCTTTGATCTTCTTCTCGTAATGCAATCTGATGATAACCTAGGTAGTAGTCAAGAAAGGATAATAGGGCAGATCCTATCGTTAAATCAATAATTTGGTCAATGCGCGGTAGCCCAAATGGGTCCTTTAGGCAATGCCTATTGAGATCCGTGTAGTCAACACACATGCACCATTCAGCCGTATTCTTCTTTTGTACCAAGACTAGATTGGCCTACCAGTGGGATGGAGGATTTCTCTTATGAACCCAACTGCCATCAGTTTTGTGATTTTCTTCTTGATTGCTGCTTTCTTGTCAGGTGAAAAACGTCATAGTCGTTGCTTCACAGGCTTGGAGCCTTCATTGATATCAATTCTGTGCTCAACCAACTCTCTCGGGACACCTGGCATGTCGGCTGGCTTCCAAGCGAAGATATCTTTGTTGTCCCAGAGAAAGTTGGTGAGCGTGAGTTCCTATTTTTTAGAGAGGTGGGTACTGATGGTCGCCGTCTTGGAGGGATCACCGGTTCCCAAGTCGATTTGCTTGATATCTGCCTCTTTTGGTAGGGCAAGGATGTTGGGCCTCTTAGCTGGAATATCTACTTCCTCCGGGATTATTTATGTGACGACCGTAGCGATTTGCTCTCTTCCGTTGGCTACTTGAGCCTTGGCTGTGATTTGGATTGCCTGCACGTCACAATCAAAAGCACGCTTCAAGTCGCCTCGGAGAGAGAGTACACCGTTGGGCCCTGGCATCTTGAGCAAGAGGTATGGATAGTGCGGTATTGCCATGAATTTGGCCAACGCTGGCCATCCAAGGATAGCATGATATGACAATTCGAAGTCTGCTACTTCAAATTTGATGAACTCAGTGCAGTAGTTTGTAGGAGTTTCAAACGTAACTGGCAGAGTGATTTGTCCAAGTGGCATAGTGGCCTTGCTAGGTACTATTCCGTACAAAGAAACGCTCACTGGAGTAATCATCCCAGCAAATTATAGCCCCATCTTCCTTAGTGTATCAGAAAATATGATGTTGAACCCTGCTCCTCCATCAATCAGGACTTTTGTGATGGTCATACCAGCAATGGTCAGATCCAGATCCAGAACCAGTGGGTAGTGACCAGCGTTCCCTATGCTAGTCCATTGATCTTCTCTTGGGAACTAAATCAGATACCGTGACCAATTGAGGTATCTGGGAGTAGCTGGTTCTGCTGCCATGATGGTTCATAGAGCCAACTTGTCTTGATGCTTGCTCCTAGAACCCGGGACTCCGGTGAAGACCACTGCTACTGTCCCCTTGGATTTATGGAATCCTTTATCCCTTTGATCATCGTCGTCCTTGTTCTGATGGTCTTCTTTCCTATCTCCTTTATTGCCTTTTCTTGTGTATCATGATGCATGGCATGTTTTCAAGATCCTCAAACTTCCTTGGTTTAGAAAACTTCTTGGCTTTGTCTGCTACGGCCACGGTGTTGTCGGGTCTATGCTTTTTGCCCTGTTGCTCGTTGCTTTGATGGTTTCACCTATCAGAGTTGTCCTGGTTGTTTTGATCTGAAAATCTTTTCTGGGTTTTTTCTTCCGCAGCAATCATCTTCTCCACCGTGCACTTGAATTCTTCATTGCTTCATGGGTTCTCTTTGCAAAAAATCATGGAATTGTCACTTAGCCAGGATTCCATAGGTGAAAGCCTCAATGACCTCTCATTTAGTGATGTCGTGTACTTGAGCACGCAGTTCACCAAACCGTCGGTAAAAGTCTCTGAGATTTTTGCCACTTTTCTGCTTGAGTCCTTTTAATTCCACTTGAGTGATAGGGTGTATGATGATGCCTGCAAAATTTTCACAAAAAGCTCTCTGCAAATCTTCCCAGCCCCTGATCGATCTGGGGCTCAGCTTGTCAAACCATTAGAGCGGCATAGCTTCTAGCGCCATGGGAAAGAAGAGTACTTTGATGTCATCATCCATGCCGGCTAGCTCAATTGATTGAGAATAGATCCTGAGCCACTGCTTTGGTTTGGTCTTGCCATCATACTTGGTATGGTTGGAAGGCTTGAACATGTAAGGTAGTCGTACCGAAAGAAATCGGTTTGCAAAACAAGGGAACCTGTCGGGTACCCCAGCTTCCCTGTACTCTGACTCAGCTCCACCTCCCACCAGTTGATGTGGTGAGAGTGGTTTGGAGGAGCCGTAGGAACTAGTGGCCTACTCCTGTTGTCCCTTGGTTTCTCAACTCGATTACTTCGGTGCTGGTCTCCCCTGCTTCCTCTGTTGCTACTTCCATTTGGATCCAACCTGTCAAAAGTGGATTTTCGCTGACTTTGGTTGTTTTGTTTCTGCGAAACTGTCCTAGTAGGTTGTTTCGAATGAGTCTTTCCATCTTGCATCTGCAAGGCTATTGACCGTAGGATTTCTCGAAGGCGCTCTTGTTCTTCGTTGGAATGAGAAATAGCTTCGTATTCTTTGACTAACTCTCGAATCTTGGCATATGGAGAGTTGTGTGTTTTTCCGGCCACACGCCTATCTTCAGCTTCTTGCTCTGATCTCCTCTTATTGTACTTGTCTAGATCAGATTCATATCTGGCCCAGGCTTCCTTGCGCTATTTGGCCCGGCGTCGGCATTCCTGCTTCAACTTGTTCTTCCTCTCTTTGACTTGTCTCTGGCTTCAACTTCGCTATCATCTCCCTGGGCATCAGGTGATATATTGGATTCAAATTCATCTGATGACCTGATGTCGGGTTGTTCTAGAGGGATTAATGATGACTAGGAGCGACGAACCATGAACACCTCTCGAGTGCAAATTGCTCCGTCGTTCGTGCCTGTTTCTGTACTGTCAAAGTTGTCGAGGATCTCAGTGGAAGCTTCAACATTGCAAATTGAATCTTCTTCCTGGTAGGGTAGGACGATCATTGCATTTCTACGTAATATGTTACATTTCTAGATGATAATGAAGAATTACATTTCTACGTAATATGTTAAGAACTGTACCTATTCAATCCTTGGTCGCATATATTTATTTGAACAACATCATTCTTTTGGTGTTCTTCGAATTGAAATCTTAACTCATAATCAATCTTCTCTAGCATATCACTCTCAAGTGCTATTGTAGCCAAATCAGTCACTGTAGAACACAAATAAGGCTTCAATAACTTCAATTTAGGGATACTTTCTAGAAGACATGGCTGATGGTTTGGATCTTGAACCACTAGACGAGTAGATATAGATGCACGTGCATGCAAAAGATGGAAAGGACAAAATTCAGAAACGTTACATCTAGTATTAGTATCAAATGCACAGCAACACACTTAATGGTAAACTGGTTAGTAGAATTTTACAGAAGAAGAAAAGAGAAAATTACCTTGCTTAACTTGCCGCACAGCTTCATGGAATCACCAAACCAATTAGGCTTCACGTCTTCATGCACGCTACATGCGCGGCGGTGCCGGCGGCCTACGGCTAGTGATGGGGGCCGGATGCAACATGCTCGCTGCTCATGGCCTTACCGTCCATCGCTGCCAAGGTGCCGGGGGTGAGGGCCGAACCACTGAAGCGCCGTCACCGATCTCTTGATTTCGTGGAGAGCGGGAGACTAGAAGTGGGAGACAGGAGATCGGAACAACATGCACCAGGCTTCAATGGGAAGCCAACCAGACACGGTGTGATTCAGTGATTGGGCTGTCCTACTGTTCCATCTATAGAATTTGGGCCAAAACAAATAGACACAAGGCATGTATAGTATTGAGCTATCACCAGAGTTTTGGGGCCCTGTGCGGTCGCACGGGCCACACACCCTCTCTAGCTAAGGATATTCATGTCCAGAAGCTCCGTTTGGCAAGTGATTGTGCCAACGTCATAAGGAATATCAAAGGAGGATCCATGGGCACCTATAGCTAGATTGTCCGAGAGATCAGACGAGGGGGACAATTTGCTCATGAAAATCGTAGAACCAACGGTGCTGCACATAGACTTGCTAAAAGCTCCTTATACAATAGCACTGGTAGGCATGTATGGTTTTTGTCACCACCAGATGATGTTTATAATTATATTCCTAGATAGTTGAATAAAGAAAGGTGTGTGTTTCTAAAAAAACCCAACAGCGATGGGATGTACAGTATTGGGCTATCACCGCACTTCCATTGTTGCCATCATTCTCTGTGACGGATGTTCCATCTTATTAGCTTTTTCAGAGGAACTAGTCTTATACATTCTGGACACACCATTGCTACTATCCACCATAATACTTCCTGATGATACAATTTGGTTAGCTACCATAGTAGTACACTTGTCCACCATCGCAACAATGGGTTGTTGTTTCACCATCATGCAGATGGGCTTACACTCCTATCACCGGTGAATACCATTGTGCCCATTCAATGAACAGATCTCCTTGAAGCTCTTGCCACCCTCATTGCATGTGTGCACCACACTTCCGTTGTTAAAATTATTCTCTGTGACAGGATGTTCCATCTTATTAGCTTTTTTAGAGGAACTAGTCTTTATTCATTCTGGACACACCATGGCAGCTCAATCTCATTACCCAGACTCATAGCCTGTTGTGGCTGCTGGACGCCATCATAAGCCAGTGGCACCGTGTAAGCTGCCACAACCAACACTGTCCCTGCAGGCTATATGTTCTCATCAGTTGGCACAACCACTAGCCCAGAGCTTTCTCCTCATGATGAGGCAATATTGGCAATGGTGGCTTCACATTCCAATCTTCCAGTAGTGCCATCTTGTAGTGTTCCTTGCACCGGTGCTTACGCTTATGCCCATCGTGGATCTGCCCAGTTGAGAACTTCTCATTGCACTTCTCACACACGTGCTTCCATGTGGACTGCTCCCTACTACCACCGGAGCTGCCAATGCCACCATCCTCAAGCAAAAGCTGTTCTTGGTGGGCTTGTTGTTATGAATGGACATGTGGCCTCCTAGGGCATGCTATGAAGAGAACTTCTTGCATGTTGTGCACACAAAACATTTAGCAATTGATGCTGACGATTTTTTTGAGCGAAATTTGATGCTAACGATGACACATGCACCGTACTGTCCTTGCAAAAACTTTGTGCTAGTGCTACCAAAATCGTAGCGACTTCTCTCATCTCATCTGTTTCTTCATCTGCACTGATATGCTTATTTGAGCAGGTCATGCCGGCTGATAAGTCATCCGGCCAGTGCCGCTTGAATTCCATCAACAACCTGCGTAGAGTCTATGCTACAAACCAGATCATCTTCATCTCATCCTTCTTTGTCTCCCGTGGTTTTGGTTAAGACACTACATGTGAGGCGTCCACTGCGATGGGTTGTTGTTCTGACATGCGCACATGCTTATACTCCTCTCATCAGTGGACACCCTTGCACCCATGTAGTGAATTGATCTCCTTGAAGCTATTGCCACACTCATTGCATGTGTGTAACACACTTCCATTGTTGCCATCATTCTCTATGACAGGGTGTTCAACCTTATTAGCCTTTTTAGAGCAACTATTCTTATTTGTTCTGGACACAACATTTCTACTGTCCACCGTAATACTTTCCGATGATACAATTTGGTTAGCTAGCATAGTAGTACACTTCTCCACCATCGCAACAATGGGTTATTGTTCCACCATCATACACATGTGCTTATACTCCTCTCGCTGGTGAATACCCTTGTGCCCATTTAGCGAACTGATCTCCTTGAAGCTATTGCCACACTCATTGCATGTGTGTAACACACTTCCATTGTTGCCATCATTCTCTATGACAGGGTGTTCAACCTTATTAGCCTTTTTAGAGCAACTATTCTTATTTGTTCTGGACACAAGATTTCTATTGTCCACCGTAATACTCTCCGATGATACAATTTGGTTAGCTAGCATAGTAGTACACTTCTCCACCATCGCAACAATGGGTTATTGTTCCACCATCATACACATGTGCTTATACTCCTCTCGCCGGTGAATACCCTTGTGCCCATTTAGCGAACTGATCTCCTTGAAGCCTTGCCACACTCATTGCATGTGTGCACCACACTTCCATATTGTTGTCATCATTCTTTATGACAGGATGTTCCATCTTATTAGCTTTATTAAAGGAACTAGTCTTATTCACTCAGAACACACCATATTGCTATTGTCCACCCTAATAATTCCTGGTGATACGATTTTCTTAGCTACCATAATAGTACACAGGTCCACCATCGCAGAGACGGGTTGTTGTTCCGCCCATCATGCGCATGCGCTTATACTCCTCTCGTTGGTGAATACCCTTGTGCTCATTCAGGTAACTGACCCCCTTGAAGCTCTTGCCACACTCATTGTATGTGTGCACCATACTTCCATTGTTGCCATCATTCTCTGTGACAAGATGTTCCATCTTATTAGCTTTTTTAGAGGAACTAGTCTTATTATTCTGGACACACCATTGCTACTATCCACTATAATACTTCCCGATGATACAATTTGGTCAGCTACCATAGTACTACACTTGTCCACCATCACAGTGACGTGTTGTTGTTCCGCCGTCATGCACATGTGCTTATACTCCTCTTGCCAGTGAATACCCTTGTGCCCATTCAGTGAATTGATCTCGTTGAAGCTCTTGCCACACTCATTGCATGTGTGCACCACACTTCCATTGTTGCCATCATTCTCTGTGACAGGATGTTCCATCTTATTATGTTTTTAGAGGAACTAATCTCATTCATTCTGGACACACCATTGCTACAATCCATCGCAATACTTCCCAATTTGGTTAGGTACCATAGAAGCACACATGTCCACCATCGTAGCGTTGGGTCATTGTTCCACCATCATGCGCATGTGCTTATAATCCTCCTGTTGGTATACCCATGTGCCCATTCAGTGAATTGATTTCCTTGAAGCTCTTGCCACACTCATTGCATGTGTGCACCACACTTCCATTGTTGCCATCATTCTCTATGATAGGGTGTTGCACCTTGTTAGCTTTTTTAGAGGAACTAGTCTTATTCATTCTGGACACAACATTTCTACTGTCCACTGTAATACTTCCCCATGATACAATTTTGATAGCTACCATAGTAGTACACTTGTCCACCATCGCAGTGATGGGTTGTCGTTCCGCCATCATGTGCATGCGCTAATACTCCTCTCGCTGGTAAATACCCCTGTGTCCATTTGGTGAATTGATCTCCTTAAACTCTTGCCACACTCATTGCATGTGTGCACCACAATTCCATTGTTGCCATCATTCTACGTGATAGGATGTTCCATCTTGTTAGCTTTTTCAGAGAACTAGTCTTATTCTTATTCATTCTAGACACACCATTGCCACTGTCAGCTGCAATACTTCTCGATACACTTGTTCACCATCGCAACGACGGGTTGTTGTTCTGCCATCATGCGCATGTGCTTATACTCCTCTTATTGGTGAATACCCATGTGCCCATTCAGTGAACAGATCTCCTTGAAGCTTTTGTCGCCACACAAATTGCATTTGTGCACCACACTTCCATTGTTGCCATCATTCTTTGTGACCGGATGTTCCATCTTATTAACTTTTTCATAGGAATGACTAGTCTGATTCATTCTAGACACACGATTGCTACTATCCACCGTGATACTTCCCAATGATATAATTTGGTTAATTGCCATAGTAGAACTCTTGTTTACCATTGCAGCTATGGGTTGTTATTTCGCCATCATTGTTGGCATTTCTTAGCGTCACCACCAAGAGTAGGCACGGGGTCTATCCCCGGCAACGGCGCCAGAAATGCTTGTTGGCATTTCCTAGCGTCACCACCAAGAGTAGGCACGGGGTCTACCCTTAGCAGCGGTGCTAGAAATGCCGGGAGTTGGCATTCCCTAGCACCACCGCTAGGACCTGGAGTATCCTAACGGTAGCACCAAGGAATGCCAACCCGATAGGTCTTTACGTTTACAGATGTTATCCGCAAGCGCACGGATCTATTGTTATAGCATTTCACCTGAAAGTATTTAGGGTATTGTTATTTATATTTCCCAAAGGAAGGCAATGCATGGTAACAAATATTCTGACATGAGTATGAGCAAAGCAGACATACGTGCATACTATCCAAATCATCATACAGGGGTAAAAATAGTTGTAGTATAGATAGTGGACACACACATACTTCCAGTAAGAGACTCCACACTTAAGAATACAGAATAAAAGAATATCCTAGTCAGGAGTAGATGGTTCTAATACAGTTAGATTGCTATGAGCTAAGTTATCATACATGTACACAAAATAGATCTAGGTATGTGTGAGATGGATTGGGAGGCCACCGAGTACTGGTCTGCCAGCAACCTCATGTGACAATTTACGTACTTCTACACCATGGCCGAACGTGGGGGAGTTCAAGGGACGGATAGGGCTGTCACCACCTGCCGCCTACCCCTCAATCGTGGGACATGAAATGCATCCACCTGTCACTATATACCCGGGCACCTCGCCCGCATATATAATGACCACCCAAATCCCCCTGGGTCCTGACCCTACGGATCGACAGGTAAGAGACTTGGGCGTACCCGGAGGTATGATGAACTACCACCCCCTCACATAAATAGTTTTGCTCATGAACATGAAAGCTCTAGGCCAACTTAGCATATACATGATATGTAAACATAGACCAGTCTAAATACCACATGTAAGCTAAGTAGACTACACATAGCCAAGCATGAATTGAACATGATATACGGACTATAGACTAGCACACATATCAAGAACATGTCAAAATGACTATACTCTAGTTCATAGCAACAACTATATGAATTGAATAAGAGCATGACTATATGGAAGAATATGATGAAAAGTGGAACACTTTAATTCTCACCAAATCCTCCAAGGACCCAAGCTCCCCTTGTAGCTTCTCTACTCCTCTCTTCTACTTTCCTACTCTAATCCTAAGCTAAAGAAGAGAGGTGGAGGGAGGTGGAGCTCCTTGAGGTAAGTGTTGTGTATTGTGTGTTGTGTGTGTGTTGTGTAGGGAGGTCTCCCCCTTCTTATATAGGGCTAGAGGAGGTGGTTCTGGAGCGAATATCCGCTAGTGCGCCCCCGCACTGTCCTCCTCTGTCATAAATGTGCCAACACGAGCAAGATGGGGCCAGGCGGCAGAGAGCGGGGCGCGTCCACGCCTAGGGTGGCCCGGTCCAGCCCCGTCTTCGCTTGGTCAGTTGTCCTCTAGGCCTCCAATTCGGTGACATGGTGGGCTAGCCTAGTTGTGCTCATTTCTATGGGCTTCTTTCCCTTCTTACAAATGCGCTTTCCAGAATGACGCCTTTCTGTTATGTTCACCTGTTTCCAACTTTTGTTTCTACATTTATATCATTTCTACTGGTACAAGTGGAAACATGTCAGTAACACAGGTATATGTGTGTATGAATGTATATTTTCCTCCTTTTTGGAATTATGTTGGCGGTATAGATGGGTTGATAACGACTGCCAACAATCATGCGCATGTGCATATACTCCTCTCGTCGGCGAATACCCTTGTGCCCATTCAGTGAATGGATCTCCTTGAAGCTCTTGCCACACTCATTGCATGTGTGCACCACACTTTCATTGTTGCCATCATTCTCTGTGACACGATGTTCTATTTTATTAGGTTTTTTAGAGGAACTAGTCATATTCATTCTGGACACACTATTTCTACTGTTCACTATAAAACTTCCCGATGATATAATTTGGTTAGCTACCAAAGTAGTACACTTGTCCACCATGGCACCATCACAACTACTAGTTGTTGTTCCACCGTCATGCGCATGCGCTTATACTCCTCTCGCTGGTGAATACCCTTGTGCCTATTCGGTGAACTGATTTCCTTGAAGCTCTTGCCACACTCATTGCATGTGTGCACCACAGTTCCATTGTTGCCACCATTCTCTGTGATAGGATGTTCCATCTTATTGGCTCTTTTAGAGGAACTTGTCTTATTCATTCTGGACACATCATTGCTACTGTCCACCGCAATACTTCCTGATGATACAATTTAGTTAGCTACCATAGTAGTACACTTGTCCACCATCACAGTGATGGGTTGCTGTTCTGCCAACATGCACATGCGCTTATGCTCCTCTAACCAGTGAATACGCTTGTGCCCATTTAGTGAACTGATCTCCTTGAAGCTCTTGCCACACTCATTACTTGTGTGCACCACACTTCCATTGTTACCATCATTGTCTGTGACAGGATGTTCCATATTATTATTAGTGTTGGTCCCCTAATTTAGGGTCCTCTGTGCATCATGCTTCAGTCCCTGGATCAGTAGCTAACATGCACAATTTGAACAAAATTAATATCAAAAACCATACTTTTATTGCTAATGGGGAAAACACATTATAAGATTCGGGTTACATAGCTTGGGGCATTGGCCTTATATCATATATCAGAGTTCTAAGACAGTGGTCCTATATCATTGTGGCAACATTTCTACTGGCAACTTGGAGTGCAGACGTAATCCTGGACTTATTCTTTAAGCGTATTCCTATATCCCAATCATCGTAGTCCTAGCATAGCTCCTTCGTGTAGTCGTATGGCTCCATCTTCGGTATACTCCGGGTTTCCTATCCTCGCGTAGTCCTTGATAGCTTCATACTCGTACGTTCTCCTATTGTCCTATCCTCGTGTAGCTCCAGTAGTTCCATCTGGGTATGTTCTCATGTAGATTTACTCCTAAAAACATAGAATGGAGGGGGTTGAGTACATGAAGTACTTAGCAATCCCTAAACTTTGGGTGGAAGAGAGGTGGAAGGGGAAGGCGGACGGTGCTCCCAAAGCCATTCCGCAGTGCCTGGGTCAGTTGGTGGTGACTGTAGGTGCCTGGGATGACTTAAGTTTGACCTAATATTACTGCAACACAACGACAAGCAATGTTTTAAGAAAAATTTTAAAAAGTTGGGTTTTTCATTACATGCAAATTCACGGGTTGTTACACTTATTGACTTCGTCTGGAAGAATTCGACTTCACTTATTGACTTCGTCGACAACAAATCAACTTCACTTATTGACTTCTTCGTCAAGAAATCAACTTAGACGGTGAAGTAAATGAAGAGCAAGAAATAATCTAAAAAGAACAAGTTCGCCGAAGAAGAGAAGATTGAACGTGAAAAGGAAGACCGAATTAGGAAGAAATGACTACTTCGCCCTTTCATAAAAGAAGGGCTGTAAATGTTTTAGTCAAGGGTAAAATAGTCATTTTATGTAAAATACGAAGACTAGGGCCCTATAAATACCCCCTCTGACATGTATAGTACAATCATAGAATGAATACAACTTTGCACACAACTTTGTCTTGTCTGAAATGTTGTGATGATTGTGTGAATTGTGTCACTTGACTTGAACTTTTCACCCAACACATATTTTATAAAGTCGTGAGTCTAAATTTTGTTTTCAAATTTTATTACCGCTACAGATTTTTCCCTTCTCAAGTTAAGTTGAAACTCGTGTGCTTATTATATCTTACAATAACTCTCTTTTTTCACTTTTTAAAAATATAAGGATTTTAGGTCGTAGAGTATGTTCTTAAATATTGCACAATATTACAATAACATAAGTCATCATTTGAAACATGCACCATGTTGCTTAAGATAAGTCATAGAGCTTGAAGTGAGATCTTGGATGTGGGTAACAATGCTAACCTCAAAAGAATTTTAGTACTTAAGTCTAATAATGATTGACTTTTTATACTCTAAAGTATTTTTAAAGGGCCAAAAAAAGATGATTGAATTTTCCTATGAAGAAACTATATATGCAGTTATGGTTATATCACCAATATAGATGTGTCAAACATTTTAGCTACAAATATATAAATATATCTAAAATAACAACCTATATAATTTTTTCATGGTTACAAATATGATTTTAAAAAATTGTTAATGTAATTAGTATATGAATTGTTAAGGAAGTATTTTTTATGTGATCAAACGTAACTTATATTTTTTTTATACATGCTCGCACGATGTGTATGTTTAATTTAGTTAGATCTTACTATATTAATATTGATACAGGTGGGCAATGTAGAAACATATATATGCTCTATAGTAATCTAAACAATTTTCTTGTAATAGAAGATGTTGATAATGTAGATGTAGATTTGAGGGAGTATTTGATTTTTCAAATAAGGAGATGAAAATTGAGTTATGTAAATTATCAATCATAATAGCAAGGGTATTTAGATGCAAATTTAGGTCTATTTTAGATCTTGTTTCTTAATACCATAGGTTGGTAATATAAATATAGAGTCATGAGTTACTTCATATTATTTTACACAATAGAAGAGTTGGGTAATTCTTTATAAAATAGAATAGATCTAATAGCTAATTATTATCAATGTTGATTAGGTTATACCGAATTGATGGTCAAATGTTTTTGTTTTTTGTGAGAAATTTTAGGATCTATCTTTTGTTTTCCTATCACGTCTTGTGACGGTTAACATGAAGGCTATACTGGGGACTCTAGTTAGAATTTCTAGTATTTATTATTTTTGTAATGTGATACGTATTTAGTTGAAACATAATCTTAAGATATTTAAACTCTTTTTGCACCCCTTTCTCTAACTTCATAAATCTATAGTTTATCTTAATCAAGTTGTTGCAACTTTTTTTTCACTTGTTAAGTAGAAATCTAGTGTTCTTTATCTTTTACTCAATTATTGTTTTTTTGTTAAAAAGAGTCTAGGTCCTAGAAGTATTGTTTCCCACTTAATAAGTGAATTGTTATATCGCATGATTATTTGTGTGTAGTATTGTTTTGTATATCATAGAGTGCTCGATATTAAATTACTAATATTGATATTATATAGTGTTTCAGTCAAAATGTATAAACATATTTAAATAATAACCTATGAAGTTTACTATCATATATTATTAATAGAAATTAAAGTGAATTGTAAATATTATTGCTACATGGTTTGTTAAGTGAACATTTTTCCATAGTTTATAAGTTATTAAAATAAACATTTATCCTAACGTATACATCTTTATTTGATATACATGGTGAAACATAACATTATGGTTATTGAATTTTATGGTTATAGAAGTCAGTAACTTAAAATCATATATGTATTGTAGTTAAGGATATTTATTTATTAATAATATACATTAGTATTTACACGTAGATTTGAGATATATTTTTCTTTATTTTTTATAGGGGTTGAGGTAGATACAAATATGAAATAATACTTTATATTATCTTTCACAACGACACATGTGGATAGGTTGAATGCAAACTTAGGTGAATAATTTATAAATCATTAGCGGATATTTTAAATTATCTTTCATAATGGCAGATGGGAGCATTTAGATACAGAGTTAGAGGATTATTTTAATTTATCTTTCATAATGACAAAGCTAGGTAATTTAGATACAATGTTAGGTGGTTATTTTGAATTGTGTTTCATAATGATAAAAGTGGGTAGTTTTGATGCAAATTTTTGGGATTATTTTGAATTGTTTTTCATATTGGCATACATGAATAATTTATACACAAATGTAGTGGTTATTTTGAATTATCTTTAACTATTGTGGTGATGGGTAATTTAGATATACAAAATTAGGGGTTACTTTATATATTTTTTATAAAGCCAGGGGTGAGTATTTTTGTTTATAAATTGCAATAGATCCAGTGGCTATTATTGGCAATGATGATTAGAGTCTACCAAGTTAAAGGCTAAATGTCATTAGTTATTGTGAGAATTTCTATGATTTATCCTTTTTCCTAGCGTATATGTTGAGAATGAACATGATGCCTCCGTTTGGATCTCTAATTAGTAATAGTAAGAAGGAGCAGTCGACTGGTCCATATTGTTTTTTTATAAAATTAATCTACTACTTTATGGCTAGTATTGGACACTTGGTTAGCATATTAGATTTTCTAAACTACCACTTTAATTTATTATTAAGAAATGGAGTGCCAATTAGAAATGGTGTTGTATTGTATGGTTTCCCCCCAATATATATAAATGAACAGAATATTAACCTATGTGTATTTGTGTAGCATGCTCAAGTGGGGAGTATTTGCCTTAGATCATCAGCTGCACATATAGTGATGAATTTGTCTTTGTTAGCAGATTAGCCGTAGGTCGACCGGCCAGACACTTAGTGTACACAAATTATACTCTCTCAAAGATACATGACTTTTATTATGTACCTAAACATAATGTATATTTAGATGTATACTGAAAACTATGTACCAAAAAAGATAGGAATTCCAATTTGGAATGAAAGAGGTATATAGCTGGAGGTTCAATGTTTGTCAAAGAGACTTTTTGCATCATGACTCGAACTCTGACCTGGATGCATGGCGTATGATCGTGCAGTGGAGAGGCCAAAACTGGCATTAATCTTTTAGTGCTAGTGGTGAGCTCCATCGATCATTCGGCAGTATCTATCTTTTGCAAATGTAACCCTTCTTCGCTGCTGGTTGCTTATCGTCGTGCAGAATCGGTGCTCTCTCCCTCGTCTGCTGAAGAGCAGACGTGGCAACAGGCAATCCCGCCTCTCCTGCTCTGTGTATGTCTAAATATTTTTTAGAACAAATCGGCAAGAATTTTGCAAGACATGTATAAATCCTTCACTGCAGAGTAGTATGAGAGCGAGAAAGAGTGCGTACCTGCGGTTCAGTGGTGACAGAGCCACCCATATATACCAATAACGTAGCTAGAGACCTCAAGTTGCGAGCTACATCTACATCCATGTGTTGAAAAAGGATGCCGAGTTCAGCTCGTCCAGGAGACCTTGATAATCTGGCTTGCCATCTCTTCTCAATCGTGGCTCCTCTAAGTGGTTGATGAAACCTGTATGCCAAGCCAAAATAGGAGATCGATTAGTAGACAATCAAAAAAACAACTACTACTCCAAAGAATCTCACATAGGCAATTGATCACAGGGCCTGCCAAGAACCGGCAAGACGTCATAAAGACGTTTCTGGGAGGGAAGATCTGAGCAGGTTAGAAAGGTCTATTTTGTTTCCCTGATTGATCGGAGGCTATGGACAGCAGCTGCGGGCCTGCGGCGGCGGGTCTTGGATGACAATTTTAGTAGGACTGCGAGATATATAGGATGAGCTGACAATATAATTTGTATTTTTCTTTTTAATTAGATCTGTTACGCCACACACCTATATCTTGTTTTCATATACTATAATAGATGACCAACCACGAACGTGATGATGGTACATCCGATATTCATGTATGATATAATTTTATTAATCAATTAAATTAATATGAATACAGCCGATCAAGATTTCCTTCGTAAGGCCAATCTAGATTTTCTCTATTTAACCGAATCTTTTTCCTCCGGAACAATTATATTTTTGTCTATTTTTATCTACATAATGGCATAGGTGGGTAATTTCCTACAAAAAAGAAATAGATCCAATGGTTACCTATGGCTAGAGTCTTTTGATTTGATGGCCAGATATTTCTGATTAATGTGAGAATTTCTAGCATTTATCTTTTTTCTGGTGCATCCGGTGAGGATTAACGTGGAGGCTCCATTGGAGCCTCTAATTAGTAATAGTAAGATAAGATATATCAAATATGCTCTTAATTTTGAGATAAAGTTGAAAACTTCTATAAAGTAAAATAAAACTAGTTCAAATGATATACTCATAGTTCGAAATATGGATGTAAAATAGACTTATAATACTAATTGTTTGAATTTTTTATGATGATTAATAGTTTTTTTACAATATATAAATATACACACGCACTGGAAGCCAGTGTATGCCAGGGCATACCTGGCATGCTCCCTAGATCCGCCCATGATGCCATCCAGCTTGGACAACTATGGTCACTGAGTAGTCTTGTATCGAGGTGAGTAGCCTACTCAGCTTATGTACTGGTGATATATGGTAAAACCGGCGGTGACGATCAAGACATCACAGCCGGATAAAGGCCACCTGCGGTGATGGTCAAGACACATCACCACCGAATCAAATGCCACACCGTTAGTGATGAGCAATTCATCACCATTGAATCAAACGACGTACCGGTGGCCGCCCCAGCCAAAGCCAAGGCCCTGTGCGAAACTTATAATGGGGGCCTCTAGGTTGTCAAAAAACAGCAATAATAAATAATATATAGATGATAATGAAGAATTACATTTCTACGTAATATGTTAAGAACTGTACCTATTCAATGCTTGGTCGCATATATTTATTTGAACAGCATCATTCTTTTGGTGTTCTTCGAATTGAAATCTTAACTCATAATCAATCTTCTCTAGCATATCACTCTCAAGTGCTATTGTAGCCAAATCAGTCACTGTAGAACGCAAATAAGGCTTCAATAACTTCAATTTAGGGATACTTTCTAGAAGACATGGCTGATGGTTTGGATCTTGAAACACTAGACGAGTAGATATAGATGCACGTGCATGCAAAAGATGGAAAGAACAAAATTCAGAAACGTTACATCTAGTATTAGTATCAAATGCACAGCAACACACTTACTGGTAAACTCGTTAGTAGAATTTTACAGAAGAAAAGAGAAAATTACCTTGCTTAACTTGCCGCACAGCTTCACGGAATCACCAAACCAATCAGGCTTCACGTCTTCATGCACGCTGCATGCGCGGCGGTGCCGGCGGCCTACGGCTGGTGATGGGGGCCGGATGCAACATGCTCGCTGCTCATGGCCTTACCGTCCATCGCTGCCAAGGTGCCGGGGGCGAGGGCCGAACCACCAAAGCGCCGTCACCGATCTCTTGATTTCGTGGAGAGCGCGAGACTAGAAGTGGGAGACAGGAGATCGGAACAACACGCACCAGGCTTCAATGGGAAGCCAACCAGACACGGTGTGATTCAGTGATTGGGCTGTCCTGCTGTTCCATCTATAGAATTTGGGCCAAAACAAATAGACACAAGGCATGTATAGTATTGAGCTATCACCAGAGTTTTGGGGCCCTGTGCGGTCGCACGGGCCACACACCCTCTCTAGCTAAGGATATTCATGTCCAGAAGCTCCGTTTGGCAAGTGATTGTGCCAACGTCATAAGGAATATCAAAGGAGGATCCATGGGCACCTATAGCTAGATTGTCCGAGAGATCAGACGAGGGGGACAATTTGCTCATGAAAATCGTAGAACCAACGGTGCTGCACATAGACTTGCTAAAAGCTCCTTATATAATAGCACTGGTAGGCATGTATGGTTTTTGTCACCACCAGATGATGTTTATAATTCTATTCCTGGATAGTTGAATAAAGAAAGGTGTGTGTTTCTAAAAAAACCCAACAGCGATGGGATGTACAGTATTGGGCTATCACCGCACTTCCATTGTTGCCATCATTCCCTGTGACGGATGTTCCGTCTTATTAGCTTTTTCAGAGGAACTAGTCTTATACATTCTGGACACACCATTGCTACTATCCACCATAATACTTCCCGATGATACAATTTGGTTAGCTACCATAGTAGTACACTTGTCCACCATCGCAACAATGGGTTGTTGTTTCACCATCATGCGGATGGGCTTACACTCCTATCACCGGTGAATACCATTGTGCCCATTCAATGAACAGATCTCCTTGAAGCTCTTGCCACCCTCATTGCATGTGTGCACCACACTTCCGTTGTTAAAATTATTCTCTGTGACAGGATGTTCCATCTTATTAGCTTTTTCAGAGGAACTAGTCTTTATTCATTCTGGACACACCATGGCAGCTCAATCTCATTACCCAGACTCATAGCCTGCTGTGGCTGCTGGACGCCATCACAAGCCAGTGGCACCGTGTAAGCTACCACAACCAACACTGTCCCTGCAGGCTATATGTTCTCATCAGTTGGCACAACCACTAGCCCAGAGCTTTCTCCTCATGATGAGGCAATATTGGCAATGGTGGCTTCACATTCCGATCTTCCAGTAGTGCCATCTTGCAGTGTTCCTTGCACCGGTGCTTACGCTTATGCCCACCGTGGATCTGCCCAGTTGAGAACTTCTCATTGTACTTCTCACACACGTGCTTCCATGTGGACTGCTCCCTACCACCACCGGAGCTGCCAATGCCACCATCCTCAAACAAAAGCTGTTCTTGGTGGGCTTGTTGTTATGAATGGACATGTGGCCTCCTAGGGCATGCTATGAAGAGAACTTCTTGCATGTTGTGCACCCAAAACATTTAGCAATTGATGTTGATGATTTTTTTGAGCGAAATTTGATGCTAACGATGACACATGCACAGTACTGTCCTTGCAAAAACTTTGTGCTAGTGCTACCAAAATCTCAGCGACTTCTCTCATCTCATCTGTTTCTTCATCTACACTGATATGCTTATTTGAGCAGGTCATGCCGGCTGATAAGTCATCCGGCCAGTACCGCTTGAATTCCATCAACAACCTGCGTAGAGTCTGTGCTACAAACCAGATCATCTTCATCTCATCCTTCTTTGTCTCCCGTGGTTTTGGTTAAGACACTACATGTGAGGCGTCCACTGTGATGGGTTGTCGTTCTGACATGCGCACACGCTTATACTCCTCTCATCAGTGGACACCCTTGCACCCATGTAGTGAACTGATCTCCTTGAAGCTATTGCCACACTCATTGCATGTGTGTAACACACTTCCATTGTTGCCATCATTCTCTATGACAGGGTGTTTGTTGACGGTTCTTAAGTATCAATTTTAATTATCCAATAAATAAGGAAAAGGACCTATATGCAAGCAACACCTAGAATTAGGGTTTGATCTGACAGAATTCCACGAGTTTTGTTGTTTATCTGTTTCTGCAGGGGGTTATCAGGAAATACAAAGGAAAGGCCCACACGTCGGAATTACATAGAGATATTAACGTGTTCACCGATTTTCTATCATCTAGAAGACTCCAGAAGCCACGGGATCGAACGGGAGGCCGAACGGGCCCGGGACCAGGGCGCCCGCCCTGGACCCTGGGGCGCCCGCCCTAGGTCTGCAACCAATCAGGATGAGTCTCGCGGATTATGCCCCACCGACCTAAAGGATCAAGGAAAACCGTGCGATTAATGTCGGTTTGATCCGACGGCCCAGGTTCACTTGAAGGGACTATATAAGCAGGACCCCTGGCCCCTGGAGAGGAGAATCGAAGTCCATTATTTTCATATTTTCCAGAGAGGATTCAGAGAGAGAGGTTCCCTTAGGGTTCCCACCTCATTAGGGCTTAGCATCCAATGTGAGATTAGAATTAGTTCTTCTTGATTGAGAGAGATAGAGTGGAGGTATAGATCGAAGGAAGCCCGGCCTGTCGGTGACTACTTCGAGGTTGTACCTGCAGGATCAAGTTCTCCTAACCCGAGGCTTGCTCCTAGGATTCTTCAGTATTTCGACTTCTAAATTCTAGTAAGTTCTTTGTTTTATTGTTCTTTGGTTTATGAGTTTACTTTAATCTCTTCGCGTAGAGTTTAGAGTAATCATCTCTAGCGTAAACGAGGTGTTTGGGCTAGGATACTCATAGATATCCCCTGTCTAGCCGGACCGTGGTAGTAGCGAGGAACGTGACATTTCCGTAGCTACCTTTGTATTCCATATCCCGTTAGCAGGATCGATAGGGTTTATAGGTGCGGGTCGAACATCCTTTGAGGTGTCTAGATTCCGTGAGCCTCCCCAATAGAGCAGTAGATCATCCTTACCAAGGTTAGAACGAGAGTGCAGTTGCAGTCTTCTCTATACATCGCTCACATCAAATCACAGTGGTTGTAGCCTAAAGGTTAGTAGTAATAGATTTGGTTAGTCAGATGCACGCTTTCTCCTAGTGGTAAAAAAATAAATACGATACTCTGGATAACATCCCGGGTGAAGTGCTCACCGATATCCGTGCGCTTGCGGATCATTTCCTAATTGCGTTACCAAATATCAACAGTGTTCAACCTTATTAGCCTTTTTAGAGAAACTATTCTTATTTGTTCTAGACACAACATTTCTACTGTCCACCGTAATACTTTCCGATGATACAATTTGGTTAGCTAGCATAGTAGTACACTTCTCCACCATCGCAACAATGGGTTATTGTTCCACCATCATACACATGTGCTTATACTCCTCTCGCCGGTGAATACCCTTGTGCCCATTTAGCGAACTGATCTCCTTGAAGCCTTGCCACACTCATTGCATGTGTGCACCACACTTCCATATTGTTGTCATTATTCTTTGTGACAGGATGTTCCATCTTATTAGCTTTATTAAAGGAACTAGTCTTATTCACTCAGGACACACCATATTGCTATTGTCCACCCTAATAATTCCTGGTGATACGATTTTCTTAGCTACCATAATAGTACACATGTCCACCATCGCAGCGACGGGTTGTTGTTCCGCCCATCATGCGCATGCGCTTATACTCCTCTCGTCGGTGAATACCCTTGTGCTCATTCATGTAACTGACCCCCTTGAAGCTCTTGCCACACTCATTGTATGTGTGCACCATACTTCCATTGTTGCCATCATTCTCTGTGACAAGATGTTCCATCTTATTAGCTTTTTTAGAGGAACTAGTCTTATTATTCTGGGCACACCATTGCTACTATCCACCGTAATACTTCCCGATGATACAACTTGGTCAGCTACCATAGTAGTACACTTGTCCACCATCACAGTGATGTGTTGTTGTTCCGTCGTCATGCACATGTGCTTATACTCCTCTTGCCAGTGAATACCCTTGTGCCCATTCAGTGAATTGATCTCGTTGAAGCTCTTGCCACACTCATTGCATGTGTGCACCACACTTCCATTGTTGCCATCATTCTCTGTGATAGGATGTTCCATCTTATTATCTTTTTTAGAGGAACTAATCTCATTGATTCTGGACACACCATTGCTACAATCCATCGCAATACTTCCCAATTTGGTTAGCTACCGTAGAAGCACACATGTCCACCATCGTAGCGTTGGGTCATTGTTCCACCATCATGCGCATGTGCTTATACTCCTCCTGTTGGTATACCCTTGTGCCCATTCAGTGAATTGATTTCCTTGAAGCTCTTGCCACACTCATTGCATGTGTGCACCACACTTCCATTGTTGCCATCATTCTCTGTGATAGGGTGTTGCACCTTGTTAGCTTTTTTAGAGGAACTAGTCTTATTCATTCTGGACACAACATTTCTACTGTCCACTGTAATACTTCCCGATGATACAATTTTGATAGCTACCATAGTAGTACACTTGTCCACCATCGCAGCGATGGGTTGTCTTCCGCCATCATGTGCATGCGCTAATACTCCTCTCGCCGGTAAATACCCCTGTGTCCATTTGGTGAATTGATCTCCTTAAATTCTTGCCACACTCATTGCATGTGTGCACCACAATTCCATTGTTGTCATCATTCTCCGTGACAGGATGTTCCATCTTGTTAGCTTTTTCAGAGAACTAGTCTTATTCTTATTCATTCTAGACACACCATTGCCACTGTCAGCTGCAATACTTCTCGATACACTTGTTCACCATCGCAACGACGGGTTGTTGTTCTGCCATCATGCACATGCGCTTATACTCCTCTTATTGGTGAATACGCATGTGCCCATTCAGTGAACAGATCTCCTTGAAGCTTTTGTCGCCACACAAATTGCATTTGTGCACCACACTTCCATTGTTGCCATCATTCTCTGTGACCGGATGTTCCTTCTTATTAACTTTTTCATAGGAACGACTAGTCTGATTCATTCTAGACACACGATTGCTACTATCCACCGCGATACTTCCTAATGATACAATTTGGTTAATTGCCATAGTAGAACTCTTGTTTACCATTGCAGCGATGGGTTGTTATTTCACCATCATTGTTGGCATTTCTTAGCGTCACCACCAAGAGTAGGCATGGGGTCTATCCCCGGCAACGGTGCCAGAAATGCTTGTTGGCATTTCTTAGCGTCACCACCAAGAGTAGGCACGGGGTCTACCCTCAGCAGCGGTGCTAGAAATGCCGGGGAGTTAGCATTCCCTAGCACCGCTGCTAGGACCCGGAGGATCCTAACGGCAGCACCAAGGAACGCCAACCCGATAGGTCTTTACGTTTACAGATGTTATAGCATTTCACCTGAAAGTATTTAGGGTATTGTTATTTATATTTCCCAAAGGAAGGCAATGCATGGTAACAAATATTCTGACATGAGTATGAGCAAAGCAGACATACGTCCATACTATCCAAATCATCATACAGGGGTAAAAATAGTTGTAGTATAGATAGTGGACACACATACTTCCAGTAAGAGACTCCACACTTAAGAATAAAGAATAAAAGAATATCCTAGTCAGGAGTAGATGGTTCTAATATAGTCAGATTGCTATGAGCTAAGTTATCATACATGTACACAAAATAGATCTAGGTATGTGTGAGATGGATTGGGAGGCCACCAAGTACTGGTCTGCCAACAACCTCATGTGACAATTTACGTACTCCTACACCATGGCCGAATGTGGGGGGAGTTCAAGGGACGCATAGGGCTGTCACCACCTGCCGCCTACCCCTCAACCGTGGGACTTGAAATGCATCCACCCGTCACTATATACCCGTGCACCTGGCCCGCATATATAATGACCACCCAAATCCCCCTGGGTCCTGACCCTACGGATCGACAGGTAAGAGACTTGGGCGTACCCGAAGGTATGATGAACTACCACCCCCTCACATAAATAGTTCTGCTCATGAACATGAAAGCTCTAGGCCAACTTAGCATATACATGATATGTAAACATAGACCAGTCTAAATACCACATGTAAGCTAAGTAGACTACACATAGCCAAGCATGAAATGAACATGATATATGGACTATAGACTAGCACACATATCAAGAACATGTCAAAATGACTATACTCTAGTTCATAGCAACAACTATATGAATTGAATAAGAGCATGACTATATGGAAGAATATGATGAAAAGTGGAACACTTTAATTCTCACCAAATCATCCAAGGAGCCAAGCTCTCCTTGTAGCTTCTCTACTCCTCTCTTCTACTTTCCTACTCTAATCCTAAGCTAAAGAAGAGAGGTGGAGGGAGGTGGAGCTCCTTGAGGTAAGTGTTGTGTGTGTGTGTGTTGTGTAGGGAGGTCTCCCCCTTCTTATATAGGGCTAGAGGAGGTGGTTCTGGAGTGAATATCCGCCAGTGCGCCCCCGCACCGTCCTCCTCTATCATAAATGTGCCAGCACGAGCAAGATGGGGCGAGGCGGCAGAGAGCGGGGCGCGTCTGCGCCTAGGGTGGCCCGATCCAGCCCCGTCCTCGCTTGGTCAGTTGTCCTCTAGGCCTCCAATTCGGTGACATGGTGGGCTAGCCTAGTTGTGCTCATTTCTATGGGCTTCTTTCCCTTCTTACAAATGCGCTTTTCAGAATGGCGCCTTTCTGTTATGTTCACCTGTTTCCAACTTTTGTTTCTGCATTTATATAATTTCTACTGGTACAAGTGGAAACATATCAGTAACACAGGTATATGTGTGTATGAATGTATATTTTCCTCCTTTTTTGAATTATGTTGGCGGTATAGATGGGTTGATAACGACCGCCAACAATCATGCGCATGTGCATATACTCCTCTCATCGGCGAATACCCTTGTGCCCATTCAGTGAATGGATCTCCTTGAAGCTCTTGCCACACTCATTGCATGTGTGCACCACACTTTCATTGTTGCCATCATTCTCTGTGACACGATGTTCTATTTTATTAGGTTTTTTAGAGGAACTAGTCATATTCATTCTGGACACACTATTTCTACTGTTCACTATAAAACTTCCTGATGATACAATTTGGTTAGCTACGATAGTAGTACACTTGTCCACCATGGCACCATCACAACTACTAGTTGTTCTTCCACCATCATGCGCATGCGCTTATACTCCTCTCGCTGGTGAATACCCTTGTGCCTATTCGGTGAACTGATTTCCTTGAAGCTCTTGCCACACTCATTGCATGTGTGCACCACAGTTCCATTGTTGCCACCATTCTCTGTGATAGGATGTTCCATCTTATTGGCTCTTTTAGAGGAACTTGTCTTATTCATTCTGGACACATCATTGCTACTGTCCACCGCAATACTTCCTGATGATACAATTTAGTTAGCTACCATAGTAGTACACTTGTCCACCATCACAATGATGGGTTGCTGTTCTACCAACATGCGCATGTGCTTATGCTCCTCTAGCCAGTGAATACACTTGTGCCCATTTAGTGAACTGATCTCCTTGAAGCTCTTGCCACACTCATTACTTGTGTGCACCACACTTCCATTGTTACCATCATTGTCTGTGACACGATGTTCCATCTTATTATTAGTGTTGGTCCCCTAATTTAGGGTCCTATGTGCATCATGCTTCAGTCCCTGGATCAGTAGCTAACACGCACAATTTGAACAAGATTGATATCAAAAACCATACTTTTATTGCTAATGGGGAAACACATTATAAGATTTGGGTTACATAGCTTGGGCCATTGGCCTTATATCATATATCAGAGTTCTAAGACAGTGGTCCTATATCATTGTGGCAACATTCCTACTAGCAACTTGGAGTGCAGACGTAATCTTGGACTTATTCTTTAAGCGTATTCCTATATCCCAATCATCGTAGTCCTAGCATAGCTCCTTCGTGTAGTCTTATGGCTCCATCTTCGGTATACTCCGGGTTTCCTATCCTCGCGTAGTCCTTGATAGCTTCATACTCGTACGTTCTCCTATTGTCCTATCCTCGTGTAGCTCCAGTAGTTCCATCTGGGTATGTTCTCATGTAGATTTACTCCTAAAAACATAGAATGGAGGGGGTTGAGTACATGAAGTACTTAGCAATCCCTAAACTTTGGGTGGAAGAGAGGTGGAAGGGGAAGGCGGACGGTGCTCCCAAAGCCATTCTGCAGTGCCTGGGTCAGTTGGTGGTGACTGTAGGTGCCTGGGATGACTTAAGTTTGACCTAATATTACATGCAACACAATGACAAGCAATGTTTTAAGAAAAAATTTAAAAAGTTGGGTTTTTCATTACATGCAAATTCACGGGTTGTTACACTTATTGACTTCGTCTGGAAGAATTCGACTTCGCTTATTGACTTCGTCGGCAAGAAATCAACTTCACTTACTGACTTCTTCGACAAGAAATCAACTTAGCTGGACGGTGAAGTAAATGAAGAGCAAGAAATAATCTAAAAAGAACAAGTTCGCTGAAGAAGAGAAGATTGAACGTGAAAAGGAAGACCAAATTAGGAAGAAATGACTACTTCGCCCTTGCATAAAAGAAGGGTTGTAAATGTTTTAGTCAGGGGTAAAATAGTTATTTTATGTAAAATACGAAGACTAGGGCCCTATAAATACCCCCTCTGACATGTATAGTACAATCATAGAATGAATACAACTTTGCACACAACTTTGTCTTGTCTGAAATGTTGTGATGATTGTGTGAATTGTGTCACTTGACTTGAACTTTTCACCCAACACATATTTTATAAAGTCGTGAGTCTAAATTTTGTTTTTCAAATTTTATTACCGCTACAGATTTTCCCTTCTCAAGTTAAGTTGAAACTAGTGTGCTTATTATATCTTACAATAACTCTCTTTTTCACTTTTTAAAAATATAAGGATTTTAGGTTGTAGAGTATGTTCTTAAATATTGCACAATATTACGATAACATAAGTCATCATTTGAAACATGCACCATGTTGCTTAAGATAAGTCATAGAGCTTGATGTGAGATCTTGGATGGGGGTAACAATGCTAACCTCAAAAGAATTTTAGTACTTAAGTCTAATAATGATTGATTTTTTATACTCTAAAGTATTTTTAAAGGGCCAAAAAAAGATGATTGAATTTTCCTATGAAGAAACTATATATGCAGTTATGGTTATATCACCAATATAGATGTGTCAAACATTTTAGCTACAAATATATAAATATATCTAAAATAACAACCTATATAATTTTTTCATGGTTACAAATATGATTTTAAAAAATTGTTAATGTAATTTTTTCATGTGTTAAGTATTTTTTATGTGATCAAACATAACTTATATTTTTTTATACATGCTCGCACGATGTGTATGTTTAATTTAGTTAGATCTTACTATATTAATATTGATACAGGTGGGCAATGTAGAAACATATATATGCTCTATAGTAATCTAAACAATTTTCTTGTAATAGAAGATGTTGATAATGTAGATGTAGATCTGAGGGAGTATTTGATTTTTCAAATAAGGAGATGAAAATTGAGTTATGTAAATTATCAATCATAATAGCAAGGGTATTTAGATGCAAATTTAGGTCTATTTTAGATCTTGTTTCTTAATACCATAGGTTGGTAATATAAATATAGAGTCATGAGTTACTTCATATTATTTTACACAATAGAAGAGTTGGATAATTCTTTATAAAATAGAATAGATCTAATAGCTAATTATTATCAATGTTTATTAGGTTATACCGAATTGATGGTCAAATGTTTTTGTTTTTTGTGAGAAATTTTAGGATCTATCTTTTGTTTTCCTATCACGTCTTGTGACGGTTAACATGAAGGCTATACTGGGGACTCTAGTTAGAATTTCTAGTATTTATTATTTTTGTAATGTGATACGTATTTAGTTGAAACATAATCTTAAGATATTTAAACTCTTTTTGCACCCCTTTC